>CM048820.1:30471510-31797326 GCA_026586065.1 Dioscorea zingiberensis | reverse complement strand
ACCAAATTCAACTAAGGCTGTGCACATCTCTGTCTTGCTATATTGGTTTGTTTTTCCTTCACTTTTCCTTGGACCTGTGTGTTAGTGACTATAGAAGTAAATATTTATTTGTTAAACATATAGGTGATGGAGCCAAATGCTCGTGTTCAATACCCCAACTGCACGAGTCATGTCAAGTACTAGTACTAACTATCTATCTGTTATCTGGTCTATCTAAGATTAAGATTGTGTTTAATTAATCTAATCTAGAAAAAACCTAATAATTTGATATCACTAATGATAGGATTTAATTTTGGGGTAAATCACTTGTAAGAAAGGGGTATTCGGGTAATGAATCCCCCTTGGTTTCCTAACAAGATAGATTCTGAATGCTAAAGTTGAAAGTTGCAATTGATTGAACCAAGGATTCCTATTTTACTTTCACTCCCGCTGTCATGGTTGAATTACTAACATTGAGTGGGGCTGTAAGGAATCTACTTCTTGTAAAGATTGTTGGAATAAGACATATGAAAGAGTTGCTCTCCTTAATGCCCAGATTCCTGGTGCACTAACAATCCCTTCTATTGAGGTAGTTCTAATATGAGGAGGCGTTCGCTTCTTCCCTTAATATGAACCTATTGAATACTAGGGCTGTCACAACGTAAGCATTAAATGAATGGAATAACATTCGATAGATCTCAAATCAAAGACAAGCAACTAAATACCTTTGACATCCAATATTATAGTTAAACTACAACCAAGAGTTCATCAATGTCTAAATACTAGAATATTAGTTCTCCATGAAAGAAGAACACAAATCCATTACAAAAGAAGAAGAAAACATCAAGATAAATACAAATAAACCTCCCTCCAATGTTTCCTCCACTATTAAGGCACGTGTGGATTTACAGTAATGAACTCCCTTCAAGCCTTTGCTATATATCCCCCAAGAGGATCCTTCCAAACCCTAGCCATGAATGAGCACCAAGATCTCCAAGACGGCCAAAAGGGTGGCCAATGGTCAAGAGATAATTTCCAAAACCCTTAACATTGGTATTTATACAGTTTTCAACCTCTTAGAACTATCTCACAAGTTTTGGGGTCGAATATGACCAGCTTCGGTGAAAATATGGTGAGAGTTAAGTCTAAAATTGGTTTCTAAAATGGCTCAGATGGTCACTAGACGCGGGTTTAAAACACTATAGATGGGTTAAAAATACTGTAGCAAGCACTGTAGATGGGTCCGTCCCAGTATCAAACTTGGTTAGTAATGGCCTCATTCATATAACAAACGAGGCCGTTCATGACCTCGTTCACATCTGAAAATACTGTAGCTATAGTAAAACCTAACAATACTGTAGCAGACCATTTAGTTAGCTTCTTTGGAGTGTCAAACAATCCTCATTTTGACTCCAAATCTTCGGAGAAATTCCCATAATGTATGGGAGCATTTGTAGGTCCTTCGTGGCTCCATGAATTGACGTTTTTGTCCTTGAAATAGCTCCAAAAGTCTTCTTTCTCTCGAATTGTCTTCTTGAAGCCCTGTTTATCAAATGTTTCACTGATTAAATATCAATGGGCTATATTTTCATCAATTTATCATGCAATGTCTATACAAATAGACATAAAAATATATACAAATATTGTCAAATGAACACGCATTAATACGATCACCAAATTGTTTAGAGGATCATCTAACTGGAATATTAACCACAGATGTACCTCTTACTAAGAATTAAAGCGATAATTATACTAGAGAGCTAACCTAACTTGGGTTGCCTCCCAAGAAGCGTTTGTTTAACGTCATTAGCTTCACCTAATTATTTAAGCTTAGTGAGGCTCGAAAAGATGGAGCCTCTCTTCCTCACTGCGGGGAGGATCACGTCCTTCAAATTGTATACTTAATGAAGTGATGAATTCATACTCACAGTAATTAGTTTTGAGCCGTCCCGGTTATGGGGGTGAAGGGGGAAGAGTATAATTTCTTATTCTTCCTTCACCACGCTTTCTTCTTTTCTGCTCGAGTCATCGATTTTACTTGTTTCTCCATTTTTTGTTCATTGTCGGAGTCATCCTAGGGTGGTGTGTCATTGAACATGCCATCTAGTTGGTCCTTCAGTAGTTCATCCTGTATAAATTCAGAAACACAGACATCTAGATGATCAAGGAAATAATAAGTGTCATCAAACTCCATGGAGTGTCCCATGGCATCCTTTAGTTTGAAGATCACAGCTTCTTCTCCGACCCTCAATGTCATTCGACCTTGATATCGAACAATACTTGTGTGGTATTCAGGAAAGGTCTTTCAAGGATGAGTGCACCTCCACTTGGTCATCAATGTCAAAGATATAGAAATCCATGGGGAAGATGAACTTATCAACCTTTACCAGCACGTCCTCAACCACCCCTCGAGGGTGACAGATTGATCTATCCACCATCTGAAGTATCACCTTTGTGGGTTTTAGCTCCCCAACTCCCAGCTTTTGGAGTACCTTGTATAGTATGAGATTGATGCTTACTCCAATGTCAACTAGGGCTTGTTCGTCTACCAATCCTCCAATTGTGCAGTGAATTATGTGATGCAAATCAAGGAGAGGGACATGCTGATCAAACAAGTAGGAGTGAAGCTAAAGATGAACAAGATTCCTTGTCACTTCCTAGTGGCCCAATTACAAGACTTAGAGCCAAACGTTTGAAGGAAGCACTAAATGGGCTAATCCAAAAGATTTGGGCTTATTCACAAAAGACCAAGATGGGCTTAAATGATCATGAAGGCATCATCCATATTCTTCAAGCGATTGAAGGGGCTATTCAACATGCAAAAGCGTAACCGACATGGTTTGAAGTTGGAAGGTCTTGAAATGTTGAGTTTCTAGGATATTAAATAGGGGGAATGAACCTGGTTATGACCAATTATGTTTAGTGCATTAAACTTAGTCATTTAGTTATCCTCTAGAAGTCCAAGAGGCCTAAAAACTAGGAACCTTGTTATAGTTATGTTTGTGTTGTTATTTAAGTTATAGTTATGACTTTTCATATGCTTGAAGGCTTGTTCCAAGTATATAGCATGGGAATTATGAATCTGAAGAGGGAGTTTTTGATTTTCAGAAAATTACTATGAGGTCTTGTGTTCCTCTTCGTTTTTGAAAGAACTTCCTGAACATATCATCTTAATCCTTGTGTCGTTCAAACAACCTAACTTATCACCCTGATCCTTGAGAGATTCTTGAGTGTTCTTGGTTAGGCGTTTTCAATACTTCGTAGTCTTTGTTTTCTCCTCATTAGGTGATAGGTCGAGGCTCAACCAATCTTGTCCACGGTTCTTAGGGTTTCATATCATCATAGTTATCGCGTTTCATCACAATTGTTGGTGGGGTTCATATCATTTGGTATTATAAGCTTTGGTTCTAAGGCATGTTTGATTATCTTTGTTTTTGCATTTTATTTTCAGATCATGCTATACTGACAAAGAAAACCACAAAAAAATGAGGTAAAAAAGGGGAAAAAGGCCAAAAAAAAAGTGGTATATGACTCTAGTACTAATCTTTTGATGAGTTTTTGTTTCCTCAATTCTGACTTGCTCCTAATTCCTGTTAGAAAATTTCAATCTTGTTACTCTCCTTATTCAAGCTCTTTATCTTTTGATGAGTTTTGATTGTTCCTCAAGTCTGAATCTCTCCTAATTCCAGTTTGAAAATTTCTCATTTCAATCTTGACCCTTTATGTTGTTACTCACCTTATTCGAGTTTTGATCTTTTGGATTTGTTTTGGTTGTTGAATTGCTGTTGGATTTTCTGGAATTAGTTCTAGAAGTTTAATTAAGAACTAAAGAAAATACAAAAGAGTGGGAAATGACCAAAGTGTGTTAGACCATAAGAGAGTAAAAACCAATTAAGAGTGAAACACGTTAGGGAGTGTTTGTAAGGATTCTAACCTTGTTTGCAGTATTTAAATATTTCCAATATTCACAAAGAAGACACAACTACAGAATTTCATCAATCCACAGTTTCGAACCTCCAAATGCAATATTTGCTAGGTGAAATGCGGCGTATGTTGAAGACTGAATTAGAACCTATACATAAAAGGTTGGACAGGGTAGAAGCGGGAAATCCTCAGAGACCACAACAAGATGTCCCCAATAGGAAGCATGGTTGGCATGTTATGGGGCTAAATGTTGAGAAAGAGGTAGAGTCGGAGGAGTTTGATGAGCCATACTTTAACCGAGGCAGGTTTAAGCGTGGGTATGACAACACAAAAGATAGGATTGAAAGGCCAGGGAGGGATAATGATCTAAGACTCGTCAAATTAAAATCCCATCCTTTCAAGGTGAAAATGATCCTGAAGCTTACTTGGAGTGGGAGACTAAAATGGAGACGGTGTTTGATTGTCACAAATACTCAAAGTTGAAGAAGGTTAAGTTGGCTGCAATTGAATTTACTGATTATGCCATTGTTTTGTTGGATCTATTTTTGACTAATAGGAGGAGGATTAGAGAACCACCTGTGGATACTTGGGAGGAGATGAAAATGCTTATGAGGAAGCGTTTTGTACCCAGCCACTATTATAGCCGATTGTATCAAAGTTTGCAACGATTAAGTCAACGTTCCAAGAGTGTTGATGAATATTACAAGGAGATGGAGGTAGCTATGATCTGGGCTAATGTGGAAGAGGACCAGGAAGCCACCATGGCTAAGTTTTTGCATTGTTCAAATCATGAGATTGCGGATGTAGTCGAGTTGCAACACTATGTTGAGTTGTCGGATATGGTGCATCAAGCCACAAAGGAGGAGGAACAATTCAAACAGAAGGGATTGGCTAGAAGTGGGCAACCTATAACTACCACCAGCCCTTGGAAGACACCTCCAAAAAGGGATGAGCAGCTACAAAACAAGCCAAAATTTGAACTCTTTATGAATGCCAAGCCTACACCATCTACTACTTCAGGTAACACCGAGGCTTCTACTTCTAGAACATGTGATATTAAGGCAGCGTTTGGTTGGGGGTTATTCCACTTGGGGATAGGAATAAGTTTTGAAAATTTTCAAATTTTTTTGGAGGGAATTTTAAACTAAAGGTATTAATGATAAGATAGTGATGTGTCTACCATGTATTGGTGTGTTATATTTTTAAATCTTAGTTAAAGGTTTTGGCGGGAAAAACTTTTTTATGGGAAATTGTGTTGGGGATAACCCTTGGGGTTATCCCCCAACCAAACATGGCCTAAGTGTTTTAAATGTCAGGGGCGGGGACACATAGCCAGCCAATGTGTAAACAAGAGGCTGATGGTGATAAACGCCCAAGGAGAACTTGAGTCAGAGAATAATGAAGAAGTAGATGATGATGGCTTGCCACATTTTGAGGATACCGATGATGAGAAAATAGCTTTTGTTGGAGATTTATTGGTAGCAAGGCGAGTTCTCAATGTGCAAGTTAAGGAGGAAGAAAAGAACGAAATGGAGAATTTGTTTCATACTCAGTGCTGTGTAAATAACAAAGTTTGGAGTGTCATTGTCGATGGTGGGAGTTGTACCAACATAGCTAGCACTTATTTGGTGCAGAAATTGGCCTTGACTACCTTGAAGCATCCTCACCGTTACCTGCTTCAGTGGATGAATGATTGTTGTAAAATCAAGGTCACAAGGCAAGTGTTGGTGGCATTATCCATTGGAAAATATGAGGATGAAGTGCATTGTGATGTGGTTTCTATGCATGCATGCCATCTATTATTGGGAAGACCATGGCAGTATGATCGAAGGGTTACTCATTATGGATTCATAAATAGGTATTTATTCACTCTTAAGAAACAACCTATTACTCTTGTACCATTAACTCCAAAACAGGTCATGGAGGACCAACTGAAATTGCAAAGATCGAATGAAAAAATAAAGAAAAACAAAAGAAGGCAGAAATTGAAAAACAAGAGTTGAAAAAAAAGGAAAGAGAGAAAAACATTGATCCAAGTGAAAAGGAAAAAGAGAGTGTTTTGGCTATACGGAGAGCAAAAGAGGAAAATTCCAGTTACATTGTAAAAAAAAAGTGAGATCAAGAGAGCATTATTTTCACTTCAGCTCCTTATTGTACTCATATACAAGGAGGCTCTTTTATATACTAATACTCTCGTCGATGCTTTACCGAGTGATATTGTTTCTCTTTTGCAAGAGTTCAAAGATCTCCTCCCAAAGAGATACCCTCGGGCTAACCTCCAATTCGAGGAATTGAACACCAAATTGATTTCATACTTAGTGCCTCACTTCCAAACCGGCCTGCTTATAGGAGTAATCCCGAGGAGACCAAGGAACTTCACAGGTAAGTAGAAGAAATATTAGAGAAGGGATATGTGCGTGAAAGCATGAGTCCTTGTACGGTTCTGGTGCTACTAGTTCCTTAGAAGGATGGAATAAGGAGAATGTGTGTTGACTTCCGAGCCGTCAACACATAACGGTAAAGTATCGTAACCTCATTACTAGATTATTTGACATGCTAGATGAATTGCATGGTTCTTGTGTCTTTACAAAAATTGATCTTAAGAGTTGATATCATCAGATTATGATGAGGATGATGAATGGAAAATGACTTTTAAAACTAAATGTGGTTTGTATGAGTGGTTAGTGATGCCTTTCGGTTTAACTAATGACCCGAGAACATTTATGCGCTTGATGAACCATGTTTTTGGTGCATTTATTGGCCGATTTGTAGTTGTGTATTTAGATGATATCCTAATTTATAGCACAAACTTACAAGAACATGTAATGTATTTGAAATCTGTTTTGGAAGATCTAAGGAAAGAAAAGTTGTTTGCTAACCTCAGGAAGAGCACCTTTTGCACGGATAAGATTGTGTTTCTTGGTTTTGTTGTTAGCAAGGGAGGAATTGAGGTAGATGAGGAAAAGGTGAAGGTCATCCGAGAGTGGCCGACGCCTAACAATCAGCCAAGTGAGGAGTTTCCATGGCTTAGCTAGCTTCTATAGACGGTTTGTACGTTACTTTAATAGCTTAGCCTCCCCTCTCACTGAAGTCATTAAGAAAATGTACCGTTTAAGTAGGGAAAGGAACAAGAAAAATCATTTAATTTAATCAAAGAAAAGTTTACTAATGTGCCTTTGCTGGTTTTACCTAACATTGCTAAAACTTTTGAAAGTAAGTGTGATGCTACAGGAATTAGCATTGGAGCTGTTTTGATGAAAGAAGACTGTCCAGTTGCTTATTTCTATGAAAAGTTGAGTGGTGCAACTCTCAATTACCCCACTTATGATAAGGAGATGTATGCCTTGGTAAGGGCTTCGGAAAATTGGCAGCACTATCTATGGCCAAAGGAAATTGTGATATAGACTGATCATGAATCTTCGAAGAATTTGAAAGGGCAGAAGAAGTTGAACAAATTCCATGCCAAGTGGGTAGAATTCATTGAAACATTTTCATATGTTATCAGATATAAGCAAGGTAAGGAAAATGTGGTGGCTGATGCATTGTCCAGAAGGTATGCTTTTACTTTCCATTTTAGATTCGAAATTACTTGGTTTTGAATACTTTAAGGATCTGTATGCACAAGATTCTTATTTTTGTGATGTGTTCAATGTATGTGAAAAGTGGGTTCTGGTAAGTTTTATAAGCATGATGGGTTTTTGTTTCAGGAAAATCAACTTTGTGTTCCTATATGTTCTTTGCAAGAATTGCTTGTAAGAGAAGCTCATGGTGGTGGTTTGATGGGTCATTTTGGTGTGGCTAAGATGTTAGGGACTTTTTATGATCATTTTTATTAGCTTCATATGAAACATGATGTGGAACGAACCTTTGCTAAGTGTATCACGTGTAAACGAGCTAAGTCTAAGGTTGAACCCCATGGGTTATACATCCCTTTGGCAATACCTCATGAACCTTGGACTGATATTTCTTTGAATTTGGTTTTAGGTTTACCTCTAACAAGGCAAGTTTAGGGTAGTTAATCGCTGATATTAAAGGCATTAGCCCATATTTTTGCATGCATAAAATATTGATTGAGGATGGCCACCTGCCCAAAATTGAGCATCAGCGGTGGTTAAATCCAGAAAATAAGGAAGTGGTGAAGAAAGAAATAACCAATTTGTATGGATTACAAAAAACACATTAAAGCCACTAGAAAAGATTACTTCCCATTATAGTTCATAGATTAAATGCTTGACAAGCTTTAGGGTCAAGACTACTAGTGATTCCTTGATGAGTACTCTGGGTACAACAAGATAGCAATAACGCCGGAATACCAGAAAAACACAACATTCACATGTCCATATGGAACATATGTGTTCAAGAGGATGTTATTCGGGCTTTTTAATACCCTCACGACCTTTCAGAGATGCTTGGTGGCCATTATCTCTAACATGGTGGAAAAGTGTATAGAGGTATTTATGGATGACTTTGTAGTTTATCTTGACCCTTACAATGCATGTCTCGTAAATCTTGCCAAGGTGTTGAGCCGTTATGAAGAGACAAACATGGTATTGAACTGGGAGAAGTGTCATTCATAGTGCGGGAACGAATCATATTAGGATATTAAATTTTAGAAGACAAGGCCAAGGTTGATGTGATAGATAAGTTACCACACCGTACCACACTAAAGGGGATACGAAGCTTCTTGGGCCATGCAGCTTTTTATATGTGTTTCATCAAGGATTTCTCAAGGATTACGAAACCGCTCCGCAGGCTACTGTAACAGGATGTACCCATCCATTTCAATGAGTCATGCTTAGCAGCTCTTCTTGAAGTCAAATGGAAACTCACCACAAGACGACTAATACTCAGTCCTAATTGGAATGAACCCTTTGAATTGATGTGTGATGCTTGTGATGTGGCAGTTGGCATAGTATTGAGACAGCGCAGGAATAAGGTATTCCACTCCATGTATTATGCAAACAAAATGCTAAAAATTGCGCAAGTAAACTATACCACAACTGAGAAGGAATTACTAGTAGTGGTCTTTTCATTTGACCAGTTCCAACCCTATCAAGTGGGGACGAAAGTAAAAGTATTCAAAGACCCTTCAACAATAAAATACCTAATCGAGAAAAAACTCACCAAAGTGTGGTTGATGCGATGGATTCTTCTCCTCCAAGAATTTGACTTAGAGGTGGGAGACAGGAAGGCGACTGAAAATCAGGTAGCCGATCACCTATCAAGACTCGAGTGAAGCACACAAACTACAGATCCCACTGTCATCCAAGAAACATTCATCGACAAGCAGTTTTTCACCATGAAAGCCCAACAGACACCCCAGTTCGCAGAAATTGCAAAATATCTAGCCAATAAGATCATACATACAGGATTGAATTATCAACACCGGAAGAAGTTTTTGTACGACCCAAAGCATTATGCATGGGATGAACCCTACTTGTTTAGAGTTTGCTCGGACCAACTGATCAGAAAGTGTATCCTAGAGGAAGAGGCAGACCCAATTCTAGAGCAGTATGATGCTTCTCCATATGAAGGGAATTATGCAGGAGACAAAACGGTTGCTAGGGTAATGCAGGAAGGATTTTTTTTTGCCACCTTATTCAAAGACGCCCATCGGTTTGTCAGTAGTTGCGATCGATTCCAGTGCACAGGATCCATCTCTCGTCGGCATGAGATACCCTTGAAGAACATCTTGGAAGTAGAACTCTTCGACATGTAGGGCATTGACTTCATAGGATCATTCATTTCATCATTCAAGAACATTCTTATTGTAGTATACTATGTGTTTAAGTGGGTGAAAGAAGTTGCATTGCCTTTAATAACTCCAAAGAAGTTATTAAATTCTTGATGAAAGACATCTTCACTCTCTTCGGGACACCCTAAGCCATCATTAGTGATTGGTGATCCCATTTTTGCATTAAAAGCTTCAACATATTGCCAGAAAAATATGAGGTCTCTCATAAGTTATCAACACCATACCACCCACAAAGTAATGGGAAAGTAGAGATATTCAACTTAGAAACTAAGAGGATCCTAGAAAAATCCGTAAGCAATTCAAGCTATTCGATTAAATGATACCTTGTGGGCATAATGGATGATATAAAAAACACTATTGGACATGTCACCTTACAAATTAGTAGTTGGAAAATCATGTTATTTGCGCCTTGAACTGGAATACATGCCATATTGGGCAACTAAATACTTGAACATGGACGCACATGCTGCAGGTGAGAAATGCATGATTCAACTAAATGAGTTGGAGGAATTTTGGTTGCAAGTATATGAGAACGCCAAGTTATACAAGGTAAAGGTAAAATGATGGCACGACAACAAATTTGTACATTAACAGTTCGAATCCAACTAATACGTCTTTATTAAATTCTCGGTTGGAAATATTCTTGTACAAGCTCAAATAAAGATTGTAACACCCATCTCTAAATAGGGGACAGGTGTCACACCAGCCAGGTCAAGGGATGAACCCTAGGCCTATGGTTGTATTAATCTAATAAACTCAACACATAATCAAACTCTAGTGTTATAAATACTCAAACAGTTAAAAATAAAACACCAAATACTTAAAGTTCTACAAACATAAATCCAACAAGAAGTTCACGTGTCTCCTAAATGGTGTACACAATAAATAACATCATAGCATGGGGTTGGTCAGAGCCAACTAAGGGTGACAGGACTCTCTCCTCGACTCTAGATATGGTCAAGTGCCTGTTTATCTCCTGCAAAATTTAACATAAAAGATGGATGAGCAACTCGTGCTCAGTGATGAAAAATGTATTGTCAGGCATACTATACCTGTATGAAATAAAATACGAATACTCTGAAATAATTTCTCATCATGCACAAGAAATATAAGTATAAAGAAATAAGGCATTTAAAAATAATATACCAATCTATGTATTATTTTCAACAAGATATAATCATTCCAGTTTCCATAAAATTATAAGTGAAATAACATGCATGATCATCTTAATCATTTTATCATTGATACCGTGTATGATTCTGTATTTTTCCCTTGGTTGATGAATATCGACACCAATAGCCACCACGGTTCTCATATGGCTCCTGTAAAGTGGGATATATCACAATAGTATCAATTACACCTACACCTCTTCTTCAATAATTGTGTAACCAATGTGTGATCAGGATGAACCCTCATGGTCCTCTAGGGCTCCCATCAGGGTACCATCTCTGCCCTCACGGTTCTACCATGGCTGCCACGAGGTGACTATCTCTAGGATAGGATATACGCGTACTAGGCACTCTATGAGTACGTAAAGGGGGTTTTATTTATTGAAAAAAAGGAAGTTTTAAAACTGATAGTTTGGACTTTTTAGAAATAAAAAGCTTAACAATTCACCCATTCCCCCCTAGTACCGTACTAACTGGCCGTATCAAAGTGCCACCACTAGTGCAAGCAAGTATGATAGTACGGTGCAGAGAATTAATACTTCTAATTAATCTCTTTCTATTTCATATATTTCTTTACAGGAATCTTTTTCATGAATATCTCAAAATGCATTTCTTAAAGAATCTATCAAAAACATAATACGGTTTCCATACTTGGGAAATCTCATAAAGACTCCATTGCATCCTTTTCTAAATAGATTCAAACATTTCATAAATAATACGGTGAAATACGAAAATGTCCAGTTTCGTTCCCTCACCTGAGTCTAGTAGAAGCTTAGGAATGGCTCGGTCCTTTTGTAGTGGCAAACTTGCATTTGCCTTTCCCTTTTTCCTTTCCTAATAATCGAAATACGAAAATATAGGAATACGGAAACCGTATTCTCAACTTATGTAACACCCTAATCCCAATAGGGACACGTGTCACACCAGCCAGCCCAGGTGAGAACCCTGAGCCCAAGGCTGTCAAAACCGAAATAAAAATCTGCGGAATAAACCGGAGACAATAGAAATAAAACATAATAAGTCTGGTACTCATCCCAAAAAGGTAGAGTCATATCTGATACAGTATTCCACAGACTATACGTCTGGGTCTAGTCTCCAAAAGTAAAAGACATAAATCTACAAAGTGCGCAACAAAATAAATAGCTATGGGATGCCAGAGCCAACTACGTCATCACAGCTCACCAGGTCTAGCCTCCACCTAGACTTCTGTCTGCTACCTGCACAAGGTGGGTGAGAAAAAGGGACTGAGCTACAGAGCTCAGTGAAATGTGACCCCTACTGTCAGGTCAAATAAGACCTGTACATCTGAAAATATATATAACCATGTATATGGAAAATAAACTGTACTCATATACATGTAGAAAGACAGTAAAGCATGTAAATCTATGCATTATCCTCCCAATCAGGAAGATTATCTAATGCAACGTCCGAGAAAATCCGGAAAGTCATCAGTCAAAAACATGCCTTTCTATGCCTCATGAGATGTCTAGATATGTGAGCGTCTGACGATAAGAATGCCACTCTGTAGGCTCACTTGCTAAGATCTCAGATAAATAGCCGTGAGGTATCCCCCAATCTGGGCTGTATGTGAAGCTGTAAGGTTTCCCTCAATCTGGGTCTTCACTCGTGGTACCGAGCACTCCAAAGAGTTGGGAAAGGGTTTTTAAATAAATACATTTTAAAACAAGGTTTCAGTGCTAGAAATTCATTTGAAAACAAAGTAAAACCTTTCCCCTACTCGGTATCACTCTGGTCTTAGCTCAACGGAGCTGCATCTGCATAGCAAGGCTCAACTGACAGAGTGTACAAATCGATGCTCACATCTTGTATCTATCTCACTGATCTACAGCTAATCATATGCAGAAAACATCAATTCTACATTAGCTGAAAATAATCAAAATCATAGCTGATGAGTATAAACTAAAAACACGATAAATCCCGATCAAACACGAGAATATACAGTAGGTCCACTCATCTGAAGTCCTAAGCAAGTCTGACTCGGACCTCCTGGAGTCCCCGACTTGCCCTTCCCTTTTCCTAGAAATATATTCATAACTAAATAAATACAAATTCACAATTCATGAAATCATAACAACATTCTCCTTCTACTATCTCATGGGCTCAATTCACATTAGCTAAAGGCCCAATACTAAACCATATCATTCAATCCCAATAAAGACTAGTTACACTGAACATGGAATCAATTAAACATTACTTAAGCTAGTTTAGAAGTCAAAATTATCATAGATACCTAAATTCAAACTCCCCAACAATTAACCAAATAATTAAGGCCCATCTAAGAACAACAAGTTCATCCCATTATCTCCTAATAATCTTTTTCTACCAAACATTCTTGGGCCCATTCCACTTGAGTCCATATCAAAGTGACTAAAAGCCCTTAACATCACCTTGCTTGCTATTACACTAAATTTGATTTCAAATCATACAAACAAAGAGCAAACATTAATCAAGAGAGACTAACTTCTTTTACATGACTTACTTCAGCCAATACTTGGTATTAAGGCCCAACCAAGTGCTAAGCCATTATTATAACATTCTAACTAGCATCAAGACCCATCAGCTCTAATATCAAAAATAGATTTTTGGCTGCTAGTGTATACCATGCCACTGAGGAATTTAACACACTATCGATGTCCAATTACGAAGAAATGCAGAAATCTGACCATTTGCGCAGTTGGGAAGAACTGGTCATAACTTCTAACCCGTAAATCGGATTTCTCTCATCTGGGCTTGTTGGAAAGTAGACTTCAAGCCCTTTCCATTGATATGTAACACACTCCAACCGGAGTAGTCTACAGGATGTAACTGCCCCACGAAGGGGACAACCATCTGCAGGTCTGTCCTCAAATACCACTACTTCGAGGCATTTTTCAAACTAGTTAAAGTTATAACTTCCACTCCGAAAATGGCACATAGATGCATACTTCAAGTGCTTAACATGCAAACTTAAAAACATCTTGAACAATAGCAAGGCTGAATTATCACTAGCCAACTTAACATAAACTTGCAAGTTCTTCATGGCATTTCTACAAACATGTGGCATGCATGATATAGTTTTCAAATGGGCAGCACCTCCCCTTGATTTCCCTCCTATATGTTTGTACAAGCAATCAACATCAAGCCCCTTACAAATATCATGCTTTCCTATACGTTAAACTCCTTGGAGCTCTATAAGACATTTGTACAAACACATAAAGGCATAACACCATTCTGAAAACAAAACAGTCCCTCCAATTGATCTCTAGCTCCAGAAGTTTACAAACATCCAACCAAGGATCAAAGCAGCAACAACAATATCAAGAACAACAACACTGTTTATACACTTTAAAATCAAAAGGGTTACTCTTAGGCATACCATATAACACCTCACAGGCATGCTTAAAAACTCAATACAAACATCCCTCTTTAAAACCTTAAATCCCAGTTTATTTACAAAGCATACAACCAAACATTCTTTAGAGTATTACATCAACTATACCACCACCTGATGAATATGCTAGAACTCCAAAAGAATAGAACATCCATTCTGAAATTGTCTCTTGAAAATCTTAGTTACATCACGTATTCATCAAAGATAAACCATCTCCTCTATACTTGATTCCTTATTCATACATGGTTAATGATCCCAATCATCCTATCCAAGTGTCTAACACTCTTCACTCCATCAAATACAAGTATTTACTTCACCAACCTTGGTTTCCAAGGAGTCTAACTGCCCGCTAGTCCGGTGACCGTCAGAGTTTGAAGGAGAAGCTTGCTTTCGGCTTGGCCGCGGAATGATGGTGTACTCGAGTGTAAAGGGCGGAGATGGTGGTGGTTGCAGTCGCAGGTGCACTTCAAGTATCGTCCGTCAAATAGAGAACCCAAAAGACAATCCCCGTCCTCTCCGGGTTAAGCTCTCCTTTTCCCTCCTTAGCCAAAGGCTTCTCACCATTCCCCAAAAAAAAGAATAAGCATGAGGTGTTACTTCCTTTTACCTTCATGCTGCCACCTAGCTGCAGCCCTCCTCATCTTCAGCGAGCTCCTTCTTCAATCATTTAATACCCATTCTCACCTGTAATCAGCTTCTACCGAGCAACTCACCGCCAGCTCCTGCTTGCCGGATCTGAGAGAACACACATCCTTTCTTTGTTTTTTCTAACGAGCACACATCTCCAACTCTTCTCACTAAAGAGCTGCTCCCCTCTCTTCCTAACAATAAATTTTATTTCGGCCCGGCCCACTTGACAATTTTAATCCCTTAAGAGAAGCCTATTAATTGTTTTTTAAGCCCTATTGATTTTTATTAAACAACCATAATCATTCCCTTTTCTTTAATAACATTATCCCTGGTAATTAAAATCCAACACCATTAACCTTTCTTTAAATCCAGCATTTTCTTTATTATTTTACAATATTTACAAGGAAAAACCGGGGCGTTACAACTTATACAGAAATTTAGACTCGTTAGTGATTCCACTTAACATGCATTTTCCGCTTTCTAAAGAGCATGGAAAAATATGGAATTTACTCGAAATAAAGATTTTTTCTATCTTCCTTCTTAGTATAATTGATGGATCTAACATGCTCTTAGAAATTAAGCAAATATTATACATGTATATGTAAGATTAATCATATAATTTCAAAGAAAATTGGGCAACATCTCCCCTGTTTTTAGGGCTTTGAAATTTATACAAACATTTACAACAACACACAACAACAGGAACAACAACTAAGCCTTAATCCCATAGTAGATGGGGTCGGCTATATGGATTCTCTGTTTTTATGTCACTCTCAAATATGAAACAAAAATAAAATAAAATAAAATGAAATAAAATGAAATAAAATTAAAAATAAAAAATACATAAATAAATAATAATAACAACAGATAATTTCTATGAGAGATTGGGATGTTAGAAGCAGGACAGTATCCCTACAAACAAAGCTAAGCTAATGAAGGAAAACCTTTTAGCCGACTTATCGGTAATCCTATACTAGGCGGGGTCGGCTATATGAATTCTTTGTCTCCATGTCGCTCTGTCAAAAGCAAGATCGGGCTCAATATCTAACATATGTAGGTCCTTAGACACCACTTCTCTCCACGTAATCCTAGGCCTACCTCTACCCCTCTTCTTATCTTCTACAACTAAACTATCACATTTTCGAACTGAGCACCTAGGGGTCTCCAGTGTACGTGGCCAAACCATCTTAAACGCCCTTCTCGTATTTTATCTTCAATTGGTGCAACATGCATCTTCTGTCAGATGTGTTCATTTCTAATCTTGTCCAATCTTGTATGACCACTCATCCATCTTAACATCCTCATTTCGACCACATTCATCTTATGCATATGTTGAACTTTAGTTGCCCAACATTTACACAAACAATTTATCTCATACAGTTGATATAATAATAAACCCCAATTATGCAATATTCATGATTTCTTGCCCACAAATCCTTTGGTTACTAGTAATTGAAGATGATCGAGTCCAGCTCCCTGCCAAATAAGTTATTATCCCTTCTCCATTTTAGCCCCTAATTATCATCAAACATTACCACCAACCTGAGATTACTTGTGAGTAGTTCATATCTTGTCAGCTTTTAGTTCGTCTGCACTAAGGTAGAAGGATCAAGAGGGTAATGGCCGTAGGGTGCTAGGGCTTGTAGGAACTATGTTGCAGCTTGTCGACGTCCACACATATGGCAGGAGGGCGGAGCTGCAGGCGTGCTCCAATTGGATAGCGAGCTCGTACGGTCTCTAGAAGCAAGATCGAGATCGACCGGTAGGCGTGGCCTGGCGACGAAGGCATGATACGAAGGGAAGCCCGGGAATACTGCAGGTGTACGGCTTACGTGTGAGCGAAGCTAGGCCGCGGGCGTCGTCCACGAGCGGGATTGTGACCGGAGGGAGATCAGTGGTTGTTG
This sequence comes from Dioscorea zingiberensis, assembly GCA_026586065.1. Classification (NCBI taxonomy): domain Eukaryota; kingdom Viridiplantae; phylum Streptophyta; class Magnoliopsida; order Dioscoreales; family Dioscoreaceae; genus Dioscorea; species Dioscorea zingiberensis. Next base: position 31,780,574 of record CM048820.1, on the reverse strand, counting down.
GATTTCTCGCCGGTGAGGGTTAGCGATCTCAAGAGAGGGGCATGATTTGTCTAGTATAGGGCTCAGTAGAGATGAAATAACGAAAGAGAGAAGGGATGAGGTTTTCGCCCTTCTCTCTCTCAACCTTCATCCCATTTTAATAATTTAAAAATCATTTTACTGTAACATAACATGCTTGGATTATTAATCGACTAGGTCCAACTTTTGTGCTTGTTTACATGCAGGCATGATGGATATTTTTATCTTTCTCAAATTTAAAGATTTAAATTATCACACGTAGGCTATAGCATTACGGTTGTTTCCTCTCCCGACCCAGATCCGAAATTTTCGGTAACTTTATTATGACCAGATCCAGGTTTTATGGATCTATATAATAACGATTTATTATTTTATTTTATTTATTAATTAATTCATTCTTTAATTCATATCATCGGGTCACGGACACACTATAACTTCACTGGTCACATTTATAAGCCCGATAGAGATCCATATTTTTTGGCTTTTGAAGCGGCAAGATGTACTTTATCGGGACTCCAACTTTTTTCTCGTATCACCACTTAATTAATCAAAATTAATTATCCGGGATTATTCTTTCAATCCATCTCCAACTATCTCAAGTATAAATGGCCTGACCCAATATGGCCTTCTCAGCCCCAATTGGTTGCGAGACTGGATTTTAGATCAATTAATTCCCAATTTTCTTTTAATTTAAAGTAATTAATTTATTTTCTGTGCAAATTAATCGCGTTGAAATTGTCAAAAAAAATTTGATTATTTATTTAAAAATTTCGGGGTGTTACAATTCTCCCACCCTTACGAAATTTCATCCACGAAAGTTCCATACATTGTTTTTTTTTTTTTTTTTTTTTTTTTGATAAAGTGGATAAACCACATTCATTTATTGAAAGTATAAAAGTGATACAAACTTACGGGGGCCCATGTTGGGTCTAATGTTACAATGGTTTGTTAGTGTGCTCCAACGGGCTCTTCCTCTTCAAAATCTGCTCCTGGGAGGTGTATCCTTGGTTCTTCCCTGGTGAGGATGAGGCTATGTTTGATAAAGACTACCATAGGTTTGAATTTCAAGTGCATTGGCATGCATATCAATCGAACCACGAAGAGGGAAGATCTATATGTCGGATGAGTCTCTTACAAACGCTAGTTGTTTGTCGTTGAAACATCGCATGTTTCGCTCCCCAGAGGTTCCAGTGATGGCTGCCAAATGAAATTCCAACCCTTTTGAGTTCTTTCCTCACCGGTGATGTCCTCAGGTCCCCAAAGATCTTGTATCTTGTCGAGGTTGACGGAGTCCGAGAAGTTGTGTGTATAGTGGGACCGGACTTCTACGTAGTATTGGCATTTGAGCAATAGGTGATCGTGCTTTCCTCTTGGAGATTGCATAGGTAGCGGTGAGTTCTCGTCCCCCCTAGCTTTGCCAAGTTAAGCAAAGGTGGGAAGCTTGTCTTCCCTTGCCAACCAAAGGTTTCAACTTTCGAGGAGGGCCATTGTTTCTAGAAGGTTGTGGGGAGGGAGCTCCTCATTCCGCCATCAATTCGGAATAGGTAGAGAGACTTGATGAAAGTCCCCTGGATGGGGTGAGTCGCCATTTCGTGTGTCTACCGTGTTGGGTGTTTGGCTGTTAAGGTGTTCTTGTAACCCTTGCCACATCTCCCATGCCCCTCACCTAAAGGGGCCCCGGCGTTTAAGGAGAGGTAGTCCTCTTGTGTTGAGTTGTCGCTTCCTGGGATGGTGAGCCCGCTACCATAGGGTTCTAATTCGCACATCATACGTGGGCTTTGGCCGCTGAGGAGCCACCATCGAACCATAGTCTAATTGTGCGCCCTTGCCCTGGTGTGCCTACCACGTTTGCCATTGTGAGGTCGCGTTGCTCCATGATCCCTTTCCAGAAATAGGAGGCCTGATTTGGTGTTGGCTTGAAGGGGTTGATCGGTGTGTTTCGGAAGTAGGCCTGTGTGATAATCCTGCCACATATCCCGGTCTTCTCATTCAGAAGTCGCCACCACCATTTCCCAAGTAGGGCTTCGTTGAAGGCTTTCATATTAATGATGCCCCAACCACCTAGTTCCTTTGGTCTTGTGATAATATCCCACTTTACCAGGCGGTACGCTTTGGAGTTCGGGTTGGTGCCTCTCCACAGGAAGTCTCGTCTCATTCCTTCGATGCTGCGGAGAGCCCATTGCGGGAGTTTGTACATGGCCATCCAGTGATTCGGGATTGCCGAGAGCACCAAGTTTAGTAGTGTGATGCGGCCTCCCATGGACATCAGGTTTCCCTTCCATGTTGCTAGTTTGTTTCTTATTTTTTGGATAAGTTGTCCCCAATCCGCCTTGCGTGGCCTGCTACCTGCGAGAGGGATTCCATGTATGTAATCGGAAGGGGGTTGAGCCGGCACCTCATTGTTGAGGCCGTTCATCTCACGCTCTCCTCACAATCCAATGGGTATGATAGCACTCTTGTTGTAGTTTATTTTCAACCCGGAGATCCCCTCAAATAAATGGAAGATGAGCTTCAACGCTTGTGGAAGTCGCTCATCTTCCCCGCCATTAGGAGATCATCGCGATAGAGTAAGGACCGAAACATGCACTCCTCCTTGTTCCCACTCAAAACCTTTCAGATGTTTTCCCGCGTGGCGTGTTTCACCATTGTTGTGAAAAAGTCCATGGCTAGAATGAATAGCATAGGTGAGAGTGGGTCTCCCCTCAGAAGTCCCCGCTGATGCCTCACATATCCCATAGGTTCCGTTGATAAGGAAGTTGGATTTCGATGAATGGAGGATCTTCACGATCCATCCGGATCCATTGTGGTCCAAAACCCTTGCCTGCAGAGTTCGGCGTGAATTCCAGTCCCACGTCGAATGCTTTCTCAAAATCCACCTTCATCGACGCCCGTTTCTTCTTCATCACGTAGATAATTTCTTCACGGCTACAATGCTATCCTCGGATACATCTACCTTTAATGAAGGTCGTTTGGTTTTCATCGACTGTGTCCGGACGCATACGGAGTCGGTTGGCCGTGACTTTGGTAATAATTTTGATAGAGCAGCTTGAGCAAGCTTATGGGCGGTAGTCTTTTATGGAGAGGATGCTTCCTCCGCTTTAGGAATTAGGATGATATGTCAGCCTGGCCTTCGAGATCGGGCTGTTCCTTCGCAGCTCAAGAAAGGTTTGCAGTATGTCTTCCTTAGCAAAATTCCATCCCTGTTGGTAGAAGGTCATCGGGAATCCGTCCGGTCCTGCTGCCTTTTCAGGGTTAAGTTCTTGGATGGCCGCGAAGATTTCTCGTTCGGTGAAGGGGTGATCAAGATGGGATAAATCAATTGGGGTTGCATCTGCAAGCATCCTTGTCCAATCCGTACGGTATCTGTGAGGTCTTGTGCTTCCAAACAGAGCGGTGAAGTGCTCCTACATCGCCTTCCTATTTCGCCAGGTGCATAGAGTGTGTTCCCCATCTGTAAGCTGGTGGATCCAGTTTTTGTTTCTTCTCTGATTTGCGATAGCGTGGAAGAATCTTGTGTTTCGATCCCCCTCCTTAAGCCAGGTGATTCTTGAGCATTGTCGCTAGTGTTCCTTATGTCTAATCAGATTGTCATATTCATTTCTGTTGGCCTGTAGCGTCTCTTCTTCTGTTGTTGAGAGTCGATAGTGCTCGCTTTTGGTGTCTAGATTTGCTATGTTGCATAAGAGCTCCTCCTTTCTGTTGCGTTGTATCTGTTGTTCCTCCTTGTTCCATTCCTTTAGTCTTCCCCGTATCAATGTAAGTTTTTTGGACCACTTGTATGCTCCGGTACCGTCGTAGTCATTCATATGCCACCACTGACTCAGCATACTCCAGAAACCTTCGACCTTCCCCCATCCCCTGTTGAAACGGAAGGGGAAGTGTTTAAGAGTATGTTTTCCACATTCCAGGGCAATGGGCACATGGTCTGATCTGACCCTTGGCAGCGCGGTCTGCCAAATACGGGGGTGGGCTGCCATCCATTCTGGGGACAGAAGAAATCTGTCTAGGCGGATCATGGTTGGTGATTGTCTTCCGTTAGACCAGGTGTATTTTCGTCCTGACAGCGGGGGGTCATAGAGATGTAGGTCTGCTATAAAGTCATTGAAGTTCTGCCAATCTTGCATGTCCCTGGTATTTGTGTTTCTATCTGTTGGGTCCCTTGTCGAGTTGAAATCCCCCCCGATTAGCCACGGTCCTTGCCACCGCTGTCGTATCAATCTCAGTTCATCCCAGAAGGCCCCTTTTTGTCTTCGATCGCAGGGTCCATATACTGTGGTGATCATCCATTTGTACCGGTTTTCTTGGCATTCCAAGATCGCTGTTGTTGAGAAGGAGTCCGTGAACTGATCAATGAGGTTAAATTTCGTTGCGCTCCATCCGATACAGCATCCACCCCGTGTGTTTCTCGCAGGTAGCATGATATGCTCTGTGTAGAGAGATCCTCCGATCGAGCGCCAAGTATAGGTGTCGATGGTTTGGAGCTTCGTTTCCTGTAGGCAAAAGACATCGGCTTTATAAGATGCAATGAAGTCCCGTATTAGGAAGCGTTTTTTTGGCTTGCCTAGTCCCCTGACATTCCATGAGATTACTTTCATAAGGAAACTACTAATGCCCTGTTGTGGGTTGCTGGTTGGTGGGGAGACTTAGTTGTCTTCCCACCCCTCAAGACTCTTCTTGCTTCGTCACTCTTAGGTGCTTGATTACCCGCCAAGATCCCCTCATAGCCGCCCAATTGGACCCCGATGCCTTGTGCCGCATTGTAAATGATTTTCTCCCTACTAGTGTGAGAGTGTTAGTGGAACCGTGATGAGGTTCTGGGAATCGTCCTGTCCTTTCTTTTTGGTGCCTCCCTTATTGTTCCTTGTTGCCTTGACCAGTGTCTTCTGTGGTTCAGAGGTTGTTGGTTTTTCTGGTGGTTTGGTCTTCCTTGGCCTTCCTCTTTGTCTGGGGGCTGATGGTTGGAGATCCTGCGTCCTTTGTGATGTTTTTCCAGTGGGCGATGCCTCTTGCCGTGCTTCTTGCCGTGGCAGGGGTTCTGTTCCGGGGTAGTCTTTGTTGTGTGGCTTTCCACTTGTTATTAGTTCCCACGCTTCATCGGTGATAAGATTCCAAGTATCTCCGACCTTCTTTAATGTTGCCTTGGATAGGTCTATAGTGACTCCATTAGTGGTTGTCTTAATGTTGTTATCACTTGGGTTGTAGTGAACCATTAGATAATTGGAAGGCCTCACTGGGCTCATTGATTGATTAGGGGCATGGCCCATTACATTGGTACATTCAGGTTGATGGTTCATTTCATTCATTGCTGGGCTTGGTTGTGTGGGTGGGCCCGTTGCTATATGTGGGGATATGATTGCAGCCCGGCCTTGAGTGGGTTTTGTTGTGTCTCGTGCCCGACCCATATCCTGCAGCCTAGATTGATCAAACTCCTTAAGGTCATGAGTAGTTGTGGAGTTGCTGTGGGTCCCACATTGCTTTTGGGTAGGGTTGGGATCTTTGGCGATGTGAGTTGATTTCGCGCCCATGTGCGCTGGGCTCGGTGTGACCAGATCGTCTGGTGACCCTACCGAGTCCGATTCCCATGATAACGTTCGTGGCCCTCTCCATGCTGCATCCATGTATGTGTCAACCTCTAGGTCAATGTCACCCACGAGGCCTAGCTGGTTGGTTGTAGGCGATCCCATCGCCTTCCTTCGACCACGCCTACCGCTCCTCCTCGCTACCGCCTCGCATTGCCTCCATCAACGGCCGCCCGAGCATCCGGTTCCGGCTACCTACCGGGCGGTGGTCTTCTATGATTGTTGCCGCTCAGCGAGGATCACGGTAGCTGTTATTCTGCCGCCGATATGGTCGTTGGAGGTCTTTCACTTATGATGATCCCTGAAGGTCGTCTGAGGATGGCCCTCACCGGTGATGTCGCCTCCTCCCTCATCGGTGCCTTGCCCTTGTCTAGCTTCTTCACAGGGTCTTGTTCCGGTGGCTGCCGCGGTTTGTTAGCCGAGGTTTCTTCACTCCCCCTGGTGGCGGAGCTGGGGTCCTTTGGGCCGTTATCCCACGGTAACGCCAGTTGGCCATCATCGAGCTCAACGGTGTAGGTGAACTGGCGTATCCCCATGCTACAGTGGATACATGACGGCATCTTTCGCGGCCATCTGATTCTGAGGAGGATCAGGAGGTCGTTCCCAAAATACCTACTTCGTCTGTCGACGGCCACCAAATCGCCAGCTGGTTTTAGAAGGCGTGCCGCCGCGTCCCGGCTCCAGCACTCCATAGGTAGGTTCTTCACGATCACCCACCGTGTAGCTCCGTCTGCCTTGCCAGTCTGCCAAAGATCTGGTGTCCATGGTTCGAGCTTGAAGTCGAAGGCCAGCACACGCAGTGGCCCTCCGTTCTCAGTCTTTCGCGCCAGCTCCGCTGTCGGGAAAGCCACGATGAAGCGTCCGTCGCGGAGTGGCTTCACCTCCCATTTCCATTCCTCATCCACAATGCATGACAGAACGTCAACTATCTCCGAGACTTACACCGGTCCTTCACGGCTTTCAGTGATGGTGATAATAGAGAACGTCTTCATGCGTTCTCTTCCTTCGATGATATCGGAATCCAGGGCGATCGAGGTGAAGAGGTGTTCCATGCCGTCATTTGCTACTTCTCCTCAGGTCAAGCCTGGCGGTGATGTTCACCCGCGCGCCGCTACCGCCTTGCACGTCTTTGTTTAGTCTTATAAGGTTTCTGCGTGGGGGGCTTAGTTGCCCGAGCTGCAGCTTCATCTGGGGTTTTATCGATTGTGGGTGTGGTGTCCTGTCGCTCAGTTGGGGTTTTATCAGCCGCGGTAGCGCTCCGTCGGTCTCCGTGGCATGCATGTCCCTTGTGGCCCACCCCGCCACACTTCCTGCATGTTACAAAGACGCACATATTTGTCGGCGTGTCCCGCTCGTGCACCGCCACACACACAATCGCCGCAGTGGTGCGACGTGAAGGCGTGATCGCCTCTGGGGTGCTCGTGTTTCTTGCCCTGTTGCTCGGTGCGTAGCGGTGTCCTGACGCTGACGCTTGCGGCTGTATATCTTCCACCCTGCTTCTTCTTCAGCACGCCGGTCCAGCGGTGGAGGTGGTGGTGGTGGAGGGAGGCAGGTGTCCTCGTAGTCTCCCTTCACTACTGATGCATACGAGGGAGATCGTCTTCCTCGTTCATCGTAGTGGGTCTCGGGTGACCATCTTGCTGGCGCTTTCCTCTTCCCCACTTCGCCTCTTTGGGTGTCTTCGTCTCTCCGCATCTCCGCGGTGCCCGTTCCCCGCGCTGTTCCCGGTGCCGGTATGTAAACTTCGCTGGTCTCCGTTCGGTGGGTGCGTGTCTCTCGCCTGTCGCCACCGTATTATTGGTCGCTCTCGCCGTTTCTCCAGACGCCGCCGTGCTCTGCCGAACCGCCACAGACAGCCAGGCCATACTCACGCCATGAGTCGCCCGGCCCGCTCAACAAATTACTTGAACCAAGTCATGGAAAAATGAGGAATGGAGGCGAACGGCGGTTATCGGAAAGACTGATATCTAGGGAAAAAAACTGAGGATATTATGCCAACATTTGATCCTCTCTCTCCCATGTGGCTTCTTCCACTTGGTGATGACTCTATAATACCTTGACTAGAGGTACTACCTTATTTTCAATACTTGGTCTCTCTTGTCGAGGATACGTATTAGTCCATCTATGTATGTTAAATCGGGTGCCAGTTCTACGGCTAGTCCAGTCAGAACATGATTTAGATCGTTAATGCACTTCCGTAGTATCGATACATGAAATACGTTGTGTAGCCTTGACAGCTCCTCTAGTAAGGTAAGCTGATAGGCTACAGGACCTACCTTATCAACTATCTCATACAGCCCGATGTATCGAGGGCTCAGCTTTCTGCATTTTTGTAATCTCAGTACTCCCTTCCACAGAGATACTTTAAGGAATACTTCATCTCCCATATCGAATTCAAAATCCCAGCGGCGGGTGTTAGTGTAACCCCTCTGCCTATCTTGAGCTTTCCTTAGCCGTTCTCTAATAAGCTTGACCTTCTCCGAGGTTTGCTTAACCAGTTTCGAGCCTAATATATTCCTCTCACCTTCTTTGTCTCACCATAGCGGAGTTGTGCATCTCTTGCCATATAATGCTTCATAAGGTGGCATGCCAAAGCTGGTCTGGTAGCTGTTGTTGTACGCAAACTCTAACAGTCCTAGATTTTTATCCCAGCTCCTGGGAAGTTCCACAATGCATACTCGGAGAAGATCCTCAAGTATCTGAATGGTAGTCTCCGACCATCCATCTTTCTTCGGATGGTATGTCGTGCTAAAGTTTAATCACGTTCTGAAGGCTTTATGCAGACTCTTCCTGAAGTGAGAGGTGAATCTCGGGTCTCTATCTTACATGATTGACACGGGTACGCCATGTAGTCTCACAATTTGATCAACGTACAGCCGTGCAAGCCGATCCCGAGAGTAAGTTGGCTTGATCATAAGGAAATGGGCAAAGTTGGTTAGTCTATCTATGATAACATATATGGCGTCCTTGCCTTGACTGGTTCAGGGTAAACAAGACACAAAATCCATGGCTATCTTTTCCCACATCCATTTCGGGATCTCCAGGGGTTTGGTGGCTTATTGTGCTCAGCTTTGACCTATTGACAGATCAAGCATCTAGCCACATACTTAGCAATATCATATTTCATTCTCCTCCAGATGTAGTTTTCTTTGATGTTACGATACATCTTTGTGCTCACTGTGTGCATAGCATATGCCGAGTAATGAGCTTTCTCCAATATTTGTCGCTTGAGGGCCTCATCATTGCATTGAACGTAAATCCGAGCACTTACCATCACCACTCCATCTAGAGATAGACAATAGTCACCAAGTATCCCCCCTTGTAGCTTCCTAGCTAGCTTCATTAACTTGGGGTCTTGTTGTTGAGCCTCCTTAATATGTGATATCAACGTTGGGCTTAGGTAGAAATTCACTAGTAACACCCCCAGTTAATCCACTAAAAATTGGACTCCAATAGATCTCAAATGCTGGACCCCAATCGTGCCATCATCTTTCAGCTCAGGGCATCAGCCACCACATTTGCCTTCCCAGAGTGATAATCGAAAGTGCAATCATAATCCTTTAGTAATTCCATCCACCGTCTTTGAAGCATGTTCAGCTCCCGCTAGCTCATCAAGTATCTCAGGCTCATGTAGTGGATGAAGATTTTACAAGCTTCACCATACAGATAGTATCGTCATATCTTTAAATGAAAGACCACCCCCGCTAGCTCCAGATCATGAACAATATAGTTTACTTTGTGAGTCTTAAGCTGCCTAGATGCACAGGCAATAACTCTGCCTTGCTGCATCAAGACACAACCCAAGCCCCTAAATGAAGCATCACTATAAATTTCAAATCATATGTCTGCGGTAGGTAAGGTGAGGATAGGAGCAGACACCAGTCGGTTCTTCAGTTCTTGAAAGCTTTGCTCACATTCCTCGGCTCACTTGAACCATGCATTCTTCTGTAGAAACTTGGTCATAGGCTGGGCGATTGAAGAAAACCCTTCCATGAATCGCTTGTAGTAATCGACCAACCCTAGGAAGCTCCTGATCTCCTTGACTGTGGTTGGGGCTTGCTAGTTAGTTACTGCTTCAATCTTCTTGGGGTCCATGTAGACCCCTGACACCGAGACAACATGTCCCAAGAATTTCACTTCTCCCAACCAAAAGTCACACTTTGAGAGTATACCAATATATCATCGATAAAGACCACAATGAACAGGTCCAGATACAGTGCGAATACTCTATTAATCATCCCCATGAATGCTAGGGGTCCATTCATCAATCCAAAAGGCATTACCAAAAATTCAAAATGCCTGTATCGGCTCCGAAAAACTGTCTTTGGCACATCTTCCTCCTTCACCAGCAGTTGGTGAAACCTTGACTTCAAGTCGATCTTTAAGAAGACGCAAGCTCCTCGTAGTTTGCTGAAAAGATCATCAATGAGTGGTAGAGGGTATTGATTCAAGATCGGGACCCCGTTCAGCTATCTGTAGTCAACACACATCCTTAGGGAGCCATCCTTCTTCTTCACGAACAATATGGGCGCACCCCAGGGGGAGACACAAGGTCTAATGAATCTCTTCTCCAGTAGCTCCTCCAATTGAGCCTTGAGCTCTTTCATTTCCACTCCGGCCATCCTGTAGGGCGCCTTAGAGATTGGAGTTGTTCCTTGGTATAACTCAATAGAAAACTCCACGCATCTCTGCAAGTGTAGCCTAGGTAGCGCTTCAGGAAATACATATGGGTATTCACATGCTACCAGTATTTCTTGTATATCTTTCTTAGGGGCTTCAGCTTCCATCACCCTCGCCAAGCAGGCTTCTTCTATTTTAACTCACCTCCCATAGAAGAAGATCTCCTCCTCGCCGGGTCATTGGAAACATACCATCTTCAAGTGACAATCGACAGTGGCGTAGTGGATAGGCAACAAATCCATGACTAAAATAGCATCAAAGTCTATGATCCTCATAGGGATCAGGTCAGCTAACATTAAATGACGTTCTACCCTCAGATCACATCCTTCATACACTATTTTTATAATCATTTAGCTCCCAATAGGGGAGGATACTATTATAGGTTCATCTAACTACGTAGCATATATATGCTTAGGTAGAGTGAAAGTAGTAGCTATCTATGAGTGTATGGAGCCGGGATCAATTAACAAATATGTATCAGTGCTAAAGATTTACATCATACCTGAGATGACATCAGGGGTGTTCACAGCCTCCTACTGTGTCATGGCGAAGGCCTTAGCCATCATCTAAGACTGAACTCCTCAGCCTCCTCGGCCTCCTCGAGATTTCCCTCTAAAAGATCTTCCTCGGTGGCCTCTTGTACTTCCAACTACACATGCTTTCTGACCCTCCGATATGTACTAGCCAACTATAGCACTAATATGTGGGACTGTCCCACTCCCCTGTAATAGTAAGCGACACTCATTCCTATAGTGTCCTTGTTGTTAGTGGTGATAGCAAACACCCGCTTCCATTATTGCTCTGTACTCACCATAATGATACATGAAACAAGTCTGACAATGGGGCTTGTTCTTCCTCGGTCCTCCAGAAGAAGAGCCACCACTACTGTTGCTGTGGCTCTTCTAAGTAGGCCTTGAACTGTCGCCAATTTGAAAATTAGGCGCGCTTCTATTCTTCATCCTCTCATGGTGCTTCTTCTGTCTTCCAATACTTATTTCCACTCGGAGAGCACCTTCCACTAACTCTGTGAAGTTGTCAAACCCACATACAGTAACAATATTTTGAATCTCATCTCTGGGTCCATCTTCAAACCTTCTACACTTCTTGGCCTCATCATCCAAATAGGAGGCTACATACCTCCCAAGATCAATTAATTGGGCCTCAAACTCGGCCACAAGTAGTTTTCCATATACCAGACGCATAAACTCTTGTCGCTTTGCATTCTTGTACACTCGGGACAAGAACTTCTGGTCAAATTTTCTCCGAAAGTCGGCCTAAGTAATAACTGTCTGAGGTGCTTGGCTTCGCCAAATGGCTAGCCACCAGTGGAGAGCCCCTTTCCCCATCAACAGAGTAACTGTATACACCTTCTCCTCGTTTGGGCCCCTCAATGCCTCGAAGACCAGTTCTAAGTGTGAGATCCAACCTTATGCCTTGGTTGTGTCATGGGATCCTGTAAATTGGGTGACTCCCATGTTACGGGCTCTTGAAACATAGGCTTGTCCCCTGGGCCCTGTTTGCTGATAATTGAAAAAGGCTGCAAAGGACTGAGTCATCTAGTCGAAGAACTATCGGATTCCCGGGTTATACCCTGGTCCCGGTTGCACTTCTGGATTATACCCCGGCCCATGCTTTGAATGTGATCCTTCAGCAGGTGCTTCTTCTTGCATTGGACCCTCCACATCAGGCTTCTGCACGGGTTCCTACTGCAATACCCTTGGTGCCTTACCGCGTCTCTTCGGTGCCATTCTGAAAAAGGAGATGTGTCAGTATAACTTCTTAATACTTCTTGCAATTATTAACTTTACTCTACTGACACGCACTCCCACCCTAAGGCTCTGACCAAAACTAGGTTATCAAGGACTAAATTTGGTTCTGACACAACCAAATGTAACACCCATCCCGGAATCATATATCAAGCTACAACCCCTAAGGAGCTTACAGACCGAGCAGTAGCAACATGGTCGAGCACTACACTACGAATATCAGCATCCCGCCGCCTTCCAGCAGTGGGTGGTCACGGTCTTCTACAAGCTCATTGACCATTTCGAGGTCCAACTACCACCAACACACGCACCATTAGCTCTGACGCATACCATGAGGGAAATGGGAGTGGATGTGGAAGACGACATCGCGACCACTGGCGACGATGAGGAGTTCGATAGTTGCAAATTATCAGATTTCTTTTTCCTTTTACCACTTTCGTATTTTCTTTTTTTTTAGTAGTTATGTATCACAAAAAGTTTATTTCTTTATATCTACATCACTTGAGCATCACTTTTATGCCTTCAGGGTTCTCAAGATACTGGAATTCTATAATTTCAAACTTTGACAGGACCCACATGAAAGGGCAACTGCATTGCTCCATTTTCGATTGAGTAAAGTTCTACTGATCCTTCTTCCCTTTTTGTTTTTCATATCATATTCATTTTAGTGCAAATATTGTGTACATTGGGGACAATGTACAATTTAAGTGTGGGGGAGGGATTAGCTATTGATATATTGTTAGTGATTGGTGTTCATTTGTGATGATCTTTGATAGTTAAGGTTTGGGAGCCCCCTCTATAACTAGCCACACATTAGTGTTGAGTACTATTTTTTTCAAAAATATATTATATATAGTCTTGCCTTTTCTTGACACCCCACAAAATTTCGAAGGCCAAACATTACTTTGTTGTCACTTGTCCAATTAGGTCTGGATTCTAGATAGTTTGACCAATAGTAAGGATTTTTTTATTAAAAAAAATCAGGAAAGTCGGATCCATTTGGGATGTCCTACCGAAAGAAGAAAAGACAATAAGTCCAGAGAGTCGGATTCATTAGGGATAACCTACCGGCCAGAAAGTTGGATCCATTAGGAATGTCCTACCAAAAAAATAGAAAAGAAGGTATAAAGAGCTATCACCTATGAAGCGTTAAAGGCACTCTTGAGTAGTCGGATCTTGGCATCATAAATGTTCACTTGATGACCTACCACCGAAAATGGCTAACTCATTGGATGTATGCAACTACTACACAAATAAAACAATCAAAAGAGAAAAAATTAGTGAGTAAATAAGGTCTACACTGTCTGGGTTAGGCCTGAGTTGATAAGAGGCATCTTAGGAGGGGATACACGACACGCATGGGGGGTATGATTATAAGATAAGACCTGTTTTTCGTAAAAACTGTCATGGCGCTCAATATTGTGTTTTCCCAAGCACCGGAGGGACCTCCAACTAATTTCAGATTGAATATCATGCACCCATCTTCTTTCTTATGGATCGCATTTTCTTTTCTTGAGGACAAGCAAAGGTTTAAGTGTGGGGGAATATATTTGATAAGTGCATAATAATATATATTTTCATTTCATAATCGCATGTACTTATCTATATTTTTGTACGATTTCCTCTATCTTTGTGCTATGTTGGGTATTTTGTCTTGATTGGACAGGTAAATAGGTATCCTGGAAAAAAGAAGCGAAAATGAGAACATTTCCAAATGCAAAGAGCTGGGAACACACTTTTACAGAAGTGACAAGGCCTTTACACGAGAATGTCATTCCAAAAATGGGAATAAATAGATAAAGTCCACAATTGTACCCAGATTTACTTAAACACGGCCGTGTATCCAATAACACGACCTTGTGTCATATGACATGGCCGTGTAAAGCCTGTCTGCGAGACTGTGTACCTCTTAGGATGAGCAAAAACTGTGTCGATTGAGTTCTAGATGATTCCGGATGATATACACAAGGTCTACAAAGCCTCGACACGCTCATGTGACATAAAATTGATGCTACAAAACGTCGTCGGATCAAGTTTGGAATGGACTTTTGGCGGATAAACTTTTGAAGATTCTTTAGTCGTCGGCTAGGGTTTCGAAGAGGGGATTGAAGGTGGAGGAGACATCAGTCGAGGGAGTTTATGACCTTTATTTATATCCTCCTCCTTAGCTCTGGTGATGAATTCTATTAGTATGAGAGGTTAAACCTTCTGTGGCGTCTCGGGCCCTTAAACCATTAGATAAACTTGTGACTCTTTTCTTTTATTTAATATTATGGTTTTCTTTTTATTATTCTTATGAATTGTCTATGTGTGCTTAATGCTTGTGGTTTGTTAGTGTGAAAGAGCCAATCACATATTAGAGTTGCTTGATGCATGAAGAGAGATCTCAGTAAAGCCAGATCGGGGCATAGATAATAGGGAGTGCTCGCCCACGCCGAGAGATGGGGTGATGGCAGTAATTTCATAACTCACTCTCTGGACTAGGGTAAAACCTAATAGTGGGAACCACAAAACACTAAATAATAATAATGTAGTCGAATGGTGTGAAGTCGTTGTATGGGACTAGGGTTTGACTACATGAGAGATCGAGGTCAAATTAATTTAGGATTCTCCACGGTCCAAGAATATATCAACTACATAGCCAGTATTAGGAATTGAGTCAAGCAAGGGATTCTTAGAGGCATAGAAATCCAGGGTGCCATGTCATCTTGATTAATAAAACCCTAGATTTGGCAACTGTTCACTTTAGCTTTAACTCTTTTTTAGATTACTTAGTTAGGATTACAAAAATACCAAAAATATTTTAGGCTATATAATAGAAAATAAATTAGTACGAGCTCTGCCGTTCCCTGTTGACTTGACTACCCTATCTCAGGGTACTTTACCACTTGAGCAACCCCATGCACTTGCGGGCTAGCAACACATCACCAGGCCATGTTTCTAGTAAGAATCCAAGAAAATAACATCCGCGGAACTCCCGTTATCAATAATGACTGTTCAAACCTCGTAGTTGGCGATATTAACCCTCACCACCAGTGTGTCATCGTGCGGGTATTTGACACCCACATGGTCGTTATCAGGGAAAGTAACAAGCAGCTCGGACAAGGGTCTTTTCCGTGACGCACTGGTTCGTAGCCCGACCCGGGTATAATTCTTCCTGGTAGAGTTACTTTCTCCTCCTCAAACTAGTCAATCGGTGATAATTTGGATAACTATTGACTGTTGGCAAGTGCAAGCACTGTGCCTCCGCATGCAAGTGCACGTGATCGTAGGTAATAAATTCCGGTAAGTACCAGATCAAATTCACATGGAGTACATGTGGTTAACTGAGTAGGAGTCTACTAAGATACTTTGATCCTTCAACAAAAGATGTGTGGAGAAGGTGTTAAACTAAAGTAATCCGAGGAGTAAATGAAGAGAGTAATGAAGAGTGAAATGAAGACTACCAGTCATAAGACTTTAGGGTCACATGGTGTGTAGACATGATTATGGTTTTCTCTATTTATTAGGGAGGGTTTGTATGTTGGTTGGCAAGAGTTAATCAGTGATGAGTATAGGCCCTTCATAAGCATAGAGCGTAGACTGCAGATTCCTTGTATCTAAGAAATATGCCTCTATTTCCTCCCAATATAATTGGGGCCATAGATTAAGGTATTACTGGACCTAGCCTACGTCCTGACTATGGAACACCATTGCATATATCGATGTAAGTGGCTAGTATCGGTATGTCACCCAGACCTTCCATCTATGATGTGCGGTCGTCTACACTAACATACACATGTCATTAAGTCCTAAATATGTCACCACCCTTTTTATTGGTGATTAACTAAATAAATACGAGTTAATGATGTGCAAGTTCACCTTCATCAGCCATAGACGAATGGTTAATAATGACCATGTCACAAGCACAGCAACATCAACAAACAAACCATATAATCAAAAGATAATAATGATGTTTATGTCCACATCACCATACAACCCTAGAATAAAATTTCTAGCCTAATAACATGATGCTTGCATCCAAATCAAAACATTTAGACACAAAGCAAGAGTAGTAAAGATACAGGACTAAAATTAAAGGATAACAAGAGATGATGCGGAACATAGTCCTTATTTCAAAGCCTCATCTTCCGCAAGATATCTTGAGGCCATCCAAATCGATAGCAAAATGATGGAGACAATGCTCTTGAGCCATTGTTCATTGTACCTTGAGTTATGCCCAAAAACCAAGGATCAAATAGCTCTAAAATGTCTGTAGATTCATTTATATCCGGAATAAATGACGCATCTCTCCGCCTTGAGTGATGCGTCACAAAATCTCAGCCTTTTCAGAAATCTTCTGCGTGATTTTTGACTCATCCCTCGTGGGAGAGACGCATCTCTCTAGCTCAGCGACGTATCTGACTTTTCGTGGTCTGTATAGTCTTCATCAAGTGTTCGATTGGATGAATGTTTCACCTTAGATTGATCTAAAATTTTAACTAGATGTTCTTGACGTGTTTGTATTCAATCTGAACAGTGGTGATAGGGTTTTGAGTCTTGTCCTTATTCCAATAAATTTCTGATCTTTGTTTCTCTTTTAAGATGTTGATAAGTGCATGATTATACATAAATTTCCCTTATATTCACATGCCCTTGTACCATTTCCTAACATCAATCTCTCTATTTTTGTACTACTTTGGGTATTTCTGCGTGATTGAACAGGTAAATAGGTACCCGGGAGCAAAGGGAACCAGAATCGGATGTTTCTGAGCAAAAAGGGCAAAAGAGTATACATGTAGAGAAGGCCATGGCCGTGCTCTCACTTAACACGGGCGTGCTAATGAAGCACGGGTATGTTCAACCCCGTACAACTCTCTGTTTATTAAAAACGCGTTAACCGGGTCGCCAGACCATGAGTATAGGCGTGTCAAGATGAACAAGGGCGTGTTTAAGTCAATATGGCCGTGCTTCACATTAACACGGCCGTGCTTCACTGATTTGAAAATCTATAAAACACCGTCTAAAGAACCCTAATAATGAAATTTTGGGGGATCAGTCTTACGGCGATTTCTACAGCGTCAGTTGATGTTTCATGAGAAGAATTGAAGGCAGAGGAGGCGTTATCAAGGGAAGATTTCTATGTCTAATTGTATACCCTCCTCTTGTGTCTTAGTTATGATAGATCATAGCATGAGATGCGTTCCATCCAAGGAACCTACTACTTTGACTTGCTTGCCTCTAGTAGACCAGTGTGCATCATTGCTCGACATATCTTCAAAAATCTTTTCGGCCTAATCCGGATATTTGTTTCCCAAAGATCCTCCGGCAGCCGCATCTACCAATTGTCTTATTGAATCATCCAAGCCATTGTAAAATGTACGGACCTTGACACAAGGATCCAAACCATGTTGGGGGCATCGCCGGAGTAGATCCTTATATCTTTCATAAGCTTTAAAAAATGCTTCCATATGCCCTTGCTTGAATGAAGAAATGTCTAATCTGAGCTTCGCGGCCTTGCTTGGTGGAAAATATCGGCCAAGGAATTTATCAAGCATTTCGGCCCAAGTTCGAATAGATCCCGCCGGAAGCGAATTCAACCATCTATAGGCTCCATCTCTCAAACTGAACGGAAACAACCTCAATCGAATAGCATCATCGGGAGCTCCATTAATCTTGAACATATTGCAAATATGGACGAACTTAGCAATGTGAGCATGTGGATCTTCGTCCGGCTTCCCATCAAATTGAGCTTTATTTTGAATCATCGACAATGTGCTTGCTTTGATCTCAAAGTTAGTCAGATTGACATTTGGGGGGTACACACTGAATTCTTCCCCTGTGTAATGAGACCTTTCATGTTCAGAGAGTGTAAGTCTTCTTCCTGCCATGATAGGTTCCTCTATAATTTCAACACTGCACTTAGTGGGCAAGGTGTTCTCTGACCCCGAAGAGGGTCCTGGATTTGATATCTCCACTTCTCTCAACCTCTTGTGGAAGGTTCTATCGATTTCACTATCCGCTTCAACAAGATTCTTAGGATTTTTCCAGGTCATGCACCAATACCTTGCACAAAAGATTGTGAGAAAAATTAGTATTCAAGAAATCAAACAATTACTAAAACAAAGTAAAAACTGAAAATAAATGACTAAATTAATAAACTCCCAGCTTTCCTATTAGTCCTAAATCTCCCCGGTAACGGCGCCAAAAACTTTATGCGTTGAATCCGCAGTATACGGGCCGAATCAAGTAATAAAGTGGACTAATGTCGGGTTATCGATCCTCAGGGAGAAAGGAAGTACTAGTAGTGGCTATTCATCTATTATCTAGTCGATCAAGAATGGTTGGTGGTGACTAAACCTAAATTCTAAAATTAACAATACAAATTAACAAGCAAATTGACCTTGAAGACAATCAATTGGTGAAGGGGATACTTGGGTTATTGAATCCCCCTAGGATTTTCTTAGAGATGGATAGTGCTATCTATGCTAATTCTTAGTGAATCATTGGCCAAAGGTTCCTAATGTGCTTTCATCCCCTCGCTCGAGGGCGATTACTAAACCTAGTGCCCTTACTGATTATGTTCTACGGAACCTATCTCTTGGAGGAGCTATGGGAATAAGACATCTAAAGGATTCACTCTCCTTAGTACCCGGGCTCCCGGTGTACTCATAGCCCTTTCTATTGGAGATTGTCTACACATGGGGAGGCACTCCCATCTTCCCCCATATGGACTATAGAAACCTCTCCGAGCTCTCGCAACGTAGAGGGGTTAGTACTACCATACATAACATCCAATAGACCATAATGAATTCAACCAAGCAACTAACATAGAAAAAGCAATATCAATTAAACATCATCCAAGGGTTCATCAACACCCAAGTATCAAGAAATTAGCTCTCCATCAATGGAGAGCAACAATCCATGCTATTAGGGAAAGAAATCATAAAGTTCATGAGGAAAAACCCTAATCGTGCTCCGTTGGTGGATTCCTTGCTGCTCCTATTTCCCCTTCTTCTCCTTCTTGAGCTTTTGAATGGGAAGAACTCCTTCAATCCTCTCCTCCTTGGTGGTGGAGAAGATGGTGAAAACTCTCCCCCAAGACATGATTCCTTCCACCAAGATGCCCCAAAACTCTAACTAAGCTTTGTATTTATGCCCCACGCTAAGGTTTTGAGTGTATTTTTCGATTTTACCCTTGGTTCGATCAAAACGCAGCTGCAGACTTACGACATACGACCCAGTATACGGACTCCCATACGGGGTCGTATGTCTCGTGGGTCCGTGATACCGGGTCCCGCTGTCCGCTTAGGGGTCCGCATACCGTGGGAGGTTGGATCTGCATTCTCCAGGTCTATACGGGTTCGTATGGGACTCCGTATGAAATGGTTCTCTTGCTCTGTTTCCCCTGTTTTGGCCCGTATTCTCTTGAAAACGCTTCCCTTCTCTTGGAACCTCTATTTTCTGCCCTGTTTACAGAAACAAAGCCATTTTGAGTACAAGCGGGCCAATATTCCTCCAAAACTTTTAGTAATATGCATGAATTTTATATATAAATGATGCTCATTTGAACACTTATCAACGGGGCATGACAGATTAAAGTGGTATCAGAGACATGTTGGCCTAGATTAGAGCAGATAACAAACACTCTAGTTGCCTTAGTCAGTTGTATAGACTGAGTGTGGGTTTAGGGGTAGTAGAGTTAGTAGTGTGTTAGATTAATGTCTTGTTCTAAATGCAGGTAGCAAGGATGTCTGTGAGTGAACCCCATGAACCCAAATATTTTCAGGAGGCTTCATCCGAGGAGGTGGAGTTGGTTCGAGAGAACACCCCACCATCTCGTGCTGACCCTCTAGTTCCTGAGGAGATTTTTGCTAAATGAGGAGGGCTGTGGAAGCTACCAATCAAAGTATTGATAGACTTCAGTCCACAGTAGAGATACTTGTCCTGAGGCAGATGGCCGAGAGTCAGAGGGTCCCTATCATGTAGAGGCAGGTGAACTTGAGTACCAGGGTCCCTAGGCGTGTTGGTCATTCACAAGACTACCGCAGGAGTCTTGGTGTGTAGCTGCGAGTTAGGGCTGGGGGCTCGACCGCTAATGTGATCATTATTGTGAGGTGTCGACGTTGCTGTAGATATGGGCACCAGATGCCTGAGTGCAGGCACCCTTCTCTTTGGTGCCGTAGTTGTGGCAGCAACGAGCATCTCACCTTTTACTGCCCAGGTGGCGCACCAGGACCTTGTAGAGGACCACAGGAGGCGGGGGAGTATCTGCCCACTGAGCGCATGCCACTTGTCGACTACACCCAACTATCACCCGATAGGCACCACCTAGATTGAGTTTAGTTTGTTATATTGGAATAAGTTGTTCTTTCAAAATTTGAGGGTTGTATGAACTACTTATGGTCGTGTTTTCCTTTATAACGTTTTCTTTAGTTGGAATAAAAGTTTGTTTATCGCTATTGGTGTTGATCACTTTGCTACTATTTGACAATTAGACCATGAATCAAGGTCAGGGAGGGCGTGGAGGATGAGGTTGAGGTAGGCGAGGATGACCTCGCCGAGTGGAGGTGCAGCAGCCACCTGCTGAGGAGGTACCGCAACCTTAGTGTGAAGAGGTACGCCCACTTCTTGATGAGATAGAGGTGGAGCAGGAGGTACCTGCCCAATCCAATACTGAAGTACCCCCGACAGAGGGCCCAGGTCCCAAGGGGGAGGTACCCCCCATGAGCATGCTAGAGCTTATGCGAGAGATGATGGGGCTGATCCAGGAGACCAGGCAGCAGCGAGCACCACCTCCACCTATACCTGCCACTCCCACCCCTAGCAGAGGATTGCTAGGGGAGGTCAGGAGGCCCTCTCCCTGACCTTTCGAGGGAGCCGCTGACCCACACGCGGCTGAGTTATGGATAAGGGAAATGGACAAGACCTTTGAGGTCTATCAGACTAGTGAGGCGGAGAAGATCAGGACATCTGTCTATATACTCCAGGGACCTGCCGAGGACTGGTATTTTGGAGAGATTAGACTAAGGAAAGGTGAGCCCTTCCAGACTTGGGAAGAGTTTAGGACTGCGTTCTTCGCCAAGTACTTCTCCAGGGGTAATTTGGTGTAGTTGGGACAGCAGTTCTAGCAACTTGTCTAGGGCGGCCAGACAGTGGAGCAGTATAAGATAGAGTTCGACAGGTTGGCCCGTTTTCTGCCTGATATGGTTCCGACCGAGGAAAGTAGAGTAATGAAGTTTGAGGCCGGACTGCGGCCATCACTGAAGAAGATTGTGACTAGTCACATATGCAAGACCCATACAGAGGTGGTGGCTCGGGCCAAATACACAAAGGCCTCTTGCCAAGGGGACACCCAAGGGTTGTCCCAGAAGGAGAAAAAGGACAAGGGGTCTAACAGTCAGGGGCAATCCGCTAGGAAGAGTTCAGGAAGACGTAGGCCAGATCACAAGTACCGACCCTATGGTACGCTAATAGGGTCTACGGCCTCGTCTGGAGGCAAAGGGTCATCAACTAGCGTGGCTCAGACCATTAGATGCTTTGAGTGCAAGGGGTCGCACAAGAAGTCTCAGTGCCCGAGGCTTACAGGAGGATGTTTTGTCTACTTGAGTCTTGATCACAAGAAAGCCCAGTGCCCTCAGCGTCAGAAAAAACAGAGTGTGGCTGGAGGAACCCAAGGGTCGCAGCAGGCATCTAGACAGTCAGTTGGACTACCGCCGAGGCCACAAGAGGATGATAAGAAGGGAAAGGCGACAGCAGTGCAATCTTCCACCCCTACCCAGCCTTAACAGCAACAGAGGCCTATGGCACATGCACGAGTTTACCATATGACGACTGAGGAGGCCCAGGCATCTGAAGATGTTGTCGCAGGTACCATTTCAGTTAGTTCTTTTTATGCTTGTACTTTATTTGATCCGGATGCTACACACTCATTCGTATCTGCACTATTTACGAAGACACACCTTGCCTGTCGTAGAGTTACCTTATGAGCTGAGCGTAGATACTCCGATAGGAGCTGCCAAGTTGGTGAGTAGGATTGTACCAGCATGCCCAATTGTGATTGAGGGACGGGAGTTACCCGCTGATCTGCATGTGATGGATCTGAAGGATTACGATGTGTTCCTCGGGATGGACTGGCTCTCTTTAGTATAAGCAGTGGTGGACTGTCGGGAGAAGAGAGTAGTGTTCAGGATGCCGGGAGATGAAGAGTTTACCTTTTATGGCAGTCAGACTTGCTCACTAGTACAGGAGATCTCAGCTCTCCAGGCCCAGAGGTTACTCCGGGGATGGTGCGTTGGTTATTTGGCCTCTATCTCTGAGGCGAAACAGGATGGAGAGACCGTAGTCTCAGATGTCCCTGTAGTGAGGGAGTATCCGGATGTATTTCCAGAGGACTTACCGGAACTGCCCCCAGAAAGAGAACTGGAGTTCTCGATTGATCTGGTTCCAGGAACTGCTCCTGTGTCTAAGGCTCCTTATAGGATGGCACCTACTGAGCTAAAGGAGTTGAAAACACAGTTAGAGGAGTGTTTTCGGAAAGGTTTTAGAAGACCCAGCATGTCGCCTTGGGGAGGACTTGTTCTGTTTGTTAAGAAGAAAGATGGGTCGATGAGACTGTGCATCGACTATAGAGAGCTGAACAAGGTGACCGTAA
The DNA here is from genome assembly GCA_026586065.1 of Dioscorea zingiberensis. Lineage (NCBI taxonomy): Eukaryota > Viridiplantae > Streptophyta > Magnoliopsida > Dioscoreales > Dioscoreaceae > Dioscorea > Dioscorea zingiberensis. Next base: position 31,757,898 of record CM048820.1, on the reverse strand, counting down.
AGAACAAGTAGCCATTGCCTAGGATAGACGATCTATTGGATCAGTTGCAGGAAGCTCGGGTATTCTCTAAGATCGATTTGAGATATGGGTACCATCAAGTACGGATAAAGGAAGCTGACATCTCAAAGAGTGCCTTCCGTACTAGATATGGACACTATGAGTTCTTGGTAATACCGTTTGGGCTTACCAACTCCCCTGCAGTATTTATAGATATGATGAACCGGGTGTTCCGACAGTACTTGGACCGATTTGAGGCGGTTTTCATCGACGACATATTGGTTTACTCTGGTAGCCGCCAGGCACATGAGAAGTACTTGAGGATTGTGCTGGAAACTTTGAGGCAGCACCAACTTTATACCAAGTTCTCCAAGTGTGAGTTCTGGTTTGATAGAGTCGCTTTCTTGGGGCATGTGATTAGCTGAGCTGGAGTTTCCGTGGACCCCAAAACAATTGAAGCAATCGTTGACTGGAAGAGACCGACCATAGTTCGTGAGATACGATGTTTCCTGGGTTTAGCAGGCTATTATCGGAGATTTGTTGAGGGTTTCTCGGTCATAGCTGCACCTTTGACCAGATTGACCAGGAAGGGCACTAAATTTGTTTGAACAGAATCTTGTGAAAAGAGTTTCCTGGAGTTGAAACAAAGATTGATATTCGCGCCTGTTTTGCCTTTGCCTCAAAGTGGACGGGCATATACAGTCTATAGTGATGCGTGCAAGACTGGTTTGGGGTGTGTTTTGATGCAGGAAGGCGAGTTATTCCTTATGCTTCCCGTCAGCTGAAGCCTTTTGAGGAGAACTACCCTACCCATGATCTTGAGTTAGCAGCAGTCGTGTTTGCTCTAAAGATCTGGCAACATTTCCTCTACCGGGTACCTTGTGAGATTTACACCGATCATAAGAGCCTCAAATATATTTTCACTCAGAAGGAGTTGAACATGAGACAGCGGCATTGGTTAGAGCTGATTAAGGACTATGACTTGAGCGTCCATTACCACCCGGGCAAGGCTAACGTGGTGGTTGATGCTTTGAGTCGAAAGTCTGGCTATGGAGTTGCCACATTGTTGACAGCCTAGAGACCTCTGTTAGAGGACATGAGAAGGCTCGAGTTAGAGGTTGTCCTACCAGAGATGGATGCCACTTTGGCTAGCTTACATATCCGACCCTCATTGTTGGAGAGCATTAGGGATTTACAAAGACGAGATCCTGATCTGGAAGAGATTAGAGGGTTGATTGGCCAGGGAGAGACGGCAAGTTTTAGGGCATACGAGGATGGTACCCTTAGATTTGATGACCGAATTTGTGTTCCCAACGTCCCCGAGCTGAGGAGGGAGATTCTTGGGGAGGCCCATTATTCCATCTATACCATTCATCCTGGTGGTACCAAGATGTATAGGGGATTGAAAGATCATTTCTCATGGAAGGGTATGAAGCGAGAGGTCGCAGAGTTTGTGGCCCAATGTATCACTTGTCAGTTGGTGAAGGCGGAGCATCAGAGGCCAGCAGGAACCTTGCAACCCTTACTCATTCCAGAATGAAAATGGGAACACATCAATATGGACTTCGTAACGAGGTTATCCCGTACTCAGAGGGGTAACGAATCAATTTGGGTCATTATAGACCGCTTGACCAAGTCGGCACATTTCATACCTTTGAGGACGGGTGCATCCTTGGAGAAGTTGGCCCAGCTGTATATTGATCAGATTGTCCGACTACATGGTGTACCAATGTTGATCACTTCTGATCGAGACACCAGGTTCATCTCGAGGTTTTGGGGGAGTCTACACACAGCTCTGGGTACAGGTTTGGCATTTAGTACAACTTTTCCCCCCCAGACTGATGGTCAATCAGAGAGGACCATCCAGGTGTTAGAGGACATGTTGCGGGCATGCGCACTGGATTTTACGGGGTCTTGGGATGAGCGTCTGAGTCTAGTAGAATTTGCCTACAATAACAGTTATCAAGCGAGCATCCAGATGGCTCCGTACGAGGCACTTTATGGGAGAAAGTGCTGAACACCTATTTGCTGGGGATATGTAGGTAAGAAGAAGCTGGTAGCTGAGACGACGCTTGAGCAGCCGGACTTTATTAACCAAACAGAGGAGCATGTCAGGGTGATTAGGGAAAGACTTAAGGCTGCTCAAAGTAGACAAAAGAGAAATGCAGATCGGAAACGTTCGATCAGGAGTTTCAGGTGCGGGATCTAGTGTTCCTAAAGGTATCTCTTATGAAAGGGGTAGTGAGGTTTGGAAGACGTGGGAAGCTTGCTCCACGTTATATCGGACCCTTTGAGATTTTGGAGCGTATTGGGGCCGTGGCTTACAGGTTGGCCTTACCTCAGGACCTTGCTCAGGTTCATGATGTCTTTCATATCTCGACGCTAAAGAAATGTATTCGAGACCCATCGCGAGTAATTCCCCAGATCCCTGTGGAAGTCCAAGAGGATATGTCCTATGAGGAACGCCTAGTAGCTATTTTGGACCGAGAGGACAAGCAGTTAAGAAATAGAACCATTCCCTTTGTCAAAGTGAGATGGAGCAACCACTCTGATCGAGAAGCGACTTGGGAACGCGAGGAGAATATGAAGAAACAATACTGATTTGTTTACCAACTGATGATTTCGTGTTGAAATTTCGAGGACGAAATTATTATAAGGGGGAGGATTGTAAAAATCCAAGAATTTTAGAAATAAAGTGTTCTATTATTTCCTTCAAATAATTTTTTAAGTTAAAGATGTTGGATTAAATTATTCCGGATGGATTAATTTAATTTAAATAGAAATTAAAGTTAAATGAGCTCTGCAAGGACCAAAAGGAAATTATTTTAAAAGAGAGGGACCTAACATAAATAGTCCCCTCTCACAGAGAAAGGACTTATCTGTAACCTAAAAAGGACTAGGGACTTTTGGATAATTTTTCAGACACAACACTTATAGGGAAAATCAACGTCCGAGATTAAAAGATCTCGGATTGTTGAAAATCACGAAGCATTATAACGGCCACGGTGTGGCCACGTGTCGGTCTGAGATTAAATCCATCTAACCTTGTTTAGATCCGAGGCAGAGGGAGGGGGTTGAATGGGGGTGACCTCACGGTGCGGGCGGACAAGGGCCGTTGATCTTAAGAGTGTCTTAATATCGAGGCGATAAAATCTCATCTGGTCGTCGGACGCGATAGAATCTGGGTCGTCGATCCGAAGGAATGTTAGATCGGAAGCATGGAATCTATTCGGGACCCTTCGCGCTTTACAACTCTACGTGGGGCTATCGTGGCCGTCCATCCAGGTAGGAAGCGAGATACGAGGCTTGGGAAATGATCTTGGCCGTCCGTCCACGCGAGCTGCGTTTCTCTCCTCCAGGCAAGCCGCCGTGAGCGCCGCCTCCTTCCCCGAGCGTTACGCGCAGAGAGCTCGCTCGTCGGGTGACGGTTCGACCAAGTGACACCGTCAGTCGCTTCAGCTACCCCTTCTCTATAAAAACTGCTCACAGCTTCCACCCAAGACATAGAGGAGAGGAAGGTTGAAGGAGTCGCCGGCGAGGGTGGACGGAGAAGAAAGAAGGGGCACCAAGGATTTTCACCTCCACCAAAAATCGCCGGGAGATTGCGCAGATAAGTAACCTCTTCTCCCTGTTGTGAATAGTTATATAAAACATGCATTTCGACATGTGTTCGAGCTCGCCGGAGAATGGTTACCGGCTGCGAGTGGTGGGGTCCAGAGATAGGGACAGAGAGTCGTTCGTAAGTGCTGACAGCTTCCTCGAGCGAAGGAGAAGCTTGTCGCGGTAGATCCCGGTGGTAGGAACCTAAGGCGAGGGGGAGAGGAGCTCGCCGGAGTTGATGTGGGGAAAGAGAAAAACAAATAATTAAAAAGTTATTAATTTAATTGGTTCAATTAAATTAGTAACTTAGGGAATGATTAATCAAATTAATAATTTAGATGCCTAGGTCGATTAATCAATTTAAAACTTTGGTAACTTAGGTTGATTAAATTCGTTTAATGAATTTAATTAGTGGGATTAATGAAAATAAATTTTATTAATTAATTAATTAAATTTTATTAATTAATTTAGTTAATTAAGGGTTAAGTTGATTTAGGATAACCCCTTTATAAATTTGGGTCTAATCCCAAATTGGTTGGTCACTTTGATTCAAATGGGGAGATTAAGACTTTAATCAAATTGGTCTAAGGTCTAAGTTAGTCAACAAGATTTAGTAGATTAAATCAAGTTGAATTAAGATGGTTGGGGTCCAAGGGATTGGGTCCAATCAGGTTGGGCTAAGAAACCAGGTTAGCTGAACCAGGTTATTAAAAAAGAAATAAAAGAAGAAAAAAAATGGTAAAGTGTTGGGAGAGGAGGGATTTGAACCCACAACCACTCAACCGACACTATAACCCCCTAACCACTAGGACATGGCTAGCCACGTGATAAAGCCCAGATTTTTGTAAATTATATAGAATATGTCAGATAAGGATAGACGACATGTTGGGCTTCGATAGTGGGCCCAATTTAGTTAACATGGCTAAAGGTAATCAAATAAGTTATAACCTACGACAAACAAGAGTAAGGTTGACCACTTGACCAGTGTTGACTAAAGTTGAGCAAGTGTAGGTTGAAGGTCAACTAAAGGCTGGAAAACGAGTGAAATGGGTCGGCGACCGAGTAGATGATCTTAAGGACCTGTCTAGTAGGCATAGGCCCATCGAAAAGGAGAGTTATTCATGAGCATTTAGGAACATAGGGTTTTATTAGCATTATGGCTCTAATAGAAACTCTATTATCAGATACACTTGTGGAGACTTAGAGACACTGCAGGAGGAGACTAGGAAGGTTTCTAGTTCCAGCAGGAGGTAAGTACACTTGCCTTGTACCCACTCCTAGGAGTTTTCTTTCGGCTTGCTTATATCTTGTTGATAGATACTTTATTGATGTCATACATGCTATCCATACTTGTTTTAAATTCCTGTTGAGCATGTATGTTTGTTTCGGGATGTTGGTATCCCTATTTGTTGTGGTCTACTGCCCGGACTCAGTGGAGCGTGGGGGCTCCGATAGGGAAATGTTCAGGGACAGGAAACCCTGACATTTCTTCTTGCCGTGCAAGAGGGGCAATACTCTCGTGGTCCTACCCGTCAGTGGGAATGATACGCTGGCCATGTCGACACGTACGAGAGGTGGTACTACTGACTTACGACCGGAGGGTCGAACGATCAGAGGGTCGTGTTTACAGCGCATAGCTGGTTACATTGTCCGGGAGTGATCCTTGAGTTATCTTTGAAACTCAACGCAGAGCTTGAGGGCTTCTGTTGGTAGATAAGGGGTCTTTATTTGTGGAGGCTCCTAGTGTTGTGTTTTCTTGAGATGAGGTCCCTTGACTTTATATTTTATTCTTCTATGTCTTTATGACAGCAAAGATACTTACTGAGCTTCCCATTCGAAAGCTCACACATTTGTTCTTTCTTTCTGTTACAGATCCCGAGGTTTAGGGGCTGGTGTAGAGGAGGCTGTTTAGGAGCCACCGAGGTCTGGGAGTTCCCCTTGGAGTTATCGTTTATATGTGAGACATTTATAGGGCCCGTGTAGGGACCTTATTTTGTATAGAGCCTGTGGACCCTTATGACTCTATGTTCTTTGGACTTGAGTATGCTTTTATTACTGTTTGATATCTGCTGATTTACACTTAGGCCTTGTATTCGAGCTGAGCTTGACTCTACTCGTGTATGGCCGGTCTGTGCACGTGATTGGGGCCTGGAATTTGGGATAGGGCGTGACAGAGATTGTGTCACCTATATGACTAATTTTTCCCCATATATTAATATTTTTATAAATATGAATATATAGGATCGGGTCTCTTGGGAACAAGAGTGCATTAAAAGAAGAAACAGACATGAAATCTATTATACTCTTATAAGCGGATTGATGGTCCAACATTTCAAAATATGTTAACCAAAATATCCCTTAGCAATTCTTATAATTCTCATACTATGCTAAGTCCTATTAAATATATCATAAATAACTTACTAAATATGCAATGTAAATGAAAAAAATACAAAATATATTATAAATACAATAAATTAAAATTTTGAAATATTTTCAAATTATCTATTTCCTTGCCATTGTTTTTATAAAATTTTGTATTTTTCCTTATATTTTTAAAATTATCTATTTGTTTACCATTGTTTTTTAAAAGTATTAGAAGATTGTTATATATATATATATATATATATATATATATATATATATATATATATATATACAATGAATTCAAATTTTATATATTTAAAATTATTAAAAGTTATCTATTTATTTACAATTTTTTTAAAATTATTTATTTAATTTATTATTTGTATGTTTTAAAATAATTCAAATATTTAAATTATCTATTTATTTATCTTTTTTTAAAACTATTCTATAAGACTTATTACTGTTTTGTATATTTTAAAAGTATAAAATAATTTTTCAATGTTTTTTGCTATATATGCATATATGAGAAATAATATATATAATTATAATTGAATGTTAATGAAAAACAAAATATCCAAACCCTATTAAAGACACCATTAATAACCTACTAAATATGCAAATTAATGGAGAACAAAAATAAACTATAAAATACATATATTAAAAAATAAATAAACCACAAAATAGATTATAAATACTGGTAATGAATTAAAAGTCCCCCCAAGTTTGCAAAATGAACAAAAAGTCTCTCTAAAGTTTGACTTTCCCAAACCATCCCTCCTTTTACAACTAATGAATTATAAGTCCCTCCATCCACTAACACCATCCATTTTAAATATTCATGACGAAAATGCCCTTTGACATATGATTACCAGGCCCACCTCCCAATGTATGAAAACATCACAGCAGGTAAATTGACCGAAATGCCCCCAATTCAAAAAGTAACTAGGGTGGTGTGAATGAGTTTGTAAATTGACCGAAATGCCCCAATATATCATAATTTTGGTTTTTTTAATTTTTAAAAAAATATTTATCTATATTGCATAGCGAAAGGAATGAGTCCGATGATTTTAATTTTAAAAAAATTATTTTAAAATTTTCTCATAATTTTGAATATAAAAAATATGGATAATGAACTTAAAATTTCAGATTTTTTTTAATTTTAAAAAGTATTTATCTATATTACATAATGAATAAAATAAGGCAATCAAACATATTTAAAAAAAATATTTTGGATTAAATTATTTTTTAAAAATAGATAATAAAATTGAGATTTTTAAAATTCTCATAACTTTAAATTTAAAATAATATAAATATCTTAGATTTCACTTAACTAGATGTTTCATGTGATAAGATATTTTATTTTTTTAATTTATTTTGATTTTATATGGATGTTTCATGACATGTAAATATATAGAATATACACGATCCTCATCACCAACTCATTGTTCATTGGGAAGAAGAAAAAAAAGAATGTTTCCCACAATGAATGCCCGCTACAGAAGGAAGGGACCATCAACTGCCCGATCTATGTCATGCGGTTCATAGAGCAGATCCTCAATGGTGGCAAACTCCGCCTCCCCCACACGGACGTACCGCTATTACTTTTGCACTTCGTCGCACGAATATTGATGGACGGCATCAGGCGGAGCGATGGGGAATCAAAAGTGGGCAATCAAGCAGATCCACAGGTGTGTTAACCAACTATTCGTTTTACAAACAAGTTTTCCGTTCAACAGACATTAACGCTACCAATGTATATATTATGTATGTTATTAAGTTTTGGTGTTTAACACTCGTATGTTAATGACCAACTTGACATATTTTACTGAAGCCTTATATATTAAACGGTAACTTGGAATATTAAATATAAAATTTGTATTTTAAATGGAAACATTATATGTTCAACGGGAACTTATTATGTTAAACGGAACCCTGACACTCATAGTTGTTTAAGCACAATCCACAAATGGAGTTGAAGAAGGAAACATTGACTAAGAAGGAAACATTGACATTGATATTGATAACATCCTAGAACACAAATGAAAATAAATAAAACTGCAGAACACCGACACAAACAGAAGGAAGGGGCCATGTTCTCATCCGAAAGGATGTAGTTCTCCACTGCGCGACGAATATCCAGGCGAAAGAGAACCGATCATTTGTACGCGCGCTACGGCGTCCTCCCAAATCCTTTTCCGTTCGTTTGGTGGCTCTTCTTCCGTTGACTCAGACTTTGCACTCTTCCGGACTTCTAAGCTCGAGGCCGGTGGAGGTCCTGTCATGAATTCCCTTAGTGATTTGCGAAGCCTGTGAGAATCCATTCCTGAAGATGAAAGATTGAGGAGGTTGTGCCCCTATTTAAAGAGCGAAGTGCTTCGCACGACGATTGATGCAACGCACGAGGATTGAGGCGACGCTAGAGGAACGAGGGGACGCTAGAGGAATTAGCTGACTCTAGAGGAATGAGGGGACGCTAGAGGAATGAGCTGACACTTTGGGTAATGTATCTCGGGTAGTGTGGTTATAATTTCGTCAAGTCTAGATCCAATGAATGGAAGCGCCAGAGCCTCGTAAACGAAAAATGCATTAGGGAGAACTAAATGGATGCGACCCAGAGGGGGGCAAACCATTGAAAAATGGGAAAGGGATTTGTGAGAATAAGATGGCCACCTCTTTTCCAACCAGTGAGAATGTTAAACGGAACGTAGTAATGTTAAATGAAAAGTAATAATGTTAAATGGAAAGAACGAATAGTAAGAGGAAACCAATATATCTAAAGGAAAACAGATAATTCAAGTGCAAACATGAAATGCACGAAATACAAGAAGTATTTGATATGATTAGATAATTCAAGGAACTATTCGTTTAACAATTAACGCTACCAATGTATATATTATGCATGTTATTAAGTTTTGGTGTGTAACACTCATATGATAAAGACCAAATTGACATATTATACTGAAGCCTTATATATTAAACGGGAACTTGGCATATTAAACATAAAATTTGTATTTTAAGCCAAAACGTTATATGTTCAACGGGAACTTTTTATGTTAAACGGAGACTTGACACTCGTAGTCGTTTAAGCACAATCCACAAATGGAGGATAATAAGAAAACATTGACATTGATAAACGTTCAAACAACACAAAACACAAATTAAAATAAATAAAAGTGCACAACACCGGCACAAAAAAGAAAAAAAGGATGAAAATTTCAACAACACAACAAAAATTAAGAAAAAGACAGAAGGAAGGGGGTCCAAGAACAGCAACAACAACAATATTTCTCTTCAAAAAATTAGAGAAATATCACATGGACACACTGACGTGTTGGTTGTTTCAACCAAAGGAAAGACATAATATTTGGCAATGAGGAGCTTGAGGGCACATCCACCGCCTCTTCAACGGTATCGACGATAAGGTCGACGGCGGCGCAGTTGAACATGTGGTATATGTGGCACATACGCTGAAAGTCCAGCTCCGTTTCAATTGGGCAAACAGTTCGGTGTGCATCCGATGTGACAAAACGAACCTTTACGCAAAAAACTTCAAAACGAAGTAACACGGTGTCCATTGCCAACCTGCAAAAGTGAATATTTCTTCGACTAACCTTGGGCAGTGACTATGCGTGGGAGAGAAGGTCACAGAACTAGCCGGTTCCTGGAGGACTAGATGATACAAGCTCCAAGTTTCTCTCCTGCAAATGGGAACAAAATGGAACAAAGGGCTCACAAAAGAGAACAATATGGTATGGATTGATGAAGAAGAAGAACAGTAATTGAAAAAGCTGGGCACAAAGTACAAAAAGTCAGTGGAAAAGTTGTCAAAAGGTGAAGTGATGGGTAAAAGTTAGGTTTGAAATTTTTTTTTTTTTTTGATTTGGCGGGAAAACAAAGCAGCAAAGTTGGGGGTATCATGGGTATTAACAGTAAAAGAGACTGACGGAGTTATGCTTGGGGACCAAAAAGTCACTAAACCAAACAGGAGGGACTGTCTGGCCATAAGTTATGTCAGAGGGACTGTTTGGGATGTTTGCAAACTTTCAGGGACTAAAAAATAATTTTCCCTTATAAATAACCCTATTAAAGATATCATAAATAACTTATTAAATAAGCAATATTAATGAAAACAAAATATATTAAAAAATAAAATAAACCATCCTGCCATCTCACCTCCTCTTTTGCCATTAGTGAATACAAAACGTCTACCATTCCTTTGCCATTATTCCTCTTTATTTATTATATTCTTAAATCAGCTTTAATGTTCATATACCCAATCAAAACATTGTTAAATGAAAGACATCAACAATAATTTAAACTATCACAATCTACAAGAACACAAGAAGTCTAAGAAACCTCCTCTCATTCCAAGTCACCCTCCACTCATAGTTTCCTCTCCCTTTCTATTCTAGCGCCTATTTATACACCATAATTTTTCATATTTTACAACATGGTCATGCTCGATGACTTGATGGCGAGTACTTACAAAAGAGAGAAGGGAGAGGGCTTCTTCTACGTGGACGTGAAGCTTTACACAAAGTTGGGATCGATGATTTGGATCTTCAAGTTTCATTAGTTTAAGCCAGAGATTGACCGCATGTTGAAGCTCCCAATGTCGAACAATGGGACCACAACTACTGTCTCCAAATTTGAGAGGACCAAGTGCAACGTTCACTATTTTTGATAGATTAAGTCGAGGCTAAAGAGGATCATTCTTTGATTCATTTTTTAGTACTTCTCTTCTTTCCTATTATTATATGGTCTCATTGTACTTTTATGACATTTTATATTGAGTTTTCTTCCTCATATGTACATTGTAGGTAATTATTTTTATATAAATAAATAAATGTGTTGGTTGTATAAAGTGTAAAACCCGCCCCGAAATAAATAAGAAATTTTCACCAAAGTTATTAAATGGAGATTTAATATAGTAAGCAATGAAATTTGGGAAAAATTATAAAGGTATAATTAATCCAGATTAATTATTGAGAAAATAAAACATACAAATATTCGAATTCCAGGAAAGGTGGATCTGGTCGGCGACTGAGACAGCCCCGTGATGCCACAGTATGACCGTGCCCAAGGAATTTACTAAAAGCCGATATTCTCGGATCTGGTCTGACGAGGGTCAGACCCCGTGATATTACAGTACACTCGTAACACTGGGTTCTCTGACCCCGGATTTCACGGATCACGGTTGGACCCCGATTTGGACTCCGTGGTCACACTGTTGGGTATGTGAGGCTACAGGAAACCCGTGACTCCACAGTACCACATGTGGAGCTACACTAACAATAATATTTTAATTTAAAGTATTATGATTTTTAATATTGTTTAATGATAGAAAAGAGAGAGATTTATAGATTTTATGAATCTCTCTCTCTCCCTCGCATTCTTCTCTCAGCCCGATGCCCTAGCCTTCCCCTTTCTCCTCTTCTCTCGATCTCCCCTTACCGACGCCCACCTCACCTCCAGCGAGCCACCGGCCGGCGCCGCCCCGCAACCCCGGCCTATGTCTACACGCGCGGAGCTCCGCCCTTCCACTTCTCGCACACGCTCCTGCACACGCACGGGCGGCGCATCGCTCCCCTACTGGCCGGATCATGCGCCTTCACCGCGAGCCCGCGCCAGGCTCTATCTGCGGTCGTGCCCCCTCCGCGCCTGGTCGCCCAAGTGCGTCCCGCAGGCGCAGCCAGCCTGAACGCCTGCGCATGCGAGCAGCTGCCACCCTGTGCGACTGAACGCCGTCCGGCGTCGCCACTTGTCCGGTCATTCCCCAGGCCGCGCCACCCTTCCCCTGCTGCCCGCTGGCTTGACATCGCAGCATAGTCCAACCAGCCTGTAGCCCAGATCTGGCGAGCGAGCGACGACAACATCCTTTTCCTCAGTGAGCCTTGATTTGGAGAATACTTGCATAGTTAATCAAGATTAACAACTCATGGGAAGTAATTAACTAGCTAAGCTCATGAATGGGGATGAGAAATGCTCACTGTGAATGAAATTATGAAGTTGTGGGGATTGGGAGGCTATGGGAGGAGTTTATTGTTAATTGAGAGTTGTATTAATCATTGAAAGTAAATCACTTTGATTAAATTGTTAAGTATGTGATTGTTTGTATAATTTTCAGGGCCCTATAAATAGGGGAGGTGCCGCCGAATTTCAAAAGAATCTCCAAGTATAAATTCCCTATTAGTTTTCATGTTAACATGCTTAAGTGTAATTAATTTCCATGGTTAACATACTTAATTGTTTCATGCTTTAGATTAATTAATCTTGGCTAATTAAGCTTTCTTAGGAGCATTCTAAGGATCTTAAGGGCATGATATGCATATTAAGTAAGAAAGCATGCTTTGAGTGAGCCTAATGTCTTTCAAGCATGATTAAGTTTAGGGAATCATGATTTGCTGAGCTAATCTCCATGTTAAAGATAATTTAGGGATTCTTGGGTAATCATATTTCGTATTTAGATAGAAGATGCTTAAGTGTAGAGAAACTGAGATTTACTATCTATTTACTAGATCTTGATCCGGACGCGTGAGACGCGATGAGGATTAGAGGATTATTCTCTAGATCAGGTAGGCTCTCGCACAGGGTTGTGAGTATTCCTTTCTCCTACCTCATATATGGTTCTCGCACTTGTACTCCTTGTGATGCTTCTTTTTACATGTTGAGTTGAGTTTATTCCTTATACATGTGATGTCTTCCGATCTCAAGGAGCTCTTTATTTTCTTATATATTCGAGATGTTGCTGCCTTGGGTATATATATAGGAATACTTATTGTTAGGTATTCGGTACTGGTAGTCTCTTCTTGACAGGCATGATACATCGGGCGGAGGCCCAGGTAGAGCAGACGTTGCTCACATAAAGGCTCAGTCAGGGAGCAGTATTTCCTGACCATGTATACATGTTTGCTATAGTATTACCCGGCGTAGGCCGAAGACGGTATGGGTGATACTGTAGTATCGTATATACCGGAGACACAGTACATCTGTGAATTTATTTCACACACCTGAGTTGTGCCATTGGCTTGTGATTGTGTTTCATGTTCTTTTGCACTTGATTGCTTCATATTCTTTGTTTATGGTTTTCTCACCATATTTATTGCTTCACTAGACGGGGACTTACTGAGTAGCTGACTCAGACTTTCTATATTTCTATTGAGGTCTGCGTACCTTCTTTCATTTGTGTGTGTATGTGAGACTTGTATTTTTCTTGGTTGTATGGACTACTAGTGGTGACTTGGATAGATCCTTGTATGGGTCGTGTAGACCCCTAGTATTGTACTTGCATGGAGTTGTTGTATAAACTCCATTCATTTATTTTATATAATTCCGTTGTTATATATTTATCTCTAGAAATTGAATGTACATGAGACTCTGAGGCCTTGCGCCTGAATGGGAACTCGTTCCTGTTCGGTGCGGCCGGTCTGTCCATGTGCCCTGTCGGGTTTGGGGCGTGACATTTAGAGAAATAAGCTTAACTAGAGTCAAATTAATGCAATTCAGACTGTTTGGCTGGAGTCCTATTGTATATTTTTTCCATCATAGGGAAAATTACCTCAAGGTACTCAGAGTTAAGTAATCTACGAGGAGGTCTCTCTTACTTTTAAACCTATTTTTCACATATTTTTAAAATTTTACATTAAAGAATTTGTATGAATATTTTTTAAATGAAAAGTCTTTTTGTAAAAATGTATCCTATGAAATCGTAAACTCTAATTTGCTATTGGTCAAGGCAACCATTATCTCTTTCCTCACATTGAAACTCTAGGTATATCACGATTAGAATTGCCCTAAAGAATGCTTTGGATGAGAACATAAACTAGGCAACATGGAAATCTAAACCAAAATAATAATAATAATAATAATAATAATAATAATAATAATAATAATAATACAATGTAACATCCCATTCAATGCTACTACTAATCTTTTTGGTGGGATTTCTTATGCGTTTTAGTGCTTTATTGAAAGAAATTATGGCATTACTTGTTTCTTTCTTATCTTTAGGTGGTGTGGTGTTTTGGATAAATATGGAGGTTAGGGCCTTTACATGACTTGTTTTTGTTTCTGAGTAATCACATTGTTCAATTAATGCTTTCTTGTCAAACATTTGATTGGAGCAAGCTAGAGATATGAATAATGTTTGTCCTAAATAAAAAAATTAGAAAAGTAAGAAGTCCTCTAATATTATCAATTGCTTTTATTCTAGAGAATTATACGGAGTTCAATTATGGCTTTGTATATGCATATTGTTTTTGAAAATCAAGATTGTATATTTGTTTAATTTCAACCTATTTTCACGTTAATATATGTTAGTCTATTTGTCAAAATGTTAATATAACAATAATAAACTCTCCATTTTATATAGGTAAATTTTATTTTAGACAAATACAATTAGTTTTTTAAAAATAAATTATTATCAAATTTTTAATACCAAAGTACTATTTATTAAATCTTATAATAAACACTTTTACATAAAGCTCTCTTACAGTGGGATTTGTATAATTAATTTATATTTACTATTTTAACAATAATCAACTCTTTTACCAAATACCAATTATTATGTAAAAGTGCGCTAAAATTTAATTTTCTAAACTATGGGGTTTGTCTACAAAGTGTACCAAAATTTAATTTTCTAAAATTATTGGGTGCGTTCTAAGATACCTTGCTACAGTGCTTGCCTTTGTGTCCAAGGTTATACAAATTGTGTAAGCACCATACCAATTGTGTGCAATGGGCTCGAATTGTGTGCAACGGGCTCGGTAGCAATTTGTGTTCAGCGCTATAGAAATTGTGTGTAAGTGCATATAAATTGTGTGCTAAGTATGCTACCTTGGGAATAATACCCAAGGTATCTTAGAACGGTTTTGTCTACAAAAGTTGACACTTTTACAAAACATCCTTTTAAAAGCTAAAATTAAAATTATAAAACTACCCGCTTATATGCAAAAATGACCAAAAGTTAGATACGCTTGCCAAATAATCATTGTAAAAAAATTAAAATTAGTTTTAGATTATCATTCGGGTTTTTGCTAAAAAGTACAAGTTTTTGACATTTTTACTAAGCTAAATTTCCAACGGATCACATCCCAAAATTTATTTATTAATTTACAAAGGAAAAAAAATTTATCTCTCTTATTTTAAATTTTATGTTAAGAGCTTGCCTTTCATGTTGATGAACCCAGCTTCTATTTATTCATTCATAGTTACAAGAGCTAGTTTAACCTATTATGGGATAAATGAAAGGTAAGATGAGTTCATACTAAAATTTTATAGTTATGTAAAATAATAAAACAAAGATAACCTTATTCTTTTATTTTTACTTGATTTTTTATAAAGTACTTGTTTTATAAAAATCCTCCTCAACCTATTTGTTGAAAAATGATAAGAGATCAACTAAATATAGTCTTTTTTATAGTGGACAAATATAGGAACAAATAAAAAAAATATATGTTAAAGTGAGCCAAAATGGAAATCTTAAATTCTTAACAAAAAATTTTTAACCATTGGTATCTCTAATATTTTAATTAAATATTTATATTTTTAAAAAAATAGAATCTATACATAAAAAAATTTAATTATTATTATTTAATATTATCAGTCTATATATAAACATTCAACATAACTATATATAATATAAATGTTATTATGATAGAAATATATGCCCATATGTGTATAAGTATATAATTCAGTGGATAACAATTTTATAATTTTTTATGTGTTTTTTATATATGAGTATATTTTATTATATATACATATATCAAAAATATTATATATAAGCCAATGTTAATGAAAATAAAATAAACAATAAATTATAATATAAATAAAATAAATAAAATTTTAAAAATAATCAAACAACACAACATATCAGTCGTGCGTTGAATTTCACTAGTATGAATAAAAGCCCAAGTAACGTTTGCTTTGAACAAACGCAGGATTCTTTAAAAATGTAAATATATGTCAATATTTTATGAAAAAAATAATAGTCCCGGGGAGTCCGCACACATAATAATAAAATCAAACGCTAGCTTGCTTTCAAATCACAGCGGAAAAAGAAAGATTTAAATGCCCAAACACCCCACCACACCATGAGAAGTTTCCTGGAAACTCACTCCCCCCACTTCCCTCCTTTTTAACAACCCCACCCCCTCAACTCTTTCTTCCTCACCGAATACCAAATCAATCAATCCAACCAACCGAGCCACCATGAAAGTTATTAGCTTTCCCACCCTCTTTGCCTCAATCGAGAACAAGCTCTCCAACAAGACGAAGAAGAAGAAGAAGAATCCCAAGTCCCCGCGCTCCATCTCCCGTGCTGACGCCTCCTCTTCCTCCTCCTCGACCTCCTCTTCTTCCGAAGACTCCGTCTCCTCGATCCATAGATCCAGCACACCCAAAACCGTGCTCCCTGAATCACCCTCCTCTGACCTCTTCGATCGCGACAAGATCACCATGAGCGACCTCGAGACCGTGCTTCGTCGCCTCGGCCACTCTTCCGTGTCCGACGAAGAGCTCTCCCTCATGCTCGCTGAAGTAGACCAGCTCGCCGACGACGGCTGCGTCACCCTCGACGCTCTCGCTCCCAAGTCCTCCGGCCTCGGCGACCTCCGCGACGCGTTCGCCGTCTTCGACGCGGATGGCGACGGGCGGATCTCCGCCGAGGAGCTTCTCGGCATATTCCTGGCTCTCGGCGACGACGCCTGCACCCTCGACCATCGCCGTGCCGATGATCGGCGCCGTGGAACGGCGGCAGCGACGGCTTTGTCCATTTCCACGACTTTGTTCGCATGATGGGCGGCCAGCCGATGCGTCGCGTCTTGATTGTTTTGGGTTTTTGTTGCTATTTGTTTCCTTCACGTTTGCAAGGAATGTGAAGGAGATGGTAAAAACAAACAAATAAAGAAGTTATTGTAACTATCTAAACCATCTAAACAACAATTCACAAGTTTTCCTATACATGCGTTCTTTTTCTCTGGTGTTTTTACCTGTTGTGTTCTGCTTCGAGATAAACTGATGATTAACACGCCCCAACATAAATACCAGTGACAAGTCCTCAAGTGCATGTATTCATGATTCTCAACAATGTGGTTCATAAATAATCCCAGAAATTGTGAATCTCAGTCTCAAGGATCTATGTAATGAATCGGTCTGCTGGATCTGGATCTATGCAGAAAAAAGGGTTGCTTGCATTGTTGATAATGAAAAACCTTTATCAAATTTAATTTATTGATTTCATCTGAATAATAAATAAATATATAATGATAATTTGTAGATTCAGGATTCACTACCTCGTCCGGTTTATGGTGTCGCATGCAGTTTTAATGCTCTTTTGTAGCCATCCTACCCAGAGTCAAATCGGAAATGTACAGCAGAGGAAAAAGGTGCGCACAGTGACAACCTTCTGTCTTTCCATCCACAACAATAGAGTTACTACAAACGTACTGTCCACGGTTTCTTTCTAGTTGTCAAACAAATGGTTTAACCCCATTATTTATTTCAACCCTCGCAAATATTATGCAATTTTGCCAAAAACCCTTGAGTCGAGCAGTAATAGGTTCCCGTGCCTCGCACCCCATCGCGAGTTCAAGGACTCGGTGGGGGTTTCCTGAGACGTTCCTCACGCACGTGGTGGGCCAGCCCGCTGAGGCGATTATCCCCCCGTTGCTTCTGGGGTTCGATCCCGGGTCTCCCCGTCCTTTGATTGATCTTAGTAGGTGCTCACTTGACCACCCGCTCTTATCGTCAAAAAAATATTCTGCAATTTTGCTTGCTACTAAGTCCTGACAAGAATGTACAGATACCGCACCTTCTGTTACATTTTATCTAAAACCATTAACACAATTTATTTTATTTTTTTAATAGATAAATTACATTCATTTATTAAAAAAAATTAAGATTTTATAAGGACCTTTTGTTGGACCTAATATTATAATCGTTGTCCTTAGGAGTTAGGGGTCTTCCCTCGAGTAGTGGCTTATGTGATCTTTCTCTTCAAAGTCCGCTCCAGGGGGTTCCGGCACGTGCTCCTTTTTGGTAAGTGTAAGGCTTCTTTTGATGTGAGCGATCAATGGCCAAAGATATGTCTGTTGGGTGGCATTTGCACAATCAAACCATAAAAGGAAGAGGAAGTTAATATGACAGATAAGTCTCTTATAAACACGGTGTTTCTCGTTGAAGCATCGCGCGTTCCATTCCAGCCAGAGGCTCCAAGTGATGGTCAACACTAGTAGGTTCCAGCCCATTCGGAGTTGCCGTCCCAGCTTGAGGTCGATTGATGCGTTACCTCATAGGTCTTGTATCTTAGAGGGGATAATCCTGCACCCAAGGAGGGAGGTATAATAGGACCAAATCCCTGCTGTGTAGTGGCATTTGATCAACAGGTGGGCAGGGTCTTCCTCACGACTGTTGCACAAGAAACAGAGCGTCCTTTCCCCTTGCCAGTTTCTTTTTGCCAGGTTGTGTAGTGTTGGGAGTTTGTTTGCCCATGCCAACCAGGCAAATAGCTTGACTTTCAAGGGGGGTTGACTGCTTCCAAAAGTGTATAGGTATGGGGTTTCTCGTGCCTCCATCAATTCGGAAACGATATAGAGACTTGACAGAGAATTCTTGTGTGGAGGTAAGACTCCATTTCCTGCTGTCCATCTGCAATGTTGCCACTTGGCCAAGGTGCTCTTGTAGCTCCTATCATAGGACTTGCGCCCCTTGAGACAAGGGCCCTTGTATGAGGAGTGGTAATGTTCTCTCCTATAGTTGTCGTGCTTCTTGGATCATGTGCTCCACCTTTATCTACAGTGTTTGCAATTCCGAGAAAGATCTGCCGGTGCTGTAACCATTGAGCCACTTGTCGAACCAGATTCTGATTTCGTCACCAGATCCTTGTGTGGCTATCACGTTTGCCATAGTGAGGTCACGTAGCTCAGCAATCCCTTTCTAGATGAAGGAGGCCTGGTTAGGTGTGGGACTAAACGGGTTCACCTGGGCACTTCTAAAGTAGGCATGCACAATGATCCTCCCGTAAATGCCTGTCTGGCCATTCAGCAGACGCTACCACCATTTGCCAAGAAGGGCTTTGTTGAAGGCTTTCATGTTGAGAATGCCCCAACCTCCTAGGCCTTTCTGCCTTAGAGTTCGGGTTGGCTCCTCTCCATAAGAAGTCTAATCTTCTAATACCTTCAATATGTCGATGTACCTATTGCGGCAATTTGTACATGGCTATGCAATGGTTTAGGATTGCCGAGAGGACTGAGTTAAGCATGGTGATGCGACCTCCCATTGACATCATCCTATCTTTCCACTATGACAGCTTGTTCCCTACCTTTTGGATGAGTTAGTCTCAATCTGCCCTACGTGGTTTGTTTCCTGCAAGTGGGATGCCAATTTTCTTGCCTCTCAATCGGGAGAGGGTCCAACCGCATCTCATCGTCGAGGCCAGTTTTCTCGCCTCTCCCATTGATATCATGATGGGTATAATTACACTCTCGAAGTAGTTGAACCTTAGCCATGATAGTCCCTCGAATAGGGAGAAGATGAGCTTCAGAGTACTAAGTCGCTTTTCTTCTCGCAACTGAGCATTAGGAAGTCATCTGTATATAATAGGGCTGAGACTTGTTCTCCCTCTGTCGCTCCTACCCGGTAACCCTCGTAGATATTTTCGCATATGGTATGCTTCACCATTGTGGTAAACACGTCCATTACGAGGGTAAATAGCATCCGAGAGAGAGGGTCTCCCTGTCGCAGTACCCTTTGATGTTTTACATAACCCATTATGGTTCCAATGATTAGAAAATTGGACTTGGATAAGTGGAGGATCCTTTTGATCCAACCAGTCCATCTCGGTCCAAATTCCAACGATTGGAGGATTTCGAAGAGGAATTCCCAATCAACTGTATCTAATGCTTTCTCAAAGTCGACCTTCATAAGTACCCCTCCTTTCCTTTTCATCTTGTATATAATTTCTTTAGCAGCCACAATGTTGTCCTGGATGCACCTACCGTTTATAAAGGTCGTCTGGTTTTCATATACTAACTCCACAATGACGGTCTAGAGCCGGTTGGCTAGTACCTTGGTGATGATTTTAATGGAGCAGTTATGAAGACTAATTGGTCGGTATTTCTTTAATGAGGATGCTTCATTTGTCTTCAGGATTAGGATGATATGAGCCAAGTTCAGCCTTTCCGAATCTGCAGTGTCCTGGTATAGGTCACTAAAGGTTTGGAGTATGTCTCCTTTTCTGAAGTGCCATCCTTGCTGATAGAAGTTCATAGGGAACCCATCCGACCTCGTCCCCTTCTCCGTGCTGAGTTCTTGGACGGCCACAAAGATTTCTTGTTCTGAGAATGGGGCGTCGAGCCGGGTCAGGTCTACCAGGGGTGTACCTGCGAACATCCGCGTCTAGTCTATGTCGTATCTATTTAACTGTTTGGTTCCAAATAAGGCGGTAAAGTGCTCAGATACTACTTTCCCAATGTCGGTGGGTGTGCTGTGTACTTGGTCCCCTATTATAAGCTGATGGATCAAGTTCCTGTTTCTCCTCTAGTTGGCGACGGAGTGAAATGATTTAGTATTCCTATCACCCTCTTTGAGCAAGGTGGCTCTTGATACATTGCCTCCAATGTTTCTCCTCTCGTCTGATTATGTTGTCATATTAATTTCTGAATGATAGGAGTGCCTCCTCTTTTGCGATGGAGAGTTAGCATTGCTTGCGTACAATGTCCATCCCTTCTATGTTCCATAGAAGCTCTTCCTTTTTGAGCCGCTGCACTTGTTGTTCCTCCCTGCTCCATCTTCTTAGTCTTCCCCTTATTAGTGTTAGCTTTTTTGCTCAACTGTATGCTCCGTCTCCCGTGTAATTGTTTAATTGCCACTTGTCTCTCCGCATGTTCCAAAACCCTTTGATTTTTCCCCAGCCTCTATTGAACCAGAAGGAGAATTGTTTAGGAGCATGTCTTCTGCATTCCAATACAATAGGCACACGATCTGATCGGATCCTTGGTGGTGCGGTCTGCCAGATGCGCGGATGGGCTACCATCCATTCGAGGGATAAGAGGAATCTATCGAGTCGTATCATGGTTGGGGATTGTCGTCTGTTTGACCAGGTATACCTCCTCTAGGTCAAAGGGGGATCGTACAGCTGGAGCTCCTCGATAAGGTCGTTGAAATTCTGTTGGTCCTAAGTCCCTCCCTTGAGTGAGTTCCTCTTTGCCTGCTTTCAGGTTGAGTTGAACCCCCCCAACCCCCATCCCCACCCCACCACGAGCACCACCACACACACACAACAACAACACCAACAACAACAATGGCCCCTGCCATCGACCTTGTATCGATCTCAGTTCTTCCCTGAAAGCTCCTTTATGTCTTCTTTTACAAGGTCTATATACCGTGGTGATCATCCACCTTCCATGATCTGTCTTGTCTTCCAAGATTACTGTTACCGAGAGGGAACTAATGTAACTATTGATGAGGTTAAAAAAAGCTAGATTCCACCCAACACAACACCCTCATCGAGTGTTGATTGCAGGCAAGATAACTCTTTTTATGTAAGTGTTTCCTCTGATTGAGGGCCAAATTTGGTTATCTATTGTTTGTAGTTTGGTCTCTTGTAGATAGAACACTTCTAGTTTGTGAGCTGTGATGAAGTCCCTTACTAGAAAACATTTTTTCAGTTTTCCTAGTCCTCTTACATTCCATGTGACTACTTTCATTAATAAACTATTAGTTACCCTGGTGTGAGTTATTGCAGAGGGGAGCTTAGCTGCCTCTCTGCCCCTGAGCATACCTCTGCTGCAGGTGCTTGATCACATGTTCGACGTTTCCTTCTGAAGTATCTAGTTGGACCCCAACTTGGAGTGCTTTCTTGATGATGTTTTCGCCCGGCCACTATGTGAGGGCGATCTGGACTATGAAGAAGTTATCGTCTTCTTCCCCCTTCCTTATTTTGCCTGCTGTGGCGATTTTTTGGGCCTTGGACAAAAGGTTCTGGCATTCAGGAGTGGCCTGAGGTTCCAAGGGTTTGATCTTTTTTGGTCTTCCTCTTTGTTTGGGCATTAATCCTTGAACATCATAAGGCCCTGGTGATGGAGCTGGTTGAGCATTTACAATTGCTAGGTTCGGTATGGGTTCCGCTCCCGGTTGATTCGGGTGGTCTTTCTTGTGCGATTTACATATTATAATTAATTCACATGCCTTCTGCGTGATAAGATTCCAGGAGTTTCCAATCTTTTTTAAGGATTTCATACAGTATTTCCAGTCCATTACTTAAGGCCTTAATGTTGGAGTCACTTGGGTTATAAGGGGTCATAATGTAGTTAAAAAGCCTTAATGGTCTTTTAGATAGATTGCAAGAAGTTGCCATTACATTCAAAGTTCGTGGATTGGCCTATTCAACCATTTGGGCACCTATCTATGAAGTCGGGCTTGGTGACAATTGTTCGGGCTCAATAGCTAATGGGCCACGCTTAACAAATGGGAGTGTGCTTTTTTCAATTGGCAGGAGTGGGCCCTGCTCATGATTTCTGAGGGGCTAACTGGGGTTTGTGGGAATGGTGGGCTATCGATCCAGTCCAAGCCCAAGCCATCCTGCGTTGGTCTCTCGGCCTTGCCCGCTTTGTGCGTGCAAGGATGGGGCCCACGCTTCTTACCAGGTGACTTGGTTGTTCACAAGCACGAGATGGCTTCGTACTAGGGTGCGCTGGACTCGATGGGACCAGCTCATCTAGTGACCCAATCAAGTCCATATCCCACGTTCGGGTTCAGGGTCCTCACTACGCGGCTTGCATGAACAGGTCCACATCAGCTGCTACCTTTTCGCCGGTGTCCCCTAACTTGCACCAGGAGTCCGCTGAGTCAACCCCTGTCGTCCTACTCACGTGCTCAAGCCGAAGGGTCATAATAAATCCCATCGCCGCCTTCCCTGTCGCTTCTATGGTCATCTACGCTCGCTCTATCCCTTCTCCGCCCTGTCTGGTCTCCTTCAACAGCCGGCTTTGATATAGTGACGGAAGGCTTGTATGACGGGCCTCGATTCGGGTGCTGGTGGTGGGGTGGGTGGTACTCACGGTTGTCGGCCACTCACCGATGACGATCCATGTTGGCCTTCTTCCAGCGACTCTCGCCAGTTTCTCAACCGCGTTTACCATCTTTGCCTTGCCCTTGTCTACTTTGCTCCCTAGGGGTTTCCCCTATTCTTAGGGGGGCTCCTCAACTACTATATTCTCTCTCTCAGCCTTGGTGGAGGTGCGATCTTGTTGCTCTGGTAGCCAAACTTTGACCCATGCAAGAGGCGTTTGTCCGGCATCCAACTTAATGAGGTAGCTAAATTTCCTGGTACCCATTGTACAGTGTATATAGGAGGGCAGCTTTCTTGGTTTTTCGTAGTACATGCTATGGTTTGCCACTTCCACGAGATCTCGGGCGGGCTTTAGGAGACGGGCCACCGAGTCCCAACTCCAGCAATCCATTGGTACCTCTTTGGCAATTACCCAGCGGGTTGCGCCCTCAGCTTTGCTTGTTCGCCAGAGATCCGGCGTCCATGGCTCAAAGTCGAAAGTGAAGAGCAACATCTTCAGTGGCCCCACTGCCTCGGTCCGCGCGCAAGCTCGGTTGAAGGGAAGGCTATGATGAATCAACCATCTCGGAGAGGTTTCACTTCCCAACGCTAGTGCTCGTCCACGAGGCACGAGAGTACGTCGATGATATCCGAGTTGTCAACCATCCCTTCCCTCTGTTTAGTGATGTTGATGATGGAAAAGTTCTTCATACGTTCTCTCCTTGCTATTATGTCATAGTTGATGGCCACAGAGGTAAAGAAGTGTTCAGGATCTTCCTCTGTTTCGTCCTTCTTCCTTGCTGTAGGCTCCACCACTGCTGTTCTCCCTTGTTCAGGCGGGAGCTTTGCTTTTGCCTTTCTTTTCTTCTATTTAAGATGTTTGACCTCATGGGTTACTCTATATGTCTGGGTTGTGGCGTCGCCGATGGTGCTCCAACTTTCCTTCTGGAAAGCCTTTCCTTTGTAACCGAGCCCGCCACACTTCCTACAGGTTATCTCCCGGCAGCACTAGTTGGTGCGATAGCCTGGTCGCAAGCACTTTCCTCACACGGTTATAGTGTTAGTGGGGCTGGGCATGGGGAAGGGGTGGTGGGTGGGAAGGTTGCTCCCTCCTGATTGTCTTTATTCCTTTGATTAGAGGTCACCGCTTCTTGCGATCCATAACCTTCCATCCTTCCTTCGTGTCCCGTTCTAGTGGCGGTGGTAGTGATGGCGGAAGATGGCAGTGCTCCTAAACGCCCCGCACGACCTCAGCATATGATTGAAGCCGTCCTCGCTGCTCTCGATAGTGAGTTCTGGGAGAGCGATCTGGTGATACCTTCCTTTTCCAGGCTACTTTCCGCTAAGTCCCTTCTCCCTTCGAGACCCTGCGTGCCGGGTTTCTTCTCATTGGTGGCCGTTCCTCCGGTGGTCTCCTCGTCAGGGTTCGTCATTGTCTCACCACCAATCTCGTTGGGGATCGTCAACGCCCATCTCCTCGTCTTCAGCCAAACAAAAGAAAAATCTTGTTTTCACGAAATATTAATAAGATTGGATGATATAAAATAATTTAAAATACTTAACCATGGACAATAATATGCTAATTAATAAAAATGTTAATAATTTAATAAGTAATGTTATCTGTCTTCATGTAAATTAAATATAATAAGTAATATAAAACATCAATAATTTAATAAAGTATTACAAATTTTAATCTGATTATTAATGGCAATTCTAACTTTTGAATCATAATATTTTTCCGCGAATCATATGAAAGAAAAAAAAATATTAATAAAATGTTAATAAGATTGAACAAAAGAAAAGGTTTAATTTGCTTAATCACATCACAACTTTGGGGCAATTTGGTAGAAAGCCAACATCACTTGAAATATTGAAAGTTTATCAATCCAACCAAACATTCGATTGTTATGTTTTTATTTGTTTTATAATTTTTATTAATTAAATTAATAGGATACTTAATTAGTATTTTAAAACATATTAAGATAATAAAAATTTATTTATTAAATTAAAAATTTAAACACAACTAAAATTATTTGTTTGAATTTGAATAACTAATAAATCAAATTTTATTCAACTTAGTTTAAAATTTTGGTGGAAAAGAAATCAGACAACAAGACCCATATTCAATTTAACCACATTTGTACCAACCCAAACAAACAACAAGTTCAAGTAATAATTGTAAATAAAAATAATTTATTCCAAGCTTAATTTAATAATCAGCTACTAACATATATTGATGGTTAATTAAAATAATAGAATCTAAAGAATATTATTTATTTTAATTAGTATTAATTCAGATAAAGCGGGAGAACTTGACTTTAGTTTGTCAAATAAAATTTAATCCTTAAGAAATCTAACCAAACACATAAAGATAAAAAAGAAAAATACCTTCAGAGTAGTATGTTACTACAGAGACTAATAAGGTAGTTTACAGGCCAACAAGTCATTTGATTTAAAAATTCCTTTGGGCATAATTTTTATAGGAAACAGAAAATGTAATTCCCAACATAATTTTCATGGGATTTCGCTGATGTATTTAATCTTTGAATGAAAAATTGTTTATTTATATTTATAAAAAAATAAATAAAACAATGTCTTTGAAAACAAACACCCTATAAATGCACCCATGTGGGAGGTAGTTGCGTGTTTCCGAGCAACTTTTTTTATCCTCGTTCTCACTGTCAAATTTTGCTGCCACTGTTTCTCTAGTTCACTCTGCAACTATCTGGTCAGCATAGACACATGCATAGAGTAGATGGACATTGTTATGGGTAGAATATACTGTAATAATACACTTGAAATATTAAAACTAAATAGGTAAAATTATAGGAATTGAAATGTAAAATGGGTTAATACTTATCTTAACATAACAAAAAACAATTATAATCTCATTATTTATCCTTCCCTATACTGCCGCCCTCATCCGCAACCTAATTCTTCCCTTCCCTTTCTCTTAGAGCATAGGCGTGCTTAGACGATCCGGAGACAATAGGAGTTTATGTTCTATCTCCCTCTCTTAGATCTTCCCCTCAGTTGACCAGATTCTGAGCCATAGGTTATCAAGGTGAGCCCTATGGTCTCCCTTTTATGTTATTCAATCTTGTTGTAGAGCCGGTTTTGTCACTCCTAATCTGGCTCTAATATTTCTATTCCTTTTAAATCAACGTTTGAATCGGAGTGTTCTCTTTAAATGGTTCTGTTCATGATGAATATCTCTATTTTGTCCACAAGTAATCACTAACGGTTCATATCATGGGAGTACAATGGAATTTTATTAACTAAAATCCTTGGTGTTTGTACTATTGTGCATAGGAGACTAGGTAATATAGCAACATTAATATTAGAAAAAAAAACTATGCATATAAACTCGATGGTAGTATTGATTTGTGGTTCTCTTACGCTGAGAGTATATTTTCCGTATTACTACTTCCAAAACTCTCTCAAAATAGTTGTTGAGATTATTATATACTAACTAACTTTCAGCTTCTGATATTAACATGCCATCCAGTTGAAGTTATCCCAGCTATATGTTAGACCTTAGACTCTGGTGTTATTTACACATTAATTGTAGTCCTTTATGTGTGTATATCTCCGTGGTCCATAGGTTGTTTTCATACCAAATTCTTCATGGGTAGTTATTTTGTTATTATCTCATTAATGGAAATTTGAGTCTGACGTATGCTAAACGCAATACTTACTCTCACCGGTGGAAGGGAAGTTGACTTGGCCCTTCCTTGCTCATATAGCATTCTACATGTTGAACTATTTGAATTAGCTTCAGTAACCTTTGTCAATTATTTATAGGCTTACTGATGGCAACTTAGTTCAAGCTTGAAGTACAATTAGATATAGGCTCATTGATGGTTTTCTAGTCAAAGCCTAAAGTACAATGACTACTCCAGCCTTGATATAGCTTCATTGTGAACCATATTTATACTTATATTGTAATATACTACGAATGAATAGATGGACATATTAAGGGAACCAAATATTATATGTATAGCTATGAATAAAAACTGTTAAAAAATAATTAATTAGTTATAAGAGGTCACTAAAATTACCTTTTTGGCTTTTTAGATTCTATTATGGATACAACGATCTGAGTTACGGTTAGATTGAGCTTGGAGATTTGAAGGTAAGTATTTACCTAAATTAAGCAAAGATTTCTTATCCATTCTCAGAAATTATTTTCAATATAATTTAATTATTTATTGATTTTATTGATGTTTCAAGAAAACTTTAAGTCATCTATTTTGTACAATCAAAACCATGCATGTATATTCGGTTTAGTACTATTGACATTTGTTTGTCTCAGACACTTTATATAGTTATTTTGTTTAGTATGTTTTTCGTATACATCTCAAAACTGTCTGTGTTCTCACCTTGGTCAATGGGGGTTAAACATTGACCTTGTCGACACCTATCTATTATGAACTAGTTCATCCTATGCTTTCGCTTACAATAACAACCTTCCGTTTTCCCGTGCTGTCGGTTATAATGACAACCTTCTGTTTCTGACCCGTACCATAGGGCGTGTTAGTGGTAATAGTATGTTTGGGAGACTTTAGTATTTTGAGTATAAAACAAACATCCTGATAATATGTTTTTATGAAATGTTTTGAAATTGTAATTTTTGTGAATTTATTGAATTATTTTTGAATTGTTTCTTCTACTATTTTATCGTATCATATTTCAGCTTTGCTTATGATATTAAAAACTCTACATGGTTCATTATTTTTAGTAGATACTTATTGAGCTCCCAAGCTCATTAATCTCTGGATATTTTTTTTTTCAAAACCCGAGGAGTAGGTACTTGGTAGGTAGATGGGGTATCCAGAGCCAGACCCAAACATTAGTATCCAATGAACTCTGTTTCCTGTTTGAATAAGTTTGACTTTTCTAATTGATTTTCATAGCATTTTCCCCTATGTTATATGGTGTTTTGGATGTTGAATTTAGAGCTTGATTATCATTAGCAATAAAATTTGTATTATTCAGGTTTATATAGTAATTGCAAATTTATGAGGTCTTGCATATACAGTGGGGCCCATCTCTACAAGTATTCGGTCGGTCTACCGGTGTCCTAGTTAGGTTCGAGGCGTGACTGATTTAGGTGGTATCAGAAAGATTAGATCCTTTTAATAACCTTAGTGGACTTAGAACTATGTCAGTGACACTGAGTTAGTGGACTTTAGGATAACTACTACTGGAGGGTTTTGTATTGGTAGTGAATTTTTTTCTTTTGAATTTAACTTCTGTACGACTTATTGATCTTGACAAATTGTTAAATTGATTCATAATGACCCCTTATCGTCTCCATACACGTAACATAGATGAGCAGATGGGTCAGTCAGTTTCATCTATTGGAGCAGATCAATCAGAAAATAACAAGCAAGACAGGATTATTGAACTCATGCAAGAAGTGGTGGGGTTGGTTAAGGAGCAACTCCAATCCCATCAACAACAACCACCACCTCCTCCTACGCCACAGTCACACCAGATGACCATTCCTAAGTTCAAGAGGACAAGACCTCCAACGTTTGAGGGTACTACTGATTCGGATATAGCTGAGAAGTGGATTGATGAAATGGAAAAGGCATTCAACGTAATGGAGTGTATCGAAGAGGAGAAGCTCAGGGTTGCCACTTATATGCCCTAGGGGAGTACCTACAATTGGTTGAGGGCGAGATACTCTTCCATGAGGGGAGGAACTTTGATACCTAGGATCAGCTGCGTACATCATTCTTTAGAAAATACTTCCCTAGAAGCAAGGTGTGGGAGCTTGAGAGGCAGTTTCTTTGCCTCACGTAGGGAAGCATGATTGTTGATGAGTACGAGATGGAGTTTGACAGGCTCTCCAGGTTTGCAGCAAAATTTGTTGATGATGACGAGAGTAGGGCGCGTAGATTTGAGGATGGTTTGCAGTATCATATTCATAAGGCATTTGCTCCCTTTCATCTGACCAGCTATTCAGAGGTTGTGGGACGTGCAAAGTCCCTTGATGTTGTCTATAGAGAGGGTAGGGATAGGCCATCAGAAGAAGAGGGATAGGAGCTTTGGATCTCAGCAAGTTAGTTCCCTGAGAAGAATTGTAAACCCAAGGGGGATAATTGAGCACTAACTATATCTCAGACTCAGACTCAAGAGTTATCAGCTAGTGTTGCTCATTCTGGTTGGTGCAGATGCCATGTTTGTAGTGGGGCATATTAAGATACTTAGTGTCAGTGTGTTATAGGAGCATGCTTCTGGTATGGAAGAAAAGAGCACAAGATTGTTGAGTGTCCTCACTCATCCTCTCGGTCACATCAACCTTCTACTGGGCAGAGCACTCGAGGTACGGCCTCGCGCGGAGCGCATAATTAAAGGCCAGGGATCCCAAAGGGGAAAAATCCCAGTGATCGATCGACTATCCGCATCAGTGCCACCAGCGACAAGGAGATCCCAAACCTAGGGTCGAATTTTCACCCTTACTCAGGAGGATGCTGAAGCCTCTAATGTCGTAGTTGCAAGTGTAGTATCTATTTATTCAGTATATGCATGTGCATTATTTGATCCGGGTACTACACATTCTTTCGTCTTTTTGGCTTTTGTTCGAAGCATAGCTTGCCTACCATATCTTTAGATTATGATTTGTGTGTGGAGCAACTACACTAAGCCTGAAGCCACGTGGGAGCTGGAGTCCAGGATGAGAGAAAAGAACCTTAGCCATTTTAGAACACAAATATGAGTTTAGAGGACTAAACTATTTTTTAAGGTGGGAGGATGAAATAATAAAATTAAAATACTAAAAATAAATATGTAAAATTATAGGGGTTGAAATGTAAAATTGGTTAATACTTATCTTGACCAAACTGAAAGCAGTTATAATCCTATTATTTATCCTTCCCCATGCCGCCTCCCTCATCTGAAACCTAATTCTTCACTTCCCTTTCTCTCTGAGCAAAGGCGTGTCTAGACGATTTAGAGATGATATGAGTTTCTATTCTCTCTCCCTCTCTCAGATCTTCCCCTCAATTTAGCAAATTCTGGGCAGTAGGCTATCAAGGTGAGCCCTTCGGTCTCCCTCTTATGTTATTCAATCTTGTTATAGAGCCGGTTTTGTTACTCCCAATCTGTATTTCTATTCCTTTTAAATCAACGTTTGAATCAGAGTGTTCTCTTTTAATGGTTATGTTCATGATGAATATCTCTATTTTGTCCACAGGTAATCGCTAACGGTTCATGTCATGGGAGTACAATGGAATTTTAATAACTAAAATCCTTGGTGGTTTGTACTATTGTGCATAGGAGACTAGGTAGTATAGCAACGTTAATATTAGAAGAAAAAAAAACTATACATATAAACTCGATGGTAGTATTAATTTGTGGCTCTCTTACGTTGAGAGTATACTTTCCGTATTACTACTTCCAATACTTTCACAAAATAGTTCTTCAGATTATTATATACTAATTAATTTGCAGCTTCTGATATTAACATGTCATCCCATTGAAGTTAGCCACGCTATATGTTAGACCTTAGACTATGGTATTATTTACACATTAATTGCAGTCCCTCATGTGTGTATATCTCTGTGGTCCATGGTTGTTTTCTTACCAAATTCTACATGGGTAGTTATTTTGTTATTATCTCATCAATGGAAATTTGAGTTCTAACGTATGCTAAAGGTAATATGTTGACCAGAAACTTGAGTACAAGCACTCAAGTCCCCTCACGCAAGCGTATGTGGGCGCTAGTAATAAACTAGTAATTACCGGGTCGAAATCTCAAGAGAACGAAGTTTAGATTTCCCTACTTATGCTTAAGTGAATAAAGAGTTTCATTGTATAGTAGTGAAGATTGTGATTTGGTATAATCGAGTTGTTGAGGAACAGAGGGTTAAAGGAGGTAATTCTCAGAGCGAATGACCTAGGGTTGTATGGTGATGCAAGACTTATTAAGGTTTTCTCCTTGGTTTGCTATGTTATCAAGGTTATAGATGTAGGCGTATCGATGGTAGAGAATTGTACTTGTGTACACTCCGGGTGCATCCTACAAGACCTTATTTCTAAGGATCATTCTTCTAAAGTCCATATTTCTATCGGTACATTGGAAGCATTATAGGACAACTTTCTACCAATACCATGGAATTGGCTCTACTTATTTCTAAGTGAGCAGACAAATCGGTGTCACTCCGTCCACCTTAATCCTTTTCTCTACGTGCAAGCCTATATTTCTATCAGTGCTTGAAGTTAAAGATACTTGTTGTCTTTCGACCAACAAGGATTAAGAAGAGAGATTCATAGGTGCATCTACATTCATAATAGCGAAGCAAACCAAGGATAATAAAGATTTCAAGTCATAGCATCCATACAACCCTAGATAGAGTGTTTAAGCTACCATTGCAAAAGAGACATCAAAAGCAATGAAAGCGTCCATACAAACATCCATAAAGGAACTACAAAGGAGTTCTAAACATTAAAGACAAGATTCTAGAAGTTCTCCCTCATAAATGTACAATCTCAAGCTCCAAGGTGCTGGAAATCGCCCTCAGCATCCATTCTCTTGCGCGCAGCCACCACCAAGCAGAAGATACCAAACCCTAATTGATTTGCCTTTTTTTTTTATACCAACGCAGTCGACATCGCGATGTTGGAAAATGACATAGCGATGTTCCAAGTCCTCTGAGAAACCCTAAAACTGTGCCATCGCGATGTCGAGACCGATATCGCGATTTGTCTTTTTGCCTGCAAATGGGTTTCCAGCTTGTTATTAACATCGTGATGTCAAGAATAATATCGCGATGTTATTTCCATTGATGATTTCTCAAAATGCTTGCATTGCGATGTTTAGGAGAACATCGCAATCTGTCTTTTTAGGTGGATTTGGTTCTCAGTCCCACTTAAACATCAGGATGTCCAGATGTTGCATCGCGATGTTTTCTTCTGTGCTACTTCAAGTAGCCTGTTGCAAAAATACTTCACTTGTTTTAGCATTTATCGACTACAAACAGGTGTAAATCACTACGAAAGCCTACAAGACAGCACGTATGGCCAAGTAGTATATTTTAGAGCCAAAACAACGCGTAATCATTCAATGATGCACCTTTCAACTCTAAATACCTTGACATAAATCTACCAAAATGGCTCTTTTCCCAGAGCTATTATAATACTTACTCACTTTTTCATCAAAGCATGCCATGCTTATATAACATTCAACATATTGAACCATTTGAATTAGTTTCAGTAACTGTACCATCCTGAATATTTTTAAATAAATATTCAGTAAATTTTTAAAATTTTAAATTAGGTAAATTAGCCAGAAAACAGTTAATTATTTTAACCTCAAATTAAAGAAAATCGGGATTTAATGGACCGGAAATCCAGCCTCGTAACTATAGGGCTGAGAGAAGTCCTTATTGGGCTAGTCCACTTTGACTTAGAATAGTTAGAGGTGGATAGTCAGCAGAGCCGGATTAATTAAATGAGAAATAAATTAAATATTAATTAATCTAGATTAATTAAGTGAAGATATCAAACAAAAGTTAGAGTCCTGATAAAGTAGATCTGGCCAAGTTAAAAGCCGGGAAAAAGGATTTTGGGGTTAATTACATAAATCGTCCCCCAACTTTCGACTTATTTCACTTTCGTCCCTCAACTTCAATTCGTAACAAAATCGTCCCCCATCTTTCAAAAAATAACAAAACCGTCCCTCCAGCCGGTTGCCGGTCTTCCACAGGCCGACGTGGCGGTCACCAGCTGACTCACCCTGCCAAGTCAGATCGCTGACGTGGCAGCAAATAGAAGACTTTTCATCTGCGATTGCAAGTTTTTTCACGGCTGGTCCTCCAACTTTTATACGTTTCATTTATGGTCCCCAACTTTAGAAAATTGTATAAAAGGTCCCTAATCTTTTGTAAATTCAAAAAGTGCGGTCTGATTAACACATTACATTACATTGTACATTGCAAAAAAAGCACGTTTACAAATTAAGTAACACATTACATTGTACATTGACAACAAAATGAAATATAATCCCGCCTGCACCCTACTAAAGGACTTCAAATTCTCGCCTTGCAAACAAATTATATGGGAGCAGGTGCACGAGATCCACCGCCAACTTACAAGAAGACACATTGTACATTGCACAAAATAGATTCACTTCTTGCAAACATTACACATATATTGTATTGCAAAGAAATATGTTCATAACTTACAAAATTCACATTCCAACTATATTTTGTCACTCAGAAATGTACTACATTGGAAATAAAATATGTCCACAACTTACAAAAATTCACATTACAAAAATTAACATTGCTTTGTTTTGCATAATGTCCTCTCATGCAAACAAAATAAATTAAACATCTTCAAGATTACTTCCTTGCAACCACCATATCTGCACACAAGCTTTGTTTCCAAAAATCAGTGAATCTGCCCTACAAAACAAACTTTTCCCAAGTTAGTAAACATACTAAAACCTTATCCTTTCAAAGTTATGAAGTGGTTGCAATTCACCTGGATCTACATTACACAAATGTTGGGCCATCCTTATGAAGAAGTAGCTGGAATTAACCCTCCTCCACTAGAGTCTTGGAAAATTGAAAAAAAAACAGAGTCAGATATTACAAGTTACAACATGATTTTTCTAACATTAAATTATAAATCAAATACTGACAGCATTCATAGGTTGCTTTCTAGTAGGGGCAGTTGATGATTCGCCAACCCTTGCCCTCTTTCTTTGACAACTCCTTTTGTTGTGCCCTATTTGTCCACACAGAGAACATGTCATTTGGACTTTTCCATGCTTAGTAGCCCTTCCCCTTGCTGCAGGTGCAGCAATCTCAAGCTCCTCTCTTTCTTTCCTCCTATCCAAGGTCTTCCTTCCTTTTTTCTTCTCCAATTGATCAGGGGGGATTATAGGGACTGGTTCTTGTGGATGAGGCCACATGTCTACCCCATTAGTTGGTTGAATAATATGCCCATACACTTTGGCATATGTCATCACATAGTAACATTCATTAACAAAATTTTCAGGCACTTCATTGTTCCCATATATACATGCAATTGCATGCATACATGGGATACCAAATGAGTCCCATCTTCTATTTGCAGTCCTTTCTACCTTATCAACCACAAATTGTGATCCACAGCCTCTCACTTGTACCTTGGGGCCTCCTGAGAACACAGGTTCCCATAACATGGCATGCTCCTTTGATTTATCCAACTTCTTTTGAATTTTAGGGCACAACAAGCCTCCCTTTCTCTGCATTTCTTCTTTCTTCTTCCATAGCCTTGTCATCAACTTTGTTCTTATCATTTCCAGCATTGTAATGATAGGCTTTGTTCTAGCATCAAGTACATATTTGTTGAAACATTCACACAAGTTATTCAACAAAATGTCACACTTGGTTGTGGTTTTGAATGTAGATTTGCACCAATTCTCACAAGGCCTTTCTCTTATCCACTGCCTTGCTTCTTTTGACTTCTTCTCCATCTCATCCAAGTAATACTGCATTCTCTCAGGATAGCTGGCCTTGGCAATGTTCCATAGAAGATCCTTGAGCTCTTTTCCCTTGAATTTCTCTCGGAAGTTTTAATACATGTGTCTAACACACATTCTAGGCTCTGAGTTTGGGAATAGATCTCTGACAGTGTTCATTAAACCCTGTAAGAAAACAGAACACATGTTCAATAAAAGAGTGAGCTAGCAAGTGGTTACAAATATTGAATTTAATTACCTTTTGTCTGTCACTCATAAATGTCCATTGTGAGCTATCAAATAGGTCCAAATCTGTGAGTAAATTCAGCAAAAACCATCTCCATGTGTCAGTATTTTCCTTCTCCACAATAGCCCAAGCAATGGGGAAAATGCAATCATTGGGATCTATGCCCACAGCAGATAACAGCACACCACCATGTGCACCTTTCAGCCAAGCACCATCCAAACAAATTATGGGCCTACACCCACATAGAAAAGCATCTTTCAATGGTTTTAAACATATATATATTCCCCTCCATCTGCCCCCTTCCCATTTAAAGTTTACAGTGCTCCCTGGGTTTGTCTTCAACAATTCAGCCCTATACCTGTATAAATTTTTGTATTGTTCAGTAGCATCACCATAAATAGTTTTCAATGCCAAATCTTTGGCTCTCCATGCTTTCATCTTTGAAATTGTATAGCCCAAGTCCTCCTTGACAAAATGAATTAGTCCCTCAATGCTCCAAATTGGACAGCTTCTAAACTTTTCTAAATACATAGTGGCCAATCTCTTATAAGTCAAGTGATAGTTCTGATACACCCTGCCACAAGTGTGGAGCAGATTACATGACTTGATCATCCAAGTTGGGTTGTTTTTCTCCTTCATAAATTGTGGAGAGGCATGTATCCTAAATCCACATTTGAAGTAGCATTCAAGAACTACTCTTCTATTGTCATTCTTCACAAACCTTACTTCAAATCTGTGTTTTATACTATGACTCTTAACAGCATTCTTGAAGTCCTCTCTATTTCTGAATAACATCCCAACCTTCAGCAAAGGATCAGCCATATCCCTCTCACTGTCAAACTCTGAATACCTTCTCCTTCTAGGTCTGTCAACATCACTTCCAGAGTCACTCCCACTGTGTAACTCATCAGAAGGAGCTAAATCTGAATCATCACCAGCAGATTCACCTCTGAGGTTATTATCTGGAACATAAGAAGGCATGGGTTGAGAATGTCCTGTTGCACTGCAGGGCCTTTCAACATCTGCCTGACATTGCTCAATATTCCTCTGCAGATCTTCATCCCCATCAACTAATTCATTTTCAGAGTCATGAAAATCATGGAATTCTATATTTTCCCCCTGCTCCCCTGCAACCCTCTGCTCCCCTTGATCCCCTTGCTCCCCTGCATCCCTCTGCTCCCCCTGCTCCCCTTGCTCAGGAATAACTAGTTGCTCAGCAATATATTCCCCCTGATCAGACATTCTCTGATTAGTGATCTCAGCCATATTAACAATAATAGCAGCTATACCAGCCATATCATCTAAATTGCCCCCCTGCTCCCCTTGCTCAGGAACAATACACTGATCATTCAAAATATCCAAATTAGGCAAATTACTCCCCTGCTCCCCCTGCTCATGAACAATTGGCTCAACCATATCTTCCCCCTGCTCAGCAAACACTGACTGATCATCTGAAGCCATGTATACTTCACCTTTCTCATTGGTACTCTTGGGTTTACACTTTCTCCTAGCCTCACTGCACCCAGCCTCATTTTCTTCTTCAATTTCTTCTATTACAACAGAAGACTTTGGCAGTTTTGATTTTACAAATGGGAATTCTTTTTCAAGCTCAGGAAGTGTCAACTGCTGAACATATACATCTACCTCACCATGGTAGGACCCATAAACACACATATCTAGCACTCTGTCATCACTGTCTAATGGCTTAAGTCCATTGTAAAATTCTTCAGAAGCTACCTTCCACTTATACTGAAGAAGTCCCTCAACTTCAAGATCTTGCAGTTTCATATCTAGAACTACCATTGACATTCGGTCATAATGAACCTCCTCCATAACCTCCACTTGTCCATTAAAATAACCCCACTCCCCCATATCTCCATTGTAGTGCAAATTCAGTATAAATGAATTCTTGGGTTCTTTCGATACTGTTATAGTAGAAATTGAAAATTAGGGAAGTGTTATATATTTAAACCCTAAACGGTGAGCAAAATCCAATTCTGTAAAAGTACACAAAAATTAATTAATTAAACCTACGTAATAGAACCCTAACCATCTAAACATCAGAAATTGGTGGGTAGATTACACCTCAAGTTCCTTGACTTTGAAAATAACCCCAAATCGAGGGACCAAAACAGACCTAGGGCCCAAAACAACATACCTTTTGGCATTTTCCCCTTCTTTGCTGGCGAGAATTGGGGTTGCTTCTTCTTCTTCCCCATTGTCGTCGAAAAACCCTACACCGGGCCGAATGACGCGAGAAGCAAGAAGCGAAGACGCGGTGAAAGAACCGAAGATGCACGACCAAAGCGAAGCTCGGCGAAGCGAAGCTGATTCACGGAGGCGATGTGTCCGTCGGCGGCGGCACCAGTGGCTTTTCACGTTGAGCAGGGCGCTTAGCGTTCTCGATGAGGGCTTTTGGGGGGAAAAGACGCTGCTGACTCAGCAAAGAGATTTGAGAGAGTGGGCATGGTGAGTCAGCCGTGAAAAAACTTGCAATTTTCTAAAGTTGGGGGACCATCAATGAAACGTATAAAAGTTGGAGGACCAGCCGTGAAAAAACTTGCAATCGCAGATGAAAAGTCTTCTATTTGCTGCCACGTCAGCGATCTGACTTGGCAGGGTGAGTCAGCTGGTGACCGCCACGTCGGCCTGTGGAAGACCGGCAACCGGCTGGAGGGACGGTTTTGTTATTTTTTGAAAGATGGGGGACGATTTTGTTACGAATTGAAGTTGAGGGACGAAAGTGAAATAAGTCGAAAGTTGGGGGACGATTTATGTAATTAACCCAGGATTTTGGTCAGGAGTAAAGATAACCAGTGATATTACAGTACACAAGTGTCACTCGGGTCATCTGACCTGGGATTCCCGGATCTGGGTCGATGAGTTATTGAGAAGATACTATAATAAAAAAGTGGTGACCTAAAGCTACGAAGATAATATAAAATAATTGAAATAATCGAATTCTTTTTAAAAATGATAATCTAAATAATTTGATTTAAATATCATAAAAGAGTATAATATTTAATTAGAAAAGGTTATTTATAACATGAGAGGATTTTCATTCTCTCTATCTCTCTCGATATGAAGGTTTTCAGATTCAAAATCACTTCTTCTTCTTCCTTTTTCTCTTCTCCCACACGAGGCGACCAGAGCCTGAGCTACGCTCCCTTTCATCCCGCTGGCGAGTAGAACCCCGGCAGCCGATCACTACTCCTCCTCCGCCGCCTTACACGCGTGCACGCCCCTGCGCGTGGCTAGGCTGCACTTGACATCGCGCCGGCGAGTTCTGCCGCCTGGCCGCCCGCGCCGTCGCCAATCTCCGCCCGGCGCCCAGCCGCGGATACCCCCTCGCGCACCTCCGACCGTCTCTTCCCTCACGGCCTGCAGCCCACTTCCTTCCCTCTTCTCTGGCGAGGATCGAGCACTGACGAGCATGGTTAAGCATTGAGGAAGAGCACAGTGAGATTACTAAACCTTGAGGATTGAATGAACTAATTTTGGAGAAAACCTTAAAGGATTTCATGAATTTAGGGTTTTGAATTAAATGGTTGATGTGCATGTGTAGTAGGCTGTGAGATGATTAAGGATTTAGGGGGGGGGGGGGGAGGGGAATGAGGGGATTAGTGTTAATGGATGTTATTAAAGCATGTATTGTATTGTTATGAATATAATGTGTGTATGATTGTATATTTTTGGGGCCCTATAAATAGATGTGGTGCTGCCAAAAATTCATCGATTTTACATGATTAATTCTCTTATGTAGCCTCTAATTGTTTTAAGGGAAAGCATGTTAGAAGCCTTAATTGATGTTTAGGAAGAAGATTGTTAAATCTTCTATTAGGAGTAAATTCCGTATTTTCGTGCTCATTGGAATTATAGAAATGCATGTTAAATGAATGCATGCTTTTGTTAAAGTAATGTCTCTAATATACTCTTCCTAGACTAAGTTAGAGTATGAGTTAAGAATATGGGTTCCATATTCATGAATTCTCTTTTTCAATTAATAGGGAAAAGGAAGGGCAAAGGCAAGGGAAAAGCATGAGGTATTGAAGGACAAGCCAACCCTAGAGCAAATTAGACTCGTGTGAGGAAACTAGCTGTACTGTACGAGTTTTCATCATATTTTCATTTTATTAAAGATTTGATTTCAGTTTGAAAAGCATGAATTCAAATTTTCTTGAAAACTTCCAAAGTTTTAAAAAACCATTCATGCACAGTAATCAGTAACAGAATAGAGAAACAAATACAAAAATATATAGAGACTACACCTTATTGAGATGCATGCTTGTACCAGTGGTGGCTCGTAGAGAGCCAGAGAGTACGACATTAGGTTAGGAAAGGGGTGATTTAAAACTCTGATTTTCATTACCAAACTATCTGTTTTTAAACATTCCATTTTATGAAATTAAAACTCCCTTTCCATACTCTTGGAGTGCCTAGTGTACGTATATAATTTGACCCTGTGTAGTGAGGATAGATCTACCCGTTGGTCATTGGTCCTGCAATATTGAACTAGATGTGTAGTTAGAGATGATAGTATTGTGATAATCAAATGACTCCGTATTACCCACCTCCCGATAGCGATTAGAGATCCACCGTAGAGGCATTTGGTATAGATTATAAAGGGTAATTTTAGAAATCATTCACAGTGCAGAGAAACAGATTATGAGATATATGCATACATGAGATTTCTATGCATTTGACATGATTAAAATAGATTGAAGATAATGCATTGACCAGCATTTTATATGCTCAGCATTTCTTTCAGATTTCAGTATTTAATTTCAGTTATTTATGTATGCATTTCTTATGCTTTAGTTCTTATAATTTTATTCTATTATCTGGGTACATTTTACACCCGATAGTACTGTTCCCAAATCACTGAGCTCCAGTAGCTCAACCCTTTTTTTGTGACATTTTTTATGCAGGTGATAAACAGGAGACCAGATAGAGGGTTTGTCTAATCGCGAGATCATATGGAGGTTCCCTGTAGCTGGCTCTGACTCCCTGTGTCTTAGTTATGATTATGTATTGTTTCTGAGTATATTTGAGACAATTAAGTTAAAGACAATATGTTTATTTGGGTTGTAATAAACAATATTCGAGTTTGAATTTATGATATGATATGACTAGTTTGCTTTATTAGCTTCCGCTTATACTTGATTATTGTTGATTACCAGTTCTACAGCCTTAGGTTTAGGGTTCATTCCCTTGACCTGGCTGGTGTGACACGTGTCCCCTGAAAAGGAGATGGGTGTTACAGTAACCTTTGTCAATTATTTATAGGCTTACTAATGGCTCCCTAGTTTAAACTTGAAGAACAATTATATATAGGCTCATTGATGGCTTTCTAGTCAAAGCCTAAAGTACAATGACTACTCTAGCCTTGATATGGCTTCATTGTGAATCATATTTATACTTATATTGTAATATAGTATTAATGAATAGATGGACATATTAACAGAACAAAATTTTATATGTATAGCTATGAAAAAAAATTGTTAAAAATAATTAATTAGTTATAAATATATAGAGGTCACTAAAATTACCTTTTTGGCTTTTTAGATCCAATTACGGACACAACGATCTGAGTTGAGGTTAGATTGGACTTGGAGATTTGAAGGTAATTATTCACCTAAATTATGCAAAGATTTCTTATCCATTCCCAGAAATTATTTTCATTATAATTTAATTATTTATTGATTTTATTTGATGTTTCAAGAAAACTTTAAGTCATCTATTTTGTACAATCAAAACCATGCCTATATATTCGGTTTAGAACTATTGACATATGTTTGTTTGAGACACTTTATATAGTTATTCTATTTAGTATGAATTGTTATTTCGTGTGGTTTATTTTTTAATTTATATACGTCTCCAAACATTGTGTGTTCTGACCTTGGTCAATGGGGGTTAAACATTGACCGTGTCGACACATATCTGTTATGAACTAGTTCAACCCTTGCTGTTGGTTACAATAGCAGCATTCTATTTTCTCGTGCTGTCGGTTATAATAACAACCTTCAGTTTCTGACCCGCACCACCGGGGTTGTTAGTGGTCATAGTATGTTTCGGAGACTTTAGTAATTTGAGTATAAAACAAACATTATGATAATATGTTTTTATGAAATCTTTGCAAATTGTAATTCTTGTGAATTTATTGAATTATTTTTGAATTGTTTCTTCTGCTCTTTTATCTTATCATGTTTCATCTTTGCTTATGATATTAAAATCTCTAGATGGTTCATTATTTTAGTGGATATTTACTAAGCTCCCAAGCTCTTTAATCT
This sequence comes from Dioscorea zingiberensis, assembly GCA_026586065.1. Classification (NCBI taxonomy): domain Eukaryota; kingdom Viridiplantae; phylum Streptophyta; class Magnoliopsida; order Dioscoreales; family Dioscoreaceae; genus Dioscorea; species Dioscorea zingiberensis. The sequence goes on along the minus strand of CM048820.1, from coordinate 31,716,895 downwards.
CTAGAAATTTTTTTTTTTTTCAGATCCTGCGGAGTAGGTACTTGGTTGGTAGATGGGGTATCCAGAGCGAAACCCAAACATTAGTGTCCTATGAACTCTATTTCCTGTTTGAATACGTTAGACTGTTCTAATTGATTTTTCATAGCCTTTTCCCCCTTTGTTATTTGGTCTTTTGGATGTTGAATTTAGAGCTTGATTATTATTAGCAATAAAATTTGTGTTATTTAGGTTTATATAGTAATTGCAAATAGGTTATAAGGCTTTGCATACAGTGGGACCTATCCCTATAAGTATGCGGCTGGTTTGCCAGCGTCCCTGCTAGGTTCGGGGTGTGACAGATTTAGGTCAACAGCCGAAATGCTGACTCGTGGCCCGTTAGGATGATAATACGCGGATTATGATATGTTTTGGAAAGCGAGTTACATGCGGAATTTGGAGGCGGATTTTTGGGTGATGATGCAATACTAGGAGAGAAAAGTGGGATCTTCTCATTAACTTGAAATCTCTTCTTCAAAAGAACCTCTTTTGTCTATGAAGAGGGGGCATCTCTTCATGAAGAACAAAAGACTACTCCAACCTGAGGAAATGGTCGGCCACCTCCACTACCAAGCCCTTCGCTCCCCGGCAAGCTTTCATACCCTCTTTGACGAGCCCAAAGCCTACATGTATCCTCTCCGACGGGTTCCGCCAACAAGCATCTCTCTCCTGCCACCATCACCAAGATGTTCAAAGCCCCCCTCTCCTCAACACTCATCATTTTTGCGTGGAGTTCAGTGATAGCTATACAGTTTATTCTTGTAAATAACTCCCTACTTAGTGGATTTGCCCTCTCGGCTAGGCAGTGTTGTTTTCCCCGGATTTACTGGGTTTTCCACGTACATCGCGTGCCCTTTCACCTTTCTTGGATGCTTGCTCTTTCTTCCTCTTTTGCGATCTAGTCCCTCAAACATACAAATTTAACAGTTGATGGAGAGATCAGACTCAATCCCGAGGAGGATACTGATTTTTTCATCAATAGTTTAGCACCGTCTGTAGGACTCGAACAAGAATCTGTGAAGACAATGGCAAAGGCAAATATCCCCAATATAGGGTCGAGCTTCCATGCTCGCCAAAGTCCCTCCAAGGGGCCAAACGTTAAAGCTCAACAAAGTCCACCCAAAGCGCAGAGCATCCAGGCTCGCTGAAAGTCCTTCCAACGGGCCTAGTGCTGACCCTCGTGAAAGACCTTCCATAGAGGCCTCAACCTCGAGACCGAGTCGGGGAACAAACCTTAACGGAAGACGCAACTCTTAACTTGGTCGGAGGACCTCCCATGGAAGCCCCGACCCCGAGATCTAGCCGAGAAACCTTCCATAGAAAACCTGACTCCAAACTCGGTTGGAGGACCTCCTATGGAAGCCCCGACAGTGAGACCAAGTCAGGGGACCAACCTTCTACGGAAAACCCGACTCAAAACTCAGGCAGAGAACCTTCCACGGAGGCCTCGACCTCGAGACAGAGTTGGGAGATCAACCTTCCATGGAAGACCCAGCTCCAAACTCAGTCGGAAGACCTTCCACGGAGGGCCCAACCTTGGTGATCGGCGGATTCAAAAGTGTGCGCCAAGCTTCATGAAGGTATGGCCTCTTTCTCTCTCAAAAAATTCATTTAAAGCTCCAACAAAGCCTAGTTTTCATAAAAACCCCTCATGTTGTGCTCTTTTATGCTGAGGTCGAGACATTCCATATCGAGGCCGAGCTTCCTTCAAGGTCTCCATGTCAAGGCCGAGTCGTTCCATGTCGAGGCTGAGCCATTACATGCTGAGGCCGAGCCACCTCCAAGGTCTCTATGTCAAGGCCGAGCCATTCCATGCCAAGGCCGAGCTATTCCATGCCGAGGCTGAGCTAGCTCCAAGGTCTTTATGTCAATGCTTAGCCATTCCATACCAAGGCCGAGCCGTTTCATACCAAGGCCGAGCCACCTCCAAGGTCTCCGTGCCAAGGCCAAGCCATTCCATACCAAGGCCAAGCTTCCTCAAAGTTTCCACAACGAGTTGACTAAGATCCTCCATGCCGAGCAGACCAAGCTCCTCCACGGCCAACTGACCAAAACATAACACATAGCTTTTCTGGCCGATCGAAGTCTACTACAAGAAAATAGACATGTTTCATACCAAGGCCGAGCCACCTCTAGATTAACTGCATTCATATAATTGTGCACGAATTTCATCAAACATGAAATCAAAACAGAAAATAATCAGACCTTTTCAACAAAATCAGACTATATCAAACATATATGGATGAAACATGTCTAATGAATTCTGAGAATTAAGTTCTTTGTTATCTCAAATTAATGATGAGGAATAAACTTTATTATTAGGGGTATGATGTATTAGATAAGGGCCAAATTAATCACACCTGGAATCCTTCTTTAGTAAAGCAAAGCAATTGCTGGCCATCTAAAAATCAAATTGAACTTAGCTTTTAGTTCATATTCCCATTGATGCACTTTTTAGCTAGCATCGATTACTCTTGTGAAGGCCTTCAAAAATAAAGAAGGTCACTGACATATATAATGAAAGTTTATATATTTGATGTTTAAGAATTTTTAATGAAAGTTTATCTTAATTTATGCAGTGAGTACAAGGGGAAACAAATAGTGTATTTCCAGAAGACCCTGGTCAGGTATTCTTTTCTTGGATCCATGATATATATCACTGAACTCCAAAGAAGACACTATATATACTTTACATGATCTTTCTTTAGAGCAAAGCTGTGAACTTTACAGCTATGCATTGAGCTTTCTTTAAAACACCAAAAAGCTTGCATGATTAGCATGTGGGTGACTAAGTGACCAAGTGACTTACATGATTGTTTTGGGTGCCCACAGACCAAGCATGCTCTCACTCTTCTCCAAAATAAACTAGTTTTTGAATAAAAGTCCACCAATCATTTTTTTCTTTTTATGAAGACTTATTTTGATCTTTACTTGCTTCTGTCTTCTGATTTAACTGAACTTTGAGAATCTCTGCTTGAAAGGTTGATGTGTTCCTGCTAGTTAATGTTTGTGGTTGAGATGGTGCATTTGCTAATGTCTGTTTTGCGCATAGTTTCCAGTCTTTTGTATTATTATTATTATTATTATTTTCTGTATGAAAGTTGTGGCAAATGAAGTTGATCATATTGCAAAAAACCTTGATTTTGCATTGGTTTATAGTGATTAGGATTTTATTAATAATAGTGCTACTTTAGATGGCTGAGAATGGTAATTTCATTGGAAAGTAAATGTGCATGCAAAGTGACAAAAATGGTGGATGCTATGTATGGTTTTTTAGTTGGAGTTACACATTCAACACATTGTTTAGAGCTGAAAACAATGTATTCTTCTTTCGCTTCTTTCTTTGAGTTTACAATGTTTTAAAAGGCATTACAATATTCTGATTTTGCAGCTGGACAAGAGAGGTTTAGGACGTTAACTGGTTCTTACTATAGAGGTGCTCAAGGAATCATTTTAGGTATGTATTCACATGTGTAGACTTTGAGCATAAGCATTTTTTAGGCTTCTATATTCTCTCTGCATTTGTAATTACAGTATGATGATATTTGTCGGCTATCTTTATCTATTATACTCATATTGCAGATATAAACCTACGTTGACTTTATATATTATATGACTAGAACAACATTGTCTTTGAACATATGTTTTTCAAGTATGATGATAGTGTAAGTGGATGATTTTAGCCTTAGGACCTATAACCATGTTTGATCAAAGATTTGATATTTTTTCAGGGAATGTGGATAGTTGAAGAATTTGGTGAATGAGATTAACATGTTCTTCTGAACCATATATTCACAATCCCATATCAATCAAAACAAATATAATAAAATCTTATCAAGAATGAAAATTTTCCCGTATTTGCAATGAAGACAAGAGAGTGCCAACAACCATGCAAAAACACCTTAGTTTTCTTTCTTTCATGGGATCAAAACCCTAAACTTGACACAGTTTATGAAAATTATTTCGCTTAAACAATTGCCATTTAGTACTCGATCAGTAGATACTTTTCATTGCAATATGTTTGATTATTTATTATTTTCTGTTGATTCCTGCCATGTTTCTTTTCAATACATCCATGTCATTATTTTAGAGCAGCTCAAGGCCAGGAACATTGACTTTTCCAAGTGCTTTTGATTTTGCAATTCAAATTACTATTTGCAATTGCCCCATATGAGATGAACTCTTTCATAAGTATATATAACTACACTGAATATTAATATATAATAGAAGGACAAGCTAAATTGGATCATGTTCTTAATAATGTAGACAAGACAAATCATAAAAATATTACAAAAAACAGAAATTTTTTGTCGAGTTGTATTATTTCTTCTTTGATTTATTAAATTATGTTGAATATTTTAGGCACATAAATCATGGATTACAATGCCACGAAACTCACCTGCGTACGACCAAGGAGTTAGGAATTTCATTGAATATGCTTTTCAACATAGTTCAGTTAATGATCTGATACTATGTCCATGTCCGAAATGTGGATTTAGAAAACATAAGTCACGAGCGGAGGTGTACGATCATCTAATTTGCAAACCGTTTCCACGAGGTTATACAATTTGGTACCTTCACTGAGAGATCCATCCACAAGAAACAAATAATGTTTCAAGTAGTGTCCAAGTTGCCTCACAAACCAATGTTGCTGCTGAAGATCCGATTAGGGATATGGTAAATGATGCGTTTGGAGTACACGAACATCAGTTAGAAGAAGGCAATGAAGGGGTCAGACAAATCGATGAACCATCACCGAATGTGAACCAGACTATGAATACAACTGATGAGTTTTACGAGTTATCAAATGATGGTCAACAACCTCTTTATGAAGGGTGTGCAAATTATTCAAAACTCTCTTTTATATTGAAATTGTATCACATCAAGTGTCTTTGAGGAATGAGCGACAAAGCAATGACGATGATTTTGGAGCTGCTACATGATGCATTTCCGAATATAAAAATTCCAAGCTCTTTTTATGATGCAAAGAAAACCATCACGAAGCTTGGATTGAGCTATGACAAAATACATGCATGCCCGAATAATTGCATGCTTTATTGGGGCAATAAAGAAGATGAAGAGAGAGAAATTTGTTGAGTTTGCAATGTTTCAAGATGGAAAGAGAAGAAGGATGGCGGTAGTAGAGGTAGAAAAAAGATTCCTGCGAAAGTGGTCAGATATTTTCCATTGCGGCCTAGATTACAGCGGTTGTATTTGTCTTCAAAAACAGCTAAGGATATGAGATGGCACAGTTTGGATACCAACAATGATGGGTTATTGAGACATCCAAGAGATTCTGAAGCATGGAAAAACTTTGACTCGGTAAACAGTTCGTTCGCAGCAGACCCCCGAAATGTTCGCCTTGCATTAGCTACAGATGGATTTAATCCTCATGGCAATATGAGTCAAAGTTATAGTATTTGGCCGATTGTTCTCATCCCATACAATATGCCACCATGGGTGTGCATGAAACAAACATCTTTTAGCATTTCAACAATTATTCCTGGTAAACATATGCCAGGAAATGATATAGATGTCTACTTACAACCTCTAATAAGGGAGTTGAAAGAGTTGTGGTATGATGGTGTTGATACATATGATTCTTATGAGCATGAAATTTTCAAGATGCATGTTGCTATGATGTGGACAATTAGTGATTACCCTGGTTTAGGAAATCTATCCGGGTGGAATAATTATACCGGGTGTGCTTGTATACATTGCAACTACTCCTCAGAGTCTTCTCGTTTGAGACATAGTAAGAAATGGTGTTTTATGGGCCATCGACGTTTTCTTGATGGTGGACATAAATTTAGATTGAATAAGATCAGATTTAATGGAGAGCGAGAGCTATGCGAACCTCCGAGACTATTATCAGGCACAGAGATTTTTTAACAGATTAAGGATGTTAATGTCACATTCGGTCGGACTGTGGATACTCAAGTTAGGGGGAAAAGAAGGCGCGGTGCGAGTACTTCTCTAGAAGGGCCACAACAATGGAAGAAAAAAAGCATATTCTTTGAGCTTCCTTATTGGGAGTATAATTTATTGCGTCACAATTTAGATGTGATGCATATATAAAAGAATGTGTATGATAATGTCTTTTTTACATTGTTGAACGATAGTTCACGATCAAAAGATCATCTCAATGCTCGTAAGGACTTACAAGATATGAATTGTAAACCGGATCTGTGGCCAGATGACAATGGAAAGTTTGCTCCAGCAGTGTACACAATGACTAAACAAGGAAAGAAGTTATTTTTAAATACTTTGAAGAATATTTGTGTGCCAGATGGCTACGCGAGTAATATTTCTCGGTGCATTGATGCTGATAATCTTAAAATAGTAGGAACATTGAAAAGTCATGACAGTCATATGCTTGTACAATAGTTTCTCCCACTCGCTATGCGTGCAGGGCTTGATGATAAAGTATCTGCAATATTACTTGAGTTATGTTCCTTTTTCCGACAAATATGTGGCAAAGCGTTGAGTATTACTGAATTGGATAAACTGCAGAACCAAATTGTACTCACTTTATGCAACATGGAAATGCTTTTCCCGCCATCATTTTTCACATTAATGATCCACTTGACTGTTCACTTGGTCGATGAAGCAAAACATGGAGGTCTAGTGTATTATCGTTGGATGTATCCAATAGAAAGGTAATACTTGAGTTAATAATGTTATTTGTAATGCATAATATTAACTTGTATACGTCATATAACTACTAACCATATAGTGTTGTAGGTACTTGGGAGTACTAAAATCATACGTGCGCAACAAAGCACAACCAGAGGGATCTATTGCAGAGGATTATGTTGCACAAGAAGCTATTACATTTTGTTCACGATATTTAGGGCATAGAGACAATATGGAATCGTCCTAGACGAGTTGATGACGAACCCACCGTTTCTCAGCATCCAAATCCTCTAGTTGCGGAATTATTTCCATATGTTGGGAAACCCGTTGGGGCTTTTACATGGTTTACTTTAACATCCATTGAGAGATTACAAGCTCATCGACACGTACTAATAAACTGCCCTGCAGTTGATTCTTATGTTCAGTGAGTAGTCTTAAACATCTGTTTTATACACTACTAAAATCGACAAAGTTACAAAACTACTACTTCAAACATCACAGGGAATTCAGGATTGTTGCCAGAAGACAATTAAGGTCTAGAAGTAGGAATCCTATTGAGGTAGACAAGATGGTGCATAGAGAGTTTAATCAGTGGTTTGCAAATCGAGTAAGTGAACTCTCTATTTATGTAATGAATTTTATTTGATAAATACATTCAAGTAATTTTAATGTGTTATTAGATCAATCGAGATCGCGACAAGCTTCAAGATTATGACAGAATTTTGCTTGTAGCTCTTGCACAAGGACCAATTAACCAGGCAAAAAGATACACAGCATACAATGTCAATGGATATAAGTTCCGTACTGTGGAACGTGAGAGAGGATTAAACACACAAAATAGTGGAGTTTTCGGCACCTTTGGAACAAGGAGTTACTCGAGCAATAGCGATGTTAACATGCGGTATGGAGGTGTACCATATTGTGGAAAATTGGTTGACATCATTGAGCTTAATTACAATGGAATATTTATGGTAACCTTGTTCAAATGTGAATGGGCCAACACGACTCACCCTAGAGGTATTAAAATTGATAAGCTGGGTTTTACTTCTATCAATTTTACAAGACCTATACATACTGGGGTGCATGAAGATGATGAGCCTTACATTAAAGCATCTGAAGCACAAATGGTGTTTTATGTTACTGATCAAAAAGAAGATGGATGGTATATACCAGTACATCTGAAACCTAGAGACTTGTATGACATGGGCGAGGGTGATGAACAAGTCATGGCCAATATTGAAGCTTATCCGACACAGAATTTGGATAATTTATTTCCTGATGAAGATACACATCTACGATTGAGTCGAGATGATGCAGATGATACCGGTTGATATATGATATCCGCCAATATTGGTGCACATGTTGAAGTAGATAACATCAATTAAGTAATTGTTTGAGATTAATTGGTAATTATTTCTTTCATGTACGTATTTTGATATTTTTTATTTTGTAATATTATTAAATTGATTCATTGTCTATGTGAGTTGTTTGTAGGTATGGTGAGGAGTAGACGACATGCCACTTCTGCTGATCTATCGACACTGGTCACGGACACCGACCGTTCTACTGAGCCGAGTACATCTACGCCACCCCTACCGATTGATGCACAGGAACAACAAGAGGCCCCTATGCAACAGCCTGCAGTTGAGACTACTGAGGCTACTTGCTATCAGTGAAAAGAAGTTCAAGAATGTGGGATGTGGGGGTTAGAGGTGATTAGTATATATGTATAATTTTTGTTATCATAGAATGGAAGGTTTTCAAGTTTATATGATTTTATACTATGGATTAGTGATACATATATGATGATGTCTTATATATATATATATATTTTTTGAATGTAGGTGAAAATGGGGAAGTTAGGCAAAAGAAAATGCGAGCAGTTGATATATTCTCTCTTCCTCCAGGGGACAAAGTGATTGTGCAATGGAATCATCGGGATCAGCTGATTGAATCGTCTGGGGGGATGCTTGCTCAATTTTTAGGCCATATTGCAAGCAACTCTAATATCTTTCCCATCGGATATGAAAAATGGCAAAAGATTCCAGACTCCCATAAAGATCATGTATGGATCAACAATATAAAGGTCAGACCAATTATTTTCAAGTGATATTTTTTCATTGTTCATTTTTTTGCAAGTTTCCTATTGTGTACTAATATGTTAATTTTTTTTTTTTGTAGACTAAGATAGAGGTTAATGCATAAAAGTTATATTATGAAAAGTTTGGAAAAAAAATTGCGAGACCATCGGTATCTCTTATATAATTCTATGAAATGTGATCCGGATGGTCCTCGCGAAGCTAATTTTGCCAAGAGACCCCCAGAGGTTCCTTTGGAACAGTGGGTTGCGTTTGTTGATTATAGAGCTCGCCCTGAGACAAAGGTAATTTCCTTATGAAAATGTTTATATATGTCGCATTCATGTTCAATAATTAGCGCCCCATTCTTTTGCAGACTAAAGCAGAACAGAATATTATAAATCGCAGCCACCTAACAACGCCTCACACATTAGGTTCAAAGTCGTTGGCTCGACGGGAAAATGAGATTGTTAGTATCTTCATCGTAATATGAGGTTTAATGCTGTTTATAATGTATAAGTAACTTTCTTTGAAATTAATTATATTTAATTTTGTAGGAAACTCAACTTAGTCGGTTTGTTACAAGAGCTGAAATGTATTAGGCCAGTTACACAACATCAACTGGGGATTTTGTAAACGAAGAAGCAAGGCGTAATCATGTAAGTTAAAAATTTTCCAAATTTGTTATGTAATAATGTTTGTATGATATTAAATATACAAAATTCTGCAACTTTATTTTGCAGGAAAATCTAGTTATTCGTGGCCAGAGCTCATCTGAGAATGAAGCATATAGTAGCGTTTTCGGAAAAGATCACCCTGGGTATGTTAGAGGTATGGGACTTGGAGTTGTCCCAACCCAGGTGTATGGGTCGAGCAGCTCGGGTACTAGACATTATGGTGGCATGGTTTCAGCAACAACACATAATGCCCTCAAGGAAGATTTTCAACGCTTAACGAGGCGATTTGAAGCAATGCAACAACAAGTAGATCTTCTTATGAGGGAAAGACAAAATGTGACACCTAATCAGGTTTTATATTTTTAATTTCTATGTTAAAGTTTTTGTTTCATATTCTGTTAATATTTGGTTTTATGTTTTCGAAATTTATATTTTCTTAACATTTTATATTGATTTCTTTTCAAATAGGAAAATGTGGGATCCCCTACCTTCATCACATGGTAGTCACTCGGCTCATGTCGAAGAAAATCCAAACCGTACTACATAGTAACAGAGTGTAAGTTTTTCTGTGTTCGGCATCACATTTTCAAGTTTACCTTTAGTAGAAAAAAAAATCTATTGTGATTAAATCTATTGATGGTCTGTTTTGCAGGGAGCTGTTCATTTAAAGGAGCAGAAGGATATCATCACTTGCATTTTTTGGTTGATATATTATCATTGACAGTAGTGGGTTATTTAGATCAAATATGTCATGTTTTATACTTGTTCTTTTTATTGTCGAAGTCATGGATGCTGTGTTTTTGGTTGATATATTTCCTTTCTTATTTTCGCATTTTAACTTTTACTTGGAATGACAATTGAATTATATGTATGCTTTTCGAATTGGATGTTTTTTTTGTTGGTAAAAATCATTTTTAGCACTTTTGTCGTGTTCTTGCAATGCCACGATGGAGTCTTATTATGAAAAATGCCGACGAAGGTGTTGCACTTGCGGAACTTGTCATGGGAGTGCTCCCGCAGAACTTGTACAAATTATTATCATGTATGTATGTGCAAAAATCAGTTGATTTCTTCAATGAATTTGAGAATGATAACAATTGAATTTCCTTGAAATATACCTTATTCACCATCATGTAGGTATTTTGCAATTCAAATTACTGTTTGCAAGTGCTGCTTCTGTTTCTGCTTTTATTGTTCACTATTGTATCTTATGAATTATTATCATGTTATTCATGTGAATTATAGTGGTGATGTTCTGATCTTTCCAGACATGATTAGATACCGGTTAGCTAACTGTAAACTATTACTTTGTTTATTGGAACATCGAGAATTGTCATATAGCTTTTTCTGACTTTGACATGCACGATATGTGTGGGCATGCGAGGATTGGCGACTTCGATATTGATAATTTATGAATTGTAATATTTACTGGTCTTTGATTTTTCTTGCTTATATTTACTGATGAACAGATTTGCAGGAGGAGTTCAGTACTTATGTGGATGAGACTAATAAGTTCCTGATAGCAGTCCCTCGTGGTAAGATTGGTGTGATCGTGATTAAAGTTTTCATCTTTTTGTTATTTTTGGAGAGGCTCACTGTAATATCTCGTTTTGTGTTTTGATTGAGAATGTTGCCACTATATAGGTGTGCTCGGATTGAGGAAACTAGAAACTATATTTATGCATTAAGAGATATCTTTGCTCCTCTGATGTTGTTTCTTGTTCTATCTTGTAGATTTTCACTAGCATTGCATACTGTTTCTCAATCAACCAAAGGAAATTTATATTAATAGAGTGAAAAACATTCCACAGAGTGGTTGCCTGAATTAACCTTTAGAGAATTTGAAGATTGTTTCTTATGAGGTGATGATGACCAGATATTTTTATATAAATTCACAGGGAGAGTTGACGGAGAGAGCAGAGAACTTGTAAGAGTTTGCTTCTGGAGATTAGAAGCCCTGAGATTTCAATCCTCTTCTTGTTCCCTTGTTTCAATCCTTGCTGTAAGTGTTTGTTCTTAAATTTACTTTATTTATTTATTATTGTTATTTTATTATCATTTTCAATCTTTTCTTCTATTTGAGCTTGAAATTATTTTATTCTATTTGCTTGTTTTGAATCACTTTGGTGGTATTGATCAATGCTGCATGAAAATTTTGTTGTTTTGATAAAAAAAAAAATCTGAATGATATGAGCTGTGAATGGAAACCTCCTATTTTTTAGTACACTCCTGAACTTTCTTTGTGAGTTGTGAATGGAAAATTTGGTGTTTTGATGAAAAAACTTGATTCTATGAGCTATGAATGAAGGGTTTGTTGTTGTCCCAATGGACTAAAACAAATTGGAATATGGTGTGCAATCAGATCTCATTAATTGTTAAATCAAATTGGTTTCTTGGCATTTGTTTTACTGAAATCGATTCTGTTTTAATCACATTGATGCAGGCTTCAAACCTTATATATGTCGATCAGCCTACTGGAGCCGGTTTCAGTTATAGCTCGGATGAACGTGACATTCGTCACGATGAAAAGGGTGTCAGTGATGATCTCTATGACTTTCTTTAGGTATTCTTTCTTCTACCATACCGATGTTTTGGAATTCTTCGATACTGAATTTCTATGCTTCTTGTGATGTTAGGAATTTTTTAAGGCCCATCCAGAGTATGTGAAGAATGATTTTTACATAACTGGAGAATCATATGCTGGGCATTATATTCCTGCATTTGCTAGCAGAGTTCACCGGGGAAACAAAGCTAAAGAAGGAATTCATATAAATTTGAAGGCATGTCTTTCAGTTACTCTTATAATTGAAAGTTTTTTTTTTCTTTCCTTGTTCTAATTTTATGATTAATGATAACTGTTCAGGGATTTGCAATTGGAAATGGACTCACAAATCCAGAAATTCAGTACAAAGCTTAGACTAATTATGCGTTGGGATATGTAAGTTCAATCATAATATCATGTGTAATCTCTTCGGCGACGGGATCTTTGCGGTGGACGGCGAGAAGTGGCGCCATCAAAGAAAGCTCGCCAGCTATGAGTTCTCTACCAGAGTGCTCAGAGACTTCAGCAGCACCGTCTTTCGCTCTAACTCTGCTAAACTCTCCGAGAAGATCTCGGATGCTGCGAGAGAAGGAACTTTGATAGATGCCAATTGTGATTTAAATTAGAGTTGTTTGAAGGATGGTTCTCATAGCAACTTAATCGGCCATGAGTAATGTAAAATTTTACTGTAATTATAAATATATTTTTATTATTTTTGAATTTGACTTGATTTAAAATTTTTATTGTTGTTCGGAAAAAACAGGCTATTTAAAAATAAAACATAAAAATTAATAATAAAAAATAAAAAATAAAAAATAAAAAAATAAAAAAATAAAAAATAAAAAATAAAAATGCGGTTATTATTTCGCGGCGGTTATAACCGCCGCGAAATGCAAAGGTATATAAAACGGTGGCAGGCATTTAGCGGCGGTTATAAACCGTCGCTAAATGATACCCGTGGCCCCACGCCCGCTACATTTGGAGGCGGTTGTAGCGGCGGGTACCAACCGCCATTAAGTCTATTTGTGATGATAACGGTGGTTATACCGGCGGTTTCACAAAACCGCCACTAATTGCTCTCCCGGTGCTCGTCATAACGACGGTTTGGTAACCGCCACCCGTAACATTTAGCGGCGGTTTAAACCGCCGCTAAATGCAATTAAAACCCCGCTATATACCTGATTTCTTGTAGTGGTCTGAGAACCACTTGTCCTTCACTCGGCCTCAGATGCAAGCGTATTGGGGAAGGGTCGTGTTATGGGTAGAATATTCAACCATCGAGATTATGATATGTGGGATTTGGGGGAGATGGCACGGAAACGGGAGAGAAAAGTGGGATCTTCTCATCAACTTGAAATCTCCTCTTCAAAAGGACCTCTATTCTCCATGAAAAGGGGGCATCTCTTAATGAAGAAAAAAAGACTCCTCCAACCCAAAGAAAAGGCCAGGCACCTCCACCTCCAAGCCTTTCACTCCCAGGTAAGCTTTCATGCCCTCTCCGTCGAGCCCATAGCCCTTAAGCATCCTCTCCGATGGGTTTCGCGGACAAGCTTCTCTCTCTAGCTACCACCACAAAGATGTTCAAAGCCCCCCTTCTCCTCCGCGCTCTTCTCTATTGTGTGGAGGTTATTGATAGCAGTACAATTTATTCTTGTAAATCACTCCCTATGTAGTGGATTTGCCCTCTCGACCGGGCACTATGGTCTTCCCCCGTATTTACAAGAATTTTCATGTACATCGCATGTCTTTTCACCTTGCTTGGATGCTTGCTCTTTCTTCCTCTTTTGCAATCTACTCGCTCAAAATCACAATTTAACAGTTGATGGAGAGATCAAACCGAATCCTGAAGAGGATATCGATTTTTTTGTTAATAGTCATATAGTCAAAAAATCCGATGAACCTTTTGACTAGAGTAGATGAACAGAGCGAATCTAGGCGAACGGTGGAGAGAAGACCGACGAGCGACGACAGAGTGGAGAAACTCTTGACCGGACGGCGGAGGAGCGGTGAACTCACCGAAGCACGACCAGAGCATCATAGGAGCTGAGAAACCCCTAATAGGAGTTGAGAAACCCTGAATAGACTGAAAAACAATTAGTAAAGGCTTTTTAAATTTGTAATCCATTTGTTATGCCAATTATCAAATGAAACAATGGGAGAGTAATTGATTTTATTTTTAGCTCACACTATAAACTACACCCCGCGAAAGCCCAAAGTGTAGGAAACGTAGACCAAGTGCTTAACAAAATGCCTAGGCGTTTTGGAACCAACAGAATGGGGTGGAGGTGTGGTGCTTTCCGATGAACGGAGCATGACGGCGTAGCAATGCCGACCACCACCGACTGTCCGCAACCCCATGGGCACCATCACTATTTATGGACAATGGCTACGTCCCTATCACATAGCAGAGGAATGCCACCGGGAGGTGACCTGCGGTGGATGCGGCGGAGTGGGACACAAAGGTTTGGTATGCCTGGATAATCACCAGAGAAAGATAGAGATTGTGTTTGCACCCCATAAACCCAAACAACCACAACAAAAGCTACTGAAGAAAGAGAAGAAACAAGGAGAGTGATCGTCCATTAACAAGCCGGCTAAGTCTGGACCAAGAAACCTGCCGCCGGTGGCTGACAACATTCAAAAGATAGGGGAGGAGAGAGAAGAAATGGAGCCTCACTACATCTGACTTACTATAGACTCAGACATGATAAAGGACAAAGTACGCATAAGGAAGTTCACAATAGGAGAGATTACAGAGATCAGAGGTATTGCCGACGGCAGGAAGGTGGCAGAGCTGCTCTGGTCAAGGGTGGAGGAGCAGTTGAATTGGGAGGCGAGACAACTCAAGAATAGAGTCTTCAGCGTGGAATGCCCGTCGGAGGAGATAGCAAGACAAATAGAAAAGATAGGACTGATGGAGTCGCCTGTGATCCCCTTACCTTCACTCCATGGACATCAGACCTCTATCGGCCGACGAAGGCAGAAGGGGTGCTGCAATGGATGATCGTTAGGAACCTCCCAATATTCTGTTGGAGTATTGATATAATGGAAAGGATTCTCAAACCGGCCGGTGACCTGGTGCACATCGGAGGATGCAGCGGCACTTTTGAAGAGGACATCCCGGTACTCCTTCACAATAGGAAGCAAAGGTTGCTCCCATGCCCACTCCATTGCAGCATCGTTACCATACAACACACGAACACCCTTGAGATGGTGCCCGGACAAGCACCACTGCCATGGGATACTCCGCGGAGAACAAGACAGAGAGTGATGGACCAATTCAAGTGAAGAAGCAACATGGGAACCGCCTGAGAAGATTCCTAACATTCCGGTGAAGCCTCCGGCCAAGCTAACTGATAAGGGGAAGGCCCCATTCATTGTTTTACAGGCTTCTCTGGTGAGGCTAGGTGATGGATGGCAGTGGGGAATCATAATTTGGGAACGGACGGAAGCAACTCGCCTAGCCTCAGACCACTGCACCGGAGAACCTAAGGTACAACAACTGAGTTAGTTGACAGTCATACCCGATGGAGCGGTAGAGAAGGTTGTCGATGTGACCAGTTGATGCGCCAATGACATGATAAGGGAAGGGCTCGAAATGGATGGAGGAGATAAGACAAGACATGTGATGGATACCCTGTAGGCTAACACATATATCAACGGTCAAGAGTTTGAAGACTTAGAGGAGCCCGATTTTGAGAAATCTATCCTCTGCGTAACAGCCATTTGGTGAAATTCACCAAACTGGGAAACCGACTCAGGTGCAGTTAGGAATCAAGACAAGCTGGATCCACTGCCTAAATCGGGTCTGATCGCACATCAAGCGAGCATGCAAGACCATATCACGTGTTGCTCGGATGGGCCCCACCATCGCACGCTCGGCACATGTGAGGACACACCTTGGGAGAAGTTACTACAGGAGATGGGCCGGCCACAGAGCCCTCCAAGACCCACCTCATCGCAGCCAACCATTCAAGCACAAACTAGCCTAGCTACAAGCCCAGTAAAACCAACTATTACAACTTTTGTAATTGATTTAGAATCTAATAAAGATGGCCTACTAACTCCCCATTACTTTTTGAGCCTATCAAAGCTAATCCATAACTTCATTGAATCATTGATGAACAAGATTGAAACATACCTAAACAAGGAATCCCTCAAACAAATTGCCAACTCTTGGACCCTAATTACTGATGAAGCATGGGCATTAATCACAAATGAAGTCACACAAAGGGTCAACCTTATAGGACCCCCGAAGACAAATGGAAGCCCAAGAAAGATGGAGCAAGTGGCACCGGATACCCTACCAAATGAACCAAGGGAGTCCCAAATAGTCGTACCAAAACCAAGACGTCGGCCGAGGAAAATTAAGCCCCCGGATAACCACACAACATCTACAACCCATAAAAAATCATGTAAAGGAGAAAAAGACAATCAAGGGAAGAAGCAAAAGGCAAAGATAACCAGACCCAGATGATGGCCACTTGAACCTATCCAGTGTCCCGATCACATTGTCAGACTAGCCATATGCAGACATCATATCAAGGGCCCTAAAGGGAAGAGTTCAACTTGAGCATCCAGAAGAAAATGCAAAGCAGGCACTCAGACACATGAGTTTTATTGAGGCCAAAAAAAATGCGGGGGTGCAATGGCACAACTAGGTCCCCCTCACAACCAACAATGATAGGGCCTCACTAAGTTACCCAATGAAAGTAATAACTTGGAATGTAAGATGGCTAGGGAAGCGAAAGAAAAGATTCATGGTCCAAGATTTCTTCGCATCACAAAAGGTTGATGTGTTTTGTTTACAAGAAATAAAGAGGTCAACCATTGACAACAGAAGCTGGAGCACAATAGGGGGGTCATCTATACATAGAGAATAATCCTACAAGCTTGCGATACACGAGGTGGGTGCTGCCTCGGCTAGAAGGCAACAATGTTCCAAAAAATTGAGGAATACCAGGACATCTTCTATGTAACAGTCATTCAAGAAAAAAGAGGAAATAACACCAAATGGATGATCACCACAGTTTATGGACCATGTGGAAGAGACTAAAAGCTGGCCTTTTGGGAAGAAATAAGAACTATACGCAAGAGATGGAGGGGATCGTGGCTTATAGGAGGGGATTTCAACTCGACAAGATCCCAGATAGAGAGAAACACTAGAAATGGAAACGCCCGAGAAAAGATTGCTTTCAACAATCTCATCGAAGAACTCCAATTATACGACCCTCCACTAGTTGGCAGGAAATACACTTGGATGAATGGGCGGGAGTCCCCGACCATGATCCGGCTAGCCAGATTCCTCATGTCACACGAATGGATGACAACCTTTCCCCAGATATGACAGATTGCATTGCCTCTCATCCGGTTGGATCATATACCCATCGCTTTGGAAAGTGGGCAATAGGATCCCAAGCAGTATCCCTTCTGTTTTAATAGAAGTTGGGGGACAATAACAAGATTCTATGAGACTATGAAACAATAGTGGAGCCAAAATGACTTTGCAGGGAATGATGTCTACAAATGGGCCAAAAAACTCACCCTGATAAAAGGAAGATTACACGGATGGAACAAAGAAAACCTGCTAGCAAAAAGCTAAAGAAAGATGGGGCTAATGAAAAGCATTGAAGTGTTGGACATAAGAAATGAGCACCAACCACTATCAGCTACTTAGGAGGCCCAACTCTAGCCACAGAGAATAGAGTATGACAACCTGATAAGGATAAAAGAGGAATACTAGAGATAGTACTCGAGAATCACTTGGCTTACGGAAAGAGATCGAAACACAAAATTCTTCCATGTCATAACCAACCGAAGAAGAAACATCAACAGGATACATAAGATTAAAGTAGAGGGACGCACCTTAAAGGAACCATCGGACATTTCAAGGGTGGTAACAAATCATTTTACCCTAATTTTTGGGACCTAGTAGGAGAACAAATACTCTACTGATTGGCCACAAATGTTCACGAGCTTGGAAAAGGTAGACTTTACTCACCTAGAAGGCCTCTTCACTAAAACAAAGATCTACACTGTCATGCAGTAGCTGAGTGTGGAGAAGGCGCTAGGTCTAGATGGATTCCCCATAATCTTGTACCAGCAGGGATGAAAATTCATAAAAGAAGAAATCCTTCAAACGCTCCAGGAGCTATATCAGGATATAGGCGATCTAGAGAATGAACAAGGCGCACATCCTGCTAATCCCGAAATCCGATGAGGTGTCCACAATAAGCGAATATCACCCTATAAGCCTCCTAAACTGCTCCATCAAGATCATAAAAAAGGTGCGCTCCAACTGACCAACTCACTCCAATCACTCATCTTAGGATTGTTGAACGAAAATCAAACGACCTTTATTAAAAGAAGATGTATCCACAACAGTATAGTGGCAGAGGAAGAGATCATTTTCGGGATGAAACCAAAAAGGGGGTGTCGATGAATGTGTGTTGATCGTCAGCTATGACTGCAAGTAATCAAGCCTCCGCACACAAGCGTACATGGTCATTAGTAATAAAAATAACCAGTGAGTACTGTGTGGAATAAACAGGGAAGGCTTACTATGTGTAAATGAGCAATAACCTACTATGTTGCTTGGTGAAGTCAGTCGATCAATAACGTGAAAGAAGTTGCTGAACTAAACTACTCCTAGAAAGTGGTGAGAGATAACGAAGGGTGCAAGAATTCCTCCAGATAGCAAGCTTCTAGGGCTGTATTGCTCTAAGGACTTGTGAAGATCTTGCAATGATGTGTAGTTATGGGTAAAGGTTAATTGACGATAAACCTAGGTACTTGTGTGCACTCTAAGTACATCCTGCAGGTTCCTAATCTTTAAGGAATACGCCTCAATTGTTCTCCTCCATATATCTATAACGATTAGGGTGAAGCATTATAGGTACTAGAGGTTATCCTCACCAAGAGGGTCCTTGACAAATCTCTATGCTCATGGGGTCACCACTTCCCTATGAGACTATCACAACGCTTTCATGCATATCTCTATACTATGATAGTTAGATTTGTTGTCTCCTCTCGACGTACGAGTGCAAACTAATAGTTCATAAGCATATGCATAACAACATAATCAATTGCAAACACATGATAATTAAAATATCAAATCAAAGAGTTCATATAACCCTAGAGGGAAAGATTAAGCTGCCATTATAAAAAAGGATACATAACAATGTTAATCAGAAAATAAACATCAATTGTCAAAGTACAAAAGAGAGATTAAATACTAAGAAAAATAGAAAAGAGTTTCCCCCTCTTGTGTTGAGCTTCTCCTGGCTAAATTCAGCCTTCAAACCCTCTAGATCGCATCCATGGAGCCCTAGCCACCGTCCCAAATAGGAGATATATCAAAACCTAAAAGCAACCCTCTTTTTATCTCTACATGAAATAACGTCGTGACGTCTAGAAGAGCATCACGACGTTTGTAACCAACATGAGAATTTCTGGTCTGCTTCTGATCAGGAAATGTCTTGACATAAAGATCCCACGTCACGGCGTTATTGTTCAACCTGCGCAGTCTTAATCAAGTGGAGATTAGGTTTGGAGTCTTGAAACTCTTCCAATAAAATTCTGATCACTGCTGCTCTCTCAGGATGCTTACAACCCTCTCTCATGTCTCTCATGTTGCTTCTTTGTTTTAGAACTCCCATTTATTTGCTACAAGATCATCCATAGCTTGGTCCACAAGCCTCCCCATCTGTTAATATTCAAAAATACTTGATTTAGTTGGCTCTTTTATGAGTACAAGTGTGCATGCTAGTTGAGGTAGAATTTATACAAAACAACCCAAAATTGTCTATTGAATACATCATTTAAGACCCATATTTATTCTCAAACTAGCATAATAAGTCCTATAATTAGCTCTCTTTTGGAAGCTAACAAAGTGGAGTTTAAAAATGCCTTCGACTCGATAGATTGGGACATCCTACTTCCTCCAAGCACGGTGATTTAGGCCATGTTGGATAGGATGGATTAGAACGATCCTATACACGTCAAAATCAAAGTTCCTAATCAATGGGAACCCAATGGGATATGTCAGATATAAAAGAGGACTGTGAAAGGGAGACATGCTCTCGCCTCTATTGTTTATCCTCGGCACAGACATCTTCACCAAAATGATAACAAGAGCGGTGCAGGAAGAACTCTTTGAGGGTTACATAATTGGCTCAGGAGAAGGGGAACAGATAGCGACATTATTCTATGCAGATGACCTCTTGATCCTCATCTCAGGGAGGGAGAGCGACTTGAGAACTCCGAAACTCATCTTCTACCTGTTCCATGGGCTATCGGGTCTTAAAATAAACAACAACAAAAGTGCCATAGTGCCAATTGGAGTAGCACCCGCTAATGACAAAATTTGGGCCTCAATTCCCCCTAGTCAGTAGTAGGCCCGGGAAGGAGGATTGGGGGAAACACATCCAAAAAGTACAAAACAAGCAGGTTACATGGAAAGGGAGACTGATGTCGAGAGACGAGCGAATCAAACCTCTCAACTCGGCCATGTCATCAATCCCTAACTACTAGATGACCATGTACAAACTACCACAATGGGTAATACGCCATATTGAAGAGATCCGAAGAGATTTTCTCTAGAGGAGAGCCAACCCCGATTCCAAAGCCTACCAAATAGCGCAATCAGAAAGACTATCTAGGCTTAAAGAACTAGGCTGCTAGGGTATTATCAACCTAAGATCCTTCAATGAGGCACTGCTCGGTAAGTTGTAGTGGCTTCTACAAAGGGAAGAAGTTGGAATTCGCGTGATGATCATTATGTACGCCTATTTCCGGAACATACAGATGAACACAAAAAGGAATCCTCTCGACCGTCCTACTTTTGGAAAGAGGTTGTGGAGCAACGGAATCTTACCATGGCCAACCTAATTAAGGTGCCAGGAACGGAAGACTCGATTAGATTATGGTGAGATAGCTGGATTGATGGGCACAACCCGTACAAGATATGCCCTGAACTCCAGACCCTATGGGAGAAGGTGGAACACACAATCACGGAAGTAAGGCAACAAAGACAATGCGGGAGATCACTGCTTAGACCAGAACCCTTGTCATAGGAGGTGACAGACCCTGATCCAAAAGATGCAAGAGCACCTTGACCAAGGTGGCGCAAAGCAAATATATAGAAGATTATGGAGAATCACCTTAAATCAAACATTTACGGTCAAGTTACTGTATCAATTCAGAATTGATGAAGGAACGAGAAGCCCTTTACTTGCCCCCTTTTGGAATAGTCGCCTCCCTTGAAAGTCAAACTCTTTTCCTGGCTAGCGTTCAAAGACAAGCTTCCCACGCTACAGAACCTGGCAAAAAGAAACTGGATGGAGGAAAGGATACTATGCTACCTATGCAACAACGAAGAAGAAACCATCGAACACCCCCCTCTTCCGAAATATGGTTGCACTATGAAAGGATCCTGGGAAATAGGAGCAACCCCTCTAGGATACAAGATCTCTAGGGCCCATCTCCAATTTCCAAACATTTAGAGAAGGACCTCTGTAAGGGTTAGAACCTGCTCGTACTATCGGTGACTTGGAGTCTATGGACCAAAAGTAGTAGGAGATGTTTCAGCGATAAACATCGTGTTTACCAGAAACTGATTCGTCATGCCGATTTCCTTTTTCTATCCTTGTTTGACAGTGCAAATGCCACCAGACAGACGTAGCTACAACCAATGCACAATCTCATCAGGCATAACCTAATGATCACAAGGGAGGACGCGATACTAAGGCCACCAAGGACAAACTTTGAGGATGAGGAGGCCAGAGTGCGCCACACTTCCACACTGATTTTGGGAGTCCTCAGCGCAGTCGCTGGGTTGTTTGTAACCACTTGATCCATTTACGGATCAATGTATCACCCCAAATTGAATTTAAGTAACTAATAAAAGTGGTTTATCCACTTATTTCAACAAAAAAAATCTCTTCAACTACCTCAGTTTATTACCTTCTAAATCACTAGTAAATTATATCATTGACACATATTTCTAAATCACTAGAAATATATGGTAGTATATGGTAGTATCTGCCATATATTTCTCTCATTGACACATATGTGTATCTTCAGTATATTACCTTCGAAATCACTGGTAAATTATTTCATATCATGCAAAAGAATATCATGCGCAAGAACCTTGTCGCTTGGGTCAAGTCAGGCACTAGCTATTCTACCAAATTATTCATAAATTGATTATTATTTATATTATTTCTCTTTATCATTATTTTTGTTTAATTTTCAATTTAATTTTATTCTTGGATATCCTAAAATTCAATAACTCATCAATGTCTTTAAAAATACTTCATAAAAAAAGAAATAATAAATAATTATGCCCACGCGATTATAAATAATATTTTAAGAGAGTTAAGGCAACAATCTTTTAAGCAAAATAAAAGCACAAATAACAGTTAAGTACATGATATTAAAAGCTCATAATTTTGGAATAATTAATTATTACAAATCCAACTCCACATGGAATTATGTCAGACAAGGAGGTCTACTCATGGGTTCAGATTAGTAGAAACTAAAATGGATTCTAGTGGTTGAAAATGAGGTACATGCGGCCTTTATTGGTGAAGAAAATCAGGTTGTGGTTCCATGTTTGGGATCTCTGTACCAGGATAATAAACAAATGCTTATTTGCCACTTGAAGTTGTCAATTTTTTTCTTCTGTGTTTGTGCTCTGAAAAGTCCAAAAATTGGAACTTGTTCCTAGCCCCAGGAGGCTCATGTGGGAAGAATAAGTCTGCATTAATTTTGATTTTGACCCTCAATGCTGATCAGGAGAGACAAACGAGTGGGACTGTTCTATGGGTTTTATATGTCAGCAGGCTCCTTTCATGCCTTGCATCAGCTTTGATTTTGATTATTTTTCTAAGATCGGTTGGTTTGATATCCTTTGCATCTGGGAACCTCTCAATTGTTTACATGACATAAGATTTATATACTGTTTACATAAGATATATCATGATACCATACAAAGAAAGATAAATCGGGTCGTCACCAAGCATCAATCACTGTTACTTTGCATTAGACTCCCCAGCATATCCTTTTCGAAAGGCTGGTCGCCCTCATCTGTTGTGCCCTTTGTTGATGATGATTGTAAAATTATTTGGTATTTAAAACACGCAGAGGTAGACAAAATAATCTAATGACAAATTTATTTGTGTTTAAAATTTATTTAAGATGTTAAAAATTAGATCTAAAACATATCTATAAACGGATTTTGTTTACAAAATTCTTCGATTATACGAACACTCCATGTGTATCCACACTGAAATCAACCTTCGCTATCAACCTTTTGATAAATAAATCCACGAATAAATTGAACTAAATGTTGTGTGGCTAATCTATTGATAGATCATCTTCCTCTAAACCCATATGCAAGCCTATACACTTTAAGTATTTGCATTTGGCTTTTGGCTTTTCCAAACCAATTTCATATAGCTTTAGGGTTTCCCAAACCATAACCATAATATGACCTTTGATTTCCCTAAACCACCACATACAATCATTATTCAATTTGTTCTATAATCTTAATTATATTCTCTATGCTAGTAAATAATATAATAATATTCCATATAGACTAAAGATTTTATTTATTTGATTACTTAAATAATCTAATTTAATCATTAAATAATAAAATAATTAATCCTATAGCAAAGATTAAAACACTTGTTAGTGTGAGACTCTATACGTTCAATACTAAGCCGGTAGCAAATTAGTCATTCTAATCTACTAATCAAGGTTAGCGTCTAGCAAAAACCTTAACGACCGGATAGCATGAGGTATACAATGACTCTCAAGGACCCGTTAAAGAATATTATAATATTTCCTCCTTTCTATAAAGCTCCGGATGAACAATATGAAATGGTTGAATTGTCAAATCCCAATAGGTTGTCAACTATGTTTCATGTCAATTATAACTAACTAATGAATGACTTAAGAAACTTTTTTCTTCTTCATTTAATTGCCCTGGACAAGGTTTTAATTCAATCGTTATAAATAATGACAATATAGAGCTCAGTCTCATTACCAAGAGTTGACATATTCCATCTTGATCAACCATTAATTCTACAAGTATTTAATCATACCCAATATCGTTTCAACTATCTTTCTAAGGGAATAGGTGTCCATAATCAAAGTATGATAGATAGTTTGTTAATTACTATGATGATCTAAGGTCAAAGAAAACTATTATATCACATTTTCAAGAGAATATCCTATTGATAGTTTAATGACAATTTTAACCATTAGGAATTCTCAATTGAATCTGTTAACTAATCATATCTTTTATGTGCATTATCTATATATGTGATTTAGTTGTCGAGATCAACTAATCTTTATCTTATAGAGACTATTACAAATATATTGATCAAATTGGATGTAACGCCTCGACCCGGATCCCGGGACCTCGGGCACGTTCACAGACCGGCTGCACCCAAGTGGAGACGGGCCCCACTAGGATACAAGGCCTAATAGATCAAGAGCAGATAACATACTTTATAAAATATCTACAATATAATCGTTGAGTTTCACAGCGGATTACAAATACATGTTTCAAAGTACCCTACAAGGGTCTATACAAGGTCGAATAAAAACCTCTCACACACATACAAAAATCTCAAGGTCCCCGAGCCTCAGCAAAGTATCCCGTCCCCTCGTACGTTTCTGAACCTGAGTCAGCTAATCCTTAAACCTGAAAGAGGGGAAAAAGAAAGGAATGAGCTTTCGAAAGGAAAGCTCAGTAAGTATACCTGCAAGGGAAGCAATGAACTCAACACAGATATAAAGAAATAGTGATCCACTCGAACATAACATATCATAGAAAACAAGATCAAGTCAAACACACAAGGATCACTATCCTACAAGCACACAACACAGAGTCCAAAGAACTTCTTGTCATCTCCCAGGCAGCCATCTTATCTTATCTTAAGTCAGACCCTAGAATCTGAGAGCGCTCCAACATGTACGTACATGGCCAGCGTATCATCCCACTGACGAGTGGACATCCAGAGTTCACTCCCCCTGGTAGGACTACAGGACGTTCAGAGTGTCCTCCCCCTGAACGCCCGCACACACAATCTGCACTAAATGGGAGAATCTTCACACGAGAGTGCTGACGCAAGTCTACCCGAACATAGCATAGGCTCACGTGTTGCCACGGCCATGTGCCGGTCAACAAATAGACATGTTCAGCGATTACAAACAAAACTTATCACATACATCTTTATACGAAAAGGGAGCAATAAAAACGAACATATGTAGGCAATCCAAAACAGATCAAGTATACTGATATCAAGGCCAATAAACAATGAGGCAATAGCTCAAAGATAATCAACAATATCGAAATAAACAATCAATCAAGCAAGGAAGCTGAAACAAGAGCATATGGTCAAGAAACCCAAAACTAGGTGGGCACTAGGCGGGTACACTTACAAGAAACATGAATCAGCAATGTCAAGAAAGCCCATACTGGGCGGGTGCTAGGCAAGAGTACTTACCTTAATAGCGATATCCTAAAACCCACTGAACTCCTTCCTGATGCATCTCTACGTCAAATTTCTTTGTAGTTTATAGTGAAAGCCTAGATGACCAGTGTACTCCTCATCTTTTCATGTCATTTTTCTATATATCTTGCATGCCATTTTGATGAATTATAGCCCTCCAGTACTTAAAAGCTTCATATTTGTTAAAAAGGGCATATAGAAGCCACTCTGGGAGAGAGGAAGCATTTCTAGGTGAAAAAGAGGCCGATGCAACGCTATTTTTGGAGTAAACGGGAAGGCATACGGCCGTATGCTACTGGCGAGATTAAATGGCCTACACATCAACCCTCCTGGATGGCATACACCCAGTATGAGTGCATATTGGGAGTTACGGCCGTATATTAGGTCGTATACTCCCACCTGCGCCGTATACTGGCTGTCATACGGTCATATACAGGGCCTTGATTTGCATACGGGCTAGTATACAGCCATATACGGGCCCGTATGTCGTAACCCTCCCTTTTTTGTTGCTGACCCATGTAGGGGTATGAGCGTAATTTTTATTCCTAATACCCTAAGCTGAGGTATAAATGAGAGGTTTTAGGGTTTAGGAGGGGGAGGTTGTATTTGGAGGAGATTATCTTAGAGATTAGGGATTGGGGGTCTTCTCTCCCAATCTTGAAGAGAGAGAGAAGGAAGGAGATAAAGAAGGAGATCAAACTTGCAAAGCATTCAACGGTATCATCTATTATGTCAAGTTTTGATTGTATTCTTGTTATTTTGGATTGGAGTTCTCCATTCATAGGGAACTAATCTTATAGATACTTGGATATGAGAAACCTTTGGATATTGCATTAATGTCATATTGATTTCTGTGTTTTAATTGATTGGATGTATGCTTGAATGTCTATTGGATGTTTTGTATTGATTGTAATCTCTCTACGTTGCGGGATGCCCGGAGAGACTACTTGGGTGCGATACGAGAGCTAGAGCTAGCTCCTCCTCGTATTAGGAACATACTCTATTAGAGAGGGTTGTGAGTACGCTGAGGGATTTGGGTACTAAAAGGGGAGCGACTCATTAATACGATTCAATCTCACAACTCTTCCAAGACATAGGTTCCCTTAAGCTTAAGACAATCCTAGGAGATTAGTTATCCAATCACCTCGAGCAAGGCCGCAAGACTTCGGTCCGAGATCAATTCTTTCAAGCAAAATGGGGTTGAAACATTTTTGATGCTTATGAGAGGTTTAGAAAGCTACTTCGTCGTTGTCCACAACATGGTCTAGACCCTTGCAACAAGGTTCGCACCTTTTATAATAGGTTGGACAATGTCAATAGGCAACACGTTGATTGTGCTGCAGGAGGGTCATTGAGCAACAAGTATCCCGAAGAGGTCGAGAAGATATTTGAAGACATGGTCGAAAATGAGGCTCATTGGTATACAAGGGACAAACAAGTAAAAGTTGTGGGATCTTTGGATGAAAACTCCGCCATAGAAACCGCTCTTGCAGAGAAGCTAGATACACTAACAAGGAAAATTGACCTCCTCACATGAAAAAATCAAGTTCATCCCGGCAGCAGTTTAACCCCTATTTCAGTGATGTTTTGCACCACATGTTGGGGAGGGCATGAGGTAACAAATTGTCCAATTTCAACCACAGAAATAGCCCCTATGAAACAAGTACAGTATATGGGAAATGCACCAAGAATGTCGGAGGGTCAATATGGGCCATACCTCCCAAAATGGAACAACCCACTCCTCTCATATGGAAACCCTTAAGTGGGGCAATATCCCCGGGGATTTCAACCAACTCCGAGGCCAATGCAATAGAAGAAGCCCAGCCTGGAAGATCAACTAGCAAAGTTTATGCAAGATACTAGCATGGCGATCAAGAATTTGCAAGCTTTATTCCAAGGTTTGGAGAATCAAATGGGACAATTGGTTAAGAATATAGCAGAGAAACCACAAGGTAGCCTCTCGGGGAATACCAAAGAAAACCCCTAGGAGAATTGCAAAGCCATTACTTTAAGGAGTGGCAAACAAATGGAGTCACTTGTTGCAACACCTCCAGTCTTGAGCACCGTAGAGGTTGAAGAAGTATAACCGACGAAAAATTCTAATGGGTAACAAAAAGAGAAGGAAAAAGTGGTAGAGCAGCCACCCGTGTTCGCGTATCGACCTCAAATCCCATATATGGAAAGGCTCAGGAAGGACAAAGAAGATGCTCAATTTGAAAAATTTATGAGCATGATGAAGCAACTACACATTAATCTACCGTAGGTAGAAGTTCTATCCCAAATGCCTAAATATGCCAAATTCATGAAGGAACTCTTGACCAACAAGAAGAAATTGGAGGATATAGCTGCCGTCACCTTGAATGCCCAATATTCTGCGGTGTTGCAACAAAAGATGAAAAGAAAACTTAAGGATCCGGGGAGTTTTGTAGTCCCTTGTATACTAGGCAAAGGAATTACAAAGAAGGCATTGGTCGATTCAAGGGCCAGCATTAATGTAAAGCCTTACAAGCTATACATGCAGTTAGGCCTTGCCAACCCAAAGCCCACTGGGATGACACTTCAGCTTGCCGATAGATCTGTGAGACACCCCAAGGGGCTAGCCGAAGATGTGCTCATCCAGATTAATCAGTTTGTTTCCCGGCTGACTTTGTACTTCTCGATGTAGATGAAAATGTTGATGTACCGATTATACCCAGCCGTCCTTTCTTAGCCACGGCTCAAGCTTTGGAAAACCATGCTCATGAAAGATTGGCACTTCGAGTAGGGGATCAAGAAGTAGTATTTAAGCTCGCTGAAGCCATGCGACACACCATGGATCATGATGACACATCCTATAGTGTTGATGATGTTGATAGAATAACTGTTGAGTACATAGAAGAAGTGCTACAAGCAGACCCAATGTGCCGATTTGTGGAAGAACTGAATGAGGATCCAAAGGAGCTTCTAAACATCTCTACAACATCAAGGTTCTCCCCTAAGGCGAAGCGAACGACAAAGTGGAAGGAACTAACACTTATCGCTAGTGGATGTACTTGGAGAAAGGTGAAGAAAAAGGGGGTAACCGCTAATCCTTCAGCTCAATCACCATATGACGATGACCCAGGTATAAAAGCAAAAATTGGTTTTATCTATGATAACTTGGGCAGGATTTTTTTTGGTAAGTGCTTTACTAGAAGAGCTGATTGATGCTTTCATATGTATGAGCCCCCATAAGGTAACTCCAGGTACGTCAAGCTCGTGATGTTAAACGAGCGCTTCTTGGGAGACAACCCAAGTCTTGAAAAATCTTGTTTTGCTTTGAAGTTTGTTTTGTGTTAGTTAGAGTTGTTGGGAATAACATGATGATATCTCCATATTTGCATCATTAGACTCATCATGCTAGCTGCACCCTCATGAGCTCCATATTGAGAACGAAAAATGGCCGTATACTTGCTTCATAGGCCATTCCAGGTTCATACGGGCATATATACGGCCGTATACTGGCCGTATAGACGCCCCTGAAGACCATACGGGGGTTTATATGGCCGTAAACTGGGTCGCACAGAGGGTCCTTAATTTGTATGAGCTAAAATTTCCAGGTTCATACGGGCATGTATAAGACCGTATATTGACCCGTATACAGCCCAGGTGCCACCATACGAGGGTTTATAAGGCCATATACTAGGCCATATACTCCCCCTCATTCATAGTAAGCAAAATCCATGGGCATACGACCTACCATACGGCCGTATAAAGATCCATGTGCTTTTAATTGTGCACCCATATCTTCCCCATTTTTTTAATACACTAATATGCTATTGAGTATTCTTTTTGCAGGTGAAGGCTAACTTCCAAAAGAACAAACACTCCATGGACCAGAACAACCTGTGTATGAGGATACCATTGCTACTTCCCCATCAACATTTTCGTGTTGCATCACCATCAACACCACCTAGAATAGAAGGCCCATGAACACTTATTGAAGACGACGAAAGGGGAGGATGAAATTATTACACTCACGAGCGCATTCACCATCATGGCAATTTGTAGAGCAATTATGGCACCACCACAGGTACCCATGGACCTCTCTCCATTACCCACTTCACCAGCAGAACCAGCATCCGATGAGAAGCCACACTTGGACGATTGAGACATTTCATCTACACTTATGCTTATTTTGTCATATTTTTAAACTTTTATATTTTGTATACTTGTATCAAGGATTCTCCCTGCTCATCTCGTCCTTTATTGTTCATTTCTGTAGTTTTTACTCTCTTGATTTGTCTTAGCGCCATGATGATCTCTCTTCCTCTGCAGATTTACGCACGAACAAGAGATATCCCGGCAAAATTATACACTATTAAATTCTCAACATCTACGGTTGTCATCATCTCACAGTGGAAGTCTCAATTTACCTTTCTCCATACTTTTTATTCTTTTATGCATTTTCCTTGAGCTTGATTACAAGCATTAAGGACAATGCACTACTCTAAGTGTGGAGATGGGTGACTACCTATCCACTTACAGGGGTACTGCAAATTTCTAAGTGTGGAGATAGGTTGCTAATAGACTTTTGGAATTTATGACAAAATTTTTCTTTCCTTTATACAAGAGCATTTTTGGCATGTACCGATGATGGCATTGTTAGGGAATGTATCGATTCACTCTATTCTTAGTGCACCATCCTATCACCCAAAGTATTTCAAATTCTCTTATGACATGCCATGGACATCCAGAGACAATCCTTGTGGAATTCAAACTCTCTAATGACAATAGGTAACCCATTGCCATGTTTTATTGAGCTTGATTGACAAACATTACTCTCAATGGCTCCAAGAGGATCCGTGGCACTATTTGAGCACCCCACCTTTCATAATTTAACCTAGTGGACAAGTAAGAGAAGAATAACATAGCATGTACATAGTAGTTGAGTCACTACAACAATAAAGACAGTGTTCCGCTACTTGTTGTGATGAAGTAGTTTGGGGTCCCGGCCCCTAATCAGGTTGTTCCTCAATTCGAAAATCACTTCTAAGTATGAACATATCTAGGTTGAGTTGTAACCCATTTAGTACTCAGGTGCTTTAATGCCTAAACAACATGTGCACCCTTTAGAAAAGAGGGCCTACACTCTACAATGATCTTTAGCACGGGAAATTCGGATCCATTTGGGATGCCCTACCCCGAAAAAAGAAAAAAAATTTAGGGTTTTGTTTGTACATAACTTGAATTTTCTCGAACTTGTCCACTATTCACACAACAGAGGGTTGGTTGTCTTGAGCTTAGGGCCTCAAGAAACTTCTAGAGACAATTAAGGGAATTCTTATCTTGCTAGGACTTTTAAACATGGTATGTGGAGTGAAATTATTCATCTAGAGCCATGGGGAACCGAAACACAAGGTGTAAGCTAGGTCCCGTTATGGAAATAGGAGAATGCATCTTTGAATGGTGAGCTTGGAATAGGGTAGAACCATTTATTTTGTAGCCAGAGCTTGAACACTCATAAATTCCTTTGTTTTAATTGTTTTGTTTGCTTGAAGACAAGCAAATGTTCAAGTGTGGAGATATTTGATGAGCGTTCAAATGAGCATATTTTCATGTCATTTTCCTATATATCTTGCATGCCATTTTGATGAATTATAGCCCTCCAATACTTAAAAAGCTTCATATGTGTTAAACAGGGCATATGGAAGCCACTCCGGGAGAGAGGAAGCATTTCTAGGTGAAAAAGAGGCCGATCCAATGCTATTTTTGGAGTAAACGGGAAGGCATACGGCCGTATGCTACTGTGAGAGTAAACGGCCTACACATCAACCTTCCTGGATGGCATACACCCAGTATGAGTGCATACTGGGTGTTATACGGCCATATATTAGGCTATATACTCCTACCTGCACCGTATACTGGGTGTCATACGGCCATATACAAGGACCTGATTATTTGCATACGGGCTAGTATACGACCATATACGGGCCCGTATGTCGTAACCCTTTTTTGATAAGGACTCACGCAGGAGTATGGGTGTAATTTTTAGTCCTAAAATCCTAAGCTGAAGTATAAATAGCAGGCTTTAGGGTTTAGGAGTGGGAGGTTGGCTTTGGAGGAGATTATGGCACCACCACAGGTACCATAATTTGTGTGCTAGTGGCTATCTAGTGACGTGGCTAACTCCTTTGACCCACTAGCACACAAAGGAGCAATCCACAAAGTTAGCCACGTCACTAGATAGCTTCTGTAACGCCCCGGTTTTCTTTGTAAATCGGTAATAAATATTAAATAAATACCGGAGTTTAATGAGAAAATAATAATTGGTTTTAAAAGACTTCAATAAATGAATAGTGAATCATTGAAAGCTAGTAGTCATTAGTCAAAAGTGACAAAGGATAAGTTAATCAACTCAATGGATGATGGAGTTAACACTTGGATTGTTTTTAGAATAATAAAGTTTGATGATAAGGTTAATAGCCTAGTGTGACAAATGAATAAATAAAAAGGGGCTGTCATATATTGGGCTTGGGCTGATTCTTTAGAAGGGAATTAGAAGGAGATGGGAGTGTGAGCAGCTGCTAGCTTAGAGAAGATGGAGGTGGCGTCCCTGTGGGTCCGGTGGAGCAGGAGGTAGCTTCTTGCATGTGTCCAGAGAGGGAGAAGCCTCCACGTGGCTCACTAGTTGCCGGTATTCAGAGTTTAGAGGTAGGGAGGCTGACTCTCTCTCGAGGAAAAAGGAAAACAAAAACCATTCTTTACTTGGTGGGTTTCGGTTGAAGCACAACCTCGTCTTCACCGTTCCGGAGCTGTCTTTGTGCTCTGTCTCCATCCCGGTCGTTGCCCCGGCGTGGCGTGTGCTGCTCCTCTCCTTCTTCCTCTGACCCGATTCTGTGCGGGTGAGTTCATCGTCTTTGCAACACCCGGCCGGACACGCGCTGATCTTTGTTTTCCTGTGTTCCGGCCAGCATCAAGGACTGGGGGAGCCACCAGTTGTTGTAA
This sequence comes from Dioscorea zingiberensis, assembly GCA_026586065.1. Classification (NCBI taxonomy): domain Eukaryota; kingdom Viridiplantae; phylum Streptophyta; class Magnoliopsida; order Dioscoreales; family Dioscoreaceae; genus Dioscorea; species Dioscorea zingiberensis. The sequence continues at coordinate 31,684,437 of CM048820.1, read as the reverse complement.
TTCTCGGTGAGCAAAGGTTTCCTGCAAGGTAGGCGTTGATCTTTGGGTTTTCGTGAGTCAAGTAGCCGTTGTTTTGTCTTTGTATCTCGAATCATGATGATATTCACCAAGTATTTTATTGGTTATGTTATGTTTGTGAGGTAAGAGCATGACATGTAAATGTTAAGTATCAGTGGATGGAGCTTGTATTCATGGCTCTTGTGAAGATAAGAATAAGGGAACTTAGTTTTACATGTTTGTAAAGAAAATTCAGAAACAATCGGATGAAGGAAGGTGAGGATGCTTTGGAGAGCCAACGTGCATGTGTTGTGTTTGTGGAAATACTTAGTAGAACTTAAAGAGTTAAAATAGAACTGTGAGTTGTTGGTACTCTAAATGGTTTTTGGGCAAATTGAACTATGTAATACTAGGTTGAAAATCCAATAAGAAATCTATCTCTATAAGCATGCTTTCCTGCAGCTTAGGAAATGAACATGCATGTGTAGTATTGATCGTAGTTGTGATGTCCTTCTGATTTATAACACTGAGACTTGTGGACGTGTAGAGGTGTGATTGTTACTTCCTTGCTTAAGTATTCCTTCTTTAGCATCGTCTTGTAGGCTATAAAGGACTGCATGGAATAAATAAAGTATGGTGACAATTAACTAGTCTTTAGAATTGCTAATGTACAAGCCTCATATTTTGATCCTAAGTTATGGTTGGTACTCTGTGTAAATAAAAAGTTTGCTTGAATAATGGGCCTTAAAGTATTTTGAATTGGGCCCATGAGGGTTTAGAAGAAAATAGTATTTAAGGGAGTATGCTTTGTAAATTAGTATTTATTATAGTTGTATTATGATTACTAGGGAAAGGGAAGGACAAGTCGGGGTCTTCGAGAGGTCCGAGTCAGGCTTGACTTGCCTAGGACTACAGGTGAGTGGACCTACTGTATATTCCTGTGTTTTATCGAGATTTATCGGGTTTTCAGTTTATATTCCTCGGCTATGATTTATTCTCGATTTTGTGAATGATTCGATTATTTACAGCTATTGTAGATTGATGTTTTACGCATAAGACTAGTTGTAGATCATTGAGATAGATATGAGATAGAAACATGACAGGAGCATCGATATTTGCATCCTGTAAAACGGTCCTTGCTATGCAGAACGTGATACCGAGTAGGGGAAAGGTTTTCTTGTTTCTAAATGAATTTCTAGCATCAAAACCTTGTTTTAAAAATGTATTTATTTTAAAACCCTTTCCCAACTCTTTGGGGTGCTCGGTACCACGAGTGAAGGCCCAGATCGGGGGAAACCTCGCGGCTTCACATACAGCCCAGATTGGGGGATATCTCACGGCTATTTATCTGAGACCTTAGCAAGTGATCCTACAGAGTTGCAATTTATTCGATAGACGCTCACATATCTAGACATCTCATGAGACGTAGACAAGCATGTTAGTGACTGATGACTTTTCGGGTTTTCTCGGACATTGCATTAGATGATCTTCCTGACTGGGAGGATAATGTATAGACGTTCATGCTTTACTGTCTTTCTACATGTATATGAGTACAGTTATTTTCCATATACATAGATACTTAGTTTCAGATGCACGGGTCTTAGTTGACCTGGCAGTAGGGGTCACATATCATTGAGCTCTGTAGCTCAGTCCCTTTTGCTTACTCACCTTGTGCAGGTAGCAGACAGAAGTCTGGGTAGATGCTAGATCCGGTGAGATGAGATGACGTAGTTGGCTCTGGCGTCTCATAATTATTTCTTCTGTTGTGTACTCTGTAGACATATGTATTTTACTTATGGAGACTAGACCAAGACGAATAGTCTGTGGGATTCTGTATCAGATATGACTCTTATTTTTGGATGAGTCCCAAATCTATTATGTTTTATTATCACTGTCTCCAGATTATTCCGCAGGTTTTGATTTCAGTTTTGGACAGCCTTGGGCTCGGGACACCCCCTGAGCTGGCTGGTGTGACACGTGTCCCTATGTGGGATTGGGTTGTTACAGTTTCGGCCTTATGGAGTTCGCTCATGATCTACTGTCGCAGTGAATATTTGGGGATGCACAACTACAGGCCATTAAATAGGTAACCGTTATGCAAAATAAAATCGTGACGATGCCCATTGGTAACCTCGTGAAGTATCTGTCTGAAGGAAGGATAAGTCGTATACATATTTGTGAAGGCTTCAAACCCTGCAACTTTGGCTCTTATTGTGGTGAGAAGAGAACTACGGCCGCTCAGAGCATCTGCTACACGATTGAGGCTTCTTCCTTGATGCTTCAAGGTAAAGGTGAATTCGTATAAGTACACCCCCTCCTTAGCGTGCCACCTGCTCAGTTTGTGTTTGCCATTAATGTACTTCAAAGCCTCATGATTGGTGAACATGATGAACTCCTTCTGTATGAGGTAGTAGCGCCAATGCTTCAATGACTAATCAACGACTGAACTATGGCGTAGAACTCCAAGTCAGAAGTGGAGTAGTTCTTCTTTGACCCCGACTACTTCTCACTGAAGAAAGCTACCGGTTGTCCTGACAGACTCAAAACACCTTCAATGTCAATTCCAGATGCATCACAGTTGACCTAGAATACCTTGTCGAAGTCGGGAAGTTCTAGAACTGGTGCTTCAGTCATCTTTTGTTTGACCAGGTGGAAGATTATTTCGGCCTCATCTATCCACTAGAAATCACGCCCCTTGAGACTCTTTATGATGGGGGCAATCAGTGTGCTAAAGTTCTAGATAAATCATTTGTAAAACTAGGCCAGCCCGTGGAAGCTTTGAACATCATGCAAGGTTCTCGATCTAGGCCACTTCAAGATCGCATCTATCTTTGATTAATCTGCATGAACACCATCACTAGAAGAAACAAAGCCAGGGAAGGTCACAGAAGTGGCGAAGAAGGAACTCTTCTTTCGGTTGGCGAACAGGAGCTCCGTTCTATGCATCTCAAAGACAAAGCGAAGGTGGTCAAAGTGTGAGGACCAACTTAGACTATAGATGAGGATGTCATGGAAATAGACCACCATAAACTTGCCGATAAATTGTCGCAGAACCAAGTGCATGAATCGCATGAATGTGCTGGCGGCGTTGGACAACCCAAAAGGTATTACCATCCACTCGTATAGTCCATGCTGTGTCTTGAACACCGTCTTCCACTCATCCACAGGCTGTATTCTGGTATTGTGGTATCCGCTCTTCTTGTTGATTTTTGAGAAGACCTTTGAGCAGGATACTTGGTCCAATATGTCATCAAGGCGGGGGATGGGGATGCGGTACCTGATGGTAATTTTGCTCATTGCTCGGTTGTCTACACACAGGAGCCAAGAACCATCCTTATTTGGCACCAACAGGGCTGAAACTGCGCAGGGACTCATGCTCTCTCGGATGTAGTCATTCCTTAATAACTCCTCCACTTGCCGGTGTAATTCCTAGGCCTCCTTGGGACTGAGGCGCTATGTTGGTCAGTTTGGCAAGCTCGATCTTGGGACAAGATCTATCTAGTGTTGAATATCCCTCATAGATGGGAGTCCCAGGGGAAGTTCCTCTGGAATCGAGTCAGTGAACTCCAGGAGCAACTGCTGCACCTCTATTGGCAGATCTGGATCTATATCCAATGTACTATACATGTAAGGTAAGAATCCATAGACTACACCTCCTTGCTCAATCCTGCTTAAAAACTTGGATATAGAAATTAGGTTAGTATTAGTTATCATGGTCGGAGGCTTTTTTTCCTGGCGGGGTGCCAACTAAATCCTTTTCCCCTTGATGCTGAGGGAATAAGTATTCTTCCTTCCATCATGAACTACTCTCTGATTATACTACCATGGTCGTCCTAGTAATAGGTGACAGGCATCCATTGACACGATGTCGCACTATGCATTATCAAAGAACCTCTTCCCAATAGAGAAAAACAAGAAACATCGATGATCTACTTTTACTTCTGTGCTTTTGCTTAGTCATGATCAATTGTAAGGCTTCGGATGACACTCTGTCTTCAACTATAACTTCTGGATAGCGCCTTCAGACACAATATTCTCAGAACTATCACTGTCTTTGATCACCTTGCAAACCTTGTCGACTACTGTTCAGGTGGTGTGGAAGATTTTGTTTCTCAGCCAGCCATCCCTTGAATCATCATCGAGTACCAGCAGGCTCTTATGAATATTGTGAGTCTCATGGAGATCCCCAATCAGCACGTCACTCGCCTATCTTCATCACCTCCACAATCATTATAAACTAGTTCCTCAGCCTCCTCAACCTCACATACCTCGTTCTCTTCAATTATCAGGTTCTTGCCTTTCTGACTAGCAGGTTTTCAACACTCAGGTGCTTTATGCCCCTTCTCACCACATCAATAATAATGAACAACGAAGTTAGAACTACCTGATGGTGGTTGCTAGACCGGGCGGGATGCCGAGGGTGAGCTGGCTGGCTACTTTGGTCGCTCCTGATTGGTGGTCTTCTATTATGCTGCTTTTCATCAGCGAGGGTACGCTGGTATGCCTCCGAAACAGTCTACAATATGTGTAGACAGAGAACATCCTGCAATGGTTGGTGTAGACCTCCCAGATATTGAGCCACTAGTTGGTCCTCCGTCTTCGATAAGTCGTTCCGCGTGATCAATTGGTAGAAGTCCTATATGTACTTATTTACTGAGCTTGTGCCCTGCCTCAACATATGAAGTTGTTAAAACAAAGTCTGGGTATAGCCGAGGGGGAGGAAGTGCCCCTTCATCTTCTTTATCATCTTGTCTCAATCAATGATCTTCGGTTTGGCTTGTCGACCTCCTGAACGCCGCAACTGCTCCCACCACGCGTATGCTCGACCCCTTCAACTTGATGGAAACTAGGTTCACCTTCAAACGATCGTGGACCTCCTTGTAATCAAATGTCCTCTCTACCTCATTCAGCTAGTCGATGAAGACTTCAGCATGTAGTGTTCCAGTAAATTCGGGCAACTCCACCAGAAAGTTGAGATCTCCGTGATTCTCCTCTCGTGCATGGTGCTCTCTAGACATCCTATGCCAAGAATAGGGGTTGACAAAGATTGAGTCGAAGTCGTGGTCTGAAACCTGACGATCCTCCAAATCTCGTGCCGCTAACCGTTGGGTCAACTCCGCAACTTGTCTTTACAGATTCTCTTTCATCGCTTTTAAGGCGATTGGGTCTCGGGACTGACATTCCTCTGCCGGAACATGTCTACCATGGCCATCACGACGTTCAGTCATTGATGCCGATACCACAGAAAGAAGGCAATCTCTCTAATACCAATTGACGTCGGGCAGGGTAGTGAATAACTTGTGGGCGGTGGCAACCAGGGATTGACAAAAGAACAAGCAAGGGGGAAGACAAATAGAGAAGAAAGTCTTTGAAAATTTTAAAGGAAAAGTAATATTCAATAATCAACGACTAAAATTCAACCCACAAACCGGGTTTAAATAGCTTAAAAAAAACTAACATAGAAACCTCTTTCTTATCCAAATTTGCCAAAATTGGCAAATTTTGGTTCAATACAAAAACTAATCTAATTTTAAAAGAACTAAACACTTAATATAACTCCTACACACCCGAGATCAATTCGAATTCAAATCCTATCCGAAATTGGCGTGTGAAGTATTACCAAAAATAGAAAAAACATCGAAACACGAAGAAATGATGGGGAAAATAGTGGAATTTAAGGATAAAGGAAAGGTCCACCAAGATAATGTTGTGGACCATATGTAGACTTTGAGACAAGCTTTCCGAATTGGGTTGAGGGTGCGAATCCGATGTCTGTAGCCAAAACACCGAACCGTGTCCAGAATTGTTCCCTAATCACGGAATTGACTCAATCACCTTCTGCCTTTACGTCGGTTCGCCAATTCATGATATGCTAAATCCCGTATGGTGCAATTAGATAGGTTAGCATCATCTGACTTGGGTTCTCCTGCATCATATGGTTTCAATGTCTTCCATCTATTGCCTCTTTAGCTCTGCTAGAGAAGATCCTTCCTTCTCCTTTAGACATTGGCAGATAGCTTGAGTTTATACTATGAATTGATCCAGTCTCTCTAATGGCAATTTGTAGTTGTTGCGTTGGGTAGATGGTCTTTGAATGCTTGATTGAAAATTTTGTTCATTCAGCATAGCATTCTTAATCAAGGGTGGAGAGTAGTTATTTTCCATGATTACTGTACAATTTATCCCCAAACGATGTGAGCGGTATTAACAACTCAAGAGAACACAGAAGAAGAATAAAGAAAAGAAAAGAAAGATAAAATGAGTATAATACAAAAGGGTGTAAAAGAAAAATGAATGACTAAGCTAGACTAGTTCTTATTCAGCTAATGTTACCTATAGCCTATGCATTTCCTGGCAACAACGCCAAAAACTTGTTGACCATCAGCTATGAGTGCAAGCACTCAAGCCTATCCACGCAAGCGTACATGGTCATAAGTAATACAAATAACCGGTGAGTACCAGGTCAAATTCCTCAGGAAAGGCTTACTAGATTTACATGAACAATAACCTACTAAATTGCTTAGTAAGTCAGTCAATTAATTAAGTAGAAGATTTTCTAAGTCCTAACAATAAAAGGTGGTTGAATTATGAAGGGTTCATGGGTGAAACTCTCAATTAAAAGCTTCTAGGGTTATATGGTCCAATTGACTTATGAAGGTTTTTTCCTATGTTTGCTATTATATCATGGTCATAGATACGGGTTTTATCTATAATAGAGCTTGCACTTATGTGCACTCCGGGTGCATCCTACAAGTCCTTATAGATAAGTGTTCAATTAATCATGTTTTTATATCAATTTGTTGTACATTACTCATGTGATTCGAGTAATTGTTGCACATTGATGCTTAATTTGTGTTAATTCTTTCTTTCAGGGCACCAGAGAGCTTCGAGAGCGAAACAGAAGAAATACAGTTCAAATTGAAGCTATTTTAAGATTTACTGAAAACATACGGGTACGCATATGACGGTTGTAAGCACCCGTATGATAAAGATACGGGCATGCTTGCTGCCGTAAGCACCCGTATAGGAACTCTGATCACACACCTCCCCAACATACAGAGAGTTGCACGAGCAAACATACAATCGTATCCTAAATTATGTAACCTGGGGATGAAGCTTACAGGCATACATACACCCGTATGAGCGCCCGTATGGCTTGCGCTCAACCGCGAGTTAACCTAATTTTTTGTTGATTTGAGCCCGAAACTGATGTATTAGGTTACTAACCATATGTATTAATATGAACCTTATAAATAGCCGAATTAGGGTTTAGAGAAGGGGCTTTTGTAAGCGCCCGTATGATAAGGATACGCACATTGAAGACTTCGGAGCAAAGGAAGGAAGGCAAGCGTTGAAGGGACACCTCCAACGGTCATCACCAACAGTCATCGCCAACGGTGGAGGGAAGAGTGTTTCTCATTATGATTTTCATCTTCTCCCCTTTGATTGTATTGGATTTTTGTTCCCCTTTTATGGGGAACTAACTTGTTAGATACTTAGGCATGATGAACCTCCGAATTTATGCTTAATCTTGCTTGTATGGATTTCTATATTTGAATGAATATTTTAATGGTTGAGAACCTATTGAATGTTGTGTATGGTATTGATGCTTTACGTTGCGACAGCTCTAAGTGTCAATCTAGATCTATAGAAGCTGTAGACGATAACGTTCCCTTTATATCCCCTAAATCCACTTCAATAAGTGGGAGTTACGAACATGCTAAGTGATCAGGTGTTTAGGAGAGACTCTGTAAAATGGATTATTCCTATAACTCTTCAAAGATTATGTGTTCCCTAGAACTACTCACGAGCGTAGATTAGTAACTCGCCTTGAATGAGCAGGTGAAAGCGTTGTAGGAATTCTTGGCCCATACCTCGTACTCATCGATATGAAATCCATACTTGCCCCAATCTATAAATATTCGGAGGAGATTCAATGCTCGAGTATCTCTCTTTTCTAATTGTTTGTCATCACTATCTTCGTCCAGTGTTCTTAAGCCAATTTCCTTTTTAGGAATTAGATTAGAAAACCATCAACCTTTGGATAGACTAGGTAGCAGATAATGAGATAGGATTAGTGGTCAAGGTCCTTGTGGGTTCGACATCCGACTTTTATTAGTCAACTATATTACTTGATACGACTTGTGCGTCTAGCATTAGTATCACATAACACATGCATGTATCACTTATGTCTAAGGGACATGGTCTCAGCTCCATATGTCTATAGTAGTGATGAGGAGCACTATAGGGCTAAACTCCATCATCCCCATAGAATACCAATACTTATGTCTAGGTTAATGGCACTTAAGGTATCACTCCGTCCACCCTATGATTCCATACTTTCCTCATACACACACGTCTATGTATATAGAGTATTAAAGATGGTCGTGGCCTATTGGATAATGATTAGAAGTAATGCTGAATCATAAGCATGGCAATAACCATTCAATCAAAGCAAACATATAATAGATAATATTTCAATTCAAAGAATGCATACAACCCTTGAATGAATGTCCAAGCTACCATTACAAACATTGAATCCATAATGATGTGAATAAGCAAATGAACATTCAAATCTATGTACATAAGAAGGTTTAAAACAATAGAAATCAATTGATAAATGTTCCCCCTCTTGATTTGAGTTATCCCAGTGTCAATTGATGTTGAACACCTCCGGATCGCCCCCTTGGAGATCTAGCCGTGACCCCCATGTCGAGATCCCCAAAACCTAGAAATCAGGTCATTTTAATACCACCAAGAAGTTATATCAGGATGTTGAGGTTGTATATCGTGATGTCGATAAAAATATGGGGTCCTGAAAATATACTTAATATAGACATCGCAATGTACGACCTCAACATCGTGAAGTCAATTTATTTCCAGTTGAGCATGCAGCCTCTAATTAACATCGCGATGTATGCAGCCAGCATCGTGATGTCTTCATCAACTCAAGGATCAGATGACCATTCCAACTCGAATTGAGCTGAAACTTTAATTGACTATTCCTGACTTGTTGATCTTTAATCTGAATGGTAGAGATTGGATTTGGAGTCTTGTAGCTCTTCTAATAAATTCTTTATCTCAGCTGCTCATTCAGGTTGCTCCCAATTTTCTCATTTGTCATAGAAAACCTTCATCTTTTTCCCAAGATCATCCTTGTAGCTCTCCAATGGTCTCACCATCTATTAACATTAGAAACACTTGCATTAGTTTTGAAATTGATCCATTTGATATTGAATTTCACTAAAACAAGTGTGCATGCTAGTTGCGATGGAATTTATACTAAAGATCTTATATTTGCTCTTGAATACATCATTTAAGGACTATACTTATTCTAAAATTAGCATATTTGACCTTATAATTAGCTCTCTTTTGAGAGCTAACAATGGACCATCTAATAGCAGCTCTGCTGAACAGAAGCCATCATTGGAAGATATTCTTTATCATTTCATAGCTAAAACAAATACTTTGATCTAGAATTTGGAAACCCAAATGGGTCAGCTAACATTGAAGTAAAGGAACAACCCTACGAGGTCCCTCCCAAGTGACAATGAAATAAGCCCTCGAAGTGAGGTCTGGGAGGACATTAAAGTGTTAACACTAAAGAATGGGAGGAAGCTTTAGGAACCTTCGAAATAAAAGGTAGAGTCTAGCAATGCTGTTGAACAAACTAGGCTTGAGAGGCAGGTGGAAAAGAGAAGAACTGTTGATCATTTGCATCCTCTACCTTACCCTTAAAGGCTTAATGAACAAAAACTGGACTGCCAATTTTAGAGGTTCCTCGATATGTTCAAGAAGCTTCATACAATATTCCGTTTGCTGAGGCCCTAGAAAATATGCCTTACTATGCGAAATTCATGAAGGATTTCTTGGAAAAGAAGCACAAGCTAGGAGAATTTGAAACTATCGCACTTACTAAAGAGTATAACGCTATACTTCAAAGTAGGCTTCCTCCAAAGCTAAAGGAACCAGGAAACTTCATCCTACCCTTCACTATCGGTTAGAAATTCTTGGGTAGAGCTCTCTGTGACTTAGGCGCTACTGTTAACCTAATCCTGCTACCAATCTACGAGAAATTGGTGTAGGTGAAATCAAGCCAACTACCAGCACTCCCTGATAAATGTGATGTACACACAATTATGCGTGACACTCTCCCACAAGTATACGTGATCAATCAAGTAGTAAAGTACCCAAAGGTAGGGTAGTCGAATCCACAGGGACTGGACACTAGTACTAATTATCCTTTATTACCTAGTCTAAACTAAACTATGTTTGATGATTAGATATCTGAATTAAAAGACTAATACAAACTATTAGGGGATTGGGGTCAATTATAGATAAGATATGGCACCTCATATAACAGTCCTTCTAATATTCCCTTACTAATGATTGATTCTCTATTACTAGCTAATTACTAACAACTCCTCGACGATGTAGCAATTACACTTCTTAGTGCAATACCCGATCTCTCGTGATGATTATGCACACCGTAACACTTATGTCCAACTACAACTTATCTAGATAAATCAAGGGGCTAGTCCAATATTCTAACCGTTCTGAATCATCCGCACAAATACTGAGGATGCTGGATGCTCTATCCCACTAGGGTAGGTGACTCAAGGCTTATGCATAGGAAAACAATACAAGGATATCAGGAATGGTAACAACTCCGAGCTAATGCAATGATAACCACACAAGCATCCAACAAAAACAATATCCTGCTAATGCTATCCCCTAAGGAGATAGATGATTGGGGCTTATGCAAGTGAAACTACACAGAGTTGCAAACACAAACAATTAAAATACTAATAAGAATTATTGATCAAGTAAAACCGAACATATTAAGAAATCAATCAACATGTTAATCCTAGGATTCATGTATCTAAGGCACCACAGAATGTTTAGACTCTCATGCTATAGACTACCATAATTATGACACAAGGGAGACTATAAAGATAGGCATAAAAAGCTTCCCTGGTATGTCTCCTTTGCCTTTAATTGCTCTCTGGAATCCTAGCCGTCGCAGCAAGAATCGCCTAGACTACTCCGCCAAAAGTTACATTCTAGGGTTACGCGGCGGCTATTTATAGATTCTTAATCTGCGAAGCACGGCCGTGTTCGTCTAGAGCACGACCATGTTTGATCTGGAGCACGCCCGTGCTCTTCGTAAATATGTCGTGGCCAACGCGTCTTCATCTAGAAAGTTGCACTGTCTTGAGTACGCTCGTGCTTGATAAGCACGACCGTATTTAGTGAGAGCACAGCTATGCACTTCTCTGCAAGTGTAGTGATGCATGAAACTCAGGACAGTTGGTGCCGAGTTAGTAGATCAACGTAAAGACTAGAAGTTATCGCGCCAATTTCGTGATTAGAGCAGTTTTGGGGGTGGTTTTATATTTTGGCCATAACTTTGGCTACAAATGTCAGAATCACGTATTTGAACCTAATCTGGAAAGCTCGTTTCTGCATGCGTCATGTGGTCTCGTAGATCGACTTGGTGGATGTTATCTTCGAATTCAAATTCTGTTGTTTTCCCTCCATATCACTATTTAGATTTTTTTACTAAAAAGTATTAAATTATTTATCAAATATGATAGAACTTGAATCCGATTTGATCTCAGATTTTTAAGAGTTATCTAATTTGTTTAGAGTTTTAAATTTAGATAAGTGTTAGTTTTGATTAATAATTAACCAATTTTGGTAATTCAGATAAAATGATAAAGTTTCTAGGTTGTTCTTTTGAAGCTACTTAACCCGCCTTGTGGGTTGGTCTTAGATTATTGAATTCTGAGTAAAAATATTTTTTCTAAAATTCAGAGCATTTTCTCTAGTTCTCTTGGTTCTTCGTTTGTTTTTCCTTGCGGCTAGTCTTCGGGATAATTACTATCTTGCCCGACGTTATGTGGTCTTTAATTGTTTTTGCTTCTGTATATCCCGTTTCTTGTTCTTTTTGCCATGGTTGCTTGTTTTTTGTGCAATCACAAGGGAATGCCCATAGAAGTACAAAAATAAAGAATTGTTGTCCGAAAACGGGATAAGTGCATATAAATATGATACGAAGAATATGATCATAAGTTTATATCACTTTCATGTACACTTTGCATGTAATTTCAAGGAAATATAGGCCACCGATATATATATATTTTTTAATTTTTATTTACAAGGCAATGGAAGGCCTCAAGCATCAAAAGGAAGCAATTCAACATCAATTGAGGCATAAATAAAGCATAATGGAGATAATTCGGAGGAGATAAGACTTTTGAATGTTTTTCAAGGGCAAAGATGTCAATGTTAAGACCTATAAAGAACCTACAAATATTCCCATACATTCTGACCAAGTTCCCCGGAGTGAAAACAAGAATTTTTGGACCCTCCAGAGGAGCATGCCGGCAAGCCATTTGCCTCTATGTACTGTAGTTGCAGTGTTTTCAAACTGCACTGTAGCTACAGTAAAATCAGGATCACTGTTTACCCGGGAGCTACACGGGCTGGTACACGGGTGCATGCTCATGTGTAATATAGCTATAGTTAAATCAACAAATTTTCTAGAAGAGTACACGGGCCCTTATACGCCCGTATGTGCCTATTTGGGACGTATTTGGACCCGATATTTACACAATGTCTTACCCGACTTTGTCCCACATGGACCCAAAACGTGTGAGATATTTTCCAGAGGCCATGAACCCTATAAATACCGATGTTTAGGGTTAGGAAAGGCATCTTGGATGTTATTGATAATCTTTTTGAAGACCTTGATATATAAGGGTTCGGAGGCACCATCATCAAGCACTCTTCGACCGTGAGCCTTGGAGAGAGATTCATCACGGATCCATACACATACTAACGGTGGAAAGAAAAGCCTATATTATTATGTTTATTTCCTTCTTTTATTAATTTGTATTATTTGAGTTCCCCTTTCATGGGGAACTAACTTTGTAGGTATTTGGGCATGATGAATACTCGGGTTAATATTGGTTCTTGACATTGATTTTTATAGTTATTTAGTTGCTTTTATTTTGAAATCTATTGAGTGTTGTTCAATAAATTGGACGTATATGTTGCGACAGCCCAGATTTCCAATCGACGCATAGAAGGAAGAAGCGAACGCCTCCCTGTATGAGGGCATACCTAAATAGAGAGGACTATGAGTACGCCGAGAGATCCGGTACTTAGGAGCGCGAGTTCATAATATGTTTTATTCCCATAATCCTTCTTAGAATTAGATTCCCTAGAACGCTAATGCGGTGAGGGTACTAGGTGAGTAATCACCTCTAGAAAGGGATAACATGTACAATAGGAATCGTTGGTCCAAGCTATTACAACTATTAACGTTAACATTCTTTGTCTATCTTTATGAAAACCTGAGGGGGATTCATTGCTAGAATATGCCACATCCTATGATTGATTGCCCCCGTTATTCTATCCCATCATCAGCGAGTCATGATTCTTAGTCCTTTCTTGTTTTAGTGATTAGGTTAGCTTAAGACACCACCAATTTTTTATTAGACTAGATAATTGATAAGTGCACAATTTTACATATATTTCCACCATATTTTCATGTAAATATCTAGATATTTTGTGTCAATTCCTCTATTTTGGTGCTTCTCTGGGTCTATTTTATGTTTAAGTTGGTAAAATAGATGCCCGAAGCAAAAAGAACGAGAAACAGGACAAACTAGGAAAAAACAAGCCAGAAAGGGCCTTTATAGAGATGTACACGTCCACAGTATAATGTGGCACACCTGTGCCAAGGGTCATAAACTCTCTGGATGGGCGAACGTGTTGAGGAATTTAGTACGGGCGTGCAGATGCTTGGCAAGCACATGCACCACAAAGACACAACCTAGAAATAAGATGCAATATTACAGAAATTATTTAAAAGATTCAGAACTTCAAATACATTCTCTACTATTCAGATTGAAGAAGGAGGGGATAGGAACATCTAGTAAAAATTCCAGGACGATCCGAGTTGATTTAGTCACCCGATCAATCACATGATGAAGATTACGCAGACCTAGAATTTCAGTCCGAATTATCCCGAATTATCTCAAGATTATCTCGACCCAATCTAAATCAAACCAGAAGTTATCCAAAATCTATATAAACCCAAGAGAAGAGAGATTAAATAATCTTTGGATGAGAGCTCGAGATCCGGACGTTGGTCAAAGCAGTAGAAGGGATCGAACGCGGAGAAAACATCAAGCAAGGGAAGCCCTGTTTCTGAATTATGTCTTCTCCTATTTTCTTTATTGACGTATTCATTAGAATGAGAGGCTAAACCGCTTCGTAGGTGCCTTGAAAACATGAATCCTAGGATTATTTTTAGTGATTGAATTCATTATTTATTAGGTTCTTTCATGGATGGTTCTTGCGATTCTATGTTTTGATTGATATGATTGTGTCATGCATGAGCCATGGTCACATACCTTGCTATGTCTAGCAAAACATGTTTGTGCTTAGGGTTTTGATTGCATGCCTCATCTATGCATAGACTCATGTTTGTCTTAGTTAGGTACAAGTAGACATAGGTAATGATTTCAATCTGCATGCCGAGAGATCGGATGTGGCGTCTAGGTGGCGCAATTATCGAACTCCCAATAACCAACTAATAGAGAACTAATAATTAGAATTTGATTGCTAATAAAAGAAACCAAGGGGAATTGAGATCTGAGGGGACAAGCCTAATCTCTGATTTCTCACAACCAACTGTTCGCCTTAGCCTTCATTAAGATCAACAACTAACAGAACCTTGTTCGTAGTTTCACACTAGATAGCATAGAATAGTTAGTAGTAGATTCCAGTCCCTGTGGATTCGACAACACTACCTTTTGGGTACTTTATTACTTGAGCGACCCAATACACTTGTGGGTAGTTGTGGCACACTCTGTGCGTGCATCAATAATAAATGAAGAGTTAGTACTAGTATTTCTCAGTTTCAGTGATTCGTTACCTGACTTGTCCTAGTCCACTGTAGTACTTGTCCGACCCGTACACTTGCGATAGTATCGGCTTACATCAAGTTTTGTCATCGTTGTCGGGGATTAAGATTATTAGGAACACTAGAAGTTTGTTAATTTAGTCATTAGTTTTAGTTTTTATTTATTTCTTTGTTTGATATAATAAGAAAAATAAACCTTTGACCTAATTTGTAACACCCTTATCCCTTTCAGGACCCAGGTGTCACACCAGCCAGAGCTAGGGCATGAACCCTAAACCTAAGGCTGTAATCTGCTAATCAATTGGGAAAATAACAAGCGGAAGGTAATGAACAAACTGAATAACAAACTCCTCAACAGGTAGATATTGTTTATACAAGACCAAATAAGATATTGTCTGGAACATAGATCTCACAACACACATAGATAGGTAGCAGGATATCTAGATTTCGAGTGAGGAGCCTACAGACATCTCTCCTCTACTGCGTGATCGGGCGACACGCTAGAAGTACTCCTGTCTAACGACCTGCGAAAACAGTGTCAAGAAGAGGGCTGAGCTACTGGAGCTCAGCCGAAAGCGTAAACAACTCCGTCGGGTATAACTGCGTACCCGTATAAAATAATAAAGTCAGAGTAAAACCGCGTGTAAACACGAATAGAAAATCTTGAATTAAAAATACTGAAAACTGCTCAATCTTTGCGCAAGTAGTAAACGTTGATCGCTGTATTCTCTTAAAAATGCATATCCGAAGTTTACGATTACTCTGTCTTGTGAATCAAATATGAAACCGACATTCCCCCTGGGTAATCTGTACCTGTGCCCTCTTTCTCTCTGAGATGATCTCTATCTCTAGAAGGCGAGGAACGCGGCATCATCTGATACACAAGACTATTCTCTGACTACACATCTACTTCAATACTGCATGGCCAGCAACCAACGAGTATATCTGATACTGAGGTTGAGTATATATATCACGATAATCGAGCATCCCAAAAGGGATGGAAAGGGGTTTTGATTTTATAAAAGGAAGTAAACACGTATAGTTTGCTATTTTTGAAAAGAGAATTAAATCACTCCTCTCATAACTCAACGTCGTACTCTCTCGGCTCTTCACGCAGCCACTGTCTATACAAGTATTTCAATAGAATGTAGTCTTTTACGTATCTCGCTATTCTCTTTTACATTCTTGATTACTAAGCATGAAATGGTTATAAAACTCTATAAACTTTTATGAAACCCAAAGTTCACGCTTTTAAAACTGAAAACTGTGTCGTATAAAAATACGGTAAAACTAGCAAACTGTACAGGTAGATTTCCCCTCACCTGAGTCTGGTTCGAGTTAAGTCTGACTCGGTCCTTCAGCGACGGACTTGCCTTTGCCCTTGCTGTAGGGAATAAGAATTCTATAAATACAAAACTCGTATTCTAGACTCGTACTCTAATTTAAGCTAAATAGAATACGATAAACCTATTAAGCTCTCTAAGCGTGATTTCCTCCTAGCAAGTACTTCATGCTTTCTAAATGCGTAACTAATATAAGAATCATTACCTTAACTAACATGAATTTCTCACATGTTTTGGTAATAGAACCTATTTCCTCTTAAGTATCTTTCGGAACTTATACATGCTCTCCTTGAAATGAATTACTTGCTATAACGGTATGATTAAGCTACCAAGTAAATCGACAAAATTTCGGCAAAGTCTCTCTTGTTTATAGGGCTTAAATTCTAATACAAACATTCATCTCAAGAGTTAATATTCATGCCTACAACTAAGTCCATCTTTTATACATGCCTTTTATCCATCCAAGCATGCAATTTAAACATCATCAACCAATTGTCAAGCTTCCTCATTATATTAGGGGATGAAAGTTACTTCATCCTAAATATAAATTGGAGGATTCCCTTTACTATTTTAAGATCAATAAATGCCAAACAAGGCATAGAAAACTTACTAGGTATTGAAGGATTCACTCGTTTACCTAGCTTGTCCCTCTTCTAATTAATAATCCTTTACTCATGTTGGATTCAAACATTCTAAAATGTTAATTAGCATGTTTCCTTATCTAGCATTCATTTCATGTCTTCAAGACTCTTAGCATGCCCCTAAACATAATTGATTAGCAAGGTTAATTAAACTAAAATGTGTGTCACTTAAGCATGTCATCATGGTCACTAATAAAGCAATATATACTTAGGAAATCCCAAGAAAATTCAAGGCACCTCCCCTATATTTAGGGCCCCAAATTAATACAATCATCCCACAATCTACAATACTTTAATCATACAAGACACACACATATATATATATATATATCAGCTTTGTACTTCACAACCTCTAATGCTCATCTCAACATGCATTTCATTGACAAATCCTCAACTATTCTCATAATTAATACTCCGGCCTGCACCCAAGCCGATGAAGAGCTGAAATTAAATCATCCAAAGCCTCAGTTCATGCATCATATTACCTTAATTAAACCCCAAAGAATTTCCACTGATTTCCCTTAGAGCCTGACCCTTCGCAGAATTGATCACCGGGTTCGACTTGAAATCAAGCTTGGAGTGGTGGTGTGGCCGAATCCCAAAGAAGAGGAGTGGGTGTCGGCGGCGAAGAGGCTGGGCCAGGGGCGGCGTCGTGGCCGCTGGAGAGGGAGTCGAGGCGGCGTGAAGGCGCGTGGTGGCGGCCGCGTGCTTCAGCCGACCGAGCGGAGAGAAGGCGGTCAGCCGCGTGGATCTGGCCAAGGTGGTGGGCCTGCCTCGGCTCGAACAAGAAGGGGGGTCTCGTGTGAGCGAGAGAGATTGAGAGAGAGAGAGATTTGTTTTCTCTCTCTTTCTCTCATCTCTGTCTTTTAAAGGCGTAGATTCTCTTTTATTTATTTTTTAATTTTAATTACTTTAATTATTAGAGTATATTATATTTTAATACCTTTTTCTTTTAAATCTTTTATCCTTTAATTACTTTATAATACTTATCCTTTACTTTACGTCACATCATTTTTTTTAAAAAAATATTTTTCTTATTAATAATTATCAATAATTACGCCAACTCCGGTCCAGGAATCCCAGTCGGGCGACTCCTCGTGACATAGAGGTACATTTGTAGCATCACGGGTCATCCTTCTCTCCCGACCCAGATCCGTGAATCTCGGCTTTTGACTCGGCAAGATCTACTTTATTGGGACTCTAACTTTTGTCCGATATTCCTACTTAATTAATCTGGATTAATTAATATTTAATTAATCTTTGATTTAATTCATCTAACTCGGCTGACCATCCATCTCCAACTATTCTATATAACTCTGGCCTGGCCCATTAAGGCCTCTCTCGGCCCTATAGTTGCGAGAATGAATTTCGGTTCATTTTATTCTAATTTTTTTATTTTCCTTTAATCTTGAGGTTAAAATAATAAATCTGGTTTCGGAGCTAATTAACCTCAGTTGAAATTTTGAAAATTTACGGAAATGGACTTAGAAAATTCTGGGATGTTACAATTCTCCCACCCTTAGGAATTTCGTCCCCGAAATTTTCTTACAATAGATAACTACATGAACTGAGGGTACTATTCCCTCATCTGGTCCTCTCATTCCCAAGTAGCTTCTTCCACTTAGTGATGACTCTACAGTTCCTTCACTAGAGGTAACATCTTGTTCTTAAATACACTCTTCTATGGGAACTCTTCCTGGAATACTGTATCTTTTACTTTATTCTGGGGTCTCCAAGGGTACTATTCTTCCTTGATCTGCTGACCGATCACACCACTTGCAACGTACTCAGCAATCTCCTTCCAACTCATTAGATAATTCAAACTCTTGTGGTCGGTGAAGATTTTACAGGCTCCACAACAAAGGTAGTGTCGCCAGATCTTCGAAGCAAGGACCACTCAGATGTAATACCTACCTCTACTAAATGTAACACGCATCTCTCAATAAGAAGGATGTTACACCAGCCACGTCAAGAAGATATAACTAAAACCGATAACGATAGGTACACTCCCAAGACTTAGATAATCGTAAACATAATCTGTGTATCACAGATCATCAAACCAAATAAAATCAATATATGGCCACATCGCCCCTGAAGTCTAGGCAACATGACCTCAAATATAGAGTAGTAGTTATACATCACAAGTCTTTTATTTAATACTAATACGCACTAGGGAACGCAAGAGTCAACCACGATTACTCATTCTTGTTCATCTGGAATGTCATCCGGTGCAGCTGCAGCCTGTTGTTGTGTCACCATAAAGGCCTGTGCCATCAGATTAGCCTGAACTCCTCGGCCTCCTCGACCTCCTCGGCCTCCTTGAGATCTCCCCCCAGAAGATCCTCCTCTATTGCTCCCACTACTACCCACGGCAGAGTATCCTGATGGTGGCTGTGCACTTTGGCCTCCGGCTTGGAGTTGGGGAACTGTACCAACTCCCTGAACTAATAGGGGACATTCCTTCATATAATGTCCTGGCTGTTGACAGTGATAGCAAATGCCTACTCCAAGGCCCGCTCGACACTCTCCGGAATGATATCTCTTGCAAGTAGGGCATTGGGGCTTCTTCTGATTCTGGCTTCCTGTAAAAGAGCTGTCACTGCTGCTGGAGTTGCTCTTCTTGGCAGGTCTGTAACTGCCGCCTGCCTGAGAATCGAGCATACTTCTCTTCTTCGACTTCTCCGTGCGTCGCTTCTGCTGGTCCATGCTTGATTCAACTCTGAGCGAGGCCTCCACCAGCTCCGTGAAGTCCGAGAATCCTGACAACGTGACGATGTTCCGAATTTCGTCACGTAATCCTCGCTCAAATCTGCGACACTTCTGGTGTTCATTATTGGTATAGTCGGGTGCATATCTCCCAAGATCTGTAAATTTGGCCTCATAATCGGCCACAGAGAGACTGCCTTGGAATAGGCGAAGAAGCTCCACGTGCTTTGCGTCACGGTAGATTTGAGGCATGAATTTTCTGTCAAAAGCCGTCCTGAATTCGGTCCAAGTAAACACGGTCTGGTTTGGGCGACTTCGCTTGTATCCGAGCCACCACTGCAAGGCTCTCGGCTATGATAAAGTGTGATTGCTACTTTTTCTTCCTCCGCACATAAGAGCCTCAAATATAAGCTCCAAATGAGTGATCCAATTTTCAGCTTCCATGGTCTCAGAGGTACCCTCGAATGGTGTGATTCCCATTTGCCGAGCCTTATTCACATGGTCGTGCTTCTTCTGCTTTGACTGCTGGTATCCAGGAAATGCAGCGAATGATTGGGTCATCTGGTCGTACATTTGTTGCATTCCAGGGTTCCGTGCTGGCCCTGCTTGTGCTCCGGGTTGGTTATCGGGTCCAGGCTGTGCTCCCGGATAGTATCCCGAACCGTATTGTGTTCCCGGGTGGAACCCCGGTCCATAAGGCATTCCCGGTTGGAATCCGGGCCCGTAATACATCCCCGGCTGAAATCCGGGTCCATAAGGCATTCCCGGCTGAAATCCGGGTCCATAGGCTACTCCCGGCTGAAATCCGGGGGCATAGTACATTCCCTGATAAAATCCGGGTCCTTGCTGCATTCCTTGTTGAGGGTCGGGTGCATGAAAGGAGTGGGACCCTTCTGCCTGGTCTCCCGCCGGTTCTAGAACCTCCTCGGGTTCCGGGACATCCTCGAACTCAGGAACCTCCACTGGTTCTGGCGGTCCATAAGCTGGTACGGGTTCCTCCCGTGGCATACGAGGTGGCCTTCCGACACTTTTTGGTGCCATTATGAAAAAAAAAGCGTGTCAGTAGTATCCTCTAACTCTCTGAAAGCAAATATTAAACTTTATTCTACTGACACAACCCTCCCACCCTAAGGCTCTGACTACCCTAGGACTTCCTTAGGATTGACCTCGTTCTAATACCACCAAATGTAACACCCTTATCCCTTTCAGGACCCAGGTGTCACACCAGCCAGAGCTAGGGCATGAACCCTAAACCTAAGGCTGTAATCTGCTAATCAATTGGGAAAATAACAAGCGGAAGGTAATGAACAAACTGAATAACAAACTCCTCAACAGGTAGATATTGTTTATACAAGACCAAATAAGATATTGTCTGGAACATAGATCTCACAACGCACATAGATAGGTAGCAGGATATCTAGATTTCATGTCAGAGCCAGCTCTGATTACATCTCCTCTACTGCGTGATCGCATCGACACGCTAGAAGTACTCTCGCCTAACGACTCGCGAAAGCAAAGGTCAAGAAGAGGGCTGAAGCTACCGAGCTCGGTGGCGAAAGCGTAAAACAACTGCCGGGTATAACTGCATTCGTGATAAAATAATAAAGTCATAGAGTAAAACCGCGTGTAAACACGAATAGAAAATACTGAATTAAAAATATCAAAATCGCTCGAATCTGCGCAAGTAAACGCGTTGATCGCTGTATTCTCTTAAAATGCATATCCGAAGTTTACGTTTCTCTGTCTTGTGAATCAAATATGAAACCGGCATTCCCCACAGGTAACTGCACTGCCCTCTTTCTCTCGAGATGATCTCTATCTCTAGAAGGCGCAGGAACGCGGCATCATCCGGATACACAAGACTATTCTCCCACTACACATCTACTTCAATACCGCATGGCCGAAACCAACGCAGTATATCCGATATCGAGGTTGAGTATATATATCACAAATCGAGCATCCCAAAAGGGATGGAAAGGGGTTTTGATTTTATAAAAAGGAAGTAAACACGGATAGTTCGCTATTTTTGAAAAGAGAATTAAATCACCCTCTCATAACTCAACGTCAGACTCTCCGGCTCTTCACGAGCCACTCGTCTATACAAGTATTTCAATAGAATGTAGTCTTTCGTATTCAGAATCGCTTCTCTTTTTCATTCATTACTAAGCATGAAATGGTTATAAAACTCTATAAACTTTTATGAAACCCAAAGTTCACGCTTTTAAAAGCTGAAAGCGTATGCGTATAAGAATACGGTAAAACTGGCAAACTGTACAGGTAGATTTCCCTCACCTGAGTCTGATTCGAGTTAAGTCTGACTCGGTCCTTCAGCGACGGACTTGCCTTTGCCCTTGCTGTAGGGAATAAGAATTCTATAAATACAAAACTCGTATTCTAGACTCGTACTCTAATTTAAGCTAAATAGAATACGATAAACCTATTAAGCTCTCTAAGCGTGATTTCCTCCTAGCAAGTACTTCATGCTTTCTAAATGCGTAACTAATATAAGAATCATTACCTTAACTAACATGAATTTCTCACATGTTTTGGTAATAGAACCTATTTCCTCTTAAGTATCTTTCGGAACTTATACATGCTCTCCTTGAAATGAATTACTTGCTATAACGGTATGATTAATCTACCAAGTAAATCGACAAAATTTCGCAAAGTCTCTCTTGTTTTATAGGGCTTAAATTCTAATACAAACATTCATCTCAAGAGTTAATATTCATGCCTACAACTAAGTCCATCTTTTATACATGCCTTTTATCCATCCAAGCATGCAATTTAAACATCATCAACCAATTGTCAAGCTTCCTCATTATATTAGGGGATGAAAGTTACTTCATCCTAAATATAAATTGGAGGATTCCCTTTACTATTTTAAGATCAATAAATGCCAAACAAGGCATAGAAAACTTACTAGGTATTGAAGGATTCACTCGTTTACCTAGCTTGTCCCTCTTCTAATTAATAATCCTTTACTCATGTTGGATTCAAACATTCTAAAATGTTAATTAGCATGTTTCCTTATCTAGCATTCATTTCATGTCTTCAAGACTCTTAGCATGCCCCTAAACATAATTGATTAGCAAGGTTAATTAAACTAAAATGTGTGTCACTTAAGCATGTCATCACGGTCACTAATAAAGCAATATATACTTAGGAAATCCCAAGAAAATTCGGCGGCACCTCCCCTATATTTAGGGCCCCGAAATTAATACAATCATCCCACAATCTACAATACTTTAATCATACGAGACACACATATATATATATATATATATCAGTTTTGTACTTCACAACCTCTAATGCTCATCTCAACATGCATTCATTGACAAATCCTCAACTATTCTCATAATTAATACTCCAGCCCTGCACTCCAAGCCATGAAGAGCTGAAATTAAATCATCCAAAGCCTCAGTTCATGCATCATATTACCTTAATTAAACCCCAAAGAATTTCCACCGATTTCCCTTAGAGCACTGACCCTTAGTAATTGATCACCGGTTCGACTTGAAATCAAGCTTGGAGTGGTGGTGTGGCGAATCCCAAAGAAGAGGAGTGGGTGTCGACGGCATTTAAGGAGCCGCACGCTGAAGGCTGGCGTCGTGGCCGCTGGCTAGAGGGAGCCGGGCGTGAAGGCGCTGGTGGCGGCCGCCGGCTGCACACCAGTGCGGAGAGAAGGCGGCTGGTCACGCCGTGGATGGATCGGCGAAGGTGGTGGGCTCGTCGGCGGCTCGAACAAGAAGGGGGGGCTGTCTCGTGTGAACGAGAGAGAGATTGAGAGAGAGAGAGATTTGTTTTCTCTCTCTCTTTCTCTCATCTCTGTCTTTTAAAGACAGAGATTCTCTTTTTTTTATTTATTTTTTTTAATTTTAATTACTTTAATCATTAGAGTATATTATATTTTAATACCTTTTTCTTTTAAATCTTTTATCCTTTAATTACTTTATAATACTTATCCTTTACTTTACGTCACATCATTTTTTTAAAAAAAATATTTTTCTTATTAATAATTATCAATAATTCTGCCAACCTGCATCCTGAATCCCGGGTCGACGACTCCGTGACATAGGTCATTTGTAGCATCACGGGTCGTCTTTTTCTCCCGACCCAGATCCGCGAATCTCGGCTTTTGACTCGGCCAGATCTACTTTATCGGGACTCTAACTTTTGTCCGATATTCCTACTTAATTAATATTTAATTAATCTTTGATTTAATTCATCTAACTCGGCTGACCATCCATCTCCAACTATTCTATATAACTCTGGCCTGGCCCATTAAGGCCTCTCTCGGCCCTATAGTTGCGAGAATGAATTTCGGTTCATTTTATTCTAATTTTTTTATTTTCCTTTAATCTTGAGGTTAAAATAATAAATCTGGTTTCGGAGCTAATTAACCTCAGTTGAAATTTTGAAAATTTACGAAAATGGACTTAGAAAATTCTGGGATGTTACATAATTCTTTTGATCTTTTTTGTATGAGGTACCATGTTGAATGTAGGATGCAAAAAGTTTACCTATGGTTGTCTCAAAAGCAGCTTTAGAAGTTGCAGTTGTTACTCTTTCAGAAAAGATCAACAAACTTATCAATAATACACCAATTCTAAGAAGCCCATGCAACAATGCCTACCAAGCATATTAGGGCGGACATCCAAACCACTCAAGCTATCATTATGAACCATAATGGGGATGTCCTCAGCAAAGATTTACTCCATATTCCCAACCTTAAGGGCGGTGGCATAATTATCATCCAGGTTTTCGATATGAGACACAAAGAAGGGAACAAGAAGATTTTCATTAGCAAGAGGTCCTTGATAACTTTGTGAATGAGCATGGCGATAGCCCAATGATTTCAATTGACAATAGGTATTTGATAATTTTGTGAACGAGCATGCCAAATAACCCACTCTTGATACTGAAGGTGGATTGCAATTCACAACTGTCCCTATCAATGTAGATACAAAAATGAGTAATGAGGACAGAAGTTACAAGGATGATCTTAATTTCATACATAGTTTGGAGACAAAAGAGTGGTCACATTTGCAACTGTTGCAAGACAAAGTCTCTGCATTCATGGAGGAGTTGTCAAAATTTACACTACAAACAGAAGAATTTTAAGCCGTTGATAACTAATTTACAAATATGCAAGCCTCTCTTCACAAGCTTAAGAACCATATGGGATAACCTCTTAAAATGAATTTTGATGAACAAAGTAGTTTTGAACAATAGGTGGAAGAATGTATTCTATAATAAGAAAGTCTAGCAGAAAACTTATTATTATTATTTTTGTTATTACGGTAGGGCATTCCAAATTGATCTGACTTTCCCATACTAAAGAACAATGTAGAGTGTAAATCCTCATTTCATTAGGCACCAAAACACCCAACTACTTAGAGGGTTCCACTCTACCTAGTTGTGTTTATATCAAGGAGTAGCTTCTTAATTTGAGTGACACTCTGATTAGGAGCCAAAACCTCAAACTACTTCATCACAACAAGCAGCGTAACACTGTCTTTATTGCTTTCACAACTACTATGTAAATCAATACTTTATTGTTCTCTTACTTGTCCACTAAGTTATATTATAAAGGTTTAGAAGCTTGAACTAGTATCACGAAGCCTCTTGGAGTGATTGAAAGTAATACTTAGCAATAAGAGTCAAAATAACCTGACAATGAGTTATCTATTATCACTAGAGATTATGAGTGCAACAAAGATGTTCTCTAAGTGCCCATGGTACTTCATAGGACAATTTAAAAGAAAAAGTTGTGTGTTATGATGGTGCACTACGAATAAAGTAAGCTGAAATATTTCCCAACCGTGTCTTTGTCGGTGTATACAAAACATGTTTTTCCATATATGGATTTTTCAATGAATTTTAAAAATTCCGTCTATTAGCTACCCATCTCGACACTTAAAAATTTGCAATAAATCTAAAATTAGCTAGGTTTCTACTCATCTATACACTTAAAGATGTACATTGTCCTCAATGTACTCAATAAAGCATAACAAAAATAAGGCTAATAGTAATCAAGGAGAGAGGTAAACTAAAACTTCCCCGGTTCGATAATGAGACTCTTAGCCCCAAGCTATGATTGCGTAAGTATATACCTGGGAGTGCACATCCATATCTCAAATCTGCAAGATAAGAATAATCATTATAGATCCAAAACATGCTAATTCACTAGAAGCCAAAGAAAGGAAAAATAAAGATAAGTTTGGCTTGGACGAAACACTTTCCAACTGATATACAAAGGACTAAATACTGAAAAATATAACACAACAAAACAAAGTGATAAGATGGTAAATCCTTAATCCTTGGGATGTGGCTACTTATCTGTCGGTGCAATAGGTGGTGTGATAGCTAGTGCAGGTGATGGAGGAGATGGTGATAGTGCGGCAAGCTGTAATAGCGGTGCAAGTATAGAATGTGGTGGATTACGGAGGTGCGTAGATAACTCCCTAAGCTTAGCTCGAATCTGGTGCTTCTCCTCCAAAATAGTATCCTGCACAACCAACATCTCGGTGATTTTCTCCTCTAGTCTCCTCGATAATGAGAGTAGTAGGGGTACAACGGCTGATGGTAGAGAGTCCTCTGATCCTGACCCTACCGCGTCAGGACTCTATGAATCATCGTTGTTGGCTCATTGTGGCCTGAGTGCAGAATGAGAGTCTAACAGCTACCAAAGTGACGAACCAGAACCATTTGAACTAGTGTGCTCATCTTGAAGGGTGCGACCATGAGCAACCTCTACACTCCCTCTGTCGAGAGCTACACTCCCATCCCGCGGATTAGCAATGTGATATATGGTCTGGCTATGATGGCATGAAGGCGGAGGTGTTATCTCTGAAGTGTAAAGTAATCGGTGAGTACATATCCGGGATGGAGGGGTGCACGCTTGAGAATACTATAGAGGAGGAATCGATCGGTGTGAGTGACAACTCCCGTGCTATCCTCTCTCCCAACGATCATCTGGCTAATGAGTGCATGTATGTAATGCCCCGATTTTTCAAGTAATTACTTTGAACTTTCTGGGAAAAAAAAAGGTAATCTTAAATAGATAAGCATGTGACAAACTTAGGGATAAATAATAATAATAATAATAATAATAATAATAATAATAATAACATTAATAATCGTAGGCTGAGAAGAGGAGAGAGAGAGAGAAAATCAATTCTCTCATCTCTCTCAACCTCATTCGATACCCTAACCCCTTTCCTAATCCATTTCCTTCCCTTCACTTTCTATCCACGCCATCGGTAGGTTACCCACTGCCACCTACCCAACCGGCCATAGCCATGCCAAGAGCTCCCATGCCGCCCTGGCCCCACGCCTGAAATGCCGGCCACCAAATTAGCTCCACCTTTGCCCCGGCCGTATGCGGCGCAAGAACATCTACCCGCCCCCCGGACGCCACTCGTCAGCCACCTAGCTTCGGCCGTCCATCCCTCGACCTAGACCGCCCTGCCCCTTGTCACCGGGTCGCTCCTCCCGCGACCGCCCGACTGCTTATGTGACCAACAAGGTCGGCGTGCAGATCGACGCCATTATGCAGCCACAACCACGAGCTCGTCGTCGGCTTGCAACGCTACCTCTCCACCACCCTCGCGACTGAGAAGGTAAAGGGAAAGACAAGGGTGCTACAGGAGTTATCGAAGGACTGAGTTGATCTTAGAGATCTACTAGACATAGGTTAGGGAACACAACTGTAAACTTATCGTAATTCTCTCGTATTTTTATCGTATTGACTTCCTGAGAATTCATGTTATGAATTGATTAGTTTCCATAAATACTGTAAATTTTCAAGCATGAAAGTAGTGATCATGTTCGGTATTTTTTTGAAAACCCATTTATGAAATACTGTAAATTTTCAAGCATGAAAGTAGTGATCATGTTACATAGATATATTAGTGCACTGCACCGTACTCACATACATGCCTGTGCCAGAGGTGGCTCTACGATAGAGCCAGAAAGTACGATACTAGGTAGGAGAGGGGTGGTTTTATATAACTCTGTTTTTACTAGTCTAACTATCTGTTTTTCAAACACTTCTGATTTCAAGAAATAAAACCCCCTTTCCGTACCCGTCGGGTGCTTAGTATACGTATATACACTTATAGCTCACGATCGTTGAGTTGATCCGACCGGAGAGCTACCGAGTGTTGAGTTGGTCCACTCTGGTTCCGCTGGATGGTAGTAGAGGTGTAGATGACACTAATATGATTGATGACAAGGATTTGTTTCCATAGCTTGTCACCTCCACAGTTGTTGAGTTGGTCCAACCGTGAAGGCAACTGGCTTGATACGGTCAGCCAGGACATATGTGGAAATCATCTCCAGCAGATTGACATTCATATGATTCAAGACGAGGATTTGATTCCATAGCTTGTCACCTCCACGATTGTAGAGTTGGTCCAACCATGAAGGCTACTGGCTTGAGATGGTGAGCCCGGACATATGTGGAATCCATCTCCCACAGACGAGGATTTATTTCCATAGCTTGTCACCTCCACGGTTGTAGAGTTGGTTCAACCGTGAAGGCTACTGGCTTTGAGATGATCAGCCAGGACATATGTGGAAATCATCTCCCGCTCTGATGATTAAAGATTAATGAGATGCATATATGCATATCATTTGATTTTATTGGATATTGCCACGATTCATATTTATGATCAACATGGTGCTTTCCATGGTATTTCAAATTTTGATATTTTATTATCTACAATTGAAGCCATATAGGTATGTTAAACCTGACAGTAGTGTTAGTACCTCATTCAGCTCCTATAGCTAATCCTGTTGTTGTATGATCTTTTGCAGGTAGTAAGCAGGGTCATGGTTCTGCTTAGAATGGAAGATAGGGTCTTGATTTCCTTTGTCGGCTATGACCACCTAGCCCACGTCGTGTATTACATTTCGTGTTTATAATTTGAGGAGTAGTGTCAACTCCTATCTAGACTCGCGATGTATTTTAGGCCATTATGGCTTGTATCAGTATTGTATTTGACTTTATGTTTTACTAATATTAGCGTTGATTATGAGTAAATGTTTATTTTATACAGCCTTAGGCCGGGGTTATTTCCCTGACCTGGCTGGTGTGACACCTGGGTCCGGAAAAGGATAAGGGTGTTACATTTATTGGTATCAAAGTGGTTAATCCTAGGTAACCTAGTTATGGTCAGAGCCTTTGGGTGGGAGTTCGCGCCGGTAGACATAATGTGGAAATAAGTATTATTTTAAAAGTTCTTAGGGATTATAATGATTATATACTAATTTATAGATGGTTAGTGTGACAGAGATTTTGTTTTCAAGTAATGGAGTTTCATTAAATCTATGCAACTTGACTTATCTACTAAGTATCAACTTTTATTTATTTATTTTATTTTCTTGGGCTTGATTACATGGATAAACATAGAATAGTTAGTCTCCAATGTATGAAGGATAGCAGAGAACACAACAAGGAGGCTGAAACCAGAATCTATTGTCCTCGCTATCTGAGCCAACATGAAAGGATTTCAACCAGTATGCCTTTGTTCAGAAGAACATAGGGATCTCTGAGGATGCATAATTATTTTGAGAGAACATTGGTTTTTGTTAGACGGTCTTGGAAACCAAAACTTAGGGTGCCCTGTGGTGAGTCACCATATCCTTGTTCTAGAGATTTGGAAATGGTTGATGATGAAATAATTGACAACCTAAACAATATAGTGAAAGAGCTCTAACTATAATAGTGTTGAAATATAGATGTTATTATTGAGTTAAGTAAATAGAATCCAGCTTCAGAAGATTCTCTGGAGACAGGACATCAGTTGTACATATCTTGAGATGGCACATTTAAAATTACTTTTAAGTCATGGAAGAGTTTATAAAAATACTAAATTAGATGCACATATATCAGGAAAGGAATTTTAAAACTTAATGATAACTTTACTGTTTGTCTATGTGCTCTAGATCAATAATATTTACATTGAATGCTGGCGACAAATTAGGATGTAAGAAGAACATTGATTTTATTCAATCAAATGGGTCCAGTTAACATTAACAGATTTATGAGTACTAGAATTTCTCTTGATAATAGCAAATATACCTCGCCCCACATATATGTTTTTATTATGATGCTAATAATGGATTGAATAACATTATTGATAGTGAATCCTAAGGGAATATCTTGTTTACTTATATATATATATATATATATACATTTTTTTTTATCTTGTGGAAATGGTTGGTCATGGAACAGTTGAACTTGTTAGCTAATCTTATTTATCTGTGTGGGATTACATTAGGGTGCTCTGGATTAAATTGTTTCTGATCAAGTACAATAATAGAATCTAGATTAGAAGCTCACTCTATAATAGAATCTTACAGATTTTTTTTGGAACCTATGGAGAGCCAGCATACGCAAGATTCTTTAAGATCTGAAGTTGTTATGGAGGACAAGTATAATTAAAAAAAGGGGGATGTTGTTTAACTTTGATGGGTGGTGTATGGTGGAACTGATTTTCTGTACTGTTTTGGAAGTTCTATCAATTTTGATTTTGTGTTTATAATTGTTGGGAGTTTAATTTAGTTATTTAAAGCTGAATATAGTCTTATAGAGATGAATTTACTGGATAATGGTTGGAGCTCTACTTGAACATGTTTCACCATAAGATTATACTAGAGGGAAGCAACACGAATGAATTGGAAACATTGACCAGAAACCACGTGGATATGTAGAAAGATTTACCTTACTTTTGTTCCAATGGTAAGGTGGTTGACTAAATGCATGAGGAGATCTCTGAATAATTGTTGTGTGTGTTGGGGTGTGTTCAGATTTTTGCTAGAGTCTGAACAGGAATTGTGGCTCATTTCTGCTACAGTATGATGAAAATTAGATGTTGGGTCAGCATAGAATGAAATTTTGAGTTTGTTTTTGATCTTATTGGACTTGAATATTTGATTTTATGTGAAATGTTTTGCAGCTATCACCAAATCTTATATGCTTCTATTGATGACTTGGGAGAGCTAGTGGGTTCTTTGAAAATAAGAATAAATTTTCAACCAATTTGGATAGATGTACACTAAGTCATCTGGTGATTAAGTGAGTTCTATTTTTCTTCCATGGGTAGTGTAATAGATAATGATGGTTTTCTGCTCATAGATGATGATTATTATGTATACTAGGTTAGGTATTCTAAAGACTGTAAAATTGCTGCTAAGATGATTTCCGAAAAAACAAAATGAGGAGAATATGCACTTATGAGAGTACAATTTTGAGCTTGTAGTTAACTCAAATTCCTAGGCTATTAATAGTGAAGTCAGGTGGGGGAGGTAATTTCATATACAATTTTGAACTATTGAATATGCCTTAGAGATCCAGTAATAAGTAGCTGGGGGTCCAGGGAAATTGTTATAAATGCGAGTGGTTCATATAAATTCTGTATGGCCTCTCGTTGATTAACAGGAATTGGGAACATGTTACCGTTCAGACAAGTGAGATATGATTCTAATGGTCAAACTAGCAAGTTACAACAATTCTTTATCTGGTTCTCTAACATCTTGCGCCACAATGTGCCAAATAATCCCATCAGTAGTATATGAAAATTTTCATAGTTATATTGGGTTTGTGAGGATCTTGATTGACCTGCTTTATTCTAATTTCTTAAGTTCATAATGTATGAGTAAGAATGATATAATAAATGTCAACTATATCCCTTGGATTGATTTGATTGATTATAAGTTTGGAGGCTAGGATAAGACCAAATAGCATAAGTTTTAAAGTTTATGATTTCTTATCATGAGAACTGCTTGAGGTTACTTGACCATAGAAATTATGCTGAGGCATAGAAAAGCTAACATCAGTTAAAATCAAACCTGAAAATAACCGAGTAGTATTTAACAGGATCAAAAGGATAATCAAAATTTATATTTATCTTGGGCTGATTGAGACTGTGATACCTTAATTGATTCTAGAGATCTTTCTAGGCCGTTAATAAAGTCGACAGCTATAGATCCTGTGAAAGTTGTAAGGCATATATTAATTGTAGAGAAGGTGATTAGGCGGGGGAAAATGAAAGAAAGTTGATACTACCACTTGTAGGTGGTGATGCAAATTTCGAGGACGAAATTTTTCTTAAGGGGGGAGAAATGTAACGCCCCGGTTTTTCAAGTAATTACTTTGAACTTTCTGAAATAAAAAGGTAATCTTAAATAGATAAGCATGTGACAAACTTAGTGATAAGTTAAATATTGAATATAATTAATAGACTAAGGTGGACTTAGACTATGTTGAATAAAGAGATAAGTTTAATTAAAAGGGGCTTGTGACTTTAATTTTAAAGATAATGGAAATGGAATAAAATAAGGAATTAATTTTTAAACCCTAACTTTATAATAATAATAATAATAATAATAATAATAATGATAATAATAATAATATTATTATTATTATTATCATTATTATTATTATTATTATTATTATTATTATTAATCAGTGGATGAGAGGAGAGGAGAGAGAGAGAAAATCAATTCTCTCATCTCTCTCAACCTCATTCGATGCCCTAACCCCTTTTCTTCTCCATTTCCTTCACTTCTCTACCTATCCACACCGTCGGTCGGCTACCCTCGCCCGCCACCCAACCGGCCGCCATAGCCACGCCGGCATGCCGTCTCACACACCCCCACGGCCACCAAATTACTCCGGCTTTGCTTTGCCCTAGCTGTGCGCATGCGCGACATCTGCCCGCCCACCGGACACCACTCGGCAGCCACCTAGCTGCGGCCGTCTGTCCCTCGATCCAGACCGCCCCACCCCTTGTCGCTGGCTGGCTCCTCCACACCGGCCTGCGGCTCAGCCAACAGTCAGCGTGCCCCTGCGCCGAAGCCGTTCTGCAACCACCTCCACGAGCTCGTCGTCGCCCTGCGACGCTACCTCTCCACCACCCTCGCGACTAAGAAGGTAAAGGGAAAGACAAGGGTGCTTCGGGAGCTGTCGAAGGACCGAGTTGATCTTAGAGATCTACTAGACTTAGGTGAGGGAACACAACTGTAAACTTATCGTAATTCTCTCGAATTTTTATCGTATTGATTGCTTGAGAATTCATGTTATGAATTGATTAGTTTTCATAAATACTGTAAACTTTCAAGCATGAAAGTAGTGATCATGTTCGGTACTTATTGAAAACCCATTTATGAAATACTGTAAATTTTCAAGCATGAAAGTAGTGATCATGTTACAAAGACATATGAGTGCACTGCACCGTACTCACATACATGCCTGCGCCAGAGGTGGCTCTATGATAGAGCCAGAGAGTATGATACTAGGTAGGAGAGGGGTGGTTTTATATAACTCTATTTTTACTAGTCCAACTATCTTTTTTTCAAACCCTCCTGATTTCAAGAAACAAAACCCCCTTTCCGTACCCGTCGGGTGCTTAGTATACGTATATACACTTGTAGCTCACGATCGTTGAGTTGATCCGACCGGAGAGCTACTGAGTGTTGAGTTGGTCCACTCTGGTTCCGCTGTATAGTAGTAGAGGTGTAGATGACACTAATATGATTGATGACAAGGATTTATTTCCATAGCTTGTCACCTCCACAGTTATTGAGTTGGTCCAACCGTGAAGGCAACTGGCTTGATACGGTCAGCCAGGACATATGTGGAAATCATCTCCAGCAGATTGACATTCATATGATTCAAGACGAGGATTTGATTCCATAGCTTGTCACCTCCACGATTGTAGAGTTGGTCCAACCATGAAGGCTACTGGCTTGAGATGGTGAGCCCGGACATATATGGAATCCATCTCCCACAGTCGAGGATTTATTTCCATAGCTGGTCACCTCCACGGTTGCAGAGTTGTTCCAACCGTGAAGGCTACTGGTTTTGAGATGATCAGCCAGGATATATGTGGAAATCATGTCCCGCTCTGATGATTAAAGATTAAAGAGATGCGTATATGCATATCATTTGATTTTATTGGATATTGCCACGATTTATATTTATGATCAGCATGTTGTTTTCCATGTTTTAAATATCGTTCAGTCTTTGTATTTCACATTTCGATATTTTATTATCTACAATTGAAGGCATACAAGTATGTTAAACTTGAGAGTAGTGTTAGTACCTCACTAAGCTCTTGTAGCTCATCCTGTTGTTGTATGATCTATTGCAGGTAGTAAGCAGGTCATGGTTCTGCTTAGAATGGAAGATAGGGTCTTGATTTCCTTAGTCAACTCTGACCACCTGGCCCACGTCGTGTATTACATTTCATGTTTATGATTTTAGTAGTGCCAACTCCTATCTAGACTTGTGATGTATTTTAAGCCATTATGGCTTGTATCAGTATTGTATTTGACTTTATTTTTTGGGTTAAAGCCATTTGTTGTCCTTGAAAACAGGACCAATGTTCATTTCCATCCCAAAATTCAAAATTTGTTCAATATGGTCCCTATGTATTGCATATTTTGACATTTTGGGTCCCAATATATTCCGTATTTTGGCATTTTTGGTCCCTTTGCTGACGTGGCGGTCATGCAGAATACCAGTGAAATGCATATAATCTTTTTATTATTATGTTTAGGTCATTATTTTGCTGATGTGGAGTGATAAGTGTCAGTATATGCTGATGTGGACCGTATTGAACAAATTTTAAATTTATGGGATGGAAATGAACATTGGCCCTGTTTTCAAGGACCAACAATGGCTCTAACCCTTATTTTTTCCTAATATTAGCCTTGATTATGAGTAAATGTTTATTTTATACAGCCTTCGGCAGGGGTTCTTTCCCTGACCTGGCTGGTGTGACACCTGGGTCCAGAAAAGGATAATGGTGTTACATTTAGTGTTATCAAAGCGGTTAATCCTAGGTAACCTAGTTATGGTCAGAGCCTTAGGGTGGGAGTTCGCGCCGGTAGACATAATGTGGAAATAAGTAGTAATTTAAAAGTTCTTAGGAATTATAATGATTATATACTACTTTTTAGATGGTTAGTGTGACAGAGATTTTGTTTTCAAGTAATAGAGTTTCATTAAATCCATGCAACTTGACTTATCTACTAAGTATCAACTTTTATTTATTTATTTTATTTTCTTGGGCTTGATTACATGGATAAACATAGAATAGTCAGTCTCCAATGTATGAAGGATAGGAGAGAACACAACAAGGAGGTCAAACTGTAATCTATTGTCCTCGCTATCTGAGCCAACATGAAAGGATTTCAACCAGTATGCCTTTGTTCAGAAGAACATAGGGATCTCTGAGGATGCATAATTATTTTGAGAGAACATTGGTTTTTGTTAGACGGTCTTGGAAACCAAAACTTAGGGTGCCCTGTGGTGAGTCACCATATCCTTGTTCTAAAGATTTGGAAATTGTTGCTGATGAAATAATTGATAACCTGAACAGTAGAGTGAAAGAGCTCTAACCGTTAATAGTGTTGAAATCTAGTTGTTATTATTGAGTTATGTAAATAGAAGCCAGCTTCCAAAGATTCTCTGGAGACAGGACATCAGTTTTACATATCTTGAGATGGCATATTTAAAATTACTTTTAAGTCATGAACTCTGAAGGATTTATAAAATCACTAAATTAGATGCACATAAATCAGGAAAGGAATTTCAAAACATAATGATAACTTTACTGTATGTCTATGTGCTCTAGATCAATAATTTTGACATTGAATGCTGGTGACAAATTAGGATGTAAGACGAACATTTTTTTCATTCAATCAAATGGGTCCAATTAACATTAACAGATTTATGAGTACTAGAATTTCTCTTGATAATAGCAAATATACCCCTTCCCCACAGATATGTATTTATTATGATGCTAATAATGGATTGAATAACATTATTGATAATGAATCCTAAGGGAATATCTTGTTTACTTATATATATATATATATATATATATATATATATATATATATATATATATATATATATATATATGTTGATGCCAAAAACTGGTCCACATCACGCTTTGGCCACTGTTGCCTCGTGATCTGGCGTCAGCTCTCGACCAACGGTTAAAATTTATAGTTGGTGTGGGCGGCTTACTTACGCTTCGAGCGGGGGTAGCGGAGAACATCATGAAAACTCCGATCGGAATTACCTGCATCAACCTCAGTAAAAGGAGAGGGCGTGATCGGAATTGGGCCTCTCCGCCTGATTCAAATTGGCGCTTAAGTCAGAAAACTTGAGTAAAGAGTCTTCGATTTAGGCAATTCTCTGTGTGATGGGTTTTTCGGATCCCCCTTTCTTCTATTAACACTCTCCTTTTATAGCACCTTAGAGGCGGTTCAGGAAAGGCGGTGGAATAAGGCGGTGAGTTAGGTAAATATCTCTTAAGGCGATAGGAAAATATCTGCCGCCTAGCGCGTAGATGCCACGCAGATAAAACGGGATAAATATCTGCCCACTGTAGCAAGTGGATAAGGCCTACTCACTGTAGGGGCATTAGATATTTCTCTCTCTCTCTTTCTCTCTCCACCCCAAGCCCTATACAAGAGGGTTGTTATAATTCTGACGGACTTGTTCGCAGGATTGAATCCTCACGTTATTTGCCGAACGGAATTGTGCAAGGGTGGTGATATTGCCATGTGGCCAAAGGAACAAGTGGTCCTTTAGGTTAATGACACCTGTCTTCACCAAATATACCCGTAACACTAGTCCCCTCCAAAGTGTACTTGTTCGAAAAATATGAGCGAGGGGTGAGCTAACCGCACGTTTCGCTTGGTTCGAGAACAAGTATCGTTCTTAGTTGGCATGTCTATGTAGGCGTAGGCTTTGTGTAGGGTTACTTACGTCTAAAGTACACGTGTTTTAATAAGCGACCGACGTTTACTGTGTTATCTCTTCGCTGTTATCGAGGTAGATTTTTTGCTCCGGAATTCTCGTCTATAGTGCTGATAGGTTCTCCTATTTAAGGGCTTGTATGAATGGCGAGTTTGGGCAGAAATCTTTTTGTACTTTTGCATCTTTGTATCATGGCTCAGCGCTTGTCTTTTTATAAGTTTTTTACTTTTTCCTCAATGTTCTCGACACTTACGAATTCTCAGCTCTTTTTACAAGCATCTATCGGAATTAAGGACTGGAATAATCCACTTGGTAAGTCCGAACGGCTGTGTATGGCCGGCTAGTCTGTTAATCGACAGGGGGGTTGGTGAGATGAGTATCGACGCTGGGTGGAAAGCTTTTCATGTCGATCACGATGTGGAAGCGGGGGACCTCTTAATTTTTACCTATGCAGGGGGTACGCGTTTTGAAGTTGAGATGTTCGGAGACGACTCCTGCCGCAGAGAGGTGGGCCCCCACCTTCGCCTCACAACCCGTTCCCCTAGTAATAATGGGGGACAAATATGGTTGCTAAGTCCGTATGCCTCTTCTGAGTCTTATCCGAGCGTGTCCTCGGATGGGTCTACGGATATTTAACTTTAGTCCGTTGGACAACATGTTTTTGTTATTTTTGTTTTGTTTGCGTTCGCCATATAACCTGAATAAATGACGTTTGTCGTTTTGTTTCTAAATCCTTTGACATTTTTATGAGGCCTTCACTGGCGATCCTATGTTGGAGTGTGTGCTTTGTCTCATACGGTACAGGCTCTACCTTCCACGTAACGCTCCTTTCTCCCTAGGATGACACGTGTCTCCTCTACTATTTAGTATTAAAGGGGGATAGTGGCGCGACGTGCGCGGCGTGCGCGTTTGTCAACGTCATGATGGGTGACGAGCGTGGCTTTCCATGTGTGTCAGGCGGCGTCTGGTATTGCTGACGTGGGCAGAATTTTGAATTGTTTCGAGGAGGTGTAATGATGGTTATTTGAACGGTCCAGATTTGCGGACCCTTGGTTCAACGGTTCTGATCGGAATACAATCCTAGATCTAACGACCACGGATTCGTTGCCTTTGAATATAAGTGGAACCGTACAGGCAGCAGAAGGTTGTTTCGAAAATCGAGTCGCGTCTTCTTCTCCAAATTTCCTCTTCTCCGGGGAGCCCTGGTTTTGAGCTTTCTGCGGTTTTCTTCTCTTTTTCCTTTCCTAAGGTAATGGCTAGTGCTGCTTCTTCCTCCTCTAGTTCTTCTCATGAGCCCTCGATTCCTTCTTCGTCCAACCCTACGGTTTCTGTTGCGATCCCGGGTGAACTTGGAGGCGTTCCAGTTCAGGCTTCACGGGTTCACCCTGCCTCTTGGGCAATGAGTAGAGGGTCGAACACATTCATAAGCCTTCTAGGGCAGAAGGATGTAGATAACCTAGTAGAGAGATACGAGATAGACCTCTCTTTATTTGAGGTTAGAGTTCCTTGTTCAGGGGAGAGGGCGAGTGCCCCCAGGGAGGGGGAGATAGCTGTTTATCAGGACGCGTTGCTAGGTGGGCTTAGGCTTCCTTTCCCTGATTTTGCTAAGGCAATCCTAGAGGAATATCGTTTGTGTCCCTCGCAGTTAACTCCGAACTCTTGAAGGCTGCTCAACGGATTTGTCCTGGTTTTTAAGAATTATGGGGTAAATCCGACCGTCCGCTGGTTCCGTCTGTTGTTTAGCCTTTGCTTGGAGTCTAATGCCGATTGGTATTATTTCTCGACTCTCCCTGGGAGAAAGTTTCTAGGGAAAGTTTCTTCTTCCATCAAGCGATGGAAGAGCAAGTTTTTCTTTGTTAGATGTAAGTCCGAGTGGGATATCCGAACAAGGTGGGAGGTTCCCCGTGCGGACATTACTTGTGAGGAGATGTCAGAAGAAGAGGAAAATCTTCTTAAGTCAATGACGGGGCTATCCAAAGTCTATATGGATAGGTTTTTGACCAAGGAAAACCTCATTAAGTATCGTTTAATAGTGTCTACTGGTAGGATTCGCTCGCGTACCTAATTTTGTTTGATTTTGATTTGTGATGTCTAACCTTATTCGGAATTTGTTTTGCAGGAAATCCGATGGAAGACGAAGACTTGAGCTATGTTAAGGGTCTTCTGGCTTCTTTCGAAGGCGAAGTTCATCCGCCCTTGGCTCGCGGGCGAAAAAAGAAAGAAGTGGTACCTAGCCAAGGTGCTGATACTTCCAAAGAGGAGAGAAAGAAGAGGAAGAGAAAGGAGACTGACTCTTCCAAAAAGGGGGTTAAAAGTGACCCTAGTGCAGGGTCCTCACGGGAGAGGAGGACCAAGAGAAAGAATTCCGAGGACGTATCGGGTCCCGGAATTGTAGGAGAACAGGTGTAGGCGCCTCAGGGAGAGGTTCGTGCGGAAGAAATCCGCCCAGCTTTGTCCCCAATTTCCTAGGGTCCTTCTTCCAGCCGGCCGGAGGATATCCTTCTTATAGAGGTGAGAATTTTTACACACACATTTTCTATGGGTGCTTCGTGCTTCGTTCAGAGCCTTTAACTTAGGTTATATTTTATAGGCGGAGGCAGGAGAAGCGGCTCTCCTGGATAAATTGAGGGTGGCGGACTCGGTTTTAAGGGGACCGGCATCTCAAGGGAAGGGGGTACCCTCCGAAGACGTCCCTTTTCGGGATGCCGCTTCAGTAAAGGCTGTTCTGATGGCCATGAGACCCGAACAGCTCTCCTCCAAACTTCATAGAGCTGGGAGGGAAGAGGCCATTTCTCAGCTATTCCGTTCGGTTATGCTGGTGAGGATTATCCTCGTATTAGTTTTACTTATTAGCTCTGTATTAATACTACTAACTTATTTGTTTGCTATTTCAGAGATCAAGCAGACCGGGCGATGAAGGTCGGTAATCTTTGCCAAGACGATTCGGCAAAGATGGAAGCGTTTAGGGCGGAAATCGCTCAATTGAACTCTAGGGTGGCGGCCCTGGAAGGGAAAAACAAAGAGCAGCTCGCCATTATCCATGCTTTTGAGAAGGATAAAGCCGAGCGGCTTCAACAACCCGGGTCGGCCAGCGGAAAGGAGAAGGATGATTTGGCAGCCAAGTTGTCTATTTCTGAGGGTTCCCTCCTTACTGCTGAGGAAAATATTAAAAAGTTGCAGGAGAACTCTAGCAGTTTGGAGAAGGAACTCAAATCTACCCGAGAGGGGCAAGCTGAAGCCCGATGGGAGCTGCAGCTGAAAAAAGCTGAACATGCTGCTGTTCAGGCGGAGTTGGAGGAGCTAAAGGGGGAGAGCGATACACTTAAAGAAGACTTAGCTTCCCGACTGAAAACTCCCAAATCCGACTCGCAAGAAATCAAGGATTTAGTAGAGCGAGCGGATGAATTAGAGAAGGAGGTCGCCCGGCTTAGGACGAAAGCTAAAGAAGGGGCCACCCGCATTTATTCGGTGGTACAGCAGGTGGGCCGCCATATTCCTCCTACGGAAGTTTTGTCTATGGGGCTGGCTGGAGTTTTGAAGAATTTCACAGAGCTCAAAGAGCAACAAGTTACCAAGACCCCAAAGGCTTCTGTCCCCGCCCCCTTGGAGCCTTCTACCCAAGTTCCTTCAGAAGCAGGTGGCTGCCCTGAGGGTCTTAGTTCTTAGGATGTTTTCTTTTATTACTTGGAATGTAACTTCTATTCATATAAATGAAACGCAAACCTTTTTTTGGTGAAGGTTTATTTCCGAGTGATGGTTATCCTTAACCATGTAAGAAATTCGTTCGAGAAGTATTTTTGAAATCCTTTGCGAACTTCTTCCTTCTTCATCTGGCTTGTAAGATAAGCTTCGTAACGAGTCCTTAGTCCAATTATGGTACTTTAAGTAGTTGAGTGAGGTACTCGCCTTCATGAATGAGATTGTTGCCTCATATTTCGATCGGGATTTTTGCCCCTTGTTTTTTTTGATAAGAGTTGTCGTTTATCCTTATAGGATAATTCCGACTCATCTTCCAAGAATGGGAATTTCACCGCATTTTTGTCGGATGGGAATTTCACCGCATCTTTATAGGATGGGAATTTCACCACATCTTTGTAGGATGGGAAAGACTTGAGCTTTATTCCATGAATTTTAAGAAAGCTATAGAATTTACTGATAGTAGCGTCGTAAATGTTCAGCATGGAATGGACGCTGAGCCGCTTTTCCGGCCCATGTTTACTAGATAATAGGTGCTTGCTTGGACGATTCTTTGTATGACGTAAGGGCCTTCCCAGTTAGGAGTTAGCTTCCCCGTTCGGCCTTTATTTCCATGAAACTCATTTTCCCGTAGGACTAGATCACCGATTTGGAAGAAGACTCTTTTCACCCTTGTGTCATAGAACCTTTTCACTCTCTGACGATAGATGGCTGCCCTTGTTTCCACAGTTTCTCTACGTTCTTCGAGTAGATCAAGTTCTCGCTTCGGAGTTTTTCTCATTCTCTTCTCGAGAAGGTTTCTTTGTGTCCGTAAGGTAGGCGTTCCTATTTCTCTGCGGGGATGACGACCTCCGCCCCATAAAGGAGAGAATGGGGTTTCTCCTGTAGGAGTTCTTGTTGTTGTCCCAGAGGCCCAAAGGGCGCTCGGGATTTCTTCTACCCAGCTAGTTCCATTTACGAATACCCAGCGTTTTCAGTGTTTGGAAAGCTGTGCGGTTAAATTCGTCACTTCTACTTGGCCATTAGCTTGGGGATGTGTCACAGAAGTTAATCTGGATTCAATTCCGAGCCCTGAACAAAAGCTTTTGAAAGCTTTGTTATCAAATTGTCGCCCATTATCAGAAATGAAGGCGACCGGAATCCCGAATCGACAGATAATTGTTCGCCATAAGAATCCCTGACAAGCATTCTCCGTAATTTTGGCCAAGGGTTCAACTTCCACCCATTTGGTGAAGTAGTCAATAGCGACTATCAGAAACTTCATTTGCCGAACTGAAGTGGGGAATGGCCCTAGAAGATCGACTCCCAGATGGAAAATGGTCGAGGGCTAATAATTGGCGTAAGCTGTGCCGGTGGTCGCCTCTGAATCTTGGAATGCCGCTGGCAGGCATCACATTTCCGAGCGAACGCTATTGCGTCTTGAGTTAGTGTTGGCCAGTAATAACCTTGTCGTAGGACTTTGTAACTCAAGGCTTTGCCTCCTATGTGACCTCCTCCGATGCCCTCGTGAATTTCCTGAAGGATATAGCTAGCTTCTGTTGGACGCAAGCATCGCAAGAAAGGTTGCGTATAAGATCTTCTATACAGGTTCTCATTGATGATGGTGTACTGAGCGGATTTGTAGGAAATTCGTCTGGCCTCTGCTTTGTTGGGTGGTGCAGGTCCACCTTGTAGATAATTTCTGATGGGGTCCATCCAACTTGGCTCTTCGGCTGCACTTTGTACCTCTTCCTCCAATCCGTCGATGGTTTTTGCGGGAAGGTACTGTAGGTTAAAGGAAGACTCTGTGTCTCCGTTCGGGGCTGTGGCCTTTTTAGACAGAAAGGCCCGCTTCTTCGCTTTCGCCGATGCATTTTTTTCAATTTGGAAGTAAGCGAAGTATGGAACTATTTTCTTCACCACTGCTTGGTATCTGACCATGTTCTCTTCCTTCGTTTCAAAGATGCCCAAGGTGTGGCTCACAACTAATCATGAGTCGTAATATACGCAGATGTTGAATTCCGAGCCCCCGGGCCAGATGTAACCCTGCGATGAGGGCTTCGTATTCGGCCTCATTGTTGGTTGCTCGGAATTGGAACTTCAGTATTGTCGCAATTTTTCATTTGGAAGGAGAATAAAGGACGAATCCTGCCCCTGACTTTTCTTTTGTTGCTGATCCGTCAACCTATAAGGACCATGGAATGCTGGGGCTTCCTTCTGGACTCTGTGACGGGGGTTCATCCCTAGTTGTGGGAAAAGTTAACTCTGCGACGAAATCTGCCAGTACTTGAGCCTTGATTGCCGTTCGGGGTTTATAGGTGAGATCGAACTCGCCTAACTCTATCACCCACTTGGCTAAGCGTCCAGAGTTTTCAGGCTTATGAAGAATTTGCTTTAACGGCTGATCAGTCAATACTGTGATACTATGGGCTTGAAAATACGGCCTCAATCTCCGTGCAGATGTGACAAGAGCAAAGGCCAACTTTTCGAGCGGTAGATATCTTGACTCCGCATCATTAAGGATTTTGCTTGTGTAGTAGGCTGGTTTCTGAACTCTGTTTTCTTCTTTCAAAAGGACCGCGCTGACCGCATGCGGGGCGACCGCCAAATAAATTTAGAGTTCTTCTCCCACTTGTGGCTTAGCTAGTAGCTGAGGCGATCGGAGATAATTTTTAAGCCCCTGAAAGGCTTTTTCACATTCTTCTGTCCACTCCATTTTTGGTGCTTTTCGCAGGGCTTGGAAGAGTGGGAGATTTTTCTCCTGCTTTGGAGATAAATCGCCAAGCGCCGGCGCGAGGCTTCCGTTAAGCCAATTTCTTGAAGACTTTTGGGCGAATTCTACGTCAAGAATAGCTCTGATTTTTTCTGGATTTGCTTCTAT
Source organism: Dioscorea zingiberensis (assembly GCA_026586065.1). Lineage (NCBI taxonomy): Eukaryota > Viridiplantae > Streptophyta > Magnoliopsida > Dioscoreales > Dioscoreaceae > Dioscorea > Dioscorea zingiberensis. The sequence goes on along the minus strand of CM048820.1, from coordinate 31,641,470 downwards.
TCCTCTTTGTGTCAAGATAAACCCCAGGAATTTTCCCGATCGAACGCCAAAAGAACATTTATTCGGGTTTAACCGCATAGTATAAATCCGAAGAGACTGAAAAGCTTCTTGTAAGTCTGATAGGTGTTCATTGGCTTTTCGGCTTTTCACCAAGATATCATCCACATAGGCTTCAACATTTCTGCCAATTTGTTCTCTGAAGACTGTATTTATGAGCCTCTGGAAGGTGGCTCCGGCATTTTTTAGGCCGAACGGCATCACCTTATAGCAGTAAGTTCCCGTGCTCATAATGAAGGAAGTTTTTTCTTCGTCGCCTTTGGCCATTCGGATTTGGTTGTAGCATGAGAGGGCATCTAAGAAACTTAGCATCTTTTGGACAAGCATTGTTTAAGTCCGTGAAATCAATGCACATCCTCCACTTTCCGGACGGCTTTTTTACTAGAACCACATTAGCCAACTAATCTGGGTAATGCACCTCTCGGATAAACTTAGCCTTCAGGAGGTTTGATATTTCTTCCTCTCTGCGCCTTACGCCTTCTCGGTGCTGAATTTCTCCTTTTCTCGCTTCAGAGGCTTAAACGATTGATCGATATTGAGACGGTGCTCGATGATATCGCGTTTTACGCCCGGCATATCTTCTGAAGACCAAGCGAAGAGGTCGGAATTTGCTTTCAATACTCTCATGAGATCTTCTCGCTGCTCGATTGTCAAATCTGCCCCAATCCACACCGTGCGGTCTGCTTTGGTCGTGTCTAGGGGGACTGTTAGCAATTCTTCAACAGGTGTAGGTCGAAGCTCTTCATTTTCCCGTTCGGCCATTCTGCTGACTAGCATGGCTTCTGAAACCTTTGTCTTGTTGCTGTTGAGGGCTTTTCCTTTGAGGGTTGAGACATAACATTGCCGTGCCAGAGGTTGATCTCCTCTCACTTCTCCACTACCACTCTCAGTCGGGAATTTGAGGAGAAGGTGGTAAGTAGAGATTACGGCTTTCAAGGCGTTGAGGGTTGGCCTGCCAAGGATCACGTTGTAACTTGAAGCACAACGCACAACCAAGAAATTTGTTGTCACTGTTGATGATCTTGGCGAGTTCCCTACCGTAATTGGTAAGGAGATCATTCCTTCTAGCTGTACCACCCCTCCGGAGAATCCTATTAAGGATGATTTTACCGGAAGCAAGTCATCCGCGTCATATCTCATTCTTTCGAAAGCACTCTAAAAGAGGATATCAACTGAACTCCCATTGTCTATCAGAACTCTTTTCATCTGGAAACTGGAGACTTTGATAGCGACAACCAACGCGTCATCATGAGGGTGGCGAACTACGCTGACGTCATTGTCATAAAAGATGATTGGAGCCGTAGGTTGAGATCGTTTCCGTGGTGTTTCTATTTCTTGTGTGGTTCCCACCATTCGGGCGTAACTTTTCCGAGAGGCGGAACTTTCGCCACCGCAACCAGGACCACCACTAATAAACCCCACCATTTTCCCTTTTTCTTCTTCTGGTTGTGAAACTTCAGGTCCCCCTTGAATCTCAAGGTTGATGTACTGCTCCAATTGTCCTTTCCGAATGACATCTTCTCGTGGTGTTTCTGTCTCTTGCGTCGTTCCTACCATTCGGGCATAACTTTTTCGAGAGGCGGAGCTTTCACCTCCACAACCAGGGCCACCACTAATAAACCCCACCATCTCTCCTTTTTCTTCTTCAGGTTGTGAAGCTTCAGGTTCCTCCTGAATCTCAAGGTTGATATATTGCTCCAACTGTCCTCTTCGAACGACATCCTCTATCGCGTTCATCAAGTGGGTACACTTTTCCGTGTCGTGTCCTTTAGATTGATGAAACTGACAATATTGCTTGCTATTCCTTTGTCGTTCCTTATTTCTTGCAGGCTCTGGCCATGTCAGAAGCTTTTGTTCTTTGATTTGCATAAGGATATGGCTTCTGGTTTGATTTAGTGGGGTATGGTGATCATATTTGATAATTTTTCTTTCCTTTGTAGGTTCTCGGCCGCAAAGATATGCCGCTGAGGGCGTGTTGAGGTTTCAGTTGCTTGTGCCCTTGTTGTCCCTATATGATCTTCTTTCCTTCCAGATATCCGGGGCCTTCGTTGACACTTTGGTAGGTTTTTCCTTTTAGGGTGTCTACGTGCCTACGCCAAGTCTCTTCTTCCCAACCCGTATAAATTTCATCCAATTGATGTATTTTTGGGCATGGTTCATAAGGGCGGAATTGTCTTTGGTGGATCCAAGGTGAGGGAGAAACGAAAGGGGAGTCTAACAATGCCTCCATTAAGAAGGTTACGACCATTCATGGAAGAAGGTCCGCAACATTTGTCAAGCTTCGTCTATGTAACGATTTAAAAAGGCTTGGAGCGTTTCTCCTTTTCGTTGTTTAACGTGCAAAAGGGTAGATGGAGTTTTCTTTTGCTTTGAGTAATTAGCAAAATAGGCTAGAAAGCGATCTGTTAAAATCTGAAAAGAAGTAATTGTACTAGATGGAAGATCGACAAACCAGTCTTGCGCTTTTCTCTCTAAGGTGGCGGGAAAAGCTCGGCACATACGAGCGTCGGTAATTCCAGTGAGGAGCATCTTCGATCGGAAAGACTTCAGGTGATGGGACGGATCTGTTCTGCCTTCATATGCGGTCATAATAGGTGGCCTGAAGTTGTCAGGAACTCGTTCTTCTAATATCTCCTTGACAAAGGGCGAACACATACTGAGGATATGTCGCTCGGATTTCCTGTTTTCTTGGGAAAGGTCCCGCCGCGGGGTCCTTCTATCAACAGTTTGCATAGATGGACTACTCTGTTCTATCCTTGTCCGTTCGGTTCTTGTGGCGCCTTGGTCTCAAGGCCGAATCCGGAGGGGGTTCTCAACCAGCTGAAAAGGCTGTTCTTTCTCTTTTCTCTTTATGGGTGCGGGTTCTTGTCCTCCCTCTACTTTCTGAGTTAGCCACGGACCGCTGATACGCTTTGGCGTTGGATCTTGTGTGGGGAGAGGTGGAGGATGAGTCAACGTATGGACAGCTTGAGCCAACTGTTCTAGCTGCTGCTGCATGTTAAGATAAAATTCCGGAATGGGCTCTTGGGGTTGGACGGACTGATTTTCTGATGGAGGTACAATGGGTGGATTGTCCGACCGGATTTCTTCATGTCTTTGGACTTCGCCAGGTCCTTCAGGGCTAATAGGTGCTCCTTGTCCTTGGATTCGTTTTGATCTTCTGGTAGTGGTCATTTGGCTTTTCGTAAGGGTCCCCACGGACGGCGCCAAACTGTTGATGCCAAAAACTGGTCCACCTCACACCTTGGCTACTGTGGCTTCGTGATCTGGTCTCAGCCTTTGACAAACGGTTAAAATTTATAGTTGGTGTGGACGCTTACTTCTACTCACGAACAAGGAAACGCGGAGGGCACCCTGAAATTCCGTCCGGAATTATCCACTGATGGACCTGTAAAGGTGACCTGTAAAGGGGAGAAAAAGGGGTCGGAATTGGTCCTTTCTGCCCGGATTTAACTCCGATGCTTAAATCAGAAATTAGGGTAAGAAATCTTAGGCAATTCTTTGTATAATGTGTAGTGAGTGTTTTTCCGGATCCTTTCCTTTCTATCCTTTCTCTCATTTTATAGCAAGTTAGAGGCGCTCAACAAATATCTTGCAAGGCGTGGGGTATGAAAGGCGCGGGTAGGTAAATATCTTCTAAGGCGGTAGGAAAATATCTGCCTAGCGTGTAGGTGCCCTGTAGGTAAGTAGAGTAAATATCTGCCCACTGTAGTAAGTGGATAAGGCCTACTTACTATAGGGGCGTTAGATATTTACTTCTCTTCTTCCACCTCACGCCTTGTATAAGAGGGTCAAGTATAATTCACCGGACTTGTTCGCAGGATTTATTCCTCATGTTATTGCCGAACGGAATTGTGCAAGGTTATTTGGTGATATTGCCACGTGGCCAAAGATGCTACGTGGCCGAAGGAACACGGTCCTGTGTGGGTGGTCCCTAGGTCAATGACATCTGTCTTACCAAATATATCCGTAACACATATCAAATAGACTTTTCATTACCGCAATATTTTATTGTTTTTGAATTTTTATAAAACATTTTTTAAATTTCTTTTCGTTAATCATAAATTTAAAATAGTTAGTACACTATAGGCAATACATATACATGTTCCACAATAATAAAGCAAGACATACCTTTGCACATTGTGGTAGATATATTGTAGTTTCTCAAGCTCATTGTCATATGTGGAGACATCTATAGAATCTTTCCATCTATTAAAAGGAGCATGATAGATTAAGATATTGAATTTATTGATTACGTGGCCAATAAGATAAAAATGGCTTTTACATACAGGCTTTGAAACGCCTCAAAATCAATTTTATATTCTTTGGCAAGAAGTCCTTGTACCTACATTAAGGAAATCAATTTTATTATATTATTGATTGGGTTATGTTTTAAAAGATGTATTTATTTATTACCTTTTGTGTAATGTACATGCAAAATGTCTCTGATGTACTTTCACCGTAGATGAAAATAAAGGTGAACTCACTTATATGTTGAACTTGTCATTTATTCGTGCATTTGATATTTCAGGAGGCCAAAATAAATCATTACTCCCATGAATATATCTAAGCACGTTGTCTTGACCATTATCCATGTTCATATCAAACTTGTAAATCGTATATGTAAGTTAAATAATGACAAATAAATGTATTATTTTAGAAGTAAATCACACAAAATTCATATTATCTTACCTCATTTGCATTGTGACATAAACTTTTCATTTCTCTTAATATCTCTTGTACACAATATTTTTTGTACAGTTGACCGGACAATTGTTTTGTCCAATAAAAGAACCTTTATACCATTTTTACTTGTACATCTTGACAGTGCAACATATAACTGCCATGGCTAAAAGGTGGTCTAGGTAAATATAAACCGACATTGTCAAGTGTTTGTCCTTGACTTTTATTTATTGTCATTGCAAATGCCAATCTTAATGGAAACTGTCTTCTTCTCAGTTCAAAGGGCACATCAATATCCGATGGAGACATAGTTATTCAAGGCATAAGAACCACATTTCCTATATTTTGCCAAGTGATAACCTTTGCTTCTAAAATCTTTCTTCCAATTTTTTAGATAACTAATTTTGTTCCATTACATAATGCAAGTGCTTGATTTAGATTTCATATGACGATCATTGGTACTCCAACTTTAAGTTCTAAATAATGTTGTGGTAAACCCCCGGAATTAAAACTATGTAACAATTCTAATGGTTGTGCAATTTCTGTCGGATCATTTGTGTTAGATGAGGCAATTGAATCTGCGCTCAACTGTTCCGGATCTACATTTTGTGAACTTATTCCATCTTGATTGGTTCATAGGCGAAAAATCATCACCATATTTTTCCAATATCTTTCCCATAAAGAAGTTGGATTTGTAACATTGCAAAACATTAATAATGATGCAAACAAACGCCTTAAGTGTATTGATGTTGCCCAAATAATAGCTTCCCTAAAGGATTCATACCATTCATAGTCATCCTCTAACAATCCACGGCATTGCAAGCCTCCTTAAAAGTTGGAAAAGTAAAACCATCAATCAGACGTAGGTCTTCAAAACATGTAGCACCTTTCACAATATTTAAAAAGTATTCTCGTGTAAAACCTTTCTCCGATGAAGGATGAGCATAATACAATCTCCCTACACATTATCTTTGTTTATGCATAATCCATTCTTTTTTGTGCATTCCATACCCAGCTTGTAGGAAATTCTCGTGATAAGTTAAATTTCTCGCCATTTCATAATTCTTGTTTGCTTCGAACCATTGGGTTAACTTCGTTCTTTCAATATTATCTCTCATTATAACCTCTTGTAAATTTTCATTATCTTAAAAAGCTATGCTTTGTTCGTGAGGCAAGTGGAAGGGAAGCCTTTCGATTGGTGGATACTGTCCATGCAATTCAAAAGCAAATATTCTCCAACACGCTTCTATAGCAGATACATATCTACAATCAAGATAATTTCTTACCTCATCAACATTGCTATATTTTTAAATACCATGTCTTTCATTAGGGACACTGTTATCTTCAATAACAATAGTTGCTCGATCATTGCCTTTGTTGACATATTTGCATAAATATTTGAATATCTTCTCATGTGCAACTATTTTAGTATTGATGTGAGCATTAAACCTGGTGAGTAAATCAATATTGTATGGTACAACCCATCGATTATTGATCACATGACCATTTTTTATTACAGAATGACCATCATCTCGTGTTTTATATTTTACAAATCTACTTCCATCATATATAGTTTCATTCTTGAATTCTTTAGGATATTTTTTGCTGCATCTTCCATCAACTATGCATGGGACATGTGGATTATAAGCGCCACATGGTCCATGAATTATGTAATCAACAACCAAAGAATAAGCATATGGATCTTGACTTCTTTTCGTGTAATTCAAATATGCATTAGTAGATCCACATCATCCGTCCCTTGACTTTATCACAGCTTGCCAATCAGAACCAATAAATGAACATGTGACAATCCTCGCTTTGAAATTTCACAACATAAAACTCTATTTGTAAAAATATGTTAGATTTAAATTTATGAATATGACATAAACTAAATAATTGTTGACAATAAAATGGCTTGCCAAAACATTTGTGAACATTTGATTCTTTATATCTGTCACGCCCCGACCCACACCTGTGGCCTCAAGTATGTGCATTGACAGACTGCCGCACCAAGCCGGAGGCACACCTTACTCGGATACAAGGCCTAGGTAATACAAGAACAGTAACAAAACTCAAATAATATCATTAATATCTCGTAGTTTTAAAGCGTAATTTAAAACTTAAATATACAAGTTATGGCCCTACAAGGGTCCTACAAGATACAAATTTCTCTTATAACAAAACTACTTAAGGTCTTCAAACCTCGCAAACTATGTCCTCAACCCACGCCAAGCAAAGACTGAATCAAAAGCCTACCCTTGAGAACCCATAAAGGAAATAGAAGCAAGTGGAGTGAGCTATACAAAGGAAAGCTCACTAAGACCCCCGAAGTAATCACAAAGAAATAAGTCCAACACGTATGATAAAGATAAGTCGAGTACCAGCAAATTAAAATCATCAACCAACAAACAAATGGGGACACCCTCGCACAATCAAATCCTAGGACTCTACCACAAATAATAGCAACGGCGTAGAACTCCTAATCCAACAAGAGTCTCTAAGGCTCGAAAGGTAAGGAATTTCAAGAAGAAACTCAAAGAAAATCTTCTCGTCAAAGACACAACTTCAAAACAGTAAATCGACCTTGATCGATTATCAAGAGCACCACCTCTAGTAATAAGACGGTCGGCCAAGATACCGCCCCTACCAACAAAGTTGGACCGCCAGAGTATCCTCCTTTTGGCATGGAACTATGAGAACGCTGCAGGTGTCCTCACCAACGCTTCCCCAAACCGAGCCTCGCTCCACAAAACCTACAGAAGATCACACAACAACGGGACAAACATACTTATATAATAGGAATAATCCAAAACATAATTCAACTACGTGTATGTAAAAAGAAATAATGGGAACAATAACAACCAACAAAACAAACAAGTAATGTGCACAAGCACGAATTCAAGAAGATTTGAAGCAAGAACATATCAAAGTAACCGCAAAGCGAACAAAACCCAAAGACCGGGGGGAATTAGGCAAAGGCACTTACAAAAGACATGGCAACAACAAAGTCAAGAAAAACTCTGTGGAGTGAGTACTAGGCAGAAGCACTTACATCTATCCGCAATCCAACCGATCGATCCGTATCCGTCCCGACGAAGTTCAGCGCTCGACGTCGATATCTGGTAACCACAAATCTAATCTCAATAAACACACATGTGTTTAAGAGTAATTACATCAACAATGCATGCTTTACTAAATGACCCAACCCATTAATAAACCCAACTCAATTAGTCATTCTGACCCGACTTAAAATAAGTTGGTTAGACTTAACCAACTTGTTTTAACACAATTAACCAACAATTGGTTTCTAATTCAACCAAGAGCTAACTTGATCCAATAATCCATAACTCAACTGGATCAAACCAACTTAACACACAACCCACCCAACTTCAAACCAAGCTCTAGCGTAACGCATGCTCGATAGAGAACAATACCGCACTTCTAAGTTACAATCTCCTCACTCTTCACTATCATAAGGTTCACAAAATCACCAATTTGAACCACTACAAGGACCACCTAACCATCTAATCCTTTAATAACCCTTTGCATATAAGTTTATGTAAACCCAAATTGGCCTTTCCCTAGCAACAAAACCAATAATCCTTAAGAACCAATTAAACCCTAACAGTCTACTGAAATACTAACAGAGGTTTACCATAACCATTTTCAAGATTCATTCCTCATTCATACATGCTCCACCAATCATCAATCCATAAACATATACTACTTATCTTTGTCATCAATTAACATGCCAATTCATGAGACTACAACAGCATAACTTAAAGCCAGTAATCTGATAAATCCCTATGAATCAAACCTAGGCTTAAGCTCTAACACCTTTGGACTAATCCTCCATTGAAACCAAATCAACCCACAAACACAACTCTCATTTGCATACAATAAAACAAACCCGACGGAGATCACACTTTCCTCAAGCATGCAACACTAACTTATGGAGTCATCTAACTGCCTATTTCCCATGAACACACATGGAGCCTAACTCACAATCATCAACCACAATTATGAAAGATAAAAATAAACCTTTCTCTGAACTTACAGGAGCCTATACCGTTCTAAGACACCCCACTACACTTGTTCATATCCTTACAACCTCAACCCTTTTCCCTCTCAAACAATGTTTGTCTAACCCTAGCTAAATAATACTTTCAAAGAGTTATTAACCTCAGAGACACACCATTAGTCATACCCTCCAATTATCCTATCAAACTAACACATCCTTCTGAAACTATGCCTGCATACCCTTACACAACAAAGGCCACCAACTTCTCCAGCACTAACCCAAACGTGATGTTCACACCCCTATCTTCATCATCTCAGAGCCTCTATACACGTCTTAATCTTTCATGCATGTATGGAAGTCCACATATAGGTTTCAATGATTCTTAACCAAACTTCTATGTGCTCATGTATATACGGGTTTGCAGGAAAGAGACGACCTACTGGACCTGTAATGGTAGCCCCCTACTAACGGGGAAAAATCTTTGGCGGTCAGAAGAACGAGCACTCCCTACTGGTGGCGGTGCTCATCAGGGTCCTCCGGTGTGGTGCGTGAGCGTTCGATGGCTCTCCTCCGGCTCTCCTCTCTCTCTCTCTCTCTCTCTCTCTCTCTCTCTCTCAACGATGGTGATGATGCCGATCTCAGACAGAGCTAGGGGTCTCTGGGGCTCCTTTGTTTATAAGAGCTTGCAAGAGGTTATCGGATAAGGTTATGATCTTCGAATCGTGTTTATCTCCAAGTTTAAACCTCTCTAGCAGTTGGCTAGTATGTAGCGGGGAAAAGATAAGCTTGGGTTTCGATTCTCTCTCTAGGTATCTCTCTCTCCATATAGATATTTGTGTTTGAACCTAGATAATTTCACCTCAGATGCTTTCAATTCAAAGATCCAAGCCGCTCCATACAAAGAAGGAGCCATGCACGCGTGTCTTTATAGTGAGAGTTTATTTCACATACTATCATATCTCTTTTTATATATATATATATATATATATATATATATATATATATATATATATATATTTCAAATACTATCATATCTCTTATATATATATATATATATATATATATATATATATGGTTATATGTATATATTATAGTATATCCTATCAATCAATCAAGTCATTTTACTCTCTTTACATTTATATTCACACTTAACCGAATCATCATCTCATTTATATATAAAATACCCATCTTATGTTAATCATTTAAGGTCATCCATCCATCTATCAAATCATCTTTAACACACACACACACACACATATATATATATATATATATAAATGCTTGTAAATACATATTTTATCTCATCTAATCCAATATATATATATATATATATATATATATATATATATATATATATATATATATATATATAATCCATATATTAATTAAATTCAATTTCAAGTAGTCCCACTAACTAACCAAAATAATTCATCTTTTCCTGAAATTACCAAACTGCCCTTGATATCTTCAACTAACCCTGATTAAGGAATTAACCAATTTAATCCTTCTTTCCACTTAAAATCCAAATACCTCCAATTATGAGGATTTCTTTAATTAACGAATTAATTAATTTAAGAATTTAGAAAAGCTTTTATTCCAACTAAAAATTCACTTTAATCCAACTTGGGAGACTCTCCCTTATTTACCAAACAATTAAGGAGAATAACTAATTAGAAAACAAAAAAATAATATCTTTTAGAAATTATTTCATCTTTATATGAAAAACACTTGCCAAGTGAACTTCTTATCTCATTCCAATTTGGATTGCAAGTGAATGTAATAAAAAAAAATCTAGAAAACCCACTGCACGACATATAGCCATTGCATCTTGAAAATTTTGATACATATGTCTTGGTCCACCATAGAAAGATGAAGGCAATATATAACGTTTCCCAATAGCTCCAAAGAATTGTCTCTAGTTGCTTGTTATAACATCTTGTAAACCTCTAAATAATTCAACTCTTAAACTTTTTTGATTCTGCTTGACCCAATGTAGACGTTTAGATTCAATAGCAGCATAACTATCAACAACATATTGATGGAATAATCTTCCTGAATGGAATAATGTTTTTGCTTCATGGTATCGTTCATGTAATCGATACTGATAAAACTCTCTGATTGATATAGAGTCTCTCTTTTTTTTCCTTTTCGATCCTCTCTATATGATATTGTATTTGACGAACAATCTTCTCCATAAGGAAATAATAAAGGATATTACAACGCCATATAGCTATGATGTGTTTCTCTAATTCTCTGTAGTGGACTAGCTTTTGGGTGAAGAATAATATCACGGCATTAAGTTCTTCAGATCCATCTCCTATTATAACTGCAGCAACCTCACTTGCCATTGGGCGGGAATATTTTTTTCCTTTTCTATTTTCAAGAAGTCGTATTCTCAAATCTATACTACCATCCATAGAAAGTAGTTCTCTTGCTGATCAGAATACAGATACATATGGATTTACAACATTAAGTGTATTTTGCAATAATTTCATTACCATTTCTATGTCAAATCTTGTTGCTTCATTTCCTTGCATCCAATACATTCAGCTTTGAAGTTCATATTCTGAATCAATAATATATAGTCAGGTAAATTTTGGATGACTTCCTCCGTACTAGTAAAGATCCAATTTGATGATAATTTACTCCACTAATATGAAAGCAATATGAACCTCTGCCATTAATCAATTTTGCCACCCATAGAAGTAAATGAGAACATACAGTTAAAATTCCTTATCATATCTTTAAACTTCATTCTTGGTGTATCATATTTTCCATCAAGTAGTTCTTGTAAAATGCAGGGAGTCAGGGATAGTAATGGCAATGAAACTTTTCCATCTTGACAGCATTGATTGAAAGCCGGGTTTTGAATACTTGAATTGCTAGTTTTTTATTCAATCCACATTAGTGCCTTGCAATAGTTAAATTCCTACCCGCTCATGAGAGAATTCCTACCTTTGCCGAAAAATATTCCTTTCAACAATTACCTAAGCATAGCAATTGTTTAATAAATGTATGACAATCCTTGCATTGCGTAGTATAAATTATTTAAACATACCTTGAGGATGTTGATTTATTGTAGAAGTATGTTGTACTACTTCGTTTGCAATAATATTACGTTCCACGTCTTTATCATACTCTAAAAATGAGTTTACTAAATTATTTTACAGAAATATTACGTTATACATAATGAAAGATATTGTAATATGGTTTTACCAATTTGTATTTCGTTGTCGTTGAGGTATTAGCCCAGAAGATTACCATAAGATAGATCCATGTTCATTCTCCCCATGGAATTTTGTTCGTGGAAAACGTCTGAGTCATGTATGTTTGAAGTATTTGAGTCAACATATGTCATCTTTTCTTTTCCTTTATCTCGTCGTTCAATTGTGCCTCTATTTCTTCCATTATATCTGTAAAATCCAAGATTTTTGTGAAAAAAAAACTTGTTTAAATGTTCTTTAAATTATTGATTAATTAAAGAAATTCACTAATTAATTAAATGGTTTGATTAAATGGGGAAAATGGAAATTTAAAAGAATAAAACCCTAATTAGGGTTAATCAGGGGCATTGGGGATCTGTTAGTAATTTCCAAAATTTGTAGGACCTAAGATAAATTATCCTGTCTCACAAAGGAAGGACCAAATTGAAACCTGGAAAGGTTCAGGGACCTCTGGTTAATTGTTCAGTGGAAACTTCTATATAAATGAATGAATGGTGGAGATTAAAAGATCTGGGATCGGTGTAGATCGCGATGCATTATAAAGGCATCCGTGAGGCCACGTGGCAAGTCCAAAGTAGATCCATCAGATCGCGTGCTGGATTCGAGGCACCGAGAGAGGAGGCAGTGAGAGTGGTGTCACTGTGCGGGTTGATGAGGACAGCTCATCTTGAGATTGTCTCAAGTTCGAGACAGGATGGGGTAATCTGGCGGTTGATCACGATATAATCTGGACCGTTCATCCAACTGTGTGGCGGATCCGAGGCATTAAAATGGATTTCTGGCCGTTTGATGTGATCAAGTAATTCTCCCTGTTCATCTGTGGTGTACCGATCTCGAGGTGGTGCCAGCCGTTACTCTGCCAACGCGAGCCGCCATGGACGTCGCCTCCTTCCCCTGCCGTTAAAAGCGCGAAGACCGGCCGTGGCTCGCCAATCGCTCCATGGAGCTCGCGAACGCCCGCTTTCCCTTGCCTATATAATCGAGGCCTCCCACGCCGTGAAGAGGACAGAGGGACCGAGAACCATTGAGGTGTAGTTCCCAAGGCCGGTGATCGAGAGGAGGAAAGGAGGAGCCGTGGATGCCGCTTCGCGCCAGCATCACGCCATGATCTTTGGAGGAAGGAGGGGACCGAGAGAGGAGGTAAGGTGTTACTGCCACCGAGCCTTCGTGTTCACCGAGAAGACAAAGTGGTTGCTCGCAAATGACGGAGAACCTTCAGGTGGAGCTCAAGATGCCAACATTCTCCTCGATAAGTCTCCCCTCTCCATACTCAAGTAATTAGGGTCCCTGCATGCATATTATCGGAGTCGGAGCTCGCCAGAGTTGGTGCTGCGCTCGGTTGGAACGGTGGAGACCCAGGGAGCGTGGTAAAGCCAACAACCTTCCGAGGTGGAGTTCGTTGCCCATGCCGTTCACCGGTGGTTAAGAAACCAGTGTGGGCCGGGTCCGACGGGCAGTCTACACTCCGGAGACGACCACGGTGAAGCTCGGCTAAGAGAAGAGAGAAGAAGAAAGAAAATTTTTTTTAATGGATTTAATTAATTTAAATAGTTGAAAGATTAATCTACTTAATCAGATAAATTAGGTTAATTAAATTGATTAAGCTATATGACTTAGGTTAGTCCTTTAGCAATTCATTTAATCCAAATTTTTGTTTAGTAATTTACTTGATTAGTTAGACAAAAAATGTTTGGATTGGGACAAATGATCTAAAATGGGTTAGGTTTAATCCATAAGATGGGCTTGATTAATAAGGTTGATTAATTAGATGTGGCTAGGTCAAATTGGGTCCGTGGTTGGGCTCAAGTAATGGGACTAAAGGAACCAAAGCTATGCTTTTAGCCAAAGTTGTAAAAATAAAATAATAATAATAAAGTAAAAAGAAAAAGGGTGCAGAGGGTGGGTTACGAACCCACAACCCCCAAACTCCTTATCAGAAAGCCTTAACCACTAAGCCATGAGAGGCTGCTAGGATAGTGGAAGGCCTTTTAATATAAATAGAGCTGGGCCACTCCAATTCCAATGGGCTTGATAACCCATAAGAATGGGCCCAATAGCTGTAAGTAATCAGACCCGATCTAATAGACTTTTAACACGACAAGGGTGTGTCAAAGTTGGTTTGTTGACTCTAGTTTGACCGGGATGAAAAGGAAAGTCAACCTATGGATCTAAGTTTGGAAAGGGAGAAGCAATAACTCCATGAAATGTCGTGTGGGACCCGTTTATCTGGGCTATGGCCCCTGAGAGAGAGAAAGAAAAGTTAGACATGTGCATCTAAATAAGTAGGGTCTTATTACTAATGTTGACACTAATAGTAGCCTCACTACCAGATACCGCCGCGGAAGACTTAGAGACACGCCTGAGGAAACTAGTGAGGTTCCCAGCCTTGTTAAAGGTAAGTACACTTGCCTTGTACCTACTCTTCGGAGTTTTTCTTGGCTTTGCTATCATGCTTGTTATGTTCATACATGCTATCTCTTTCCTTTCATTTCTGTTGAGCATGTTTGATTATTTCGGGATGTTGGTATCCCCTGCTTTGTTGTGGGTCTACCGCCTCTACTCGTGAGCGAGCGGGGCCTGCTAGGGAGACGCTCAGTGGATCTGACACCTCGGGCGCTTTTGCTTGCCACACCACAGGCTTATACTGTTGTCCTACCCCACAATGGAAATGGTACCGGCCGGTCGCATAAGTATGAGAAGTGGTACTACCGACTTTACGCATCGAGGGGTTGAGCCACCGTGAGGGTCGTGGTTTGCAAATGTTTAGCCGGATTCACGACCGGGCATCCTTGAGCTTTCTTTGAAATTGAACACAGAGCTTGAGGGCTTCTATTGTTAGGGGTCGTACCGTTGTTTACACTTGTGGTAGACTCCTTGAGATATTTTCTTAGGGATGTGGTCCCATTATTTGACGTATTATCATGTCTTTGTGGCCCTGCAGGGGTACTTACTGGGCTTTTCATTCGAAAGCTCACGCACTTGCTCTTTCTTTCTTTTCGCATCCCAGATATAGGCGGCTTGTGTAGAGGAGGCTGTCAGGGATCTAGGAGTTGCTAGGGTCTGAGGATCCCTCTTATGTTTCTTTGTTGTGTGAGCCACTTATTATGTAGGACCCTTGTAGGGCCTGACTATGTGTAGGGCTTATGGACCCTATGGTTTTATTTCCTTTGAATTGTTTATGTTTATGATTATGTTGTTATCTCGTGAGTTACACTTAGGCCTTGTATTCGAAAGCGTAGTTTAACTCTACTCGTGCACGACCGACCGCACTGCACTCAAGGCCCGAATCCGAAGTCGGGTGTAACAATATCCATCATGTCTATTAGAATGATGAATTTGTGATTGATGATAATTTGTGTTGTAAACATTATCATGCACAATAGTCTATCCTTTAGCAGAACTGGCATGCTGCAATTGCGCCCTTCTTAATCGTATTTGTGTCATTCTATAATGACATAAGATTTTGTGTATTTTTGTAACACGATAGTCATACTCATTTGTATGTTGTCTCCTCTGGTTGTATAATAACAACATCCGATGTTGTCTAGCTAATTTAGCTTGTAATCTTGAACTAAATATCTCTCTTGATATATCCATTACTTTAAACCTACACAATATCATGTATTCGAATCAGATCAAACTTATTAATGGCATAATATACATCAAATTATATATTAATAATAAAACAAGTAAATAATTATACCAATGAAATAAATATATGAGATTAAAAAATCTGTAATTGACAGAAAGATCAATAAAGTAAATTAACATAATATATTTAAATAAACATAACATAGATGAATAAGTAAATAAATAAACATGTTGAATAATATAATAATTCATAAATAGAAAAAAAATGAAAAATACATTTATTTAAATATCTAATTAACAAATATTGTGTATTAAACTAAATTAAAAAAAGCTAACCAAGATCAAAACATATAATTAGTTCACAATTTCTGAGAATAAATGTTAATAAGAAAAATAAATAAATAAATAAACATGTTTAATAATATAATAAATAAACATAAATTTATAAATTTATATTTAAAAATGATATAAAATTTTAAAAAATTAAGTTGATATGAAACACATTTCTCAAAATTTCACAATCTGCATGAAAAATAGTAGTGATTTTCTAACCCGTTTAAAGACGAATTATGCTTCTAAGCCATTCGAAATAATAGTGATTTTATAAAGTGATTAAATATTCTTAATTCTATGTATTAATATTTATATGTTAAAAAATAAATATTTCAAATATCTTTTTTCCAATACCCAAAATTTTTCTTCCACGGATAGAAGCACTGTGGGGGAAAAAAATATAGACTTAAGAGATACATCTAGTATCAAGTTAGTTTTTATTTAGATTTGATTTTTAATAAAATTTTCTAACTGAATAATGATTTTAAGATTTAGTTTTGATGACCTAAAAGGTAAATATTTAAATTTTTATGGTATTAAATAATAATTTTTCGATTATCAGATGGTATTTTTTAAAGTTATAAATATATTAATTAAATAATATTTGCATTGTTTTAAAAGGATTTTAATATGATTTGTGAGGTTTCTTATACTAAGAATTTCTGAGAATATCGGCTTTTTTTTGCAGTTTTTAATAGAATTTTTTTACAAGATTAAATATTATAAAATTTAATTATTAATTTTTACTCGTCTTAAAAATATATTGTAAAATCTGCTTTGAAATAAATAAGAATTATTCTAGAATTATTTAAATAAAAATTTAAATATAGTGTTTATGAAATTTCGGAAACTATTAAGTACTAATTAATCCAGATTAATTAAGCTGCTAATTAATCAAAATTAATTATTGAGAAAAATAGACAAATGTTTGAGTTCTTGAAAAGGTGGATCCGGCCTGGGACCTAAAAGCCTAGTGATGCCACAATATGTCAGAATGAAGGATTTGACTAAAAGCCGATATTCTCTGATCTGGTCTGACGAGAGATGCACTCACGTAATATTATAGTGCTCGCGCTACTAGAATCATTGACCCGGATTTCATGGATCCGGTCGGGCCATGAGGACAAGTGAACTATCACTTGGGACCCTATCAAAATAATTCAAGATTTGTGATGCAATAGTTCACATGTGACGTTGGAGATGGGAATATATAGTTTAATATATATTTTTTAAATTAAAACTATCATGATAAAAAGAAAAGAAAAAAGGACTTAGGGTTTGATTTAATTGTAATCAAACCCCAAGCCTTCATCTCCCTCACTATCTTTCTCTTTCTCCTCTCGATTTAGCTTGACAAATGCTCTACCCATGCTCCATCGGCCACCTCGGCCACGCCACGGCCAAGACTTCAAATTGAGCACGCCAAGTAGCCTCCATCTCCGCCTCGCCTCCCACCACTGCGTGTGCAAGAGGTTTCACACGCTGCCCAGCCCACGCTTGCCATGCGGACTTCACGGGCTGATCCGCCGGGCCGGCGCCTCGAAAGCGTACCCCCTGTGCCAGATTCCGATCGCCCCGACGCCACCTCAGGCCGCGCCAAGCAACATCAAGGCTTCTAGCACCGCCTCAGGCCCGCTGTTGTACCCTTCAGCCTGTGGCACTTACACCACCCAAATCAGGCGAAGTTCGACTCGCCTGCACCTCCCTCATCCAAGGCCACCTCGCAACTCCCATGGGCAGATCTCAATAGCCTCAAGAGCTACGCTGAATTCCACCCTTCTTTGGCTTAAGATCGAAGGCCGACGGCCTCCCCTTTCTCCGTGAGCAATTCTATACGCCGGGTGGCCAAGGGAGATCAATTAGAGGCCAATTGGCCAAGAATTTTCATAAGAGGATTGATTCAATTACATGGGATTATAGGGTTGTGGAATGAAAGTAACTAAAGGGAAAATTAAGGATACTTGCATACAAGGTGTATAATTGTATGATTTCATTGTATGAAGTTTAATGATGCATGTTCTGTAAAATCCATGAATTTTTGGAATAAAATATTCTAATATTCCTTTTAAATAATTTCTTAATTTATTTTAGTCTCTTGGCTATTAGAGATGATTGATTAAAAGATTAAGGAGGGATTAATTTAATTTAAAAAGAAATTAAAATTAAAAGAGCTCTGCAGGGACCATATGGTATTCAGTTAAAAAAGTGAGGAACCTAACAGAAGTTTGTCTCTCTCACCGTAGAAGGACTCAGTTGTAAATTAAATAAGTTGAGGGACTGCAGGGTAAAAGTGCTGATAAAACTCTAATAAAAAAAAAGAAAACGGACGGATGAGATTAAAAGATCTCTGATGAGTGTTGATCTCGGGAAGTTAATAGGAAATCTGTGAAGACACGTGGCGCGCTGACGAGCGCTGATCTGGGTGTGCTGATCATGAGGAAAAATGGAGGTAATCCACTGAGCCACGCGGGCGAAATGCCGCCGCCGCTTATCTAAGGTTGTGTCCGGCGCGCAGGCAAGAGACATGACCGGGTCGCTCCTCCTCAATGTATTTCGCCATTGATCTCAGCGACGGATTGATCCTGAGATTGGAGGATTAATCAAAGCTGTGGGATGTTAAATGAGTGATCTCCTCCGTCCATCAGTGGAGTGTCGATCACGAGGCACTGCCGCCTCCTAAGAAACGCTCGCGAACGCCGCCGCACGCTCCGCCTCCTTCCCCGTCCATTACGCGCGCAAAGACCGACCTTTGCTAATGGAACTGTCCTCGAACGGCTCTGTCCCTTCATCTTCGCCAGTCTATAAAGGGCGACTCCCCTCTTCGAACATGGTGGGAGAAAGGAGATAAGAAAACGAGGGGGGGGGGGGTTTCCATTTTCGGCGCTGGCGAACGGAGAAGCAAAAGAAGAAGGAGCCGGAGGTCGCTCTCGGCTATACCAAGGCCTCCACCGTGATCTCTGGAAGAAAGGAAAACAAGAGGAGGGAGAGTAGCGGAGCTACGTGTCACCAGAGCCACCAACCTCACCGGAGAAGACGATGGTACTCACGACCTCCAGTCAAGCTTCTATTGGTGTTGCTACTCGTCGATGACTCTCCGGTAAGCTTCTCCCATCTCTGAAATAATATTTAGAAGCTAGTTGCATGCATGCCGCCGTCGGACCGAGCTCGCAGGAGAAGAGGAATTTTTCAGCTGGGATGCGAAGCTCCAGAGAAAATAGTAGAGCCGGCCACTTTACAGGAGGAGCTCCGCATGCGCGTCGTCCGCTGGTGATCGGGAGACTGGTGTTGGCAAGTTCCGGTGAGCTATATGCTCGCCGGTGAAACCTCCGGTGGGACTCGGGCTAAGAGAAAAGAGAGAGAGAGTTAGAGAAAAAAAAAAGATAATGAAAATAATAACTAATTAATTAATTGTTTGATGATTAATTAATCAAATAGAAATAGAAGAGTGTGACAATTATCTAACTCAATTAATTAAAGTAAAGTATAGTTGGATTAACCAGTTTAATAGTTAATTGATTTAGTCTAGCCAGAATTATGATGGTCCAAGTAATTAAACTCAATTATCTAGTCTAAATAAGATGGTTGGATCTAGTCGGTTAAGTGAAGCCGATTGAGTGTGACTAGTGGACCAAGTTTGACCGATTTAATTTAATTGATGGATTCGATTAAATGGTTATACCTAATCAAGTTAATAATTGAGTGTGGCTAAGATAAGTGATTGAGCCAAACAGGTCTATGGTTAAATTGATTTAAGTAATTAAACTAAGAGGCTATAGTTTGGGCCTAGAATAAAATTTAATCAAGATGATTAAATAACTTAGAAAGGGGCTAAGTTAGTCGGGACCATCCAATTGGGCTCGGATGGGTGGTTTGATAGAAACTAGTTTGGTCAATCAAGTTAAAAAAAAAAAGGATGCAAAGGGTGGGATTCGCACCCACAACCCTTACCGTAAAGCCTTTTAACCACTAAGCCATAAGAGGCCGCTAGGATAGTGGAAGGCCTTTTAATATAAGTACAGTTGGGCCACACCAATTCCAATGGGCTTGATAATCCATAAGATTAAGACACGTCAGGAAAAGACTAGGGAGGTTTCCAGTCCTAGTAAGAGGTAAGTACACTTGCCTCGTACCCACTCTTCGGAGTTTTCCTTGAACTTGCTTTTATCATATTGATAGATGCTTTATTGATATAATACATACTATCTTAATTTGTGATTCATTCCTATTGAGTATGTATGTTGTTTCGGGATGTTGGTATCCCTGTTTTATTGTGAGTCTACTACCAGGACTCAGTGGAACGTGGGGGCTTCGATAGGAAAATGTTCAGGGACGGGACACCCTGGCATTTCTGCTTGCTACGCCAGAGGGGTGATTCTTTGGTAGTCCTACCCGTCAGTGGGAATGATACGCTGGCCGTGTTGACACGTATGAGAGGTGGTACTACCGACTTACTTAATCGGAGGGTCGAAAGCAAACCGTGAGGGTCGTGGTCACAGTGCTTAGCTGGATACGCTTACCGGGAGTGATCCTTGAGTTTTTCTTTGAAACTCAACGTAGAGCTTGAGAGCTTATGTTGTTAGGGGTCGTACCGTTGTCTTTGCTTGTGGTAGACTCCTAGAGTTGTATTTTTTATGGGGATGTGGTCCCATTATTTGACATGTTGCTTTAATATGTTTCTTTTTTGTTTTGTGACCCCGTAGGGGTACTTACTGGGCTTTCCATTCGAAAGCTCACGCATTTGTTCTTTCTCTTTTACAGATTCCGAGGTTTAGGGGCTGGTGCTAGGGAGATTGTCTAGGAGATCAGAGGTCTGAGGGTCTCCCTTATCTTTACTTCTGAGAGTTGTTTTTATGTAGGACCCGTGTAGGGACCTGACTTTGTATGGGGCCTATGGACCCTTATAACTCTATGTTTTTATGGACTTGAGTATGTTTTATCGTTGTTTGTTATCTGTTGACTCACACTTAGGCCTTGTATTCGAGCTGAGCTTGATCTACTCGAGTACGGCCGGTCTGTGCACGTGCTCGGGGCCTGGAATCCGGGATGGGGCGTGACATGTTCATGTATTGATTATAAAATCCATGTGTAATAGATAGATTTGGATGTATGATTCTTTAATTTCGGGGCCTGATAAATTGGAGAGATGCTGCCGAAATTTTCTTTGAAATCATACATCATTAATGTAACACCCATCCCGTTAATGAGACAGATGTCACACCACCGAAAGTCGGGAGTGCACCCAAATGTTCATAAGTCGTGGATTTAAACCTAATAACCATGAGTATCAAGGTAATTACCATATGACATAAACAAATCCGGTTACACACCGGTAGTCATATCACATCAGAGTCATGAAATACATATCAAGTCTGGGCAACTATGACCCCAAATACAACGGAATAAAAATAATACATTGTCAAATACAACCCAATAATACTAAAACACAACGGTAGGTACGCCAGAGCCAGCTAGACCTCGATCTCAGCTCAAGACACGAGCTACTATCATGATCCAAGTCTAGATCCTGTAACAGAAAAACAGTAATCGAGAGGGTTGAGCTATACAAGCTCAGTGAGTAAAAACTTCTCCGCAGTATTATACATAGTCATTATCAAGCATTTAAAATGCTAGTACAAGAGCAATGCAAGTATAAATCATGAAGATCAGCAAAATTATCTTAAATCTTGATAAGCATGCTATGCGATCAGAAATCCGAAGAAAGCACGCAATCAATCTCATATTTTATCCTGCATACAGTAAACATATATATGCAATAACCTCGTATCGTAATCAACATGCAACCCTAGTTCAATACTCTGAATCAATGTTTTTAAAACCGGACCGGAAAGTGAATCGGTCTCATAATTGGGTCACGGGTCAGTCGGTCTGACCGGATAACTCATTCCGGTCGGACCCGATGATGTCATATATATATATATATATATATATATATATAACCCTATAAAATTTATAAATTATAAAATATCATATTCCCACTGATCCCTTTGCACTCTGGTCAACCCTCTCCAATTAACTTTCTTCTTTGACCTGCCATGTGTCATCTCTCTTACATGACTTTCAAAGTTTAATTATCTTTTACCTGAAAATCCAAAATTCATAGAAATATATATGGATAGCTTGGGAATTTTAATAATGATAGTGATACTTCCCATACACTCTGGCTTCCACTTCGCTTATTTTATACTTTCTAAAGTATCAACCCTTCCGTTAGAAAGAAAACAAAAAGTAAAAATAAAGGTGAAGAGGCGTGGTGGAGTCCACCGGGAAAAATTGTCGACAACGCATTTACTCACTGTAACACTCACTCAAATAAATAAAAATATTTATTTATTAAATGGAAACTTAATATGATATATGAAGAAATTTAGGAAAAATTTCAAATTTATGGTATTAATATTTGCAACCTAATTATGAGGTGCAAATATTGTAGTGTAGAGGAACCAATGTGTAAAATACCAAGAATGATTTGCATTTAAATTTCGTATTATAAGGTCTTAAGTGCGGACTGAAAAGAGTTTTCTTTAATTGAGGACCAAAAGGCATAATAGCAAAAGCTTCTTGAAAACTTTGTGGATTAAAATGGGAATACAAAGTGGCTAGAAGAATATATATATATATATATATATATATATATATATATATATATATATTAAACACAACAAAGCCTCTATCTTTTTTATCTAATTATGATTTAATTTTTCCTGGTGAAAGAAGTCATGCTCAAGTATTTTTCAACTCAACACTTGGTTGTGTGAATTGAATAGGAAAGCAATTTATTTATTCCCAATTGAAACATCCTGCAAATGAATAACATAATTTTTTTATTTATTACCCTTTTGATTTTATTGAGTTGTAATCCTAGAAACTTTAAGCTAGGGGTACTTCCAATATGCATGTCTGCACTTTCGTTGTCCTATATATATATATATATATATATATATATATATATATATATATATGTAGCCCCAAAATATAAATGAGCTTTAACTTATGAAATTTTGGCTTTTATTATTACATCTTATCAATGAATTTCGGCAGCTTTTGGAAAGGTTGGACTTTTCTTTTGAAAAGTGGGAGCATGTCCCATCATATGGACTTTTTTATTTTTGTGTTGCTAAGCTGATCTCCCTCATCTCGCGAGGAAGCTGAAACTTTTCCCTTTAACTCTCCTCCACAACCATCCCTCTCTCCCCATATCCATCTCCTCTCTTGGACATCAACAGATGTGTCTTGCTGCCGGAGTTAGTGACTGAGAGGAGAGAACCGGTCTCATGTGGCACCTGAGGTGCATCAACTCTGACATCTCCGGCGAGCCTTCATGCTTCTTGAAAGAAGACAATGATTGAGGAGAAGAGCAAGAGGAGTTGGAGAAGGGATAGCATACTGGTAGACTAGTGGGCTGGCATATGACATACCAAGGAGCTATATATTATTCTTTACAGGGTATGATAAATGTCGATTTAGAAATAATTTCCTCTTTGAGGAATTGCATTCTATTGTTGAGTATTCTGCCTTTAAATAATAACAACATAGCATATGTTTGAATACGAATCGATTTGAGTAACCAGTCATGCCACGGAAGGGCTTGATAATTTTGTAGAAATAGTCCTGTGATTTCAAATACTTGGGAAGAGAAAGTAACACTTATTCTTAAGGAATACAGTAACCTTAGATAATGAAAGGAATTGAATGTTGGAGAAGAACGGATGGATCACTAAAGGAGTTTCTTGCTATTGGTCCTGTGTTTCTAAAGTAGTTGTAATCCATGTGAATTGTTTTATTTAAGTTTACTGATAAATTGGTTTGATTTGTGGGATTGACAGATATGTATTCATTTATATGAATGCACTAGTGTTAATGATTATGAATTTCAAGATGGACCCATTCATTCATGGTTAGAGAATGAAACTGTCAATATGAACATCGAGTGAACTGCATAAATGAATGCTTAGGCAAGGAGAGAGTTGAACCTTGTAGTCCCTTATCAAGATAAATGTGGGTAGACATTTTGTTTCATCCATTATTTGTGACCAGATCTGAAGTTTGTTGTCTACAAATCTATACATGTTGTTTATTATGATTCATGGCATGTGGTGTTTTGTAGGGTATTGACAATGTGCCATTATCTGATCACCTGAAGAGTTAAAGCTATTTAATTGAACCTAGAAGTTACATTTACTTGATCATTAATTTAGGAAGTGGTATACAATGAGGGATGAATTTGTAAAGCTAGGAATTGGCTTGTGGGTAATGGTAACAATAATAAAAATATATTTCCCTAGGACCTAGTTCGTGCGAGCCCACTACTAAAAAGAATTAGATCCGATCACGGCTGAAGCACGGGCGACCAATCAAATAAAAGACACGCAGGCGCAGCTGTCAACGCGGTTTTGGCATCTAATCAAACACACAAGTGATCGACCACTGCGCGAACATCCCAACTTATTACAGCTCAACACCCCCACCACTCCCTGCAAGTACATCATCCACCGTCCCTTCTCTCATCTCCAACATAACACGGATCTCGGATAGCAACATGACCGGTAGCCAACGTGACGACTTTCCTGGCAAATTGACGGCAATCGTAGCTGTTACATTTACATAAACGCTAACCCGAATCTTATTGCGTAACAGAATCCCATCGTCTGATCCGCAAGTCCAGCGATGCGATGTTATGCCCCCCACGCTCCCCTATATATTTCCCCGCGCGTCGTCAGTAACAAATCCCACGACCGAATCGTTCTCCTCCTCCTCCGTTCAGAGAAGTTGTCGCGATCTCGATCCGATGGGCATCATCCGTTCGCTTCTCCGTCGTAGCCGCAGCGCCAAATCGAAGGCTCCTTCCCCATCTTCGCCTTCCTCTCCCTCGGCTAGTCGCCCAGCCAATGACCTCGAACTCGTCTTCAAGAAGTTCGACTCCAACGGCGACGGCAGGATCTCCACATCGGAACTCGCCAATATCCTTGAATCCCTTGGCCAAACCGCTTCTGACGAGGAACTCGCCCGCATGATGGCCGTGGCCGATGCCGACGGCGACGGCTTCATCAGCCTGACAGAGTTCCTAGACCTGATGTCCGCCGATGACGCCTCCGCGCTCGAGGACCTCCGCCACGCTTTCGCGGTCTTCGACACCGATCGCAGCGGGTCGATCTCGGCGGAGGAGCTGGCCACCGTGTTGAGGAGCCTCGGCGAGGGAGCGTCTGTGGCGCAGTGCAGGAGGATGATCGATAGCGTCGATCGGGACGGAGACGGCATGGTGAACTTCGAAGAGTTCAAGATCATGATGACTTCGCGTTCGTCGTCCCTCACCAAAGCACACAAGATCTGAAGGTTCCTTCCCACGCTTTACTCGGTTGCTGTTTTCTTTCGCTTCGTTCGATCTTTCACTAAAGAAGAATAGACTTCAGACAAATGTAAATAGGATTTGATTACCTCTTCTTCGAACAATGATGGGGATGGAGATCGTAGCCTTTTCGAATAGAATTCATTCGGTTGGTTAGAATCATGAACTTTTACTAAGGTCTCTTTGTCGTTTTGCCGGATTTGGAACAAGGAAAACGACCATAATCTCTACGGATCTCGGATTTTGAAATTTGTTTGCGTAGGCTTCTAATTTGCCAATTTTGGTGTTGTTATTCCCTGATAATATACTTCAGATTTTGTTCCGAAAAATAATAATTTAAAATAAAAATGCAAAAACAATTCTAATTGATTTATTTAATCTAAAATCCACAATTCCTGGCACAATTTTCCAATGGTTCATTTTATTGTTCGGCTAACTATGGCATCTAAGCGCTAATTAATAAACAGATAGTGTTTTTTTCTTCTGACGAATGGGCTGTCCAACTTTTTAAAATGATAGTGTTTTAATCAATTGGATAGAATTTTAGCCGCAAATCAAGGAATAAAGATTAAAATATATCCTTTGAAATCGTGATAATGCCTAATTTTCTAAAGCTTTTAGGAACAATTCCCCCTAAAATATTATTTTTTTATAAAACTTTTATTGTAATGGTTTTAAACTAATTTTTAAGCACATAAGCCCATAATAATACAAAAATAGGGGATGTGGATGAAGGTCAAACCACACATAATTTTAGGCACGTCTTTGATTGGCTTGTTGAAGATTGTTGACTACAAAATCGGGAGTTCCTCGCGATCAGGCATGACGGTTAAATTTGTATTAGGTTGGACCGTCACGATCACCGGAGAAGTGGTTAGTAACCTCCACTAGAATAGGAAAAGTGAAACTCAGGGCAACCGTACCGCTCGAAAGAGCTCCGACGCTCAAATTAGAGGAATGAGTGGTGGATAATCAGAGAAAACAAGAGATCTAGGTCCTCAAAAAAATGCCTACCTCTGCTTTGTCTCATCCTCCCCTTTATTTTGTTGGTAGATGCCATTATTGGGATTTCGACCCCATGATCAGTATGCTGCCACCATGCCACGATTCTTGCTCGGGATCTCTCCTTTCTGTTATTGAGGCAACTGTCATTCCTTATTGGGATGGGCTGTTCGGGATAAGTGTTTGATGGGTCTATGGGATCCAGCCATGTGTATGCTCGGATTAAGGCTACGAGTTTGTCTAGATCCCATCCTATCACCACTCCACCCTCAGGTATGCTTGTGTAAGAGTCTGAGTGATGGTTGAGTGGTCCTCAGCCATCAGTTGGCTCAAAGAGCTAAGCATTCGGGTTCACTCGGGACAAGAAGCGGCCTTGGGACATGTGGGAAAAGTGGTGGTCTTGTGGTGGTGCTTTTAGGGATTGGCGGCGCCTGTGAAGGTGTTTTGATACTTGCCCGGGTCCGGTTGTGTGAGTACTCGGCAGTTTACTTTTCGGCCATGGATGACCATTCAAGGCCCTTAAGGTATGGACCTATCTTCCTCATTGTTGTTGTTGGGTATTGGGATGGCAGTTCTTGAGGTACCTCCCCCGAGGTTTTGTCGCTAGGACTCAAAATGGCAGAGTCTTCTAGAAGGTTCTTGTAATATGAAGTCGGGTCTATAAATGTTAAGGGGTTGGGGCAATGAAAGTCAGCCCTTAGTCATGATGCACCGACCATCCTTTTGTAAACCCTTTGTTCTAGGCAGTTCCTAAGATCGGCTTCAAATCCCGTTGACATTTTGTCGGCATATCTAGCAAGTGACAACCGGTCCGGTGAACTTACAGGGGCCGAGTAGCCGGGTGTTGAGCATGATGCTATTTAGGAATGTGTCGTCAGAGAAGGTTCTGCTTGATGAAGGGTTACAAGGGTTCTTGGCGGACCACCGCATGGCCGTTGGGGATTTCTTCATCTTCACACATCTCGGGGGCGTGGATTTTAATGTGAAGGTCTTCGGGCGGAACGGGTTTCTGAAGGAATCAGCCTTCCTCACTTTCCTAGGCAAGGACGAAGACATGTAGTCGATCATCTCTTCCGAGGCATCGACTTAACTATTGGATGCAAGAGAGCTTGAGTCAGACGATGCTGAACTATCTGATTGCACCATGAGGGCTTTGGCATACCATGACTTGGCGGACCGACATATAGGCTGAAGGTGATCGAGCCAAGTCCGGAATTAGGGAACACTTTGGATATTGTTCGGTGTTTTGGCCATAACTTTGGCTATAGGCATCGAATTCGCTAGTTCAACGCCAATCCGTAAAGCTTTGCTCGGTGAACCTTTCCTTCATCCTCAAATTCCACTTTTTTCCTCTGTCAAACATTAGTTTTTCTATGTTTTTTTTCTTCCATTTTTGGTAATATTTTCTTTGTCAATTTAGGATAAAATTTGAATCTGATGCGATGCAACCGCAAGTGTACGGGTCGTAATCAAGTAATAATAGTGGACTCAAAGGTCGGGTTATCGATCCTCAGGGAGATGGAAGTACTAGTAACCACTGCTTGTCTACTATTTAGTCGATCCGAAATGTGAGTGATTATACTAAATTTAAACTTAGAAATTGTAGACACAAACAAGGAAATCAAATTGTTCTTGAGATCAAACAATCATTAAAGCGGGATGCTCAGATAATTGAATCCCCCTTGGACTTCTAAGGGATGGATGATACTCTCTATCTTGACACTTGGTTGGTTCTTAGCCAAGAGTTCCTATGGTGCTTTCACTCCCTCTCTCGAGACAAATTACTAATCCTAGTGCCCTTACCGATGATGTTATGGGGACCTAATTCTTGGAAGGATTATGGAAATAATACATCTAAAGGGCTCGCTCTCCTTAATACCCGGGTTCCCAGTGTATTTCCAATCCTTTCTATTGGAGATGGTCTACACATAGGGAGGTGTTTGCTTCATTCTCCATATGGACTATGAAAATCCCCCGGGCTGTCGCAATATAGAGGGATTTACTTACATTAAAACATCCAATAAACTCATGAATTCAACCAAGCATTCAAGAATAGAGAAATAATCATCAATTAAATTATGTCCAAGGGTTTATCAATCATCCAAACATCTACAAAATTAGCCCTCCATGAAAGGAGAACAACAATCCACTACAAAGATGAAAACAATCAAAGAAATCATAAGGGAAGAGACTATTGCATACACCGTTGATAACTTCCTTGATTCTTCCTTAATGTTTGCCCCTCTTCTTGATCCAATGGCTTGAAGTTGAGAATCCCCAAACTCTCCTCAAGATCAATCCTTTTCCAAGTTGCCTCGTCCCTCTAAACCCTCATCAGTCGGCTTTTATACCTCTAGGGTTTTTAGGGCGAGATTTATCATTTTACCCCTTTTTAGGTCTACAGAATTGCTGGGAACTTACGACATATGTGCCCATATACGGGCCATATATGGGCCCGTATAGCTTCCAGGTGCATCCATATGACCGTATATCAAAACGTATGGATGCCCGTATAAGCCATATTGGTACTGTGCGGCCCCAAAGGAGATCACTTGTATGGGCCTCAATTCTCCAGGTCCATACGGGCCTTATGGAAGCCTGCATGCCTGGGTTTTTTCTCCAAGAATGCTTCGTTTCGACCTCAATTTCCCACGAAAGGCTTCCTTTCTCCTGGGGTCTTGATATCTTGCACTGTTTATCAAAATAAACACATTTCAAGTATCGGTGGGCCCAAAATCCTCCCAATTACATGCAAAACATACAAGAATAAAGTATAAAATCATGCTTAAATGAACACTTATCACATATCTCCACACTTAAAGGTTTGCTTGTTCTCAAACAAAGAAAAGAAATTAACAAAACAAAATAAAAGATAAGTGTTCATACTCTGGCCACAAAACCTATGAGCCAACTCCTTTCAAGTTAACCTTCTGAGTGTTTGTTCTCCCATTTCCACACCGGGGCTTGAATAGATCTCGTGAAATTTATCAATATAGCTCTAGAAAAAGCTTGTTCACTCCACATGCCATGTTCTAAAATCTTTGCAAGACAAGCATATCATCAATGGACTCTAGAGAGTCCTTTAGGCCCTATGATCAAAGAGACCCCCTAGGTTAGATAAATGGTGGACAAGTTGGAAGTTTTTTTTTCCCGGTAGGGCATCTCTAATAGATCCTAATTGCCCGTACTAAAGATCAATGTAAAGTGTAGTTCCTCCTATTCGCAGGGTGCTCATGCTTATTAGGCATCGAAGCACTTTGCTACTAAGATGGTTACAACTCTACATGGTTGTGTTCATGCTAAGTAGTTATTTTTCGAATCGAGGAACACTCTAATCAAGAGCCAGAACCCCAAACTACTTCATCACAACAAGCAAAGGAACACTGTCTTTATCCCTTCACAACTATTATGTACAACTACTTTATTCTTCCCTTACTTGTCCACCAGGTCATATTATGAGGGGTCAAAGATTTGAACTAGTGCCACGAAATCTCTTGGAGCCATTGAAGATTATGCTTAGCTATTGAAGTTAAGAGAACATGGCAATGAGTTATCTATTGTCTCTAAAAATCATGAGCATCACAAAGATGTTCTCTAAGTGTCCACGGTGTTTCATGGGAGAAGTTAACAAAATTATGTGCTAAGATGGTGCCTAAGAAATAGAGCGCGCCAACATTTTTTCTTAGGGCCTTTATCGAGGTATGCTAGTCATGAATAAAGATTTGCAATGAATTTAACTAGTAGCTACCTATCTCCACACTTAAAGACTTGCTATACATGCACAAAGACAAAGGTAACCACCCATCTCCACACTTAAAAATATACATTGTCCTCAATGTAGGCCCTCAATGTATGCAATAATTCCAAAATTAAATTTGCATGGAAAAAGGTGAACTAAAACTTCCCCGGTTAATTTGATGTTCTAATCAATTTCCATAAAGATAATGCTTGGCCATTACCGCTGGATGTCGATACAAGTTTCGAATCTGTAAGAGAGGGAAATCATCATAACTCCACAAAAGGGATAATAGGAAATCAAAGGACTCCACAGAAAGTAAAAATAAAGATAAGTTTAGTAGGACAATATCCTTGCTAACCGGTACAACGGTGCACAAATAAAAGATATAAGGCCTAAGATTGATGAAATATAAAATAAAAGTAATAGAAGAAAGTAAAGATTCATGAACGGCAAGAACAAGATAAGCCTCAATCCTTAGAATGTAGGATCATCTGCTGGTGCCTCGAGTGCGGCTATTTTGCATCCCAGAGATGGAGGATGTGCAAATGGTGTCTACCCTCTGATTAAAAGAGAGAGCTCACTGAACTGTTCTCTCAACTGATGCTGCTCAACGAGGATCTTGGTCATCTCGCACTGCTCAGCAAGAATGGTATCCTATACTACGCTGATCTTAGATATCTCATGCTCCTCCAATTGCTCGAAGCGGCTCCTGTGCTATGAGGAAGGGAGCTAGCCAGCAGGTGATGAAAGACCGGAGTCCTTAGAGTCGGACTCCTGATCATCAGAACTATTTGTGCCCTGGCCAACTAGGCTGTAACGGCTACCAGAGTGTTGGACGAGCCCCATCTGACATAGAGTACTCATCCCCAATGTGGTCATAACCTGGAGCCTCTACAAGGCCCATCCCAATGATGGGGCGGGTGATGTAGTGTCCCGCATTGATGGCCTTGAGATGGGTGTACGTCCCTTGATGCACCAAGTAGTCAGCGAGTACGTATCCTAGATGGATAGGCACTCACTCGATGATGATGTATAGAATAAACAAGTCTGTAAGGGTGACGACACCGGTATCATCCCTCCCTGCGATGGTGTGGCTGATTAGGGCGTGGATGTAGCGGTGAACCGGATCGCTCATGAGGGATGCCTTGTTGTTCCCGTGGCCACCCAAGCTGAAGCCAATACCTCGTGGTCATGATGGTGTGCTCGGGGAAAGAAGTGAGGAGCTCTCTATAATCGCGAGTGTCTATGGCCTCGCGATCGTAGAATCCCATGTAAATGGAGAACCGAGTATAGCTCATAGTCCTCCGCTCTCCGAAGAGCTGAAACAATATAGCGGTGAGAGATCGCTCAGATACAGTGCTCCTGTCAACCTTAAAAGTGCTCAGGACCTCCAAGGTAGCCTCGCGGAACACCTCGTGGTTGATGGAGAACACTTTGTCCCAACCACCGACCAAAATCATTCCTCGAACTCGATCCGTAATCCTGAGTTGAGTGACCACCCTCCAATCTATAAAACATGTACGCTCGAAGGGTTTGGCGGTCTAACGATGGTAGTGGTGGAGGAAGCGCTCCTCCTCAAACTGTGCTACGCCGGAGGAGGAACCCTCTCCTGTCTTGCGCTTCATCGAGGAGGTGAGCTTTCGACGCATATCTGCAAAATAATTGAAAAGGGTGTTAGTGAGAAAGAAAATATCGAAAATGTAACGAAGATGCGCACTACAACCCTTAATTGGCCATATACGGGCTTCCATACGGGCTTATATACGGCCCATATGACTCTTCCTGGGAGCCATACGGGCATATATACGGCCCATATACGCCTGGGGGAGGAGGTACCGGCGGCCATGGCGATTTCTTGCCCCATTTACATCCAAATCACACCCATTTCACATCCTAAACCTTAAACATGCCTTTTAATCAATGTATTGCGACAAAAATTCTACTCAAGATCATAAACTCATCACCCGTTCATTCAAGATTCATTCATTTAAGAAGAAGGGTTCTAAACATGGTGAAGATGAACTTAATCGACTAATAAAACCATTAGGGATCATACATAGGGAAGAAGAAAGTCCAAAATCAAGAAGAGAAGTTGTGCCGATGAGGAGGAGGTTCGGATCGATGTGGAGAGGGATGGGGTTGGCTAGGTTTTTGAAAAAGAAATAAGGGGGCGCCTTTTGTAGCGCCCCAATTTGTGCCCTTGGTTGACCACATACGGGCCCGTATACGGGCCGTATGATACCCCATATAGCTTACTGGCGCGGTCATACAGCCGTATGACAGCCTGTATGACAACTCGTATGGACCTGGATTTGGCTTATGTAGCCAATCCAAGATACCACTTGAAGCTTCCTCGCGCTACCTAACAACAATTATGAATCTAAGGCTATGAATGCAATAATCGGCAGGATGATACAAGATAGTATGAAAACGGACATGAAACATCTCATTCATTTATTCTAAATACACATAATCTAACTCATCAGAAGAAAATTGCAACTAAAGAAAAAGAAATTTTCAAGAACTTGGGTTGCCTCCCAAGAAGCGCTTGTTTAACGTCACTAGCTTGACGTACCTTCACCTTACCTTATGGGGGTTCAAATACCTTGAAGCTCTCATCGACTCCTCCCTTGAAGCATCGTTCAAATGAACGCATTCGCATGTTAGCATAAATTGAGCAGTTGTTGTCATCCATACGTGGGCTTTCCTTAGACGTGTTGTCAGTCGAGGATTCCATGCTTACTCCTTTCTCCTTCACCATTCTCATATCGTAGAGAGATTGAATTTTTGCTTCTTCTTCTTTACTTTCAACATTTACACCGTTGATGAGGTGGAATTTTCTTGGATCTCCTCCGATTGCCCTTCTTGTTTCCCAAAACAAGGGATAATTGATCCACCATTAGCAAGTCTTCCATGCACTCGGAAGTGAGCATGTCTACCTCATCAAGACAATATGAGGTACCATTATGTGCTGCATTGCATCGTGTAATTGAAACACAACCTCTTGATCTTCCACCGTCAATGCAAGCTTGCCTTGTGCATGGTTCTCGAGAGCTTGAGTGGTGGCAAGGAAAGGACACCCAAGAATGATAGGAAGTCAACATTATCATCAACATCTAGAAGTATGAAGTCGGCTGGGAAGACAAATTGATTAATCTGAACGAGTACATCTTCAGCTATTCCCTTCGGTCTTCTCACAGATCTATCAGCTAGCTGTAATGTCATTCCCGTAGGCTTTGGTTCTTTGAGGCTAAGTTTCATAGGGCATTTCATTGATGCTTGTCCCAGAGTCTGCCAATGCCTTCTTTGCGACCCATTCTCCAAGTACACAAGGGACTACAAAGCTACCATGATCCTTTAAGTTTTTTGGCATAACTTGTTGGATAATGGACGAACAATGATCATTAAGTGTCACAAAACCTACATCTTCTAGTTTCCTCTTGTTGGAGAGAAGCTCCTTCATAAACTTCGTATATTTTGGCATTTGAGCTAGAACCACTACCAATGGCATGTTTATGTGTAGTTGCTTCAACATACTTTTGAACTTCATTAACTAGGCATCTTTTTTGTCTTTCTTCAACCTCGCAGGATAAGGAACTTGAGGTTGATAAGGAGATACAGATGGTGTCTCTACTAGCTTCTCCTTCCCTTTCTTCTCCTCTTCGGAATTAACAACGGGCTCGGAGTCTTCAATTTCAATGGGAGTGTTTGCTTAAGGCCTTGAGGTAGGAAGTTCCACCTCCTTCCCGCTTCTTAATGTGATGCCCTTGCATTGTTGTCCCCGAGGGTTCTCCTCTATATTGCTCGACAAACTACCTTGTGGTCTTTTGGCTACGGCCTTTACAATCTGCCCAACTTGATTCTCCAAGTTATGAACTACAGCTTGTAGATTCTGAATTATAGTGTCATTGCTCTACATGTGCTTCAAAATCAACTCCTCCATGTTGAGTTTTATTTCTTGCGGCTTTGGGGGATGTTGAAAGCTGGGAGAGTATTGCACAACTTGTGGATTTCCATAGAACAATGGCAGATGGGTCCATTTAGGAGCATATGGTCAATATTGACTATCTGGTTGCCATTGAACATTTCCCATATATTGTACTTGTTCCATAGGGACCATTTCAGTGCTCACAATGGGACAACTTGATGCTTCATGTCCTCCCACACAAGTATTACAGGCTTTTGAGCTATTATTGGACGTAAGTAGCTCAATCTTCCTTGTTAGCATATCCAACTTCTCAGCAAGAATGGGATCAGAAATTGTGGCTTCATCACCGGACCCAACTATTTTCACTTGCTTTCCCCTTGTAGGCAAATGGGCTTATTACTAGCCATGTCTTCAAAGATTTGCTCGGTATCCTAAGGATATTTGATTCCCAATGACCCGCCGGGGAAGGCATCCAACAATTGCCTAGTTGAACTGTCCAAACCATTATAGGATGTTTGAACTTTAGCAAAGGGTCTAAACCATGTTGTGGACAACGTAGGAGTAAATCCTTATACCTCTCATAGGCCTCAAAGAATGTCTTGGTGGGACTTTGCTTAAAAACTGAGATGTCCAACGTTAACTTTGCGGCCTTGCTCAGTGGGAAATAACGACCCAAAAATTTATCAAGCATCTTAGCCCAAGTACGAATAGAGCCAGAAGGTAATGAGGCAAGCCATCTATAAGCTCCTTCCCTTAAACGGAACAGAAAGAGTTTCAAGCGAATTGCATCATCAGAAGCTCAATTGATCTTGAACATGTTACATATTTGGATAAATTTTGCTAGGTGGGCATGGAGGTCTTCATCGGGCCTCTCATCAAACTGAGCTGAATTCTGAATCATGTTCATTGTACTTGCCTTGATCTCAAAATTGTTCATATTAACATTGGGAGGATAGATACTATACTCCTCTCCTGTGTAGTGAGATCTCTCATACTCTGACAATGTTTGCCTTCTCTCTGCCATAATGGGCACTTCTCTTAATTCACCAATAGCTTCAATAAGAGTGAAGTTTTTTGACTCTAAAGAGGATCCCTGAAGTACTCCTTCCCCTTCTCTCAATCTCTAGTGCAGAGTTCTCTCAATCTCACTATCCACTTCAAGCAATCCTTTAGAATTTTTGCGGGTCATAAAATCAATACCTCACAACAAAATTTAGTGAGAACGAAGATTAGTGTCCAGAATCTCAATTGAATGAAAAGCGAAACAAAGAAAGAAAAATGACTAAATTAGTAAACTCTTAGCTTTCCTAGTATTCCAATTCTCCCCGCAATGGCGCCAAAAACTTGATGTGATGCAACCGCAAGTGTATGGGTCGTAATCAAGTAATAATAGTGGACTCAATGGTCGGGTTATCGATCCTTAGGGAGATGGAAGTACTAGTACCCACTGCTCGTCTACTATATAGTCGATCCGAAATGTGAGTGATTATACTAAACTTAAACTTAGAAATTGTAGACACAAACAAGGAAATCAAATTGTTCTTGAGATCAAACAATCATAAAAGGGGGATGCTCAGATAATTGAATCCCCCTTAGACTTCTAAGGGATGGATGATACTCTCTATCTTGACAATTGGTTGGTCCTTAGCCAAGGGTTCCTATGGTGCTTTCACTCCCACTCTCAAGACAAATTACTAATCCTAGTGCCCTTACCGATGATGTTATGGGGACCTAATTCTTGGAAGGATTATGGGAATAATACATCTAAAGGGCTCGCTCTCCTTAATACCCGGGTTCCCAGTGTATTCCTAATCCTTTCTATTGGAGATGGTCTACACATAGGGAGGCATTTGCTTCATTCCCCATATGGACTATAAAAATCCCCCCTGGCTGTCGCAACATAGAGGGATTCACTTACATTAAAACATACAATAAACTCATGAATTCAACTAAGCATTCAAGAATAGAGAAATAATCATCAATTAAATCATGTCTAAGGGTTCATCAATCATCGAAGCATCTACAAAATTAGCCCTCCATGATAGGAGAGATAAAACCCACTATCAAGATGAAAATAATCAAAGAAATCATAAGGGAAGAGACTATGTCACGCCCCGAACTCGGGTCCCGGGCCTCGGCGCACACGACAGACGCCGCGTACTTATAGGGTCATCCCTATAAGCACGCAAGGCTCAGTAACATAAGCAGATAATCAATAAAGAGTTTAAATTATTAATCAGCGGAAGAAAATATATAAGGTTAATGCAAAACCCTAATAGGTCCTTAATGACACAAGAAATCCTCACTCAGAAAAGAATGGAGGCCCGCAAACCTCAGCTCAAATATCCCCAACGCTGCTAGGTTGACCCGCGGAAGCCCCCTCCAAAGTCCCGCCCCTAGTTACTCGTCATCACCTGGGAAAACATCAAGCAACCAAGTGCATGAGCCAAAGAAAGGCCCAGTAGGATCACACATAAATCAATAAAGGTGGCAAAAGCCATAAGCAAAGAACAGAATAAAAGAAGAATCAATATGCAAGTGAAACAACATCACAAGCAAATAACAAGTCTCGGGAATGTGGATAAATCCACAGATGTACTCAATCTCTGGCATATGTGATACTAAGATGTCTACGATATCAACGACACCATCAGCATCGTCTTCTGCCTAAGCCGGATAGCGCTATAATAATCATGTGCACATGGCCAGAAAATACAGCTCTCTAACTGAGCTAGGTAGCCAGATATTATACGCCCTCTGCCGGGGCCTGGTGGTCAGATATTATACACCCTCTGTCGGGGTCTTCGTCCGATGGAGCACCAAGTGCTCGTGGTAAGATATTATATATCCTCTGCCGGGGTCTCCGTCCGATGTATCATGCCTGTACGTAAGAGATTGCTAGTACAAATACCTAACAACAGGTATACATATATATCTAAGGCAGCAACATCTTGAATATATAATAATCAGTGACCTAATCGAGATCGGAAGCCAATACATATCTAAGGAGTAAACTCTACTCAAATACGCATAAGAAAACATGAAAGCAACAATCTCCTCGAGATATAAAGACGATACATATGAGGAAACCCATCTCGAATATGTATTGGGAACCTCTCGAGGAAATAAGAGCACAAAAACAAAGCAAGGTAGGAGGAAGGAATACTCACACCAAGTATCAACAGACTGAGCAAAGTAATATCAGAAAGCCCAAGCAAAGCAGAAATAGAATATCACACTTAAAGCAGAGCAAATCTGATCAGAGTATACAACTCAAGCAATGCACAACTAGAATGTCAATAAACTGCTATGGAGTACCACCCCCTTGACCATCCCAGGTGCAAGTAGGATGTCAGAGTGTACTCCACTGGCCATATGCCATGGAGTATCACTCCCACTGGCCATATGCCATGGAGTACCACCTCCTGGCCATCCCACAACAACACAAGAAGAATGTCAAGGGGTACTCCCTCAAAGCATATCATATCAGGACATACAAGCTCAAACAAATGCAACAAGCATAACATGTCAACAGAAAGAGCAGGTATCAAAAGATGGACTCTAACATCCATCTAGCACAACAACAACAGGAATCAATAGAATACTATGAGTTAGAAATACTCACAGCACCCGTGCGACATCCTACCTCATTCGCTTCTAGGACCTACCTAGGTCCGAGTCTTCCACTCAGGTCCTCAACCACCTCACCACGTCCTAAACATGGTAAATGTTCATTACATAACATTTCAAAACAATCTGAATGTATTACATGCATTTAATTACCCAAATCGTGAGTTTATCGAAATGTCGGCTTTTAAATTTATAATTGATAGGTCAGGGCCCTACAACACCTACCCGCACCATTTTTATTCATTTAAACACATTCCCAAACTATCAGAACGATCGGAATTGAATTCCGAGTCTTTTTGAAAATATTTGAGTTATAGTTCACTCTACATTCGGTAGCTACAGTAACCGCATAAAACATTAACTTAGAACTTCAAATTGAAGTTCTAAACCTTCATCATTCCTTTCCAATATCCCAGTATATTATATTCATAATATTGTCTTTCATTTCCATCATAATTGGGTTCATTATCGTCTCTTAAACAGCCCTTTAAAAATGAACAAAATCCATGTTCTACAAATGCTACAGTAATTCCTGCAGAGTCCTTTCTCCTTGAAGCTTAATTCTCCTCAATTAAACTCTAGCCTTGGAATCCAATACTTGCATTTCTCAAATAACACATAGGCATGTTCATTCTTGAAAACAACAACACATTCATCCCAAATTCCTTGATCTTGAAATCATAAAAATATACACACCATCAGACCAATTTGTCAAGCTTCCTCATTATCTATCCAAGCATACAAAACTATAATATCAACCATTGAATCAACCCTCTCCAGGACAGCCCCACTATTTGTGAAAATTCCCAATTTAGTTAATCTACAATTTTCATACAAAATATGGTTAAACAGAACTACTTTTGATTAACTAGTTCATTGAGACATTAACACAAACAAATATTGTGCATCATGGAAAAACCACTTGATCTTGGACAAGACACTCTTAATTCCCCAATTTTTACACACAAACAATTCACTAAACATACTATCTAAATTCCATACATCATCATCTCAAAATTATCCAAATAACCCATCATTTGATTTCAAATTCTAGAGATTTACAACATACATCTATTCAAATACAAGGATAACTAAACTTCATCAGTAACCATTACAACATTCATTATCCAACTTAACCTTGGAGACATTATATCAAACACATGATTAACAGAACTGTCTTTTTATTAGCTAGTTCATTTAAGTATTTCCACAAACATTGCAACAAGGATTTGTGATGCATGGTTTCAATAGAAAATTTGACTGAGTTTGCTTCGTATTTAGGGCTTTAATTTCTATACAAGCATTCATCCATTATACATAATTTCCATAACTCATATGTTCATCAATTCATACACAAGCCTGACCATCAAATAAATCCTCAATCTTAGCTTCATCAATAACACGCCATCTCTATTAATCATCATGCATAGTTAGGGTTCTCACTTTCATGGGGTGATGGCTGGGTAGCGTCGTAGGCCAAAGGCAATGCGCGGGGTTGCAGGTCAGTAATGGTGCGCAGGGCTGCCGGGCGTGGCGCGTGCGCAGGTGCAGGGCAGCATGCAGGTGCTGGGCGTGTGCGCAGATGCAGGCGGCGTGTAGGCAAAGACGCAGGCCGGGCGCAGGCGCAGCAGTCGTGGGTGCATCGCGGGCTAGGCTAGGAGCAGTACGCCGGCTGCGCTGGGTTGAGGCCGCCGGGGATCAGCTGGCCAGCAAGCAAGGAGAAGGAGATGGAGGGAGGTTTAGGGCACGATGTCTCCTTGATTCCAATTGAAATCTAATTTAACTTTCAAAAACCTAAGTTCTCTGAATATAAACATATATACATATATGTTATATCCTTTACTTAACTTAATTAATTAAATTACAATACAATAACTTATCTTTAAAATCTATTAGTTTAACTTATCCTCTAATTTATTTCCCCCACTACTATCCAAATAATTTATTTAATAATTATCTTTCTACTTTATGTCTCGTCACCCATTAATTAATATAATCTTTATAATAATTCATCGACCTAGATCCGGAAATTACGGGTCAATGATTCAAGCGATGCAAGATCAGTAGTATCACGAGTGTTCTGCCTCTAATCGCACCGTGATCTGAGAATACCGGCTTTTAGTCAATTCCTTCGTCACGGGCATACTGTGGCATTACAAGGCTGTCTCGGCCCCAGACCAAATCCATTTTCCCGGGACTCGAACATTTGTCTGTTTTCTTTTCTTAATAATTAATCTGAATTAATCAATACTTAATTAATCTGGATTAATTAGATCTTTATAACTTTCCCAAAATTACTTCGCTTGCTATATTAAATTTCCATTTAATAAATTCTGGGGAAAATTCTTATTTATTTCGGGGCGGGTTTTACAATTGCATGCACCGTTGATAGCTTCCTTGATTCCTCCTCAATGTCTTCCATTTTTCTTGCTCCAATGGCTTGAAGATGAGAATCCCCAAGCTCTCCTCAAGATCAATCCTTTTCCAAGCTGCCTCGTCCCTCTAAACACTCAATAGTCGACTTTTATACCTCTAGGGTTTTTAGCGCGAGATTTACCATTTTGCCCCTTTCTAAATCTACATAATTGCTGGGAACTTATAACATATAGGCCCATATACAACCCGTACACATCCATACGGCTGTATATCAGACTATATGGATGCCCGTATAAGCTATACGGAGTACTGTGCGGCCCCAAAGGAGATCACTTGTATGAGCCTCAATTCTCCAGGTCCATACGAGCCGTATGGAAGCTTGTATGCCTGGGTTTTTTCTCCAGGAATGCTTCATTTTGGCTTCAATTTCCCTCAAAAAGCTTCCTCTCTTCTGGAGTCTTGATATCTTGGCCTGTTTATCAAAATAAACAAATTTTAAGTTTCGATCGGCCAAAAATCCCCCCAATTACATGCACAACATACAAGAATATAGTATAAAATTATGCTTAAATGAACCCTTATAAGAATCTGATATGACTTCGGATTTTTAGCAGTTATATGTTTTTTCTAGGATTTTTAAATTAGATAAACTTTAGTTTTGAATAATAATTTGCCAAATTTGGCAAATTTAGATAAGGTGATAATCGCTAAGCCGCCGGTGTCACTATTATTCCATAAACCTTATTGTATTGTCTTTGTCACTTGCTTGAATAAGATTCTATGATTTTCTTTTCATGCGTTCTTATCTTTATTATTTGCCTTTTCCCGGTGGATCTATTTGTGAGTGCTGCAGAGGAAATAGCAGGTGATGACGGGTTATCCAGTTGGGTACCAAGATTTTTAAATGAGAGCCAGGCTACGAGTTGGAGATTGGGGCTTAGGGTAAGCTTTAGATTCAAACAGCCGAACTAGCGGTTGGGACGGTTAGGATCACTCTTCTGGGACCCACCGGTTGGCGTGAGTGGGGAGGTGGCATTAAATGCTAATCACTTTTGCCCTCTTCTCCCACCCTTCAAGGTGTGACGTACTGAAACAATGATGGTGATGAAAACTGTAGCGACACGTGTTGCATATTCACTACACGTCGGTTCGGTAAGCGATGAAGGCCGTTGGAGGAGATTTAGCCGCTAGTCGAATCTTCTCCAAAGATTCAAATCATTGGGATTCTAACAAACTCCTCGCTTTGGTCTTCTCCCCGTGCGACAGTGGTTTTACAGGTAATCCCTCGGGTTTCCTCTTATTCTCAGCTAATGGTCGCTTCTTCTTCTGTTTCCTTGTCTTCCTCTCATCCTAGTTGGTCTTCATCCTTCGACAACAATAAAAGACGACCTTCTTTTATCCATTTAAGTGAGAGAGGATCCAAGAAGGTCCAGAGCATCCCCGCCCTAGATGACATTGACGACATGATCTCTGCCTACTATATCTTCATCCCTCACTATAATTGTAGGGTTCTGTCTCTTAACGATCGAGCGAGTAAACTAAAAGACATGGAGCTTACCCTTTACCAGGATACCTTCATAGCTGGCATGAGGTTGCCCTTTTCTTCTATCTTTTGCAAGATCTTTACACATTATGAATTGTGTCCCTCGCAACTTTCCCCGAACTCGTGCAGGCTTCCTTATGGGTTCAGAATCATCCTTAGTCAATTCGGTGTCTGCCTGACTTTGCGTTGGTCTCGACGTCTCTTCATTCTGAGCCCGCAGTCCGGAACTGACTGGTACTTCTTCATGGCCCATAGGTCTAGACAGATTCTTGGGCGAGTCCCCTCGAAAGTTCAAGACTGGACAACGAAGTTTTTCTTTACCTCTTGTGAAAAAGGATGGAATGTCGAGACTTAGTAGGGAGTTGACAAAGAGAAAGCCGGGCTTGAGGTGAAGATGAACTCTGAGGAAATCAGGTTGCTTGAAGCTTTCCGAACCTTTTCCCATGTCCAGGTTGATGACTTTTTGATGAAGTAAAACCTCATGGCATGCGTCTTGTATTTAGCCATAGGCAAAAAGCGGGACCTTCCACCATTTTGTATGCCTTAGTGAGAGGTCAGGCTATATTTCTTGTACTGAATGTTGCATTATATTGTAACATCAGAACCAAAGATGCGTAAAGGACGTGTTGAATCCGCCAAAGGCTTGCTGGGCAGGTACCTGGCTGATTCTCCGTCCAAGAAGAGGAAGAGGGGTTCGGGAGAGTCATCTTGGGCGATGTCGAATGGGGTAAGAGACCCCGGGGCGTGCCTTAGCAAAGCTGATAAGTGTTCAAATGACCATATTTTTTTATACTATTTGTATATACTTAGCATGTGATTTTGATGAAATGTGGAACCCTGATACTTAAGTTATGTTAATTTTGTGAAACAGGACATATCGGGGGCGATTCATTGGCATGTTCAATTTATGAAGGATTCCAATCAAATCCGAGGAGAAAAAGGGCTGAAATGAAGTACCAAACTGAACCATCTAGAACTAGCCGGTCTTGTCTAGACCTCAGGTTACCTCGAAGCTCACTTCTGATTTGCCAATGAACCTAACGGGCGAGCAGATGGTCGTCTGAGGTCCCTTCGAGCTTGAAAAAGCCAATTTAATTGACCCAACGAACCCGTCTACAATCAGACGGTCCCGTTTGAATCTAGAGGATGGCTTGTTTTGTTTGCCAATAGACCCAATGGGCTAGTGATAGCTCTAGAAAGAGAGCATTTTAGAGGACATATTATGCTAGCTTGAGACCAAATATGGTCATTTAATGATATATTTCAGAACCAATTTGGGTTATTTTATATAAACCCAACCTCATCTAGAATGCAGACTTGTTTGAAAGAATTTCAATACTAAATTGATTAATTTATGCAATAATGCAAGTGTTGCCAAAATTGACAGATGATGAGTCCATTGGAGCATGATCTGGATGATCATTGGGCAAAAGAGAAAGGTGTTATATGACAAATGAGCAAATTGGGAGCAACCTTAAGAGCTGCAGAGATCAAGAATTTACCGGAAGAGCTACGAGACTCTAAATCCAGTCTCCACCATTTCAGATTGAAGATCAACAAGTCATAAACAATTAGCTAAAGTTTTAGCTCAATTCAAGTTGGAATGGTTATCCGATCATTGACATCGCGATGTAGACTACATATATCGCGATGTTAATTAAAGGTTGTGCACACTCAACTCGAAATAATCCACATCGAGATGTGTAAAAGTGAAATCGCGATGTTAACATTTGGAAGACTTTCAAGACCCTATATTTTCATCGACATCGCGATGTAACTTCCTGGGGGTATAAAAATGACCTGATTTCTAGGTTTTCATCATCTCTTTTAAGTGGCGGCTAGAGCTCCAAGGAGACGATTCGGAGGTGTTTAACATCTATTAAGGCTAGGTTTAACTCCAATCAGGAAGGGGAACATTTATCTATTGATTTATTTTGTTTTAAACCTTCTTGTGTACTTAGATTTGAATGTTCATTTGCTTATTCGAATCATTATGGATTCAATGTTTGTAATGGTAGCTTGAACATTCATTCTAAGGTTGTATGCATTCATTAACTTGAAATATTATATATTCTATGTTTGCATTGATGCAATGGTTATTGGTATGCTTACGGTTAAACATTACTTCTAATTGTTAGCCGACGGGCCACGACTACCTTTAATACTCTATGCATAGACATGTGTGTATGAGGAAAGCGTGGTATCATCGGGTGGACGGAGTGACACCGCAAGTGCCATTAATCTAGACATAGTTATTGGCATTATACAGTGATGATGGAGTTTAGCCCTATAATGCTCCTCATCACTACCTTAGACATATGGAGTTGAGAGCATGCCCTTGTATCTATGACCAAGATATCAAAGCAAACATTGGAGAAAACCTTCCCAATTCAATTGGACCATATAGCCCTAGAAGCTTTTAATTGAGAGTTTTACCCAAGAACCCTTCATAATTCAACCATCTTTTATTTCTAGGACTTAAAAAGTCTTCCACTTAATTAATTGACTGGCTTACTAAGCAATTTAGTAGGTTATTGTTCATCTAAACCTAGTAAGCCTTCCCTGTGGATTCGATTAAGTATTTACCAGAATTTATTACTAGTGGTCACGTACACTTGCATGCGGAGGCCTTAGTGCTTGCACTTATAGCTGACTCTCAACAAGTTTTTGGCGTCCTTGCCCGGGAAGGCATAGGCCATAGGTGACACTAGTTGAATAGGAGCTAGTTTAGTTGAGTCATTTATTTTCTTTTATATTCTTTTGTA
This sequence comes from Dioscorea zingiberensis, assembly GCA_026586065.1. Taxonomy (NCBI): domain Eukaryota; kingdom Viridiplantae; phylum Streptophyta; class Magnoliopsida; order Dioscoreales; family Dioscoreaceae; genus Dioscorea; species Dioscorea zingiberensis. The sequence goes on along the minus strand of CM048820.1, from coordinate 31,597,214 downwards.
TTATATTCATCTTCTTTTTATTTTCCTCTTTCTTGACTCATTTTTGTTTTGTCTTTATCTAGACTTCATCTGTTGTGTCTTGGGCTTTAAATGAATCTTATATCTTTTGTAGACAAAGTGTTCTGAGATCATTGAGGGAAATAATTGCACACCTTGTTTTGAGAGTGCATCGTTTATATGGATGAAGAAATTCTTCCATGCATTCAAGGGCAACTACTTACGGCCATCTAAGAAACTTGAAGTTACAAGAGATTCAAGGGTTCAAAAGGAGACAACATTAGGAAACATAACAACCTTACTTTAAGCTCGTAAGAAAAGTGCTGGTGCAAATACCGAGTGGTGGAACTTTGATTGTCAAAGTCCAGAATCCTTTGAGTATAAGAATTATGGGAGGTATTCTAATAGACCTCAAGGACAACACTTCAACACCCAATCATATTAGAGGTGGAATCAATACCCCGGCTTCTCTTGGAATGAGCATCAAAGACAACCTTCTACATTCCAACATCAAGGGCAGGGGGTATTTCAACCTGTAGATAAACCATATCAACGAGCAGATCATGAGTTTTCCTCTTAGGAGATAAAATGGAGGCATTCACGACATAAATGAAAGCCATTCGCTAAGATTTTAATAATAGGTTGAGCAATAAACCAACCCTAGTGGAGCAAGCAAATGATAAGCCTCAAGGTCCAAGAAGTGAAGCATTTGAAGAGGTACAAGAAGAAAAACTAGGGGGAAAAGTTGAAAAACAAAGTAATGAAAAGTTGCATAGTGAGGATATTATTGGAAGGAAACTAGAAAATATTTATCATCCTCCACCTTTCCCTCAAAGGTTGCTACAACATGGGCTTAATGAACAGATGTGTTACCTTTTATGAATGAAGGAAAAAACGGCTGAACCAAGCTGTCCTAGCAAAGGGAAAAATTGTTCCATCAAGCCAAGCATTAATACCACTACGCTTGATGACAACTTGGAAGAATTTGTTATTGTTGACGAAGATAGGAGAGGACATAGTAACACGAGAGTAGAGGAGACAAGCTTGTAGTTTGAAATACAGTATCATACAGAGAAGAAAGAAGTGGAGAAGGATGATGAGGCCTCTCCATGCCCTCTTCCTCCTCAAAAGCTGCAGCCCCACGAGCATAGTAAACAACTTTGGCAACTAGAATTGACATTCATCGATGAAGCTGGTCATGATTGCTTATCCCCCAAAAATGAGATCTCAAAGAAGCTAGGACTCAACACAATAGTACTTTATGAACCCTTAGACCAATATTTTCTCATTGAGGAAGTTGATAGATGGCACACTAATTCAATTGCATAAAAAAGAACTGAGCAGAGTTATCACAGTAGTTTGCTGAAAAAGTTGTTGGGTATAATACAAAACTAAAAGTTGAGACCTTACATGTTCATCACTTCGTTATCTCTATAAGGTATTGAGCTATATGCCGAACTAATCAAGACCTCGAAGAAGCGGCGAAGATTATATAAATGGGAAGGTCTTGAAAAGGATCTGGCGGCTTAATTTATCAAAGAGCCAGAATAACGCAAGTGGGGTCTAGCTAGAAACCATAATCTAGCGCTTCTTGGGAGGCAACCCATGATTTCTAAACTTGCCTTTATTTTTATTCCTTAGTATAGTTTTTTGTATTTTATTTGTTTTGTTGTGAATAAATTGTGGTTCCCACTTGTGCAGAGTTTACCTCAAGTTTAGGGGAGCCTCGGGAAACACAAAACCCACAAAATTGTTCAAAAGCATGGCAAGGTTTGAGGCAATTCAATTTGGCGAGAACCTGGTAAGATTTTATATGTCCAATTATCTGTAAATAATTACCAGCAAGGCAAGAGGAAGATGTATGTGTAACTGTTGGGTTTTTGCAGTTAGCATCGCGATGTTCTCAATAAACATCGCGATGTAGGCCCCAAGTCTGGGAGTAGCAGGCTCTGCCTGTTGAACATCGCGATGCCCTCATTTAGCATTGTAATGTTACCTGGCCTGAGAAGCAATCCCTTCGGCAACTGGTGAGCTCTCCCTCCCCTCCAACCCTAGATTTTGTTTGTTAGGCATCCAATCACTTTGGTAAGGTTTACTACCACACTTTTTAAGGTTTATACCATTTGATTTCTTTCGATTTTAATGGTTTGTGGTAGGTTTGCATCAATTGTATATCTTTTCTTATTATGATGTGATTGTGCCCTCGTGTAGAGGTTTTGGGGAATGTTTGTATACATTAGGAACCCCAATTTTAAAAGGGGAGATTGCGCCCAATTTTTGGGCAAATTCCACACTTAGAGAATTTTTAGGGCTCGGAAGAGCCTCGAAATTAAAATTTTGAATTTCCTCATTAGACTTCCTCCTTCATTACTATTGCATGATTAATTGGGTTGTTGTATTTGCCTTCATGCACTAATTGTACCCTCCTTTTTGCTTGTAGGTACGAGGCAAAAGGGTGGGCATTAAGGAAACTAAGGCCTCCACCTCCGCAGATATCCCCACAACTGCCCTCCACACCCGGCCCCAAGGACAGCACATACTGGCTGAGGACCTCACCATCTACGGGTGTTCTTCTTACTCTTTTTTGTCCTTTCTATTTCCATACCATATCTCTTTGTACGGGAATCATCAGGGATGATGATATCATTCAGTTTGGGGGTGTGGGTGTGTGTGTCTTCATGAGTCCTTGTATAGAAACTCGTGTTTTAGGAGTTTTATATATTTTGTTGGGAAATTTCAGTACATGTTTTAGGCATTTTTTGCATGTGAGGAACAATTTTTCTATGTTTGCATGCACACAAATCACACACCCAATACACATAACGTGAAGGATTGGTCACCGAACTTATAAGACATATGACATTGGTGATATTGGATATTATACTTGTCAAACTAGAGGAACATCATATTTGTGTTACACTTGTGCTTTGGAAATTTCTTAAGCTTCCATGAATGACTTGGAGAACACTTGGAGAACATATATGCTCTAAGGAATGGAACTACGATATAGAACTCAAAGCAGTCGAGTAACACTTGAAACATAGGGAAGTTCATAGAAACTGGGGTTAAAGGTGAGCTTACATCAAGGTGATTATTTTCTTGTACATAGAAGAAAGTCAGATCCAATAAGGATGCCCTACTTTAAAACATTGACAAAAAAAAAATAAATAAAACAAAAAAAAAGGAAAAAAAAGGAAAAAAAGAGAGAAATAAAGATCAAATAAACAATGCATTGAAAGAATAAAAGAATTGACATAAGATGTGGGCAATAGCCTGCCCTGAGAGTAAAGTCTTCTACTAGTAGAGAGTGATGAAAACCTAGCTATGGTGATGTATGCTTCTAACTCTATTCCCTTTTGTATGTATTTATCTTGTGATCCTCACTAAGCTAATGCTTGTATGTTGATAGAATTATGAGGCAGAGTATGATTATTCTTTAACGTTTAGTACTCTTGTATGACATGTTCAGCTCATTAACTATTGTGTCATATTGCATATGTTGCATGAGCATCGGAGACCAATCCTAAAACAAATTGCATAGTTGAATTATTGTCTTGTTATTCTTTTTCTTGTTCATTTCTAGAGGAAAAGCAATCGTTTATGTTTGAAGTATGATAGCTCAAGAAAGAGAGCTATTTAAAGGATATATTATGCTAGGTTGTGGCCAAATATGGCCATTTAATGATGTATTTCAAAACCAATTTAGATATTTTATGTAAACCCTACCTCAACTAGCATGCACACTTGTTTGAGTGAATTTTGATACTAAATAGATTACTTTATGCACTAATACTAGTGTTTCCAATATTGACAAATGATGAGTCCATTGGAGCATGATTAGGATGATTATTGGGCAAAAGAGAAAGGTGGTCTATGATAAAAGAGAAAATTTAAAGCAACCTGAAGATCCGTTGAGATCAGGAATTTACTAGAAGAGCTACAGAACTCCAAATCCAATCGCCACTGTTCCGATTGAAGATCAACAAGTCAAGAACACTTAATTAATGTTTTATCTCAATCCGAGTTGAAATGGTCATACGATCATTGAGTTGATGAAGACATCGCGATGTAGACTGCATATATCGCGATGTTAATTACAGGTTGTGCCCGCTCAACTGGAAATAAATCGACATCGCAAAGTCTAAAAGTAACATTGCGATGTTAACATCAGGAAGACTTCAGGACCCCATATTTTCATTGACATCGCGATGTAATTTCATGACATCGTGATGTAACTTCCTAGGGGTATAAAAATGACCTAATTTCTAGGTTTTCATCATCTCTCGCAAGTGGCGGAAGCTGGAGCTCCAAGGAGACGATTTAGAGTTGTTCAATATAGATTAAGGTTGGGTTTAACTCCAATCAAGAGGGGGAACATTTATCTAATAATTTATATTGTTTTAAACCTTCTTGTGTACTTAGATTTGAATGTTCATTTGCTTATTAACATCATTATAGATTCAATGTTTGTAATGGTAGCTTGAACATTCATTCTAGGGTTGTATGCATTCATTGACATGAAATATTATGTATACCATATTTGCTTCAATGGAATGGTTATTGGTATGCTTATAATTCAACATTACTTCTAATTGTTAGCAGACATACCGCGACTACCTTTAATACTCTATGCATAGACATGTGTGTATGAGGAAAGTGTGGAATCATGGGGGGGACGGAGTGACACCGCAAGTGCCATTAACCTAGACATAGGTATTGGAACTCCACGTTGATGATGAAGTTTAGCCGTAAAATGCTCCTCATCATTACCATAGACATATGGAGTTGAGAGCATGTTCCTTAGACATAAGGACTTGTAGGATGCACACGGAGTACATAAGTACAAGCTCTATTATTGATAAAACCCGTATCTATGACCATGATATCATAGCAAACATAGGAGAAACTTTCACAAGTCAATTGGACCATATAACCCTAGAAGCTTTTAATTGAGAGTTTCACCCAAGAACTCTTCGTAATTAAACCACCTTTTATTTCTAGGACTTAGAAAATCTTCCACTTAATTAATTGACTGACTTACTAAGCAATTTAGTATGTTATTGTTCATCTAAACCTAGTAAGCCTTCATTGTGGATTCAACCCGGTACTTACCAGAATTTATTACTTGCAACCACGTACACTTTCGTGCGGAGGCTTGAGTGCTTGCACTCATAGCTGACGGTCAACAGCTAGCAGTCGCTTGTCTAAGGTACCGTCTGGCCCTGGTCTGGATTCAGTTATGGCAACTTGATTAATTCCACATGCCTTGGAAATTGTATTTTGGTCCTCTAATCGCGTTTGGGAATATAAATACCGAGATTTTTAGGGTTTTGCGGGTTCCAAGCTTCTAATTCCATTCACCACCTCATAGGAACGTGACTAGGACTAAAAAGGATGGTGAAGATCCACTTCAAGTCACAATTGGGCCCGTCACATGGGCTCGAGCTAAGAGATTCAAAGAGGCTTTTTGAAGTTTAATTCAAGAGGTTCAACATAAAGAAGAGTGCAAGCTCGCTATCAATGAAGAACCAAAGTTTGTCCACATCATTAAAGCACTCACTTACTAGGCTTAAAGGGAGTTGGGCTTTCAAGGCTTTTGCATATTCTGAGCATTGAATGCAAAATGGAAATGAAGAGAATTTATGAAAAGAGAATGAAGAGTCACCTTTGGAAGTTCATGGGACACCATAACTATGGCATTAAGATGGGAAATAAATAGTCGTAACCTTTGCATGCATCAAAAATAGAAGATGAAAGGTTTTATGTTTTGTTTCTTATAGCCTATAAAAGGCCCTTTGTACCTCTCATTTTGAAGAAAGTGAAGTTTTTGAATGAAAAAGTGAAAGAAATTTTCTTTGGTTCTTCGTAGAACTATCAAACTTATCAGTTTTGTCCTTTGGCGTTCATCCCTGATTTATCAAACGGTTTTCCATCACCTTTTGTGAAGTCTTCACTATACAAAGGTTCTTTCTTCTTTATAAGTAATGGGTCACAGTTTCCACCACAAATTTGGTTATAGAACGATCGAAGAGACTAATCTTATTACAGGTTTCGTTAGGACTTGACGAGGTTCGTATCAGTTGGTATCAGAGCTCAGTTTCTATTTAGGTTTTCTTACCCTTGTTATCATTCTTTGATCTTTCGTTGTTTCTTCCTTATCCCTTCCTATTTCTCATTATCCATCTTCAAAGTCCCTTCGAGGATAAGACAAAAAAAAAGAGTACAAAACTAAAAGAAAACTGTAAACTTGCGAGGGACAAATCCCTCGCTAAATAAATATATTCCCTCGCTAAATTAAACTAGTGAGAGAATTGCAAGGGAAAATTTTCCGTTGCTATTTTGGCACTACCCAATATTTTGCGAGGGGTAATCCCTCGCTGAAGATTAGGAAGGGAATAGCGTGGGTATCTCTCTCTAAGAAGTTAGCGAGGGACAGTATTCCCTCGTTGGTCATCGCTATATTCTCTCTCCATCTCCCTTACTTCTTTATTATTTGCGACGACTTAGCGAGGTTAACATTCTCGGTATTTAGCGAGGGACAATTTTCCCTTGGACTTCTTTATCATTTGAGATGACTTAGCGAGGGAAACGCTCACGTTATTTAGCGATGGACAATTTTCCCTTAGACTTCTTTATCATTTGCGACGACTTAGCGAGAACACTTTTCTAGCTATTTAGCGGTAGAAGATTTTTCCCTCATTGGTCATCGCTAAAATCTCTCACCATTTCAATAATTTTTGCATTTGTGACGACTTAGCGAGGGCCAATCCCTGGTGTTTAGCGAGAGGAGTTTTTTTATTTGTTGGCCCTCGCCATTCTCATGCTAATGTGTGAATTGCTTTCCATATAAAAATCAAATTTATCGTTCCCTACTACAATGTTAAGCCACCTGTCATTTCCAAAATACATACATGTATTATACAATTGACTGCATATATAAATAAATATAGTAAATTATTCTATTACAATTTAAGTATATAAACAAAAAGTTTAACATATATAATAAGCGTTAGCAATACAAGAAAGGTGTATAACCTTGTTCCAAGATGTAGTACATAACGAATAAAAATAAAAAAGATACAAAAGAAGATCAACAAGCAACTAATCATGTACCATCAGGTGATGAATGAACGATGTTGTTAATAGGCTCAGTTAGTGGGAGGCTCGCCAACATTTGCTGTATTTGCTCCTAGAACTTCTGTTGCATTTGCTCAAACCATGTCTCAAAAGAAGCACACAGATCCATTTCTCACTGACCCACCTCCATTTCTCGCTGATGCATCTCCAAGCGTATGGATGAAATAGCCGCTTCCACTTGCTTCTGGACCTCTCCATCATTGTGTGCATTAGATGCACGACATGCCGAAGAGGAAGCATTGGTATTTTAGTAGCTCGCCTATGTTCCAAAACCATAGACCTGATTCTTCTTTGCCCAACCAGCGGCCTCATAATATAGTTGATTTTCATCCACTCTAGTTCCCTCTGACTTGCTTCTGTCCTCTACCAAAGTGAGGTACAGATCCTAAGAGAAGCATTTGATATAGTCCAAAAGAAAACAAGGCAAATATATTAGAACAAAGCAAAGATGACTAACAAAAACTCTAAAATGGACTAACAGAAAATACATGCATAAAGAGAAAAAAGAAAACAATAATTAGGACAAAATGTAAATTTGCTCGAGATTGAAGCATAAAAAGGGAATGAAAATCCTAAGCTATATCACAATTGTGCCTTTCAAACTTAAGTTAGTATATATAAATAGCATAAATACTAATAGTATATACAGGTCCAGAGCAATTCTATATTTGAATAAAAAGAAGGAAAAAAAAGAAGAAAATGAAGCGAATCTAAAAAACGAATTGTCGTTGTTAGAGTGCTATTAAGAGAATGAATTGTGGTTTTATCTGAAATGGTTATTCCATTTATCATGCTATGCTTTTTATGTTTTTTGTTTTTTTCTCATTGCTAAGATCTTTGAAAAGGTGGAAAATGACAGATCTGTAGTGATACATAGGGTGCATAGATTTTGGGACTAAAAAAGCAGTAAACACTTGGAAGAAAAAGCTTGTTTCTATATTCATCAAAAGAAATGACTACTTTATTAGTTGAAAGTGTTATGTGGGACAGTTGTCAACTTCTCATTAGTCCCAAGATATATAGAAAAAAAACTAAGAAAACCAACACAATATATTAAAACAAACTTGAAAAAAATAAATAGATTATCAAGACAAAGATTGAGAAAAAGAGGGGAAAACATCGTCGGAAAAGCATAAGTAGGGGAAAAGGCTATTCATGTCTCCTATATAATACTTGTACATGTATTTATCTCATCTCTAAATCTCTCTATATAACTATTGTTTTTGCAACTTCAATGGAGTTTATGTTCTTAATTAACTATATGATTTAGCATGTCATTTATAAATGTTGAAAAGTATAGATAGTAACTCACATTTATAATGTGAGCTTTATTACTCGTAAATGTTTGACCATCACCCTTCTTCGTGTGCATGTGCCTAAAGATCTCAGAGGGTGTCGGAGGACAATCATATTGATGCTTCTACACATATAGACCAAAAAGAAATGTAGTTAGCAACAATCACAAGTTTTGATGTATTTGTACAAATTTAACCCATATAAAAAATCTTACTAATCGCTTCCCATGGTCATAATGGAAGATAGAGCCTCCATTGTTGGTAGAGGGACACGGCCCATCCTTAACTCCCCCACACTGGTTCTTTGCATTTTGTTGGGATATACGTACAACATCCGGCTCCCTCCATGCTTCTTTCCACTTGGACCACACAGATTCAGGAACATATTTAGGTCGGCTACTCTTGTTTTTCAATCTACAAATCATATCGCTGTACCGAGTGGAAGCCTTTGTCAGCCAAACTTCTTTGACCAAGTGGTCAATCGCAGGATTCCAATAAAAATATTTCTGCATGATACAACTAATTTCACACTCAAAACATACAATTATTTACCTCAAAATTTCTGCGTAAAAGCAACTTAGGCTTACCTTGAACTCCTCAAAATAAAAATCCTTGGCCTCATTTGAGACTGATACCCACCTAGCCCCATTATCAACAAATCTCTCCTCGAAAATGGATAATAAGGCAATTTCAAGTTCTTTAGCCACTCTAGCAATACCTTTTTCTCCTCTTTTTCTAACGTGAAGCAAGCTTTGGGGAACTTACCCGTTTAAGGATTTATTTCCAACTCAGGCCTACTACATATAACGCAAGTGTCTTCTTTTCCGATTACATTGTTCTCTGTCTTCCCTTTGATATTAATTACATTGTTGAAAATAGTGTCAAACACATTCTTCTCGATGTGCATTACATCCAAATCATGTCTAATTAGATTAGTTGACCAATAAGGTAAATCCCAAAAAATGCTTCTTTTCTTCCAACCATATGACTTACCAAGTCGATCATTGACTTTAGTAGAACCAGGTTGTGTCACATTTATGAAACCTTTATTGTCAATATCATTGATAGCTTCCCTACCTGTTCGAATGAGTAGGGGTGTAGCTGTCTCGATCTTTCCCTTTCTAAAATTTCTTCAATTTCTTCTGAACAGGTGATTAACTGGTAGAAATTTTCCATGGTTATCAAACCATGAACTTTTTTTCCCATTAGACAAAGTAAATCCCTTGGAATTTTCCATGCAATATGGACATACCATTTTACCAGATGTACTCAACCCAAATAACATCGAGTACGCTAGGAAGTCATTAATAGTCCAAATAAGCGCCACACGCATTTGGAAATTTTGTTTTCTAGACACATAATATGTATGCACCCCTCTTTCCCAATGTTGATTCAATTTTGCAATCAACGGTTGCAAATACACATCTATTTTTTTGCTTAGGATTATGTGGACCAGGCATAATTACTGTCAAAAACATATAGACCTCTTTCATGCACATAGATTGAGGTAAATTGTATGGTGTCTCTATAACTGGCCATGATGAATATTGTTGTCCCGATTGACCAAATGGTTGAAACCCGTCAGTACACAATCTCAACCTTACATTTATAGTTTCATTCACAAAATCTTAGTGAATTTCATTGAAATGCTTCCATGCTACTGCAGATGCTAGATGACACATTTCACCCGTATTTGGAATATGCTCGGCATGCCATCTCATTGACTCTGCTATGGATTCAGATGCATACAACCTACGCAATCTGCTAATAAGTGGAAATTAAAATATTTCCTTGTAAACTACGTGTTTATGCTTTCTAGATCTTCTTCTTTTGTATCTGTTGTAGCCACAAAGTTTGCAGCTTGTAAGATCCACATCTATACCCCAATAGATCATGCAACCAAACCTGCAATAGTCAATCTTTTGGTAAGGCAACCCTAAACCCTTAACAAGCTTTTTGTTTCATAAAAGCTTCGCACCATCTTGTTTCCTTTGGGTAAAGCCTCACACATTAATTAACAGATGTGATCATAACTCTTTTCTGACGTATGATGCTCAGATTTTATGTTCAACATCCGAGTGACCGCTGATAATACAAAATGATTGTCACAACAAGGGTACAATTCCTTATCCGCTGCATTCAACATTGAATAAAATTGCTCTGCTTGTGAATTTGGAGATTCCTCCATTTGGTCTTCCGTTGGTGAAGATTCATCAATAGCTTCAAAGTTATTCAATTCCATGGGCTCAAATTGGTCATGCGTCGAGGCTGATGTTTGATCATTAAAAAAAGGACAATCTATATCTAACACAATCTGTCTGTATGGATTCATCTCTTGCAACTCTTCTCCATCAAATTTATTAATTTGGAAGATTGAACTCGATAACAAAGTTGTTGGTTCTCCATAACACCTCCACTCAAAATAATTTGCAACGAATCCCTTTCTTAGTAGATGCATCCTTACTTCCTCTGGATGCCTATACATGCGGTTCTCGCATTTTTTGCATGGACACCTTATGTTTGGTCCATCTGCGAATCTCGGTTGACTACAAGCAAATTCAATAAATTGTTCGACACCGGCATGAAAATCAGGGTTCATATCCCCTCGGCCAAGACGATGAGCATACATCCAGGATCTATTAGGGGTATTCATCATCCTAAAAGGTATTAAAAAAGTAAAGAAAGGAGATAATAAAGAAATATATGTAAAAGTACCAAGATTCATCAAGGAAATTAAATAAAAAAAATTATCTTCTATAAGGAAATAAGAAAATAATCATAGAGATAATTAATTAGAAAACAAAAACAATACTAAGAGTGCCCAGAACTTCATGCTACTATCTATTTTACGAACCACTATTTAATGTTTTCTTTGTCAAAGTCTTATGTAAGAATTTATGAACAACCAATTTTGGAGCATTAAAGTTATAAAGCTTTGCAAATGATTTATATAAAAATTTACAATTTTTTTATTTTTTATCAAGTGTATATTCTACTTGTGATAAATGTAATAAATAATTTAATAAGAAAATACTCTGAAGTTCTATTAGACATGACCCAAAACATAAATATTTAAACAAAAACTTATTGTCATATTCAATAGAAAATTATTTAATTATTATACATTTGATTAATAGTACTAAGAAGTACTTGATAAAGCTATAATTGCTACCCATATCATAATCCTATATATAAGCATGAAAGTTTAGAGGGCAACATGATGCTATTAATCTTCAAGTATGCTGTCCATACTCTAAAACAAGAGAAAGGGCCAAACTTGTTTACTCTCTATGCTTCACATATTACATTTTTTTCTTAAATATAACCAGTAGGTGTATTGAATTTTCCTAGTCACTACATGATATTTCATAATGTTGTGAAACACATTCATGGCTCTTGCAGCTCCAACCTACAATTTAGTGTCTGCTTAGATGATAATATAGAATCTGAATATACTTGATCAACCTCTGTGCTTGAAATGCAATATGAGGACCTGACAGATTCCTGAAATAATCATCACACTATGTTAAAAGCTACAAAAAGTGTGCAGAAGTATGCCACTGAGAGAAAAGACAAGGAAGTTCTCTACTAAGTAACAACATGCTATAGGCTTTGATTAATAAATTAATAATTTGTAAGACATGAGCTCCACAGCTCTACAAGAAAATACCTAATAGCTTACGGAAGTACATCACCTCTAAGCTTTATGAAGAAACAAAATTACCCAAAGATCATTCCTAAAGATTTTAAAAATGCGTTTAGATGAGATTGTTGAGAACCATAAATAGACATAGGAAAAAAAAGTTTCAGGCTTGAGAAAATGCATAAAAAAACAATTAAAAAATGATGGAAACTGCTGCCCACACTTTATGAAGAAACGAAACACCAAAAAACGTTCAAAAAAGTATCTTCTCTGCAAGTTTATATGAATTTCCTTATAATTTCTTATGGGAAAGTAGACAAATTACTTCATAGTTGTTCTTCTCGGTGCTTTCCATTTGACAAGGTATCAATTTTTCATTAAAAAAGAGCCATTGCTATACATTTAACAATTCAGTGAAGCAAAAATATGTCAACAAAATATGAGAATTGGAATATTTTTGAGTATTTTAATTAAAAATATTCTTATATTTGAATTTTTTTTATAAATTTTAATTTAGCAAAGACAATTTCCCTATCTACATTGCAAGGGCAAATTTCCTTGCTAATTATCCACTTCCCACAAACTATATATGCATCAAATGAAATTAGCCAGGGACGGGCCCCTAGCTAATTTGCAAGGGAAAATTCCCTCACTAATTATCCACTACCCACAAACTATGCATCCATTCAAATAAGCGAAAGAAATGTCGCTAGCTAATTTGCAAGAGAAAATTCCCTTGCTAATTATATGCAACCATTGAAATTAGTAAGGGAAACTTCCCTAGCTAGGTTGCAAGGCAAACTTCCCTCGCTTATTATTTACTAACCCATAAAGTACATATATGCATCAAATGAAATTAGCGAGGGGATGTTCGCTTGCAAATTAGCTAGGGACTACTCCGTTGTAAACTATACATTTATTGATATTAGCGAGGGAAAGATCGCTCGCAAATTAGCAAGGAAAACTACTTTCACTAATTATCCACTACCCACAAACAACATATACATACATAGGAATTACCGAGGGAATGTTTCCTAGCTAATTTGCAAGGGATACCTTCCTCGCTAATTATCCACTACCCACAAACTATACATACATTGAAAATTACGAGGGCATATTCCCTCGTTAAATATCCACTATCTACAAACTATACATACATTGAATTTAGCAAGGAAATTTTTCTTATCCACTATCCACAAACTAAATACATTGACATTAGTGAGAGATTTTTTTGTTAATTTGCGCAGGAATATTCCCTCGCTAAGTTCACGCCAAGGGTCACGCGAACATCTTCACTTTATCCCTAGCTAATCTCTAGCTAAAAACAAAATCTTGGCTCATAGTTGTATCATTGAAGTATGTGCCCTCGCAAATCCCTAGCTAAATACATATCCGTCGCAAAGCTCTAGCTAATTTGAAATGAAAATATTTCCCTTGCTAATATCTGTCGTAATTTTACACTTTTCTTGTAGTGAAAAAGAAAAAAGAGGAAGTACCAAAAAAAATACAAAAAAAAGTGAAGAGAGAGAGTTCAAAAAAAAAAAACAAAAAAGAAGAAAAAGGAACTCCTCATTCAGATTATTCAAAAAAAAAAAAAGTCAATCAAGAATCTAGTGATCCGTTGCCTTTTCTTCACATTCCTTTGCAATTAAAATCCTTAGTCCTTTCTTCACATTCCTTTTGTTTCAAGTGATCCTTGCCTTTCTTTATACCGTTTTTAGTAAGCTCTAGTGTGAACCGTTACAGGAACTTCTGATTTGAGGTTGATTAGTTCGATAAGAACCGAAAGGGATTTCTGAGTGCTTCATTATTTGAGTGCGACACAAAAGAGGGAGTGTTGTGAGGTCTTCTTTTCAGGAAACTTATGTCTCAAAATAGCGAAAAGTTGTTGCAGAGGGTATTGATAGCGAAAAGTTGTTGCAGAGGGTATTGATAGCGAAAAGTTGCTGCAGAGGGTATTGATCCAAAGTTACTTATGGAGGCTATGGTAGGGGAGATGCGACGCTTGATGAAGATAGAATTGGGGGATGTTCATGAACGGTTGGATCGAATGGAGAATTCAAGACAAGAGACACCTCAACATCATAATCGAAGGAGAGAAAGACAAGTACCTAGGAATGAAGTAGATGATTGGGGCAGTTACGAGGAGAGTGTTGAACATGGCTCGACGGATTGCCATAGAAGGAATAGGCGAGTTTGGAATTGAGAAGATAACAACTTTAATGGCATAAAGATGATGATTCCTTCATTTCAAGGCAAACATTACCCCGAGGCCTAACTTGAATGGGAGAATAAAGTGGACTTAGTATTTGATTACTACAACTACTCCGAGATGAAGAATGTAAAACTTGCAGCCATTGAATTTTCTGATTATGCTATTGTTTGGTGGGATCAATTGTTGTTGAATAGGTAAAGAAATTGAGAATGCCCAATAGAGACGGGGGAGGAAATGAAAATTTGTGGCAAGGAAACGATTTGTTCTTAGTCACTACTACCGCGAGTTGTACCAAAAGTTACAAAGACTTCAGCAAGGCAATCAAAGTATTGAAGATTACTACAAGGAGATGGAGATTGCTATGGTTCAGGCTTATGTTGAAGAAGATAGAGAAGCTATAATGGCTAGATTTTTGAGTGGCATAAAGATATGGTGGAGATGCAACATTATGTGGAGTTGGAAGATATGGTACACATGGCAATTAAGGTTGAGCGGCTCCTTAAGAGGAGGGGTGGTATGCAAGCAACCCAAGGTTCAGGTTCATCATCATCATGGAAGCCAAATTATGCAAAGAAGGAGGAGAAACAAGCTACCAAGTCTAAACTTGAGCCAAAACAAGAACCCACAAGTCATGGTTTTCAAGGTAAATCTTATTCACCTACTTCTGGAACTCGTGACATTAAGTGTTTTAAATGCCAAGGAAGGGGTCATATAGCAAGCCAATGCCCAAACAAGCGAGTTATGGTCTTGCGTGATGATTGTGAGATTGAAACTGAAGATGAGTCGAACACTACTTCTATGCCCCCATTGGAGGATGTTGAAATGGAAGAATGTGATGTTCATGGTGACTTTTTGGTGGCATAAAGAGCTTTAAGTATGCAAGCAAAAGAAGAAGCTGAGTTGCAACGAGATAATCTCTTCCTTACTAGGTGCTTTGTTCAAGACAAGGTGTGTAGTGCGATTATTGATGCTAAAAGTTGCACTAATGTTGCTAGCACGACTTTAGTTTAGAAATTGGGGTTGCCAATGCTTAAGCACCCACGGCCATACAAGCTACAATGGCTAAATGCTCGTTGTGAAGTGAAAATAAACAAACAAGTGCTAGTTTCCTTCCAAATCCGTAAATATGAAGATGAGGTGTTGTGTGTTGTTGTACTGATGCAAGTTGGAAACTAGTTTCTTGGAAGTCCTTGGCAATTTGATAGGCGTGTGAAGCACGATGGCTACACAAACAAGTACTCCTTTGTGTTCAATGAAAGGCCAATAACTCTTGTTCCAATGACACCAAAACAAGTTTATAATGATTAAGTGAGAATTCAAAAAGAGAGATGAAAAGAGAGAAATAAAAGAAAGAAAAAGAGCAAAAATCAGAGAAAGGCCGGGAAAAATGAGAGAGAAAAAGAGAGATTCTTTTTGGTTCTTTGTAAAACTATTGAACTTATCAGGTTTGTCCTGTAACGTTCACCACGACTTATCAAACACTTTTCCATCCCCGTTTGTGCCATCTTCACTATACCAAGGTTTTTGCTTCTTTATAAGCAATGGGTAGCGGTTTCCACCCCAAATCTTATTATAGAACAATCAAAGAGATAATCATGTTACGGGTTTCGTCAGGACTTGGCGAGGTTTGTATCAGTTGGTATCAGAGCTCAGTTTCTATTCTCAGGTTTGCTTATCCTCGTTAACATTCTTTGATCTTCTGTTGTTTCTTCCTTATCTAATTGTATTTCTCATTATCCATCTTCGAAGTCTCTTTGTGGAGAAGTTAAAAAAAAAGGTAGAAAAATAACAGAGGAAGTACCAAAAAAAAAAGTAAAATAAAAAATAGAAGTAGGAGAGAGTTAAAAAAATAAATAAATAAATAAAAATTTGTTGATCAAGAATCTAGTGATCCTTTGCCTTTTCTTCACATTCCTTTTCAATGAAAATCCTTTGTTCTTTCTTCACATTCCTTTTGTTTCAAGTGATCCTTGCCTTTCTTTATACAGTTTTAAATAAGCTCTAGTATGAACCGTTGTTGGAACTTCTGATTTGAGGTTGATTAGTTTGATAAGAACCGAAAGAGATTTCTGAGTGCTTCATTATTTGAGTGCTAAACAAAAGAGGGAGTGTTGTGAGGTCTTCTTTTTCAGGAAACTCATGTCTCAAAATAGCGAAAAAGGTGTTGTGGACGGTATTGATCCAAAGTTACTTATGGAGGCTATGATGGGGGAGATGCGGCGCTTGATGAAGCAAGAAGTAGGGGAGGTTCATGAATGGTTGGATAGAATGGAGAATTCAAGACAAGAGCCACCTCAAAATCATAATCCAAGGAGAGAAATATTTACCAAAGAGTGAAGTGGATGATTGGGGCAGTTCCATGGAGGATGTTGAACATGTCTCGGTGGGTAGCCATAGGAGGAATAGGCGAGTTTCGAATCAAGAAGATAACAACTTTAATGGTATATAGATGAAGATTCCTAAAATGACCCCAAGGCCTACCTTGAATGGGAGATTTGGGGCTTCTAGGGGTTATTAATTGAAATTAGTCCTGAAATGTGCTAACTGGCCGAATCAGCTGCTATCCTTGATTTATGTGTGTTTTTCATATGTTTTATACCTATGGATGCAAAATTGAGTGAATTGTTCAAGTATCAGGTGAATGTTAAGCAGCTAAGTCTTAACATTGTGATGCCCACATTTAACATCGTGATATATGCAAAAGGACTCAGGCCAACTCCAAGGAGAACTTGGGCATCACGATGTACGCAGGTGGCATCACAATGCCCGTGAGAGTAGAAAGCATAATTCTCGGGATTCTATATAGTAGTATAGCAATGTACGAAGAACACATCGTGATGTTCATATTAGAGCCGCTTTATAGTTGAAGCAGCATCACGATATACGCAAGATACTTCTCGCTGACCAGACCATGGAGCTTCTCAAGAAAATATTTCACGTCGTGATTTATGTAGGGAACATCGTGATGCTTTTTGTAGGAATTCTCAAGTTACTTCCATATCGCGATGCTCATAATGACATCGCTATTCACAGTACTAAAGGAGTATAAAAGGACCTGATTCTCTAGGTTTTATTATATTTGGTTTTCATGAGCAGCAGCGAAAAGAGAGTGACGATCCGAAGGTCTTCAACAGTGTTTGAGGCTGCGGTTACTCTAATCAAGAGGGGGAATCATTAATCTTTTGCTTTTAAATATTCATTTCCTCTTTTCGCACATTGGACATGGATGATTATGTTAATATTGTCATTGTTTTAAATCTATCCTTTGTAATGGAAGCTTAAACATTCATTTCTAGGGTTATATAAACTCCATGACTTGATATTATAAGTATCCTATGTTTGTTTGATATTACGTTGCTATCGATATGCCTATCATTCAACACTATCTTTAATCGTTTGTTGACGGGCAACGATATATCTTAGTTCTCTATGCATAGACATATGTATGTGAGAATCATATTAAAATTATAGGGTGGAACAAATTAACAGTTGTAGTTGGCATTAGCTTAGATATAGGCATTAGTAACCAATGGTGATAGTAGAGTCTAGGTTGTATAATGCTTCTTCCCATCTCATAGACATATAGGTCAGATTGGAAGCATATTCCTTATACATGAGGAACTTCTAGGTTATACCTGAAGTACACACATATGCCGGACCTATCATTGATTAACCTGTATCCTTAGCAATGACATCATTGCAAGCATAGGAGAAGATCTGCACAGGTCATCAGACCATACAACCCTTGAAGTTTTTTATTGAGAGAATAACCCCAAGTGACCTTCTCATTCTTCCACACACTTAGGAATAAGACACTACTTTGCTTCAGTGATTGACTGACTCTTTAAGCTACTTAGTACAATCTTGTTTAGTGATACCTAGTGACCTTTCCCTGAGGAAATCGACCTGGTACTTACCATTATTTTATTAGTTATGTCCATGTATGCTTGCTTGTGGCGGCTTGAGTGTTCGCACTCATAGCCGGCAGTCAACAACAACCCACTTCAACATCCTCTCAGAGGCTTCTGGTTCTTGTAATATTTACCTCATAGGTTGATCAGTGAGTACCACAATTTGGTGTGCTTGGAAGTAAGGCCGTAGCCTCTAAGTGGATATAACGAAAACATAGATTAACTTCTCTATTAAGAGGTATATGGTCTCTGAGTCACTCAACACCTTACTGGTATAATAGATTGGCCTCTAAACTCCATCTTCATCTTTGATGAGGACTGAGCTACTAATACACGCATAGATATGCGCAACACTCTCCCGCAAGTATACGGGGTCGATCAAGTAGTAAAGTACCCAAAGGTAGGGTAGTTAAATCCACATGGACTGGATACTAGTACTAATTATCCTTTATTATCTAGTCTAAACTAAACTATATGTCATGATTGGATATTTAAATTTAAAAGACTAATGCAAACAATTGGGGGATTGGGGTCAATCAGAGATGAGATATGGCACCTCAGATCACAATCCTCCTAGGATTCCCTTGTTAATGATTGATTCCCTATTACTGGCTAATTACTAATAATTCCTAGATGATGTAGTAATTGCACTTCTCAACACAACACCCGATCTCTCGTGATGCTCATATACATTGTAACACCTATATCCGGTTATAACCTATCTAGATGAATCCCCAGGCTAATGCACTTATTCTAACCATATTGAATAACTACACAAACACTTGATGGTATTGGATGCTCCAACCTACTAGGGTAGATAACTCAAGGCTTATGCAAGACAAACCACACAAGGATATCTGAAAAAGGTAACAACTCCGGGCTACTGCAATAATAACCACACAACCATCCAGCACAAACATAAACATGCTAATGCTATCCCTCAAAGGGATGGATGATCGGGCTCATGCAAGTGAAACCACACAGAATTGCAAACAAAAACAATCAAGATGCTAACAAGAATCATTAATAAAGTGAAACCAAACATATTTGGAAATCAATAATAACATGTTCATCCTAATATTCATGTATCTGAGGCACCACAGAAGGTTTAGCCTCTCATGCTATAGACTACCATAACTATGATACAAGAGGAGACTATAAAGGTTGGCATGGAAATCTTCCCTAGATTGTCTCCTCTGTCTTCAATTCCTCTCTGGAACCCTAGCCGTCGCAGTGAGAATTGCCCAAGACTGCTCCGCCAAAAGTTACTTTCTAGGGTTTACGTGTCTGCTATATATAGGATCGTACCTGTGATGCACAGTCATGCTTATCTAAAGCACGCCCGTGTTGGCGTGAGCATGACCATGTTTAATCTAGAGCTCTCCCATGCTCTTTATAACTGCATCACGGCTGATTTGTCTTCATCCAGAGAGTTGCATTGTCTTGAGCACGATCATACTTTATAAGCACGGCTGACTTGAATGAGAGCACGGTCGTGTACTTCTCTACAAGTGTGGTTCTTTTCTTCTTTTGCTTCGGTACGTCCCATTTATTGTTCCGTTTGCCCTGGTTGCCTCTTTACCAGTTCATTACAAAGGAATACCCCCACAAGTACAAAAATAGAGAATTAATGCCCGAAAATAGGATATGTGCATATAAATATAATAAGGAGAATATGTATAGTAATGCACTTATCAACTAACATCATGGTCTCCAACGACGAGCTACACGTAGAGCTTATCTCTGTCTCTGG
Source organism: Dioscorea zingiberensis (assembly GCA_026586065.1). NCBI lineage: Eukaryota > Viridiplantae > Streptophyta > Magnoliopsida > Dioscoreales > Dioscoreaceae > Dioscorea > Dioscorea zingiberensis. The sequence goes on along the minus strand of CM048820.1, from coordinate 31,577,263 downwards.
CTTGGTCAATAAAGGTAGCGAGCGCATATACTCCTACAGTTACAAGAAGTGTCTTCGCATTCTTCGATCCATTAACCTTCGGGTCCTTACCTAATGCTCGGAAGAAGAGAAGACTCTTCTCCCCCGGACTTGGATATGAATATGCCTTAGACAGCCAGTCTGTCATTTAACCTTTGGATGTCTCGAATGGTTTTTTGCGAGCTCATGTTAATGATCACACGTATCATTTCAGGGTTATTTTCTGATAAGTGTTCATTTGAGCATAATTTTATATTATATTCCTATATGCTTGGCATGTAATTTTGAAGACTTTTTGCCCACCGATACTTAAAATGTATTCATTTTGATAAACAGGGAAAAATACCATGACCCCAGAAGAAAGAAAGCATTTCGAGAGAAACCGAGACCTCCGAGCACGTAGAAGGGCCTATACGGGCATTTATATGGGCTAACATACGGGCGTATACTAGCGCTTGAAAGGAATATGGACCAGTATATGGCCCGTATAATAGACCATATGGAGGTGGCAGGCCCGTATATGGGCTGATATACGCCCATATACGGGCGCATATATCATAAAATTCAACGAATCTGCAGAACTAGAAGGGGCAATTTGGTAAATCTCACCCCTAAAACCCTAGAGGTATAAAAGCCGACTAATGAGGGTATAGGAGGAAGGAAGCAGCTTGGGGAAGAGTCTAATCTTGGGGGAAAGCTTGGAGATTGTCATCTTGAAGCTATTGGAGCAAGAAGAAGGGGAATCATTGGAAGAGGATCATGGAAGCCATCAACGGTGCATTCATTATTGTCATTCATTATGATTTTCTTGTTTGCTTTTATTTTTGTTTTGTATTATTGCCCCCCTTTCATGGAGGGCTAATCTTGTAGATACTTGGATGATTGATGAACCCTTGGACATATTTTAATTAATGTTATCTCTTAATCTTTGATTGTTTGGTTGAATCTTATTGAGTCTATTGGATGTTTTAATGTAAGTTAATCCCTCTACGTTGCGATAACCCGGAGGATTTTCGTAGTCCATATGGGGGAAGAAGCAAACGCCTCCTCATGTGTAGACCATCTCCAATAGAGGGGATTGTGAGTATACCGGGAACCCGGGTACTAAGGAGAGCGAGTCCTTTTAGATGTATTATTCCCATAATCCTTCCAAGAATTAGGTTCCCTAGAACATCATCGGTAAGGGTACTAGGATTAGTAACTCGCCTCGAGAGAGGGAGTGAAAGCACCATAGGAACCCTTGGCCAAGGATCAACCAAATGTCAAGATAGAAAGTAGCATTCATTTCTTAGAAGTCCAAGGGGGATTCAATTGTCCGAGCATCCCCTTTTTATGAGTATCTAACCTTAAGAGCAACTCGATTCCCTTGTTTGTGTTTTCAATTGATTAGTTTAGAATTAGTATAATCAACCACCTTTGGATAGACTGGATAGTAGACGAATAGTGGGTACTAGTACTTCCATCTCCCCGAGGATCGATAACCCGTATACTTGCGGTCGTATCACATCATTTTCTATCCCCCTCTTGGTGACCATGAAGCCCATAAATTTTCCTAACTTAACCCCAAATACTCATTTGGTGGGGTTAAGTCGCATCCCATATCCTCGTAATGTTCAGAAGGTGATAAGCGTTCAATTGATCATATTTTTATAACATTTTCATGTATATTATGCATATGATTCTGTGTAATTTTAGCTCAATGATACTTAATTTGTGTCAATTCTCATTTACAGGGTCTTGGAGAGCCTCGAGCATCAAAAGGAAGAAATTTGACATCATTTGAGGCGAAAAAGGAATCAACTTAAGATATTAAAGAAATCCTGAAAGAGAAGCAAGGATCGGAATTTTGTTACAAGAGCTACAGGTCTTCAATTCAAATCTCCACTGTTTAGATTAAAGACCAACAAGTCAGGAACATTCAGTTTAAATTTTAGCTCAATTCGACATGAAATGGTCATCCGATCGAACGTTTCATTAAGACCGCGTGATGTCAAAATTCAGTTGGACTGGCCTGCACAGTGCCCCTGCACAGTGGCGTGCGCTCGCATGAAGCAAAAAATCAGCTGTACGAGCACTTGTGCGCTTGCATGTCCCTGCACGGGACGTATTTGGGCCTGATCTTCATAATTTTTCAGCCCAGATTCGACCAACAAGGACCCAAAACATGTTATATATTTTTCTATCATTATAAAGCCTATATATATATGAGAAATTAGGGTTTTAGGGCATCTTTGGGCCATCCCCCTTGGGGGCTACTCCTTGGGTCATCATCACCATCTCTCGCACACACCATCAATTAGGGCATCAATCTTCATCGTCAACGCTTCTTGGCTGCGAGGTTTGGAGGAGGATTTGCAGGACCAATAGTAGAGGGAATATCGGAGGGAAGTTTATTTGTTTATTATATCGATGTTTTCTCCTTTATTTGTATTAGGTTTGTATTCCTCTTTTATGGGGAACTAATCTTTTAGGAATTTGGGCATTGTTAAACCCTTGGGTTTATATATAAAATTTGATTTATTTGTTATGGAGTTCTATATTTGAATGAATGCTTTATGCTATGCGATTCTATTGAATGTTATGCATGGTATTGGTCATCTAAGTTGCGACAGCCCGGATTGCCAATAGGATTCACATGGGAGGAGATAGCGAATGCCTCCCCGTATGTAGATCTACTTCAATAGGAGGGGGTTGTGAATATACTGTGAGATTGGGTATTAAGGCGAGAGTCATCCTTTAGATGTATTATTCCCACAACTCTTCCAAGATATAGATTCCCTAGAACACTAATGCAATGAGGGTATTAGGTTAGTAATTCGCCTCGACGGAGGGTATGAAAGCAATAGAACCCCTTGTCAATAACCTAGCAATCTTCAATTAAGAATCCATACATATCATTATCCAAAAGAATCCGAGGATGATACCTTGCTTAGATACCCCTTCTTCTGATTGATTGCCCTTTCGACTTTATCATATCCATTTGTTATCTTTCTTTATAGAATTAGAAATTAGATTAGATTAAACCACCACCAATCTTTGTTTAGAATAGATAATAGATGGACAGTTAGTACTAGTATTTCTCAGTCTCTGTGGGTTCTACATCCGACTTTTATAATCCACTTTACTACTTGATATGACCCGTACACTTGCGGTATAAGCATAAGCAATAGGCACAATCAGAAGGTCTCTTCCAAATCAACAATATTCTCATCAGCGTTTTCATTCTTTCTGAGCATGTTGTCTAAATATGCTTCCACAATTCTCTAGAGCTTCTTTTGGAATACTTTGGTCACTAGCCGTTGGAAGGTCGCTTCGGCATTCTTCAAGCCGAAGGGAATAACACGGTAGCAATAAGTTCCTTTGTCTGTAACAAAAGAAGTTTTCTCCTCTTTCTTCTACGCCATCTTGATTTGATTGTATCCTGAGAAGGCATCAAGGAAACTCAGCAATTTATGGCCTATAGTGGAGTTGACCAATGTTACATCTCAAAAGAGAGCTAATTATATGGCTTAATATGCTAGTTTGAGAATATGTATGGGCCTTAAATGATGTCTTCAAGAGCCAATTTGGGTTTTTTTGTATAAATTCTACCTCAACTAGAATACACACTTGTTTTAGTGAAATTCAATATAAAATTGATCAATTTCTGTACTAATACAAGTGTTTTTAATGTTGATAGATGGTGAGGCTATTGGAGCATGATAGGGATGATCAGTGGATAAAATAGAAAGGTGTTCTACTACCAAGAAGTCAAATGGGAGAAAGGAGAAAGGGCATAGAGCATCTTGAAAGAGCTGCTGAGATCAAGAATATACAAGAAGAGCTACAGGACTCCAAATCCCATATCCACTGTTTAGATTGAATTCTAACAAGTCTGGAATACTCAGTTAAATTTTTAGCGCAATCTGAGTTGAAATGGTTATCCGATCATACTTAATAATGACATCATGATGTCTGCAAGAAGCATCACGATATCTAGATTTGAAGCCTTCTCGGGATTTTCAGAAATATCGTGATGTTCTTTGGGAGAATTGTGATGTTAATACCAGACAGAAGCCCAAAACACCATATTTTCATCAGCATCACGATATACCATCAGGGCATTGCGATGTTAATTCCTGGAAGGGGGGGGGGGTGGTATAAATAGAGGTTGTTTTTAATGTTTAAAGGATCACTAGCAAGGGGCACGGCTAGAGCTCCAAGGAGGCGATACGGAGGGTTTTCAAGGCTAAATCTAGTGGGGAAAAGCTCAATACAAAGGGGGAAACTATTTTTTGTTGTTTTATCTTAGATTTATCTTCTCTTTGTACCGTATCATGGATGTTTACCTTCTTGTTTGCATCATTATGGATTTAATGTCTGTAATGGTTGCTTGAACATTCATGCTAGGGTTGTATGAACTCATAACTTGACATTTATATTATCCTTTGATTGCTTGATTTCATTGTTATGGGTATGCTTATGATTCTATACTCTTTATATCATTTGCCAATGGGTAATAAAAATCTATAGTACTCAATGTATAGACATATGTATGTGAGGAAAGTATAGGATCATAGGGTGGAATGGAGTGACAGCCAAGTTACTGATAGCTTAGACATAAGCATAGTTAGTCTATTGTAGTGATTGAATCTAGGTCCTATAATGCCTCTCCTTCACCATAGACTAATGGACTTGTAGGTTGCACCCGGAGTGCACATAAGCATAGGATTCATCATTGATTTATCCATATCCTTACCAATAGCATCATAGAAAACAAAGGTGAAAATCCTTCCAAGTCATTAAGCCATAGTACCCTAGAAGCTTATTATTGAGAGCTTCACCCAAGCAAACAAAGGTGAAAATCCTTCAAAGTCATCTTCCACTTTATTAACAAACTGACTTTATAAACCAACTCAGTAGGTTATTGCTCATCTGAACCTAGTAAGCCTTCACTGTAGATTTGACCCGGTACTTACCGAAATTTATTACTTGCGAACACGTACGATTGTGTGCAGAGGCTTGAGTGCTTGCACTTGTATCCACTGGTAAGCAACCAACTTATTGATCATCGAGAGTGGGAAGTTGTACTTCGGGCATCTTTTGTTGAGATCTATAAATTAGATACATATTCTCCACTAACCATTAGCTTATTTTACAAGTACCATATTTGCCAGCCACTCTAGGTAATATACCTCCCGGATGAACCCTGCCTTGAGTAGCTTCCTAAATTCTTCTTCAATAACTGCTTGACTTTCAGTAGCGGAGTGTCTTCACTTATGGACCACCAATTTGTGGGTTTGCTCCACATTCAAACATTACTCGATGACTTCTCTGTAAACTCCTGGCATGTCCTCGGGGCCCCATGCAAAGACATCAGTATTGTTCCTTAAGAAACTCAGCATATCTTCCCTTTCTTCTCCTTGTAGGTCAGCCCCAATTATGACTATCTAGTCAGTCCTATCCTCAGACATAGGGATGAGGTCAGCTCCTCAACAGGTTTGCTCTTTGAGCAAACTAGCTAACCGTCCCTTGGATTCATGGGACTTCCCTTTTAGGAAAGCAACATAACATTGTCGAGCTGTTTGTTGGTCTCCTCGGAGCTCTACACACCCATGCTCAGTGGGGAACTACATAATCTGGTGGTGAGTGGAGACTACAGCAAGTAGAGCATTTAGAATGGGTCTCCCTAGGATAACATTATAGCTCGACGAGTACTTCACTACAAGGAAATGCATCCGTACCATTGTTTACTGAGGATAGGCTCTCACGGTGAGTCTAAGTATTAAAGTCATACATTTAGGTTGTATAGTGCCTCCCGTAAATCTGACCAACGGGGACTTCACGGGTTGCAACAGCTCAGGTCCAACGTCATACTTCTCGTATTCGTCCTAGAATGTCAAGTTCGCACTATCAATGACTCTTCTAACTTACTAGTTAACGATGTTGAAAGTCACCACCTGTGTGTTGCCACGAGGATAGTTTACCCCCTCAAGGTAGTCGTCTGAAAACTTGATGGGCAGTTTGGGTAGAGTTCTTTTCTGTGACGCATTGGTTTAAAGACGTGTCCTCACATAGTTTCTCCTAGCAGAGATTCTTTTTGCTAAGCTGGTTGGCCTGTTAGTGATGATATGAATGACTTACGCAGGAGTTGGGTTCTCTTGAGAGATGGAAGGGGCTTCGTTATGCTTGTCCTATCTCAGGTACTGCAAGAGGTGTCCTCAATGGATTAACCTCTCGATCTCATCCCTTAGGTGAATACACTTCTCAATATCGTTCTAGTGGTATTTATGGAAGAGATAGTATTTTTATTGTCCCTCCACTTTCTAGGGTTCTTCATCTTAGCAGGTTTCGTCAGAATCTTGGAGCCTTCAATGTTCATCAAGATATTGGTTAGGCTCTCATTAAGAGGTGCATAATTCTAGAACCAAGGTAGATCTGATCTCTAAGTATTCTCCTTAGCAGGGGATCTCTGCCTTTTGACCGGCCCTTGCATCTCATATACTGGGCACGGTCTCTCCTTGGCTTGTATTGTTAGACCTACTCTTGCTTTGGTGCATGGATTTCCTCGATGTTTATATACTTCTCAGTTTGGACAAGGAGGTCATCCAGATCCTTTGGATGCCTTTTGCTTAGGGAAAAGTGGAAAGGCAATCCTTTAAAGCGTCCATAAGAGTTGCAACCGTAAATGTTTGGTTGAGTGCAGGTACCTCAAGAGTCTTCATGTTGAACCTCCAGATGTAGTCCAAGAGGCACTTTCCATGTTACTGTTGATACGCATCAAGGTTGTAGAGCTCCGGCTCTGCTTCTTGATGATTATAAAATGTCTGGTGAAGATATCGGACAGTTCTTCAAATAAAGAGACAGACCGTGGGGCAGATTGACGAACCAAGTCTTTGTCATGCCCTTTGATGTAACTGGGAAGGATTGGTACAGGACTTCATCGTAGGCCCCATACAGTAGCATCATTGCCTTAAAGGTCTCAAAGTAGTCTATTGGGTTCATAATGTCATCATACATTTCCATCGAAGGGATCCATAACCCAGAGGGGGGAGGAACTTCTAGAATCTCAGGAATGAAAGGAGAGGTGGATAAGAGAGTGTACCTTGGTTTTCGTTTCATGAGAGGAGGGTTGTAGTGAAGTTGGGGTGATCCTTCCGATAGAGACCATGCATAAGACGACCCGATGCTATAGGGCTTTGATAAGTGAACAATTATACATATATTTCTATCATATTTGCATGCACTTAACTCGATGTTTCGCATCAATTTCTCTATTCTTGTGTTTCTCTGGGGTTTGTTTTGTGATTTAGTAGGTAAAATAGGTACCCAAAGCGAAAAAAAGAGAAACGGGACAAACTAAGACGAAACAAGCTAAAAGGGCCCTTCACAGAGATGTGCACAGCCTTGGTCGAATCGTGCATGGTCGTGCACACGCCTGTGCAACTGATTGATTTCAAAAGCCGACAAGATCGAGCTGCTAGAGTCTGCACAGGCGTGTATTAGATGCACACGATCGTGTCAAATCAAATAAAATTCTATATAAACCCACCGAAGGCATAGATTTTGGGACTTTTGGCATATTAGTCTTCGGTGGGTGTTCCGAGCGACGGCTAGATTTTCAGAGAAAATCGAACGCGAAGTAGACATCGAGCAAGGGAGCCCCCATATTTTTAACTATGTCTTTCTCCGATATCTTTGTTAATTTTCAGAGAAAATCGAACTCGAAGTAGACATCGAGCAAGGGAGCCCCCATATTTTTAACTATGTCTTTCTCCGGTATCTTTGTTAATTTTTCCATTAGAAATAGAGGCTAAAGCCCTTCGGTCGTGCCTCAGATACATGAACCCTAGGATTATTTGTTAATTGAATTCTTTTATTTATTGGCATTCCTTTACTAATGATTCTTGTGAGTCTGTTCTTGATTTATGTGATTGTATTTTGCATGAGCCATGGTCATATACCTCGTTATATTCTAGTAAAGTACATACGTGCTTAGGGTTTAACTTGCGTGTCTTTTAATGCATAGATCCATATCTCTCTTAGTTAGATTATAACTAGGCAAAGGTAATGAGTATGATCTTCATACGGAGAGATCGGATGTGGCATCTAGATGGTGTAATTATCGAACTCCCAAGAATTAATCAATGGATAAAAAATACTTAGAATTCTATTATTAACAAAGGAATCCTAAGAGGATTGTGATCTAAGGTGCCAGGTTCATCTCTGATTGCTTACTATTTACCAATTGTTCACGTTAGCTTTTTTTAAGGATAATCAATCAATCATCACTCCTTCCATAATTTTAGATTAGATAGCAAGGATAGTAAGTACTAGTATTCCAATCATTGTGGATTCGATAACCCTACCTTTGGGTACTTTACTACTTGATCGACCACGTACACTTGTGGGTCGTTTGTCGCGCACCCTGTGCATGCATCAAGTTTTTGTCGCCATTACCGAGGACTTGCAACGCTAGGAACATTAAAATTTGTTATTCTAGTTAGTTAGTCTAGCATACTTTTACTGAAAATCAAAAATCCTAAAAAAAAGGGACACAGAGAGTCTGAGGATTTTATAAGCTTGATTGACTATATCGCACCAAATTAACAATGTTTGCCTTTTCAGGTAATGAAGATTACAACATGGCTCACTATGACCACTCCTCATTGGAAGATTTCCTAGCGTATCACATTCATCACAGGGAATCCTAGGAGCATCGTGAGAATCAAGGATTGCGAGGTTAAGGAAACCAACTTGGAAGAGGTAGTGCACCGCTTTAAGGAGAATACAGAACTGCTTCTGAAGACGAAACCACCGACATAGAGTAAAGCTTCTCCATTTCTAAGAACGCCATGGATTTGATAATTTATAATATGATAGATTCAGAATACCTACAAGTGATAGGAATAAATTTGAATGCGTATGAGGAAGCAGAGACAGAAGTGCATTGAGGAAGATGCTGAAAATACCTTCGAAGAGATAACCCCGAGTGAAGACCTAACTAAGGAGGTATGAGTAAAAATGAAACCATCTATTGAGGAACCTCCAGAGTTAGAATTGAAAAAGCTACCTGCACACCTGGAGTATGCCTATCTGGAGGGGGATGCAATACTCCTAGCCATTATCTCCTCCAGCTTGCAGACACAACAAAAAGAGAAGTTGCTAACAATGCTGAGAAGGCATAAAAGAGTGTCAGCTAGGAAAATAGCCGACATCCTGGGGATAAACCTAGCCTTTTGTACCCACCAGATTATATTCGAAGATACTAGAAACCAAAGGTACAACCTCAGCGAAGACTGAACCCGAACATGAAGGAAATGGTGAAGGCAGAGGTGAAAAAATTGTTGGACGCTAGAGTGATCTACCCTATTTCTTATAGTTCTTAGGTCTGCCCAGTACAGGTTGTTCCTAAGAAAGGAGGAATGATCGTTGTGTAGAACGAAAGAAACGAGCTTGTCCCAACAAGAATTATCACAGGATGGAGGGTATGTATTGATTACCTGAAGCTTAATGATGTCACCCGTAAAGATCATTTCCCGCTATTCTTCATCGATCAAAAACTGGAGAAACTCTCAGGCCATCACTATTATCGCTTCCTAGATGGGATAATCGGGTACCTGCAGATTCCCATAGCCCCTGAAGACCAAGAGAAAACAATATTCACATGTCCATATGGTACGTTCGCTTATGACAGAATGCCCTTTGGTTTATGTAATGCACCTGTCACTTTTCAACGTTGATTGATGTCTACTATTTATGACATTATAGAAGATGTCATGGAGGTTTTTATGGATGATTTTTTTTCAGTATTTAGTGATTCTTTTGACCTATGTCGTCATAATCTAGAACGAGTTTTGCAACATAATGAAGAAACTAACTTAGTCTTGAATTGGGTAAAATGTCATTTCATGGTCCAAGAGGGCATAGTCTTAGGACACAAAATTTCTAAACATGGCATAGAGGTAGATAAAGCAAAAATTAAAACCATTGAAAAACTTCCACCTCCCGTATCAGTAAAGGCTGTTAGGAGCTTCCTAGGACATGCGGGGTTTTACCGAATATTCATAAAAGACTTTTCAAAAATCACCAAACCATTGACTAAGCTGCTAGAAAAAGATGCACCCTTTAATTTTACAAAAGAATGCATGGAATCATTTGTCACTTTGAAAGACAGCTTAGTAAAAGCTTCAACTATGGTGGCCCCAGATTTTGCAGTTGGAGCAGGTTTAGGTCAAAGGAAGGATGAACACTTTCGGCAAATCTACTATGCAGCAAGACATTGACAGACACCCAAGAAAACTACACCACAACAGAGAAGGAGTTATTGGTCATGGTTTATGCATTTGACAAATTCCGCTCTTATTTAGTTTTGTCAAAAGTTATTGTTTACACTGACCATGCATCACTGAGACATATGTTAAACAAACCTGTTGCTAAACCTCGGTTGATTCGTTGGTTTTTGCTCTTGCAGGAATTCGACTTGGAAATCAAGGAAAAACATGTATCTAAAATGTAGTGGTTAATCACCTATCTCAATTGGAAGGATCCGAACACGGCGAGAATAAGAAGGGAGATATCAATGATGCATTCCCTGAAGAGCAGTTATACCTAATGGAAAATGTAACACACCGATATTTTTTTAAAAAAAATTATTTATTTAGTTTTGATAAATAAAGCTCTCCACTTAAAGCCTTAATATAATTATATATTCTTAGAGGGGGTTTTATGCAAATTTACATAATAGTATTATTTAAATAGAATGAAAACCCTAGCCACCTATGTTTTTTTTTTCATCGATGGTCGTGCTCTCTTTTTCTCCTTCTCTCTCTCTCTCTCCCTCTCCCTCTTTCTCTCTCGTAAATCTTTCCTTTTGCGGCCCAGATCCCAAGCAGAAGGCCATCAAGGTAAGCCCTCGATTGATCCCCACATATACTAGTTGGTTCTAGATGAAATTTTTGTTGGAATCATGGTTAGAAGGATAGATCTAAGGTTTCTCTCATTTCATGGTAGGGATTTATGTTGGATTTGATTAATGTTTAATGGATCAGTATATTGGTGTTGCTTTTCTTTTATATATTGATATATTTATTATGTTTTGATTTATGATTGATTTCAATTAGTTCATATTTTTGGTTTAGATTTCATTGTATTTTAAATTGTCATATTCCTTCAATTTATCAGAAGCGAAGAGATTTGGTGTTTCCACTGTGTCTTAGATATCTCTAGATGCTTTGTTTTATGAATGAGATAATGTTTTTGTTTTAGTTACTACCATCTAAATCAAATGTTTTTAAAGATGTTTAAATTAAATATTGATTTATTGATCCATTTTTTTAATTTCATTGATTTAATTGTATATACATTTATACCTATAGTTTTTGAATTTATAATGGTTTTGTATTTAAATTGATTTAGATATTTTTAATTTGAATTGTAGTGTTTTATAAGTTGGAGCTATTTTGAGTTATGATATTTATTTTAATTAGTTACCTATTTAGATATTTACTTGTTTAAATATTTAAAAATATCTATTTGTTTCTTTTTGTCTACTCAATCATTTATTTTTGGTTGTTTATTTATTTGTTTGGTTTTAATTAATTAATCATTTATTTGGTGATTTTTGTAGTTTAAATTAAATTTTAGTTATTTACTCGATTTTAGTCTTTTGAACTCTAGTGCTTTGGGTTGGGTTGTAGGAATTTTCATATTTTAGAAATTTTAGTTAGAGTGTTTGGATCTTATAGGATTGATTCTCTATTCTTTTAGGACCTTTTGAGGAAGCTTGAAATTTTCGTGGAAACTAGGAAATTTGTTTTGGAACTTAGTCAGCTAAATATTCCACCTAAATTAAGCAAAATATTCTTTATATTACCTATTTATAGAAATTACTTTCATTATAATTTAAATTAATTATTGATTGTATTTGATATTTCAAAGAAACCGTAATTGATCTATTTTCTGTATGAAACTGAACTATGCATGTATGTTTGGATTTAGAACTATTGACATCTGTATGCTTGAAACACCTTCTGACATAGATGTTATGTTTTCTATGGTTTATTATTCCGTAAGAATTATTTTTATTTTCGTGTTTGTCTCCAAACGGTCTATGTTTTGACCCATGTCAATGGGGGTTATACATTGACCGTGTCGATGGGTTTTGATTGTGAACTAGTTCAACCGGTGCTGTCGGTTATAATAGCAGCCTTCGGTTTTACCGTGCTGTCGATCATAATAGTAGCCTTCTTGATGCAGGAGGGCCCGAGTCAGACGATGCCGAGCTGTCTGATTGCACCATGAGAGCTTTAGCATACCACGACTTGGCGGACCGACGTAAAGGCGGAAGGTGATAGAGCCAAGTCCGGAATTGGGGAGCACTTAGGACACGTTTCTGTATTTTGGCCATAACTTTGGCTACCGATATCGGATTCGCGCGCTCAATCCCAATTCGGAAAGCTAGTTTCGAATGTTTTCCCCGTCGTTTCTTCGTTTCTCGGTGTTTTTTTTCATTTTTGGCAATACTTCGTACGCCAATTTAGGATAGGATCTGAATCCGATTTGAACTCGGATTTTTAGGAGTTATCTGTTTTGTTTAGTTATTTTAGAATTAGATAAGTTTTTCTATTAGACCAAAATTTGAATAAGAAGATAGAATTTCTAGGTTATTTAGGTTAGTTTTTTTTAGCTATTTAAACCCGGCTTGTGGGTTGAATTTTATTCATTGATTATTGAGTTATTTTCTTTTTAAAGTTTCAGTGACTTTTCTTCTCTGTTTGTCCTCCCTTTTTCTTGCTCTTCTATCAATCCCCCCTGTTTACCACCGCCCGCAGGTTAATCACTACCCTGCCCGGCATCAGTTGGTATCAAAGGTCATCTTCTTCCTGTGGCCTCGGCATCAATGGCTGGGGGTCATCGTGGTGGACATGTTCCGGCAGAGGAAGGTCCGTCTCGAGACCCAATCGCCTTGGAAGCGATGAACGAGGATCTGCAGAGACAAGTAGCGGAGTTGACCCAACGATTGGCGGCGCCAGATTTGGGGGATCGTGAGGTTTCAGACCACGACTCCAAGTCTACCTTCGTTAACCCCTATTCTCAGCCTGGGCAGTCCAGAGAGCACCATGCACGAGAGGAGCGTAACGGAGATCTCGGCTTTCGGGTGGAGTTGCCCGAATTTACTGGAACCCTACATGCTGATGTCTTCATTGACTAGCTGAACGAGGTCGAGAGGATATTTGAGTACAAGGAGGTCCCTGATCGTCTGAAGGTGAAGCTAGTTGCCATCAAGTTGAAGGGCCGAGCATCCGCGTGGTGGGAGCAGTTGCGGCGTTCACGGGATCGGCAAGGCAAACCAAAGATCGTAGATTGGGACAAGATGAAGAAGAAGATGAAGGGGCACTTCCTCCCCTTCGGCTACACCCAAACCTTGTTTCAATGACTTCATACGTTGAGACAGGGCGCAAGATCGGTAGATGAGTACATGTGGTGTCTGAAGACGCTGTCCAGAAGTTACAGTTGAAGATAGAGCAACATCCGAAGCCCTACAATCTGATGTGTTCTAACCGCAAGTGTACGAGTCGAATCAAGTAATAAAGTGGACTAGAAGTCGGGTTATCGATCCTCAGGGAGAAGGAAGTACTAGTACTATCTATTTTTCTATTATCTAATCGATCGGAAATTTGGTGACTATTAACTAACTCTAAACCTAGAACTTAGACATTGAAATTGCACAATCACTTAATACTTGGAGAAATTCAATCAAGAAGGGGATACTTGGGTGCTCGAATCCCCTTTAGATTTGATGAGATTGATTAGTGTGAACTATGTCAATGCTTGATAATTCATTGGCCAAAGGTACCTAATGTGCTTTCACTCTCTCCACCAGAGAAGAGTTACTAACCTAATGCTCTCACCGATGATGTCTCGACCTAATTTAGGAAGATTAGGGGAATAAACAATATAAAAGAGTCGCCCTCCTTAGTACCCGGGCTCCCTGTGTACTCCTAATCCTCTCTATTGGAGAAAGTCTACACGTGGGGAGGCGTTCGCGTCTTCCCCCACATGGACGACAATAGTCTTTCCGGGCTCTCGCAACGTAGAAAGACTAATACCTCAATACAAATCATCCAATAGACCTAATGAAATCATGCAAGCAATTAACATAGCAACACTAATTTAATAAAAATAACATCCAAAGGTTTATCTACACCCAAGTATCAAGAAATTAGCCCTCCATCAATGGAGGGCAACAATCCACGACAATGAAGGAAGATAAAAACATGAATCTTAAATAAAAACTCCCTATTGATGAAAGTAGGTGAATCCTTAGCTTGCTCGCCCTTCCTTCTTGCCTTCTAGAGCTTCGAGGTGAGGAACCCACCCGATGCCCTCTCCTCCAAGTTGGGGAAGAAGATGATGATGAGGCTCCTCCTCTAGCTCTCTCTTTCTCTCCAAGGTTTTCTAATCCAAGAGGCAAGATTGGGCTTTCCCTTTTATAGTTGACACTAGGGTTTTGGGTTCCTTCCCGTTTTTACCCCTGGGCGGATCAAATTGTCGCTGGAAACTTACGCCATACGGACTTCCATACGGACTCCCATACGGGTCCGTATGACTTCACAAGTCGTAGTATACGGGGCGCTGCCAGTCCGTATGGGACACCGTATAGACTCATACGAGGTCTCATACGAGGTTGGAGTCGAGGCCCTCTCTGCCCAGGTTCATACGGGTCCGTATGGTACCCCGTATGGCCTGGGTCTTCACTCTCCTTTGTCCTGTTTTGGCCCGAAATCTTCTCCAAACGCTTCCTTTTCTTCGAAGTCTCCATATTTTGCCCTTTTCACAAAAATAAACCTTTTTTAAGCATCGGTGAGCTGAAACTCCTCTAAAACTCATAATACACATGCATGATATGATACGAAATATAGGTCAAATGAACACTTATCACAATCTATCATAGCTGAGCAAAGGCAACGAGGTAAAAGTAGATCGGCGATGTCTCGTGTCTTTCTCCATTGGGCAGAGGTACTTTGACAATGCATGGTGCGACGTCGTGTCAATGGATGCATGTCACCTACTACTGGGGCGACCATGGCAGTATGATCGGAGCATGGTCCACGATGGAAGGAAGAATACTTATTCCCTCAGCATCAAGGGAAAAAAAGATCGTGTTGGCACCCCGCCAAGAAGAAAAGTATCCTGCTCCGGTAACCAATACTAACCTACTTTCTAGGTCCAGATTTTTAAGTGGGATCAAGCAGGGCGATGTAGTCTATGCATTGCTATCTTGCATGCATAGTGCCACAGACATGAATCCAGATCTGCCAATAGAAGTGCAGCAGTTACTCCTGGAGTTCGCGGACTTGATGCCAGAGGAACTTCCCCCAGGACTCCCACCTATGAGGGACATCCAACACCAGATAGATCTTGTCCCATGATCTAGTTTGCCGACCGACCCGCATACCGCCTCAGTCCCAAGGAGGCCGAAGAATTGCAGCAGCATGTGGAGGAGTTATTAAGGAATGGTTACATCCGAGAGAGCATGAGTCCCTGCGCAGTTCCAGCCCTATTGGTGCCAAAGAAGGATGGCTCGTGGTGCATGTGTATAGACAGACGAGCAATCAATAAAATCACCATCAAATACCACTACCCCATCCCCCGCCTGGATGACATGTTGGATCAGCTATCTGGCTCGAAGGTCTTCTCAAAAATCGATCTGAAGAGCGAATACCACCAGATCAGAATACGGCCTGGAGATGAGTGGAAGACGGCGTTCAAGACACAACATGGACTGCACGAGTAGATGGTGATGCCTTTTGGGTTGTCCAACGCCCCCAGCACATTCATGCGATTCATGCACCAGGTTTTGCGACCGTTTATGAGCATATTTGTGGTGGTCTATTTCGATGACATCCTCATCTATAGTCCGAATTGGTCCTTGCACTTTGACCACCTTCGCGCTATCTTTGAGTTCCTGAGAACGGAGCGCCTGTTCGTCAGCCGAAAGAAGTGTTCCTTCTTCACCACTTCTGTGACCTTCCTTGGTTTTGTTGTTTCTACTGACGGTGTTCATGCAGATCAATCAAAGATCGATGCAATCTTGGAGTGGCCCAGACCGAGGACCTTGCATGATGTTCGAAGCTTCCATGGGCTGGCCTCGTTCTACAGAAGATTCATCCAGAACTTTAGCACGTTGATTGCCCCATCACCGAGTGTCTTAAGGGGCATGATTTCAAGTGGACGGATGAGGCCGAAACTAGCTTCCACCTGGTCAAACAGAAGATGACTGAAGCACCAGTTCTCGCACTTCCCGACTTCGACAAAGTGTTCAAGGTCAATTGTGATGCATCTGGAGTTGGCGTTGGAGGTGTTCTAAGCCAGTCAGGACGACAGGTAGCTTTCTTTAGAGAGAAGCTGTCAGGGTCGAAGAAGAACTACTCCACTTATGACCTGGAGTTTTATGCCATAGTTCAGTCGCTGAAGCATTAGCGCCACTACCTCATACAGAAAGAATTCATCCTGTTCATGGATCATGAAGCCCTGAAGTACATCAATGGCCGACATAAACTGAGCAGGTGACACGCTAAGTGGGTGGTGTACTTACAAGAGTTCACCTTTACTCTGAAGCATCAAGCAGGAAGCCTCTACCGTGTAGCAGATGCTTTGAACCGCCGCAGTTCTCTTCTCACCACAATGAGCGCCAAAGTTGCAGGGTTTGAAGCTTTCACGGATATGTATGCAGATAATCCTTCCTTCGGGCGGATCCTTCAGGAGGTAACCGATGGACATCATCACGATTTTATTTTGCATAACGGTTACCTGTTTTGTGGCCTGCAGCTATGCATCCCCGATTGTTCATTGCGGCAGCAGATCATGAGCGAACTCTATAATGAGGGTCACTTTGGTCGTGATAAGACCTACGCCCTCATAGCTGCAGACTTTTATTGGCCGAAGTTGTCTAGCGACATTGCTCACTTTGTGGAGCGTTGCTTTGTGTGTCAGCGGGCCAAAGGAGTTCTCACCAACGCAGGCCTGTACACTCCCTTGCCAGTCCCTGAAGCCCCTTGGCTCAACGTCAGTATGGATTTTGATTTGGGCGTCCCTCGTACCCAGCGGGCCTCAAACTCTATCATGGTGGTTGTTGACAGATTTTCCAAGATGGCTTATTTTGTAGCTTGTCGGAAGACTATAGATGCTACCCGCATTGCGCATCTTTTCTTTCGAGAGGTTGTTCGCTTGCATGGTGTCCCCCGTTCCAAACATCTGATCGTGACACCAAGTTCGTTAGCCTCTTCTAGAGAAGCTTATGGGGAAAATTGGGGACGTAGTTGAGCTTTAGCAGTGCATACCACCCCCGGACAGATGGCCAGACTGAAGTGGTGAACCAGAGTTTGGGCAACCTATTGAGGAGTTTGGCTGGAACTAAACCGAAGCAGTGGGATCTGGCACTACCTCAAGCCGAATTTGCCTACAATAGATAAAAAAATCGGACTACCGACTTGAGCCCATTCGAGGTTATCTATGGGCGGAACCCATCAGGAGTACTTGATCTCACCCCCGTCCCATGAATTGGTCGTGTTCACCCCCGAACTGATGAGATGGCGGAGCACCTTCGGGTTATTCATGAGCAGGTCAAGTCAGCAATTCAGGGGAGTAATACCAAGTACAAGATGAATGCAGACAAACGGCGGCGTCAGGTGCTGTTCAATGAGGGTGACTTAGTGTGGGTTGTCCTCACTCGAGATCGCTTCCCTGTGGATGAGTATAACAAGCTGAAGGAAAGAAAGATCGGACCCTGTGAAGTGCTGCAGAAGATCATTGACAATGCATAAAGGTTGCGTCTTCCCAGTTATTTGAAGACCTCTGACATCTTCAATGTGAAGCATCTGAGCCCTTGTTTTGTGGAGTCGACTGATCCTATTACGAACTCGAGGGCGAGTTCTTTCCAACCCGGGGAGGCTGATGCAGGAGAGCCCGAGTCAGACGATGCCGAGCTGTCTGATTGCACCATGAGAGCTTTGGCATACCATGACTTGGCGGACCGACGTAAAGGCGGAAGGTGATCGAGCCAAGTCCTGAATTGGGGAGCACTTTGGACACGTTTCGGTATTTTGGCCATAACTTTAGCTACTGATATCGGATTCGAGCGCTCAACCCCAATTCGGAAAGCTCGTTTCGACTGTTTTCCCCGTCGTTTCTTCGTTTCTTGATGTTTTTTTCCATTTTTGGCAATACTTCGTACGCCAATTTAGGATAGGATATGAATCCGATTTGAACTCGGATTTTTAGGAGTTATCTGTTTTGTTTAGTTAGTTTAGAATTAGATAAGTTTTTCTATTAGGCCAAAATTTGCCAATTTAGGCAAATTTGAATAAGATGATAGAATTTCTAGGTTACCTAGGTTAGTTTTTTTTTAGCTATTTAAACCCGGCTTGTAGGTTGAATTTTAGTCATTGATTATTGAGTTATTTTCTTTTTAAAGTTTCAGAGACTTTTCTTCTTTGTTTGTCCTCCCTTTTTCTTGCTCTTCTATCAATCCCCCCTGTTTACCACCGCCCGCAGGTTAATCACTACCCTGCCCGGCGTCACTTCTGTTTCCCCATGTTGTCGGTTATAATAACAGCCTTCTGTTTTAACCCGTACCACCAGGGTTATTAGTGGTAATAGAGAGTTTGGGGGACTCTGGTATTTTGTTATAAAACAAACTTTCCGATAATATTTTTTTATGATACCTTAAGAGATTGTATTTATGAATTTATTGAATCATTTCTAAATTGTTTCTTTTACTATTTTATTCTACCATGAATGAGCTTTATTTAGGATATAAAACACTGTGTGATTCATTATTTTTAGTGGATGCTTACTGAGCTCCCAAGCTCATTAATCTCTACACTTTTTTTTGTCATAAACCAAGGAGTAGGTAGTTGTGTGTAGATAGAACGTGGGAACCCTACCTCAGTTATTAGTGCTTTTCGTTTGATATTTTGAACCTTAACTTGAACATGTGTGTTGATGCCAAAAACTAGTCCACCTCACGCCTTGGCCACTGTGGCCTCGTGATCTGGTCTCAGCCTTCGACAAACGGTTGAAATTTATATTTTGAGGGACTAAGATCATAGGAGAGGGAGAGTAATTATTCAAGACAGAAGTAAAAGACACGCCTATTTTACGTGGAAAACCCCATAAATCTGGAAGAAAAACCACGGGCCTCGCTGAGGAGGTAATTCACTATGCATAAGTGGGGCACAATATTTAGGGTCCTCTTGGAGAGGAATACGATAGTTTAGAAAAACCAGAGAGGGCGGCTTACCGTCCGGAGCCTGTCAGAGAAATAAAAGAAGACTGGAATATACATCACCGGGATTCAGCAGAGAGGGAGTGCAATTTGACTTGGCCTTGAAGATGATCGGATTTGGAGCACTCCATTAAGTCGGGTCGGATTTGACTTGGGTCGGAATTGACCGTAGGGTCGGATTGACGGTCGGAATTAACCTTGGCCAAAAAGGAGGTCGGAATTAATCACCTTGGCCAAAAAGGTCGGAATTAATCACCTTGGCCAAAAAGGAGGTCGGAATTAATCATCTTGGCCAAAAAAGGGGAAGAATTCACTAAGATTTGCCTTTCTTTCCTGAGGGTTGCTCTTCTTTTCTTGGAGGCTTGGAGAAAGAGAGATGTTCTTCTTTTGTGAGAGAAAGAAATAGAGTCTCTTGAGGCCTCCTCTTTTTTCCCCCCTTTTATGGTCCAAGGACCTCCTCCTTTTATAAAAGCTCATAACTTAACCTTTAAGGAATCCAAGGCGATGGAGAACAAAAGGCGGTGGAGAAGGCTGAGTCAGAGGCGGTGGAGAGATTGGGATTTTATTGTGCTACTTTACAAATTAACCCTTATGTTTGAGGATAATTATATCATTATAAACGCCACGTGTCGGTGTCTTATAGGCTTGACCATTTTACCCCTTATCATAACTCCCCCCCTAAGTACACTTGCGTCCAAGGTCGAACTGTGGTCGGGTCATTCCCGGACACAGGTTGACTCGGAAAGCTAAGTGTATAAGCGGGGTCGGTTGGGTTGGCTGTAGCTTTGCGGTGAGT
The DNA here is from genome assembly GCA_026586065.1 of Dioscorea zingiberensis. Lineage (NCBI taxonomy): Eukaryota > Viridiplantae > Streptophyta > Magnoliopsida > Dioscoreales > Dioscoreaceae > Dioscorea > Dioscorea zingiberensis. Next base: position 31,557,179 of record CM048820.1, on the reverse strand, counting down.
GGCTTGGGTGGAGAGACTCGGAATACGAGTGTGTACACTCGGCCCCATGAGGGGACTTTGAGACTGAAGAGAGCGATCGAATTGAATCTACCAAGCCCTGAAGAAGGCAGCTAAGCTGAATTTGCCTGGCCCTAAAGAGGGCGACTAAGGTTGAGCCCAAAGAGAGCGGGGCTTTGACGAGCGAAGTGGCTTGGCCCTTGAGGGACTTTAAGTACGAGCACATGGGCTCGGCCTCGTGGGAGGACTTTAATTACGAGCACATGGGCTCGGCCCCATGGGGGGACTTTAAGCGAGATCTTTATCTTAGCTCGAGATTTTTGCCTCGGCCTTAGGTTGATGTCTTGGCCCGAGATTTTTGCCTCGGTCTTAGATTGCTGCTTCGGCCTCAGATTTCTGCTTCGGCTCGAGATTTTTGCCTCGGCCTCAGATTTCTGCTTTGGCCTCAGATTTCTGCTTTGGCCCTATGGCGAGCACGTGGGCTCGGCACCAGAGGGGGCTTTCATTACGAGCGCATGGGCTCGGCCTCGTGGGAGGACTTTAATGGGACTTTGACGAGCGAGTGCGCTCGGCCCCGCGGGGGGGCTTTCAACAAGCCATTGGGCTTTCTTCCCTTGTGACATGCTGCTCCTAGTTCATGGAGTGTTCAAATTGGGCACTTGAATCGTGGAGGCTTGGGGGTCTCATTGAAAGTGAAAGATCAAGTAACAGAGAAAACAATCTCAAGTTAGAACAACAGTTTAGAATTGACCTTAGGGTCGGAATTGACCTTAGGGTCGAATTGACGGTCGGAATTAACCTTGGCCAAAAAGGAGGTCGGAATTAATCACCTTGGCCAAAAAGAAGGTCGGAATTAATCACCTTGGCCAAACAGGAGGTCGGAATTAATCATCTTGGCCAAAAAAGGGGAAGAATTCACTAAGATTTGCCTTTCTTTCCTGAGGGTTGCTCTTCTTTTCTTGGAGGCTTGGAGAGAGAGAGATGTTCTTCTTTTGTGAGAGAAAGAAATAGAGTCTCTTGAGGCCTCCTCTTTTTTCCCCCCTTTTATGGTCCAAGGACCTCCTCCTTTTATAAAAGCTCATAACTTAACCTTTAAGGAATCCAAGGCGGTGGAGAACAAAAGGCGGTGGAGAAGGCTGAGTCAGAGGCGGTGGAGAGATTGGGATTTTATTGTGCTACTTTACAAATTAACCCTTTTGTTTTAGCATAATTATATCATTATAAACGCCACGTGTCGGTGTCTTATAGGCTTGACCATTTTACCCCGTATCAATGTGGAATAAGTTCAAAGTATTTTGTAGGACCTTTCCGTGTGTTATATGGCCTTCGAATGATGAACTTGGAATTTGACTTTTATTATTATTTTAATAAAATTTATATTATTCACGCATTTGTAGAAGGTGTGAACAGGTTATGAGGCCTTGCATACACAATGGGGGCCTATCCCCATACGTATGCGGTCGGTCTGCCGACGTCCCATCTAAGTTCAGTGCGTGACAGAAAAAGCTAAGGAAAACAAAATTCCATTGTTCGCATACTATGTCAACTATCTTGTGGGTTGCACACTTCGGTGTAACCCACAAGACCCATACCTATACAGAATTTTCACAAACCAAGTGGTTAGAAGGTGTGTATCGCAAAAAAAAAAAGATGGGAGATAATCAGACATTGTCACGCTGGACCGACAGGGGGGCACTTCGGTGTAAATCGAATAGCGAAAAAATTATCAGCTCCAGATTCTTATGGCCCTTGATATTCAAGGACACACAGGCATTCGTACAAACTTGTGACAAATGCCAAAGGGTGGGAAGCATTTCTAAATGGGACGAGATGAAATAGAACCCGATTCAGTAATGTGAAATATTTGATGTCTGCAGAATTGACTTCATGGGACCTTTCCCCAACTCTAATGGAAACAAATACATCTTGGTTGCAGTGGACTACGTCTCGAAATGGGTGGAAGCTCAAGCACTTACAATAATAAGTTATCGAGGAACACGTTTCTATAACACGCAATTTGAAAGAATCTTGAAGAAATATGGGGCAACACACAAGCTGTCCAAGCTCAAATCCGGAATTGAAACGGATCCTAGAGAAAACAATACAACACAACAAGCGTGATTGGTAAGAGAAACTTGATGATTTTCTATGGGAATACAAAACTTCTTATAAAACCCCAATCAAAAGTACCCAATACCATTTAGTCTACGAAAAGGCATGTCATCTACCAGTAGAAGTGGAACAACGAGCATATCGGGCTACAAAATTCTTGAACTTCAACCTTGATGGAGCTGGACGAAAGCGAAAATTTTAGCTGAACGAATTAGACGAATGGCGCGAGAAAGCTTACGATAAAGTCAAACTATACAAGGAGCAAGTCAAGAGATTTCATGATGGACACATAAAGAAGAGTCGGCAATTCCAGGTAAGCAATCAAGTTTTACTTTTTAACTCACGATTACGATTATTCCCAGTAAAACTTAAGTCAAAATGGTCAAGACCTTTCACTGTAACACAAATCTCACCTCATGGAGAAATTGAAATCATACATTCAACCAAGGGTACGCACAAGGTAAATGTGCAACAATTAAAGTCGTACATAGTGTGCGACAAAGCGTTCAGCAAGGAAGAAAAGAAGCTCTACCCATTCGAGCCTCTCAGAACCTAACAGGTATGTCAAGCTAGTAACGTCAAACAAGCTCTTCCTGAGAGACACCCTAGGTTAGCTTAGTTTCTAGTTATCATCTTAGGTTTTAGTAGAGATACAATTTTGGTAAATTATCAAGTTTATGGATGTTGTCAATGATTTTGTGATTCCTAACTACTGAACAAAAAATTTTGTTTTTGGAGTGGCTAACACATATGTCCGGAAGGAATCAACATAAAGAAGGAGCAAAAAAGCAGGATAGAGATTTGCACGGGTCAGTGCACGGCCGTGAATAAGACCGTGCACCTCTCGGATTTTTCCACTCACAAAGGCTACTACTACGTATGGCCATGCAAGGGATTTGCACGGGCATACAACGCAGGACGATGATCGCAACGACTCCAAGTCTATACGGGCATCCGCACGCACGTGTACCAAACCGTCCGTATCTAGAGAAATCCCAGACATAAATACAAGGTTTTGCACTTATCTATTTTCTTTATATATTTCCTTTGCTTGAGGATAACCAAAAGTTCAAGTGTGGGGGTGTGATAAGTGCATAATTATACATATATTTCTATCATATTTGCATGCACTTATCCTATTGTTTCGTATCAATTTCTCTATTCTTGTACTTCTCTGGGTTTGTTTTATCTTTTATCAGGTAAAATAGGTACCCAGAGCGAAAGGAACGAGAAAAGGGATAAACTAGAACGAAACAAGCTAAAAAATCCCTTCACAGAGATATGCACGGCCTTAGTGGAATTATGCACGGCCGTGCATATGCCCGTGCAAGTCACTAATTTGAAAACGTGTAAAGATCGAGCCACCAGAGTCTGTACTAACATGAGTTAAATGTACAGGCCCGTGCCAAATCAGATAAAATTTTATATAAATGCATCGAAGGTACAGATTTCGGGACTTTTGGCAAATTAGTCTTCGACGGGTGTTCCGAGGATGACTAGTTTTTCAGAGAAGATTGAAGGCTGAGTAGACATCGAGCAAGGAAGTCCCCATATTTTCAATTATGTCTTTCTTCGGTATCTTTGTTAATGTTTCGATTACCCCATCGGTGGTGCCACTGATACATGAACCCTAGGATTATTTGTTAATTGAATTCTTTTATTTATTAGCTTTCCCTTATTGATGATTCTTGTGAGCCTTTGAATGATTTATGTGATTGTATTTTGGATAAGCCATGGTCATATACCTCGTTATATTCTAGAGAGGCACATACGTTCTTAGGGTTTTGAATCCATATCGCTCTTAGTTAGACCATAACTAGGCATAGGTAATGAGTTCCAGCTACATACCGAGATATTGGATGTGGCATCTAGATGGTGCAATTGTCGAACTCCCAAGAGTTAATCAATGGATAGCCAAAACTTAGAATGCTATTATTAACAAAGAAATCCTAGGAGGATTGTGATCTGAGGTGCCATGTTCATCTCTGACTGCTCACTATCTAACAATTGTTCCCGTTAGTTTTTTTAGCATAATCAATTAATCACAACTCCTTAAATAGTTTTAGACTAGATAGTAAATAGGATAGTTAGTACTAGTATACTAGTCCTTGTGGATTCGATAACCCACCTTTGGGTACTTTACTACTTGATCGACCCCGTACAATTGTAGGTAGTTTATAGCACGCGCACCCTGTGCGTGCATCAAGTTTTTAGTGCCGTTGCCGAGGACTTGCGACGCTAGGAACATTAGAATTTGTTATTCTAGTTAGTTAGTCTAACTTACTTTTACTAAAAATCAAAAATTCAAAAATATATAAAATATATAAAAAAAAAAAAAAGAGGGAGAGAGAGAGCCTGAGGATTTAATAAGCTTGATTGACTATATCGCAACAAATTAACAATGTTTGCCTTTTAAGGTAACGAAGATTATGACATGCCTCACTATGACCACTCCTCATTGGAAGATTTCCTGGCGTATCACATTCATCACATGAAGACAACACCGCGAGAATCAAGGGTTGTGAGGTTAAGGAAACCAACTTAGAAGAGGTAGTTCACCGCTTTAAGGAGAATATAGAACTATTTCTGAAATCAACATGCGACGAAACCACAGACATAGAGTAGACCTTCTCCATTTCTAAGAACTCTATGGATTTGATAATTTTCAATGTGACAGATTTGGAATACCTACAAGGGATAGGAATAAATTTGAATACGTTTAAGGAAGCTGAGACAAAGAAGTGTATTGAGAAAGATGCTAAAAATACCTTCGAAGAGATAACCCCGAGTGAAGACCTGACTAAGGAGGTATGGGTAAAAATTAAACCATCTATTATGGAACCTCCCGAGTTAGAATTGAAAAAACTACCTGTACACTTGGAGTATGCCAATTTGGAGGGGGATGCGATACTCCCAATCGTTATATCCTCCAGCTTGGAGACACAGCAGAAAGAGAAGTTGCTAACAATGCTGAGAAGGCATAAAAGAGCGCTAACATGGAAAATAGCCGACATCCGTGGGATAAACCCAGCCTTCTCTCTACACATAAGATTCTAATAGAAGATGACTAGAAACCCAAGGTGCAACCTCAGCGAAGACTGAACCCGAGCATGAAGGAACTGGTGAAGGTAGAGGTGAAAAAATTGTTGGACGCTGGAGTGATCTACCCTATTTTTTATAGTTCTTGTGTCAGCCCAGTACAGGTAGTTCCTAAGAAAGGAGGAATGACCATTGTGCAGAATGAAAGAAATGTGCTTTTCCCAACAAAACTATAACATGATAGAGGGTATATTACCAGAAGCTCAATGATGTCACCTGTAAAGATTATTTCTCACTATTTTTCATTGATCAAATACTGGAGCGACTCTCAGGCAATCACTATTATTGCTTCCAGATAGTACCTGCAGATTCCCATAGCCCTTGAAGACCAAAAGAAAACAACATTCATATATCCATATGATACGTTCCCCAACCATAGAATGCCCTTTGTTTTATGTAATACACCTGCCACTTTTAAACGTTGCATGATGTCTATTTTTTATGATTTTATAAAAGATATCATAGAGGTCTTTATGGATGATTTTGTAGTATTTGGCTATCCTTTTGACCTATGTCTCAATAATCTTGCACGAGTTTAGCAACGTTGCGAAGAAACTTAGTCTTGAATTGGGAAAAATGTCATTTCAAGGTCCAAGAGGGCATAGTCTTAGGACACAAAATTTCTAAACATGGCATTGAGGTAGATAAAGAAAAATTGAAACCATTGAAAAACATCCACCCATGTATCAGTAAAGGCTGTTAGGAGCTTCCTAGGACATGCATGGTTTTACCGAAGATTCATAAAAGACTTTTCAAAAATCACCAAACCTTTGACTAAGATTCTAGAAAAAGATGCACCCTTTAATTTTACAACAGAATGCATGGAATCATTTGTCACTCTGAAGACAGCTTAGTGAAAGCTCTAATTATGGTGGCTTCTGATTGGAGTTTACCTTATGAACTAATGTGCAATGCAAGTGATTTTGCAGTTGGAACAGTTTTAGCTCAATGGAAGGACTGACACTTTCGCCCAATCTACTACGCAAGCAAGACATTGACAGACGCCCAAGAGAACTACACCACAATGGAGAAGGAGTTATTGGTCGTGGTTTATGCATTCATCAAATTCCAACCTTATTTAGTTTTGTCAAAAGTCATTGTTTATAATGACCATACAGCACTGAGACATATGTTAAACAAACTTGATGCTAAACCTCGATTGATTCATTGGGTGTTGCTCTTGTGGGAATTCGACTTGGAAATCAGGGACAAACATGGATCTTAAAATGTAGTGGTTGATCACCTATCTCGATAAGAAGGATCCAAACATGCCTAGAATGAGAAGGGAGACGTCATTGATGCATTCCTTGAAGAACGGTTATACCTAATGGAAAAAACCAAGGAAAACGAAATTTCATGGTTCGCAGACTATGCAAACTATCTTATGGGCCGCACACTTCCAAGAGATCTGTCAACCAAAGAAAGAAGGAAGTTTTTTAACGATCTACAACACTACATTTGGGAGGACCCGTACCTATACAGAATCTGGGCAAACCAAGTGGTTAGAAGGTGTGTATAACAAAAAAAAAAGATGGGAGATAATCTGGACCAACAAGGGGGCACTTCAGTGCAAATAGAATAGCGAAAAAATCCTCAGCTTCGGATTCTTTTGGCCCTCGATAATTAAGGACACATAGGCGTTCGTACAAACTTGTGACTGATGCCAACGGGTGGGAAGCATTTCCAAACGGGACGAGATGAATTAGAACTTGATTCAGCAATATGAAATATTTGATGTCTGCAGAATTGACTTCATGGGACCTATCCCCAACTCCAATGGAAACAAATACATTTTGGTTGCAGTAGAAAGCGTCTCGAAATGGGTGGAAGCTCAAGCACTACCAACCAACAATGTCAGGGTGGTGGTCAAATTCTTCAAGAAGTTATTCTCCCGATTGGGTACACCACGTGCAATAATAAGAGATCAAGGAACACATTTCTGTAACATGTAATTTGAAAGAATCTTGAAGAAGTACGGGGTGACACACATGGAAGCACCCCATACCGATTAGTCTACAGCAATGCATGTCATCTGTCAGTAGAACTGGAAAATCGAGCATATTGGGCTACAAAATTCTTTAACTTCAACATTGATGGAGCTAGACGAAAGCAGAAATTTCAGATTAATAAATTAGACGAATAACGCAAGAATGCTTACGAGAACATCAGACTATACAAGGAGCAAGTCAAGCAATTTCACGACGCACACATAAAGAAGAGTCGGCAATTCCAGGTAGGCGATCAAGTTTTACTTTTCAACTCACGATTACGATTATTCCCAAGAAAACTCAAGTGAAAATGGTCTGGACCTTTTACCATAACACAAGTCTCGCCTCATGGAGCAATTGAAATCACACATCCGACCAAGGGTACGTACAAGGTAAATAGGCAATAATTAAAGCCATCCATAGTGGGTGATATACCTACAGCAAGGAAGAAGAGAAGCTCTACCTATTTGATCCTCACCGAACCTAACATATATGTCAAGCTAGTGACGTTAAACAAGCGCTTCTTGGGAGGCAACTCAGGTTAGGTTAGTTTCTAGTTATCATATTATGTTTTAGTAGAGATACAATTGTAACACCCATCTCACTAATGAGACAGATGTCACACCAGCTTGGCCGGGAGTGCACCCAGCCCATAAGCTGTGTACTTTAAACCTGAAAATGATGATGTATTCTAAAATAAAATCCATATGACATAACATAGCCGGTCACACACCGGGAGTCATATTCAAACCAAGTCAGAAATAGAGTACAACACACAGAGTTATGGGCAACTACGGCCCCAAATACAGCGGAAGAAAAGACATAATCAAGGTCTAGTACAACCAAATAAAATGAAACACAAGGTATGTTCCCCAGAGCCATCTAGACTTCGATCTTTGCTCGAGACACGAGCTACTATCCCGATCCAAGTCTAGATCCTGTAACAAAAAAACAGTAATCGAGAAGGCTGAGCTATACAAGCTCAGTGAGTAAGAACTTCTCCGCCAGGTATTATACATACCTGTCATCTGTACTAAGATACTAGTACAAGAACAAGAACAATGTAAGTATAAATCATGAAGATCAGCAAAATTATCTTAAATCTTGATAAGCAAAATATACGATCAGAAATCCGAAGAGAGCACGCAATCAATCTCATATCATATCATGCATATAGGAAACATATATATATATATATATATATATATATATATATATATATATATATATATATATATATATATATATGCAATAGCCTCGTATCATAATCAACATGCAACCCTAGTTCAATACTCTGAATGAATCCAACTGTCATCAGCCGAATGACTGGATCTTGATGATCCGGAGACAGGGGAATAATCTAATCCAGTACTTGAAGCCTGACGACCAGTGGTATGATCAACCAACTGTATCAATCATCACGCATCTCATATCCGAGACCTGACGACCAGTGGTATGATTAACCAAACTATATCAATCGTCACGCGTACATCTCGTATCAGATTATTCCGATCCAGTACCCAAGGCCTGACGATCAGTAGTATACTCAACCAACTGTATCAATCGTCATGCATCTCACATCCGAGACCTGACGACCAGTGGTGTGATCAACCAACTGTATTAATCGTCACGTATGTATCCTCGTATCTGATTCGGGCACCCAAAAGAGTTTGAAAAGGGGTTTTATATAGAAAATGATTCGCAAACATGTTTGTTTAAGAAAAACGTATTAAAACACAACCCGAGATTATCTACAATTCATTATGGGCTCTATCCTGAGCCCCGCTGGATCAATCATCTATGTCTAGCTAGGGAGCAGTCACGACACGGTGAATATCAATCATTACCAGTTAAGATTTCACTTTATATTTAATCATACTGATTCAGTTCATAGAAAAAAAAACAAGTATTAAAATCACTATACAGCTATAGCGATAAAATCCATCGGCAAATCACAAACCGATACAAATCTCATAAGAATACGAGAAACCAAACTTACGGTAAATACATGAAATAAAACTAAATTTACGGTGAAGTCCCCTCACCTTAAGTCCTTTGCAAATTCCTAGAAGTGGCTCTGTTCTTCAGCAGCTTCCGCTGGACCTTTTCCCTTTCCTAGAGTTAATAATCATACTAAGTAAATACAAAGTTCGTATTTTCCATAACTTAGTACTATAGCTTTAGAATAGGCAAGACTAACAATACGGAAATCGTACTCTTAACTTAGAATCCTATTTAAGCTCCAAGGAGCATATAAGAGACATTAAACCCATAAGATCATGTCTTCCCTACATAACGAGCATGACGTGCCTTCAAGACTTCTAGCATGTTTCCAAGCATGCTTAATTTGCAAGTTCAATCAATTTAAAGCATGTACCCTTAAACATGATAATCATGGAACTACTAGCATGCCCTTGAAAACATAATTAATTGAAGGTCCTATCATGCTCTTTATAATTAAACACATGCTGTGCAAATCAAGGAGAATTAAGTGTGTTTAATTGACAAATTTTCGGCAGAGTCTCCTCTGTTTATAGGGCTTCGAAATCTTATACAAATATTCACACACAATTATAACATACCCTTGTCCAAGCAACCATCATATAACTCCATAATTCATAATTAACCACCAAACCCCATCTATCTCCTTAAACCCCCATTATTTAGATCTTGATTTCTATCAAAGCTCCTAATCTTCAATTAAGCATATCATTACCCAGGCGGGCCTGGCGCGTCGTCGAACGGGGGCTGGGTTGCTGCGGGCGCGCGAGGGCGACGCTCAGCCTTCGGGGCGGACTAGGGAACTTCGCTGCGGGGAGCATGGCACGACGGCGATCGCAGGCAAGGGGCGGCTGGGCTCGCCGAGGTCCGACTGGCAACGTGAGCAGGTAGGGTGCGAACACGGGTCAGGATGAAGGAGGAGAAAACGAGAGAGGAGAAGAACTTTCCTTCTTCTCTCTGAAGACTCACCTCTTATAAAGCATTCTATAATTGATTTTAATACTCAAAACAGTACTTTGTCACATGCCCTAGATTCACATGCCTCTTATCTTCTCAATTATTTCCCCACTAACATCCAAATAACCTATTTAATAATATCTTTCAACTTTATGTCCCATCACCCATTTAATTACTATTATCTTTTAATAATTCATCGGCCCAAATCCGCGAATCACGGGTCAATGATTTCAGTCATCACGACGTACTATAGCCTCATGGGGTCTGTCTCTCGTTAGACCAGATCCGCGAATACCGGCTTTTGACTTGCCCGATCTACTTTATCGGGACTCTAACATTTGTCTGATTCTCCTACTTAATTAATCTCGATTAATTAACACTTACGAAATCTCCAAATTAATTAATGGAGGTTATCCTTACCGTCCACCTCCAACTATTCTAAGTGTAAGCGACCTGGCCCAACAAGGCCTTCCCTAGGCCCATTAGTTGCGAGGCTGGATTAAAATTATTATTCCTCGATTTTCCTTTAATTGGGCTTTAAAATAATTAATTTATTTTTCGTGCTAATTAATCTCATTAATTGTCAAAAAAAATTCTGATTTATTCACTTAGAAAATTCGGGGCGTTACAACAATTGTTGTAAATTATCCAGTTTAAAGATGCTCTTAATGATTTTGTGATTCCTAACTACTGAACAAACAATTTTGCTTTTGGAGTCACTAACACACAGGTCCGGAAGGAATCAACATAAAGAAGAAGCAATGAAGAGGGACAGATATTTGCACGAGTCAGTGCATGGCCGTAAATGAGACCATGCACCTCTCGAGATTTTTCTACTCAAATAGGCTACTACTACGTACTGTTGTGCACGGGATTTGTACGAGTGTGCAACGCAGGGCGGCAAACACAACGACTCCAAAGTCTACACAGGCATCCGTACGCCCGTGCACCAAACCATGCAAATGCTGGAAAATCCCAGACATGAATACCAAGACTACCCACAACCGTGTACTCCCTGCACGGGCGTCTACTATAGGCGATGAACAGGGCGAAACTAGGGAGGAGGCTTCAATACTATTCCACACAAAATTGAATTCCTACTTCAAGTTAGCATCAAACCTACTTCAAATGGGTATCAAACTTCACTTTTATAAAAACTTGAAGGGCCAATAGGATCAAGTATCATGCTCCAAGCGCGGACTAGCTCCCAATCCCGGCCAACCTACCATGTCCAGTTGAAGGCAACCAACGACTAAATCCATGACAAGGAAAAGATAGCGAAAAGAAAACCTCTACCTCTCTCTACTGAAATCACAGACCTACCATTTAAAATATACCCAGTTACAGCAAAGGAGGTTCAGGAAGTTTCGAGACATCGACTGGAAAGTCCTCATAGAAGTAGGTCTTACTGGCGAGGTCCAACATCTACTAACCGCAGGAGGATGGCACTATCTACAATCAATAAGCAAGAATTCATATCAGGAAATCACATTGGAGGTTCTGTCGATACTCACGATCATAAAAGGAGGAAGTTCTTGGCATCAACAAGACCAAATTGAATTTCAGATAGGAAGGACTCATAGACAGATAAGTTACACAGAGTTTTCTATCCACCTCGGCCTCTATGATCCAGATTTCACCAAAACATCTGAATACGATTTGTTAAGGGAACACAGACCACCCTGCTACACACAAGAAGAATGTTGGAGAAGGTTCAACACAGACCCATACTACGATCCACAAGTATCAAAGGCATCTTCACTTCGATCACCCGCACTCAGATACATTCATGTCGTCCTCAGTCGTTCTATCACAAGAAGAGGAAATAAAACAGGGGTATTTAGCAACAAGGACTTCCTATTCTTACTGAGCATGGTGGACGAATTCAAGTTGTACCTAGGATGGGTCGTGGCACAATTTCTCCTTCATCGAGGAACGGACCCCAGTAGACCTGACCGCGGTTCGGTTCAAACCTGCGAATCAAACCGAACCTAAACCATCACTATTTGAACAGAACCAGAACCATAAAAACGGTTTCGATTCCAAACCGGAACCTTAAACCGGAATATTAAGGTTAGGTTTAGGTTCTTATAAATTGGAAACCGAACCGAAACCAAACCGTCGGTTCTGATTCCATTTTTAATTTTTAAATAAAATATATAATATTTTTATATTATATTATTTATCTTAACTAAAAAATAAAAAATTACATCCAAATAAACTTTAGAATGCAAAATTATTTGTTTTTTAAAAAATTATTTTAAATATTTATAAAAATCATTGAAATGACACACATGATAAGATATAACAATTTATTTTACAAAAAAAATAAACTGTTTTTTTAAACACAAAGAAAAAGATCATGCTTAGACCTTAGTTGGTAACGGTCTTCAACACCGTTGAGTTTACCGTTTTTACCAATGAGATTCATCATTTTTGTGAAGACCGTTAAGCTTACCAATGAGCTCAAAGGGTCTTGAATCATTCTTGAAGACCGTTGCATTTTTATTTAAAATTAAAATTACAATATTTGATTTTTATTTTTAGTAATTTTAACCTATAAATATCCATTCACCTACTATTTGTTTTCTCACTTTTCCTCTCAATTTTTATATATCTTGATCTTTAGTTCTCTCAAATTGTTTCATCCAATTTAAGTTTTCTAATGGCCAATGGAAACTCTTCTACTTCTTCTCACAAGGGAAAAAATATTGATATGCAAATATGCAGATGCCTCCTCCTATTTCTCCTCAAATCCTTGATGATGTTTCTGATGTTCAAAATACTTCTACGCCCACAATGTCCGAAGCCATGTCTAATCCAATAATTCCAATCATAGATCATGAGAAACGGCCCAAATCCGATTTATTCACAAAACATATGAAGAAGGTGGGACAAATCCGATGGAACAACCGTGATCATCTGTAATTATTGTGGTAAAACTTATTCTTGGAGCAAATTTGGAGGTTATGGTACGTATAGAAAGCATATAGAGAAACAACACCCTACTGAAGTTAAAGCGGCAAAAGCACGATCACAAACACAGATTGCAAGGTACACTACATCTAACAATCAATTATTTCATTATAACGATGCAAATAATAGAGAAGAATTAGCACGTATGGTTGCAGTTCTACATTTATCATTTTCTTTTGGTGAAAAAGTTGGTTTTATTAATTATTGTCATAAAACATTAAATCCTGCTACATGTTGTGTTCCTAGAACTACTCTCTCACGTGCACTTTTTAAAATTTTGAAAACAGAAAAAAAGAATTTGATTAAATATTTTAAAAATTTTGAAGGTCGTATTTCTATATGTTCTGATATATGGAGTGATCATTGACGAGTGCGTTCTTACATGTGTATAACTTGTCATTTTATTGATAATAATTGGACAATGCAAAAAAGAATTATTGCATTTAGAGTTTTTGCTCAATCTCATACTGCAGATAATAGTTTTAGATTGCTTAAAACTATTTTTGAAGAGTATCAAATTGATGATAAAGTTTTTGCAATTGGTTTTGATAATGCTGCAAATAATACTGTTGCTATTCCCGCTTTAACTACTTTATGTAAACCTCTTTTTGGTAGTAAATTTTTTCATCAAAGATGCACTTATCATATTTTAAACTTATGTGTTCAAGCTTCACTGAAAGCACTTGATTGTTTTATTGAACCTATTAGAAATGCAATTCATTATTTGTGGAGACATCTAGGGGTGGCAATACTCTGTCCGGGCCCGTTTGCCCGGTTTTGTCCGTCCCGGAGTAAAAAGGGTCCGGACAGAAGTTGTACTAATACCGACAGGGTCCGGACATGGTCTGGTTGTCCGGACTTAAATCCGGGTCGGGTCCGGGCCAGAAAATTCAGACCTTGTCCTGACCCGGATTTATTTAATATTAATAATATATTGAATTTCTTTTAAAAATTCCAAGTTATGATTTTACAATTCTAAAGTGCATAGTGTATTAGTGTGTGTGTGCATCACGTGATTCACGTGTGTGTGCAGTGTGCCAATGTGCCCTCTCATTCAAATTGCATTTCAATTGGGAATTTGGGATCTAGGTATGGCACCGATGGGATGTTGATGGTAGACCTTGTTGCTCAAACTTCAAATCAAGCTTCAAATGAAATTGAGGTTAATTAACTATGAAGATTGCATATTTGGAGTTTTACATTCCATTTTATATCATTAAGACATGTATTCTTGGGTTTTTTTTTTTGGCATGCATTGTCTACTGAGTTTTGTATTATCAAGACATGATTTTTTTTTTTTTAAATACTTATTAAAACATGGACTATTGTATGATTTAATTTGGATTTTGGATTATTGAATATTGCTTTTTTGCATTTGAAATGGATTAAATTATTCATGTATAGTTTAGTATTTGAATGAACTTTAAATGCATATCACATGACTCAAATAAAATCCGGACATTCGGACAACCCGGTTTTGAAATAAACCGGGTCTGGACAAGGTACACTTGTGCGGATTAAGCTACTTATAGGGGTAGTTGTCCGAACCCGGTTTTGTCCGGACCCGGATTTTTGCCACCCCTAGAGACATCCATCACAAATGAAAGCATGGTCAAAATTTTGTATTACTCATGGCAAATATCCTATAAGATTTTCACGTGTTGTGCCTACTTATTGGAATTCTACTTATAAATTACTTTCTCAAACTGAGGAATATAAGACTTTATTATGTAGTTTTATGCAATACAATGCCAGTGATATTATTCTTTATCTTCATCAATAGGATATTCGTACACAAATTTGTCAATTATTAAAAGTTTTTAATGATACAAATGTTTTATCCAGTGTCTATTATCCTACAACACATTTATTTCTTATTGAGAGTGTTAATATTGTTGGTGCATTATCTGATTTTACTAATAATAAACAGTTATTGCCTTGTTGTGGCATTATGAAGGCAAAATGGTGTGATTATTTTACAAATATCCCAAGTATTTTTTTGCTTGCATCTGTTTTTTATCCACGTTGTAAATTAGATGGTTTAAAAGATTATTTAGAGGTGTATTACACATGTTTAAATTTAAAAGTTGATATTAATATTTTGTGTATTAATATTATGACTTTATTTGTTGAATTACATGATAATTATGCTAGAATTTATGGTATTGATGTTGGACAAAATGAGACACCATCTGAAATTCCATCATCATCACTTCCTAAAGGGTATCAACTGTTAGCTCTAAAAAACAAAAAAAAAAACAAAAAAAAAAAGGTTCATCTTTATCATCCACAAGCTCGAGACCCGAACTTGAAAGTTATCTAACAACATCTTTTGAGTTTGTTGATGATAACAGTTTTAATATTTTACAATGGTGGAAGGAGCATCAAAAGTTTTTTCCAGTCTTGGCTACTATAGCCAAACAAATCTGTTCAACTCCAGTCTCTACCGTTGCTATGGAACAAGAGTTTAGCGCCAGTGGAAATATATTGGATGCAAGGCGTTCTTGTATGAGCCTGGAGTCGATTGAAGTTCAAGTTTGTGTTGTTGATTGGACCAAAGCGTAATATAGACAACAAGAATTGGAGCAACAACAACAGGATCAAGATTTGAGTTATGATGTTCCCGATGAAGAAACCACCGATAGTACCACAGGGAGTGATTAAAATAAAGCAACAACAATTTATGTTTTTTATTTTCTATCTTTATGATTATGATTTTGTGATAATGATGTAATATTGTAATAATTAATTAATTTTAAATCTTTAATTACTTTTGATTTTTAAATTTAAATAAACATTATTATATTAACCAATACTTTTTTAAACATATTAAATACAAATTTAATTTATCTTTTATTAATATAAGATTTAGCAAAAAAATATTAAAAAATAGTGTCACATCTAATTCAAAAGATTTAGAAAAACAAATGAATCCAAATTTTCATAACTTCATTCATTCAATATATGATAAGATATAATAATTGAAAAAAAAAACAAAAAGATAAACGGAATTTTGAAACAACCACACATTAAAGATATAATAATTTTTTAATCAATCACAATTCACAACCAAAACTGTTTAAGATATAACAAATTTTCAATCAATCACAAAATCACATTGTCTGTCACACATAAAACAATTTTGTCCTTTTTTAAAATTATTTGGAACCGAAACCAAAACCGAGAACCGCCGGTTCAAAAACCGGAACCAAACCACGGAAGTTATGGTTCGATTCCAGTTCTAAATTTTACAAAACCGAAACCGAACCTGAACCGAATCGCGTTCAGGTCTAGACCCCAGAGTAGGAGTAATCTTCGCTGGACCATACATTATGAAATTAGCAAGGGATACAAATATTATCTGAAGCATCGATCAGAAAGATGACAATCATCGGGAGTATAGCATTGATCACCATAACGACCATGCGAGCGATGCAGCTGCTACAAAAGGCACTTACCTCACAAGGAACCACCTATACTATCGCCACCCCCGTAAAGGCACAAGCATCAACAACAGCAGCAGAGCCCAATACGTCATCTCCACCAGCAACACTAGCAATGACCCCAGTGGACAGGGATGCTATCCTCCTCTGACTGATGGGAGCCACCCAGTTATCATTAGAGCTCCAGGGTATCGACTGCCCACCCACACCACTACCATTAGCACAAACCACAGGAGATACTGGGGAGATACGAGGGTAGCAGCGAGAGGTGATGCTACGGGAGGAGACACCGATCGATAGGATGCCTCAGATGACATAGACAACACCGAGGATGAGGACAACTTCGGCATATGAGCATCACCCTTATCCCTCTCTTTTTCTTTACCATTTTTATATTTTCCTTTTAGTTGAGTCAGTTTGTTAAAAAAGGGTTTAGTTTTTCTATATGCTATGGAGCTTCACCTTTTGTACTTTCAATATCCTCAAGAAACATTGAAATTCATTTGGCAAGAAACACAATGAAAGGAAAAGATGCATCATGATGCACACTGAGATAAGTTCACTCTCTCTTTCCAATCTTGTTTTCACATATTATATTCTTTTTAGTGTATAAATTGTATGCATTGGGGACAATGTACAATTTAAGTATAGGGGATGGATTAATTATCAAAAATTATATTGTTTATGATCAGTACTGATTTAGTATGATCTATTAGCAAATTTATGGGAGTCCTCTTTTGCGTCTAGGTCAGCATTAGTGTTGGGGTTAATTTTTTTCAAAAGTATATTATTTAGTTTTGCCTTTACCAAACACCTTATAAAATTTGAGCACAAACCCTGACTATGCTGTCACTTGTTTGCTTAGGTTTGGATTCTGCCTAGTTTGTGACTATTAGCTTATGTTGTTTATTATTGGAGAAAAAAAGTATTTATCTTTATTAGTGAATAAATCTGGAAAGTCGGATCCCTTCTGGATGCCCTACCGGCCGACAAGGCGGATTCATTAGGAATGTCCTACCAGAAAAGATTGTAGAAAGAGTTATCACCTTTGAAGCGTGAAAGTTGCTCTTGAGTAGTCAGATCTTGGGCATCACAAATGTCCACTTGATAACCTACCGGGAGAAATAGCTACCTTATTGAATGTATGCAGCTACTACACAACTAGAAGAGGCGAAAAAGAGTTTTCTTTAGGAAATAAGGTCTATAACAAGCAGAGCCATGGTTGAGTCAGTAAGGGGCACCATGAAAAAGAGTTTGCTGTAGAAAATAAGGTCTATAACCTGCAAAGCTATGGTAGAGTCAGTAAGGGGCACCATGGAAAGAGTCATACACACACACGTAGGGAGTTTGATTACAAGGCAAAACCTATTTTCTATAAAAACCATTTATAACAGTCAACACTATATTTCCCCGGGTACCGGAGGGACTCCCAACTATTTTGAGATCGGAGATTTTGTACTTATCTATTTTCTTTATATGTTTCCTTAGCTTGAGGACAAGAAAAAGTTCAAGTGTGGTGGTATGATAAGTGCACGATTATACATATATTTTTATCATATTTGCATGTACTTATCCTATTGTTACGCATCAATTTCTCTATTCTTGTGTTTTTCTGGGTTTGTTTTGTGATTTAGAAAGTAAAAAAGGAACCCGGAGCGAAAGGATAAGAAACGGGACAAATCAAGACGAAACAAACTAAAGGAGCCCTCCACAGAGAATAGTGCATGACCTTAGTGGAATTGTGTACGGCCGTGCACACGCCCGTGCAACTCACTGATTTCAAAACACGTAAAGATCAAGATGCGCGAGTCTGCACAGGCGTGCGTTAGATTCATACTCTCGTGCCAAATCAGATTAAATTCTATATAAACTAGCCTAAGACACAGATTTTGGGACTTTTGACAAATTAGTCTTCGACAGGTGTTCCGACAACGGCTAGGTTTTCAGAGAAGATAGAAGGCAGAGTAGACATCAAGCAAGGGAGTCCCCATATTTTCAATTATGTCTTTCTTCGGTATCTTTGTTATGTTTCCATTAGCATGAGAGGCTAAACCCCTTTGGTGGTGCCTCAGTTTAATGAACCCTAGGATTATTTGTTAATTGAATTCTTTTATTTATTAGCTTTCCTTTATTGATGATTCTTGTGAGTCTATGCTTGATTTATGTGATTATATTTTGCATAAGTCATGGTCATATACCTCGTTATATTGTAGCGAGGCACATACGTGCTTAGGGTTTTGACTTGCATGTCTCTTTATGCATAGATCCATAGCTCTCTTTGTTAGATTATAACTAAGCATAGGTAATGAGTTTGATCTGCATACCGAGAGATTGGATGTGTCATTTAGATGGTGCAATTGTCGAACTCCCAATAATTAATCAATGGATAGCCATTACTTAGAATTCTATTATTAACAAAGGAATCCTAGGAGGATTGTGATCTAAGGTGCCACGTTCATCTTTGACTGTTCACTATCCACCAATTGTTCGCGTTAGTGTTTTTTTTTAGGATAGTCAATCAATCACAACTCCTTCCATAGTTTTAGACTAGATAGAAAGGATAGTTACTACTAGTATTCCAATCCCTGTGGATTCGATAACCCTACCTTTAGGTACTTTACTACTTGTCGACCCCGTACACTTGCGGGTAGTTTGTCGCGCACCCTGTGCGTGCATCAGGCATCTTCGTACTCTCCTATTTTCCATATGTCCTACGTTCCTGGAGTCACACCGATGACTTTCTTCCTGTCCAAAGTAATTCCGGTATCTACTCCTTGCATCGTTTTAGAGATGAGCGGGTATGGTCTTGTTCTTGTAGGGCTTCAGTCAGCACTTTGACATACATCTCGAGTAGCTAAATTTGAACATCTCATGGGTCCTCCTCCTAGACCGATGGTTGATCTTGAGTGGTGGTGATGGTTTCTAACACCACGCCAAACCCCGCAACATCGTCTATTGCTGGATCCACTATCGGGTTCTTTCTGCACTTGCCATCAATTATTCCGCAAGGCTCTTTGTTCCTTAGTCCCATAGATGGCTCCAAATTGCTGATTCCAGAAATTGGAGAGTGCTTAAGAAGTGTGCTCCGATGAGATCAACTTAGAGAAAAAGACTTTATGCCGAGCTGATGATGCTCGAGTGTGATGGTTGATAAGACGAGGAAACGGCTTAAGCTAGACAACGACTTCGAGGAGATCTTTGTCCTGAAAAATGTCCGACTGGTGAATCTGGATCCCTGTAAGGAAAGACCGGGGCTCCTACCCGAATACTCTAACGCTCAAGTGAGTTTCTATAAACGGTGGAGGAAGAAAGGGACAAAAAGAAAAATGTTTCAGTAAAAAGAGTGGAGAATAAGGTTCGAGGAGAGGAGGAGAGGGAGAGAGCTGAGGTTGAAGATGAGTTCTCCGGGAGAGTCTAGTCAAAGGTCTGCCTGAGAGTCATGCCCTCTCTAATTGTTCTGCCTCTTATACCTCCTCTCACGATGTCAGGCCGTTAGTCGTGGGAGATTGCCAGTGCATGTGCTCACGCATCTCTGGTGACGCCTCTTGCATGAAGGAATCTTCTCGTGGATAGGCGAATGATGACAGGTTGGTTAAGAGCAACCTACTATCTCAAAGCCTCAGGATTGTGCCATGTGTATGGTCCGATTTATCCCTCATAACGTTGACCAATTGGTTATAAATGTAATTATGAAATTTTGAGGTATAATAATAATTATAATAATAATAATTGTTGATGCTTAGATCTGTCCCTCCTATAGATTTGAACGGATTACAATCAACGAATTAGATGTGCTTCGGTTGAATAGATATTTGGGAAAAAAATTCAGCACTAGGGATGTCTTCTTCTTCTCAGATGGCAATCTTCTCCTAAAGTCAAGCCTTTAAGGATAGCTCTTCTGAGGTAAGGATCTGCAGAGACAGAAAAAAGTGTCAGATGCTTGTGCCCCAAGGTAGTTCCGACGCTCAAGTCAGTAAGGACCAGAGCATAATGTAGAAGAAAATCGAGCAGATTGAAGGGGGAGGGTTTGGGTGTTGTGTACAAGATGTGAGGATTCGGTCCTTGGTGCAGTCGCTTCTCCATCTCTTTTATAGCCTTGGGGTTCAATGATGATGATTTTGGCCTATATTGTGACATTTCCGATAATTACAGCGATGTTCTCCTCTGATATTGGAAGATGAATTCGGCTATCACCGTGACATACAGAAGACCACGATCTTCTTGGGTGCCCGAGATCTAGCCATGTGTCGATGGGAGATAAAACCCTGTATCATTAATAATAATAATAATAATATTATTATTATTATTATTATTATTATTATTATTATTATTATTATTATTGACTAAGGAGACAAGCGCCCCCCAAAGGACGTCAAGAATGGGTACAGGTTCGGCAGTGCTGGAGCATAGAGACTCGGTAGAGATCCATTCACCTGATCCTCACCTTGCAAGGGAGGGGGTTCAAACTCGGGTCTTCCTTAAGTTTGCTATACATCACTTAACAAGGAACCCTGATATCAATAGACTTTTGTGGCCGGTGGTATTATTATTATTATTACCAAGAGGAAAAAGAAATAGAATGAGTGAATTTCAAAGAAAGAAAAAAATGGAAAACACACAAACTTTTGTTATCTCTTTAAAAACCTCAATGTATTTCTTTAATAATCTAACATAGAAGGATTACATCGAACCAAAATTAGAAAATATAAAAAAAGAAGATTAGAAATTGGTTAACTAAGTTAGGTTATCCTTATCCATGGCGAGGAGAGAGCAACCAAAGTTGAAAACCAAGTAGGTGGATGTTTAAAAGACGCAAACACTGAAAGCGACTTCGAGTGTCGGCTGAGCACCGAAAGCATGGATAGAGTAATAGTGCTGTTTCTGTAATTCTGTTCACAGGAATAGAATAATTCTTTCAGTAAAAGCAATGAGGCTCTCTTCTAATGACTAATGGCAGGCCCGCCCACTCAACTCATTCAGGGCCCTCAACACCCTCAGCAAACTCGGAACTCTATACCCACCCTTGGCCGTTCGGGGCCCACCCACAAACATATGTTTTCCTCCGTTCTTCCTTTCTGGGTCGGCCTCACCGACTACCACTTTTATTTTATTTTATTATTATTATTAAATTTAATAAATATAATATTATATAAAATTAAAAATAAATATATTAATTAAAGATAAAATAAAATAAAAACATTTAATATGATTTAGACCTATGTATTTATAAACTGTTCTATACCAAAAAAATATGATAATTTAATAATAAAAAATAAAAATAAAAAAATTGAAATAGACTTAGAAGTTACAATTACATGAAGAGAAATAATGTTTAAAGATTTACAATCTTGGTTTTCAGTGAGTGTTATAGAGAGAAAATCCATATAGCCTACCCCATCTAGTATGAGATTAAGATTTAGTTATTATTATATTATCAAATTCAGTTATAATCCGTACATGATTTTATTTATTTGACTTTCTTACATTAATTTCTTCTTTGTTTCACTATCTTTTCTACGTCTTTTATAAAAAATTAGTTTTGATTGTAATAATATGATAAAAAATGTGTTGATTCTCTTAAATTTTTGGAGTTTTGGAATAAACATATGATTCCATTGTTTGTTATCTAATTTAATAGGACTTCTTCAATTTTCACAATGCTGGAGATTTCTAAACAATCTCTCTAAAAAATTTATTGCTGAACTAACAATAATACAAATTTTCACAACGGATTTTTTTACTTTTAATCGAAATATTCAAAATTTGGGAAAAACAAAAAGAACAAAAATCTAATTTATAATTTTTTAAATCTGATTTTTAAAATAAACTTTTGTAACATTTCCTCTGTGCTTAGTAATTCAGATAGATGCAGACAAAAGTTCACCAACAAAGAAAATTGGGTTAATTTTTTGGGTGGGTACACTATTTTGACCATATTTCAAATCGGGTACTGAATTTCAAATAATATAAAAACTAGCAGCTTTATTTTCATTTCACCGGTTGGGTACATTGGAGATTTCGGTTGAAAACTGCCAACGTGGCTTCTGGAGCTCCACATCATACGATGCCACGTCAGCAACTTAATCCACGTGGCAACTTAATAAAAAAATAATAAAAATTATAAAAATTATAAATAATTTTTCTAACTTATTTATAATTTTTATAAAATTGTTTATAATTTATTTTAAATGATGTTAACTACAAACCACAAAAAACTAATTTGCCATGTGGCTTAAGTTGTTGACGTGACATCATATGACGTGGAGCTCCGACGACCTCGTAGGCAGTTTTCAACCGGAATCCCCAATATACCCACCTAGTGAAATGAAATTAAAGCTTAGCGCCCATTTTGATACAAATTGAAATTCAGTACCCGATTTGAAATATTAGCAAAGTACGGTACCCACCCAAAAAATTAACCCAAAAAATATCATAATTAGAATTAGAAATAAAATAATAAAATACATTTTTGTAAATCAATTTTATGGCATAAAACAATATGTTGAGGAGGATAGTAAAAAAGAAAGTAAAAGGAAAAAATAATAAATAATAAAAAAATCTCCCATTTTGTACCGGGTGCCGATCATTTGCCTCTTTGCCTAGCAATGAAGGACATGTAGCTAAGTTTTGATCAAATATTTCGTTTTTTCACAAAGACATGCATTTCATTTGTAAACATCTCACGTGAGGAATCCAATGAAACGTGCCCCATGTACCTGCCATTCCAAATTTCCAATGAAACGTGCCCCATGTAAACAATAATCTAATTTTTCTTTTGGAAGCAAAGGTTTCAACTTTTCAATCAATTCAACTTCAAACCATGTTTCATATTCATCTTAAACTTTGATAGCTACATAAACCAATTTACTATACTAGAGGAAAAATAACATATAAGAGACTCCAAACTTCTTGTTTTAAAAAAAACAATATATATATGTTGCGGCTAAAATCGGTGCTTATCTAGAGATTAACACCGACTCCAGATCAACGGTTAAATTTGTATTTAGTTGGGTGGACCTTTACAAATGTTGAGGAAAGCCTTGAACGCCTCTCAAGGGTCGAGAAACCTACACAGAAGAATAGCTGATCGGAGTGGGCTTGAATGCCCAAGTTTAGCTCCGACGATCAAGTTAGAGGGATTCTTTTTCTGGTATGAGTTATTTCAAATACTATCTTCTATTTCTTACCCCTTCTTCTGATGATACCTTCTCATATTTATAGCCTTGGTTGAAGTGATTGGTATCTTATTGGGCGGATATGGTGGGGGCTCTTCTTTATGTTGAGTCGGCTTTTTCGGACCCGTCCCTTCGATGTTAGGGATAACTTTTTCCCTGTTATGTCAAGAACCATGTCGTTTTCCTTTGACTTTTAAGTCGAGGGCCAAGTGGGGTTGTCTTGTCTGTTGGGTCAGGAGCCAAGTGGGCTCTCTCATCCATCCAGTCGGGATTCAAGTGGGTCGTTCCTCTTGTCAAGTCGAGAGCCAAGTGGGCTGTCTTCCCGTCAATCGGTATTGGCGCTCGTCCTTTTGTGTCTAAATCATTCATCGACCGTACTTATATCATGGCACATATCATTTTGCCCCTTAACTCCCTATTGTTGCTTTTCCCTATGCTCTGACTTTGGTCCAGATCTTATGTCAGAGTCAGGGGGATTTGCGTAGGGATTTGGGTCAACTAAAAAGGCATTAGGGGTGTTAAAGCTTATTAGACATGTGTGGAATGGGTGAGTGTTTGAGTGATTGCCACGTGGATACGGCCATGTGGCTGACCGTTTTTACCCTTATCAATATATATACATAAACCATTAAAAATATATTTTAGACATACTTAGAACCTTCACTGTCTCTTTGTAAGGAGTGTGGTAGTATATATATATATATATATATATATATATTTGAAATTTTGGATAAACCATGTTTATTTATTTCAAAGATAGACTCCTAGATGAGCCATACAATCATTCATAATGTAAAAGCTCGGTCCGTATTGACCATGATTACAATATGTCCTGGATTGTACAAGCTCTGATGCTTGTTGTCTTGTTATCTTGTTATGTCTGTTCCTCCTCATCCTCGAAATCGGTGACCGAGGGACGGTGGTCCTGTGCATCACTAGTGACCAAAAGGCTTCTCCTCTCTATCACTTGCATGCATCCTGTTAAGACTCGGCTTCTTGGTTTCACGTGTTGCTTCAAACCAAGAGAGTAGGAGGAAGTCCATGTGCCGGATTAGTTTTGTTTAAATTAACACAATGTTTATCTTGAAAGCATCTCCGGTTTCTCTCTAGCCAAATGCTCTAGATGATCGCCATATAGGTGAGGCTCCAGCTCTTGCGATGTTCCTTCATCACCAGCCTGGTGAATCCCGTTTTTCCCCAGAGGTCTCGTACCGTGGTTGGGGTGGTTGTGTGACCGAATAGTTGGCTGAAGTGGGACAATATTCCTGTTGAGTAGGGGCAAGTGATGAGCAGGTGGTCCATCGTTTCATCTTCCAGGTCACAAAGGTAGCATTTAGTTCTCCCTCCCTGCCAATTTCGCTATGTTAGATTGTGTAGGGTGAGAATCTTGTCCTCTCGCTCCAGCCAGACAAAGAGTTTGATTTTAAGCGAGCAGGCTTGCTTCCATAAATGACATCTGAAGGGAGCTTCTTGCCCCACCATCGATGCCAAAGTAGTATAACGACTTGACAGTGAATTGTTGATTAGGAGTTACTCTCCATACCCTGCAGTCCTCTCCCACGTTATCTCCGTTGTTTCTCATGGTCGTTAATTGTTGGAGTATCTCAGTCGCCTCTACCGATAACATCCCGGGTCTTAGCAATGGTCTTCCCTGCATAATGATGCTCCTTCGTGCTTCCTGCACTGATAGGGTCTCCTTGTCTACTAGCGTTCTCAGCTCCTGGTGTCTGTTGCACAAGCTTGGTCCCCCTACCCAGTTATCAAACCATGCGCTGAAGGTGTTCCCTATTTTTGCTTTAGTTGATTTTTTTGCCATGACCTTGTTCCGCTGGCTCATGATTCCTTGTCAGAAACATGACACTATGCTTGGGGCTCTCTTGAAAGGGTTGATGTGGTAGTCAATTTTCATTGTGAAAGTTATTAGACTACAAACTGTTATTTTATTAATTTTATGTTGAATTCATTTTCATGTGTAGTATATATAATGAAAGAAACATTAATAAGTTCAATTATTCCCTTGTTTAAATAATTTATTAAAAAATTATTCTTAATAAATTTGCAGGCATATGAACTTTAGCAGTGCTGAATTACAATGGTGTAAATATTTTGACAACATAAAAATTAAAAATCTTAATTTATATATTAACATAAATTATTTATAATTAATTTTCACAATTTTTTGATTTGATTAGTCTTGTGGCATGTTTTTTTGAGTGATTTGTTGATATTTATAGAAAGAAAGTTATAAATAAATAAACAGAAACTGTTATCAATAATATCCCCGGTGAGTTCTGGTCACCGTCGACCTCCAATACCAGCCAATATTCATATTGGGATGGCCCAGACCCCCAATCACACACATTCAAAGTGAACAATTAAAGCAAAAAAAAAAAAAAAAAAACAATACAAAAAGCAGAGTTCAGCCACCGTCCACCACCAAAGGCATAATCAAACTCCAGAAGAATCGGCTTCCTCTTTTCTTATCTTGCAGGCATTCCAAAACCTCTCTTCTAACAAAAGAAGACCAAGCTCCCAAACATCTAACTTGTTGTGTTAAGTGCATCATGGTTCAGAAGAAGGCAAAGGCTCCCATCAAACTCAGCTCCCAAACATCAGTAGCAGCAGCAAGGAAAGCACTTGTTCAACCTGAAAAGAGCTTCTTCGCTTCTCACCACCTTAATCGTCAAGATACAAAACGCAAAGGAGGAGGTGAAATCAAGAAGAAGATGGGGATTCGAAGAAGAGGAGCCATCCAGCAGGTTGATGATGATTTGAAGACCTTGCCTAATTATATGAAACCAACAAGCAGTTCTGGCGCAAGGAAGGAGCAGCTGAAGGTACCAGCTCTTCATCCTCCAACTTAAACTGTTGAGAATGTTGTTAGACTAAGAAAACTTAACATTGTGAATCCTTCTAAGCAGCTTTCCGCAACTTCACCTTCTTCTTGTTCTGGTTCCAAACCTGCAAAGATCTTAGTGATAAAATCTTGTTTGAAGCTTGTTAGAGTGCCCTCAATCAAGAAAAACCAAGGATCAGGTTGTTGCAATCAAAAGAAAACTGTGAACAGGGCAACCTGTTCATCAACTCAGAAGGATAACAAGTTCCCCAAGGCTCTGGACCTCAACCCTGGAGGGACTGAAGCTGAGGGGACTTCAGTGAAGAAGGTTTGCCCTTACAATTACTGCTCTCTTAACGGTCATAGGCATGATGAGCCTTTGCCTCCTCTCAAGTCATTTCTTTCAGCGATAAGGCAATCGTTCAAGACTGAACAGAGGATGAAATCCAAAAAGAAAGAGATGGATACAGGCCAGAAAGTTACTGGTTTGAAGATCCAACCTTTGGTAGAAGAATTTGGGGATGATTTCTTTGTTGAGATTTATGCCAAAGAACAACAACGGAAAGTTGAGCTAGTAAGTTGTGATCAGAATTGCGTCCAGGATGACAAAAAAGAAGTTGTGGATGAGATACATGAATTAGAGCGGAAAGTTGTTTCCACTGATAATGATATCGATGACAGCAGCGAATTATCGGTGGATGAGATGGATGGTATGATGAATCTGATTGAATTCATAGAGTGTGGTCAGGTTGTGAAGGATGATGAGGAGCAGAACCAACCATTGACAAAGTCTAAAGATGTTGCCGGGTGCAGTTTGGGTTGTTGCTGCATAGAACATCTCCGGGGCAATGATACTACTAGTGAGGGTTTCACTGAGAACGAATTCAAATGTGTTATATCTGAAGCCATTCATATCAACTTAGAAGAAGAGACAAGTGTAGGTGCCGGGAAGTATGATGATGATAAGCTTGGAATTTTCCATTACCCTTCTCAAGAGATAGAAGATGTAATTGATTCATTATCTGCAGATGCAGATGATGCATTTATCACAAGTGAGATAGCTAGAGTGGCCCATGAAGTGTATGAAGATGTTCCTGATCAGAAGGGTGAATCCTTTTCATTTCATGAAGATTTGGAAGACAATGAAGAAGAAAGACAAGTTTGTGATGTGATTGAGAGCAGCAATGAAAATAAATTGGATGCAGCCAATAATTTGATTCAAGGCCGGCTTGAACATGCTGGAGAATCATCTGAAGATCAGTGTGATAACTTGATTGTAGTAGAAGAGGAGGTATCAAAGTCAGATGAATTCAGTGATCAAGGTTCAGAAGATCTGGTAGAGCAGAGTGTTGTCAAACATGAAGAAGAAAGGATCGCATCTGAACTACTTGATCAAAACATGGTAGTAAAGGGAATCCAGGAAGTTGAAGACACCAACACCTCAGGATCAGTAAAAAAAGTTTCTCTAACTCATGAACAATTCAGTGAGAGTTATGAGAGTACAACCGATAGTGATGAAGAATGTTTTGAAGCAAGCGATGATGACGAGACTGATGAAGAAGATGAGATTTGCCTCAAAGATTGTGCTCAAAGGACTGAAGAAAACAAGATCAGTAGCTATACAGCAAGAATTACCCGTGCTCATTCCCTCACCGAGAGCAGTGACAATCCAAAAATAAGAATTAGAATCACAAGAAAGGAAAGATGGGAGGAAGCAGAGATGATGAGAGAGTTCAATCCAAGGTCGCCAAAGTTTCTCCCATGCAACCCTGATCCAGATAGCGAAAAGGTAGATCTCAGGCATCAAATGATAGATGAAAGGAAAAATGCAGAAGAGTGGATGATAGATTACGCACTCCGACAAGCTGTGACAAAACTGTCCCCTGCTAGGAAGAGAAAGGTAGCTCTGCTTGTTGAAGCCTTTGAGAAAGTTGTTCCACTGACAATACAAGCTTGCAGCTAAGGTATTCCAAGGTAACCATTCATGTCAACTGATAATCAACTTGATCATTAATTTCTAAGCATTTACTATAAACCTAATTTCCATTGTTTCAATTTTTATTTTGCAGTCGGATACTAACCCAAGGAGGCAGGTATTCCAGTGTGTGATTTCTGGTCTATTAACAGAGTGTTTTCACTGTAATCTGATTGATAGAATCTATATATTACAAGTGTCACTTATTGAGGTTTGGTTTAAATCGTTCGTAATTTTTAAGTGCTTGAAGAGAATTGCATCCTCGGTTATTTAAGAGTTGCATGCACAGTCCATGTTAGTATTGTAATCAATTGTGTAATTTATTATATCAATAAGAAAGCTTCTTTCTGTTCATTAGGATTCTGGTTTTCCATTCTGATAATCAAGATAATTGTTAAGCATTTGTTGGCTCAATTGGTTGATAAGCATTTCTTGAACAATTAAACATTAATGATTGAAAAACCAGTTTTTAACTATTGAGAGCTCTACCCAACCTTTATAATAGAACTTTGGTTGTAATTTAAAAAAAAAAAAAAACTCTTTTTATTTAAACTATAATAATAAGGAAAAATCCTCTGTTTAGTCCCTCTATTTTTAGGAAAGTGCCCTTTTATTCCCCCTTTTTTTTTGACTTTTTGGTCCCTCTACTTTATAAATTAGGACTTATTAGTCCGGAGGCGGACGACGTTCACTTACACCATTTCAGATGACTGACGTGTCTGCCATGTGGCGTTATGTTGATGTCCACATGGCCATCAGAATGCCACACGACCTTTTAAAACATTAAACCATTAGAAAAGATTTAAAAAATGAAAAGAAAACATTAAACAAACCGTCGAATTCGGATCATAACCGATTACGATCCGAATTTTAGCCCCTCTCTCCCATTCATCCTCTCTATGTGGCATTCTGATGGTCACATGAACATCAACATAACGTCACGTGGCAAATACGTTTGTCATTTGAAACGATTTTACTAAACGCCGTCTGTCTCCGGACTAATAAGTCCCACTTTATAAAGTAGAGGGACCAAAAAGTCAAAAAACAAAAGATGAGGGACTAAAAGGGCACTTTCCTAAAAGTAGAGGGACTAAACATGAAATTATTCTTAATAATAACTCTAACTTAAAACTCAAAATTATAGTTTTTATATAAATTCTATCGAAAAGCTAAAATCTAAAATCTAAATTCTATTTCTATGTTAAAAATTCCACTTTCAGTTATTTTCGATGAGGGGAAAGATCATTGATAACTCCTTCAAATTAAAAAAAAAAAAACATTTATTATCATATGTTATTTAGATAATGAACTATTAGTCCCTGGTACTGTTTGCTTTTTCCCTTAGGGTCCTTGGGGGGGGGGGTGTAGCGGTTTAGTGTAATAGTATTTTGGGTGTGTGTGTTTTGGGTGAGAAATAGTACCAAATAGTGCCAGGGACTAATAAATAATTACCTCTATGTTATTTACTTCGATGGTTTTGGATAAAAATGTTATAAAAGCTTAAAATTTGAATGTTTTTATTTAAAATTTTAGATTACATCATTACCAATCAATGTATGTTCTTAATATTTATTTGAATTACTTTCATATGGTGAAATTTATTTACATTTAAAATATAAGAAAATTTGTTTATGATTATTAGTGTTCTGTATGGTTCCCATTATTAGGTTGTAACCTAATCCGGAGAGTGTGTTGTGTAATCACTACGATCACCCGATCTCTCGCCGTATGCGCACCCCTATCATTTATACCCAAATCTAGCTTGACCGAGAATTCTCTTCATGTATTAAGCAACTACAGATATGTGATCAGCACTTTCGCACTAACAAACCATAAGCATTAAGCATGCATAGACGATTCACAAGAATAATCAAAAAGAAAAACCTAGTATTAAACGAAAGGAAGAGAGTCACGAGTTCATGATAGAGTTCAAGGACCCGAGACACCACATAAGATTTAACAGCTCATACTACGGGAAACCCTAACAAGATCTAAAGAAGAAGACATAATAAAAGAATAGAAACTCCCTCGATTGATGTCTTCTTTTCCTCCAATCCCCTTTCTAAAACCTTGTTGATGGCAAAAAAATCACCTAAACTCGATCCGACAAAAGTCCTCACCAAAAGTTGTATTGGGCGCCTATGAAGCACGCCTGTGCTTAGTCGTGTTCTGTCCTGAAATGCGATTTCTAGAATCCTGAGAGTTGCACAGGCATAAGCATGCCCGTGCACTTTGTGCACGCTCGGAATCACAGTAGTGTACTAGCTTCTTTGGCTCTTATCGCTCCGAATTGCCCTGATTTTTACTCTTTTTGTCCTGAGTGTCTGTTTTCTTGTTCAATCACAACAAAATACCCAACATAATACAAAAATAGAGAAATCTATACGAAAAGATAGGCTGAGTGGATACAAATGTAATCTGAAAATATGTATAATATGTAGTCATCAAATACGCCCACACTTTAACTTTTGCTTGTCCTCAAGCAAAGAGAAATAAGAAATCCATGAAAGAAGATGAGTTCATGATCTTTGATCTTCAAATAGGTTGGAGTCCCTCTGGTGTCCGGGAAAAAAAAGTGTTGAATGCCATGATGGTTTTTAATTACGGAAAATCGGTCTTACCTTACACTAATACCCCCCACGCGTGTGTGTGTGTGTGTGTGTGTGTGTGTGTGTGTGTAGCCCCTCCTAGGATGCCACTTACCGACTCAAGACCGACCCAGCTAGTCTAGGCCTTATTTACTCGCTAATCTCTTTTGACTCTTTTATTTGGGTAGTAGCTACATACATCTAATGAGGTAGTCATTTCCCTAGATAAGTCATCAAGTGAACATTTGTGATGCCCAAGATCCGACTACTCAAGAGTGACTTTCACGCTTCAAAGGTGATATCTTTCTACCATCTTCTCTATATTTTCTTTTATTTTCTTTTATTATTTTTTCAATACTTTCCTACTGTTAGGGCTCGGCTGCTGTTGTTGGGTCCTGTGGCTCGTCGGGAGATACAATGGTGTAGACAATACAACGTTAGGTGCGTGTGGCCGGCAACATCCCCATCGATCTTAACGTCTCCACGGTAATTAGTATAGAACCCGCAACCACCGTCATCCACTCCGTCTCATGCTCTGAGAGGATGCCTATGCCTAGGGCTAGTCTCATGACGTAAGGCTTGAGTAATAGCACTCCCATTCTGGAATCCGCCACCTAATGGAGAAAGAACTAGGCGACGACCCATCCCAGCTAGAGTGGGAATCTGTCCATCATACTCTGCATGAAAAGAAAATCTCTGGTGTTGATGACCCCGATGCTATCACCCCGGCCAGTGATCGAATGATTGAGCACCATGTGAATATATCTGAGGGCGGGGGAACGAAGGGAGGACGCCTACGACCGTCGCGGGTCGTAGTCCGGATCTATGCTCAGCCTCCTCCAAACGGACTCCTTGGTCTCTCCAACTGGCCGATAGATATCAGACTGATCATACTCGGCCGTCTCATTGTACTATGCATCATAGAAGTCCAGATAGACGGTGAACTCGGTGTAGCTCATCTGGAGTATAGCCTATCTGGAACTCGATCTGGTCTCATTAGTGCTACGAGATTGCTCCCTTGACGATGTGGAGTGTCGATAAAACCTCCAAGATGAGCTCCCTACAGGTCCTATCCTTGATAGCCAGGAGGTGGTTCCACGCTCCTACGGCTAGGTACCGTCGGGCATAATCGGTGAGGCCCACATCCTCGAGGACGCTCTAGTAGATGTGTCTGGCCTCGCCGAAACTCCTCTGCCGGAGGCGAGTATATCAGTCGTTGTGGGCCTATAAGTTGAACATCAACTCCTGCGGAATGGCTTGCGGTGATGGTAGAGGGCGAGGTTGAGAGCTCCCCTCGCTTCTCCAACGCTTTGAGGGCCCAGACTATCTTTCTGTAAAATATGAGAATTTCTCTGGAATAAAATATTCTAATATTAGTACGAATGAGGAATAATTAAATTGGTCCCTAATTTAGTTGAGTTGGTTGATTAAGAGAGGATTAATTTAATTAAAATGGAACTTAAAGTTAAAAGGAGGTCTGCAAGGGCCATTTGATAATTAGTTAAAGTATGGAGGACCTAAAGAGAATTTGTCCCTCTCACAGAGGAAGGACTTAATTATAATTTTAATAAGCTGGGGGACTTCTGTGTAAAAGTACAGAGAAAACTCTAATGCAAATGAAAGTACGGCTGAGATTAGATCCTCTCAGATTGTAACTGATCTCGGGGAGTTATTAGAAGATCTGTAAAGCTACGTGGCGTGATGAGAAGCACACATATGAAGGAGGCTGATCGCGAGAAGACAGCGGGATGGATCAGTGAGGCCACGTGGTGAGCTGTGAGGCTATCATCTTATTTAGTGTTTGATACGTGGCAATAGGGGAAGATCCAACCGTTAATTTTCCTTATAATCCTAACCACTCATCTTGAGTGTTGGTGGATCCAAGACATGGGGATAGACGGTGGCCGTTGGATTCTCTTGAACGGTTCACAGCCGTTCGATCGGCGAGAAGACGATCGCGAGGCGATCAGACCTTCTCTGCTTCGCTAGTGAGGTCTGGGCGCTTGATGGACTCCGCGTCGTCCCCCGAAGCGTTACGAGAGGGGATTCCGCCGGCAAATGCTGATCGGAGAGGCCGCCCCTATGTGTAGCTCGTCTTCAATGCATCACTACCGAAACTCCCACTATAAAGGTCCATCCTCTCCTAATCATCAACACCCACTGAGTTACCGGATAACAGCCGGGAGAGGGAGGAGCGTCTTTTGAGTACTTGCGCAGGCTCATCGCGGTCATCGTCATCGTCCCTAGTAGGAGAGAAGGCCGAGAAGGAGAGGCAGTGGAGTTGTTGCTCGTCACCAGTGCAATCAAACTCGTCGGAAAAGACAGTGCACCCTCGTCGTCGCTAGAGAGTCCCTGGAGGTGCTGTAAGCCGTCGACAGATCTCAGTAAGTTCTCTTCCTCCTATAGAACTTTTTAACAGTAGAACGGTAAGCTTTCCGGCGTCGGTCCGAGCTCACCGGAGGGGAGATGACCGGCCTAGAATAAAACCCATTGAAGAGGAGGGAAACGAGGCCTGCAGCCTCCCATGGGCAAACATGATGCGCCAAAAGTGCTCTCGATGAGCTTGACGCTGGTGAAGCTCCAGTCAGCTGCGGACTTGCCAGAGAACTCCACGAATCGCCGGAGTGCAGCTGAAGAAGAAGGCGTGTGAAAAAAAGGGGGAAATTAATTGATTAATTTAATAATTAAAGGTTATAATAATTTAAGCAAGTTAATTGGGTGGATTAACTTAATTAAAAGATTATATTAACTTAACCATTTTAGTTGGGCTTGGTCGATGGATTGTTGAAGTTAGGTTAAGATTAGTTGATTAAAGCAATGTAGTTGGGTTCATGGATTGGGTCTAATATATTGATTGGGTCCAATCCATTGTTGGACTAGATGGTTTGGTTAGCCACATCAAAAGGATATGTTGGGTTTAGTTCAAATTGAGTTGATATTGGCCAACTAGATTTTTTTTAAAGAAAAAGAATAAACAAAATAGTACGAGGTTGTAAGGGGTGGGTTTCGAACCCATGATCCCCAAATCCTCATAGTAAGGCCTTAACCGCTAGGCTATGTGAGGCCACTATGATGGTGGTTGGCCTTCTTATTTAAATAGAGATGGGCCAGTCCGAGTCCAATGGGCTTGTTTAACCCATAAAAATGGGCCCAAATAAGACTAAGTAGTTGGATTCGACCAAATAGAATTATAAACACAACGATGGTGTGTCAAGGTTGGTCGGTTGGCTCTATGTTGACCAGGATAAAAGAGAGTCAACTTATAGTCCTAGCTTTGAAAAGGAAGAAATAGTAGCTCAATAAAACATCATGTGAAACCCGTTTGACTGGGCTTTGGCCCACCGAGAGAGAGGAAGAAAGAGTTAGACATATGCACATAAAAAAAGTAGAGTTTTATTACTATTATTGACACTAATAGTAGCCTTACTACCAGATATCGACGTGGAGTACTAGGGACACATCGGGAGGAAGTTAGAGAAATTTCAAGCTTTCGACCGAGGTAAGATAACTTGCCTAGTTTACCACCGTTGCCTAGGTTTCTTGCTTGAATAATGCTATTCTATTTGGCATGCCTTACTTTCATGTTGATTGGAGACATACACATAGTTGCTAGTAGTTGTCATCTTTTCTTATGTGTATGTGATTGCTATGCTAGAGATAGTATAGCCACTATTTGTTTGTTGGTATGCTCTTTGGACATGCCCACCCGTGGGCCGACACTTGGTCATGGGCAAATGATCTTATGCGGCCGGGGTATGTGCCAACTGAGTTCTTTTGTCTGCCCGGATCAGTG
Source organism: Dioscorea zingiberensis (assembly GCA_026586065.1). Taxonomy (NCBI): domain Eukaryota; kingdom Viridiplantae; phylum Streptophyta; class Magnoliopsida; order Dioscoreales; family Dioscoreaceae; genus Dioscorea; species Dioscorea zingiberensis. The sequence goes on along the minus strand of CM048820.1, from coordinate 31,522,239 downwards.
GAGTATGGGGACTCCTTAGCAAAACGTTTAGGGCCGAGGACACTCTGACGTTTTGGCATTCCTTGCCAGAGGGGTTGTAATACTCTGGTTGTCCAACCTGTCAGTGGGGTTGATTTGCTGACCATGTCGATATGCACAAGAGGTGGCGCTACCGATCCACGACCGGAGGGTCGTTTCCAACAAGGGATGCTGGAGCTGTCCGGGAGATAGTTGCTTGAGTTTGTTTTCATGACTATGGACATTATTTTTACTTTCTCCTACTTGTCATGATATTGATATTACATGCCTTTTTGTTTCCCTACGGGGTACTTACTGGGCTTTCCTTTTGAAAGCTCACACACTTGACTTTCTTTTCAGATCTTAAGGAGTAGACTTACCGCAGGAGCCGGTTAAGAGATAGGGATTTTGTTGCTAAGGTTCGAGAACCCAGTGTCTACTTTTGAGAGAGAGAGAGACAGTTTTGTTATGTAGGACCCTTGTAGGGCCTTAACATTTGTGCTACGCTACATTTTGTTATCATGCTACTCTGATTAAATATAATTGGATTTGTTGTTATCTGTGACATTTTTAGGCCTTGTATCCAAGTGGGGCGAGCCTCTACTTGGGTATGGTTGATCTATGTGCGTACTCAAGGTCCCGGAATCCAGGTCGAGGCGTGATACTTTTGGGGTGACATAATGGTGGGCAATAAGAACTCGATGAGGTGGCGGAGCACGGCACCAGATTTAGGCAACACGGGCGTGCTTCGCAAAGAAGATGATAGAGTTGTCGGCCAGATCTCGGAGAAATTGGTGAGGGACTCCCCGGAAATCACTCCAAATAGCTCGGCGAAGGTTGGGTGGGTGAGTATTTGGAAGAGGATGGCGAAGATTTGGGGCGTTGATGAAGTGAAATCGAGATTAAAAAGCCCTAATTTTTGCTATTCGCCAACCTGAGCACGCCCTTAAGCACAGGCGAGTTGATGCCCATCTCTCAGTATTCGTGTCACGCCCCAACCCGGATTCCGGGACCTCGAGCACGTCAACAGACAGGCCGTATTTAAGCTGAGACAAACTCAACTCAAATTCAAGGCCTAAAAAGGTGATAAGCAGATAACAATCCATAATATAAAATAAACTCGTGTTCAAAAGAACATAGAGTCATCAGGGTCCATAGGCCCTATAATAGTCTGGTCCCTATACGGGTCCTACACATAGTAATACTCACAAAATAAAAGACAAAGGAGTCTCCCAGACCTCGGATCTCCTCGTGACCTCTCCTCAGGCTCCACCCCCTCCTAAACCTTGGAATCTGTAAAAGAGGAAAAGTAAAACACATGAGCTTTCGAATGGAAAGCCCAGTAAGTACCCCTGCGGGTCACAAAGACATAAATAGGCAATATGTCAACCAATGAGGTCACAACACCAACAAACACAGTCCTAGGAGTCTACCAGAAACAATCTAAAGGTATGACCCCTGCTACAAAAGCCCTCGGGCCCTGTGATGAGTTTCAAAGAGAACTCAAGGATCACTCCCGGCCAATATGTCCAACTACTTGCTGTAAGCACGACTTTCTGGTCGTTCGACCCTCCGGTCGTAAATTGGTAGAACTACCTCTTATACGTGTTAACACGGTCAGTGTACCACGCCCACTGACAGGTAAGACCACCAGAGATTCGCCTCTCTGGCAAGGCAGGCAGAAATGCCAGGGGGTCCTGTCCCTGAACATTCCCCTATCGGAGCCCCCTAGCTCCACTGAGTCCGGGCAGTAGACCATAGCAAACAGGGACACCAACGTCCCGAAACAAACATACATGCTCAACAGGAATCTAAAACAGATACAAATAACATGTATGATATCAAAGAAGCATAAGATATTAACGCATAAACAAGTCCAAGGAAAAACCCGAAACCGGGTGGGAACTAGGCAAGTGTACTTACCTCCTGGTGAGACTAGAAGTCTTCCTAGAATCCCCTGGAACGCCTTACGTTTCCTCGAGAGTATCTGGCATACATAGGCTCTATTAGAGTCAAGATTTCAACGAGTCTCTAGTTACACATACACGTCTATTGTCTCTGTTGGGCCTAGGCCCATTAACGGGTCCTAAAGACCTTCTCACGGGTTTCTGGTCCTTTTCCCCTGTTTCCACGTCCTTAGTTATCTCTAGACCCAACTTAGTCAAACCTAGTCAACTCTACACTCACATGTCGGGTTTGATTCCTTTTTGGTCATCTCTAGTCAATTTAGTCGGATTGGGCCCATTACTAAGCCCATTAAACGACTTGGCTTACTTGTCCCCTTGTCTGTGTCGAAATAACTATTTAACCCATTGTTAAATAATTAATATTATATCTGATTTTCTTTTTAGTTCCACAATTCAATCCATAGATCAAAGTTAATCAACCATAGTTATCTAAAGAAAATCGGTTGTTCGTTCTAGATATTATTTTCCTAAATATCTAGTTACAATTTAGAGTATTTAAGTCGTTACACCGATTTAATTAAAGCTCCTTTTAAATTATTGACTAATTTCTTGACCCATCTTATATAGGGCAAAACAAGTATCAAATTAAGCCCCACCCTTTTAACTTGTCTCATCAAATAATCAGCTATTAATTATGATGAACAAGCTATTTAAATAATTTTCTCAATTATTTTCTCCATAATTTATTTTAGTTTGTCAACTAAAACTATTGTATCACAAATTTGGTTATACCTTTAACATAGGTATTATTATAGAACAAATACCTTAGTTTGTTACACTATCAAAGTTATTCTCATTAGTTAATTAACCAATTTCATTTGTCACACATAGAAATAATTATATCATCCCATAAATTATTCTATTAATTTATCATACCACCAAGATCTAAATCTTATCAAGATCTTTAAATCAACCTAGTTGATTAATCGAATTTGAATATGTTACACCCACATATTCAAATTATTTATTCACCTTACTAGCTAATTAATTAATTGTTTTTATCACACTTATAAAGTCTCTTATAATTAATCTAGCTATATAAAGCATTTTATCAATTATTTGTCACATTCCTTAAGTTTTCAAGGAAATATTCTAACTAGTTATTATTTATTTATTTATTTATTTATTTATTTATTTTTTTCTCTCTCTCGCGCTCGACCGTCACCACCATCTCAACAGAGCTGCCGGCGAACACCGAGCGCTTGCCTGTGCTCGGTTCCCCCGCCCCCCCCCCCATTACTGAGAGCCTCACGACCGCGACCGGTCCTTCCGGAGCACCGTCGGCCTCCGTCCTCTCGTTGGAAGTCATTGGAGCTCACGGCTGGGCGTTGCTCCATCACCGGCGAACTCCTCTCACGCATACAATGCTAAAAAAAACTCCGCAGCGAGGTGATAGGTACTTACCAGGTGCTTTTCCGACGTCGACGGCGCGGTGAATATCGGAGACAGCCGTGTTCTTCGTCTTCTCCGACGAGCTCAGCCGTGAGGATGGCTTCGTCGGTTTTTTCCCCCGCCGCTGCGACTTCCTCCTCGCCAGACGCCTCTCAGGATACCGACGAACTCAACGAGCGTGCACTCCCTGGCTGGACACCCACTCCCTCTCCGTCTACAACCTCACCGGAACTGGGAGCCCTTTGATTTGCAGTGCCAGGACAGGGAGGTGAAGACCTTCCTTTTATAGGCCCCTCCATGGCCAGACGAAGGGGCAGACGTTCATGAACGCCACGCCGACCAACGGTCAGTTTCCTCGCTCGTAACGGCCGGGAGTGGGCGAGGCTCGCGCGAGCGTTTCCGGCGACGGGGAAGAGGCAGGCGCTGCCTCAGGATCACCACTTCGCGGATGGACGCCAGAGATCGATCCATTGATCTCTACGGTCCTGATCAAATCAGCTTGCCTCGAGTCCGTTATCTTCTGAGATGACCGGCTGAGATTAAATTTCCATGTACGGCCCGATTTCCTCATATCTCCTCGTACTAACCGCGATCACACGATGAAGGGCTCACGGCCACCCACACCGTGAGTTCACCCCATATTATCCTCCTCTCCTGCCTCGCATCTGATCCACGATCAGATGGATTAAATCACAGCTCAACACGTGGCTCCTCCACAGCCGTTATAACGCTCCGTGATTTTTACAATCAATGATAATATAATCTCAGCCGTTCATCCTCTACTAATAGGGTTTTCTCCCACGAAAATTTATGAGAGGTCCCCGGAACGTTTTAAGGTCACAACTAAGTCCAAGCCTAAGAGAGGGGAAAATTATCTTTTAGTCCCCAAGACTTTTAAAAATTACAATTCAGTCCCTCTGTCTCCCATAAACCCTAATTGGGTTTCAAATCTCTTTAACTTAATTTCCCCCCTATTAAATCCTCTATTTAATATTTCGGGGTAATTATTTAATAAGTAATTTTGAGGAGAATTTCGACACATTTATTTCTTAAAATATCGTGGATTTTACAATTCAAGATCTTGCATAGTACACGGCATGCTTAATTGTGCACACCCGTGCATCTCAATGACGCCCGGGAACACGGGCGTGTACTGTCCAGCCTATGTACACCATATTTCATAGAGAGTTGTACGACCTGGAGCACGGTCGTGCTTATGCCTATGCATCTCTCTGTATCTTTGGTTTTTACCTTGTTTCTACCTGTACCTACATGTTATTGACTCTACAGACTAAAAATTGATCATTAAACACATGGGAAAACACTAAGAACATCATCGAAGAGTAGAAATCATCACTAATGTATACCTAAGTTCTAATATAGGGGACTAAGCTCAAATACTAAAATCAATAATAAAAGACTAACAAAAAACTAACCTAGCTTGGGTTGCCTCCCAAGAAGCGCTTGTTTTAGTTATTAGATTAACGTACCTGTGATACCTAGGGAGGCTCGAATAAGTGGAACCACTCAGCTTCCTTGCTGGGAGATATACCACCCATTACTTGCACACTATAATATGAAATAAAATCACACTCATCGGATCAGCTCTTAAGTGAGCCCTGATAGCGAAGTTATACGCGGGAGAAGTTCGTTCTTTTTGTTGTTTTCCACCTTTTCCATTGCATATCCCTTTTTCTTAGAGGACGTTGTTGGAATTTCATTGCCAGTGGCCATTGGCTCACTGTCCTATGTGTTGCCCTTTGGGGTGGGATTTTCGTTCTTCATTTTTGTGAGTGATTCAATTATACTGCCAAGGGTAACTAGGTCATCGTTGTCGATATAGGTTGACACAGATGGACTTCGCTCAAAATCTTCATTGTTTTGCCCTTGCAGGCAGTCTTCTTCTGCAATGGGGCTTCGAGGCGATGAGCGGCCTGTATAGATTGAGGCTGGGTCACCCTTGTAGCCCGCATAGCGGGTATTTTAGGACTGCAGCATCACTGGGTGGGGAGGGATGCAACTGAGGCCGAGGCTTGTGGGTGTGTTTCTTGTGGGCGAGTTTCTTCAACCACATCCTTGTGGGAAAGGATGATACCAACGGCGCCACCGACTCATTTTTCACATGTGAAGGAGGTGACTCTAACCGCCCCAGCCGCTGGTTTGCAACTTGGAGGGCATTTTCATCATATTAGAGGTCATTTTCCCACATTATTATAAATTCATACCTTGCAGGGCATTTTCGTCATATTAGAAGGTTATTTTCCAACATTTTGGAACCGCCCCAGCTGCCGATTCGTGACTTGGAGGGCATTTTTGTCATATTAGAGGTTGTTTTCCCACATTGTTTTAAATTCTTGCCTTGGAGGACATTTTTCATCATATTAGAAGGTCATTTTCATACATTTTGTAACCGCCCCAGCCGCCGATTCGTGACTTGGAGAGCATTTTCGTCATATTAGAGGTCATTTCCCACATTGTTTTAAATTGATGCCTTGGAGGGCATTTTCGTTATATTAGGTCATTTTCCCACATTGTTTTAACTTGATGCCTTGAAGGGCATTTTTCGTCATATTGGAAGGTCATTTTCTCACATTATTTTAAATATATGCCTTGGAGGGCCCAACCACTACATTGTTTTAAATTAATGCTTTGGAGGATCTTTTCATCCTATCTGAGCAAATATAACTCTATTAGTGGATGGAAGAATTTAAAAATCAATGTTGTAAAAAGGAGGGATATTTTGGGAAACAACAAACTTGGGTGGACTTTTTGTAGATTTGTGGAACTTTAAGGGACCATTACCAGTTTAAAATTTAATAATTTGGTCTCCAAAGTTTTTTTTCAAATAATATAATTAAATATGTCTTACTAATGTACAAAAGTAAATTATAAATAATTTTGTAAGTTTTTTTTTACAATGTCACAAAAATTCAATATCCATGAATTTGGTGTTTTACATGATTTTATTTTAAATTTTAATCATTTATAAAAAATATTTCAAAAATATATTATTCATATTATTATATTTGCAACCTAATAAAGATATCTCGAAAACATAGAAATTTAAAGATTAATAATTTGATGTCTTAAAAGTTATTTTTTGAAAAAATAATATATTGGTTAATTCTAACACCTCACGGATAACCATAAGACTGGTATCAATGTGTTTATATATATATATATATATATATATATATGATAGGGATGAAAGTAGCAGGACACGTGGCAGTCATCCAGGCAAACCACATGACTGGAACATCAATCTAGAACTTCATATTGGCACTACAATATAATGTCTCGATATGGATGATTCACCGGATCGGGTTGACTCGCCAAGGAGTATCATACCGGATCGGATTGGATCGGATCGGATCGGATTGACCTGCTATGAAACCGTTATGAAACATATCGATATCGGAAAGAACCTTGTCACACCTACGTGGGCATAACGGACCCCGGTATTGTCCGTATCGCCTCCAGTCTTCTAGAAGAAGCACAGCTGAGGGCAGCCTGGCCTTCTAGAAGGTTCTAGAACAATTACAGCTGGAAACAGCTCAGACGCTTAGCTGGCACTTAGCTGGATTGACAGCTGGCAGACACGTGATTAAATTGAGGAGTGTGCTCAGCACGCAACCCATGCCTATAAAAGGCAAGGATCACAACTCATTTGGACATTCTGAGATCCAAGCGGCGAAGCTCTGCCAAATTGAGAACAGGATCTACTTTTCATTCTCTTTCTTGTTGAAGAATGGTTGTAAGATCTCCTGTATTTTTGATCGTTCATAGTGAGAATTCTTTCTCCCGTGGTTTTTTCCCCGTTTCTTAGGGGTTTTTCCACGTAAATTTGGCTTTTCTCTCTCCTGCTTGGATTCTCTTTCGATTTCTCACTAGGATAGCCACCCTATAAATATAAATTCAATTGTTAGGCTGAAATTGGGCCCCAAATCCCATTTTAGCACTAACAATTTGGCGCCGTCCGTGGGGACACACGTGAGCGAAAAGTTCATGGCTACTACATAGAGAAGATCATAGAGATTCCAATCTCAGGAGGAGGGAAGAGGAGTTTCGGTAACCCCTCCAGTGGAAGGCGCAGCGCCTCCTGGAGCTGAAGTTCCTCTAGTGAATGTTGGAGCTCAAAATGATCCAGAATGCGTCAGAAGGATGGCACAGGAAATTGAAGCTGAAGCAAGCTCTTCAGGAAGCGCGTCAGCAACATGTTTCCCAAAACGCGGTTCCCCATGATACGCAACCTCTCAAGGAGAACGGAGGAAGGAAGGTAGATCGTTCCCCCAAACATCAAGCAAGTTCCCCTGAGAGATATCGGAGCAAGGAACCTTCAGCTGGAAGCTCAGATCCGGCGCATCATCACGATCGCCATAATCGAGAAGACGAAGTTAGAGAAGGGAGAAAGAGGGGGATCTCCCGTTCTCCAAACCGATCTTCCGATCGGAGGTGAAGGACCCGATCTTTGACATATCGGTCCAGAGGGCGATACCATTCATCGGACCGACACCCATCCCCTCGAGGCCGATCCACATACCATTTTCACCCTAGCTAGTCTCCACGGCGTGACTCACCATATCGGCGCTATTCTCCCTCGCGGCGGTATATGACCAGAGAGGGAACGAGTCCAGCAGCTTGTTCCCCATGTTACTTCCCCTTTTATAAGGGCTATTTGGGAAGCTCCCTTTCCAAATCATTTCAGGCCTCCTAATGTCCGCTCTTACGACGGGACTTCTGATCCCCAGGAGCACTTGGAGAGTTATCGGGATGAAATGATAGTGAATAGAACCACAGAGGCCGTCATGTGTCGTGCTTTTCCTCGAACACTTAGTGGCGATGCTCACGATTGGTTCAGGGGGATTCCCCAGAGCTATACATAATTTCCAAAGAACTTTACGATCTTTTCCTTTGCAATTTTGCTAACAATAGGAAAATGAAGAAGAATCCCATGATATTCTTTGGGATTCGTGCAAAGACCGGAGGAAAGTCTTGGCGGATACATTAGCGCTTCAATAAGGAGATCAATGGCATGGTGGGCGTGAATTACACTGCAGTTTGTGGAAATAGCTGTAAAAAGGTTAAAGGATGGGCCCTTTAAAGATTCCTTAACTAGAGAACCTCCAGCCGGTCTCTCAGATTTCCAGAGCTTAGCTGCTAAATATATAGCTTCTGAAGAAATGAAGGCTAAATGGCGAGAAAGTGATCTCTTGCAACTTGAAGAAATTAAGAAGAAGAACCATCATCCACAGCCGTATCGGGACTGGAGAGAAGGAGCTCCGAGAGGTGATAAACCTCGGAGAGAAGGGGGTCGAAATCTAAACCGAGCGGATCGGTTTGAGGAGAGAAGACCCCCACCACATCGGGGGTATGATCCCGAAAGGGGGGAGAAGTACCACAACTATTCCATCCTTAACACCTCGTTGGAAGAGATTCTCTCCCAGATCCAGGATCAAAAGATTTTAAAGCCTCCGCAACCTATGAAGGATAACCCAAGGAGGAAGAGGAGCAAGAAATTCTGCAAGTTCCATCAAGATAAGGGGCATTTCACTGAGGACTGCATCCAGTTGAAGAATGCTATTGAAGGCCTTATTAGGGAAGGGAAACTGGATCAATTCTTACAGAAGGAGCAAGAACCGGAGATCAAGCATACTCCACCTCCTCAACCTATTATTCCTTGTGACACACGTGTGACTGTTATTACTGGAGGCCCAGGATATGGAGGAGAAAGCTCAAGGTCGAGGAAGAACTATGTGAGGAGCGGTCGGATCCATTCAGAATGTCACATCCTTGAAGAGGCCACGCTCCCCTATGCAAATTTGCTTTTCCGATGAAGATCTGAGGGGTGTCCACTACCCTCACGATGACGCTCTAGTGATTACGGCCCAGATTGGGGTATTCATTGTAGAGCGAGTCCTTATCGACACCGGGAGTTCGGTGGATATCATATTCTCATCGGCTTTTGACAAAATGAAACTGCCAGTGGAGAATCTGAAGCCGATAAAGTCTCCACTCATCGGGTTCAACGGAAGTCCACTTCAACCCGACGGTATGATCTCTCTGCCTCTAACTCTCGGCACTCCTCCAAAAATTACTACTGATGTCATTAACTTTATGATTGTGCGATACCTTTCGAGCTACAATGTTATCATTGGGAGGCCATCGATCAATCTGTTGAAAGCTGTCCCTTCAACATATCACATGGTGATCAAATTCCCTACACCAAATGGCTGTGGAGAAGTGAAGGGTGATCAACTGGCTTCTCGCCGATGCTATGCCACAATGCTCAAAGGATATGGCGAGGGGAGCAGCCGATCGGGAGAAGCACTCACCGTGGAAGATATTCAACAAGAGGATGATGAGAGGGAGAAACGCCGTCCCACTCCGGTTGAAGAGTTGAAAGCCATACCCCTGAGGGAAGAACAACCGGAGCGTACTGTTCAGATAGGAGCAAATCTTCCGCCAGATCAGCAGAAGGAGATACTGAATCTCTTGAGGAGGAACTCCGATATTTTTGCATGGACAGCAGAGGAGATGTCAGGAGTCCCACGGGAGGTTATAAAGCAACGGCTTAATGTTAATCCGAGGCATAAGCCAGTTATACAAAAGCGACGGAATTTCGCTCCTGATCGACTCCAGGCTGCTCAAGAAGAAGTGGACAAACTTCTGAAGGCTGACTTCATTCGTGAAGTATATTACACTGAGTAGTTGTCAAATGTTGTATTGGTGAAAAAATCCACAGGAAAGTGGAGAATGTGTGTGGACTTTACTGATCTGAATAAAGCTTGCCCCAAGGATTGCTACCCTTACCTTCAATTGATAACTTAGTAGACTCTACATCAGTGTCCGAAATGCTAAGTTTTCTCGATGCATACTCAGGATACAATCAGATTAGGATGGCGGAAGTCGATGTGGAGAAAACCTCTTTCATTACAGGGAGAGGAACATATTGTTATAAAGTCATGCCTTTTGGCCTGAAAAATGCCGATGCCACTTTTCAGAGACTGGTGAACAAGGTTTTCAAAGACCAGATCGGAAGAAATGTGGAAGCCTATGTTGATGATATTTTGGTGAAGAGCGACAAAGCTGAACGACATATCACCGATCTGTAGGAAACTTTTGCTGCACTTCGAGCACACGAGATGAGCCGCAATTCCAACAAATGTACATTTGGAGTCCGATCTGGAAAATTTCTGGGATTTATGCTCACACATCGGGGAATTGAAGCAAATCCGGAGAAGATCTGGCTTGATCCTAGAAATGAGATCCCCGAGAACAATCAAGGAGATACAAAGACTCAATGGCCAACTTGCAGCTTTGGGGAGGTTCATATCCAAATCAGGAGAAAAGAATCTTCCTTTCTTTCGAGCATTGAGAAAGGCTCCAAAAGTTGAATGGAATGAAGAGTACGAGGAAGCATTCATACAATTGAAGGAGTATTTGCAATCACCAGCCTTACTGGCAAAGCCTAAACCAGGGGAAGAACTCTATATTTACTTATCTGCAACCGACGCCGTTGTCAGTTCTGTACTGGTGAAGATTGAGGATAGTTTGCAGAAGCCTGTGTATTATACGAGCAAAGTCCTCACTGATACTGAGTCCCGATATCTTTCTCTTGAAAAGCTGGCCTATGCTTTGGTGGTTGCGGCTCGTCGGCTCCGCCCTTATTTCCAATCACATCGGATAAGAGTATTGACCGATCAACCATTGAAGCAAATTTTACATCGGCCAGACACATCGCGGCGCCTCTCCCGATGGGTACTTGAGCTGGCAGAGTATGATATCAGCTATGAGTCACGTACTTCGATAAAGGCCCAAGTACTTGCAGATTTCATTGCTGAGTTAACAACCACTACAGATGATGATCCTTCAAACATTAAGTTGTCAGAAGTCAAGAATGACACTTCATCCCAATGGACTTTACACACAGACGGATCTTCAACAGGAGAAAGTTCAGGAGGAGGACTGATTCTGCAATCACCATTGGGGTGGAACACCTCCACTGTTTTGAAGTTTGGTTTCAAAGCCACCAATAATGAGGCTGAATATGAGGCTTTGATAGCAGGATTACAGTTGGCTCGTGGCCTTGGTGTGAAGAATCTGCAAGCTAATACTGATTCCCAGTTAGTTGTGGGCCATCTGAGTGAAGAATTTGAAGCAAGGGAAGATCATATGGTGAAATACAAGTCCTTGTTGCAGAAGCTCACCACAAGCTTCGAGAAATTTCACATTTCCAAAATTCCCAGAGCGGAGAATCAACAGGCTGACCTCCTATCAAAGATTGCCTCAGCAAATACTAGTGTTGAACGACCAGTCAATATTCAATACCTAGCAACAAGGACAATCGATTGTCGGCCACCAGAAGAACTCATGGATATCGATCAGGAGCCATGTTGGATCGATCCAATCCTGAGTTATCTGAAGGATGGAGCTCTCCCGCAAGACCCAAAGGAAGCACGGAAGGTCACTATAAGGGCTTCCCGATATAGTGTAGTGGATGGGCAGCTCTATAAAAGATCCTTTACTCTCCCTTTGCTAAAGTCTCTACGACCATCAGAAGGAGAATATGTTCTTCAGGAGGTCCATGAAGGAATCACAGGAGATCATTTGGGAGGAAGAGCATTGAGTCATAAGGTCCTTAGACAAGGATACTATTGGCCGACTTTGAATAAAGATGCAATTGATTTTGTGAATAAATGTGATGCTTGTCAACGCCATGCTAACGTTCAGCGGCGTCCACCGGTACCACTCACCGCAGTTATGAGTACGAGACCATTCGCTTTATGGGGAGTTGATATAGTTGGGCCATTCCTCGTAGCTATCCGACAGATGAAGTTCTTGATTATAGCGATCGACTATTTTACTAAGTGGGTGGAGGCAGAACCGCTAGCGTCGATCACAACAAAGGCTTGCCAAGCCTTCTTATGGAAATCTGTTACTGTTCTTCGGCTTACCTGTTGCTTTTATCACAGACAATGGCCGCCAGTTCCACAATCCAGCATTTAAGAAGTTCTGCACCGATCTTGGCATTGAATCAAGGCTAACTTCTGTCACATATCCACAGGCAAATGGACAAGTGGAAGTGACCAACAGGACTCTCTTGCATAGTTTGAAGACGAGAGTTCTCAGAAATGGGTCGAACTGGGTGGAGGAAGTTCCCAATACCCTATGGGCATATCGGACAAGCCTTTCGAACTCCAGCGAGGTGAGACTCAGATTAGCGTTGGTGTTTGGAGTGAAAATTTGTGCTCCCAGCTGAAATCACTTTACCCACACCAAGAACGCAGTCCTTCGATCCGGTGAGAAACGAAGAGCAACTCCGGGCCGAACTGGATCTATTGGAAGAAAAAAGGGATTGCGTCAATGTTCGAGCAGCAGCATATCGACAGAAGGTAAGGAGATATTACAATGCCAAGGTGAAAGAAGTTACCTTCCAGGTTGGAGATCTTGTACTGAGATAGAATATCTTTCAAGGCAACAAAAGTCGGACAGGGAAGCTCAATACCAATTGGGAAGGCCCATATATTGTGCAGGAAATTGTAAGACCCGATACATACTGGCTTTCTAAGATGGATGGACGCAGGCTCAAGCGTCCATACCATTCAGAGCACCTAAAGAGGTACTATCAATAAAATTGGTTACTTCCATACGTTTATGTGTTTTTTGCTTCGGTTTTATTTCTTGAAAAAGTTTATTTGCCAACAAAGAAAGGAAGAATTAACTTTAGAAGCCATACCGGTACCAAACGCCCATATCGAGCTCAACGGACCATATCGGTCCCGATATCCACATCGATATCAACAGGCCATACCGGCCCCAACAGATCATATCGATCCCAGCGAATCATATCGATCTCGATAGACCATACCGGTCTCGTCATACCATATCGATCCCAGCGGATCATGTCGATCTCGACAGACCATACCGGTCTCGTCATACCATATCGATCCCAACGGATCATATCGGCTCCAATGCCCATACCGGGCCCAACGAGCCACATCGATCCCAACGGATCATATCGGCTCCGATGCCCATACCGGGCCCAACAAGCCATGTCGACCCCAACGGATCATATCGGCTCCAATGCCCATACCGGGCCCAACGAGCCACATCGATCCTAACGGATCATATCGGTCACAACGCCCATACCGGGCTCAATAAGCCATATCGACCCTAACAGATCATATCGGCTCCAGTCAACCGTGTTGATTTACTATATCGATGGAGCCCATCAATCTTGGAGAATCAAGAAGCAAGAGCAGTTCCAAAAAGAAGACAACTACGCTAACCATTCATCAACAAAGATTATATCAAGACGGACAATTGCACCAATCAAACACCACAAGAGTCATCATACAAGAGTGTCACATCCACAAACTGCGTCGGCTTCATACAAGTAAGGCCAAGCACCTCGTTTCTACAACACTTTGACAATTTATTGCTCTATTTCGGAAACGAAGGATAGAAGGAAGTTCATTCAACAACAACAAGAAAATATTTCAAGAAATGAGACAATCAGAAAGGGGCGAATTAGCAAGAAAGGGAAATCTATTGATTAAAGATAAAGAGGTACAACAACGATACGAAAATTAAGAAGACTCGAAAGAAACTGAAAAATCTGAGTCAGAAACGCCATGAGGAACTTGAGAAGGTGTGACTGCAAGCGTCGACACCTTTTGACATTGATTGTTTCCAAGAATGTGGACCTCGAAGCACAGGTCCTCTCGGAGAACAAAAACAAGCAGTTCTCCCTCCACCAATTGGTGATCCCTCACGAAATCCGCCCAACCTTCAGTGAACCTGACATCTCCGAGTTCGGGCGACATAGACAGTGTAACTGTCCAGTAATTTCCACTAGGTCCCCGCAGTCTGATAGGCCCAGCTTCAAAAAATGCTCTCATATGACTGCGGAAGGCTCTTGGAATCCAAAGGTAACTGGAATTGTCATTGAGAAAGAATTTGAAGAAAGAAGGACAACTGTTGTTACCCATAGCGAAGGAGAGAGATACCTTGAACAAATTGTCATCTCCCCTACTTATACTGAAGGTTTTGTAAAAGCAGTTAATGAAGGTTCAAAATACCAAGGGACGCTAGACGCTTCATTTCAAGTCCCAGAATACCAAAAGACATCAGACGTCTTGTTTCTAGCCAAGAAGGGTGACTTTTGGCTTTTTCAATAGAATGCTTCATTGAAACTAGAAGCGTTTCAGAATCAAAGGCTCGGTTTGATGGAATTAAGGTTCTATTTTCCAAAAAAAAGAAGGGGGATTCAAGATTCAGATACGGGTCCGATCCGATATAGGTAATTAAATGATAAATATCGACCGATCCGATATGACGTTTTCACCATCAAGGAGTATCGGAAGCATTTCACGACCCGATATGAATATCCAGAAACAGACCAACATAAAAAAGAACGTCACTTGACGAGCTGGGAAAACGAATCAAATAGCACTCTCATTCATTCTCAAAAAGGAAGGAGGAACAGAGAGATGATTATAATGTTTTCATGACATACAATTCAAAAGAGTATTTTACGATTGAGTCAAGCTTTCACAATAGAATGAAGAAATCACGAGTACAGACTCTTTCATTAGACGAAATCCCAATTTTTACTTCTTGCGACGTTCTCTTGATGAGCCTGTGCACGAAGTTTCGCTTCAAGAGCTTCAGCAGTTTTCTTCGCTTTATCGTTCAGAATTTTCTCTCGAACTGCTTCTAATTCTTCAATTTCACTGTGAAGCCGTCTCACTTCGGGTCGATCTAGCAGAAAGAAGAAGAAGAGATAGAATGATCAAGAAGAAGCAAAGGAAGATTAAAGAAATTTAGCTAACCTGCCCTCCTACGCACAGTAGAAGATTTGCTCCCTAGATAAGCTTCAGAGACCGTCATTCTATTTGTTTCAGTTGAGGCGACCCTAACAGCTTCAAAAGCTCCTCCTCCACTTGAAATAATAGGAGCATCTCCTCCACTTGAGATAATAGGAGCGACACCTCCACTTGGAACAGCAGAAGCAGCTCTTCCACTTGGGATAGCAGAAGCAGCTTTAACTAGTTAAAGGAGAAACGAATAAACAACTGCATTATTCAGGATATTAGACGAGAAGAAAATCAAGGCTTACGTGTTTCGGTAGTGGTATCGTCTTCAATCTCAATAATTGCAGGAGAAATTCTAATTGGTTCCGGATCACGAGCAGTCTCTCCACCCTCTCCCATGTTTTCGTGGGTGGATTCTGATTCAGCTAAGAGAGCTTTGTATATCGAATCAGGATCCGATATGACTATTCCGCACTCTGGAATTGTCTTCGGATCCGATGAGGACGGAGGAAAGACTATCATATCGGATGCACCTTTTTCCGATGCAGATGAAATATAAGTCCCATCCAGACATGGGACATCTGATTTTGCTTCTTCGACCGTAGGAACTTCGACTCTTGTTTCCTCCCTAACAGAACCCTTATCTCCTTCCACTTCAACATGACACTTCTCGAAGTAAAGCTCCACTACTTCATCATAAGGAATCTGATGAAAGTTAATTGAAGGGTCAACAGAATGGATGCTGCTTAGAATTGAATAAACCTCCGATGTTGTTCTACGAATTTCATCATCAGAAAGTTCCCTTTCTTCCGCTGCAGCAAGTTTTTCCTCCAGTTCCATGCATCTTCTCCAGCTCTCATTCAGCTTAGACTGTAAAGAGGACATTTCCTCCTTAATAATCTCGTTTGATTGTTGAGCAGAGAGGACTTCGTTTTGAGCATTAGAGAGGAGATTTTCCTTAGCCCCCAGTTGTTCAGACAACAGACTGTTCTCTTCTTTCGTTTTCTTGTCCGATTCTTCAGCATCTTTGAGCTTCGCTCTTAAGACTTTCTTCAATTCATTTTCAATAGATGCCTCGCGTTCAAGTTCAGATATCTTTTCAGAGAGTTTCTTGTTTGCACCAACGATAGAATCTCTCGTTTTAAATTGATCC
This sequence comes from Dioscorea zingiberensis, assembly GCA_026586065.1. Classification (NCBI taxonomy): domain Eukaryota; kingdom Viridiplantae; phylum Streptophyta; class Magnoliopsida; order Dioscoreales; family Dioscoreaceae; genus Dioscorea; species Dioscorea zingiberensis. Next base: position 31,505,914 of record CM048820.1, on the reverse strand, counting down.
GGATCCACCTCGGAGCACTATGATTACATTTTAGAAAGAGAAAGGGAAGCTTGCAAACTCTCATGATCAACTTTGATGAACCATGTGCCCTCTGTGACTCTTTTTAGTTCAGAACAACGAAGCGCTTTTTCCTCGAACTGACTTGGTCATTTCAACATTTTTAAGAGAAAGATTGTCCAAGAGCTTTTTATTCTCCTCTTCTAATTGGGAGATACCGGTCTTCATCTCAGAATTATTTTGATTACAAAGTACTGCGACCCGTTCACCCCACAAAGCAGTCTGCAAAAAAGACTTGTCTCAGGAGGGTGAAAAATAGAATTACGTTCTCAATTGAAAGAAAAAAAAAGTCAATGACGTACCGAGGCCATTGACCATCGAAAATGAGCGCAAGATTCCTCCATATTGAATTGGTTCAGATGATTCTTGACGCTGTCTTGTCGCCAAGAACGGAGGGAATCTCTGACAACATTGACATTAACAGGCAAGGCATTATCCTTCCGATGAACTAATATCTTTGATCCAGAACCTTGGATACTTGAATCGCCAACAGAGGGATTCGCCATCCGTGTCACTCCTGATGTCAAGATAAAGGAGACAAGTTAGCTGATAATGAAATAAAATGAAACTAAAAGTACCAAAAGAACAGTAAGAGGCGCCAGGCTCGCACCTTTCTTCCGACGGATGATTGGTTCAGATTCGAAAGAAGCATTTTCTTCAGATCAAGCGGGATCATCCGATCTGGAAATGGTTGGCACACCGGGAATTGGCACATCGAAGCCCGACCCGATAGGAAGAGTATGAGGAAAGACGACGTGCATATCGGGAATAATAATATCGGGGTTCGATGTGGCTGGAAAGGAAAGAGGAGAAGTAGTGGTTCCTTCCTGAGTAGGACCAGCCAAGTCCTTGACAATTCCCTCTGAAGGAGCATGGACAGGTGGGGCAGGGACAGAACTGGTTTTATCTATAGCCTTCATTAGTCTCCTCCTTTTACCGACTGGAACTTCGGTTGGAACGGGAGGAAGGTTAGCAATAATAGGAGCTGTTACCGCTTCATAACTAATAGAAGCGTCAGGTTCACTTCTCCGCTTCGCGCCAATCTCTTGAGAAGGAGCATTTTCAGTTGAAACTCCTCCGACTTCTTTATTACTAGAACTAAGAACCTCCCCACCCGGGATTTCTTTTCCCTACTTAGATTTATCTGTCCGAGAGATGGCCAGCATCCTTTCGACTAAGGTTCTTGGCGGCATATCCCTCTCTAAAAGAGTAAACCAAGTCTAGGTCAGACAACAGTTAAGGATCATTCAAAAGACATGAATCAAAGACTTAAAGCAATCCTACCTAAAGCTAAATACAATCCACACTCTTGGAGCCTCTTATCGGACAAGAAGAATTTATCTAATGCAGTATGCCTGAACTTCTCGAATCTTTTGAACAACTCACTTTCAGCTGGTTTTTCTTTTGCTTTGGAGCTCGATTGGACATAAGGAATTCCCCATTAGTGCTAAAACCCCAATTCTCGCTATTAGAGACGAAGAAATATTTGCTTTTCCAACCCTTGATCGAATCAGGAACGGAACCAAGAAAAGCGGCACCGAATTTAACGCCAAAGTAATACCAATCAGACTGCCTATCTTGGTTAAGGTTGAAAAGAAGGCTGAATAGATGAGCAGTTGGTTCAACCTCGTAAAGCATCGAAACCACGATGAAGCCACAAAGGATTCTCCAAGAATTGGGAGTTAATTGGGAAGGGTTCAAACTAAAGTGACGGAAAATATCTATAAAAATTTACAGAAAAGGCAGCCTAAGTCCAGCTATAAGGGCGTCTTGGTAAACAACCAGATATCCCTCTTGGGACGGAGAACAAGCGTATTCAGTAACGGATGGAACCCGATAGGAGATATTGGCAGAGGAAAGATGATACTTCTTTACTAAATCATCTATTTTGGCTTTAGAAAGAGTGTTAATGATGGAGTAAGAGCAGCGTTTAGGGTCTCTAGCGAGCTTCGGCATCGTAAGGATAACCACCAAAGCAAACCCTATGACGATGGAGATCTGAACCCTAAAAATGATAGAAATCCAAATCCTGAAAAGGAAGAAGAGCCTCGTACCTGGGTAAATGAACTCTTTCTGAGAATCAAGGAATTACTGGCTTCTTGAAGAAGGATAAAGCGATTCGAAGAGCAAGATGAAGAGAACTTTGTACCAAAGGCGCCGTTCCCAAACAATTTTGAAATTCGAAGGTGGGCTCTCCAACACTATTTGAGAATTAAATCGACGGTCAAAATTAATATTATCAACTATGCAAAACCCTCCATCTGACGGTTGGGGACAAACAGAAATCCGAGACGCTTCAGATTATCAACATGTGGAAAACGAGAAGGAAGTGTCATCATGAGCTTTATCCCGTTACAATCCCCAGAGATCGCATCTTTGCACCAAGGAATGAGGCATAATCAATGCGGAACAGTGAGCATTAAACGAAGAGGAATGTTGCGAGCAAATAAGTCGCAAAAGTACAGCACGAATAGAGCGAAAAGCATTGAACAAAGACAAAAGACACTAGAGCAGATGTTAACTCAATAGTTCCAGCACAGTCTGATTACAGTAATGCTTAGCTTCATTTAATTCGCAAGCATACTTGATGGGGGACTATTGATATGGATGAAAGTAGCAGGACATGTGACAGTCATCCAGGCAAACCACATGACTGGAACATCAATCTAGAACTTCATATTGGCACTACAATATAATGTCTCGATATGGATGATTCACCGGATCGGGTTGACTCGCCAAGGAGTATCATACCGGATCGGATTGACCTGCTATGAAACCGTTATGAAACATATCGATATCGGAAAGAACCTTGTCACACCTACGTGGGCATAACGGACCCCGGTATTGTCCGTATCGCCTCCAGTCTTCTAGAAAAAGCATAGCTGAGGGTAGCCTGGCCTTCTAGAAGGTTCTAGAACAATTACAGCTGGAAACAGCTCAGACGCTTAGCTGGCACTTAGCTGGATTGACAGCTGGCAGACACGTGATTAAATTGAGGAGTGTGCTCAGCACGCAACCCATGCCTATAAAAGGCAAGGATCACAACTCATTTGGACATTCTGAGATCCAAGCGGCGAAGCTCTGCCAAATTGAGAACATGATCTACTTTTCATTCTCTTTCTTGTTGAAGAATGGTTGTAAGATCTCCTGTATTTTTGATCGTTCATAGTGAGAATTCTTTCTCCCGTGGTTTTTTCCCCGTTTCTTAGGGGTTTTTCCACGTAAATTTGGCTTTTCTCTCTCCTGCTTGGATTCTCTTTCGATTTCTCACTAGGATAGCCACCATATAAATATAAATTCAATTGCTAGGCTGAAATTTGGCCCTAAATCCCATTTTAGCACTAACAATATATATATATATATATATATATATGGGCAACAAGCGCCTCCCTTGTTGGAGGATGAGGGGTGTGGCCTTAAGGGCTGCTCCCTTCATTAAGAAGGTGAGGATTCGATCCCAAGATCACTTGAGAGAACTACCCAATGTGCGGGACTTGAGGTTGCCGCTAGGCTAGTTAGGTTTTTGGTGACTGGTATCGATGTCAAACATCTAAATTTATTATGCAAAAATTATATATAACAATTTATGGTTTGAGGGACAATTATATATATATATATATATGTTATCAAATGATAATTTCATCCAAAAAATTTTGTAACAAACAATATAAAAATTGTAATAACTAAAAGTTTGGATTTAACAAAACAAGGTACTCTTCTTTATAAAAAAATTATCCACATTGTGGGTTCGTTTGATACGCGGAAGAGAACAACACAAGAGTACAACACAATACAAGTGGTTGTGGGACAACACAACTGTTTGTATTGTTCTTTGTTTGATATTCAATGGACATCACAAAACTTTCTGTGCTGTTCTCCGTTTGTTTTGCACAAGTACCGGACAAAAAACTATAAAATTACTATAATACCCTTGTGCTTTCTTATATTGTTTTGGAGTGAGTTTTAATAAAAGTTGGGGGCAAAATTATCTTTAACTTGAGGCCATTATTGTAATTTTAATATAAGTTGGGGGCAATGTTATAATTTTTATTATAGATTGGGAGCAAAATTGTCTTTAAGTTGGGGGCAAAATTATGTATAAGTTGGTGGCATTGTTGTAATTTTAATATAAGTTTGGGGTAAAAATGCCTTTAAGTTGGGGCATTGTTGTAAATTTTAATATAAGTTGGGGGCAAAATTGTCTTTAACTTGAGGGGAATGTTGTAATTTTTTAATATAAATTAGGAGCAAAATTGTTCTTAAGTTGGGAGCTTTGTTGTAATTTTAATATAAGTTTGGGGAAAATTTGTCTTTAAGTTGGGGGCATTGTTGTAATTTTAATATAAGTTGGGGGCAAAAATATATTTAAGTTGGGGGTATTGTTGTAAATTTTAATATAAGTTGGGGCAAATTTGTCTTTAAGTTGTGTTGAAAAAGTTGTACCATATATTTTGAGGGACAAAATTTTCAGCCACGGGTACTGTACTCAAACAACTTTTTGTGTTGTACTGGCATTCCATTTGCAAATCAAACAACGTACAAGAAACGTTGTTCTGTGTTGTCCCTTATTTTTTCGCGTATCAAACAGACCCTGTGTATATATTATGTGGGATGTAATACACATAAGATAAGTAGTTATTTTGTCGTGTTCTAAATAAGAATTATAGTGATTTTGTCCAAAGATTTTATAAAATGTAACGTTATTTTGTCCAAAAGATTTGTGCAAAAAATTTTGTTGGATGTTACAAACATACACATAAAAGATAGTTAATTTGTCATTTTTTTTAAAAAAAGCATAGAGATTTTGATGAAAGATTTTGTCAAATATAACATTGTTTTTTCGTAGAGATTTTTTCCAAAAATTTTGTTGAATGTAACAAAAACAAGATAAAAATAGTTATTTTGTCGTATTATTTTTTTATAAAAAATTTGGACATTTTGTTCAAATATTATGTGGGACATAATAAACATCATGTTGTTTATAAAAATTGTGAAAATCTGATGCAACAAACACAAGAAGAGACATGGTCATTTTTTTGCTTTTTTTTCATCTAAAATTGTGCTGATTTTATTCAAATGATAATGAATAAATGGTTATTCTCTTGATGTTTTTATAATATTTTTGGAGATCTTATCAAAAGATTTTGTTGTAAGATATATGTGACAAACACAATAATGGCTTGTGTTTGCTTCAATACAATTCCTAATGAAATATTTTTCATCTAAAAATTTTGGTTGAGGTTTAGAAATATAATAATAGGCCACCCATTAATGTATCGAAGCCATATGGCTATCTTATCATTATTATCTTTATTTTAAAATTTTTTATCAAAAAAATTCAAAACTTTTCAAAGTTACTCTTTCCAAGTGTGATATCCCTCAACCAAACACAAGCATTATAGTTATTTTGTTACGTCCTTCTTTACCCAAACAGGCAAATCTAAGGATTTGTGCATCTTGAACAACCACTGTACTTAATTACCCATTTACACTATTTATAAATAAATAAATGTGGTTTATTTATTTTATGTTGACTACGAAATCGGGTTTGCCTTGCGATCAATCCCAATTCCGAATCAACAGTTAAATTTGTTTGATTTGCAGGGTTTTGAACAATGAGAAAGTGAAAGGAGAATCAATAAGTAATGGAGACAAAAATCTAACGTGGAAAACCCTTGGTAGGGAAAAAAACCACGGATGAAAGGGAGAAATTCTCATTTATCTGGGCCTTGACAACCATTTTTACAAGTGGAAAAGGAAAAAAGTGGATCAATCTTCAGAGAAGCAGAGCTTCGCTCTCTATTTTTTCATCTCCCAAATGAGTGGGGGTCACTGCCTTTTATAGGCTTCGGTGGCTTGGAGAAGAAGCTTTGGAATTTCAACACGTGTCTTATTGAATTAGACCACGTGCTCTGCCAGCTAAGCTTCCAGCTAGGCTTCACCTGGTCGTTGAGCTGAGTCTTTTGACAGCTGTAACCCTTCTAGAAGGTTTCTTGTAATAACTAGCGTTATCCCGACGAGTTGAGAATGTATATCGGGGCAGTGAGGAGTGCTTCTGGTATGGTAAGTTGGCATTATCTTCCGATATGTGCTCTATTGGTGACTCATCGGCCCGATCTGATATGATGTGTTAACTCATCGGCCCTATCTGATTTGATGCAGGGTGATTATGCTTACGACATTGAGTGGTCGATCCGATATGGCATGAGAGATGGTTATTATGATTTGGGTTGATTCAATATGGGCCGGCCCAATCTCAACAAGAGACTTTATTATGTTGACACGTGGATGACTCTGACATGTTCCACGTGTTCTACCATCTTTCTCCCTATCACTTTATAAAAAAAACAAATATAACCGGGTAATTGAATACTTAAACCAATTTTTATGAAAAATTTACATTATTTTCAACAAATTTAAAAGATTATAGGGAATTTTTGAGCAAATGTTAAAAGTTTGGATCATAAAAAAAAGAATTGCCTTGTAATTTTTCTAGAAAACGGGGGGTAATGGGAAATAGAAAGGTGAGCAATTTTGGGTGGTTTTTTTTTATTTTTTTTTATTTTTTCATATGATAAGAACCTAAGCTAACTGCAAAACATTTGCTGCATCTCTTGAGGTAGTTGACTGAAGCTTTCATACACTATTGCTGCATTTGATCTACGGGCTTCTCTTGCCAACCAATCAGTCAAGCGATTTCCTTCTCTTGAAATTTTGTTAACCTTCCAGCTCTGGTTTGCTATCAGTTTTTGCTTACATTAATATCCAGTATTGATGTCGGGTAGGGTAGTGATTAACCTAGGGGCGGTGGTAAACATGGGGGATTGATAGAAGAACAAGAAAAAGGGAGGACAAACAGAGAAGAAAAGTCTTTGAAACTTTAAAAAGAAAATAACTCAATAATCAATGAATAAAATTTAACCCACAAGCCGAGTTTAAATAGCTAAAAAAAAACTAACCTAGATAACCTAGAAATTCTATCTTCTTATTCAAATTTGCCCAAATCGGCAAATTTTGGTCTAATAGAAAACTTATCTAATTCTAAAATAACAAAAAAAAAAAAACAGATAACTCCTAAAAATCCGAGTTCAAATCGGATTCATATCCTATCCTAAATTGGCATGCGTAGTATTGCCAAAAATGGAAAAAAACACCGAGAAACGAAGAAACGATGGGGAAAACAGTGAAATTTGAGGATGAAGGAAGGGTCCATCGAGCAAAGCTGGATGGACCCCACGTACGCGTCGAGACGAGCTTTCCGAATTGGAGTTGAGCGCGCGAATCCGATATCGGTAGCCAAAGTTATGGCCAAAATACCGAAACGTGTCCAAAGTGCTCCCCAATTCCGGACTTGGCTGGATCACCTTCCGCCTTTACGTCAGTCCGCCAAGTCGTGGTATGCCAAAGCTCTCATGATGCATTCAGACAGCTCAGCATCGTCTGACTCGGGCTCTCCTGCATCAAGTATCCCTCTTGTTCTCCTGTTATGGTCTTCCTCTCTGCACCAGCCTTTGCAGTCCCTCTCGCATAGCAATTGTGGGTGGTTAGATTTAATTAAAAGTGTGGTAGAAACTTGCACAAGGCAACAATTGAAATTTTTTATTTATTATTCAATTCACATTTAATGTCTTATTATTTTTGAAATGTCTAGCATCTTCTTCAAATAGATTCAATTTATAATTTATTATGATGAAACTACGGAAGATGCAGGTCAAGGATGGTATGTTTCAAGTACCAATCCACCATTTATGGATGAAATACATGAGTGAGTAATCATCCATCCAATATGAACAACTTTAGGAACTCTGGAGGAATCAATAAATATTTGTTTCTTCTTCTTGTTCTTTGGAGGAAAACTATTATATACCTTGGTTCTTCCCGCATGCAGTGGAATCAACCATTTTGGAAGGCCGTTTGGTTTCTAGGGTATCATTAGCTGGAAGTAGATAGAGATGCATTCAAGATAAAGTTTTTTTTTTTTTTTTGTCCCAGATTTATATTTTGGGATGAATATACATATCTCCAATCTAAGAAGACATTAGCAAACCAAACACATGATGATTTCAGTCTCAAGTTCGATGGCAAGGTACTTTTTCGACCATACCACACATGCACACTAATATATGTCATGGTAGACATGTCCAAAAAGGAGTGCAATTTGAGAAAGATGTGGGTGTTCTGAAGGACAAATATAGCCGGCCTGGAAGAAGAGTGATCCAGCTAGCTAATAATACCAAGGAGTTGCTGCATATGGGTGACAAGATTTAAGGTGAATGACTCCAAAGTTTTGAATAAGCAGTGGGGTCTGCACCAGAGGGCTGCTGTGAAATCTATCTGTGTGTGAAAGGTTGACTGCTGATGTCATGAAAACTATCTATTGTCGGCCTTTCTTCAATTTTTACTGCCTCACTTGAACTGGAGGATGAAAAAAGTTAGACGCTGTCAAAATTGTATTTTGGCTTGACTTTATCAAACGGTCAATATAGAAAGAATTTTTATCACTGGCAAAATATAAATCTCTTTCTATGTTTCTTTAGTAAAAAACTAATTAATGAGTTGCTGTCTAACAACTCCCAGTCTCCTCCTGATCATCAACAGGGCGTGTGTGTGAGAGAGAGAGAGAGAGAGAGAGAGAGAGTTTTTATGGTGGTGGTGGCCAGCCATGATCCTGGGCCTTGTCCTCTAGGGAAACCTCCTTGTCCCATTGTCTTAAACTTGAGTAGATAAGGGCAGTGGGGGTGGTAGAGGACAAGGGATGGAGTTTGGAGGCATTCATGGAGGCCTTCCTCCTTGTGAGTCTTCCCCACACACCTTCCTTCCACCCATGGAAAAGAAGAGCAAAAGAGCAACAGTGGGTGGTGCTTTGCTTTTGTTAGGGTCTGCTTGTATGGTAGTGAAGATAAGGAATAACAAGAGCAGTCTTATTCCGATCTGCTCACATGGAGACAAGGCCTCAAACCATGCTTAATTAATTAATTATATATATATATATATATATATTATAAGTGAGGAAGAGACTCTCTCTCATGTCTATCTCTATCTCTCTCCTGGAGACATGCATAAACACACACTCTCACACAAATTCCATATTCCCTAACAGACAACCAAACTAATAAGGACAAACAGCTTCGCTTTTGTCGCTTGGGCTCATCAGAAAACTGAGGTCCTCTTCCAGACCCATCTCCCCAAACTCTTCTTCTTGTCTCAAGACCATCCCTCTCCACCTGCTTGTCTCCTTCTCTCTTTACTTAGTAGAGCGGAAATTAATACAACAGAGCTAATTAAGGCAGATCTTGGCGGATCTTCTCCATCAGAAGAGAGTGACAGCGAAGAGAGCACCCTTGTGCTTTTTTCCATTTTGAGGATAGGATACATCTCGGAGTTTGAGCCTCCTTTCAGCCAGGTCAAGGTGAGAAAGATGCGTGTGCCATACTCCTTTTCCTCCTGTTCTTCCTAACTGTTTCTTCGTGTTCCTTCTTCTCGGCCACTCCAATACCCTGATCCGGTGATCCCCTAATCCCCTACTAAATGATCAGGTAGTGTCGATAAACATAACATCATCCATCCGAACCATCCGGAGATGGTCCAACAAGATCACGAAGCAGAAGCAGCAGCTTCTTCATCGGTGACCTCCTCACCGCTCCAATACTTCTCTTTCATGTCCATCTCGCCGGGATCCCCGTACGCTCCGTGGCTGCACGAGCTCAAGTCCGACGAGCGCGGCCTCTATCTCATCCACCTCCTCCTCAACTGCGCCAACCACGTGGCAGCCGGCTCCTTGGACCAGGCCAACACTTGCCTCGAGCACATCTCCCTCCTCGCCTCCCCCACCGGAGACACCATGCAGCGCATCGCCTCCCAATTCACCGAGGCCCTGGCTCGCCGCGTCCTCCGCTCCTGGTCCGGCCTCTACCGCGCCCTCAACTCCACTCTCAACCGCGTCCCCGACGCCCTCGCCGCACGCCGCCACTTCTTCGACCTCTGCCCCTTTGTCAAGCTCTCCTACCTCATCTCCAACCAAGCCATACTGGAAGCCATGGAGGGCGAGAAGGTTGTCCATATCATCGATCTAAACGCGTCCGAGCCCGTCCAATGGCTCGCGCTCCTCCAGGCCCTGTCCGCCCGCCAGGAAGGCCCTCCCCACCTCAGGATCACCGGCGTTCAACCCCAGAAGGAGCTACTGGATCTTACCGGCATGCGCCTCGCCGAAGAAGCAGAGAAGCTCGACATCCCGTTCCAGTTCCACCCCGTCGTCTCCAAGCTGGACAACCTCGACGTCGAGAGCCTCCGGGTCAAGACCGGCGAGGCCTTGGCCATCACCTCTCTCTTTCAGCTGCATTGCCTGCTCGCGTCCAATGAGGACAACGGGAATGGATTCCAGAAACTGAGCCTCACTCCCATTCCCTCCTCCGCCGAGAACAACTTCTTCCAATTCCGGCGAATTGCCCAGATGGGCCCTGGAACGCTCGGGGAGCTGCTCGAGAAGGACCTCACCAATGTCAGTGGATATAGCCCCAGCCCGGACTCTGCTTCCTCCTCGCCTTTCACCTTAGCACCGTCCCCCACGATGGAGACGTTCCTGTCCTCCCTGTGGGGGTTGTCACCTAAGATAATGATAGTCACTGAGCAGGAATCCAACCACAATGGCGCCGCCATGAATGAGAGGTTCATGGAGGCACTCAACTTCTATGCTGCCCTGTTCGACTGCCTAGAGTCCACCGTGCCGAGAATATCTCCGGAGCGAATGAAGGTGGAGAAGATGCTGTTCGGGGAGGAGATAATTAACATCATCGCATGTGAAGGAGGAGAGAGGAGGGAGAGGCATGAGAAGCTGGAGAAGTGGGTGAAGAGACTGGACATGGCTGGCTTTGCCAGAGTGCCCTTGAGTTACTATGGATTGCTTCAGGCCAAGAGGTTGTTGCAGAGCTATGGCTGTGATGGCTACAAACTCAAGGAGGAGAACGGCTGCTTTCACATTTGCTGGCAGGACAGGGCCTTGTTCTCTGTTTCTGCCTGGAGATGCAGGAGGTTTGATTGAGTCTGCTTTTGTTTTTCGTCATATAATTAATGTATAAAGAATTTGCTTCTTTTATGCCTTTTTCCTTTTCCCTTTTTGATCTTGTTATGATGGACAATGTTTCTAGAAATTAATGGTTTTAGCTTTAGACCTGATGATCTTCATTTTGGATGTTGAAGCAGCCTCTCTCTATCTATCTATCTATCTATCTATCTTGCTCTTTTTACTATGGACTGTGACTGCATGTGGACTACTGTGGTTTGTGGGACTATTTTTTTCCTCTAGAGTTTCTTCTTTCTTTCTTCCGTATTAGGAAAACAATGTCACCAATTGCAATTGTATTTCTTGTATGTATGTTGTTGGTGCGAAAATTGGATCAAACCCCAATTTCGACCGACACTTTGAATTTATATTGAAATGGAAAGGAGGAAATCAAGAGATCAAAGAGAAAAACTCAGAAAGTAAAGGAGACTCAGCAAATAACGTGGAAAACCCTAAAAATGAGGAAAAAACCCCGGTCATCTCCATGAAAGATGAAAATAACTAGAAATTCCACCAAGATTACAAAATGAAACTCCGTAAATAAGGTTGAAAGAAAAGAAATTCAAGAAGAGAAGAAGGAGGAGATGGAATGAAGCTCCAGTCCGAGAGAGCAGGCTTCACGATCAGAATCGATCCCTCTCTCGGGAGCGGGTATTTATAGGGCCCGAGGTCAGTGGTGCTTGGAGAAGAAGCCACCAATTCTAGCACGTGGGTGCCATGCCAACTCGATAAATCCATTTCAAGACGGTTCAGAAGTTTCTAGACCCCGCGTTCTCCAACTGCCTAACTGCTTATAATCATGGCGATTGAGCTTCTAGAAGATCTCGAGATATGCTGTGTTGAGAACTGCTGGAAGAGGATTTGAAGGTGGCCCGCCTTCATGTAAGTTTCCGAGCTCCTCCATGAGGACCTCGGAAATTATAATGAATTCCGAGGTGGAGGAGCTCGGCCACAGAGAGGAAGTAAGCCTTGCGCTGTAAGGACTGTCACGTGACTTGCACATGCTTAGATATCTGTGTGCCACGTGTCTTTGTTTATAACCACCCTATCATCAGTCCCCCTTCAAGTATGCTTGCGTTGAGCTCGGAAGATGAGCGAATGCCTTTGCGAATCTTTCGGCGAAGTTAGCTAAGCATCTTGGGCTTTGGAGGATCTTTTCTTTTCTGTTGATGTTTTCCGAGGTGCTATAGTCGTTAGATTAGCAAGCGTCTCTTTCGATGTACAGTGTGTGCATTTTTTGCTAGCCGCCGCATCTGTTTTCTATAACTTTTTCTCTAGTGACGGTATGGCGTGCAACAATGTGCAATGATGGGCTCGTTCTTCATGGTATACGTGGCATCCATCTACGGTGGCTCCGTAAGTAGCGATCCCTGTCTGTTAGATGAAGCGGACAGGTGTCCCTTGGATATCATTTCGTTTTCAAATGAGCCTTTCTGAGCCGTCGGATATTTCACGCGCCCTTTAAGTTTTATCAAATATTGCGTTGAACTTCGCGACGCAACTGCTTATCTTCTTCTTCTCCTTCTTCAAACCCTGACGGCGGAAACTGCAACTCACTTTTACCTGCAATTCTCTTGTTCTTTTTTCTGAAACTCCCCAAGGTATGGCCTCTTCTTCTCATACTGTTCCTTCGACTAGCAACGTAGGTGCAAAACGTAGCAAAAGGCAGTTTCCTTGTTCCAATTCATACCCTAGCATTCTTCATCAGGATGAAGTTGATGCTGTAACCAAATATTATAAGATTAGATATAAGAACTTCCAACCCGTAGTCAGGTTGCCTGATCCTTCTGATAGAGCGAGTTCCGGTAGGGATGGTGAACTTGTTATTTATGTAGATGCATTACTAGGAGGACTTCGACTCCCCTTTCCTCCTCTTTTCCTCGAAATTTTTCAATCTTTCAATATCTGTCCATCTCAATTAACCCCAAATTCTTGGAGATGTCTTTGTGGGTTTGTAACTGTGTGCCTTGATCGCCGAGTTACTCCCATATTGTCTCTGTTTGAGGCACTATTTTGCCTCAATAGGGAGTCCAATACAGATTGGTACTTCTTTGGTGCGAGGCCTGACAGACGTTTCTTAGGTCCTGTTCCGACCTCCATTAAGAGATGGAAGGAGAGGTTTTTCTTTGTTTCTTCTATGGGTTTCGGAGTTCGGACTGATTGGGAAGCACCTCGGACTCAAGTGTTGAGTAGAGAGAAGCTCTCCAAAAAAGAGACACGTCATCTGAAAAGGTTGCGTGAGTGCTCCCAGATCCCTCCTGACCTCTTCCTGACCAACAAAATCTTACGGAGGAGTGGACTTTTTGTAGTGAAGGGTAGGAACTGTTATACTTTCGTTATTCTTTTTCGAATTGCTTCTTTCTGTCGTTAACCAAATCTCTTTTCTTTCCAGGTGAAGGTATGGAAGCTTCCAAGTGCGCCAAGTCATTGTTGGATAAAGCCCGAGCTCGTGCCGAAAAGCTCAATACAGCACGTCTGGAGAAGCAGAAAAAGGCTGAGCTCCGGAAGAAAGTGGCTGCAGAGGAGCCCGGAACTGGGAGTACTAATGAACCTGCAGCTGTTGAAGAATCATCTACACCACAAGGAAATGACGAACTCCATCCTCCACAAGAAGTTGAGGTTGAACCGCCTACACATTCTGAAACTGTTTCAAGAAAGAGAGCCCGGGATTCTGAAGAGGTTGTCGAAGATGAACCAGCTCGGAAGATGGCTAGCAGGAAGAAACAGGTGGTCTCCAAAGGAAAGAAGAGACAGCCTGAGCCATCTCATCCTCCTAACACCGAGAGGGCGTTGGCCATTTCTCCCTTATCCGCGCGTGTTCCTACTGAAAATGACACTTCCGCGAGCGACGTTAATACGGAATTTCATCGCGGTAGTGAGGGAGGAGATTCACATGGACAGAGGAATTCGGGTGATCCCTTCCCTTCTGTTCCCACTGAAGAAGACATTTTTGGGCACATTCCAGATCTTCCAGAGATCCTCAGAGATTTTGCGGAGGACGAGGTTGAGATCATTGGGACCTCTGAAAGGGTGAATACTGACCCTACTATCAGCTTTGACCCAGTCCGGATTCGAGTTACTCGACCAACCCGCCCTTCCTCAAGTTTCCGAGCTTGTGGCCCCAGTTTTTCTGAGGGTTCTAAGGGATCATCTCACGTGGACCCAAGGGAAGGGATCCTGGTCGATGATCCTAAAGTTGCTGCTTCTGTAATTAAGTCGGCTTTGCCAGAAGAAATCGAATCTAGACTTGGACGTTTATCACGGCTTGATCTTGCCGAGCTCCTTCGCCTCCAAGGGCTTTCAGTAAGTGTTTCTTTATCTTGAACCCATTCCTGAATCAGGCCAATTTCGAACTTATTGTATCTTTGTTTTGCGTAACTTGTTCCTTAGCCATCATGAAGTATTTTGGAAGAAGAAGAGGAGAGCGGATGTCCTTGTTAGCTGAATATATCCCGGAGGAATGAGACTTAGGCGGAGGTCGGTCACTGCTTGAACACGGCATTGAAGAAGGCTTCCAAGAGAAGAACACGGCTGGTTGGGAAGAGTAAGTTAGATGCAATATTGAAACAATCCAATGAGAATGCCCAGAGACATTTGGAGAAAGAGCTTAAGGCCAAGGAGAAGATTTCATCTTTGGAGAAAGAGATTGCTGCTTTGAATGCAAACAATTCCGAGCTCCTCAAGAATTCGAAGTCTGCCGAGTCGGAGCGTTCCTTTGCAGAGAAAAAACTTTCAGAGGCCAAGGAGGAAGTTAAAGCTGTATCTTTGGAAATCACTTCCTTGCGAGGCGTCGCGGAGTTTTTGGAGAAAGAGAATGGCGAGCTTCTCAGGCAATTAAAAGACAATAACTCCACCTTGGTCACTATTACTTCGGAAAGGGATGCTTTAAGGAATAATCACGAGAGTATTTCCAAGGAGGTCGAAGCTTGTCGGAAGTCTTTGTCTGAGAGCAAACAAAAAGTGGAGGAGCTGGAAATGGTTTGCTCTGAAGCTCGTCAAGTGACTGAATCTGCTCTTGAGGAGGCGCGCGACGAAGGGAGGGAGGAAAGTTTTCCTGTTTTGAAAGAGTTTGTTCTGAAATTTCCGAATGCAGATTTCGCCAATCTTACATATATCGAGGCACTTGAAGCTCTTGCTGGTGGGACGCGGGATGCCAACATGGAGGAGGAGCTCGGAAACAATGATGGTGTCACTACAACTTTTCTGAAAGGGAGCGAGTAACCCAATTTTTGATGTGTTTCGTTCGCTTTATACTTGCCCCTTGTTGAAAGCGTGTAACTTTGTTTGTCTTTTCCTGTTACAAATGTTAGTATTATTTTGATAAATGAAATTCACTTTTACCTATGGAGCGAAAGCATTTTGAATTCTTTGTCATGCTTGTATTCCGCGCTTGTTCTTCCGTCCCTTAGTTGCCAACGATCAAGTTTTCTGTTGTGTGTTCTCTCTCAAGGTGATTCGAGCCTAGACCCGCTACCACCTTGTTTGGAGAAATGTGTTTGTCATTTGATTTCCTTAGTGTGCGTCCTTACTTAAGATGATTCGAGCCTAGACCCGCTATCATCTTATTTGGAGAATCACACAAGAATTCTTTGACTTTGGTTTCCGAGGTTCACCAGAAGAAGTTCGGATTTGTTGGACTAATTGCCGAGGGGATCTTTGATCAGTTGGCTCGTTAACGGAACCGTTCTCACTGGCTAGTTGCTATTGTGTCACAGCTCGAGCCTAGACCCGCTGCTGTGTAGCAACCAAGTACTTTGTGGGGATTTTTTAGGTTGTTTGCTATTTTCATCACAGCTCGAGCCTTGACCCGGCCGCTGTGAGTTAGCAAGAAGTTCTTTGTGTTATGCTTAGTCACATGGTAGAACAGGAAGCTTTATTGATAATACCGCCTAAGATGTTCGGAATTGTAAGGGCGTTTGAGTCTTTTTCCGTCCATCTTGGAGAGCCAATAGGTGCCAGGACTTACAACCTTGGTTACAACATAAGGGCCTTCCCAATTAGGATTAAGCTTCCCTGTTCTACTTTTGTTGCCTTCAAAAATGTTCTCCCTCAAGACCAAGTCTCCTACTTGGAATGTTACCTCTTTCGCCTTGACGTCGTAGTGACGTTTGACCTTCTGGCGATATGCAGCAGCTCGGAGGGCAGCTTCTTCCCTTCTTTCTTCCAAAGTAAGAATCGAGTTCAGCTCGAAGTACTTCTTCGTTGCTTGTCGGATCAAAGGTCTGGATTCGTGGAGTTGGGACCTCAATTTCGGCAGGGAGGACTGCTTCTACTCCAAATGCAAGAGCAAACGGAGTCTCTCCAATAGGAGTCCGGCAAGTAGTTCTGTAGGCCCAGAGTGCCCCTGGCACCTCATCTACCCAATTAGATTGATTCCGGAGCACTCTAGTCTTGAGGGTGTGAAGCAAGGTCCTATTCGTTACTTCCACCTGCCCATTTGCTTGAGGGTGAGTAACCGAAGTAAGCCTGTGCTCAATTCCGAGCTCCTCGCAGAAATTTCCGAACGCAGCATTCGCAAACTGTCTCCCATTGTCTGTGATGAATGCTACTGGAAGCCCAAATCGACAAATCACTGACTTCCACAGAAATTTCCGACACACCTTTTCAGTGATGGAGGAGAGAGGCTCTGCTTCTACCCACTTGGTGAAATAATCAATGGCAACAATCAAGAACTTCATCTGCCGAGCTGCTTTCGGAAAAGGGCCAAGGAGATCTACTCCCCAAAGCCTTGAAATGGCACGGTACTCACTATGGGGTGAGTTGAGAAGGCTGGGCGTCATTTGGATATTTGAATAAGCGGCCACGCATCGCATCTCTGGACAAATGCCTTTCCATCTTTCAGCAAAGTGGGCTAGTAATAACCTTGTCTTAGAATTTTATGACAAAGTGCTTTTCCCCCTGTGTGATCTCCTGCAATACCTTCATGGATCTCTTGAAGGATATAATTTGCTTCACTTGGACGCAAACATCTCAACAATGGGAGAGTAAATGATCTTTTATAAAGGCGTCCATCCAGAATAGTGAAGCGGTTGGCCCTAACCTTGATCTGGCGTGCTAGCTTCGGATCTGAAGGTAGAGACCCATCTTGGAGGTAATTTAAGATTGGATCAATCCAGCATGGTTGATTCGTCACCTCAAATAATTCATCTTCAGGTCGGCAATCAATCGTCCTCGCCGGCAAGTACTGAACATTGGCGGGGGACGTTACTTCAACTTTGGAGGAAGCAAGTTTTGAGAGGAGGTCGGCCTTTTGATTTTCTGCCCTCGGAATCTTTGCAATGGATAGTTTCTGGAAGCTAGCAGCTAGTTTTTGCACCAAGGTTTTGTATCTCACCATGTTTTCTTCTTTCGCCCCGAATTCCTCGCTCATGTGACCAACAATTAGTTGGGAGTCCGTGTTTGCCAACAAATGCTGGACTCCAAGGCCTCTTGCCAACTGCAGGCCTGCAATCATGGCCTCATACCGGCCGTTGTTGTTGGTCGCCTTGAACCCAAACTTTAAGATTACCGAGGTGCTCCATCCTGAAGGGGATTGCAGCACAATGCCAGCTCCGGAATTCTCGGCATTCGCTGAGCCGTCGGTATGTAACACCCATTGCGCCATAGAAGAGGAACTCGGTTCAGAGGGATCCATTAGAATAGCTTCTCCAGAATCAGTGATTGTGAGCTCGACGATGAAGTCAGCCAGGACCTGACCTTTGATGGCTGTGCGAGGCTCGTAAGTGATGTCATACTCACCAAGTTCAATAACCCACTTCGTCAATCGTCCAGAGGCATCTGGGCGATGGAGGATTTGCTTTAAGGGCTGGTCTGTCAGCACCTTAATTTTATGTGACTGGAAGTAAGGACGAAGTTTCCGAGCTGCTGTGACTAGTGCATAAGCCAACTTCTCGAGAAGATGATACTTGGATTCTGCATCATTGAGAACTTTGCTAGTATAATAGACCGGTTTCTGGATTCCATCTTCCTCTTTAGTGAGAACCGAGCTCACCACCATATCAGAAATTGCCAAGTAAATACTGAGTTCCTCCCCTGGCTTTGGTTTGGAAAGTAAGGTAGGTGACTGCAAATATTCCTTCAACT
Source organism: Dioscorea zingiberensis (assembly GCA_026586065.1). Classification (NCBI taxonomy): domain Eukaryota; kingdom Viridiplantae; phylum Streptophyta; class Magnoliopsida; order Dioscoreales; family Dioscoreaceae; genus Dioscorea; species Dioscorea zingiberensis. The sequence goes on along the minus strand of CM048820.1, from coordinate 31,487,715 downwards.
GTGTGAGGGCTTTTTCACACTCTTCGGTTCATTCTACCTTTGGTGCTTTCCGAAGTGCTCGGAAAAATGGAAGATTCTTCTCCCTGGACCTCGAAATGAATCTCCCAATCGGTGCCAGCTTCCCATTCAGACTTTGTATTTCCTTAATGGTTCTGGGGGACCTCATCTCCAAAATAGCTCGGATTTGTTCTGAGTTGGCCTCAATCCCTCTCTCTGTGAGCATAAAACCCAAGAACTTTCCTGAGCGGACACCAAATGCACATTTGGTTGGGTTGAGACTCATTCCATGAGCTCTCAGTGTTTCAAATGTTTCTTGGAGGTCGGTAGTATGATGCTCAGCAGAGGTGCTCTTCACGAGGATGTCATCGACGTATGCCTCGACATTTCTCCCCATTTGTTTCCTAAAGACCTTATTCACTAGTCTTTGGAAGGTTGCTCCCGCATTTTTCAAGCCAAACGGCATCACCTTGTAGCAGTAAGTCCCTCGGGAAGTAATGAAGGCTGTCTTTTCTTCATCTTTTCTAGCCATTTTAACTTGGTTATAACCAGAATATGCGTCGAGAAAACTGAGCATCTCATATCCTGATGTGGAATCTACCAGATTGTCTATCATAGGCAGGGGGTAGCAATCCTTGGGGCAAGCTTTATTGAGATCTGTGAAATCAACACACATACGCCATTTTCCGTTGGCTTTCTTTACAAGGACAACATTGGAGAGCCATTCGGTATTGGACCTCCAATGAACTCACTTTAAGCAACTTCTTGACCTCCTCTTCGACTTCGGTCACATGTGACATAATTTCTTCTCTTCTGTATCACCGGCTTGACAGCTGGATCAGCATTTAAGTGGTGTTCCATCACCTCCCTTGGTACTCCCGGCATGTCCTCGGCTGTCCATGCAAAAACATCCGAGTTGGCCTTGATCAATTCGAGGAGTTGTTTCTGCTGATCAGCACTGAGCCCAACTCCAAGCTGCACAGTTCGCTCCGGTAAGGCCTCGTCGAGTGGTAAGGCTGCGAGTTGCTCGACTGGGGTAGGCCTGCGGGCTTCTCTCTTCTCATCTTCCTGCTGGAAATCTTCTATAGCTAGAGACTCAGAAGTCTTACTTGTATCGCCGAGTTGTCTCTTCAGTGTGGCAAGGTAACACTGCCTGGAAGAGGGTTGATCCCCCTTCACTTCTCCACAGCCGTGATCAGTCTGAAATTTTAGCTTCAAATGGTATGTCGAGGGCACAGCTCTGAGTTTGTTGAGAGAAGGTCTTCCCATAATTGCGTTGTAACTTCTGGGTAAATAGGATCTCCGGTAAATCCAGCTAAAGGAGTCTTGCATGGTTTAAGATTCTCAGCTCCGATTTTCATTCTGTCAAACACATCCCAGAAAATTATGTCAACCGAGCTCCCAGTGTCAACTAGCACCCTGTGCATCCTGTAGATCCCAATATCAAGGACCACGACAAGGGCGTCATCTTGTGGTTGACAAATTCCCTTCAAATCTTCTTCAGAAAATTCAATTGGGAGAGTAGTTCGGCTCTTCTTCTGTGGTGCAAGCTCCTGCATCGTACCCACCATGCGAGCATAACTCCTTCTGGAGGATGAAGTTTCTCCTCCACATCCTGGCCCGCCGGCTATGACAGTGAGATCTATCTTCTTCCGAGGAGGTTCTGACTGGGTGTGCTGTTCCTCCTTCTTACTAGTTTCTTGTTTGAGGAATTCGCTCAGCTTCCCTTCTCTAACGAGATCCTCTATTGCATCTTTGAGGTGGATGCAATTTTTTGTGGTATGACCTCGGACTTTGTGGTAAGTGCAGAATTTGCCGCTTCTTTTAGGAGGTCTCCTTGGACGGGCTCCGGGCAGGTATCTTCTTATCTTGGATGCATCATGATATGTTCTCTTGAAGTATTCAAGGGAGTATAATTGTCATACACAGGCGAATCTGGGTTTGTTTTGGTCGGCGCCTCTATCATCAGCACGAGGAGGTCGGTACCGGGTTTGCTCCATATCTCTCCGCGGTGCCCGTTCACTTCTTCGACTCTCCTCTCTGCGGAATTCCTCTGCTCGCTGAAGGGCCTGTTCTTTCCTTCCTGCCTTGAATTCGTCAGAGGCAATGTACTTCTGAGCTCTGCTCATCACTTCGGACAGATCCCTCGGAACATCTCGAGTCAGTGAATCAAGGAATGGGCATTCCCGCAGCCCATCTAGTATTGCTCCAACTACCATGATAGAATCCAAATCAGACATCCCATGAGTTTCTTCATTGAATCTATCGAGGTAGTTCCTGAGAGATTCTCCCTCTCTCTTGCACCTCAAAGCATATAACTTTCCTCTTACGCCCGTCGCAATTGGCAAAACGGCGAAGAAAGCGATCAATAAGTGATCGAAGTAGGCAATCTTTGCCTTGGTAGGCTTCAAACCGATCATATGCGATTCGGATAAAGTCTTCGAGAAACCGCGACATAAGACCACCTCGGAAGTGCCATTCACTGTCATCTCGGAGCAGTATCTCTCTACGTGCTCATTTGGATCTGAGGTACCATCATAATATCTGGTGTTTGGGGGAATGTATTTCTGCAGGAAGGGGCTTCCCAAATGGCTCGATAAAGGGAGAGCGGAAACGTGAATACGTTCCTTAAGACGCCGCTCTCTGGGAGAGATATCCCCGACGCGTCCTCTTTCATACTCCCGGGGGTATGCGAGGGAATGATGTCTCGACCCATGTCTCGGGGAGATATGTCGAGGTGAGCGACTTCGAGCGGGGGCGAGGCGTGTAGCATACCGGGGAGAGTACCTCGGAGAATAAGGTCGCACTCCATGCTGAGCGGTAGGTCTGTGTGTGAGGACGAGGTGGTGATCTCGAAGGAGGTCGGCTTCTCCTCTCATGCCCTCCAGAGGAGTGATGCCGCCGATCTACTCTTCTTCGACGGGGGGGATCAGAACTCTCTGAAGATGATGCAGGGCTCCTCTGTTCCCTGGAAGAGCGCCTTTGACGGGCTGGGCTATCTTGATGTGGTGGTGGGGGTGGTACAGTAGCCTGTGAGACATGGCGTTCAACAGCCATGATCGTGGTAGTGAGCGCTGCCAACTGTCTCTCCACAGCAGTGAATCGCTCTTCTGGAATGGCCACCAAATTTGATTGAGCTAGTGGATTCTCACCAACTGTGGGAGCTCCATTAGGAGCTGCTGGGGTGTTCACTTCTCCCACCATGGATGTCTCTGGAACTGGAATCCTCCATTGCAGAGTGCAGTTCTGCCTTGATCTCCTGGTTGCAGGCATGGCTTCTTGCTCCTGTCCCCACAGACGGCGCCAAAAATGTTGGTGCGAAAATTGGATCAAACCCCAATTTCGACCCACACTTTGAATTTATATTGAAATGGAAAGGAGGAAATCAAGAGATCAAAGAGAAAAACTCAGAAAGTAAAGGAGACTCAGCAAATAACGTGGAAAACCCCAAAAATGGGGAAAAAACCACGGTCATCTCCATGGGAGATGAAATTCACTAGATCTTCCACCATGATTACAAGATGAAGCTCCGTTAATGAGGTTGAAAGAGAGGAAATTCAAGAAGAGAAGAAGGAGGAGATGGAATGAAGCTCCAGTCGCCGAAGAGACAGGGCTTCGCCGGATCAGGAATCAGATCCCTCTCTACTGGGGAGCAGGGGTATTTATAGGGCCTGGAGACTGGGGTGGTGCTTGGAGAAGAAGCCACTGAATTCTAGCACGTGGGTGCCATGCCAACTCAGTAAATCCAGCTCAGCACGGTTCTAGAAGTTTTTAGACCCCAGGCGTTCTCCAACCGCCTCTAAGCTTTACATGGCCGTCGAGCTTCTAGAGATCTCGAGATATCTTTGTGTTGAAGCTAGCTGGAAGAGGATTTGAAGGTGGCCCGCCTTCATGTAAGTTTCCGAGCTCCTCCATGAGGACCTCGGAAATTATAATGAATTCCGAGGTGGAGGAGCTCGGCCACAGAGAGGAAGTAAGCCTTGCGCTGTAAGGACTGTCACGTGACTTGCACATGCTTAGATATCTGTGTGCCACGTGTCTTTGTTTATAACCACCCTATCATATGTATATAATATAATTCCTCAATTTTAGATTGCCATCCTTCACAGTGCGAGCAATCTCTTTGCCCTTGTAATTCTAAATACACTTCATTTTTTTTTTTTTGAAAAGGCTAAATACACTTCATATTCATCCACTCTCTATGACTTCAAAAAATGATTGAGGCATTCTCTTTTTAACTGCTTGGACGTTGAGGTACAAAAGGAGTTTATTTATTTATTTATTTATTTTTTACTTCCTCTTTAATCTTTGAGTGCATAATAATATTCCTAAAAATGAAGGGTTACAGTCAATATGAAATTTCAAACCTAGGTTGCTTTTATTCGTATAGACTATACAGTTTGTTCTGTCTTTTACACAGACCACAAAAGATAGTTTTATCATTTTGAATAGAAATTTTCAAAACATTATAGTAATGATCCAAGTATATAACCCTTCTACATCCATTCAATAAGTTATGCTAGATTATAATCTTATATGGTTATAGCTTAACATATTGTAAGCAAATTCTTTGTCCTTAAAACTTTTACCTAGTAGGTATCACTCTCTTTGATCTCTCATATTTTTTATCAGTTGTAGGTTTGACTGATTATATTTTCCTTTTCTTTTTATTTTGACATAATTTATAAGAATTATCTTCTTGTTTGACTTCTTTCATCATTCAACGCATAATATTTGTGGAAATGAAATTGAAGCCGGTGTTACTATCATTGGTACCGTATGGACATCATCAACTTACTTTTTATGATTTTGAAAGAGAATTTTTGTTACCTTGTAGTGAAGGGTGGAAGTACATTGTCTTGCAACATATATGGTATATGTTACTCTGCTCTTCTTTAGTTGATTGCATCTTGTATATCTATATCTTGATTAGTGTAGCCAACAAGTTTGCTCTTATAATTTTCACCTAGAACATATTTACTCCCATTCTCTCATATTTCAAACATTTTCGGGTTCGCATTTATTGAAGGACAAGAAGTTTCTATTCTTGTTTGGGGGTATAGAAGGTATGATTGATTAAGTTTGTTAATTCTAGGAGTGTTCCAGTGAGACTGCTTCCCGTTTCTCTCACTCACTCTCTTCGTCTCTCCTCTACTTGCGATGGCGAGTGGGGGCGGAGGGATGGGAGCTAAGACCCAAACTCCGCCTGTGCAAACAAGGAAATCATGGAGCTAAGTTGTCTCCGGCAAACCGAAGGAAAAGGTCTTTGGCAATGAGACCATCAACTCACGTGACAACTTCGAAAGGCTGAAAAAGCTCCACCATCTAAGGTTCAAACCTAATGCTAAGTTCCGATCACAAATCCATGAGAGAATGCAAACAGTATTATATGGAAAATTTCTTGAAAAGGTGCTTCCCCTGGAGTAGGTGAGGGCGGCTCTGTCCAATCTCTGGAAGGAATTTGGCAAGTTTGCCATCCCCGACATGCCAAACGGCTTTTATTATATATGATTCAAGACATCTGAAATGGTGGTGAAGGCGATATGGTATGGCCCTTGGACCATCAGTAGCATGATTCTCCAGCTCATGTCTTGGAGGGAAAACTTCCAACAAGCCTTCGAGAAGTTAGAGACTGTAATGGTATGGATCCAATTTCACCATCTACCTATGGAATTCTGGGAACATGATTCGCTTGAAGATCTTGGATCTCGACTTGGACAGGTACTAAAAATTGAGTACTTTGAGTGTGGACTCACATAAAATAGAGGAAGGTCGAGCAAAGTATGCTCGTCTATACATAGAATTGGATCTGTCAAAGCCTCTCCAGACTGGAAGCTGGGTAGGAGAAGATGAGGAAGAGGCTCTAGTTGCCTTGTTGTATGAGAAAATCCCATCTTTTTGCTTCCAATGTGGCCGGATTGGGCACACCGTCAATTCATATAATATGATTCCTTACAGCTCAAAGGGTAGTGGGGTGGATAAGCCACGACCTGAGGACCAGATGGAGGGTCCGCAGTCCATGATCCATGATGTGGTGAGGCAAGGAAGTCATGTGAATGAGGATGAAGAAGACCACCCAAAGCAGGATGGGGAGCCAAACAAGCAGGCGGTTTACGGGATATGAATGATGGCAGATCCTCGTCGTGGCAGGGGTCGCGATCGTGGCCCTGCATTCGTCCCTTGGTCAGCGGTGACTAGTACGTGGCAGGGTGATCAGAACACCAACAGGCACATGGGATCACCTGCTGGTGGAAGAGCAACACGTGGAGGTAGAGGGGGCTTTGGGGCTGGGAAGCCAAACCAATCTTGAAGTACGATGTTGATGCATCAAGAGGGTGCATCAACGGTTGAGGAATGACCCCCAATTGATAACCCTAATCGAGACCTTATTCCACAATCAACAGTCCAAAGTAAGGGCAAAGCCATCATCCTTCTTCCTCAGAGAGCAGGAGACCCTACCGTTGCGTCCTCCTCCTCGAAAGGGACAGATAAGTTACCATTACCTATGATACCACCTTCCCCTGAGGAGACTTTTGATGCAAGATGTCAGACCAGAGATTGATCTCATCACATCATTGGACAGACCTAGCAGAGCAAACTCCCATGGAGATAACACATCACAAGGTCAAATTGTTCCAGTGGATGCTCACTCCCATTTGGTGGAAAGGGTTACCCAGGCTGTCAAGTGAAAGCAACAACAAGCAATCAATGATCAAACCATGGTGGAGGCAGCGAATGAACCAGCAACATGAACTCTTTGATGATGATACTTCGTTAATACAAATCCAAAAGGATGCAAAACTGGAAGCTCTAGCAAGAAGGAGCAAACTCAAGGACTCCACAAGCCAGAAGAAGGTTCGTGTGGATGCTCCGGCTAAGATGACTTAAAATCATCCTTAAGAGGATTTCCTAACTTATCTCCTTTTCAGCTAAGTTTTATTATGAATTCTCTTAAAGTAATTTGCTAGAATTGTAGGGGTTTTTCAAATCCCAGGACAATCAACAGAATCAAAACTATCATGAGGAATCTTCAGCCTGATATGGTGTGTTTAGTAGAGACCGGCGCTAATGCAACTCGAGCAGTCAGCCTGTGCAATAAATTTTGGGACATCATCCCGGCTCAGGGCATGTCTGGAGGAATCATCACCCTTTGGAAACAAGGGTTGGGTTGGGTAACTCCTATTGCTCTCTCTAGATTTTCTTTACACTTGATTGTTTCATCTACTAAACCCAAAGAATGGATTCATTCGGTAGTTTACAATTCCCAAAATATTCAAATCCAAAAATCCCTTTGGTTGGACTTAAATGTTTTTTCCTTTCTCGATTTACCCTAGATCTTAATGGGTGACTTTAATGCAATCCTCAATACTCAAGAGCATAGGGGTGGTCATTTTGATTATTATTCTGCAAAATCCAAACTTTTTAATGAATTTCTGTCTTCTAATCAACTATTTGATTTAGGTTTATGTGGATCAAATTTTACTTGGTGTAACAACCAACTTGGCTTAGCCAGGAGATGGGCCAAACTTGATCGTGTCTTGGCTAATCATGCTTGGTTGTCAAATTTTGAATATTACTATAATAAGCATCTACCGAGAGTATCCTCTGATCACTCCGCTATGTTCTTGTCTGCTAAGTTTTTCTCACATTACAAACAAAGAGTTTTTCTTTTTGAAAATTACTGGTTTGAGCATGAAAATTATCATCATCTTGTTTGTAGTGCATGGAACAGTAGGACAGTAGCTTCTCCCATACATGCTTTCACTCACTTTGTATCTAGAACCAGATTTCAGCTTTCCAAATGGAAGTAAAATGGCCTAACCCCAATTGATAGGGACACTACTAAAAAAGGAGACAGTAGCTTCTCCCATGTATGCTTTCACTCACTTTGTATCTAGAACCAGATTTCAGCTTTCCAAATGGAAGTAAAATGGCCTAACCCCAATTGATAGGGACAATACTAAAACAGAAGAAGAAATTACCTTCCTTGAGAACCTTGAGTCCAACCTTGACTATTCTGACCTCAATAGTTTCCCTCTAAGGGGACTATACAATAAGCATTCCGCTCTTCTTAGACAAAATTCTATTCGTTGGGCCCAAAGAGCAAAATTATTGTGGTTAAAATATGGAGATTACAATATAAGCTTTTTTCATACACAAGCTAAATAACGGGACATAAGAATAAAATATCTGCTATAATTGATGATCAGGGTATTCTCCATACTGACCAGTCAAAGATAGGTCAAGCTTTCTCTGAATTCTATGCTAAGCTCTGGACATCCACTAGCAATGCTTCTGTAGAGGATTTAGCCCTGAGCTTACTAAATTATTTGCCTACATTGTCTGATGTAAATAGAGAGTCCTTAGTTAGACCTGTTTCTAGTGCTGAGATTTATCAAATCCTCAAATCCATGCTCGAAGGGAAGAGCCCTGGTGTAGATGGTTTCAGTCATTTAACCTTGCTGGTAGATCAACCTTTGATAACATAATTGCAATTCAAGAGATAGTGCATTCTTTAGAACAAGATTCCCAATACCTCCCTAGGATGATTTAAAACTAGATATCGACAAGGCTTATGATGCCCTAGAGTGGAATGTCATCCTTGTCACTCTAAAAGCTATGAATTTCCCTGAAATTTTGATATCTTGGGTCAAGTCATGTATTACATCTACTAGCTTTTCTTTTCTAGTGAATGACGAGTCTACTGGATGGATTTATAATAGTAGGGGCATCAAACAGGGGGATCCTCTATCCCCTTATCTGTTCCTTCTGGTCTCTTAAAACCTAACTGCTATCCTTAATCGTGCTATGCATTTAAATCTTATACCAGGTTTTGATAACAGACTACAATGCAACTTTAACCATTTACTATTTGCTGATGATGCCCTCATTGTTACCAGAGCCTCTAGATCAATTGTTAGGAACTGTAGGTTATGCCTGGACATTTATAGCAAACTCACAGGACAGATGGTTAATTTATTCAAATCCACCATCCACTTCCCAACTTGGTTTAATAGGAAAATAAAGTCTTCCATTGAAGGTATTCTTGATATGAAAGCTGGTACATACCCTTTTAAATACTTGGGAGTCTTAGTCTCCCCCAAAAGAATACTTGTCAATCATTGGCAGCCTTTAATTACCAGGACAAATAATAGCCTTGATGCATGGAACCCTTCTTCCATATCTTTAGCTGGCAGAACTGTTCTGGTTGATTCTTCATTGATGTATATTCCTATATGTCCTATGTCATACTATTCTGTTCCTGTCTCTGTAATTGATCAAATTTCCAAGTTATCTCAAAAATTCCTTTGGGATAGAGGCACTGCTGGTGGATAACTCTATAAACTGGAACATTACTACATTTGCAAAATCTGAGGAAGGATTGGGAATTAGGAATCTGAGAAATACCCAAACTTCCCTTATGACAAAAAATATTTTTGCCCTTTTAAATGAAGATAACAAAATATAAGTGAAGATTGTTCTTTTAAAATATGGTAAACTCAATCCTTGGAATATTCCTAACTTGGGGTCTGCATCATGGTTTTATAAAATGCTTTGTAAAACTTTTTTTCTATTAGGTCAAACTTTTTTATCACTGCTTGCAGTCCTATGAATACCGGTTTTTTTGGATGATCCATGGATGTTTGATATACTAATATCCCTTAAGCCTACCTTCATTAATATGCAGCAATCTTTTGAAAGTTTGACTCTTGAGGATTTTTTGAATGGAAACAAATTACATTACCCTGATATCACAACCTGTTTTGGTCAGTCCCTGGACTGGAACCAATTGAGCAAGATTTCATATGATGTAGATAATAGCAAATATTGGGTTTTGTCCTCCTCTAGGTCATCAATTAATATTGCCAGAGAGGTCTATGATTCCTTGAATCAGGATCATACCTTAGAGGCAAACATTTGGCAGGGATGGCACAAAATTTGGAAGCTCCCAGTAGCCCAAGAGTTAAAATCTTTATATGGAGAATAATTCATGGCAAGCTTCCCACATATGAGCACTTATATTGTCTGGGCATTGGACCCCAACCTTTATGTCCTTCTTGTGGGCTAGCAAATGAGACTATGAGACATGTTATGTGTCTTTGCAAAACAACTAGACAATGTTGGGATTTGGTGTCCAATTACACTGGTTTTGATATTAATCTCTTGGAAAATTTTATGACTGGTGATTGGATCTTATCTAGTGGTGAATCAGGTAATGATAAAGCATTGGTGGCAACTTGTGCATGGTATATCTGGAAAGCCAGATGTAATCTTGTCTTCAATAATTAATAGGAACACACATCCTGTGCAGATATTCAACCAGGCTATTGCTACTACTCAGGAATATTTTGGGAAGTTGAGAGGCCAAATCAGGGAGTATAAGTAATTCTGTTTACAGTCATAATATTAAAATTATGTGTAATACATCTTGGACTGATGACTCTTATTTCTGTGGTATAGGTTTTGTAATTATCAAGGGCCAAAGCTTAATTCAGATGGCGGGATGTGCAGCAGTGTTAGCTGATTCAAGTCTTGAAGTAGAACTTCAAGCTATTATCACTACCTTGGAACATTGCAGAGCCAAGAATCTGGAACCAGATAAAGTGTTTTCAGATTGTCTACAAGCAATACAGCTAATCAATCATGAAGTATCTAATGTTGGTGGACAATATCAGAGGAATATAAACCATATCAAACAACTTATGATGTTACAACCAATGATGGAATTGCGATATTGTCCAAGAGATCTAAACTTTATAACTGATGCATTAGCCAACCATACTAGATGGAACCCCATGTTGTCTCTGTACCACAGAGGAGAGGATCGACCCAAATGGACTGAGGAATTAGTGTACGCACCTGGGCTGCACTTATGAAGATCTTTGTCTGTTTATTGTAGTTTTTTAGTTTTATTTAATTAGCTTGTACTCGCTCTTATCTTGTCAAAAAAAAGAAGAAGGTATGATTGATTCTAGTTTTTCCTTTTATCTTCATGAAATAATCCATAAGAAGTTTACTTCTCTTTTGCCTTGCTCCAAGATCTAAGAATGCATATTATTTCTAGAAATGAAGCGTTACAGAACTAATGTTGACATAACTTGGAGCCTATGTTAATTACATTGTACTAAAGGATTGTTGAACTATATCAAGTTGTATGTCTGTAATATATGTCATGCTTCTCTTCTCTCTATATATATATATATATATTTTTTTTTTTTTGGTAAAGAGAGTCTATTAGCCTAACAGATAATCAAAGTTTACAAAACAAAATTTGAAGATATAGGAGCTACTTGAGCTCTCCAAGAATTCAAGAGACAAACTGCTTCTACTGCAACCTTAGCTTCTTCTCTGTCAACTATCTTTGTTTCTCCTCTCCTTGCTTCCTTTGCTAGCAAGTCAGCTATTTTGTTATTATATCTAAGAATGAGGTTCAAGCTCTATTCAACAATCACTGCCAACAGGCCTTTGCACTCTTTAGTTATTGGTTTTGTCCTCCATTTGTTGTCCTTACTCCTCAGGTAGAAGGTCCGTGGTATATACTAATTATCAGTATATATAGTGATAAATGCTCTTGGCAATTTGATCAACTCCTTGAGTCCTTCTCTAATAGCTTGCATCTCAGCTTCAAATATGATTGGGCTTGACAGGTTTTCATTCTTACAGATAAAAGGAGACCCTTATCAGATATAATTACATAAGCTATTCCTGCTAGTCTGTCTTTTTCTCTCCATGAGTCATCTATGAAAAGTGTTTATTTTCTCTATTCTCTGTTCCAATTTCGTACCACCTCCCTGCCTATCTTCTCAATAGATGGTTGTTGCTGATTGTATTCTTGATTCACTATGATACTCCTCCTTGCCACTCCCTTGGGGTTAACATCGCGATGTATGCAGAAGGACTCAAGACAACTCCAAGGAAAATTTGGGCATCGCGATGTACGCAGGTTGCATCGCGATGCCTACAAGAGGCAGCAAGCATACTTCTCTAGATTTCATTGACATCGCAATATACACAGGGCACATCGCGATGTCCATATTAGAGCCTCTCTCGAGTTGGAGCAGTAACACGATGTACGTAGGTCACATCACGATACCCAGATTTTTGAGCTTCTATATGTAGGGAAAATCGTGATGCTTTTTACATGAGTTCACAAGTTCCATCCACATCGGGATGCTCGCCCAAAGATCACAATGCCCAATGCGGAAAGGGTATAAAAAGACCCAAATTTCTAGGTTTTGTTATCTTTTGTCTCCAGTAGTGGCAGCGAGTAGAGGGTTACAATTCGAATGCTTCAATTGCGTTCTGAAGCTTGGGTTACTCGAATCAAGAGGGGGAATCATAAATATTTTGTTCTTGAATGCTTATGACCTCATGTTTATGTTAATGTTGTCATTGTTTTGAATCAATCCTTTGTAATGGCAGGTTGAAAGTCTATTCTAGGATTATATGAACTTAATAACTTGATATTTTAATTATTCTATGTTTGCTTTGATTGAGTTGTTATGGATATTCCTTTGATTCTATACTATCTTTAATCATTTGTCGATGGGTGATAATATACCTTAGTTCTCTATGCATAGACATGTGTATGTGAGAATCGTATTAGAATCATAGGGTGGAGTGGAGTGACAGCCGTAGTTACTATTAGCTTAGATATAGGTATTGGTATTCCATGGCGATGGTAGAGTTTTGGTCCTAAAATGCTTCTCCTTACCGCATATATATATGGGGAGGAATCGAAGCATGTTCCTAAAACATAAGGAACTTGTAGGATGTACCCGGAATACACACAAGTGCTGGATTTATCATTGATTTAACCTGTATCCATAGCAACAACATCATAGCAAGCATAGGAGAACATCTCTACAAGTCATTAGATCCATACAACCCCAGAAGCTTTAATTGATTGAGAAAACCCAAAGCTACCTCCGTAATTCCTACACCTTCTTAGGATTTAGACACATATTTTCACTATATAATTGACTGACTCTTTAAGCAACTTAGTACACTATTGTTATGTTAGACCTAACACACCATTCCTTGAGGATTTGACCCGGTACCTACTAGATTTTATTACTTATGACCACGTACGCTTGCGTGCGGAGGCTCGAGTGCTTCTACTCGTAGCTGACGGTCAACACCAACTTGTTGCAAAAGTCCCTAAACTTATGATTGTCGAACTGCCTACCATTTGTCCATAACGAAAGCCACTGGGATGTCAAATCGCCAGGTGATAACTTTCTAGATGGCTCTGACACGCTTGCTCGGTGATTTTGGCCAGCGGCTCAGCTTTGACCCACTTTGTGAAATAATCCATGATGAATATTAAGAACTTAAGCTGCCTGATCATCATTGGAAACGGGTTGAGGATGTCTATTCCCCAGATCGTGAACGGCTTTGGGCTCACTAGGGGGGTGAGTATGGTAGCAAGTTGTCTTTGAATTCAGGAATGTAACTGGCAAGCTTCGCACTTTAGGGCAAGGGTCTCAGCGTAATCAGCCAAGTCGGTCAATAATATCCTTGTTGTAAGACATTATGGGCCAGGGATTGGGTTCTAAGATGGTTACCACTGCCATCTCTATGGATTTCTTGGAGGGCACCTCAGAAAGGGCATATTATATGACCTTTTCTAGACTCAATCGTCAATCAAGGTAAAACGGGTCGACCTAAGGACCACTTTCCAAGCGCCCTTCAAGTTCGCTAGGAGTAACCCATCTTTTAGGTATTTGCTTATTGGATCCAACTAGCACGGCTCCTCTTGAATGTCACATACACTCTTTTCCCCGCTGCTCCTCAATTCTTTGGCTTATCAACTTCTAGATGTTCACAGATTGGCCAAGGCTAGCTCCTTGTGACAAGGTGAGCTAAGACAACATGCCAGCCGTGCCATTTTCTGAACGGTGGATCTTTGTTACTTCGAATAAGGCGAACCTCGAAGCTAGCACTTTTACCAAGTCCTTGTACTTGGTCATGTTTCCCTCTTTGGCTTCGAATCCCTCATTCATATGTCCTACGGTGAGTTATGAGTTAGCATGGGTGCTCAAATGTCGGGCCTCTAGTACAAGCGCTAGCTTCATTCAGCAATCAGCGGCTCGTACTCGGCTTCATTGTTGGTACTTTTAAAGTCGACCTTCAATGCAGCAGTGGGCTTCCATCCCTCCCAAGTCTTCAGCACCAACCTGGCTCCCGACCCATTTCCTGTAGTTGAACTATTTATATATAATGTCTATGGGTTTTCCAGCCGGGTGGTCCTTCCACTCCCCTTCGGCTAGAGAAGCGTTGTCCTTGTTAATGGTTATCTCAGCAACAAAATCGGCCATGGCCCACTTGAGCATCCTTCCTGAAGTCTCTGGTCATTGTAAGATGTGTCTTAGGAGTTGGTCGGTCAATATAGAGACCTTGTGCCCCTGGAAGTAAGGGTGCAACCATAGTACGAACAAGACCAGCGCATATGTTAGCTTCTCTATAGAGAGATATCTAGTCTCCAGGTCGTTCAACACCTTGCTAGTATAGTATATCGGCTTGTGAACTCGTTCTTCCTCTTTGATAAGGACGGAGCTAACAGCATGGTCCGCGATCGTCAGATAGACGTAGAGTACATCCCCTTCCCGGGGCCTGATCTGTAGGGGCGGCGAGCTTAGATATTGCTTCAGCCGTTGGAAAGCTCTTTCACATTCTTCTATGCACTCGACTTTCGGGGTTTTGCAATAGTGCTCGGAAGAATGGTAGTCTCTTATCCCCAGACTTGGATATGAATCTCCCAAAAACACTGAGCCTGCCATTCAGCCTTTGGATCTCCCTGATGATCTTCGAGGAGTTCAAGTCCACGATAGCTCAGATTTTTTTCCTGATTGGCTTCTATGCACCATTAAGTGACCATGAAACCAAGAAACTTTTCAAGCTTATCTCCAAATGTGTATTTAATAAGGTTGAGTTGCATACCTTATTGTCGCAGGGTTTGGAAAGTCTCCTCTAGGTTGGTGACGTACCTTTCCTCTTTCTCACTCTTGACTAACATGTCGTCTACATACGCCTTGATGTTCTTGCCTAATTGGTTTTGGAAAACTTTGGTCAGTAGCCTCTGAAAGGTCGCCCTGGCGTTCTTCAGGCTAAAGGGCATCATGCAATAACAGTACGTTTCTTTGTCCATGACAAAGGAGGTCTTCTCTTCATCCTTCTCTGCTATCCTGATCTGGTTATAACCCAAGAAGGGGTCGACGAAACTCAACAACTCATTTCCAATGGTGGAATCAACCAACTTGTCGATCATCGGGAGCAGGAAGTTGTCCTTCAGGCAAGCCTCGTTGAGATCAGTGAAATCAATGCATATTCTCTACTTCTCATTAGCCTTCTTGACCAGTAGAATATTTGCTAGCAACTCCGAGTAGCATACCTCATAAATGCACCCAGCTTTCAACAACTTCGGAATTTCTTCTTCTATAGCTAACTGTCTTTTAGGGGTGAAATCTCTCCGCTTCTGGATCACTGGTTTGTGGGTCGGCTCCATGTTAAGGTAATATTCAATGACCTCTTTGCTGACACCAAGCATGTCCTCGGGACTCCATGCAAAGATATCTGTATTTCTCCTCAAGAGGTTTAGAATGCTCCATTTTTGTTCTTTTGATAGGTTAGCCCCGACCTAGACTATGCGATCCGGATGCTCTTCAAATAAGGGAACCGAGGTCAGTTCTTATATATGTGTAGCCCGTCGGGTGGATAGTTTGGCCTTTTCTTCTTGAGGCTCCATGGCCATGGCCTCCTAGGTCTTCCCGTCAAGGAAAACAACATAGCATTGTCGAGCAGTCTGCTAGTTTCCCCTAGGGTTCCCCGCACCTATGCTCGGTGTGGAACTTCATCATAAGATAGTGAGTAGAAATCATAGCATGAAAAGCTTTCAACCCGGGCATTCTGAGGATAATATTATAGCTCAATGGGCATTTCACTACCACAAAGTTAGTCGTCACCGATGCTTGCCAAGGGCGAGCTCCTATGGTGTGTTGAAGGTGTATCACCCCTTCAGGTTGCACGATTCTACTGGAGAATCCAACAAGCGGGGATTTCATCGGTTGCCGAGCTTCTAATAGGCGTCCCAGAAAATGACATCAGCAGAGCTCCTGCAATCTACAAGAACCCTTCTGACTTCATAGTTGTCAATTCTAATAATCACCAGTAGAGTGTCATCGTGCGGGTAGTTGACACCTTCTTGGTTGTCGTCAAAAAAAGTGATGGGTGACTCGGAGGGAGGCCTTTTCTGTGACGTGCTAGATCAAAGATTCACTCACTCATAGTTTCTCCTCACCGAGGTTATTTTGCCTCCACTAGCCGGTCCGCCGGTAATAATGTTAATGACTCCCATAGGAGCTGGGTCCCGATGAATGGTAGAAGGGTCCTTCACTTGCTTGTCCTTCTTCAAATTGCATATGGTGTCCCCTTCAAATCAACTTTTCAATCTCGTCTCCAAGGTGGATACAATCTTTAGTGTCATACCCGCGGTCCTAGTGGTAGTGACAATAGTTCTTATCATCCTTCTGGCGGTAAGGGACGGGTCTCGCAAGGTGCTTGGTGTTCTTGATGGTCATCAGAATGTTGGTTGGGTTCTTTTTGAGATGGGCGTAGTCTTGGTAACGAGGCAGCTATGCCCTAGCACCATTCTCCCTAGCTGGAGGTCTCTATCGTTTGGTTGGTCCCCTTAACTCGTGCACCTTGGTATGGTCTCTCCTTGGTTTCTCTTGTCTAGTTTCTTCTCAAAGGGGTGCTTGGATCTCCTTGACGTTTATGTACTTTTCAGTCTGTATTAACCACCTGCTATGATTACAAGCACTCAAGCCGCCACATGCAAGCGTAGGTGATCATAAGTAATAAAATCTAGTAAGTACCGGGTCAAATCTACAGGGAACGGTGGATTAGGTATACTAAGAAGAAATGTAGTAAGTTTCTTGAAGAGTCAGTTAATCAAATTATAGAAGATGTGTGTGTATCCTGAGAAGTTGGGATTAGTACGAAGGTTGCTTGGGGTTCTCTCTCGATAATAAGCTTCTAGGGTTGTATAGCTCTAATGACTGGTAAAGATTTTCTCTTATGCTTGCAATGATGTGTAGCTATGGATATGGGTAAATCGATGATAGGTCCAGTACTTATGTGCACTCCGGTTGCAGCCTACAAGTCCTTATGTCTAAGGGGCATTCTTCCGATTCTCTCCATATGTCTATGGCATCAGCAAAAGCATTATAGGACCTAGACAACTATCATCGCCAAGGGGTATCAATACTTATGCTTAAGCTAATAGTACTGCAGCTGTCAATCCCTTCCATCCTATGATTCTAGGTCTATTCTCACATACATATGTCTATGCAACGAGAACTAAGATCAATCTTCACCTGTTGGCACACGATTAAAAGTAATAACAAATAATAGGCATATCCATATTAACACAATCAATTGCAAACATAGGATAATTGAAATATCAAGTGAAATGACAAAATTAACATAAACATCCATATCTAATTGCTAGAAAAGGAAATAAACATTCAAAAGCAAAATATAGATGATTCTCTCTCTTCATTCGCGTAACAACAGCTCCAAACACTGTTGAAAGCTGTTGATAAGTGCACAACTGTATATGTATTTCCACCATATTTGCAAGCACTTATTTAGATATTTTGTGTCAATTCCTCTATTTTGGTACTTCTCCGGGTTTGTTTTATGTTTAAGCAGGTAAAATAGATGCCTGGAGCAAAAGGAACAAGAAATGGGACAAACCAGGGAAAAACAAGCCAAAAAGAGCCTTTACAAAGATGTACACTGCCACAGTACAATGCGACACACTCGTGCCAAGGGGCGTGACGCGTTGAGGAATTTTGCACGGGCGTGCAGATGCTTGGCACGCCTATGCACCCCAAAGACAACCTATAAATAAGATGCAACATTCCAGAAATTGTTTAAACAGATCCAGAACTTCAAATATGATCTCTACCGTTCAGATTGAAGAAGAAGGGGTAAGGTACATCCAATAACAATTTTAGGACGATCTGAGTTGATTTAGTTACCCTATCAATCATATGATGAAGACTGCACAGACCTGGAATTTTTAGTCCTAATTATCCCGAATTATCTCAAGATTATTTGAACCCAATCCTACTCAAACCAGTAGTTATCCAGAAGTAGGAGGACGATTTTGCTGAAGATTTCCAACCTATATAAACCCAAGAGAAGAGGAGATTAAAGGATCTTTGGACGAGAGCTCGAGATCCAGACGTTAGTCAGAGGAGTAGAAGAGATCGAAGGCGGAGAAGACATTAAGCAAGGGAAGCCTTGTTTCTTAATTATGTCTTCTCCTATTTTCTTTTCTGATGTATTCATTAGCATGAGAGACTAAACCCCTTCGGTGGTGCCTCGGACACATGAACCCTAGGATTTCTTTTAGTGATTGAATTCATTATTTATTAAATTCTTTTATGGATGGTTCTTGTGATTCTGTGTTTTGATTGATATGATTGTGTCATACATGAGCCATGGTCACATACCTTGCTATGTCTAGCAAAGCATGTTTGTACTTAGAGTTTTGATTGCATGCCTCATCTATGCATAGATTCATGTATGTCTTAGTTAGGTACAACTAGACATAGGTAATGAGTTGGATCTGCATGTCGAGAGATCGGATGTGGCGTCTTGATGGCACAATTGTCGAACTCCCAAGAACCAACTAATAGAGAACTAATAATTAGAATTTGATTGCTAACAAAAGAACCCTAGGGGATTGAGATCTGAGGGGCCACACCTAATCTCTGATTTCTCACAACCAACTGTTCGCCTTAGCCTTTGTTAGGATCAACAACCAACACAACCTTTTTCTTAGTTTTACACTAAATAACAAAGAATAGTTAGTACTAGATTCCAGTCCCTGTGGATTCGACAACCTTGTACTTTATTACTTGAGCGACCCCATATATTTGTGGGTAGTTGTCGCGCAGTCTGCGTGTGCATCACTTGTTGAGAAGCTGATCCATTTTTCTAGAAACCTCTTGAAGCAGCAAGCATGGCGGTAACTAAGGCAGTGGAGCAAAGGCGAAAAAGCATGGTTTCAAAAATTCTCTAGAGGATGACTAACGCGGTTGTAAACTCCTATAAATATGTATGTATGCATCCCTTGTAATGTAAAAGTGAGAAGAGAGTCAAAAGTAAGAGTCATACTTGTAACTAATCATCTCCTCTTTTCAATAAAGTCCTTGTTCTTTCTACAAATCAAATCCTTGCTTACGTCCACTTAAACATCCTAACCCTTAAAATCTTTGTGTCCCAATCCTAACATTAGCCTATTAAATCCTTGTCCCCCAATACTAACAGCGGTATCAGAGACTGGTTTGGTTGGTAGAAGGCGTTTGTCCTAACCTTCCACTATTTACTATCCTCCATAAACCATGTCCAGTTCTACCTCATTAGGTGTTCCAATTCCCATTTTTGATGGGGACAACTATGATTATTGGAGTCTTAAGATGACCATATTCCTAATGGTCCAAGGTTTATAGGACATTGTTGAGAATGGGTGTGTGACTTCAAAAGAAGAAGAAAGCAGCTCCTCAGATCAACTACAAAAGGATGCAAGGGCCCTTTGTGCTATTCAACAAGCTTTGTCGGAGGTTATACTTCCAAGGATTATTGGGGCAAAGACATCAAAGGAGGCTTGGAAGATTCTGCAAGAGGAGTTCCAAGACATTGAGCAGGTACGAGCCATTAGACTACAATCACTCAATAGAGAATTTGAAAATATAAAAATGGAAGAAAATGAAACTATTCAACAATATTGTAGTAGGATAAAACAACTAGTAAATCAAATGAGAGCATATAGAGATGATATTACTGATAAAAGAATAGTATAAAAAATATTAATAACACTCACTAAAAGATATAACTATGTAGTTATGGCTATAAAGCAATCCAAAGATATAAAATCTTTATCAGTAAGTGAATAAATGGTTCACTAGAAGCACATGAAAAAAGATTAATAGTGGAAGACGAAGAAAATTTAGAAAGTGCCTTCAAAACAAAAATGAATTTCAAACCTGAAAAATTTAAAAATGATAAGAATTTTGGAAAAAATATAGGGTTAAAGCCATTTTTGGTCCCTGAAAACAGGGCCAATGTTCATTTCCATCCCAAAAATTTAAAATTTGTTCTATACGGTCCACATCAGCATATACTGACACTTATCACTCCACATCACCAAAATAATGACCTAAACATAATAATAAAAAGATTATATGCATTTCATTGGTATTCCACATGACCGCCACGTCAATAATAGGGACAAAAAATGCCAAAATATGAAATATATAGGGACCCAAAATGTCAAAATATGCAATACATAAGGACCATATTGAACAAATTTTGAATTTTGTGATGAAAATGAACATTAGCCTCGTTTTCAGGGACCAAAGATGGCTTTAACCCTAAGAGGAGGAGGAAAATATCCACCTTGCAAATTTTGCAAAAAGAACAATCACTTAGAAAAAGATTGTTGGTTTCGGAATAAAACACAATGCAACTTTTGTAAAAAATATGGTCATACAGAAAAAGATTGTAGCTTTAAAATAAACAGTCAAGCTAATTATGCGGAGAAAAGGGAAAGTATGCAAAATATGTTTTATGCTAATCAAGAAACAACTAAAGATAAAAATGTTATTTGGTATATGGATAGTGGATGTAGTAATCATATGACTTCTAATGAGTCTATATTCACTGATATTGATACTTCAATAAAATCTAAAGTAAGAATGGGAAATGGTACATTAGTTGAAACAAAAGGAAAAGGAACTATAATACTAAAAACTAAAGAAGGTTCAAAACTAATTAAAGATGTATATTTAGTTCTAGTTTGGCTCAAAACCTGCTCAGTGTGGGACAAATGATAGAGAATGGATATTCTCTATATTTTGAAGGAGATACCTGCACTATTTATGACAAAAATAAAGCTGTTTCCTCTATCAAGATGGAAAATAGAAATTTTTCAATTCAATGGAAATACACCAAAGACATAGCTATGAAGACTCAAGTTGATGAGTCATGGCTATGGCACCGGAGATTTGGCCATCTTAACTTTGCAGCATTAAGGCTACTCCATCAGAAAAACATGATGAGAAACCTTCCACATATTCTAGAAACATCAGATGTGTGTGAAGGTTGTCTACTTGGAAAACAACGAAGACAATCATTCCCATCTGGTAAAGCATGGAGAGCCAAGAAGCCACTAGAGCTGGTGCATACAGACGTCTGTAGACCAATGAAGACTACTACACCCAGTCACAACAGGTACTTCATCTTATTCATTGATGACTATACAAGAATGACCTAGGTATATTTTCTCCAAGAAAGATTAGAAGTTTTCTCTATATTCAAGAAATTCAAGAATCATGTGAAGAAACAAAGCGGTCGTAGCATCAAAGTTCTCAAAAGTGATACAGGCACAGAGTACAACTCTAATGAGTTCAAGAAATTTTGTGAAGATGAGGGCATTCATCACAACAAACAGTTCACTATGCACCTGAGCAAAATGGAGTAGCAAAAAGAAAGAATAGAACTGTTATAGAGATGGCAAGATCCATGTTGAAGGAGAAAGGAATTACAAACTCATTTTGGGCTGAAACAGTTTACACAGTAGTCTATCTATTAAACAGATATCCAACCAAGGTAGTGCAAAACAAGACACCTATTGAAGCCTAGAGTGGAATGAAGCCTTCTACAAAAGACCTAAAAGTATTTGGTTGCATATGCTACATTCACATTCCATATCAAAAAAGGAGCAAGCTTGACGTGAAGACCGAGAAAGGAATTTTCATAGGCTACAGTCATCAGTCCAAAGGCTATCGAATATATAATACAAAGACTAAGAAGCTGATAATCAATCGAGCTGCTGAGTTCGACGAAGATGCAACATGGAACTGGGAGGAAGAAAAGATAGAAAAAAGGCATGTCACACTATCAGACATTCCACAGAAGAAGCAAACAATACAAGAAGAAATAGAGACTTCCACCACTACTTTAGATGTTGCATCACCATCTTCACCCAGGATAACACAAGGAGAATCTACTTCAGAATCATCTACTAGAAAAGTAGAATCTCTTAGGGAAATTTATGAAGGTTGCAATTTCACAACTCTAGAACCAGAAAATTATGAAGAAGTAGCTCAAGAAGAAGTCTAGAGGAAGGCTATGCAAGAAGATATCAAGATGATCGAGAAGAATAGAACGTGGGAGCTAGTTGATTGTCCTATGGACAAAGACATTATTGGAGTCAAGTGGGTCTACAAAACAAAGTTGAATGCAGGCGGATTAATTCAACAACATAAGGCACGACTGGTGGCAAAAGGTTACTCTCAACAACCAAGTATTGACTATACTGAAACCGTTGCTCCTGTTGCTCGCCTAGACACAATTGGTGCTATTATTTCTTTAGCTGCACAAAAATAATGGAAGATTTATCAACTGGATGTGAATTCTGCATTCTTAAATGGATATCTACAAGAAGAGATCTATGTAGAGCATCCACAAAGCTTCATTGTCAAAGGCAAAGAAGACAAACTCCTAAAGCTCAAGAAGGCTCTATATGGATAATAGCAAGCACCAGGACCATGGTATAGCAGAATAGATGAATACTTCATGGAGCAAGGCTTCAAGAGGAGCATGAATGAACCAACTCACTGCATTAAAGCCCAAGGTATATCTGATCTTCTTATTGTTTCTTTATACGTAGATGATCTTATATATACAAGGAATAATAAGAAGATGATTCAAGAACTAAAAAGAAGATCTGATGAAGACATTTGAGATGACAGACTTGGGCTTGATGCACTACTTTCTTGGCATAGAAGTCAATCAACAAGAAGAAGGTATTTTCATCTCACAGAAGAAATATGCAGAGAACCTCCTGAAGAAGTTTAAGATAAATTACTGCAAGACTGTACCAACGCCACTCGTGATGAATGAAAAACTACAAAAAGAAGATGGAGGAGAAAAAGCTGATTCTTCTCTCTACAGAAGTCTCATAGGAAGCCTCTTATATCTCACGGCTACACGGCCAGATGTTATGTATACTACAAGTCTACTATCATGCTTCATGCAGAGTCCAAGCCAAATATACTTTGGAGCCGTCAAAAGAGTTCTTCAATACTTACGAGGAACAACAGACTATGGGATTTGGTATCGGCCCAATGAAATAAGAAAACTAGTTGGATATATAGATAGTAATTGGGCAGGATCCATTGATGACAGGAAAAGCACATCGGGATATGTTTTCACACTTGGCTTTGGAATTTTTTTTGTGGGCATCTAAGCAGCAGGAATCAGTAGCACAATCTACAACGAAGGCCGAATATATTACAGCAGCTATCACAGCAAGTCAAGCTATATGGCTCCGTAGAATACCAGAAGACATTGGAGAAGTACAAGCAAAACCAACACCAATACTATACGACGACAAATCAACTATTGCTATATCAAAAAATCCAGTCTACCATGGAAGAATAAAGCATATATCTATGAAATATCACTTTGTACGAGAATTACAAAATGATAGGCAGATCGAGCTGCAGTATTGCAAGACTGAAAATCAAATAGCAGATATATTTACAAAAGCTCTACCACGAACCAAGTTTATAACACTTTGAAGCATGCTTGGGATAACAAAAAAGGATCAAGGAGGAGAATGTTGAGAAGCTGATCCATTTTTCTAGAAACCTCTTGAAGCTGCAAGCATGGCAGTGCAAGCATGTCAGTAACTACGGCGGTGGAGCAAAGGCGGCAAAGCATAGTTTCAAGGATTCTCTAGAGGATGACTAAGCTGGTTGTAAACTCCTATAAATATGTATGTATGCATCCCTTGTAATGTAAGAGTGAGAAGAGAGTTAAAAGTGGGAGTCACACGTGTAACTAATCATCTCCTCTTTTCAATAAAGTCCTTGTTCTTTCTACAAAACAAATCCTTGCCTCCATCCACTTAAACATCCTAACCCTTCAAATCTTTGTGTCCCAATCCTAACACTAGCCTCTTAAATCCTTGTCCCCCAATACTAGCAAAAGCTTCGGATCGTCGCCCTCTACTCGCAAGCCGCGTATGGAGACCAAAGATATGAAAACCTAGAAAATCGGGTCTATTTATACCCTTCCAGTACTGTGCATCGCGATGTTAGGTTAAGCACCACGATATGAATGAAACCTAGAGACTCCTTATAATAGCATCGCGATGTTGCTGATTTTCCTGAGAAGCTCCAAAATATGGGCATCGCAATGTTGTCTACAGGCATCGCGATGCTCTTCCAACTCCCGAGAGGCTCTAATCTGGACATCGCGATGTTTCCTGCAGACATCACGATACCCAAGTTCTTCCGAGAGTTTCCTTGAGTCCTCAGTGGACATCGCGATGTTACCTGCAGACATCACGATGCCCAACACTTAGCTGCTCAATTTTCACCTGATGCATCAAATGTTCCTCTATTACTAGGTCATGGGGGCATCAATCACCCTTTGCGCATTCCTCCGTAGGCAAGGGCTGGAGACACTCTGACGCGTGTCTCCTGTCACGTTTTATGTGTGTGTGCCTATGGGCCTCATGATCATGCCACGTGTTTGGTTCAGATTTTTCCGCATAACATTTAGCCATCTAGGAATACAGGAATTCGAGTACAATGTAACAACAAAGAGCTGCTATAGGATATAGAATACAAATCGGTCTTTGGAATGTTAGAAAATTAGTAATTTGCATGCCATATACCCTATCCATATCCAAGCAATCAATCCAAGAAACATTTAATTAATTCAATCAAGAGTTAGAAATGCCAACCCTGCGAGGGGGCATTCTAGCGCACTGCCATAGAGATAGATTAATTTCGCCTCTCCATGCAAGATTGTCGGCGAACTCTCCGATCAACTAATTCTGGAATGGCATTCTCCTCGACTAGCATGTCTTGAAGAGGAGACGCTTAAGTATTACCCAAGAACTCAACATCACAGAAAGTAATGGAGGGAAAGAGAAGAACAAGTTTGCAAGGTTATAAGAAGAAAAAGAAGCTGAGCTCAAGAGATAATGTGTGTATTAGGGTTTTTAGGCTATAGAGAGAGTATTTATAAAGAACTTACATCCAATGGTTGAAAATAGATCCATTGGACAAGATCCCATAACTAGAAAATGATCAGAAAAACTGAGAAAGAAAAGGCTAAAAAAAAGAGGAAAACAAAAAATATGGGCTTGTCAAAGAGGGCCCAGGCACGCCCCCGGCCACGGGGGCAGCCGCGGTTGTAAAGCCTAGGCAACCACCCGCTTGCATCTTAAGTGGGTGTGGCTGTTGAGTGAATTTTTTGGCTCCATTTCTGATGCAGGACTAAAAGACTTGAGAAGTGTGGTTGTGTTTTAAACGTAGTGGGCTAGACTTTTCTTACTGATCACTTCATTTCCAACAAGAAAAAGATAATTAAGAGGGACATGCAAATAATATCAGAAATTTATTGGACATATCGAAATTAATTAGAATTTATCAAATAAAAAGTTGAAGCTCAGAAGTAGATAACGAGATAATGAACCATATATTACATTAAGAGCGCATGGTTAATTAACAAGATGAAAGACGCCATAGAAAAGCAAGGAAGAAGGAGGGGGAAGAGGATAGCATATATATATATATGTTCACGGGCACTTGGGTCCTCCTCTCTTTGTCTTCCAGTCATTGTAGCACGGGCAGAACTGCTTGTTCCCATACGTTCCTGGTGGCACACATAGGCACCTGGCGCAGCACTTCTGGCAGAAGAACATGCATGGCTTCTTGTACTGCGTCGCCGAGCACCTATCCGTGCAACGTCCAGGACACTCTGCATCAAAATCACACAGTCACAAGGATCAGAAGACACACACACATACTAGCAGTATATTCATGCCATGCTGCCATTTATTTCTTTAATTCGTTACCCTGTGGTTGAAGGCTTCCTTGTGTGACCCCATACTGCATAAAAGCCAAGACAGCCATGAGAAATCACCATAATACCATACAAGGAAGTGACTATAGTTAGTTTTTAGATACATATCATACCATGGGATGGCTGGCAGGTTGAGCATTTGGCGCTGGTGTAGGTCCTGGGGAAGATTGCCCGGCCTGCATTCAAGCTCACCATATATAGTTTAACGTTTTCATGGTATGGTGAGAGTATGTGTGTGTGTGTGTGTGTGTGTGTGTGAGAGAGAGAGAGAGAGAGAGAGACCTGGTTGACATCCATAGAGAGGATGATCATGAGAAGACATAGGCATAGGAAATGAACGTTGATAGCCATCTTGAGACGACTTTGAAGAGTGGCACTGGTTTGAGTTGTGTATATGAGTGGGAGGGAGCTATATAAGGGTTTAAGTTTATAGGAAGTTCTTTTACGGGTGCTCTAACTGTGGTCTCTCCGTGAGTGCTCTAGCTCCAAGAAAATGAGATCATGCTACAGTTGTGTTTGTACAGGACATGCAACCGCAGATATTCTTTAGTTGCCCTGGTTGCTGATAATTAAGCCAGTGTAATGAATAACTGAATATGTTTTAGATGCTTTCCAACTTTCTTAAATTAGTCTTAATTTCTGATTGAAAAATGTTTTTATGGGTATATATAGGAACTTTTCAAATGTAACCGTCAGTACTCAGTTCCTTGTTTTTATCCACAAACCACCATTTTAATGTCTAGTTTATGTAAGGATAAACCTAACAGGTTAAAACGTCATGCAAAATTGAAGTTGGTCCTCCTAATCTCGAATAAAAACCTTTGGACTTCCTCTTCTCACATAAACAAATTAAATGAATGTCAAACATAATATTGAAGATAATTACTAGCTAGTTTGTAACTTTGTAACTGTATAATCACTCAATTCATATCCAAGAAAAAATAAATTAACATGCGTGGTTGGCATTCTGCATGAATTGATAGAGCGGGGGCTATGCAACAAACAAAGCCTCAATCTCTTCATCCATGCATGTGAGCTGGTGAGCAGAAAGAGGGGCGAGAGAAAGATAAACATAGGGCAGGGATAGTGGGGGAGCCCTGGCATGTGGCCTCACATGCATCTTGAGAGGCTTAGTTTTGGCACTTCTGTGGGCCCCACAGCCTTCTAAGTTTTGTCTCTTTCTTTGAGGCCAACATTCCCTCTCGTGAGTGAGCCTTTGGATTCTTCCTATTAACTCAAATTATCACTCTAATGTGTCTTAAGAAATGGTTGAGTTTACTACGTGAAAGCCATGCAGATGATAAATGAAGCCATCACCTGCAGAGCAAAAACAAGATTGTAATTATTTTATATACAATATATATAAATAAAATAGATTGCATGTCATGCTGTTTGTTTGTAGTGAGTCGTGACTCGTGAGTTCTTTTGGAGTTTGGTGTAGGCATCGTTTTCAGCGCAGAGTTGAGGCAATAATTAATTATTGTTTAACAAATAAATTGTGTTTGCTTGGAGTATCAATCGAATAATATGTATAAATGTATGGTGACTGATCATTAATTAACAATTAGGTAATAGATGTGTCCTCTCCTCATTTTAGTTTAAACATTTAATGTTTTTTTTTTTACTACCTTGTGCATATATAAGAATGACATAGAAGCACAAGGGTCTAAAAAACTAATACGGTTAGCAATATAATCCATTATCAAAAGAAGCCTGAAATTCATACATGAGGAGACCTCTCAGCATCCCTTTAGAATCAGAGATCTGTGACATGTCTCTTGTTATGGGTTAATTAAACAAAAAAATATATGATTTATTCATTTTTATCAAAAAAACAAAAAAAACAAGAGACAATTATGCACTATCAACCAGCGTAGGGGGCATCTTAATTTCGTTTTATTTTTCCACTTCATACAGCCAGTTTGATACATTTCAGTCCAAAATTTGCCTACCCAAAAAGTAAAAAATAAAAAATAAAAAAATAAAAAATCAGGTCACCTAGAATTAGAAACTAAACTTATCAAAGTGTGATTTCGATCTAATTTATTAATAAATAAATAAATGTGAGGCTTACACAATTAAAACAAATGATATTTAATTTTCATTTTTATTCGAACAAAGAATACAACACTTAAAAATATAAAACAAATATATTTTGCCCTATATAAATAAATCACACTATTTTCTTGTGTTGTTTAAAATCATTCATAGTAAAATCAGTTATTTGGTAGATTTGATTGTCATGTGTTAAAATTGTAACAAAACTAAATAACATATTTTATTAAAATAAAACCAAATTGATCAAATGAAAAGTTCACTAGGTTAACTTTTTTGCTAACCAAATCATGTTATTGCTTTGTCAACTTTCATGAGAAAAAATGGTTTAGTTATCTTCTCTCACAAGAAGAGGTTGAGAGTTGAAATCAAGCCAGTAGCATGTTTATAGTGAAGTAACCAAATTTATCAAAAAACAAAAAAAAAACCATGCTATAATTTTCTACTTGAGGAGAAGAAAAGAGTTCAAACCTTATCCTTGCAAAACTTATATATATATATATATATATATATATATATATATATATATATATATAGGACGCTAATAGCATCCGACCAGCCACAACACTGTACAGTTGCGGCCGACCTCTCATTTGGTCCCTTGGAACATGTTTGAAGGATTTCTAACGATATGGATGGGAAGATCATCGAAAAATAAACTAGTCTATCAATTTTCATACAATTTGATAACCGTTTGGTCCTCCCACTTTACGGTTGAAATTCTGGATCGTTCAGATTCTTATAAAATAAGAACCGTTAAGTGGGAGGACCAAACAGTTACCAAATTGTATGAAAATTGATAGACTAACTTATTTTTCGATGATCTTCCCATCCATACGGTTGGAAATCCTTCAAACATGCTTCAGGGGCCAAA
This sequence comes from Dioscorea zingiberensis, assembly GCA_026586065.1. Lineage (NCBI taxonomy): Eukaryota > Viridiplantae > Streptophyta > Magnoliopsida > Dioscoreales > Dioscoreaceae > Dioscorea > Dioscorea zingiberensis. The sequence continues at coordinate 31,458,830 of CM048820.1, read as the reverse complement.
TGGGATGCGACCGTAGATGTAAACGGTCGGCTGTGCCTTATCACATCCTAGATATATATATATATATATATATATATATATATATATATATATACATAAATGCCAAAAAAATTTTAAAAAGAAAAAGAAACCACCCCGAGATACGAAGATGCTAGACATGTGGTGACAACTCGATAACTCCATATGGAGAAAAAGTCACCTCATTACTATATGCAGATGACTTGCTGGTGTTATGTTCTGGCGATACCTCCAACTTCCGGGTTTTGAAGCTCATTTTCCATCTTTTTGAAGGCCTCTCAGGTTTGAAGGTGAACTATCATAAGAGCAGCATTGTACCTATTCACACCAATGGATACACTCCGGCGATGCTGGGCAATATTATGGGTTGCCGCATTGGTGCATTCCCAGTAGACTATCTAGGTATGACAGTCTCTGGGACCAAGCCTAGAAAAGAGGATTGGAGAAAACTCATTGACAAAATCAAACGGAGAATTGCGGGATGGCATGGTAGATTGCTCTCTATTGGAGGAAGGGTGGCACTGCTCAACTCAGTTCTCAGCGCCATCCCAAATTATTGGTTGATGCGGTATAAACTCCCAGTATGGGTGGCAAAAGGCATTGATGGGACCCGAAGAGATTTCCTCTGGCGGGGAGCGGAGCAAAGCCCCAAGGCGTACCGCCTGGTAAACTGGAACAGGCTATGCAGACCCAAAGAACAGGGGAGATGGGGCATAATCAACCTCAAATCTTTTAATGAAGCACTCCTAGGAAAATGGTGGTGGCGCATATTGAAGGGGGAAGCAGGGCTTTGCCAGCGGATCCTGGCAGCATCGTATTTCGGAGGAGACTCAATTAACCCCTATGCCAAGCCACCTCGACAAGCACCACTATTCTGGAGGGACTTAACAGAACAAAGGGACAAAATTTTGACTAACATGGATGTTATTGTAGGGAGTGGCACCAATGTCAACCTGTGGAAGGAAAACTGGATTGAAGGGCAAGCATCGCGTTATAGGTTCTTGGAACTGCAGCAGATGATACAAGATGAATATCTCACCATCAGGGAAGCGCACCGGCACCTACAGAACAATCAACCTATCCTGAAGCAAGGACCCCTCACACAGGCAGGCTCGCTGCAACTCGAGTCCCTCCATCAACATATCCTACAGAGGGACGAGCAAAGGGAGGAGGGGCGCCGTTGGAAGCTCACAGCATCTGGGGCGTTTACGGTTAAGTCTCTATATACTTTCCAAGTGGATGGAGGACTCAGGTGCCCTCTGGGAAGAAGCTTCTGGAAGACACCATGCCCGCCAAAAGTGAAAAACTTCGCATGGCTGGCCTGGGACCACAAGATACTAACATTGCAAAATCTAGCAAAACGAAATTGGAAGGGAGAGAGGACCAATTGCTATCTTTGCGGAGTCTTGGAGGAAACCACAAATCATATTCTCTTCCAATGTCCTTACACGGCCAACATATGGAATCACCTCTGCACGATGGGCGGGTTACGAGGGAAACCAGAGATTACAGAAGACATATGGGGCAAGGAGTTATTCTTCAGACAACTTGACAAAGAGCACCGCCTGGGATGGAAGCTGGTGGGGATGGCAGTGACTTGGCGCATGTGGCTGGAAAGAAATAGACGATGCTTCCATGACAAACAGCTTGTTTTCATGAATTTGATTCGCTCAATTGACTTTCTCCTACTATCTTGGATCGATGCTGCACCTGAAGCCAAAAAACCCAAGCTGCACTGGGTGGAAGTGATGACAACCAGCAGCCTTGAGGTTCTCCGGGAAAATGTCCGACCACTGCCGGTTGGTGATGATTTTGAAGATGACGACCCCCCGACCTAATCATGAGTACCGGACATCTGCGCCAACCACGGCACAGTTGACCGAACTCTCATGTTCTTGTGTACCGGATAACACTGTCCTACTTGGTACCTGCAACTACACAGATGTACCTATGCTGTACTTAATTTACAACGCATTGATTTAAATGAAAGTGGTTTATCCACATTATAAAAAAAAAAGACAACTCGATATCATGTAAGAAATTCTAGAATTGTCTCATTAAAGTAACTCCTAACAGACATTCTGAGAAACGAGACCTGAAGATATGTTCCTGCATGTGCAGAACTTATTTTCTTCTACCAAATCTGAAATCCAGTTTATCACAACAAAAAAGTCTAATAATATTTAATGCCTTTTAACACTCCCAACATTCAAAGTAAATTCCATTCATTAACTGTCCTAAACAAGATCATTAAAAAAATTTAGCAGATAAGTAAAACCTAACAAACATATTGAGTATCAAATATAGACAGCCATCTGATGCGTCAGGTCCTATTGAGAAGATTAAAAGTAGACAGCAGTTCAAATATAGAGCACAAGACCATGAATCACATGATAATTTATTTTGACAGTCAAAATTCCACACAAGATGCATCAGATTAGGGTGAATTTGAGCTTTTCAAAAGCAATGCAAACATTTGGAATTTACATAGTAGAATTAGAATTGTCCTTGTTGAGATAAAGAGCAGTAAATTAAGTGATGCTCCGTAGAAATGAAGATAAAAAAACCAAGAAATACTTGGCATGAAAAAGTGCTATGAGTGTGATTGTTTCGTAAAAAGGCACAATACAAATGCTGTTATGTAACTTCTCAAGATTTATCTTCTCTGTTCAAGATGAGTGGAATGGTGAACCCAGGATTGAATTCAAATAATATTTCATCTTCTCTTCTCTGGGAGAGAAACCGCAAAACAAGGAAACACAGGGTACCTATAGGTGGCAATAGAACTCTGGACGCATTAAGTAACTTTGATCTCAAAGGTCAGAACATGACCCGGAAAATTATTAAAAGGAACTCAATTAATGATTGAATTATAGGTATTTACGATAGTTGTAATTAAAGGGCGGACCTTGATGAACAAAAGGAGCGCCACTAGATTACGTCCCTTAATCAAGGAGAAATGAACTTGTCCAAGAAAAGGTTAGTAAAAGGTATTTCATGCAATCACTTTTATGCAGACATCATTAATCAACAATACATTCATTAAGAAAGAGAAAAAGTGTGGAAGAAATGAAGATAACTTACACAAGATCAATGAATTGGCATCCAAAATATACTAAGACAAAGCCAGAGCACCTCTAATTAACTGCAGCAGCTTTGAAAAGCTCCTTCCATTTCTCAGGGTCACTTCCAGGTCCTTCTCCCTGTAGAAAATCAAATGGTTCATAAGAGTACAGTGATTGAACTTGCATGTGGTATCTTGCAAAATATCTTGATTTTGTGATTAATTAGTTTAGAAAATAACTTTAAAACATCTACAAACACAAACATATCATGTTCATCCTTCCAGAGTCAACCGGTGCATAGAAGAGTAGGCGAGACACTCTCAAAAATATTTGATTTTGTGATTAATTAGTTTAGATAATAACTTTAAAACATCTACGAAGACAACATACCATGTTCATCCTTCCAGAGTCAACCAGCGCATAGAAGAGTAGGCGAGACACTCTCTCCAAGGGAGACGTCAAGAGTTTCAAATGCAATGGTGTGTGCAAAAAAAAAAAAAAAAACAGAAAGAAAGAAAAAGAAAAAAGAAAAAAGAAGAGAGAGAGAGAGAGAGAGAGAGAGTGGCTTGTCCACCTTTCTCAGAAAAAGAAGAGAATCGTCCATCCAAGGAGTATATGGCAGAAAAAGTAAAACATAATTCAGTGCTACATATGTTATGATGAGCAGTGATCTATTTCTTCCATTGGATAGTAAGCTATGGATTACAAGGGAGACCAGATAGTGATCCTAGATTTGGATCATAGGATTGTACTAAAAAATGTGAATTATTTTTACACTTCCAACATAATTTTTTTTCCAGAGTATTAAATGAACAGATAAATTTATTTTTAGAAATTTCAAATCAGACAACCATACAGCAAACAATACAACAAAGTGGAAAACAAACTTATATATAGACGAAAGTATTGGAAAATGGCTGAGTTACAAGAATTTGGTATAGGGAAGAGAACATTGTAGTGGACTGCCGCTGATCAGAGTGTGAGAAATATTAGAGTGCAGAAGAAATGGCACCAACTTTGAATCAAGTGGTTGAAAACCAACAAGGGTGGGAATGTAAAATAAAGGCCACAATATATTTAACAAAGAAAATAACTATTTTCTTGTGGTGCAGGTTTTGTAAGATGAGATCGAGCAGTAACCACTGATGAGACCAAAGAGCAAGTAATGGCTGGTAATGAGGAGCACAGTCACTGTTCTGACAATATAATGTGCAAACCAGAAATTACCATATTCACACAAAATCATGTTTCTTGAGTTCCATAGCAATATTTACCTCAATTGAGTTGATTTCATATATTTGTCCTTGTGTAAAATCTATGTCCAAAGCTTGTATGCAAGCTTCTGCTACAACAAGTCTACTAACCTCTCCCACAAGTTTGTCTCCTATAAACAAACAATAGAATGGAAATATAATGAGATTAAAAATTATAAATCAAGAGAAGTGCTTAGAAACCATGTACCCTTGCACTGAATACACTTACCCTGCCTATGCAATTCTAAGAACAAAAGAACATACAGAAACATAAAGGAAGAAATACCAACATGTAACTGGTTTTATCCCCACACATGCATACAGCCACAATCCTTGAAGTGGAATACTTGAAATCATTCTTTCTACAGTATTGATATAAAGGGAAAGAGTTTAGAGGCACTAGTAGGCCATTTATTGTGATAGAAAACTAGTATAAACCCCACAGTCATATATAAAAAATGGTTGAATTCAATAGCTTACCATGTCAATTTCAAATGATTAACAGTAAGAACCATAAAGAACACATAGTGATGCCACCTTAACAAAGCCAAGAATTTTGCACCTCATATGTGTTAGAATTATTTGGAATGACATTTCATTCCAGGATATCAGCCCCAGTTTTGTTATTGTTACGAAATGATCATGTGGTGATAAGAGTATAGGATACAAAGGATTCTTAGGTGAACTTCTCAGATATTTTATGATCTGTGAAGGAATCATGAGACAACTAAAAACTGAGGGAATTTGCCGGTGAAAATAGCAGCAAGCAAAGTTTGCATGTAATTTGTTCCATGAAAGTGCCATATTAATAGTTTTACTATAATCAAAAAGGTGCAACCACCCCTCCTTCCTCTGCTTTAATTTTTAATCATTACCAAGTCCTCATAAATGGTCCTCTATTACAGTATCACTTCATTCCAATCCAAGAATAGCTCACTGCATGTTTTAATGACATGTATTCAACCAAACAAATAGAGGTTGTTTTTATTGGCAAAGGCATCAGAGAACCATAGTGAAAACAGTACACTTCCAAAGAGCCTCACAAACTTGTTATACAGTTATATATGTAAGTATAAATAGGGAGGGAGGGAGGGAGGGACAGAGGGGCAGAGGGACAGAGGGACAGAGGCACTAAAACAAATATGTAAGTTTTATAAATATTTTTAATAATTATAGTATTTTAGAGAGGTAAATATGTAAAAGCTCATTTTATTAAAAGGCATCAATGGAAATTTAGGGATTTCATTGGATACTAAGCCATTCAAAATTTTAAAGATATCTCTAAATGAAAAAAATATATATTGGTTCCCACTTGATGTGAGAATAGGCATTTCCTACCTCATCAAAAGAAATATTCGTTCACATATTTGTAGTGTGAGAATTCTCAGGAAATGATGTGAGATTTTCATACTCTCTTGACAGTGCATTAACAAGCATGAGGTTGTGAATCAGAAGCTGGAATGTGCATTCATTCCTGTCCATTTCATACTACCAAACACCACTTTAGACTCTTTAGAGCTAGTCAAGTAATCATGAAGTACCAAGATAAGCTGCGTTTTTTTTTCTGCACTTAAGTTCCTGTCAATTGTTAGAAGAGATGAAGAGAGGGAGATAACCTTTTGTTGCGCACGCAAGGAGATGAAGGACCGCAGAGTCAACTTATATATGTCACATAACACCACCCCTCAAACTCAAGACGGATCAATAGTCTTGAGTTTGGACAACAGAAAGAATGTTGATCACTGGTTTGAGTCTTGGTGAAGAAGTCGGTAACCTAGACCTTAGAGGGAAGATACCGAAGGGAGACCATCTGACAAATCACCACCTTCATATTGGAGTCATCAGTGTACCATTTCTCCAACTTCTTCTCATACGCCTCAAAAGCAGCTAAGGAGGTTGGAGGAGGGGGGATCCACATCAATAAGAGAAGAACCAGAGGAGCCAGGAAGACAGGGAGCTGTGAGCATGGGACGATGCCATCAATATGACTGAGGACGCGAATTGTGAGCTTCCAGGCAAGATAGTTGGTGCATCGAGCACGATATCTGAATGGTATATGTTGTGATGCCAGACCTCATCAGGCATGCCACTAAGACCAAAAAACACCATAGAATAGGCTGCATAGGTGCTGAAGAGTCCGCAAGGGACAATGAAAAGGAGAAGAAGCTTGCGGGGGGTCGTGCAAGTACTGGGGGGTGCAGGCCGCAGTAGAGTAGGGGGTCATAGTCGCGCAGTAGTCGCACAAGCAAGCCAGGAGAAGAAGGTAATCAAAGAGATCTTGGAAGCCCTAGATCATTGGCTCGCTTGATACCATATTAGAAGAGATGAAGAAAAGAGGAAGAAAACCTTCCGCTGCGCACGCAAAGAGATGAAGGACCAGAGAGTCAACTTATATATGTCACATAGCATTAATCAGATTCTCGCCCTCCTTTAGAATCTCTAAACCATTATTTTCTTAACCTCTTGTGCCTTTCTTGGTTGCACTTGTGCAGTAGCTAGGTGGCTATTTATAGAGAATCACATGACCCTAAACAACATCAGAAAAGGAATAATAGTGAGATCAACGGGGGTAGATAACGTTTAAATCAATCCTTTGTAATGGAATTTATCCTCCAGCAATCTTGATGCCATAGGCCAAAGAATATGACAACATGGGGTGTTAGGAACCACTGTGAGTAACAAAAGTTAACAAAATTTCGTCCTTGGTACAATGGATGAAATTCAAAATCCATCAAACATGTCATGTCTTAGAGATCAATGATATGTGACAACCCATATTGAAACTTTTTCACAATGTTTAGGATATAATAGCCTTTAAAATCCAACACATTGGCTCTTGTCCCAACTTGGCTAGTGTCCTTGTTCGGGATGATTACTATTATATCATTTTATATATATATATATATATATATATATATATATATATATATTGAATTATGATTTATTGACAGTTTGGCAGGTTTTGGAAACATTATGCCTAGATATCCATGACAGTAATATATTAGATAATTGACTTGACCAACAATCATTTTTGTCATAATCCCTCACTTTTACCTTAAGAAAGCAAGTGTGTGTTTATATTGGTTTAATAAACTTTTGTTCAATTAGACACTTTAAACTACTTAACACCACTTAACATTGGCTGACATCCTCAACATGACGAGCAAACTATCCATAACTCATTGACCTCTGACATTGATGAAATTTTATAAATAGCTGACAACAAGGGTATATTCATCTTCAAATCCTCTTATTGCTTCCTTAACAATGGCAGCTTTTGTTCATCTTTTTAGTGTTGTTTTTTTTTTTTTGTGGGCTAACCATTAACAATAAAATTCTTAGCATGGGCATCGTTTTTAGTTGACAATCGGTTAGGGTATTATAACTTGTTAGCTCTCAAAAGAGATTTTTTTTGTAGGACACGTATTACATATTATAGAGACAAAATGATGTTTTAAAGCCGAATCGTATTTGTTTTGATTCTAATATTCTTGGTTTGCCCTACTTGTTTAGTGCATTTTTATCATGAATTATATATTTTCAAATACTAATTCAAATTGCATTCAATGGTATCAAGTGAGAGAAAATCTAGAGCAAAGCATTGAACGGTGGAACAAATCAGAACACACCACAAGGCAACTAGCAAGTTAGCGTTACAATGCCCATCCTTAGGCGTCGTGATGCCAAACCTGGAAGAATTTTTCAGCCAACCATTCTCATCGAGACGTTGATTAATAAGGGCCACTTGGAACTTAGTGTCGCAACGCCGATCCTTGGGTGTTGTGACACCAAGTCGAGCATCTATAAAAGGCTGCGAAGTTTCTTACTAGGGCATCTTGCTTGCAGATGGAGTCCAGCTTTGGGGATTCGATCCGGAGAGTCCGACGGCTATCCAAAGGAGGGGATATAGCTACAAAGGGATAAGGCTTACTATTAATTTTTCAATCCTTAGTTTTATCACCTTTGTATTCCTATTCATGGATTATATGTTTGAATACATTGTTATTTTGTAGTTGAACTCTATGTTTCTTAGCAAAACTCCCTGATCTAGGGTTGTATGACCTTATTGACATGTTAATCTATAATAGTCTTTGAGTTATTGTGATTGCTTGCTATGTGGATGTGTTTGTGACATGATCTTTATTAAATCATGCATCAAAAGGCGATAACAAATCATTAGTTATACTTTCAAGCAATTGATTATACAGGCAGGTCATGTATCGTAAGGTGGAAGTCCGGTTCAACTGAAAACTTGTAGCATAGACATAAGTCGTAGTAGCCCCATGATCAGGATATAATAATTAGGGTTATATAATGTTCTACTCTACACATAAACATATGGTGTAAAGACCGTCGACATGTTCCCCAGATATCAGGAATCATTATTAATGCCTTTACATTTAAAGTCCCCTAGCATACTGTTGAATAGCCCTTGTCTAGTAGCATAGAAATCAGATGTAAGTCATAGACGAAAATCTATAACATGTCAAGATGGCATACAGACCTAGTACTTCATTATTAAGCTTCTTTTCACACTCTTTGTTAATTGTTCTTGTTTTCTAGGATTTAGCTAGTTTAGTGAAAAATCCCTTAATCGTTTAATTGAATAAACCAAGATTTTAGAGTAGGCTAGTACTTAGCTAGGTCCCACACAACTCCTTGGGGAATTTGACACTTGGACTCACACTTTTATTACTTTGACATATGCACGCTTACGTGTGGGGATGTATTGCACATATACGACCTCCATCATGGCTCTACGTTGTTTTTGTGATTTCAACAAAAAGAAGATGCAACAGTTTTTTCGTTGATCGCCCACTTTTAAACCTTTCTGGCAAAACATCTATGAGATCTTGAACATCTCCTTAAGTTTGTCCTCTCTTTTTGATTAATAGAACCATCCTTGTAGTACGCTACCCAGCCAACTAAATGGTGTTAGGTCAACACAATTCTACATGACTTTTACTCTGAATTCTCATATTGTGGTCACTCTATTGTTGCCATTGACCTATCATTCTATGGCTAATATAACGCAGCTATATGGTTAAATCCAAAAAGCTAGATAATAGTGGGGACAACATTTAGAAGAGTATTGACCTCACCAAAGAAAGTTGTGTCGTGAATGCACAAGGAGAATGACTCTACTAAGACAGGCTAGGACTATTTTCTTTATTCTCTATGTGTCTTATTTCTTCCTTTCTTTTCTTTATAGAGATGTTTTGATATGGAATAAGACAGTAAGGTAAGCCCCTTATTACTTGAGCAATAGCCAAACACTCTTAATCCTTGAATAAGGGATTTTGTCTGGGATAGCTAATACCTTTACAAATTGATATTAGCTTATTATGGAATAAAAGCCAAACAAAAAGAAAGGAATAACTTATTATTTCCTAGATTCCAATACACCAGTTTTACCTATCTAAACATCTTCAATATATTTTCTTACTTTATTTGGCTTATATAATAATCAACTTGTTCTGTTTTTTAAGTTTAAATTCAACTTTTAGCTCAATTCAAATTATACTAGGGTATTCCTCTGAAGACCCATTGGATAAGGCTAGGACTATCTCAACCATTAACTTAATCCAAACCACCCTATCTCTATCTAAACTTTTCTAATCTCTATCTAAATGTTTCTATCTCCTCCTGAACAACCTTAATGTAACCAATTGAGGATTTGAACTTCCCTTATCTTTCTAATAATACAATGTTAGCGGATATGTAAATCACTCAATTTTCTGTATATAGCAAGTATATTATGTTTCCATATTTAGGGGATTTCCATGGTTGGTAGAGGAAATCACGAAGATGTACCCCTCCATTGAAGAGGGAGAAAACATTGCGAGGAAGCGGACCTTTTGAGAGAGAGAATTCTGTTCTTCCTGGTGATGAAAAGCTTTTGACATCCACATCATTCTAGAAGATAAAAGCTGTAAAGGATCTTTTAAGATCATTCATCCATAACTTTGTTAGGATCCCATCCTAAAACCTAATGGAGATTATACTTAAATTCTTTCCTTTTCTCCACGTATCCCATGTTTACTTTCATCCTTGATTTAATGAATACATTGTAGACTTTATTTGTTCCTAACATTTTAATTTAAGCTATGCAAATCAGTTATATACATGCCTTTATACATAGATCTTCTATTCCTTTCCTTACCTACAAACCAGCCAAGCACACAAACATGTTTCTCCTAATCTATTTTGACAGTTAATGTTTTAAGAAATATTGAAATGAAAAACCTTTTTATTCATCTCATATATACTCGTCCCTTTGAATGCCCATAATCATGTCTTAACATCATTGGTTCATTAGGCTATGAACTCAATCTATGCCAATTATTTTCTTCTTTTTTTCTTCCTCTAGATATTATACATTTTTGGGGTCCTCCCATCATCACTATGAAATTAGAAATAATGAGGAATATATGGAGAAGGTGCATGAGACCAAGTATATGAAAAGAAAAAGGAACAGGTCATTTTTTAGTCAATTTTTCAAAAAAAATATTATTACTTTTTTAGCCCTACGACTATTTTATTTGTCAAAATGGTCATGTGCCTACCTAGACAACATCCAAGATGCTGACCCGGATAAAAAACGAAATTAAAAATTTTTAGGGGTCCAAGTGAAAAGACATAACTTTTTAAAAATTAATTCCCATAGGAGTTAAGGGCCGTTTTGGTGAGGGTAGCGGCCATTTTGGATATCTGTGGAGAAAAACAACATTTAAGAGAAAAACGGCCTTTGGAAAGGCATTCTGCTCTCATTTTGCATCTTTATAGGCCTTTGAGTGCTAGAGATCGGTCTCTCGAACAAAATGGTTTTTTTCCAAAAAAGTCCCACAAAGGCCCACCAAGAGAGAAGCACACGTTCAAAGGTTATTTTGCTCCACAATAGCATTTTTGGAGCAAAACAATCTTTCCATAGACACATGAAACTAGTATAACCCTAGACCGTTTTGGTCCTAAAAAGGTTTATTGTAAAAGTTATGCTTTTTCATTTAAGCCACAAAATTTTTTTTTTTATTTTTTATCCCACTTAACATCCAGTCAGAATCCTCAATACTGATTAGGCAGCCCCAAGGCCATTTTGAGCAAAAAAAAAATGATTCTAGAGTTAAATAAATATAATAAAAATAAAAATAAAAACTAAAAAATAGCCTAAGAAGGAAAAAAAAATGAAGCGATGATATATGAGATTAAAAAAGAAGTAAAGAAAAACAAAGTGAAAAAGAAAGAAATAAGAGAAGAAGGAATAAAAAGAAGCAAGAGAATAAGGGAAAAAAAGAGAATGATGATGAAAAAAAGATGAAATGAAAATGAAGATGCAAAGGAAAAGGAAAAAAGATGGTACGAGTGATGCTTGGTCTGTATGGAATGAAACTTGTGGCTTAGTTCATGAAAGGAAAAAAGAAAGGAGCAAAGTAATATATGACTTGTTAAGAAGGGATCTGATAAGCCACCATGTCGCTTTACTTATGCAAGGCGGGCTAGGCGCGTGACCTGATGCTCAGATGGTTAAGCTTGATTCATGTTGAGCAGCTGACTGTATTAGCTGCAGTCTGAGTCTGTGTTGGCTGTGTCTGAGACTGTGTTGGCTGCATACTAAGTCTGTTTTCTTTTAAAGGGTCTGGTTGTATAATAGGGGGAAAAGGGGAATTAAGGGTTATGTGTGAAGAAAGTAAGTGATTTTGGAGTGGGAGAAAGCTGGACCTCTCGAATGTTCAGCAACCCTAGTATCCATTTCTTCTTCTTCAATCAGTGAAATTACAATTGGTGTTCTCTTTTTATTCTAGCAAATTTCTTTAGATTAACATGCTCTATCAATTTGGTATCAGGGAGTAGATCTTGATCATGGCCAAACAAATGGAACCCCGTCTTGTCGTGCTGGAGGAGCAGGCGAGACAATGCGTTCTGATCTCCAGCGGTTGGGCTCCATCGAGCAAAATCTGGCAGTGCTGATGGATAAAGTTGCCATTCTCGACCGTATGGACCAGGCTTTGCAGCATTTGGAGGCTCCCACTCGCCCTGAGCGTTCAAGCACCGCGGGCATACCTGGCGGAGGTTGAGATTCGACGAGGGGGAAGGCGATGTTTGGAGCAGACGCTCCCGATTCATCTCCAGCACCTGGCGACGTCGTTCCCGAGGCACCACCACGGGGGATCTGAGTGTGCGACATTGGAGATGCCCCTTTTTGAAGGCTTGAAGACGGAGTGGTGCATCTTTCGGGTAGAAAGGTACTTTGCTGTGAATCGATTGATGGAGAAGAAGTGGCTGTACGCGGCGGTGATCTGCTTGGAGGGCAAAGCCCTAGCTTGGTTCCAGTGGGAAGAGGCACCCTTTTCATGCCTGGGCGGAGCACAAGGGAAAACTTATCGATCGCTTTCGTTCCTCCAAAGAAGGGTCAGCCCTGGATATGTTCCTGTTCATCTAACAATCCGTACGGTCGGGGAATACCGACGACTGTTTAAATCCCTGGCTACGATAATAGAGGGTGTTCCACCCTACGTGTTCGAGACCACCTTTGTCAATGGGCTTCGGCCCGAGATCCGGATGTATCAACTGGAGCCGCTTGACTACTTGATGATGAGAGCCCAGATGGTAGAGGATCGAAATCTTGTTTTATTATTCCAGTGGAGGGGTAATCTGGGAAATGGGCTGTGGGACCCAGAAGTGACTCAACCCACTTGGACGTTGTCAACCTCCACCGACCTAGCTAAGTCCTCACGATCTTTCTCCCTTTCACGCCCTAACTTCTTTCCGCCGGCCCCTTTAAGCCAACGAATCCAACAGGAGTCAGGAATTCGGCCGGGACAGAGCTCGTCGTCTAAGGTTCGCCGGATGTCGGACTCCGAACTCCAGCAACAACGAGAGAAAGGCGTCTGCATCCGATGCGATGAGAAGTACTTCATCGGCCATCGCTGTAAGAACAAAGAGCTCCAGGTCTTGGTGGTTGCTGATGACACCAGGGAGGATATCGTGACCGATCAACTGGGAGAAAACGATGTGTTAGGGCTACCGACAGAGCCCTAGGTGGCCGAAGTGGTGGAGCTATCGATCAATTTAGTGGTGGGGCTCTCTAACCGGCAGACTATGAAGGTCAAGGGAACCATTTCCAAGCGTGACATGATGGTTCTGATCGACTGTGGAGCTTCACATAATTTCATCTCAATGGAGATAGTAGACCAATTGGGATTACAACGGTCAGAGACGGTCGGTTACGGTATTCTTATGGGAACCGGACTGATAGTTAAGGGAGCCGGCGTGTGTAAGGGTGTAATTCTCACCCTGCAAAACGTAGAAGTGGTGGAGGATTTTCTCCCTCTGGAGCTGGGTAACGCAGATGTCATCTTGGGAATGAAATGGTTGGCGTCGCTCGAGGGGATGCAAGTAAACTGGAGAGAGTTGCGTATGTGTTTTCAGGTTAAGCGCTAGAATGTTACCATCCAAGGGGATCCAGAGCTTTGTACTTCACAAATTTCACTAAAGACCTTGGTGGCAGCATTCCGGGAGGAAGGCGAACGATTCCTCGTGGAGTTTTGTAATTTGGCGGTGGCGCAGCCCAACGAGGTGCAAGAGGTTCCATAAGAAGTTCGGAGCATCTTGGCTCGTTTCCAGTGAGTGTTTGATTGGGTAGCACGACTGCCTCCGGCTCGATCTCGAGACCATGCGATCAAACTTACACTGTGGACAGGGCCAATGAATGTACGCCCATATAGCTATCCACAAATTCAGAAGGCAGAGATGGAAAGGTTGGTCCGGGAAATACTGGATGCCGGCGTAATTCAACCAAGTGTGAGTCCGTATTCCAGCCCAATCCTTATGTTGAGGAAGAAAAATGGCAGCTGGCGTTTCTGTGTCGACTATCGGGCATTGAACCGGGTTATTATCGCGGAAAAATTCCCCATTCTAATGATCGATGAACTGTTAGACAAGCACCATGGCGCGATCATTTTCTCAAAATTGGATCTCAAGTCTTGGTATCACCAAATACGGGTCAAACTGGAGGATGTAGCCAAGACTGCCTTTCGTACTGCCACAGGACATTATGAATTCTTGGTGATGCCATTCGACGTCACCAACGTACCGGCAACATTTCAGGCCCTTATGACTACATATTTCGAGATTCCCTTCGGAAGTATGTGCTGGTGTTCTTTGATGATATCCTCGTCTACAGCCGTAGTGTGGAAAAAAGTGTGTCTTTGGGCAGGAAAGCTTGGAGTTTCTCGGTTACGTGGTGTCAAAGGCAGGGGTGAAGGGTGATTCATCCAAAATTGCAGCAATGGTGCAGTGGTCGAGACCGCAAACTCTTAAAGATCAGCTGAAGAAGGACAACCTCTGTTGGTCGAACCAGGCAGAAGCTGCCTTCCAATCTCTGAAGAATGCCATGACTACTGTCTCGGTATTGGCCCTTCGTGACTTCACAGTTCCTTTTTTGGTGGAAACCAATGCGTCGGGACATAGTGTGGGTGCGGTTCTGATGCAACATCAGCGACCTGTAGCATACTTCAGCCGAGCGATTCCAGGATGCTCTCAGGTGCGGTCAGCCTATGAACGAGAACTGAGGGTTGTTGTATTAGCAATTCAGAAGTGGCAACATTATTTGTTGGGACGATACTTTATTGTAAGAACAGACCAGTGAAGTCTGAAGTTACTATTAGAGCAGCGAGAGGTCAGCCTGGAGTACCAGCGATGAATGACTAAACTGCTCGGTTTCGACTTTGAGATCCAATACAAACCAGGTCTGGAGAACAATGCGTTGTCTAGAGTGGTAACAGGGGTGACTTTGATGGCCCTGACAGTTCCCCGCATTGTAGACTTTGATGATTTGGACAGCCAAGTGAGATCAGACGAAGAGCTGCACTCTGTGATTGAGGCACTGAAAGTGGATCCCTCAGCAAAGCCGGGCTTTGCATCGGTGCAAGGTCGGTTATGGTACAAGCAGCAGGTGGTGATTCCAAAGCTCTCCCCTTTGGTCGGGCCAATTCTATGGGAGTACCATGATAGGAGTGTTGGTGGTCATTCGGGCATTCTGATGACATGGAAGAGGATTTCCAGCCATTTCTATTGGGCAGGGATAAAAGGGGATATACATCGTCATGCTAGTTACTGTGAGGTTTGCCAACAACAAAAGTATTCAATGTTTCCTCCTGGGGGGCCTCTTACAACCGCTCCCCATATCGTCGTAAGTGTGGGAAGACCTCTCCATGGATTTTATTGAAGCTCTTCCTTTCTCGGACGAGCTCGACACCATCCTCGTTGTGGTGGATCGGCTATCCAAGTATGCCCATTTCCTTGGCCTTCGACACCCGTACTCAGCTCCGAGTGTAGCTGCAATTTTTGTAAAGGAAGTTGTGAGACTTCGTGGAATACCTAAGTCTATTGTCTCTAATAGAGACAAGGTGTTTATGAGTCATTTTTGGTCTGAACTTTTCAAGCTACATGGGACCGCCTTGAAGCACAGCACGGCCTATCATCCACAAACCAATGAGTAGTCCGAGGTGGTGAACCGCTGCTTGGAAACCTACTTGTGTTGTTTTACGGGTGCTTACCCCCGGCTCAAAGCTCGCTGGCTGTCATGTGAAGAATATTGGTATAATACGTTATTTCATACGGCCACCAACATTACTCCATTTCAAGCCATCTACGGCAGATCTCCTCCCGCCCTACTTCAATTTGAACAGGGGTCAGCCATATGCTTAGAGGTTGACAAGTTGCTAGTTGAGCGTGATATTATGTTGGATGTTCTTAAACATCACTTACAAAAAGCACAAGCAAAGATAAAGGCAGTGGCTAATTCTCATCGCCGCGATGTGCAAATGGAAGTGGGAGATATGATGTATGTGAAGCTGCGTCCGTATCGACAGAGCTCGGTGGCCAAGCAGCCATTTGCCAAGTTGGAGCCACAGTTTTTCGGACGTTTTCGGATACTGGCCCATGTGGGAGTGGTAGCATATAAGTTAGAGTTGCTTCCAAGGGCGGTGATCTACCCGATCTTTCATGTCTCTCAGCTTAAGAAGGCGATTGGCAATGCTTCTACAACTCCCGTTTTTCCACAAGAACTGATTGACGATCTGGAACTGCTAGCCTAACCCGAGACCTTACTTGGGCTCCGTCCAGGCAAAGGGAAGCCAGAGTATCACATGAAAGTGTTGATTTAATGGAGGGGTCTACTAGCTCATGAGGCGACGTGGGAACCATATGAGCCGATCCAAGAGCAATTTCCATCGTTCCATCTTGAGGACAAGGTGTCTCTATGGGTGGGAATTACTAATAAGCCACCATGTCGCTTTACTTATGCAAGGCAGGCTAGGCGCGTGACCTGATGCTGAGATAGCTGAGCTTGATACATGTTGAGTAGCTGACTATGTTGGTTGCAGTCTGAGTCTGTGTGGGTTGTGTCTTAGTCTATGTTGCCTGTAAACTAAGTCTATTTTCTTTTGAAGGGTCAGGTTGTATAATAGGGGGAAAAGGGGAATTAAGGGTTATGTGTGAAGAAAATAAGTGATTTTGGAGTGGGAGAGAGCTGGACTTCTCGAATGTTCAGCAACCCTAATGTCCATTTCTTCTTCAATCAGTAAAATTCCAGTTGGTGTTCTCCCTTTATTCTAGTAAATTTCTTTAGATTGACAGGCTCTATCAGGATCCCAATGCATTTTGGAACAAAAGTTGACCCACTAAAAGGAGACAATCGGAACATCGACTACAAATGGATCGACCAGAAAGGCCATGAATGAGTAATTCAAATCTATTGGATCCATTACATCCAATTAAACATACTATAAGATTAATCTCATCAAGATGGGCTTGGTGAAGTCTTTTAAACTATGGAGGGCATACCCAGATCACCAAAAGTTGGTAAACTTCTCTAGATAATCATAGTGGCAAATATTAGGGTTATAAAATTAGCATAAATCCCAAGACAACAAAGCCATCAAAACCTACACTGTCTTCTAAGGTGATCCATTCTTTTATGAGCTTAGTTTGGCATAATGTAAGATGCTAAGAATTGATGCAACAACGACGATATAGGGTCATCCACTTCTTTCTGTCTGGGTTTTGTTATTCATACAATTAAAAGTTAAGGGTATGGTGAAACTATGAGAGTCCAAACTATCTTTTAGGTTTATTCACTCAGCAGTGAACTCGGTTGTCCCAATAGTGAGAAGCTAAAACGATGATAAAGCTATGCGACTTAGCTATTTACAAGAGTGATCCACTTCCATGTAATCTTGGTCGCTAATACATTAAGAGGTTATGAGATGTGAAAGCCTTACGAACCAAACTCTGTATAAGGAAACCTATCCCTTTGTGAACCCAATGTGAAGCTTTAGGTTCCCACAATTCAAACACAATTAAAGGACTTTCAAGAACCCTTGAAAAGCCATACTTCTCTAATAAAGGATGTTAAGCTTAAGAAAATGAAAACGTGGAGAAAGGGCAAGACCTTAAACTTCATTGAAATTATAAAAGTTGATGTTTTACAAGGAATACATCACTGAAGTTAATGGATTTAGACAAGAGCTTTAAACCCTACAAATTTCTACTAGCTTTTCTCTTTGAATCACGTTACTAACTAAGCACAATCCTCGAGCAAAAATAAATGCACTACCTATGTTTTTCTAAGTGATGGCATGCTCTTGTTTAAGCTATGTATGATAAACAACAAAAATGGCTTCATATTTGTAACTATATTTTGTCTACATGCTTTTGGTGTTATTGAATCATGTCACTGACTAAACACAATCCTTAAGCAAAATAAATGCATTACTTATTTTTGTTTAACTGACGGCGTGCCGTCTTTTATGTTATATATGATTAAAACGAAAAGAGCAGCCCGGTGCTACAAAGCTCCCGCTATTCGTGGGGTCCGGGAAAGGGTCGGACCACTTGGTCAATTGTACACAGCCTTATCCTGCTTTTTTCCAAGATGTTTCCACGACTCGAACTCGTGATCTCCAGGTCATATGGCGACAACTTTACCATTGCGCCAAAGCTCCCCTTCTTAAGCTATATATGATAAACGATAAAATGGCGATCTTCATGTACCTATCTATATGATGAATTAACAATAAGGGCTTGCCCTTCTTAGTAGTTATAAATCATGTTTCCTGAAAATAATAAAATTAATTCATAATTGCTATATCACATAGTATGCCTCTATAAAATAGTCGAGGATGTACAAATGACCCCAAAAAACTATTGGTACTTACATTTCATTTTTATCCAATGCACTGGTGGCAGTTCAAGAATTTATTAATTGTATAAGCTGAAACTACATGAGCTAAAAGAAGACTGCTTTGTGTGCTTCGTACAATTATTTCTAGTTTAATAAGAAATGACTGAGAAACATATTACAAACTATAGAGGAACTTGAAAGCAATGAGCCTGAGTTGTTAGAAGGTAAGCTTAAAGATACCTTGACCAATAACAACTGCACGTCGTTCTCCTGCAGTTGCTTGAAGCAACGTATTTAGATCATATGATGTGTATGGCCCATCAGTCAATCTTCCAGCCCTGACAACCAAATAGGTACTCGTAAGAATGAAACAGCATATCCTAGTGGCATACAGAAAGAAACTTTTCAGAAATAAAGTAAGATGGCAGACTCATATCTCTCTAAAAGCCAAATAGAGAATTAAACCTGATTATGGTGAAGGGTAGGCCAGAATTGCGAACAAAATCCTCTCCCATCTTCTTAAACTTTAGTACTCCAAAGAGATTCATAATACTGAATAAAAATAATAAACCAAAATAGAAAGCATATGTAATTTGATGCTAACCTTATTATCATATCAATATAAAGTATATATTCGAATGCAAGTTAGGGTCACATGGTTCAGACTAAAATTATCTATCGTAAATGGTTTAGAGGATACAAAGGAATGTAGGAAAAATTGCCAATACCAATTAATAGACCAAGATTTAATATTAAGTATGAGCAGACTATCTAGGAAATAATTGAATCCATGACCAACAGATTTTGTAAAATGGATAGAAAATCTGAAATAGATAACAAGCCGTTGTATAAAGCATGCTTAATTTGCTTATGCCTTTGCTTAATAGTAACTGTGCTGGAAGGAATGCATATCCTGTTTTATGCATCCAAAAGGTGCAAACCTATAAATGAATCTTGGTATTGTCAATTCTGTTGTATAACACTTACTATGCCAGAGGGTTACTGAAACATAAAATAACACAAAGGAGTGACATTAGATATATTAATTAATTTATCCTTGTAAGAACAAAACAATCTCATTGAGGAACTCAAGAAATTAGTTGAAAATTTTGGCAAATTTAGTTTTAGTATATTGAAAAAATCAATCCATGGTGGGTAAATAAAGATACATAATGATCTTAAGCCAAAAGATGATCAAGACTGAATTTGCATGATGAGACTAGCACTTTATAACATGAAAAGTATAATTTATTCATGATAGTAGAATGTAAACTATCCATTGCTGGAAGTTTTACTTTTGGCCCCAGAGTTAAGGCAATAATCTACATTGATATTTTGTGATTATAGTTTACCATAAGTTGATTGTAAATAACAGTGTTCTCCATTGATGTCTTCAGGCTGGAAACTATAAGCATCATTTTTTAGCAAAGAATGTTTGCAAACTCCATTAGACGAATTATTTTCCAAAAAGTCTTGTTTCACCTATTTACAAAGTAATCTCTAGGGCCCCTCTGTTCTATGTACTGACGAGTTCTATGGACCCACTCTCCATATAGCTCAACAGTCTTATAATATCTCACTATCTACCAGGAACATATCAGTCAAATCAATGACAAGCCATCTTTCAAAATCTGTCTTATCCATAATAGCATCATTTTTTCAAACCATTTAGCATCATTATGTGCTCAATCTTTATCACCGCTCACTTTTAAGGTTCATATCACTGAATTTCAGATAGAACAATAATTCACATGAGGTGTGATGGAGGTTTCTGCCCACTTTGACATAAACTAAACAGCAATGCACATCAACATCATTTTCAATCTGTTTAGTTGGTGTATTTTTTTGAAATGAGGTCAAAGTGAAGAGACATAAAACAAAGACACCACTGTTCTTTTTTAAATTTGGTAACATTTCATATTACAAAATAGTCTAAATTAAGACTTGTTTCATTGCAATAGGTTAGAGCATGAGGTTTGTGGATTTGTGGCAGCTCAGTGGCATGTGGATCTTTCTTCTTTCCCAGCTTCTCTTATTCATTTAAAACAGGCTGCTATCTAGACTAAGAAGTGCACCATTAGTCCCTAATTATGGCCAATATGATCCTTGGACTAAAAAGAATCATGTTAGCCACTAGCATTGGTCACCAAAGGTCCATTTGCTCTGACACTGTTAACCTATGGAACAAGAAAATTAGCATTTATGTTGAGGTGCCATGACATGGCATGCACACATTGCCATAGTACCACTTCATACTCCATGTGTCATAGATTTTAATTTTTTTTTAATTTTTACTTTAAAAAATTTTGATCTTTAATTGCTTACATGGCAGCTGTGGTTGATGTCTACATGGCACGTTATACTCCATGTAGGTTCCCACTATCTCAGTAAAAAATTAATTTTTTATTTTATGGGTGTACAGTGGAATGGCAAAGGCCCATAGTGAGCAATGGTCTTAGTTCAAGAATTGAGTTTAGGGATCAAATTGACCTAAAAGCCTTAGTTTAGAGACTAATAGTGCACTTGCTCCTTAGACTAAAAACTGTAATTAAAAAAAAAAAATCCTTAAGTTGACATAGCAAATCAGTTTTTGTCCCACTGCTTATTTCTAACAGAAGGCATTCCAATTATATGATTCACCACAATTTTAAGATGCCAGCTAAAGGAATCTCATTAATATTGGATTTTATCAGTATAATTTCGTGGTATAAGTATATTTGCATATAACATGTCATTGCCCTGATTTTATCACCATATTGGATTTCCATTTAAATGTGAAATCTTCAGTTTTCGAAAGAAAAAATTAGGAAAAAAATGTTGTGATAAAAGTGAAGATTCAACAAAAATAATTCATGAAGAAGACATGGCTTATGGAAAAACTGGCTGCTTACTAAATTAGAATTATCTTATTTGCACTTTGTTTTTCTCTCCAAAGAGTTTGGAGATGCACTGGAGAGTACATTTGGTTGATTATGGCACTCAAAAGAAAGATTCAATATGTCTACCAAATTTAATAACTAAAGAAGCATAAATTAATTCACTATAAAGTATAAATGAAAACTACAATATCCATATCCTGTGAGAATACTGTAGCATTAGCTTAGCGAAACATACATACAACTCAATGAAGATAGTTTCAACTCAACTTATCTCTAGCTTAATGATTAAAGTAATGTCTTATTCGATATATAAATCAGTTACTCGGTGCATATCCACCAATGAATATAAAATTATTGGTTGGTCAGCCATTCAGGTCAATGAGTCAGTAATAATGCAGAGTATATTTATAAGTGCACGGCATTGCTGAGAGAGAGAAACTACAAAACAACAACAACAACAACAACTAAGCCTTAATCCCATAAGGCTTAAGAGTCTTGTGCATCCCTATAAGAGTCTTCCTCAGATTTAAAAGTCTTTAAGTAGATCCAGGTTTGCTTTATATGTACTATTTGATTTTATTTTAATTATATATGGATTATTATAAGCATGAATCTAGAATTCTTAGGTTTCATTCAATTCTTTGAGATTAGAAGTTTGATTAATTAGAGATGATCTTAGTGACATGTAGAATTAGAAATTCGAAACTTTGACACGTTTAGAACCTTTTGTCATCTGATCACATTTAAATAAATTTATCCAGATTATTCCTGTTCTTAAGAATCTATTGGATTTTGTTTTAATCCAATCCGATTTCCGGATAAAAAGATACAATTGATCTACTAAAACCTCGCAGAAACCTACAGATTTGAAGTTTATGTAGAATTGAACAATTATTTATTTGATTTAGTTCTTTAAAATTTTATATTTAGATTCTTCTCTTCTCCATGAATCTAATGAATTTTATTTCATTAAAAACCGATTAGTGGGATAGAAGTTATGAATAAATCTTGGAGAGTAGGATAATCTGTGAAATTCTGTAATCCGAATTTCGATAAGTTGTGAAAATATAAGAATCTATAAATTGGTGGAAGAAAAATCTGAAATTCTCTAATCTATTGAAATCTTGAATATGTTAATTTTAATAACCTTGATTTGGAATCCGCTTCGAAATATAAATTAATGGTTTGAATCAGTATTAAAACTCTATAGATTATCTAGATCTCATAAATTGTGTAAAGTGTATAAATTATAAAAGCTTCGAATAGTTTAGATAAATGAATTAACTATTGATTTTATTCGATATTTCAAGAAAATTCTAAGCAATCTATTTTTGTGCAAACTGAACCATGCATGTATATTGGGTTTGGAACTATTGTCAACTGTTTGCTTGAAAACACTTTTAGTTATAACTATTCTGCTTTGTATGTTATATTATCCCGTGGGATTTATTGTGATTTCCGCATTTGTCTCCAAATGTGTTTGTGTTCTGACCCATGTTAATGGGGGTTAAACATTGACCGTGTTGACACACTTTTGTTATGAACTAATTCAACACGTGTTGTCTTTGATAATAACAGCATTCTAATTTTACCGTGCTGTCAATGATAATAATAACCTTCTGATTTTATCATGTTGTCTGTGATAATAACAGCCTTCTATTTCTAACTCGGGACATCGAGGTAAAACAAATGGAATTTTGACTCGTACCACCAGGGTTAATAGTGGTCATAGCATGTTTGGGAGACTTTAGTATTTAAGTACAGTACGAACCCTCTGATGCATGGTTCACACATTTTTAGTGGATGCTTACTGAGCTCCCAAGCTTATCAATCTATGGATCTTTTTTCTTTAGATGACAAGGTGTAGATAAGCTCCGCATATGTGAATGTATGCAAGCATAGCCGGTCCTAAGCCCGGAGGAGGAGGATTGCGGTAGATTGACAGCCAGCATAAAACTTTGTCAAACACCTAATATGAATTCTCTGCACAAATATAATGTTGGGACGTGCCCACCTAGGTACGCGCTACATCGGCACCCGGGTGTAGTGTTAAATGAGCAAGGGGTTCCATCACATCGCTGCTCGAGCGTGATGGAGTATAGGCAAGGGTTCCCACATCATGGACGGGTGTGGATAAAGAAGTTAGTCCCGCCACATCGGCGCCCGGATGTGGTGACAAATAGGCAAGGGTCATCGCATCTTAATAGACGCATGCGAGTACATGGAGACAAAGAATTCATATAGCCGACCCCATCTAGTATGAGATTAAGGCTTAGTTGTTGTTGTTGTTGTTGTACAAGGTATGGATGGTTTGGAGGGTTGACAAGAAAACTCAGACCCATATCCAAGCCCACCTATAGTTTTTGAACCAGTTTGTAGAAACCCTTTATATATATATATATATATATAACCTTGTGTATATTATATGAACTTGGATAATGAGTTTAGTTTTGTGTACTATTATTTAGATTTGTGATTAGTATGTCCTATATTAGTAACTTTAAATAGGTTCTGAGGCCTTGCATACATAGTGGGGCCCATCCCCACACATATGCGGCCGGTCTGCCGACGTCCCGGCTGGGCTCGGGGCGTGACAATATTTGTTTGAAAAGTATATATGCTCTTCAAAAATGGCACCCCCACAAAGCCATCCAATGCTAATAAGCCTATTAATGAATTGCTATCTGTGGAGAAGTACTTGCAAATTGGGCAGTATATTGAGATAACTGAAAGAATTTGCATTAATCAAAAGCCCAGTCATCCTAGAAAGGTCATTAAAATATAGTAGCTTAGGATATTCTGACCAGTTTTAATAAAAAGAGATATATGTTCTATATAAAAAATTTGTTACTTTCTGCAACATACCTCCATGGAAGTTCATTGAATTTTGTAACCCCCACTGATGAGACAAGAACAAATCTCTCAAGTGTTGAAGGCAATGCCAAAATAAGATTCCTGATGCCCTCCCAGTCTTCAAATGGTACAGTCAGATAATTGAAAGAAATAACTTGTATCTACTACAATATAACCCATACATCACACAAAATGAAAAGACTTCAAGATTAAAAACATATATAGCCTTTCCCTTGCAGGAAATCATCAATGTTCAATAAAGAAAGATAAGAGGATGGAGTTTCTTATTATTACATAAGGAAGAACTCAAGACAAATAACAAACTGCAATTTTATTTTATTTTATTTTTATTATTATTATTATTATTATTTTATAAAAAAGAACAAACTGAATTGAAATAAGAAAATGGTTTGTTGTCGTAGTTGAAACCAGGAAGACATGAAGAGTATGTCCAGAAGGAAAAAAAAAATCATGTCAAAACATATGAAACTTAATTCAACTACCAAGAACAAACCAAAAGTCCTAGATAATGGATACAATATAAGTAATTATTCTTTCCTTTAGGTTGTTGGAGGGCCAGGAGGCACATTCTCAACTTCATTGAGTCTTTTATTTAAATAAAAACAGTAAGAGCAGTTTATCCTATGAAGGTTGATACACTCAGGGAGCAATGGCCAAATTAATAAGAGGATAAGTAAAATGCTAAAAGCATCATGCATACCTACTCTTTCAGGTGTATTGTCTCCATCCCAGCGTTTCGATGGAAAGGCAGTAGTTCCAGTGCAGCAAATTACATGGGTAACTCCCTGTTAAAAGGTAAAAAAAAAACAATGCAAAATCTACCCTCTTTGCTAGAAAAATTTTAATATTAAACGAATAGCCTTTTACATACCTCAAATATAGCAGGATCTAAGTCGCTAGGATTCCTTGTGTCAGCTTTCCATACCTATCAACTTAAAAACTTTTGGCATGATCGTAAATGATAAGTAAAAACATAAACACATATGGTTGCAAAGAAGTATAAAAGTATTTCAGAAGAAAGCACAAACAAACAACAATATTCATATTAAAATCTAGTGAGTTGGATGAAAATTTTATTTGCTGCAAGAGTTACTAAAGCATTATTTGAGAATGAGTTTGTGAGAAGTAGAAATGGATATAAAATTTTCTTAGGGCACCTATTCCTCCAATAATATTTTAGCATAGGTTGAGAATCAATTTACTGGCAAGTATGTGGTTGTAATTTTCAAGACTGTGTGACTGAAGCAGAAAAAAATTAATTAAACTTACATCATGAGATTGAGCTAGATGGACTCCTAGTAGGTGGACAAGGTCAAGGTCAATCTTACGCTATAGTAAAAGTCTAAGAAAATACCAAATTAATCAAACAAAAACATAGCATAACAAAAGGGAATGCCTAAAAATGAGGTAGTAAATAATACCTCTAGTTTATTCTTATCTTGCACACCAAACAATGGTATAGCTTTGAGAGGATCTCTGAGCAACAAGCGTGACTTGATGTTTCTGGCTAGAAGAGAAGCTACCACTAGCTGCCCTGGGAAAAATAATTAAATTAAACAATTAATTTGCAAGGGAAACAAATCCTTAAAAATGGTAGCATACTGTTAGAAAATGGCTAAGATAGTTAAGCCCTAGAAATGCACTAGAAAAAATGTAATATATGCTAGCTTGCCGCAATGAAAATATACAAGACAGCCTACAGATAACTTTAAACATTTCCCAAAGCTTATAGTACTCCAGAAATTATACTTTCAACATGCGTTTTACATTGGCAATTTGAACTTATAGGCATGGTTTTGTGCTTCTATACATTGTGACACAACATACATTATGTGAAGTACATGAGGAAATGCATAGAACATGTGTCTGGGTTTCTGTGTGTGTTAGGAGATGAGAGACATTGTAGATACAGAGAATAGGGTGGTATACTCTTTACATGAGGGAATTTATGCACTTTGATAAACAAAGGTAATACTGACAGATTTAAGCAAACATGTTGAATCTTAATTCTGTGTTAGTCATTTACTCTAAGTGGATTGGACCAATCCCACAGATCCATTCCTCATCTTACACCCCTGCCATTGAGTGTTTGTTGATGCATTCTATTGGGTGTTTTACATAGTCCTTTAAGAGTAGAGGCTCGTGCCTTAACTTGGTCACTATACTAAAGGTTGGTTATTTGCCTTCTTTTGAGAGATTGATAAAGGTATACTTGGATCCAATTCTGAGATGGCTTAGGAGAAGCCAAATGACAAGCTTAATGCCCAGACGCTTATAGTTGGGTTCGACATCTGCTTCTGTGCATGTCTAACCATTTGATTGGGTTTATTGGTATGGGTACAGCTAAATCTCATCGAAGGGAGGGGATACGAATAAAAGTGGAAAATAGGAGTTGAAAGCAAAGAAAACTCTCCTGTAGTTTTGGGGAACTTCTTGCAAAGAAAAGTAGCAATTCCTTAAGGGCTTGTGACTTATCTAGTTCAGAAGTTAGACACCTTCTAAGTTCTATCTGATCACATGCTAGTGAAATCTTCTATTTGTGATAAGACTTTTCCTCTTTTAATTTTAATCCCCAAGTACTATAAAAGTTACCATTGCCATTGTTCTACTGGATGCAGACATCGTTAGGCTGAACCACATAATTGCCTGTGTATATTGTGGTTCACTTTTTTGGATACATACATCACACTACATTGTGTATTTCTCTTGTTCCTGATAATTCTGTGTGGTTCCATCCTTCATAACACAAGAGAGGAAATAAAAAAGGACATCAGGTCAACAGAGAACCTAATAAAGGGATAAAATGTATGAAAGTCACAAATTGAAGAACTCGAACACCAAGTTATTCATGACATCTTCCTCTAGAAAAGATAGAAAAATGTAAAAAATAGGGCATGTAACCATCGGGGGAAGGATATAGACAATGTTGGGTTAAGATATAGATTGAACAAACCAGAAAATGTTGTAAATAAAAGGCTTGGAAATGAGAAGCTCAGTAAGAACCAACAAAACATGGAAGCAGAGATAGAAGGCTAAATATGAAATTGTTTCTCGCAAATAGCATCATTTTGCTTAAACATAAGAATTAAATGATCCTTAAAAATTAAGCTTGTTCAAAATCATCAGTGGGCATGAACCATGGAAGAATTAAGCTTGTTAACTTTGCTTACACATCAATTTGCTTTATTGAAAAAAGTGGCAGTAAAATAAAAAATAAGATAGCATTAGAAGTTGCATGAATCCGAGTGCACTCATCAGTGAGCATAAACAAACAGTGAAAGTTTAATTGGATAATCTATCAACCAAACAATTCAAACAAATAGTCAAGAATTAACCAATCTTCATCAATTCCACATCCTCACACAATCATCACAATATTGATACTACAAATTGATGTGGAGAAATATAACATGAACAAAAACAAAAACTTTCAAATACCAACGAACAAATGAACCTCCTTTACACGAACAAAATTTTGCACTTGCAAAATGGCAATCCATAGAAACGCAAACCAAAAAATAAAAAGAACACATGTAAAAAGTAAAAAAAAAAAAAAAAAAAATGAGAACGTTCATTACCAACACCACCACTCCCACCAACAACAAGAACTGTTTTTGAAGAAGGAGAGCACGCGCCTGCTTCTAACACTGGTGGCTGTGTCTGTTCTTCCTTCATAGAGAAAGCAACAAGTCTTCTCCCATTTGGAAAGCGTGGAAGGACCGAACAGGGAAAGCCTGGAAGATTGGATGGTTGAAGAAGACTGGATGGGCATATTTGATAAATCTTGTAGGCTTTCTCAGTGGGAAGGGAGAAAGGATGAACGGAGGAAGAGCAGGGATTGAGAGCCATTTGAGTAGCGAAGGAAACAAGAAGACTCAAAAAGTTAAAACTAATGGACGCGAAGCTTCAGCCGATGGATATATACCAGTTAATATCTATCTATATTACTAAAGAGAAACGAACTGTTATAAGGTTTTCTTAATTTTCAAAAAATTCAAAAACACTAGAAAATTGGATTGGGGATTTCGGATTTTCTCAATTTTTTGTATTTTTTAAAATATAAAAATCCAACACACGATCGCGTGGTTTCCTGAAGGTTGTTACGGTTCGTGGTGGTTGTTATTACGGGATATCTATCTATATTACTAAAGAGAAACGAACTGTTATAAGGTTTTCTTAATTTTCAAAAAATTCAAAAACACTAGAAAATTGGATCGGGGATTTCGGATTTTCTCAATTTTTTGTATTTTTTAAAATATAAAAATCCAACACACGATTGCGTGGTTTCCTGAAGGTTGTTACGGTTGTTATTACGGGATATCGCACCTCTTCAGTCTCACATCATTGATAACTTCTCCCCTCATTTGGTCGGGAGCAGCGAGTGCACAAAATAGTCACCGGTGGAAAAAAGTGGGTATTTTCATATGTTAGGATTTTGATTTGGTTTCTTAGGGATAAAAGTCTAATGCATCACACTCTTTCTTCAGGTTGTTATACCACGTGATATTTTAAAACTTCTCTCTCCATCCGATAAAGAATGGAAATTGGTAAGGATAAATTAACATATGTTTTGATTTAGATTTGGTTTGTTAAGGATAAAGTTGTGATTTTTTAATTAATTTATATTTTTTGGTTTTTTGAATTTTATGATTCAGCCTCCTGTGCTTGAATTTTTGGGTGCAAAAGCAGCCAGTGCACAAATTAGTAGCCAGCAGAAGAAGTAGGTTTTAATTTTCTTTCTTTTGGCAGTAATGTTTTAAAATTTTTAATTATTTTGATATATTCTAGGACGGCTGGTGTTGTTTATTAGGACAAAAGATATTTTCCTTTTAGTTTTATTTTTTTATTTTTGCTTTTTTTTCTTAGTAGGTTTTAATTTTCTTTCTTTTGCCAGTAATGTTTTAAAATTTTTAATTATTTTGATATATTCTAGGACGACTGGTGTTGTTTATTAGGACATAATTCCTTTTAGTTTTTTCTTCTTTTTTTTTGCTTTTTTTTTCATTGTATATTATACATAAATTTATTGTAACACCCGTCTTCTAACAGAAGTGGGTGCTACACCACCAGCCCAGCAGAGTGTCCTGGGCCCAAGGCTATTGACAAATCATGTACTTACACCTATTATGCTAGTTTAAAACCGAACTAGAAGTACAGCGATATATAAATATATCATCACCATAGGCTCAACCATAGAGATGAGTCATATAATACATCATTCCCCAGATTAGCGACTGGGTTTAGGTAACATGCAAATCACACAGTACATTAACCAACATAACAAGCAGCTGTTTCTCCTAAGGGACACCAGAGCCACTACCGCATCTGCTACCCTCACTCGTCCACGGAAATCTACCCTGATCCCCACTTATTTCCCTCAGAAAAATAAAAATGCAAGAGTGGTGAACTACTTGAGCCCAGTGAGTATGGACCAATCATGCCGTAATCACCTACACATCTCCCCATCAAAGCACTATACTGATAAAGATAATAATATGCGAATACATACGCGAAACCAACATGGGATCAACATAAATACTATACATTGGATTTAACATGCCAAGCAAACTGAAACTTAAATTTAATATGCGAAATTTATATTTTGTTTGATATGAAATTTAAATTTTTTTTTATTTGCACTTAAATCAAGAATTATATTTTATGATTAAAAATTTTATTGTTTAGAATATTATCTCTCTTTTTCTAAAGTTGAAAGTTTTTTGGGTCTAAAAGTGTTGTGGGAAAAAAAATTATAGATTTCAAGAGAAAAGTGTAGTTGGTTTGAAGATTTAAAGAAAACGTTTTATATGTGTTTGTTTGGATATCTTATTAGACTAAAAAAATTAAAATAAATCTTATAAAAGAGTTATTTTTTTTAAATAAAATAAACTAATAATAAAATTAACTTTGAATAATCATATATTTAAATTTAACAAATACATGAAACATCCATACAAAATATATTAATTAATCTTTGCATTGTTTGTAAAAGGATTTTGATAAGGTTTGAGCGGTTTTTATTAATATATTTTTTTCTATTTCATATTCTTTTACGTGAAATCACACTGTTTATTTGCAATTTTTAGTAGATTTTCTAAAGGGTTTAAATTTGCTAAATTGTTGTGCAATATTCTTAATTCTTAAAGTGATGATTTGTCTATCCGAATATTGAATTAAAAGATAAATATGAAATTAATTAATAGATTTCAGATAGTTATGAAGTATATTAATTATAGAATATTTGTTTTGTTTATAAACGGATTTTGATAAGGCTTGAGGGGTTGCCTATGTCGGAATTTTTATTTAATTTTATAATATTTTGCGTAATTTAATTATTTTTATCTATATTTTTTAAAATAGCAATGTGAAGATAATATCATGAAAACCTCCTTGGGAGAGGCTGGCTATTATAATTTTTCCTTTTTAATTGTTCTCTTGGCTCATTTTACTAAGATATAAGATTGTAGCCCTTCTTAAAATAAAATTTTTCAATTTTAGATATTTTAAAAAATCAAAATAAAATAGAGTAAAGGATTCTATGAAATTCTCAGTGAATACTCAAAAGTTCTAAAGTTTTACGTAATATATTTTCAAATGAATAAAGAAAATAATATAAGATTCGATATTGAAACAAATTTGGAACATTGATTAATGATTAAAATTTTAAAGTATGTAAAATAAATTTTAAAACGAATAATTTGGAATGAACTCATGAAGGGTTCTATTATTTAGCTGATATTTTTTTTCACTTGTTTAAATATATTAATTAAAGAATATTTGTATTGCTTGTAAAAGGAATTTGATATAACCGAGGATATAACGTATATTCACAAATCTTATTAAGAAGATTAGTAATCAGAATCGTATATTGTGATGCATATAAATTTTATTCCATGTCATATTGGAGCCGATTTGTTATCATTACTATTATACTTTATTATTTAAAGTTCAAATTAAATAAGTTCATATAAGTGAAGCTAGTGTTTTTAAAAATTAAATGTTATCTCCTAATAATACCACCAGAGAGAATTTTTATAAAGAAAAACATTCAAACAACATATAATGTGGGTAATAAATGTAACGCCCAAATTGTCCGAATGATGATAATGATAATAAGTAAGAAAATTTGGAACAATGATGGAGTTAAATAACGCTGATAATGAAATAGTTAACTTTAGCACTATACCGAGTAAACCCAAGCATCGAATCAAACTCGATTAATATTAGGGAGAAATGTAATTAGGAGGTAGTCAAACAATAGTTCCAGGGTCCGATAATTGAGGGAGGAAACGACAAGGTTTAGAGTCCCGGTAAGTAAGCTAACCAAGTCAAAGGCCGGTATTCGCGGATCTGGTCGGCTGACCGAACTCGGGGACCGTGACAATGGTAATGTGGGAGATTATATCATACATTATAAAATAAGGAAAAGAAAAGAAAAAGAAAAAGGAAAAGAATTAAAGGAAAAGAATAAAGAAAAGAAAAAGAGAAAAGAAAAAGAAAGTAATAATTAAAGTTTGTAAAAAAATATATAATAAAATAAAATTTAAAAATAAATAAAAATAGAAAGAAGAGGGCAGCTGAGTTATAAGAGGGAGAAAGAGAGAAACTCTCTCTCCCTCGTGAACTCACGCCTCTTCCATTTCGCTCTCTCTCTCACAAGCACGCCACCTTGGTCGTAAGGCCAAGGCCCCTACCACTTCACCACACCGAAAGTTTGAGCTCCTACATGAGCACCTCAAGCAAGGCTGGCCGACCTCGCTGCGTCGCCCACGCTGGCCGCCCCATCACGCCGAGTCGTGGAGCTCCGCGGAGCTTCCTCCCCGCCGCCTTCCCTCTCCAGTGTTGTTCCCCGCAGCGACCTCAGCCGGCCAGCCCTACACCGGCGAAGTGAGAACCAAGATGTTGAATGTGTTTAGGGTTCATGATGTTAATGTTTTGGGACTGAAATTTGGGATGGATTAAGGGGGGGAAAGTGAAGAGATTAGTTGTGGGGAAGATGATAGGTATGAGTGAGTTTAATTACAGTTTGGTGAATGTTTGTATGAGTTTCACCCCTATAAAATAGGGGAACCTTGCCGAATTTCGTTAGACTAGTGTCGGGTCATCCCTTCTGATGAATTCGCCACCTATATCTCCCGTGATCGGGAGTGTAGATAGTCGCTGGAAAGGTCCTCGAAGGACCTCAAGGCGAATCTAATGCTTAATTGACATGATCGAGCAACCGGATCTACCGGTTAGGAACGGTTCTAGATGACAATGCTTTAATTGTGTCTCGGGTATGTTATTAATACGGACTATAAATTAAGTACCTTAATTTGACCAGATTTCGTATTCCCTTCGATAGGAAAGGGGAGGGAAGTACTTGGAGACGCCGGGCGGAGCCGAAAGCTGCCTTTGAACCGCTGGCGACGACGGGTGAGTGGTCCTCTCTGTATATTCTTAGTTGAAGCATGTATTTCTTGAATTGTTTACTCGGGCTTTTGTATGATTTTGTTATCGGTTTGTGACTTGCCGATGGGTTTTCCCGATACTAGAAAGTAGATCTTTGCTTGTTGAATGCTACTAATGTTGGAATAGCCTGAGCATGTATATGTGGAACCTTAATTGGTCGGAATTGGATAAGTACATATCAGGGACTGCATCCTAGCTAGACATATATGCGAACGATCCGGCCGGGCCAGTGGAGCCCTAAGTCAAAGTATGCGATATTGGCCTGTGGAAGGGATTTGTTTTAAATATCGCCTCGCGCACACACTTGTTTTCAAACTGCTTTTCATATAAAACCCTTCCCGATTTTTGAAGGCCCAGATCGATATGAGACACAGTGCTTGGCGGCAGAGTAGTTTTTGGTACAGGGGATACCAATCGGTCGCCAAGTTCTCGCAGGCCGGAGTTCATTCCGAGGTAGTCGAATCTAGAGGTGTTTGTCACCGATATGAGACCCGTGTGTACACACATATGTTTTGATATGCTTTAAATGATGGTATGTTTTGATGCTTGTAGTTGTATATGAATTTCTGAGTTTCAGCTTTGCTTGGCATGTTAAATCCAATGTATAGTATTTATGTTGATCCCATGTTGGTTTCGCGTATGTATTCGCATATTATTATCTTTATCACTGTAGTGCTTTGATGGGAGACAGGTAGGTGATTACCTGATAGATTGGTCCATACTCACTGGGCTCAAGTAGCTCACCACTCTTGCATTCTTCTTACAGGAAATAAGTGGGGATCGTGGTAGATTTCGCGGACGACGCTGGGTCCGCGTACCTGTAGTGGCTCGTGTCCCTTAGGAGAAACAAATGTACCGCTTGTTATGTTGGTTAATGTAATCGTGTGATTTGTATGTTACCTAAAACCTACCGCTAACTGGGAATGATGTATTATATGACTCATCTCTATGGTTGAGCCTATGGTGATGATATATTTATATATCGCTGTACTTCTAGTTCGGTTTTAAACTAGCATAATAGGTGTAAGTACATGATTTGTCAATAGCCTTGGGCCCGTGACACTTTCTTTGGTCAGGTGAAAGCACCCACTCAAGTAGAAGACTGCAAGTTACAATAAATTTATGTATAATATACAATGAAAAAAAAAGCAAAAAAAAAAAAAAAAGAAAAAACTAAAAGGAATTATGTCCTAATAAACAACACCAGTCGTCCTAGAATATATCAAAATAATTAAAAATTTTAAAACATTACTGGCAAAAGAAAGAAAATTAAAACCTACTAAGAAAAAAAAGCAAAAATAAAAAAAATAAAACTAAAAGGAAAATATCTTTTGTCCTAGTAAACAACACCAACCGTCCTAGAATATATCAAAATAATTAAAAATTTTAAAACATTACCGCCAAAAGAAAGAAAATTAAAACCTACTTCTTCTGCTGGCTACTAATTTGTGCATTTTACGCTTTTTGCACCCAAAATTCAAGCAATTTGAGGTCAATCATAAAATTCAAAAAACCAAACAATATAAATTAATTAAAAACCACAACTTTATCCTTAACAAACCAAATCTAAATCAAAACATATGTTAATTTATCCTTACCAATTTCCATTCTTTATTTGATGCATTAGACTTTTATCCCTAAGAAACCAAATCAAAATCCTAACATATGAAAATACCCACTTTTTTCCACCGGTGACTATTTTGTGCACTCGCTGCTCCCGACCAAATGAGGGGAGAAGTTATCAATGATGTGAGACTGAAGAGGTGCGATATCCCGTAATAACAACCGTAACAACCTTCAGGAAACCACGCAATCGTGTGTTGGATTTTTATATTTTAAAAAATACAAAAAATTGAGAAAATCCGAAATCCCCGATCCAATTTTCTAGTGTTTTTGAATTTTTTGAAAATTAAGAAAACCTTATAACAGTTCGTTTCTCTTTAGTAATATAGATAGATATCCCGTAATAACAACCACCACGAACCGTAACAACCTTCAGGAAACCACGCGATCGTGTGTTGGATTTTTATATTTTAAAAAATACAAAAAATTGAGAAAATCCGAAATCCCCGATCCAATTTTCTAGTGTTTTTGAATTTTTTGAAAATTAAGAAAACCTTATAACAGTTAGTTTTATTTTTAACCCCAAACCATATCAATTTTCTTTTAAAAATAATTTAAAATATAAAACATAATAAACATATTTAATAACTTTTGACTTATATTTTAGGCCTATCATGCGGGTAAAAAATTAATCCTAATATTTCATTCTAAATTATTTCTTTTGAAATTTAAATTTTTTAATATTCTAAAATTTTAAAGAACTAATTTTTTTAGTTCATAAAAAATTATGTTTTAAATCGTTAGTTATTTTAGAAAATTTATTAAAAAAATATTAAAATATTTTCTTTTAAAATTTAATTTAAAAACAATATAATTATTATAATATTTAAATTATTAAATATGTAAATATAAAAAATTTAAAATTTTGAATAAAACAACCCGAACATTGTGAGGGCCATTTGCTTGTTATCTATCTATATTACTAAAGAGAAAGGGGCGGTTACAATGTTTTCTTAATTTTCAAAAAATCCAAAAAAACGAGAAAATTGGATTGGGGTATTCGAATTTTCTCATATTTTTTAATTTATTAAAATTTAAAAATCCAACACACACGATCGCATACACGATCGCGTTTTTTGTGAAGGTTGTTACGGTTCGTGGTGGTTGTTACTACGGGATATCGCTCTTCAGTCTCACATCATTCAGAACTTCTCCCCCGTTTGGTCGAAGCATCGAGGCACAAAATATTCATTGGAGGAAAAAAGTATTCTCATATGTTTGTCTTTTGATTTGGTTTTCTTAGTGATAAAGTAGTGATTTTTTATTAATTTATTTTTTTGTTTTTATAAGATTTTATTATTCAGGCTCCTATGCTTGAATTTTTAATGGTAGCAGCTCTCGCACATATTAGTCGTCGTGAAAAAGGTGTTAACTTTCATTCTTTTTGGCGTAATTTTTTAAAATTGTTGGTATTCT
This sequence comes from Dioscorea zingiberensis, assembly GCA_026586065.1. Taxonomy (NCBI): domain Eukaryota; kingdom Viridiplantae; phylum Streptophyta; class Magnoliopsida; order Dioscoreales; family Dioscoreaceae; genus Dioscorea; species Dioscorea zingiberensis. Next base: position 31,423,069 of record CM048820.1, on the reverse strand, counting down.
TGAAATTTGTTAGATTTTTGGGTTTTTTTAAAATTAACAAATCTAATGCATCGCTCTGTTTCTTCAGGTTGTTGTACCACGTGATATTAGTCAAACTTCCTTCTCCATCCGATAAATAAAGGCCATTGGTAAGAATTCATTTATTTTCATATTTTTTTTATTTGGATTTGGTTTCTTAATGATAAAGTAGTGAATTTTTTATTAATTGATTTTTATGTTTTTTTAAAATTTTATGATTCAAATTCTCCTCTTTACGAATTGTTGGATGCAAAAACAACCAAGCATAACAAATCGGACCGTGAAAAACGTAGGTTTGGTTTTCTTTTGGCAGAATTTTTTTTAAAATTCCTGGTGTTATTGAAATTTGTCAGATTTTTTTTTAAAACAAAAATACGAATCTAATGCATCGCACTCTTTCTTCAGGTTGTTATACCACGGGATATTGAGCGCAAACTTCTCTCTCCATATAAAGTATGCGCATTGGTAAGGAAAAAGTTTTAAGCATCTGTTTTGATTTAGATTTGATTTGTTAAGGATAAAGTAGTGATTTTTAAATTAATTTTTTTTTTGTTTTTTTGAATCTTATGATTCAGCCTCCTGTGCTTGAATTTTTGGGGGCAAAAGCAGCCAGTGCACAAATTAGTCGCCAGCAAAAGAAGTAGGTTTTGATTTTCTTTCTTCTTGCAGTAATGTTTTAAGAATTTTAATTATTTTTATATATTCTAGGACGGCTGGTGTTGTTTATTAGGAAATAACGTAATTTCCTTTTACTTTTATTTATTTTTAAATTTTTGTTTTTTCCATTTTAGATTATACATAAATTTATTGCCCACATTATGTGTTGTTTGAATTTTTTTACCCTTAATAAAATTTTTTTCCTGATGGTATTATTAGGAGATAACATTTAATATTTTCTATAAAATATACTTATATGAACTTATTTAATTTGAACTTTAAATAATAAAATGTAATATTAATTATAACAAATCGGTTCCAATATGACATGGAATAAAATTTATATGCATCACAATATACGATTTACTGTTACTAATCTTCTTAATAAGATTTGCGAAACTACTTTATATCCTCAGTTATTTCAAATACCTTTTACAAGCAATTCAAGTATTCTTTAATTAATATATTTAAACAAATGGAAAAAAATAACAGCTAAATAATAGAACCCTTCATGAGTTCATTCCAAATTATTCGTTTTAAAATTTATTTTACATACCTTAAATTTTTAAATCATTAATCAATGTTCCAAATTTGTTTCAATATCGAATCTTATGTTATTTTCTTTATTCATTTGAAAATATATTACGTAAAACTTTAGAACTTTTGAGTATTCACTGAGAATTTCATAGAATCATTTACTCTTTTTTATTTTGATTTTTTAAGAAATTTATAATTGAAAATTTTTATCTACAATCTTATATCTTAGTAAAACGAGCCAAGAGAATTAAGAAAAAAATTTATTTTAGTAAAAAGGAAAACTTTTAATAACCAGCCTCTCCCAAGGAGGATTTCATGATCTCATCAGTAGAATCTATCTAAATTACTAAATAGAAAGAAACGGTTGCAATATTTTTATATTTTTCCAAAAATTTTAAAAAAACGAGAAAATAGGATTGGGGTAATCGAATTTTCTCTGATTTTTGAATTTTTTTATTTTAAAATTTTATATGCGTTTTTCCCTATTTTTCCAGATGGTTAACGAGAAGTTCTTTAACTAAAATATCACGATGTCACGATCTCTCAACACAAACCATGTCTTTAGATTATCGCCACAATCTCTTAACACTACCGTATTTTTAGATTATCGCTTTCAATTGTTTATCTTCTTCGTCCAATCAGAAGGTCATTGAAACAAAAATCTGAGAAAAACACAAGGCATAGGTAATGTTTTTCCCTTTTCTTTCTAGATCGTGGTTGTGTTTTAATGTTCTCTCTAAGTAGTTCTTTATACGAGAGATGATTCGCTTAAATACAAGTTGCAACAAATTCAAATGATGTAATCGCCCGACGGCCTGACCCCGAAAGCATCGCCATCAGACCGGCCAGATAAAGAAGAGATAAACTCAACTCTAATACAAGGCCTAATAATGTGATAAGCAGATAACAATCCATAAATAAACACAAACTCAAGTTCATAAGAACATAGAGTTACTAGGGTCCATAGACCCTATAAAAGTCTGGTCCCTATACGGGTCCTACAAATAACAAAGTTATAAAAATAAAGATAACTGAGACTCCTATAAACCTTGGTCTCCCGGAGTCCCTCTCTTCAAGCTTCTCCCCCCTCGGAATCTGTAAAAGGAGAAAAAAGAGAAAACACGTGAGCTTTCGAAGGGAAAGCTCAGTAAGTACCCCTGCAGGTCACAGTGTCATCAAAACAAAAATGACAGTCAACAGGATCATAGTATCAACAACAAAGTCCTAGGAGTCTACCACTAACAAGACAAAGGTACGACTCCTGCTACAAAAGCCCTCGGGCTTTGTAGTGAGTTCTAAGAGAACTCAGAGTTTACTCCCGGCCAGTATGTCCAGCTTTTTGGATATAATTACGACCTAGATGGTCGTTTGACTCTCCAGTCAAAAGATCGGTAGAACTACCTCTTCTTCGTGTTAACACGCCGAGTACCATGCCCGGCTGACAAAGCGAGACCTCCGTGAGATTTGTTTCTCCGTAGGGTCCGGGGAAAAGTCGGGGTCCTATTCCTGAACGATCCCAAAATTGGAGCTTCCCTAGCTCCACTGAGTCCGGGCAGTAGAACATAGCAAATAGGGACACCAACGTCCCGTAGACAAGCATACATGCTTAACAGGATTCAAGAATAGATAAGAATAGCATGTATGGCAATAACAGTGCATGTATTAAGAATACATAGCAAGTCCAAGAAATCCCGTTATCGGGTGAAAACTAGGCAAGTGAACTTACCTCTGGTTGGTACTAGATGTCCTTCTAGCTTCCTCTAGGGTGCCAACAACTCCCCGAGAGTATCCGCATGCAGAGGTCCCTATTAGAAAACTTGATATTCCCATAATATTTCTATGTCCTTAGGTGTTCATGCATGCCTTACATTCTTATTGGGCTTAGGCCCACTAACGGGTCCTTTGGACCATCTCTCAAGTTACCGCCCTTATCCCCGCTTCAAATGTCCCTTAGTCGAACTTGTAGATTTACTTTGGTCTAACCTAGTCAACGCTTAGTCTACTTGTCGAAGTCCGACCTTATTTAGTCATCCCTAGTCATTCAAGTTGAATTGGGCCCATTACTAAGCCCAATAAGAAATCTAGCTTGACTTAGCCCTTTTTAATTGAGAAAGGGGTATTTTAGTCATTAGGGTAATTTATGACCCTAGGGTTTAAGGTCCTTCCCTGTTTAGGGTTTAGTTCCCTCCCAGTTCCCCTATTTCTTATTCTTATTATCTTAAGAACAAAGTTTTATTTATTTGAGCCCAGCTCCTTGGGCCTTTAAGCCATTGGACCCAATTCCTACTCAAATTAGTCCATGGTTTAACTTAAGTACCTTAGGTTAATTAATCTAATTAACCTCATTAGTCAATTTGGCTCAATAGGTTGACCTACTTTATCTTGATTAACTCTCTCTTAGTTAAATTCTTTGTTTAGTTTACAAGCCAAACCCACATTTTTAAATCTATCAAGATGACTAGTATTTCTCCAATCGACTGAGCCAACTCAATTTGGACCCAAATCACCTTAAACCAATTTAATTTGACTAAGTAAACTAACTCAACCTTTTTTCTTTAATCATGATGATTAATCCGACTTGATAGCTAGGTTAGACCCAAGCCCAAAGTGGTTTAGTCCAACCCGAGTTCATTTACTATCTCCAATGTCCACACTAATCTAATTAACTAGATTAGCTTAATTAACTAATTAAGCATTCCCACTACATTAGTTAATTATATCAATTTCATGTGACATTTTATAAGGTTTCAAATGATCAATTATTCATTATCACCAATATTTCCTTTTATAACTAACTTGATTATACTAAATAATCAACTTGATTTTGTCACACTACCAAAGCTTTAAAAAAATTATTCTATCAATAGTAAACAATTAAATACTTTAATTGTCACACTACTAATGTTATACAAATCAATAAAACTATACCAAGTTAATCAACTAATGTTCTCATTTAGAAGAGAGGAAAGAAAAATATTTATTTTAATTAACTAAATCAGTGTCACAACCCCTAAGTTAATGAATGTTTAATTAAACATAATTAAACATTATTCTTTTATTATTATTATTATTATTATTATTTTTTAAAAAAATAAACTTCATCTTCAACCTCTCTCTCTCTCTCTCTCTTTCTCACGGCGCACCACCATCTCACCGGGCTGCCGGCGAGCCTCTGCCGTACTGAGTCTTTTACACGGAACCTCCACTCGCCACCCAAGCATATTCGTAGAAAGAGAAATTTTAACTCTCCCTCTTCTCTCACGAGCTCACGGCCAAGCTGTTGAAACCTCACCGACGAGCTCCTCTCTCACGCTGCAAATTCCTCTAATTTTACGTAGAAGAAAGAACGCTTACCGGGGAGCCGTGGATGACGATCAGCACCACCAGAGGGACCCTCACCGCCATCGAAGCCCGCCTTCTCCGACGAGCTCAGCTACGCACACCGTGGGCCACCGCCTCAGTTTCCGCGAAGCTCTGTCTTCCTTCTCCCCCTGGGGATTTCTGCGACGGTGGATGATAGCCGAGGATCGTGTCGCTCAATCCTCTCCTCGAACACCGCTCGCCGGAGTACCTCACCGGAAAGCTCGACCTTTGAAGCTCAGTGCTCCACCTCAGGCCGAGGCCTCTCCTTTTATAGGCCGCGGGAGCTGGAAGGGCAACGCCGGCCGATAAATGCTGCCGTTATGACGCCGACCTTTCGACCTCCAGAATCGTAGCGGGCGAGACGGCGAGAAGAGGGGTTGGAGAAGAGGGGTTCTTCACGAGCGAGCTGGAGACGACGGGGTCATCCGACTTTGGAGCTTTCTTCACTACCGAAGGAGTCTTTATGGCCACCGCCACTAGAAAGGGCGACTGGCGAAGAGTGGCCTTGTAACAGAAGGCGAGGGCTGAGGTGAGTTTACTCCATAAGTTTCCCTTTTTTTTTAACTTATATCCAAATTGGTTGTAAGTTAAAATGCAATAAAATGGGCTGAGATGTAAAACCAATTACATGTAAGTGGTTCTTTTATAGCACACCAAACACCAAAAAGTGGGACTTACATGTAAAAAAAGTTACTTTACACCTACTTACAGCACACCAAACAACCCCTTAACATCAAACCAAACTCAATCCAGTGTATAATAAAACTTCAAACTACACATCAAACCAATCCACAATAAAAGTTTAAATTTAACTCAAACCAAACTTAATCCAATACATAAAAAAACTTCAAAGTTCAAACCACACATCAAACCAATCCACAATAAAAGTTTAAATTCAACATCAAGTAAAACTCAATCCAATACGCAACAAAACTTCAAATTAAATATCAAACCAAACTTAACATAATATCAAACCAATCCATAGTAAAATTTCAAATTTAATATCAAGGCAACCTCAATCCAATACATAACAAAACTTTAAACTACACAACAACTTATCAAAGTTTCAAACAAAACTTAATATAACAAAAAACCAATCCATAATACAAGTTCAAATTTGACAAATTTAAAAATATAGGGATTTAGTTTTTTTTATTATAATAAAATTAAATATTTACTTTTTAACATATAAAAAAAATAAAAAACTCGATGATGAAAAAGTCATTTTAAAAAAGGGTTTTTTGTTTGCATGCCCCGTTTACCCTTACAAAAGTGATAATTGCTTGCATACACCTAAGAAACAACAATAATTGCTTATATGCCCCTTATAATTTCTTGCATACCCCTACAAAACCATTTACAGTGTGTAACATCCCAAAATTTCATAAATAAAACTCAGTGAATTTCTGAAATTTTAAATGAGGTTAAATTAACTTTAAACAGATTAATTAGTATTAATCTCAAGTTAAAGAAAAATTAGAATAAAATGGACTGAAATCCACTCTCGCAACTATAGGGCCGAGAGAGGCCTTAATGGGCCAGGCCAGAGTTATATAGAATAGTTGGAGATGGATAGTCGGCCGAGTTAAATTAATTTAAACCAGAGATTAATTAAATGATAATTAATCCAGATTAATTAAGTAGGAATATCGGACAAAAGTTAGAGTCCCGATAAAGTAGATCTGGCCGAGTCAAAAGCCGAGATTCGCGGATCTGGGTCGGGAGAGAAAGACAACCGTGGCCTTACGCCCATTTCGTGTCACGGGAGTCGTCTGACCCGGGATTCCCGGATCTGGGTCGGGAGAATTATTGATAGAATAATATTTTTCTTAAATAGTGATGGGACATAAAGTAAAGGATAATATATTAGTAAATTCCTTTTTAAAAGATAAAGTAGTTAAAAGATAAAATTATTTTAATTAATGAAATATTATATATATATATATAAATAATAATAAAATAAATTAAAAAGTGAAAGTAAAAGAAAAAGAAAAGAAAAAGAAAAAGAAAAAAAAAAAGCAAAAAGCAAAACAGAAGCATCTCTGTCTTTAAAAAGACAGAGATGAGAGAAAGAGAGAGATGAGCGAATCTCTCTCTCTCTCTCCTCTCTCGCTCAAATAGCACGCCCCATACGTGAGCTCATCACGGTGGAGCCACCACCAGTCATGACCCCGCCACAGCCACCGCCTACCGGGCCGCTGAGAGGACGGCGGCCAAGACTCGGCCACCGGCCACGGTGTTAAGCCCTCTACCGGAGCCACACTGACCGGCCACGCCACCCATTGATCAGGCCTCAGACTGCCGTAGCTCGACCATTTCAGCCCCATTTCCTCCACCGTGAGCCTCTTGAGAATACCCTATTATTAGTTAGATAAATTGAAGAATTAATGGAGGAAGAACTCTAATTGGGTTTATGACATTGAGGTTGGAGAGGGATGATGAAATGATCATGGATAGGGCTGTGAAATGTTAAAATTGGCTTGTATGATGATTTGTCAATTTAGTGTATTATGTGTGAATGTTTGTAGAATTTCGGAGCCCTACAATTAGAGGAGGTGCTGCCGAAATTTTTACCGATATACTTAGATTAGTTATATCGTGATTAACAAGTAGTTACCTTAATTAAAGCATGATAGTGATTATAAGACATGTAGATGATTGGAATAAGTAAGATAGTAAGAAGTGTAAATTCCGTATTAATTTACCGTATTCTATATAGTATTCATTAGAGAACGAGACAAGAATACGGACTCGTATTTATAGATTTCGTATTTCAATTATCAGGAAAGGGCAAAGGCAAGTCCACAATGAAAGGACCGAGCCAGATTTAAGCTCGAACCAGATTAAGGTGAGGGAAATCTACCTGTACAGTTTGCTAGTTTTTACCGTATTTTTATACGACGCAGTTTTCAGTTTTAAAAGCGTGAACTTTGGGTTTCATAGAAGTTTATAGAGTTTTATAACCATTTCATGCTTAGTAAATCAGTAACAGAAAAGAGAACAGTTACAGATACAGAAAGACTACATTCTATTGAAAATACTTGTATAGACCAGAGTGGCTCGTGAAGAGCCAGAGAGTACGACGTTGAGTTATGAGAGGGGTGATTTAATTCTCTTTTCAAAAATAGCGAACTATCTGTGTTTACTTCCTTTTTATAAAATCAAAACCCCCTTTCCATCCCTTTTGGGATGCTCGATTATCGATATATACTCAACCTCAGTATCAGATATACTCGTTGGTTGCTGGCCATGCAGTATTGAAGTAGATGTGTAGTCTGAGAATAGTCTTGTGTATCAGATGATGCCGCGTTCCTCGCCTTCTAGAGATAGAGATCATCTCAGAGAGAAAGAGGGCACAGGTACAGATTACCCAGGGGGAATGTCGGTTTCATATTTTATTCACAAGACGTAGAAACGTAAACTTCGGATATGCATTTTAAGAGAATATCTTTGATCAACGCTTACTTGCGGTATTGAGCGATTCCGGTATTTTTAATCCGGTATTTTCTATTGATGTTTTACTCACGCTTTTACTTTCTGATGTTGTTATTTTTATCACGAATGCAGTTATACCCGACGAGGTTGTTTTACGCTCCGAGCTCGGTAGCTCGGCCCCTCTTCTTGACATTTTGTTTTTCGCGGAGTCGTTAGGCAATGATACTTCTAGCGAATTCGCCCGATCCAGTAGAGGAGATGTACTGTAGTTGGCTCATCTCCGTGTCTAGTTTATGTTTATTTGCTTTCGAAGTGTTGTGAGACATTAAGATTAAGACAACGCTTATCCTGGCTTTGTATTAATTGCATTGAGTTGGTGTTTTAATTTATGTAGTTTGTCAATTTCCTTCCGCTTGTTGTTATTTTTCCCAGTTAATTAGCAGATTACAGCCTTAGGTCTAGGGTTCATGCCCTAGATCTGGCTGGTGTGACACCTGGGTCCTGAAAGGGATAAGGGTGTTACACAGTGACTAACAATGAGTAACAGTAGGGGCATATAAGAAATTATTGTTGTTTTATAGGGATATACAAGCAATTATCACTTTTGTAAGGGTAAATAAGCAATTTTTATTTTTTGTAAGGGCATGCAAGCAATTATCTCTAAAAAAACACTGGTCTGGTCGGATCATCGGGTCCGGCTGGGTCAAAAGCTGGTCAAACCGGTTCAAAACGGGTCGATCACATAAAAGATCTAATTAGAGACCCTAACTTATTTAAATATTGGGTCACCGGGTTGATCGGTTGGACCGCCGGGCCGGTCCGGGTTTAATAGTTATGCATGAAACAAGCAAATGGCCCTCAAAATGTTCGGGTTGTTTTATTCAAATTTTTAATTTTTTTTATATTCACATATTTAATAATTTAAATATAATAAATATTATATTTTTTGAATTAAATTTTAAAAGAATATATTTGAAGATTTTATTTTTTTTAATAAATTTTCAAAAAGGATTAATTATTTTAAAAATAATTTTTATGAACTAAAAAATTGGTTCTTTAAAATTTTAAAGTATTAAAAAATTTAAATTCCAAAAGAAATATTTTTTTACCTGCATGATATTTTCTAAAGGCTTAAAATATAAGTCAAAAGTTACCATATATATTTATTAAATTTTATATTTTAAATTATTTTTTAAAAAATATTGTTATGGTTTGAGGTTAAAAATAATAGAAATTTATATATAGTTTGATCTAAAATTTAAATTTTCTTATTAGCACTTAAAGCAGATTAAATATTTTAAATTTTAAGCATTATATTTTATGATTAAAAATTTTATTGTTTAAAATAATCTTTCTCTTTTTCAAAAGTTAAAAGTTTTCGGGTAAGTGTTATAGGAAAAAAATTTATAGATTTCAAGAGAAAACTATAGTAGGTTGGAAAATTTAAGAGAAAACGTTTCATTTATGTCAGTTGTGGACATCTTAAGAGTTTAGATTAAAAAAAATTAAAATAAATCTTAAAAAAGACTTACTTTAAAAAAATAAACTAATAAATAAAATTAACTTTTTAAAGAATTTTTATGAGAAGGAATACTAACTGAGTAATCATGTATTTAACAAATATATGAAACATCCATACAGTAATAAAAATGATAAAAATAATAAAGAAGTTTAAATCTAAAAATAGAGAACCCAAATCTAGATGCTTTTTTCTGTGATCACAGTGACATAAACAACACCCCACAAGAATAGGAGCAGAGCCAAGAAAAAGACATTCAAGGGACTCATAGAAGAAAAGCAAGTATCTTCAAGTGTTTTAGAGGGATCGTGGAGAGGAGATTGAAGTTTTGAGAGGTGGAGGGTGTGATGACACGTGGCAGAACCACCAACAGTATAGGAAATAACGTAATAGATATTTCAAATTTTTAATATAAAAAATTTAAAATTCAGACAAATTTATAATGCCTAATCTAATTTTATTATTTTTTTTTTCTAAAATAAAAATTCTAAACCGTTTCCGATTAGTAATATAGATAGATTTCAAAATATTTAATAAATTGAATATTATAAAATAAATATATATTTAAAATTAAACTTTGAAAGAAAATAATATAAGATTTTATTTAAACAAAATTTTTAAAATGATTAATGATTTTCAGTATTAGTTTTGACGAACTAAAAAAATTAAATATTTAAAGTTTTAAAGTATAACAAAATTTCAAATTAAAAATTTAGAATGAAGGGTTCCATTTATTTTACTGCATGATATTTTTTAAAGATGTAAAAATAAATTAAAGAATCTTTGTATTATTTTTAAAATGATATTGATATGTTTTGATGGGTTAAAATAATATAAATTTATGTTTTGCCTGATGTGAAATTTTAATTTTCTTATTTGTATCTTTTAATAGTTTTTTCAAAGTGATTAATTAAAAAATAAATAAATGAAATGCATCGATTATTTGGATGATATTTTTAAAAATTTACAAAATATATTAATTAAAGAATCTTTGTATTGTTTTTTATGGCCTAGTTTAAAAAAAAGAGATGTAGGCAAGTTATTTTTTATTTAGATTTAATTTTTTAACAAATTTTCTAAACTTCTCAATGATTTAAGAATTAGTTTCGATGAACTAAATTTATTATTATTTCTAATGTTTCAAAAAATAAAATATTGTGAATGTTATAAATTTTATTCTATGTCTTATTTGATCCAATAATTTTAATATAAAAATAAATTTTATTAATTAAAATATTAAAGTTTAAATTAAATAATTATAGTTTAAGGATGGCTACTGTTTATAAAAAAAAATGAATCATATCTCTTAATAAAACTACCAGAGAGACTATTTAAAAAGTAGAAAACATTTAATTAACATACATTTCTGGATTACAAACCTATTCCTACTCTGTTATACCCACCTCTGATGTCAAATCTATGCAAAAATCCTTCAACATGCTGAACTTTACATTTGTTTTTTCAAGATAAAACTTTCCACCCGTTAAAGTAGCAAGAGCAGACAAAACTACATATTAAATTTTCTTGAATGTCATGAAGTTCATAGAGAGAGTATATTCTAACAAACTACTTTGATCTATCATAAGTGAACATACTGAATAAGACTAAATACAAAGAAATCAGGAGCAAGAGAGGTTACATAATCAAGGAGTATAAATAAATTTAGAAAAAATCAGAGTGAAAAAGAAAATCTGAAATAGTGAGAAAGAACACTGCGGTAGAAGAAAACATCCACCATATTAAAACATGAAATTAATACTTAAAAAAATAGTACATTAATACTTGAAAAAATCAAGGAGTCCGAATAAATTTTGAAAAAAATCAGAGTAAAAAAGAAAATTTGAAATAATATAGGACTGAGAAAGAACACGTTTCTCCTTACCAATTTTTTTTACCTGTTATGCCCTCAACATCACCAACATCAAGTAGAAGATAAGCCTAGTTGTCCACTACAATAGAAGAAAACATCCAATTAGTATATTAAAGCATGATCATTAATATTTTTAAAAAAAATAGTACATTAATACTTGAAAAAAATCAAGGAGCCAAAATAATTTTAGAAAAAATCAGAGTGAAAAAAAATCAAAAATATTATATGAGTGAAAAAGAACATGTTTCTTTTTATCAATTTTTTTTTTCATTCCCAAATTGAGACAAAGTTTGCGTATTGAATAATTTGAAATGATGTGAGGAGTGTTTGATTTGAAATGATGTGAGGAGTGTTTGATTTGAAATGATGTGAGGAGTGATATAACGTAATAGCAACCACCAGGAACAACGTGATCATGATATAACCGCCACCAACCATGCAATCGTGTATTTTGGGATTTTTAAATTTAAAAAATCCAAAAATCTGAGAAATTTAAAATCTCCTCATCTAATTTTCTCATTTTTTTGGAAATTTATAAAAAATAAAAAAACTGTTTAACTTATTCTTTCTGCTTAGTAATATAGATAGATAGATAGATAATTTATTTATTTTTAATTTTTTGATGTGATTTTTTTATATTTTCACATTTTAATGAATTTTCTAAAGGGATTAAATATTATTAGTTGTAAGCATTAATTTTTGGATCAACAAATAAATATAAAAAATAAAATTATAATGTAGTGTTCGATAAAATAATAAATTAAATATGTTAAGTTTTAAAACTTAAATAATATATTTTTCAAATGAATAAAGAAGGTAATATATGATTTGATTTTTAAATTCAGAACTGATTAATGATTTTAACTATTAGTTTCTATGAAATTAAAAAATAAAAAAAATTAATTATGAATAAATTATAGAAAATTTGATATATAAACAAATTTTCATTCTTTAATTAATATTAAATTTTAAAGTATTAAAAATAAACTTTAAAATGAATAATTTGGAATGAACTTATTAAGGGATTTACATTATTGATTTTTATGTTCAATACTTATTTTTTTCTATTAAATTTACACTAATAAAAAAAACACTCCGTTTATAAACAATACAAAGATTTTATAACTATAGATTAAACTAAATATCATCAGCTAAAAGAAAAAAATTTAATAGACAAACTTTCCCCGGGAAGGTTTTCATGTTATCATCAGGAGAATTACTGAGAATAAATTAAACCCAAAATAAATTATAGATTTAAACATATAAGTCCTATATTTACTGAGAATAAAGTAGCATCCAAAAGGTTATCAGAATGTAACAAAGTTGCACAGGTGTCTGCATCATAAAAGAAAAAAAGAATCACAAAATAGATTTACACTAATACAAAAAAAACCACTCTTTTTATAAACAATACAAAGATTATAGGAGTGAATAACATGTTTATCCTTAACAGATTGGAGCCTGTAATTTTTTTAACCCAAGCCATATCAATTTTTTTTACAAATAATTTAAAAGATAAAATTTAATAAATTAAATCCAAAATAAATTATAGATTTAAACATACCAGCCTTGTATTTACTGAGAATAAAGTAGCATCCAAAAGGTTATCAGAATGTAACAAAGTTGCACAGGTGTCTGCATCATAAAAGAAAAAAAGAATCACAAAATAGATTTACACTAATACAAAAAAAAAACCACTCTTTTTATAAACAATACAAAGATTATAGGAGTGACAGTTTGGAGCCTGTAATTTTTTAACCCAAGCCATAACAATTTTCTTTTACAAATAATTTAAAAGATAAAATTTAATAAATTAAACCCAAAATAAATTATAGATTTAAACATACCAGTCATGTATTTACTGATAATAAAGTAGTGATTTTGAATGTAGCATCCAAAAGGTTATCAGAACGTAGCAAAGTTGCACAGGAGTCTGCATCATAAAAGAAAAAAAGAAAAAACATTTAAACATGCAATATATACTGTTGATGCCAAAAACTGGTTCACGCCACGCTTGATCCATGTTGCCTGCGGTGATCCGGTCTCGACTTTTCGACCAACGGGGTTAGAATTTATAGTTGATGTGGGCGCTTACTTCGCCTATGAGCGAGGGAGTGTATAGAAATTCCGCTCGAATTACCGGAGTGACCCCGGCCACAGCCTGAAAAGGGAGAGGATGGTGATCTCACTGGGCCTTTCTCGCCGGATTGACTCCGATGCTTAAATCAGAAAACTTGAAGAGAGAAGTTTAATGTTAGACAGTTTTTGTGTGATGAGCTTTTTTTTGGATCCCCTTTTTCTTCTATTAGTGCTCTCCTTTTATAGCACCTTAGAGGCGGTTCAGGAAAGGCGGTGGGGTAAGGCGGTGGGAGTGAGGCGATGAATTAAGTAAATATCTCTTAAGGCGGTGGGAAAGGCGGTAGGAAGGTGGTAGGAAAATATCTCGCCATCTTGTGGCCGGGTGGATAAGGCCCACTCACCGTAGAGGCGTTAGATGTTTCTCTATCTCTTTCTTTCTTCTACCTTACGCCCTTTATGAGAGGGTCGTTACAATTCCGACGGACTTGTTTGTAACGCTATAATTCCGGGGAGTGAGGCGATGAATTAAGTAAATATCTCTTAAGGCGGTGGGAAAGGCTGTAGGAAGGTGGTAGGAAAATATCTGCCTACTGTAGCGGGTGGATAAGGCCCACTCACTGTAGAGGCGTTAGATGTTTCTCTATCTCTTTCTTTCTTCTACCTTACGCCCTTTATGAGAGGGTCGTTACAATTCCGACGGACTTGTTTGTAACGCTATAATTCCGAGCGGACTTGTGCGAGGATGGTGATAGTGCCGTGTAGCCAAAGGAACAAGTGGCTCTTTAACTTAACGACACCTGTCTTCACCAAATATATCCGTAACATATATCAAATATAATCTTGAATTTGTAAAAAATAGATAGTAAAAATAAAAAATAAAAAACGTATTGGTATATTTTCTTTCTCTCAGAAGGTCGATCCAATGAACTGCATATGAAAGAAACTTAGACCAAAATTTCTAGAATTATCTTAACAGAACACTATTTTTAAGAGAAATGATCTGTGCACAATCTATTAAAATACTTAGAAAGCAAAAAAGGGAAACATTTAAACATGCAATCTATATTAAATGTAAACTTGAATTTATAAAAAATAGATAGTAAAAATAAAAAATAAAAAATGTATATGTATATTTTCTTTCTCTTAGACCGCTAATCCAATGAACTGCATAAAACACAATCTTTTAGAAAGTTATCTTAAAAATCATTTAAATATACTTAAACCAGTATATTTTCTTTAATTTTCTAAACCCAAATTTCCAAAATTATATTAATGTAGCATTGTCCTTAAAGAGAAATGATAAATTATATTTTTTTTAATAGTAAATACTTAGAACTTTAAACGAAAAAACATTTAAACATGTAATCTATATGAAATCTAAACTTAAATTTGAAAAAAAAATATATAGTAAAAATAAAAAATAAAAACGTTACATGTATATTTTATCTCTCAGACCGTGATCCAATGAACTGCATATGAGAAAATTATAAAAGAAAAAAAATTTAAATAAATATCTATATCAAAACTAAAATTGAATTTGAAAAAATAGAT
The DNA here is from genome assembly GCA_026586065.1 of Dioscorea zingiberensis. Taxonomy (NCBI): domain Eukaryota; kingdom Viridiplantae; phylum Streptophyta; class Magnoliopsida; order Dioscoreales; family Dioscoreaceae; genus Dioscorea; species Dioscorea zingiberensis. The sequence continues at coordinate 31,408,040 of CM048820.1, read as the reverse complement.
AGTAAAGAGAAAATTAAAAAGAGTTACATGTATGTTTTCTTTTTCTCAGACCGTAGATCTAATAAATTAAGAAGCACAATCCTTTAAAAAATCATCCAATAAATCATCCGAAAAATCATTTGTAAAATCCATAAATTTTTTTTTTGGAAATAAATATTTTATTGAGAAAAATAATTAAAAATTATTTTTCTTAACGCGATTAGTGTAGATGTGGGATTAAATGATTTATTTAAATTAAATGGAAATTAAAATTGTTATGGGGTCTGTAGGGACCTAATAGTAATTTTGAAAGACGAGAGGACCTTACAGAAGTTTTCCTCTCTCACAGATTTGGACCTAAGTATAATTATAAAAGAATCAGGGACCTCTCATAAAATTTCGTGAGAGAAAACCCCATCAGAGAGAACGAACGGCTGAGATTAAAAGATCTCAGACTGTAGCTAATCGCGAGGCATTATAAGGGTGCCTATTGAGCCACGTGGCGGGACGAGATGTAATCCATCAAAAAGAGTGTCTGATCCGAGACACTGAGAAAAGAGGCAATGGAAGTAATCCCACGGTGAGGGTGTGTTTAGAACCACCCATCTAGAGATGAGTTACGATCTCAGGGTTTAAGACCATGATCCAGCCGTCGATCTTGAGGAAATCTCGTCCGATGATCAAAGAAACGCCGAAACCGAGGCATTGAGAACAGAATCCAGCCGTTGGCTGTGATCAAGCGATCACAGCCCTCCATCAACTGTGCGCCGATCTCGAGGCTGCGCCACCCCTCTCCCCGACCACCAGCGGCGGTATGTCTCACCGTCCTGGCCCGGCCGTTCGCAGCGTGGAGGTCGGCCGCATAAGCAGCGGCATTTATCGGCCGGCGTTGCCCTTCCAGCTTCCGCGGCCTATAAAAGGAGAGGCCTCGGCCTGAGGTGGAGCACTGAGCTTCAAAGGTCGAGCTTTCCGGTGAGGTACTCCGGCGAGCGGTGTTCGAGGAGAGGATTGAGCGACGCAATCCTCAGCTACCATCCACCGTCGCAGTAAATCCCTGTGGGAGAAGGAAGACAGAGCTTCAGCGGAAATCGAGGCGCGTGGCTCCACGGTCGCGTAAATGAGCTCGTCGGAGAACAAGGCCAAGGCTTCGGTGAGGGTCCCCTCCGGTGGTCTTGATGCGTCATCCACGCGGCTCCCCGGTAAAGCGTTCTTTCTTCTTCTTCAGAAATTAGAGGGAATTTACAGACGCTGCGTGAGAGGAGCTCGTCGGTGAGGTTTCAACGCTTGGCCGTGAGCTCCCGAAGAAGAGGGAGAGTTAAAATTTCTCTTTTTTTCAATATGCTTGGGTGGCGCAGTGGAGGTTTCCGCGGTAAAAGACTCCAGTATTTGTGAGGCTCATGCGGCGGCCGTGAGATGAGATGGTGGTGCGCCGTGAGAAAGAGAGAGAGAGAGAGAGAGGTTGAAGATGAAGTTTATTTTTTTTTTTTTTAAAAAAAATAATAATAATAATAATAAAAGAATAATGTTTAATTATGTTTAATTAAACATTCATTAACTTAGGGGTGTGACACTAATTTAGTTAATTAAAATAAATATTTTTCTTTCCTCTCTTCTAAATGAGAACATTATTTGATTAACTTGGTATAGTTTTATTGATTTGTATAACATTAGTAGCGTGACAATTAAAGTATTTAATTGTTTACTATTGATAGAATAATTTTTTTAAAGCTTTGGTAGTGTGACAAAATCAAGTTGATTATTTAGTATAATCAAGTTAGTTATAAAAGGAAATATTGGTGATAATGAATAATTGATCATTTGAAACCTTATAAAATGTCACATGAAATTGATATCTATCTATATTACTAAAGAGAAACGAACTGTTATAAGGTTTTCTTAATTTTCAAAAAATTCAAAAACACTAGAAAATTGGATTGGGGATTTCGGATTTTCTCAATTTTTTGTATTTTTTAAAATATAAAAATCCAACACACGATCGCGTGGTTTCCTGAAGGTTGTTACGGTTCGTGGTGGTTGTTATTACGGGATATCGCACCTCTTCAGTCTCACATCATTGATAACTTCTCCCCTCATTTGGTCGGGAGCAGCGAGTGCACAAAATAGTCACCGGTGGAAAAAAGTGGGTATTTTCATATGTTAGGATTTTGATTTGGTTTCTTAGGGATAAAAGTCTAATGCATCAAATAAAGAATGGAAATTGGTAAGGATAAATTAACATATGTTTTGATTTAGATTTGGTTTGTTAAGGATAAAGTTGTGGTTTTTAATTAATTTATATTGTTTGGTTTTTTGAATTTTATGATTCAGCCTCCTGTGCTTGAATTTTTGGGTGCAAAAGCAGCCAGTGCACAAATTAGTAGCCAGCAGAAGAAGTAGGTTTTAATTTTCTTTCTTTTGGCAGTAATGTTTTAAAATTTTTAATTATTTTGATATATTCTAGGACGGCTGGTGTTGTTTACTAGGACAAAAGATATTTTCCTTTTAGTTTTATTTTTTTTTATTTTTGCTTTTTTTTCTTAGTAGGTTTTAATTTTCTTTCTTTTGCCAGTAATGTTTTAAAATTTTTAATTATTTTGATATATTCTAGGACGACTGGTGTTGTTTATTAGGACATAATTCCTTTTAGTTTTTTCTTCTTTTTTTTTGCTTTTTTTTTCATTGTATATTATACATAAATTTATTGTAACACCCGTCTTCTAACAGAAGTGGGTGCTACACCACCAGCCCAGCAAAGTGTCCTGGGCCCAAGGCTATTGACAAATCATGTACTTACACCTATTATGCTAGTTTAAAACCGAACTAGAAGTACAGCGATATATAAATATATCATCACCATAGGCTCAACCATAGAGATGAGTCATATAATACATCATTCCCCAGATTAGCGACTGGGTTTAGGTAACATGCAAATCACACAGTACATTAACCAACATAACAAGCAGCTGTTTCTCCTAAGGGACACCAGAGCCACTACCGTACCCGGACCCCGCCCGTCGTCACGGAAATCTACCCTGATCCCCACTTATTTCCTGTAAAATAAAAATGCAAGAGTGGTGAGCTACTCGAGCCCAGTGAGTATGGACCAATCTGTCAGGTAATCACCTACCTGTCTCCCATCAAAGCACTATACTGATAAAGATAATAATATGCGAATACATACGCGAAACCAACATGGGATCAACATAAATACTATACATTGGATTTAACATGCCAAGCAAACTGAAACTCCGAGAAATTCATATACAACTACAAGCATCAAAACATACCATCAGTTAAAGCATATCAAAACATATGTGTGTACACACGGGTCTCATATCCGGTGACAAACACCTCTAGTTCGACTACCTCGGAATGAACTCCAGCTTCTGCAGAACTTGACGACCAGTGGTATCCCTGTACCAAAAACTACTCTGCCGCCAAGCCTGCGTCTCATATCGATACGGGCCTTCCAAAATCGGGAAGGGTTTTATATGAAAAACAGTTTGAAAACAAGTGTGTGCACGAGACGATATTTAAAACAAATCCCTTCCACCGACCCAATATCGCATACTTTGACTTCCGGGCTCCCTGGCCCGCCGGATCATTCGCATATGTCTAGCTAGGATGCAGTCCCTGATATGTACTTATCCAATTCCGACCAATTAAGGTTCCACATATACATGCTCAGGCTATTCCAACATTAGTAGCATTCAACAAGCAAAGATCTACTTTCTAGTATCGGGAAAACCCATCGGCAAGTCACAAACCGATAACAAAATCATACAAAAGCCCGAGTAAACAATTCAAGAAATACATGCTTCAACTAAGAATATACAGAGAGGACCACTCACCCGTCGTCCTTCGCGGTTCAAGACTGGCTCAGCTCCGCCGCGTCTCCAAGTACTTCCTTCTCCTTTCCTATGGAAGGGAATACGAAATACGGTCAAATTCCGTACTTAATTTATAGTCCGTATTAATAACATACCCCGAGACACAATTAAAGCATTGTCATCTAGAACCGTTCCTAACCATAGATCCGGTTGCTCGATCATGTCAATTAAGCATTCGTTGCGTAGGTCCTTCGAGGACCTTTCCAACGACTATCTACACTCCCCGATCTGGGAGATATCGTGGGCGGAATTCATCCCGAGAAGGGACAGCCCGACACTAGTCTAACCGAAATTTCGGCAAGGTTCCCCCTATTTTATAGGGGCCGAAACTCATACAAACATTCACCAAACTGTAATTAAACTCACTCATACCCCCTATCATCTTCCCCACAACTAATCTCTTCACTTTCCCCCCCTTAATCCATCCCAAATTTCAGTCCCAAAACATTAACATCATGAACCCTAAACACATTCAACTTCTAGGTTCTCACTTCGCCGGTGTAGGGCTGGCCGGCCTGAGGTCGCACAACGGGGAACAGCACTTGGAGAGGGAAGACGACAGGGAGGAAGCTAGCCGGAGCTCCACGACTCGGCGTGGGGCTGACGTGGGCGACCTACACGCGGCAGTCGAGGCGCCTTGGCGTGAGGTGCTCCCCGGAGCTCACCGGCTCTGGTGTGGTGAGTGGCTGGACGCCTTGCGGCCCGACCAAGGTGGCTGCCGTGCGTGTGAGAGAGAGAGCGAAATGGAAGAGGCGTGGTTCCGCGAGGAGAGAGAGTTCACTCTCTCTCCCTCTTATAACTCAGCTGCCCTCTTTTTTTTATTTTTTTATTTATTTTATTTTATTTTATTACATATCTTTTTACAAACTTTAGTTATTACTTTCTTTTTCTTTTTCCTTTTTTTTCTTTTCTTTATTCTTTTCCTTTAACTCTTTTCCTTTTTCTTTTTCTTTTCTTTTCCCTATATTATAATGTATGATATAATCTCCCACATTACAATTGTCGCGGTCCCTGAGTTCGGTCGGTAGGCCGGATCCGCTTGAATCTAGGCCTTTGACTTGGTCAGCTTACTTACCGGGACTCTAAACCTTGTCGTTTCCTCCCTCAATTATCGGACCCTGGAACTATTGTTTGACTACCTCCTAATTACATTTCTCCCTAATATTAATCGAGTTTGATTCCACTAACGCCCGTTTACTCCCGGTATAGTGCTAAAGTTAACTATTTCATTATCCGCGTTATTTAACTCCATCATTGTTCCAAATTTTCTTACTTATTATCATTATCATCATTCAGACAATTCGGGGCGTTACATTTATTGCCCACATTATATGTTGTTTGAATGTTTTTTTCTTTATAAAAATTCTCTCTGGTGGTATTATTAGGAGATAACATTTAATTTTTTAAAAACACTAGCTTCACTTATATGAACTTATTTAATTTGAACTTTAAATAATAAAGTATAATATTAATGATAACAAATCGGCTCCAATATGACATGGAATAAAATTTATATGCATCACAATATACGATTTACGATTACTAATCTTCTTAATAAGATTTGTGAATATACGTTATATCCTCAGTTATATCAAATTCCTTTTACAAGCAATACAAATATTCTTTAATTAATATATTTAAACAAGTGAAAAAAAATATCAGCTAAATAATAGAACCCTTCATGAGTTCATTCCAAATTATTCGTTTTAAAATTTATTTTACATACTTTAAAATTTTAATCATTAATCAATGTTCCAAATTTGTTTCAATATCGAATCTTATATTATTTTCTTTATTCATTTGAAAATATATTACGTAAAACTTTAGAACTTTTGAGTATTCACTGAGAATTTCATAGAATCCTTTACTCTATTTTATTTTGATTTTTTAAAATATCTAAAATTGAAAAATTTTATTTTAAGAAGGGCTACAATCTTATATCTTAGTAAAATGAGCCAAGAGAACAATTAAAAAGGAAAAATTATAATAGCCAGCCTCTCCTGTGGAGGTTTTCATGATATTATCTTCACATTGCTATTTTAAAAAATATAGATAAAAATAATTAAATTACGCAAAATATTATAAAATTAAATAAAAATTCCGACATAGGCAACCCCTCAAGCCTTATCAAAATCCGTTTATAAACAAAACAAATATTCTATAATTAAAATACTTCATAACTATCAAAATCTATTAATTAATTTCATATTTATCTTTTAATTCAATATTAGGATAGACAAATCATCACTTTAAGAATTAAGAATATTGCACAACAATTTAGCAAATTTAAACCCTTTAGAAAATCTACTACTAAAATTGCAAATAAACAGTGTGATTTCACGTAAAAGAATATGAAATAGAAAAAAATATATTAATAAAAACCGCTCAAACCTTATCAAAATCCTTTTACAAACAATGCAAAGATTAATTAATATATTTTGTATGGATGTTTCATGTATTTGTTAAATTTAAATATATGATTATTCAAAGTTAATTTTATTATTAGTTTATTTTATTTAAAAAAAATAACTCTTTTATAAGATTTATTTTAATTTTTTTAGTCTAATAAGATATCCAAACAAACACATATAAAATGTTTTCTTTAAATCTTCAAACCAACTACACTTTTCTCTTGAAATCTATAAATTTTTTCCCACAACACTTTTAGACCCGAAAAACTTTCAACTTTAGAAAAAGAGAGATAATATTCTAAACAATAAAATTTTTAATCATAAAATATAATTCTTGATTTAAGTGCAAATAAAAAAAAATTTAAATTTCATATCAAACAAAATATAAATTTCTATTATTTTTAACCCCAAACCATATCAATTTTCTTTTAAAAATAATTTAAAATATAAAACATAATAAACATATTTAATAACTTTTGACTTATATTTTAGGCCTATCATGCGGGTAAAAAATTAATCCTAATATTTCATTCTAAATTATTTCTTTTGAAATTTAAATTTTTTAATATTCTAAAATTTTAAAGAACTAATTTTTTTAGTTCATAAAAAATTATGTTTTAAATCGTTAATTATTTTAGAAAATTTATTAAAAAACACTTAAAATATTTTCTTTTAAAATTTAATTTAAAAACAATATAATTATTATAATATTTAAATTATTAAATATGTAAATATAAAAAATTTAAAATTTTGAATAAAACAACCCGAACATTGTGAGGGCCATTTGCTTGTTATCTATCTATATTACTAAAGAGAAAGGGGCGGTTACAATGTTTTCTTAATTTTCAAAAAATCCAAAAAAACGAGAAAATTGGATTGGGGTATTCGAATTTTCTCATATTTTTTAATTTATTAAAATTTAAAAATCCAACACACACGATCGCATACACGATCGCGTTTTTTGTGAAGGTTGTTACGGTTCGTGGTGGTTGTTACTACGGGATATCGCTCTTCAGTCTCACATCATTCAGAACTTCTCCCCCGTTTGGTCGAAGCATCGAGGCACAAAATATTCACTGGAGGAAAAAAGTGGGTATTCTCATATGTTTGTCTTTTGATTTGGTTTTCTTAGTGATAAAGTAGTGATTTTTTATTAATTTATTTTTTTGTTTTTATAAGATTTTATTATTCAGGCTCCTATGCTTGAATTTTTGGATGAGAAGCAGCCTGTGCACATATTAGTCGTCGGCGGAAAAAGGTGTTAACTTTCATTCTTTTTGGCAGAATTTTTTTAAAATTGTTGGTATTCTTGAAATTTGTTAGATTTTTGGGTTTTTTAAAATTAACAAATCTAATGCATCGCTCTGTTTCTTCAGGTTGTTGTACCACGTGATATTAGTCAAACTTCCTTCTCTATCCGATAAATAAAGGCCATTGGTAAGAATTCATTTATTTTCATATTTTTTTTGATTTGGATTTGGTTTCTTAATGATAAAGTAGTGAATTTTTTATTAATTGATTTTTATGTTTTTTTAAAATTTTATGATTCAAATTCTCCCTCTTCACGAATTGTTGGATGCAAAAACAACCGATACATAAATCGACCTTAGGTGAAAAACGTAGGTTTGGTTTTCTTTTGGCAGAATTTTTTTTAAAATTCCTGGTGTTATTGAAATTTGTCAGATTTTTTTTTAAAACAAAAATACGAATCTAATGCATCGCACTCTTTCTTCAGGTTGTTATACCACGGGATATTGAGCGCAACTTCTCTCTCCATATAAAGTATGCGCATTGGTAAGGAAAAAGTTTGAAGCATCTGTTTTGATTTAGATTTGATTTGTTAAGGATAAAGTAGTGATTTTTAAATTAATTTTTGTTTTTTGTTTTTTTGAATCTTATGATTCAAATTCTCCACGTCTTGAATTTTTGGGGCAAAAGCAAAGGTGCACAAATTAGTCGCCCGACAAAAGAAGTAGGTTTTGATTTTCTTTCTTCTTGCAAAGAATGTTTTAAGAATTTTAATTATTTTTATATATTCTAGGACGGCTGGTGTTGTTTATTAGGAAATAACGTAATTTCCTTTTACTTTTATTTATTTTTAAATTTTTGTTTTTTCCATTTTAGATTATACATAAATTTATTGCCCACATTATGTGTTGTTTGAATTTTTTTACCCTTAATAAAATTTTTTTCTGATGGTATTATTAGGAGATAACATTTAATATTTTCTATAAAATATACTTATATGAACTTATTTAATTTGAACTTTAAATAATAAAATGTAATATTAATTATAACAAATCGGTTCCAATATGACATGGAATAAAATTTATATGCATCACAATATACGATTTACTGTTACTAATCTTCTTAATAAGATTTGCGAAACTACTTTATATCCTCAGTTATTTCAAATACCTTTTACAAGCAATTCAAGTATTCTTTAATTAATATATTTAAACAAATGGAAAAAAATAACAGCTAAATAATAGAACCCTTCATGAGTTCATTCCAAATTATTCGTTTTAAAATTTATTTTACATACCTTAAATTTTTAAATCATTAATCAATGTTCCAAATTTGTTTCAATATCGAATCTTATGTTATTTTCTTTATTCATTTGAAAATATATTACGTAAAACTTTAGAACTTTTGAGTATTCACTGAGAATTTCATAGAATCATTTACTCTTTTTTATTTTGATTTTTTAAGAAATTTATAATTGAAAATTTTTATCTACAATCTTATATCTTAGTAAAACGAGCCAAGAGAATTAAGAAAAAATTTTATTTTAGTAAAAAGGAAAACTTTTAATAACCAGCCTCTCCCAAGGAGGATTTCATGATCTCATCAGTAGAATCTATCTAAATTACTAAATAGAAAGAAACGGTTGCAATATTTTTATATTTTTCCAAAAATTTTAAAAAAACGAGAAAATAGGATTGGGGTAATCGAATTTTCTCTGATTTTTGAATTTTTTTATTTTAAAATTTTATATGCGTTTTTCCCTATTTTTCCAGATGGTTAACGAGAAGTTCTTTAACTAAAATATCACGATGTCACGATCTCTCAACACAAACCATGTCTTTAGATTATCGTCACAATCTCTTAACACGGCCGTATTTTTAGATTATCGTTTTCAATTGTTTATCTTCTTCGTCCAATCTGTAAGGTCATTGAAACAAAAATCTGAGAAAAACACAAGGCATAGGTAATGTTTTTCCCCTTTTCTTTCTAGATCGTGTTGTGTTTTAATGTTCTCTCTAAGTAGTTCTTTATACAGAGATGATTCGTTTAAATACAAGTTGCAACAAATTCAAATGATGTAACGCCCCGACCCGGTTCCCGGGACCCCGAGCACGTCAACAGACCGGCCGTATTAAAGAAGAGATAAACTCAACTCTAATACAAGGCCTAATAATGTGATAAGCAGATAACAATCCATAAATAAACACAAACTCATGTTCATAAGAACATAGAGTTACTAGGGTCCATAGGCCCTATAAAAGTCTGGTCCCTATACGGGTCCTACAAATAACAAAGTTATAAAAATAAATATAACTGAGACTCCTATAAACCTTGGTCTCCCGGAGTCCCTCTCTTCAAGCTTCTCCCCTCGGAATGCAGCAAAGGAGAAAAAGAGAAAACACGTGAGCTTCAAGGAAAGCTCAGTAAGTACCCCTGCAGGTCACAGTGTCATCAAAACAAAAATGACAGTCAACAGGATCATAGTATCAACAACAAAGTCCTAGGAGTCTACCACTAACAAGACAAAGGTACGACTCCTGCTACAAAAGCCCCTAAGCTTTGTAGTGAGTTCTAAGAGAACTTCGAGTTTACTCCGGCCGGTATGTCCAAATTTTTGGATATAATTACGACCTAGATGGTCGTTTGACTCTCCAGTCAAAAGATCGGTAGAACTACCTCTTCTTCGTGTTAACACGGTCAGTGTACCATGCCCACTGACAGGTGAGACCTCCAGAGATTTGTTTCTCCGGTAGGGCTGTCAGGAAAGTCAGGGGGTCCTATTCCTGAACGTTCCCAAAATTGGAGCTTCCCTAGCTCCACTGAGTCCGGGCAGTAGAACATAGCAAATAGGGACACCAACGTCCCGTAGACAAGCATACATGCTTAACAGGATTCAAGAATAGATAAGAATAGCATGTATGGCAATAACAGTGCATGTATTAAGAATACATAGCAAGTCCAAGAAATCCCGTTATCGGGTGAAAACTAGGCAAGTGAACTTACCTCTGGTTGGTACTAGATGTCCTTCTAGCTTCCTTTAGAGTGCCAACAACTTCCCGAGAGTATCTGGCATGCAGAGGTCCTATTAGAAACAGTATTCCCATAATATTTCTATGTCCTTAGGTGTTCATGCATGCCTTACATTCTTATTGGGCTTAGGCCCACTAACGGGTCCTTTGGACCATCTCTCGGGTTACCGGCCCTTATCCCCGTTTCAGTGTCCCTTAGTGGAAGCTTGTAGATTTACTTTGGTCTAACCTAGTCAACGCTTAGTCTACTTGTCGAGTCCGGACCTTATTTAGTCACCTCCAGTCATTCAAGTTGATTTGGGCCCATTATTAAGCCCAAAAAGAAATCTAGTTTGACTTAGCCCTTTTTAATTGAGAAAGGGGCATTTTAGTCATTAGGGTGATTTATGACCCTAGGGTTTAAGGTCCTTCCCTGTTTAGGGTTTAGTTCCCTCCTATTTCTTATTCTTATAATCTTAAGAACAAAGTTTTATTTACTTGAGCCCAGCTCCTTGGGCCTTTAAGCCATTGGACCCAATTCCTAATCAAATTAGTCCATGGTTTAACTTAAGTACCTTAGGTTAATTAATCTAATTAACCTCATTAGTCAATTTGGCTCAATAGGTTGACCTACTTTATCTTGATTAACTCTCTCTTAGTTAAATTCTTTGTTTAGTTTACAAGCCAAACCCACATTTTTAAATCTATCAAGATGACTAGTATTTCTCCAATCGACTGAGCCAACTCAATTTGGACCCAAATCACCTTAAACCAATTTAATTTGACTAAGTAAACTAACTCAACCTTTTTTCTTTAATCATGATGATTAATCCGACTTGATAGCTAGGTTAGACCCAAGCCCAAAGTGGTTTAGTCCAACCCGAGTTCATTTACTATCTCCAATGTCCACACTAATCTAATTAACTAGATTAGCTTAATTAACTAATTAAGCATTCCCACTACATTAGTTAATTATATCAATTTCATGTGACATTTTATAAGGTTTCAAATGATCAATTATTCATTATCACCAATATTTCCTTTTATAACTAACTTGATTATACTAAATAATCAACTTGATTTTGTCACACTACCAAAGCTTTAAAAAAATTATTCTATCAATAGTAAACAATTAAATACTTTAATTGTCACACTACTAATGTTATACAAATCAATAAAACTATACCAAGTTAATCAACTAATGTTCTCATTTAGAAGAGAGGAAAGAAAAATATTTATTTTAATTAACTAAATCAGTGTCACACCCCTAAGTTAATGAATGTTTAATTAAACATAATTAAACATTATTCTTTTATTATTATTATTATTATTATTATTATTATTTTAAAAAAATAAACTTCATCTTCAACCTCTCTCTCTCTCTCTCTCTCTTTCTCACGGCGCACCACCATCTCACCGGGCTGCCGGCGAGCCTCTGCCAGCGCTGGAGTCTTTTACCGCCGGAAACCTCCACTCGCCACCCAAGCATATTCAGAAAAGAGAAATTTTAACTCTCCCTCTTCTCGCCGGAGCTCACGGCCAAGCGTTGAAACCTCACCGACGAGCTCCTCTCACGCCAGCGTAGATCCTCTAATTTTACAGAAAGAAGAAAGAACGCTTACCGGGGAGCCGTGGATGGCCGATCAAGACCACCACGAGGAGGGACCCTCGGTAGCCATCGAGCGCTGGACCTCTTCTCCGACGAGCTCAGCTACGCACACCGTGGGCCACCGCCTCAGTTTCCGCGAAGCTCTGTCTTCCTTCTCCCCCTGGGGATTTCTGCGACGGTGGATGATAGCCGAGGATCGTGTCGCTCAATCCTCTCCTCGAACACCGCTCGCCGGAGTACCTCACCGGAAAGCTCGACCTTTGAAGCTCAGTGCTCCACCTCAGGCCGAGGCCTCTCCTTTTATAGGCCGCGGGAGCTGGAAGGGCAACGCCGGACGATAAATCTTGCCGCTTCTTACGGCCTTTCGACCTCCACGTAGCGTAGCAGTACGTGAGGCATGAGACTTCATGGTATTTGCCGTTGGTGGGCTGGGGGGAGAGGGCGCGACCTGAGATCGGCGCCGCAGATTGATGGAGGGTCGCGGATCGCTTGATCACGATAGCAATTTGGATTCTCGATTCTCAATGCCTCGGTTTCGGCGTTTCTTTGATCATCGGACGAGATTTCCTCAAGATCGACGGCTGGATCATGGTCTTAAACCCTGAGATCGTAACTCATCTCTAGATGGGTGGTTCTCAACACACCCTCACCGTGGGATTACTTCCATTGCCTCTTTTCTCAGTGTCTCGGATCAGACACTCTTTTTGATGGATTACATCTCGTCCCGCCACGTGGCTCAATAGGCACCCTTATAATGCCTCGCGATTAGCTACAGTCTGAGATCTTTTAATCTCAGCCGTTCGTTCTCTCTGATGGGGTTTTCTCTCACGAAATTTTATGAGAGGTCCCTGATTCTTTTATAATTATACTTAGGTCCAAATCTGTGAGAGAGGAAAACTTCTGTAAGGTCCTCTCGTCTTTCAAAATTACTATTAGGTCCCTACAGACCCCATAACAATTTTAATTTCCATTTAATTTAAATAAATCATTTAATCCCACATCTTCACTAATCGCGTTAAGAAAAATAATTTTTAATTATTTTTCTCAATAAAATATTTATTTCCAAAAAAAAAAATTTATGGATTTTACAAATGATTTTTCGGATGATTTATTGGATGATTTTTTAAAGGATTGTGCTTCTTAATTCATTAGATCTACGGTCTGAGAGAAAGAAAACATACAGGTAACGCTTTTTAATTTTCTCTTTACTATCTATTTTTTCAAATTCAATTTTAGTTTTGATATAGATATTTATTTAAATTTTTTTTCTTTTATAATTTTCTCATATGCAGTTCATTGGATCACGGTCTGAGAGATAAAATATACAGGTAACGTTTTTATTTTTTATTTTTACTATATATTTTTTTTTTCAAATTTAAGTTTAGATTTCATATAGATTACATGTTTAAATGTTTTTTCGTTTAAAGTTCTAAGTATTTACTATTAAAAAAAATATAATTTATCATTTCTCTTTAAGGACAATGCTACATTAATATAATTTTGGAAATTTGGGTTTAGCAAATTAAAGAAAATATACTGGTTTAAGTATATTTAAATGATTTTTAAGATAACTTTCTAAAAGATTGTGTTTTATGCAGCTCATTGGATTAGCGGTCTAAGAGAAAGAAAATATACATATACATTTTTTATTTTTTATTTTTACTATCTATTTTTTATAAATTCAAGTTTACATTTAATATAGATTGCATGTTTAAATGTTTCCCTTTTTTGCTTTCTAAGTATTTTAATAGATTGTGCATGTGATCATTTCTCTTAAAAATAGTGTTACATTAAGATAATTCTAGAAATTTTGGTCTAAGTTTCTTTCATATGCGATTCATTGGATCGACCTTCCGAGAGAAAGAAAATATACCAATACGCTTTTTATTTTTATTTTTACTATCTATTTTTACAAATTCAAGATTATATTTGATATATGTTACGGATATATTTGGTGAAGACAGTCGTTAAGTTAAAGAGCCACTTGTTCCTTTGGCTACACTCAAGACTATCACCATCCTCTCGCACAAGTCCGCTCGGAATTATAGCGTTACAAACAAGTCCGTCGGAATTGTAATGACCCTCTCATAAAGGGCGTAAGGTAGAAGAAAGAAAGAGATAGAGAAACATCTAACGCCTCTACAGTGAGTGGGCCTTATCCACCCGCTACAGTAGGCAGATATTTTCCTACCACCTTCCTACCGCCTTTCCCACCGCCTTAAGAGATATTTACTTAATTCATCGCCTCACTCCCCGGAATTATAGCGTTACAAACAAGTCCGTCGGAATTGTAACGACCCTCTCATAAAGGGCGTAAGGTAGAAGAAAGAAAGAGATAGAGAAACATCTAACGCCTCTACAGTGAGTGGGCCTTATCCACCCGCTACAGTAGGCAGATATTTTCCTACCACCTTCCTACCGCCTTTCCCACCGCCTTAAGAGATATTTACTTAATTCATCGCCTCACTCCCACCGCCTTACCCCACCGCTTTCTGAACCTCTAAGGTGCTATAAAAGGAGAGCACTAATAGAAGAAAAGGGATCCAAAAAGCTCATCACACAAAACTGCCTAACATTAAACTTCTCTCTTCAAGTTTTCTCGATTTAAGCATCTGAGTCAATCCGCGTAAAGGCCCAATCGTGATCACCATCCTCTCCCTTTTTCACAAAGCTCATTGTGGTCACTCCAGTAATTCCGAAGCGGAATTTCTATACACTCCCTGCTCATAGTGTAAGTAAGCGTCCACATCAACTATAAATTCTAACCGTTGGTCGAAAGCTGAGACCAGATCACGAGGCAACAGTGACTGAAGCGTGACGTGAACCAGTTTTTGGCATCAACAGTATATATTGCATGTTTAAATGTTTTTTCTTTTTTTCTTTTATGATGCAGACTCCTGTGCAACTTTGCTACGTTCTGATAACCTTTTGGATGCTACATTCAAAATCACTACTTTATTATCAGTAAATACATGACTGGTATGTTTAAATCTATAATTTATTTTGGGTTTAATTTATTAAATTTTATCTTTTAAATTATTTGTAAAAGAAAATTGTTATGGCTTGGGTTAAAAAATTACAGGCTCCAAACTGTCACTCCTATAATCTTTGTATTGTTTATAAAAAGAGTGGTTTTTTTTTTGTATTAGTGTAAATCTATTTTGTGATTCTTTTTTTCTTTTATGATGACACTAATTGCAACTTTTGTTACATTCTCATAACCTTTTGGATGCTACTTTATTCTCAAGAAATACAAGGTACGGTATGTTTAAATCTATAATTTATTTTGGATTTAATTTATTAAATTTTATCTTTTAAATTATTTGTAAAAAAATTGATATGGCTTGGGTTAAAAAATTACAGCTCCAACTGCATTGGGATAAACATGTTATTCACTCCTATAATCTTTGTATTGTTTATAAAAAGAGTGGTTTTTTTGTATTAGTGTAAATCTATTTTTGTGATTCTTTTTTCTTTTATGATGCGTATACACATGCAACTTTGTTACATTCTGATAACCTTTTGGATGCTACTTTATTCTCAGTAAATATAGGACTTATATGTTTAAATCTATAATTTATTTTGGGTTTAATTTATTCTCAATAATTCTCCTGATGATAACATGAAAACCTTCCCGGGGAAAGTTTGTCTATTAAATTTTTTTCTTTTAGCTGATGATATTTAGTTTAATCTATAGTTATAAAATCTTTGTATTGTTTATAAACGGAGTGTTTTTTTTTATTAGTGTAAATTTAATAGAAAAAAATAAGTATTGAACATAAAAATAAATAACGTAAATCCCTTAATAAGTTCATTCCAAATTATTCATTTTAAAGTTTATTTTTAATACTTTAAAAATTTAATATTAATTAAATAATGAAAATTTGTTTATATATCAAATTTTCTATAATTTATTCATAATTAATTTTTTTATTTTTTAATTTCATAGAAACTAATAGTTAAAATCATTAATCAGTTCTGAATTTAAAAATCAAATCATATATTACCTTCTTTATTCATTTGAAAAATATATTATTTAAGTTTTAAAACTTAACATATTTAATTTATTATTTCGAACACTACATTATAATTTTATTTTTTTATATTTATTTGTTGATCCAAAAATTAATGCTTACAACTAATAATATTTAATCCCTTTAGAAAATTCATTAAAATGTGAAAATATAAAAAAAATCACATCAAAAAATTAAAAATAAATAAATTATCTATCTATCTATCTATATTACTAAGCAGAAATAATAAGTTAAACAGTTTTTTTTATTTTTTATAAATTTCCAAAAAAATGAGAAAATTAGATGAGGAGATTTTAAATTTCTCAGATTTTTGGATTTTTTAAATTTAAAAATCCCAAAATACACGATTGCATGGTTGGTGGCGGTTATATCATGATCACGTTGTTCCTGGTGGTTGCTATTACGTTATATCACTCCTCACATCATTTCAAATCAAACACTCCTCACATCATTTCAAATTATTCAATACGCAAACTTTGTCTCAATTTGGGAATGAAAAAAAAATTGATAAAAAGAAACATGTTCTTTTTCACTCATATAATATTTTTGATTTTTTTTTTTCACTCTGATTTTTTCTAAAATTATTCTGGCTCCTTGATTTTTTTCAAGTATTAATGTACTATTTTTTTAAAAAATATTAATGATCATGCTTTAATATGCTAATTGGATGTTTTCTTCTATTGTAGTGGACAACTAGGCTTATCTTCTACTTGATGTTGGTGATGTTGAGGGCATAACAGGAAAAAAAAATTGGTAAGGAGAAACGTGTTCTTTCTCAGTCCTATATTATTTCAAATTTTCTTTTTTACTCTGATTTTTTTCAAAATTTATTCGGACTCCTTGATTTTTTCAAGTATTAATGTACTATTTTTTTAAGTATTAATTTCATGTTTTAATATGGTGGATGTTTTCTTCTACCGCAGTGTTCTTTCTCACTATTTCAGATTTTCTTTTTCACTCTGATTTTTTCTAAATTTATTTATACTCCTTGATTATGTAACCTCTCTTGCTCCTGATTTCTTTGTATTTAGTCTTATTCAGTATGTTCACTTATGATAGATCAAAGTAGTTTGTTAGAATATACTCTCTCTATGAACTTCATGACATTCAAGAAAATTTAATATGTAGTTTTGTCTGCTCTTGCTACTTTAACGGGTGGAAAGTTTTATCTTGAAAAAACAAATGTAAAGTTCAGCATGTTGAAGGATTTTTGCATAGATTTGACATCAGAGGTGGGTATAACAGAGTAGGAATAGGTTTGTAATCCAGAAATGTATGTTAATTAAATGTTTTCTACTTTTTAAATAGTCTCTCTGGTAGTTTTATTAAGAGATATGATTCATTTTTTTTTATAAACAGTAGCCATCCTTAAACTATAATTATTTAATTTAAACTTTAATATTTTAATTAATAAAATTTATTTTTATATTAAAATTATTGGATCAAATAAGACATAGAATAAAATTTATAACATTCACAATATTTTATTTTTTGAAACATTAGAAATAATAATAAATTTAGTTCATCGAAACTAATTCTTAAATCATTGAGAAGTTTAGAAAATTTGTTAAAAAATTAAATCTTAAAAAAAATAACTTGCCTACATCTCTTTTTTTTAAACTAGGCCATAAAAAACAATACAAAGATTCTTTAATTAATATATTTTGTAAATTTTAAAAATATCATCCAAATAATCGATGCATTTCATTTATTTATTTTTTAATTAATCACTTTGAAAAAACTATTAAAAGATACAAATAAGAAAATTAAAATTTCACATCAGGCAAAACATAAATTTATATTATTTTAACCCATCAAAACATATCAATATCATTTTAAAAATAATACAAAGATTCTTTAATTTATTTTTACATCTTTAAAAAATATCATGCAGTAAAATAAATGGAACCCTTCATTCTAAATTTTTAATTTGAAATTTTGTTATACTTTAAAACTTTAAATATTTAATATTTTTAGTTCGTCAAAACTAATACTGAAAATCATTAATCATTTTAAAAATTTTGTTTAAATAAAATCTTATATTATTTTCTTTCAAAGTTTAATTTTAAATATATATTTATTTTATAATATTCAATTTATTAAATATTTTGAAATCCATCTATATTACTAATCGGAAACGGTTTAGAATTTTTATTTTAGAAAAAAATAATAATAAAATTAGATTAGGCATTATAAATTTGTCTGAATTTTAAATTTTTTTATATTAAAAATTTGAAATATCTATTACGTTATTTCCTATACTGTTGGTGGTTCTGCCACGTGTCATCACACCCTCCACCTCTCAAAACTTCAATCTCCTCTCCACGATCCCTCTAAAACACTTGAAGATACTTGCTTTTCTTCTATGAGTCCCTTGAATGTCTTTTTCTTGGCTCTGCTCCTATTCTTGTGGGGTGTTGTTTATGTCACTGTGATCACAGAAAAAAGCATCTAGATTTGGGTTCTCTATTTTTAGATTTAAACTTCTTTATTATTTTTATCATTTTTATTACAAATGTTGGGAAAATAAGGATTTTGTATGGATGTTTCATATATTTGTTAAATACATGATTACTCAGTTAGTATTCCTTCTCATAAAAATTCTTTAAAAAGTTAATTTTATTTATTAGTTTATTTTTTTTAAAGTAAGTCTTTTTTAAGATTTATTTTAATTTTTTTTTAATCTAAACTCTTAAGATGTCCACAACTGACATAAATGAAACGTTTTCTCTTAAATTTTCCAACCTACTATAGTTTTCTCTTGAAATCTATAAATTTTTTTCCTATAACACTTACCCGAAAACTTTTAACTTTTGAAAAAGAGAAAGATTATTTTAAACAATAAAATTTTTAATCATAAAATATAATGCTTAAAATTTAAAATATTTAATCTGCTTTAAGTGCTAATAAGAAAATTTAAATTTTAGATCAAACTATATATAAATTTCTATTATTTTTAACCTCAAACCATAACAATATTTTTTTAAAAATAATTTAAAATATAAAATTTAATAAATATATATGGTAACTTTTGACTTATATTTTAAGCCTTTAGAAAATATCATGCAGGTAAAAAAATATTTCTTTTGGAATTTAAATTTTTTAATACTTTAAAATTTTAAAGAACCAATTTTTTAGTTCATAAAAATTATTTTTAAAATAATTAATCCTTTTTGAAAATTTATTAAAAAAAATAAAATCTTCAAATATATTCTTTTAAAATTTAATTCAAAAAATATAATATTTATTATATTTAAATTATTAAATATGTGAATATAAAAAATTAAAAATTTGAATAAAACAACCCAACATTTTGAGGGCCATTTGCTTGTTTCATGCATAACTATTAAACCCGACCGCCCTACGGTCCAACCGATCAACCCTACGGTGACCCAATATTTAAATAAGTTAGGGTCTCTAATTAGATCTTTTATGTGATCGATCTGCTTTGAACCGGGTTTGACTAAATTTTTGACCCAAATTTTAATTCGGATGATCCGACCGGACGGTGTTTTTAGAGATAATTGCTTGCATGCCCTTACAAAAAATAAAAATTGCTTATTTACCCTTACAAAAGTGATAATTGCTTGTATATCCCTATAAAACAACAATAATTTCTTATATGCCCCTACTGTTACTCATTGTTAGTCACTGTGTAACACCCTTATCCCTTTCTGTGACCTGTGTGTCACACTGTACCCGGATCTAGGGCATGAACCCTAGACCTAAGGTCATGTCAAGCTAATTAACTGGGAAAAATAACAACAAGCGGAAGGAAATTGACAAACTACATAAATTAAAACACCAACTCAATCTGAATTAATACAAAGCCAGATAAACGTTGTCTTAATCTTAATGTCTCACAACACTCGAAAGCAAATAAACATAAACTAGACACGGAGTCAGAGCCAACTACAGTACATCTCCTCTACTCGTGATCAGACGACCTGCTAGAAGTACTCCTGTCTAACGACCTGCGAAAACAGTGTCAAGAAGAGGCCGAAGCTCTTGGAGCTCGGTGGCGAAAACAACCTCGTGGGTATAAGCGTGCATTATAAAAATAACAACATCAGAAGTAAAACCGACGAGTAAAACATCAATAGAAAATACTTTGGATTAAAAATCTTGGCTTACGAATCTGCGCCAAGTAAGCGTTGATCAAGATATTCTCTTAAAATGCATATCCGAAGTTTACGTTTCTCTGTCTTGTGAATCAAATATGAAACCGAGCATTCCCCCACAGGTAATGCAGTACATGTGCCCTCTTTCTCTCGAGATGATCTCTATCTCTAGAAGGCGAGGAACGCGGCATCATCCCGATACACAAGGCTATTCTCGACTACACATCTACTTCAATATCGCATGGCCAAAGAACCAACGAGTATATCCGATCATCGAGGTTGAGTATATATATCGCATAATCGAAAGCATCCCAAAAGGGAGGATGGAAAGGGGGTTTTGATTTTATAAAGGAAGTAAACACGGATAGTTCGCTATTTTTGAAAAGAGAATTAAATCACCCTCTCATAACTCCAACGTCAGACTCTCTCTCTTCACGAGCCACTCTGGTCTATACAAGTATTTTCAATAGAATGTAGTCTTTCTGTATCTGTAACTGTTCTCTTTTCTGTTACTGATTTACTAAGCATGAAATGGTTATAAAACTCTATAAACTTCTATGAAACCCAAAGTTCACGCTTTTAAAACTGAAAACTGCGTCGTATAAAAATACGGTAAAACTAGCAAGTATGCGGTAGATTTCCCTCACCTTAATGCAGTTTCGAGCTTAAATCTGCTCGGTCCTTGGCCAAGGACTTGCCTTTGCCACTTTCCCTGATAATTGAAATACGAAATCTATAAATACGGAGTCCGTATTCTTGTCTCGTGCTCTAATGAATACTATATAGAATACGGTAAATTAATACGGAATTTACACTTCTTACTATCTTACTTATTCCAATCATCTACATGTCTTATAATCACTATCATGCTTTAATTAAGGTAACTACTTGTTAATCACGATATAACTAATCTAAGTATATCGGTAAAAATTTCGGCAGCACCTCCTCTAATTGTAGGGCTCCGAAATTCTACAAACATTCACACATAATACACTAAATTGACAAATCATCATACAAGCCAATTTTAACATTTCACAGCCCTATCCATGATCATTTCATCATCCCTCTCCAACCTCAATGTCATAAACCCAATTAGAGTTCTTCCTCCATTAATTCTTCAATTTATCTAACTAATAATAGGGTATTCTCAAGAGGCTCACAGTGGAGGAAATGGGGCTGAAATGGTCGAGCTACTGTCAGCGAGGCGCTTGACCTGAGTGGGCGCTGGCCGGTCAGCAGTGGCTCCCTGTAGGGCTTAACACCGGTGGGCGAGCCGAAGGGCGGTGGCCGACGTCCTCTCAGCGCTACGTAGGCGGCATGGGCTGGTCGCTGGATCGGTGGTCGTGCCACACCTGGCTGTGAGCTCTGTATGGGCGGTGCTATTTGAACGAGAGAGAGAAAGAGGGAGAGAGAGAGATTCGTTCATCTCTCTCTCTTTCTCTCATCTCTGTCTTTTTAAAGACAGAGATGCTTCTGTTTTGCTTTTTGCTTTTTTTTTTCTTTTTCTTTTTCTTTTCTTTTTCTTTTACTTTCACTTTTTAATTTATTTTTTTATTATATATATATATATATATATATATATATATATATATATATATATATAATATTTCATTAATTAAAATAATTTTATCTTTTAACTACTTTATCTTTTAAAAAGGAATTTACTAATATATTATCCTTTACTTTATGTCCCATCACTATTTAAGAAAAATATTATTCTATCAATAATTCTCCCGACCCAGATCCGGGAATCCCGGGTTAGACGACTCCCGTGACCGCGGCCATTTTGGCCAGCGTCACGGGTTGTCTTTCTCTCCCGACCCAGATCCGCGAATCTCGGCTTTTGACTCGGCCAGATCTACTTTATCGGGACTCTAACTTTTGTCCGATATTCCTACTTAATTAATCTGGATTAATTATCATTTAATTAATCTCTGGTTTAAATTAATTTAACTCGGCCGACTATCCATCTCCAACTATTCTATATAACTCTGGCCTGGCCCATTAAGGCCTCTCTCGGCCCTATAGTTGCGAGGATGGATTTCGGTCCATTTTATTCTAATTTTTCTTTAACTTGAGATTAATACTAATTAATCTGTTTAAAGTTAATTTAACCTCATTTAAAATTTCAGAAATTCACTGAGTTTTACTTATGAAATTTTGGGATGTTACAATTCTCCCACCCTTAAGAATTTCGTCCCCGAAATTCCCTTACAGTAAGTAACTAAAACAACTGAGGGTACTGTTCCCTCATCTGATCCTCTCTTTCCCAAGTGGCTTCTTCCACTTGGTGATGACTCCACAGCACCTTCACTAGGGATATCGTCTTGTTCCTCAATGCCTGCTCCTTCACAGCCGAGGATGCGACTGTCCCTCTCACGTGAAGCTCAAGTGCAGTGCTAATTCTACAATTTGGTCCCACCAAGACTTGATTTGGATCCTTGATGCATTTACGCGGCATCGGCGCATGGAAAACATTATGTATCCTCGGCGGTAGCCGGTAGGATGAGTCGGTATGCTCTGGGACCTACCACATGGAGCTATCTTATACTGCCCAATGTATACGTGGGCTCGACTTCCCACGAAATCGAAGTACACCCTTCCATGGGGATACTTTCGGGAACACCTCGTCTCCTACCTCGAACTCCAAATCTCGGCGGCGGTTGTTGGCGTAGCCCGTTGCCTATCTTGAGCCTTCTGATGCGCTCTCGATGAGTTTGATTTTCTACGAGGTGATCTGCGCTAGCTCTGGGCCTAGGATCTTCCTTTCGCCTTCCTCATCCCAACATAGTGGTGTTCTGCATCTTCTACCGTATAGTGCTTCATACGGTGGCATACCAATGCTTGTCTGGTAACTATTGTTGTAGGCAAACTCCAATAATCCCAGATTCTCGTCCCAACTCCCGGGAAGCTCCATAACACATGCTCGAAGTAGATCCTCCAATATCTGAATGGTTCTCTCTGATTGTCCATTACGCCTCCGGGTGGTATGCCGAGGTCAAGTTCAATCTCGTCCCCAACGCTTTATGCAGACTCTCCCAAAAATGGGAGGTGAATCTTGGGTCTCTGTCAGAAACTATAGATACAGGTACTCCGTGTAGTCTCACTATCTGGTCTACATACAACCGTGCTAATCGGTCCCGGGAATACGTCATCTTGATTGGAAGGAAGTGAGCTGACTTGGTCAATCGATCGATGATTACCCAGATAGCATCCTTGCCTTGACTAGTTCGTGGTAAACCAGTCACAAAGTCCATGGCTATCCGCTCCCACTTCCACTCTGGAATCTGTAAAGGTACTAACAACCCTGCTGGCTTCTTGTGTTCAGCTTTGATCTGCTGGCAGATCAAGCACCTAGCCACAAACTCAGCAATGTCCTTCTTCATCCTCCTCCAGACGTAATTTTCTCTAATGTTGCGGTACATCTTCGTGCTCCCTGGATGCATAGCGTAAGACGAGCAATGAGCTTCTTCCAATATTAATTGCTTGAGCGCTTCCTCATTGCGTGGCACATAAATCCGTGTACCAACCATCACTGCTCCATCTGAAGATAAGGAATAGTCACCACGTCTCTTCTTCTGTAGCTTCTTAGCCAGCTTCTTCAACTTAGGGTCTCGCATTTGAGCTTCCTTAATCTGGGTCAGTATCGTCGGGCGCAGGTGAAAATTTGCTAGTAACACTCCTAGCTCATCTACTGAGTTTGGACCCGATAGATCTCAACTCGTAGTGTATTTGGCGAAGTCGGTGGTCCCCAACCAGCGCCATCGTCTTTTACGCTTTCGAGCGTCAGCTACAACATTGGCCTTGCCGGGGTGATACTCGAGCGTCTGGTCATAGTCCTTGGCGACTCTATCCACCGCCTCTACAGATATTCGACTCTCATTGCTCATCAAGTACTTCAAACTTTTATGGTCGGTGAAGATTTTACAGGCTTCACCATACAAATAGTATCGCCACATCTTCAGCGCAAAGACCACTGCTGCTAGCTCTAAGTCATGGACAGGATAGTTTACCTCGTGAGTCTTGAGCTGTCTCGATGCATAGGCGATAACTCTGTTGCATTAAGACACAACCCAATCCTCTATCTGAAGCATCACTATAAATTTGAATCCTATGCACTGTGGTAGGTAGCGTAAGGATGGGAGCGAGACACTGAGTCGGTTCTTCAATTCTTGGAAACTCGCTTTCAATCCTCGGTCCACTCAAACTTGGCATTCTTCCGCAGTAACTTGGTTATAGGCTGGGCTATTGAAGAAAATCCCTCCATAAAGCGTCTGTAGTAACCAGCCAACCCTAGGAAGCTCCTGATCTCCTTTACGTTGGTAGGAGCTTTCCAGTTGACTAGTACTTCAATCTTCTCGGGATCCACGTAGATCCCTGCTGCTGAGACAACATGTCCTAGAAACTTCACTTCTTCCAACCAAAAGTCGCACTTCTTAAGGTTGGCATACAACTGTTGCTCCCTCAATATTTGCAGCACTATCCTCAGATGATTGATGTGTTCCTCCTCGCTCCGGGATACACCAAAATATCATCAATAAAGACCACAACGAACTGGTCTAAATAAGGTGCGAATATTCCATTCATTATGCCCATGAATGCTGCTGGACCGTTCATCAATCCAAAGGGCATCACTAAGAACTCAAAATGTCCATATCTGGTACGGAAAGCCGTCTTTGGCACATCCTCCTCCTTCACTAGTAGCTGGTGATATCCTGACTTCAAGTCAATTTTTGAGAAGACGCACGCTCCTCGTAGTTGATCGAAAAGATCGTCAATCCGTGGTAAGGGGTATTGATTTCGAATGGTGACCTTGTTCAGCTGTCGGTAATCAACACACATCCTTAACGAGCCGTCTTTCTTCTTCACGAACAATACGGGCGCACCCCAAGGGGAGACACTTGGTCTAATGAACCCCTTCTCTTGCAATTCATCTAATTGAGTCTTCAACTCCTCCAGTTCCATTGGGGCCATCCGGTAGGTCGCCCTGGAAATTGGAGCCGCCCCTGGAATCAAGTCAATCGTGAACTCCACGCCTCTATGCGGGGGTAGCCCCGGTAACTCCTTAGGAAAAACATCCGGGTAGTCGCATGCTACCGCGATCTCCCGTACCTCTACTCTGGGGGCTGCTACCTCCACCATATTCGCCAGGAAAGTTTCTTCCGTCTCCTCCATCTGGGCTCGTCTCCCGTAGAAGAGAATCTCCTCCTCGCCTGGCCGTTGAAATCTCACCATCTTCCTATAGCAGTCGACGTGGGCGTGGTGTGTCGCCAACCAATCCATCCCTAGGATGACATCGAACTCTAAGATCCTCATAGGGATCAAATCGGCTGCTAACCCCTGATCACCTACTCTTACATCACATCCTTCGTATACAACCTTCACAACAATAGAACTACCTATGGGTGATGTTACAACCATAGACTGAGCTAACCTAGTAGCATACACACCATCAGGCATATTAAATGAGGTAGCCACGTAAGAGTGCGTTGATCCAGGATCAATAAGTACGCATGCATCAGTACCATAGATTTGTGCAGTACCGGTGATGATGTCAGGCGTCTCTACAGCCTCCTGCTGTGTCATAGCAAACGCCTGGGCCTGTAGCTGCGACGGAACTCCTCTGCCTCCTCCTTTAGACTTCCCGCCGGAAGCCCCTCCTCGATTGCTCCCTGTGCTGCCTACGGTGGAAAACTTTTGTGGTACCTCTATACCTTGGCCCCCCCGACACTCTCCGAAATGGTATCTCTCACAAATCGAGCATTGGGGCCTCTTCTGACTCTGGCTCCCTGTAGTAGAGCCGCCCATTTCTTCTTTGGAGTTGCTCTTCTTGGCAGTGCAATCGCTACCGCCACGAGAATCGAGCACCCTTTTCTTCTTTGTCTTCTCCGTGCGTCGCTTCTGCTGGTCAATGCTTGACTCAACTCTGAGCGAGGCCTCCACCAGCTCCGTGAAGTCCGAGAATCCTGACAACGTGACGATGTTCCGAATTTCGTCACGTAATCCTCGCTCAAATCTGCGACACTTCTGGTGTTCATTATTGGTATAGTCGGGTGCATATCTCCCAAGATCTGTAAATTTGGCCTCATAATCGGCCACAGAGAGACTGCCTTGGAACAGGCGAAGAAACTCCTCGTGCTTTGCGTCACGGTAGATTTGAGGCATGAATTTTCTGTCAAAAGCCGTCCTGAAATCGGTCCAAGTAAACACGGTCTGGTTTGGGCGACTTCGCTTGTATGCGAGCCACCACTGCAAGGCTCTCTCGGCTAACAGTAAAGTGACAGTTGCTACTTTTTCTTCCTCCGGGCACATAAGAGCCTCAAATATAAGCTCCAGTCGAGTGATCCAATTTTCGGCTTCGCGAGAATTACGTAGTACCCTCGAATGGTGTGATTCCATTTTGCCGAGCCTTATTCACATGAGTCGTGCTTCTTACGCTTTGGCTGCCGTATCCGTGAAATCACGGCCGAATGATTGGGTCATCCGGGTCGTACATTTGTTGCATTCGTGGTTACGAAATGGCCCGGCTTGTGCTGCGGGTTGGTTATCGGGTCCAGGCTGTGCTCCCGGATAGTATCCCGATCCGTACTGTGTTCCCGGGTGGAACCCCGGTCCATACGGCATTCCCGGTTGGAATCCGGGCCCGTAATACATTCCCGGCTGGAATCCGGGTCCATAAGGCATTCCCGGCTGAAATCCGGGCCCATATGGTACTCCCGGCTGAAATCCGGGTCCATATGCTGCTCCCGGCTGAAATCCGGGGGCATAGAACATTCCCGGATAAAATCCGGGTCCTTGCTGCACTCCTTGTTGAGGGTCGGGTGCATGAAAGGAGTGGGACCCTTCTGCCTGGTCTCCCGCCGGTTCTGGAACCTCCTCGGGTTCCGGGACATCCTCGAACTCAGGAACTTCCACTGGTTCTGGCGGTCCATAAGCTGGTGCGGGTTCCTCCCGTGATATACGAGGTGGCCTTCCGACTCTTTTAGGTGCCATTCTGGAAAAGAGAGCGTGTCAGTAGTATCCTCTAACTCTCTGAAAGCAATATTAAACTTTATTCTACTGACACAACACTCCCACCCTAAGGCTCTGACTACCCTAGGACTTCCTTAGGATTGACATCTAGTCCCTAAGATCTTTTTGTTCTGATACCACTAAATGTAACACCCTTATCCCTTTCAGGACCCAGGTGTCACACCAGCCAGATCTAGGGCATGAACCCTAGACCTAAGGCTGTAATCTGCTAATTAACTGGGAAAAATAACAACAAGCGGAAGGAAATTGACAAACTACATAAATTAAAACACCAACTCAATCTGAATTAATACAAAGCCAGATAAACGTTGTCTTAATCTTAATGTCTCACAACACTCGAAAGCAAATAAACATAAACTAGACACGGAGTCAGAGCCAACTACAGTACATCTCCTCTACTCGTGGTGACTGACACGCTAGAAGTATCGCTGCCTAACGACCTCGCGAAAAACATGTCAAGAAGAGAAATTTGAGCTCTTCGGAGGTGAAGCGTAAACAACATGTCGGGTATAACTGCATCTGTATAAAAATAAATAACACCGTAAAGTAAAAGCGGCGAGTAAAACATCAATAGAAAATCTTTGGATTAAAAATAATCAAATCGCTCAATCTTTGCATGAAGTAAGCGTTGATCGATATATTCTCTTAAAATGCATATCCGAAGTTTACATTTCTCGTCTTGTGAATCAAATATGAAACCGAGCATTCCCCACAGGTAATCAGACTGCCCTCTTTCTCTCTGAGATGATCTCTATCTCTAGAAGGCGAGGAACGCGGCATCATCTGATACACAAGGCTATTCTCTGACTACACATCTACTTCAATACTGCATGGCCAGCAACCAACGAGTATATCTGATACTGAGGTTGAGTATATATATCGTCTGATAATCGAAAGCATCCCAAAGGGATGGAAAGGGGTTTTGATTTTATAAAAGGAAGTAAACACGTATAGTTCGCTATTTTTGAAAAGAGAATTAAATCACCCTCTCATAACTCAACGTCAGACTCTCCGGCTCTTCACGGCCACTCAGTCTATACAAGTATTTTCAATAGAATGTAGTCTTTCTGTATCTGTAACTGTTCTCTTTTCTGTTACTGATTTACTAAGCATGAAATGGTTATAAAACTCTATAAACTTCTATGAAACCCAAAGTTCACGCTTTTAAAACTGAAAACTGCGTCGTATAAAAATACGGTAAAAACTAGCAAACTGTACAGGTAGATTTCCCTCACCTTAATCTGGTTCGAGCTTAAATCTGGCTCGGTCCTTCGGCAGCGGCGGACTTGCCTTTGCCCTTTCCTGATAATTGAAATACGAAATCTATAAATACGGAGTCCGTATTCTTGTCTCGTTCTCTAATGAATACTATATAGAATACGGTAAATTAATACGGAATTTACACTTCTTACTATCTTACTTATTCCAATCATCTACATGTCTTATAATCACTATCATGCTTTAATTAAGGTAACTACTTGTTAATCACGATATAACTAATCTAAGTATATCGGTAAAAATTTCGGCAGCACCTCCTCTAATTGTAGGGCTCCGAAATTCTACAAACATTCACACATAATACACTAAATTGACAAATCATCATACAAGCCAATTTTAACATTTCACAGCCCTATCCATGATCATTTCATCATCCCTCTCCAACCTCAATGTCATAAACCCAATTAGAGTTCTTCCTCCATTAATTCTTCAATTTATCTAACTAATAATAGGGTATTCTCAAGAGGCTCACAGTGGAGGAAATGGGGCTGAAATGGTCGAGCTACTGGCGTCTTTGCGAGGCCTGGATTTGGGTGGCGGTGGCCGGTGCGCAGTGGCTCGTGGGGGCAACACCGTGAGCGGCCCGGGCGGTGGCCGTCTTGGCCGTCCTCTCGGCCATGGCGGCGGTGGCGGGGTCATGCGGGGTGGTGGCCGGCTCATCGTGATGAGCTCCTGAAGGCGTGCTATTTGAGCGAGAGAAAGAGGGAGAGAGAGATTCGTTCATCTCTCTCTCTTTCTCTCATCTCTGTCTTTTTAAAGACAGAGATGCTTCTGTTTTGCTTTTTGCTTTTTTTATTCTTTTTCTTTTTCTTTTCTTTTTCTTTTACTTTCACTTTTTAATTTATTTTTTTATTATATATATATATATATATATAATATTTCATTAATTAAAATAATTTTATCTTTTAACTACTTTATCTTTTAAAAAGGAATTTACTAATATATTATCCTTTACTTTATGTCCCATCACTATTTAAGAAAAATATTATTCTATCAATAATTCTCCCGACCCAGATCCGGGAATCCCGGGTTAGACGACTCCCGTGAGACACATGGTCAGAAGGCCACGGGTTGTCTTTCTCTCCCGACCTGCATCCGCTAATCTCGGCTTTTGACTTCGGCCGGATCTACTTTATCGGGACTCTAACTTTTGTCCCATATTCCTACTTAATTAATCTGGATTAATTATCATTTAATTAATCTCGGGTTTAAATTAATTTAACTTTACCACTATCCATCTCCAACTATTCTATATAACTCTACGGCCTCATTTAAGGCCTCTCTCGGCCCTATAGTTGCGAGAGTGGATTTCAGTCCATTTTATTCTAATTTTTCTTTAACTTGAGATTAATACTAATTAATCTGCTTAAAGTTAATTTAACCTCATTTAAAATTTGAAAT
Source organism: Dioscorea zingiberensis (assembly GCA_026586065.1). Classification (NCBI taxonomy): domain Eukaryota; kingdom Viridiplantae; phylum Streptophyta; class Magnoliopsida; order Dioscoreales; family Dioscoreaceae; genus Dioscorea; species Dioscorea zingiberensis. The sequence goes on along the minus strand of CM048820.1, from coordinate 31,378,029 downwards.
TCACCGAAGTTTTATTTATGAAATTTTGGGATGTTACACAATCGTAAATGGTTTTGTAGGGGTATGCAAGAAATTATAAAGGGGCATATAAGCAATTATTGTTGTTTTAGGTGTATGCAAGCAATTATCACTTTTGTAAGGGTAAACGGGGCATGCAAACAAAAAACCCTTTTTTAAAATGACTTTTTCATCATCGAGTTTTTTATTTTTTTTATATGTTAAAAAGTAAATATTTAATTTTATTATAATAAAAAAAACTAAATCCCTATATTTTTAAATTTGTCAAATTTGAACTTGTATTATGGATTGGTTTTTTGTTATATTAAGTTTTGTTTGAAACTTTGATAAGTTGTTGTGTAGTTTAAAGTTTTGTTATGTATTGGATTGAGGTTGCCTTGATATTAAATTTGAAATTTTACTATGGATTGGTTTGATATTATGTTAAGTTTGGTTTGATATTTAATTTGAAGTTTTGTTGCGTATTGGATTGAGTTTTACTTGATGTTGAATTTAAACTTTTATTGTGGATTGGTTTGATGTGTGGTTTGAACTTTGAAGTTTTTTTATGTATTGGATTAAGTTTGGTTTGAGTTAAATTTAAACTTTTATTGTGGATTGGTTTGATGTGTAGTTTGAAGTTTTATTATACACTGGATTGAGTTTGGTTTGATGTTAAGGGGTTGTTTGGTGTGCTGTAAGTAGGTGTAAAGTAACTTGTTTTACATGTAAGTCCCACTTTTTGGTGTTTGGTGTGCTATAAAAGAACCACTTACATGTAATTGGTTTTACATCTCAGCCCATTTTATTGCATTTTAACTTACAACCAATTTGGATATAAGTTAAAAAAAAAATTGAAACTTATGGAGTAAACTCACCTCAGCCCTCGCCTCCTGTTACAAGGCCACTCTTCGCCAGTCGCCCTTTCTAGTGGCGGTGGCCATAAAGACTCCTTCGGTAGTGAAGAAAGCTCCAAAGCCGGATGACCCCGTCGTCTCCAGCTCGCTCGTGAAGAACCCCTCTTCTCCAACCCACCCTTATAACTCGGTGACGAAGCTCCTTCACCTGGAGATTGATGACCGAAGGCTACGAGTGCAAGCACTCGAGCCTCCGCACACAAGCATATATGGTCTCAAGTAATAAAATTCCGGTAAATCCCACGTCGAGTCCTCAAGGAATGGTGGAACTAGGTCTAACTGAGCAGAAGCGTACTAAGTTGCTCGAAGAGTCGATCAATCCAATATTTGGGAGATTGTTAAGTCCTAAAAATGCAAAAGAAACATGAAGGTTGCTTGGGTTAAATCTCTCGATAATAAGCTTCTAGGGTTGTATGGCTCTAATGACTTGTAGAGATGTTCTCCTATGTTTTACAATGATGTTGTTGCTATGGATACGGGTTAATTAATGATAAGTCCGTCACTTGTATGCACTCTGGGTGCAGCTTACAAGTTCCCCATGTCTAAGGAACATGCTTCACATCCTCCCCATATGTCTATATGGTAGGTAAAGCATTATAGGACCTAGACTCTATCATCACCATGGGAGGCCAATGCCTATATCTAGACTAACGCGTCTACGGCTGTCACTCCGCTTGGTAAGTGTTCAATTGGTCATAATTTTATATCAATTTCATTGGCATCAATGTACACTATGCATGCTATTTAGAGTAAATATAGCCCGTCGATACTTAATTTGTGTTAATATTTAGAATAGTACACGGGTGCATGCACCCGTCTAAAGAATGAAAAGTCATTTCTAGGCCTACACGGGCGAGCATGCACCCGTGGTGAGGTCCTGTGTAGCCTCGGGGAGCAACAAGGCATTACCTGGAAGCTACACGGGCGCATATGCACCCATGTAATTAGCCCCCGTGTGGATCACGAGTCTAGTGCAAATCATGTTTCGAGAGCCACACGGGCCTAGACGCGCCCATGTACCACCCATGTAGATCGGATTTCCTGCTTTCCAGACTCGAACTTAAGCTGAAATGGGTCCAAGCCAGACTCTCTCTAATCGCAGGGGAGCATATAAATACCGAGGTTTATGGTTTTGAAAGCATCTTTGGACCCATCCTTGGGAGACTCATTCATTGATCCACCCATCCACCATCTAGAGCATCGGAGACATAGCTTGGAGGCGAGGGCACCGAGAGCTATCATCCACCTTTTCATTGGTGAGGCTTGGAGGGGGTCGCATCAACGGTCCTATCATCGCTCCAACAATGGAGGAAATAGCTTATCTCTTTATGTCTATTTCTCCCCTTTATTGTTTTGTATTGGATTTGTGTTCCCTTTTGATATTGGGGAACTAATTTTGTAGGTATTCTAACATGATGAACCCTTGGGTTGTAATGCACGCACGGGGTGCGTGACACTTCACTCGCAAGTATACGGGGTCGATCAAGTAGTAAAGTACCCAAAGGTAGGGTAATCGAATCTACAGGGACTGGAATACTAGTACTAATTATCCTCTATTATCTCGTCTAAGATATAGATGGTGTTTTGGTAATCTAACTAATTATCCTAGAGAAAAAAACTAACGCAAATAGATGGTAGATTTTGGGTAATCAGAGATTAGACATGGCACCTTGGATCAAAATTCCCCTAGGAATCCCTTCCTAATGATGACTTCCTAATACCTGTTATCTAGAGATAACTTCTCGGAGGATGTGACAAATACAACTATCAGTGCAACACCCGATCTCTTAAGGTGCTAATCACACCCTATCACCTTTGCCTAACTGTGACCTAAAAAGGTATGACATTCGGGCTAATACAATAATTAATAATAACCATACGAATCATCAAAATAAACACTTATCGTGTTGATGCTACAACCTGACGAGGTAGATAATCCGGGCTTATACACGTATAAAACCACATAGATATCAAGCATAAGCATACATAGATGATGCACAAGAATTATCAATGAATAGGGACCCTAATATAAAAAGAAAGTCAATAACAGATTCATCCTAATGTTCATGTGTCTGAGGAACCACAAAAGGTTTAGCCTATCATACTATGGAAAGCAATAACAGAGATACAAGAGGAAGATATAAAGAAAAACATAGGAAAATCTCCCTTGCTGATGTCTCCTTCGCCTTCAATCTTCTCCCGAAAACCTAGCTGTCGCTGCGAAGATTGCCCGAGACTAATCCGCCAAAAGTTATCATTAGGGTAGAGTGGACGGCTATTTATAGATTTTAATTATGCGAAGCACGCGCGTGTTGATCTGATGCATGCCTGTATTCTTCATCTTGAGACATGGTTCACGTGTTTTCAAATATCTGTGAGTTGCATGGGCAGATGCACGCCTGTGTTCTTAGGGTACACGGTCGTGAACTTCTCTACAAGTTGCCTCTTCGGCTCCTTTTGCTCTGAATTGTCCCGTTTCTTGTTCCTTTCACTCCGAGTACCTATTTATCTGTTCAATTACACAAACATACCCAAAGGAGTTTAGAAATAGTGAAATCAATGCAAGGAAAACGGTATAAGTGCATGCAAATATGGTCGGAATATATGTATAATTCATGCATTTATCAGGTTGATGTTAAACTTTGACATTGAATATTAATGGTTATTTAGTTGCTTTTTAATATTGAGATCTATTGAGTGTCATTCATTGCATTGATAATCTACGTTGCGACAACCCGTCAGTAGAGGGGATTATGAGTGCGCCGAGAGATCGGGCACTAAGGAGAGTGAATCTTTAATGTCTTGTTCCCATGATCCTTCCATGAATTAGATTCCCCAGGACGCCAATCAGTGAGGGTATTAGGTTAGTAATCGCCTCGAGAGAGGGATGAAAGCACTATAGAAATCCTTGGCCCAATTTGTTGCAACTATTAGCGTTAACATTCGTTGTCTATCATAACAAGAACCCAAGGGGGATTCATTGCCCAGATACCCCTCTCCTATGATTGATTGCCCTTACGACTTCACCACGTCCTTGTTAAGATCCCATTTATCTGTAATAATACAATAGAGGCTAAAAAAAAAATATAAGATCATAGGGGCTAAGGAGTAAAATGGGTTGATAGTTATCTTAATTAATGATAATGTCAAAAGATCTTATCTAAAAATGGTTTTAAAATTCAATTATTTATTTCCCACGCCACCGTCTCATCCGTAACCCTAATTTACCTCTCCCTTTTTCTCTTCGAGTAGAAGCAAAAGCACATACTTGGTCTATCCAGTATTGCAATAAGGGATTCTGATCAGAAGATTGTCAAGGTGAGTTTTGAAATTTATCTTTTTGTTTGATGAACTTCTTAGGAATCGGGTAGCTAATGATATGTTTGTCCTTCTTATTCATAAGAGATCCAAAAGATGTTGATCCATAACCTATGCAAAACATTAGTAGGTAACTTAACTTGAAAAGTAGAGGTTGTGACCATGTAGTGAATTATGTTGTTTTTGTTTCTTGTTCAATAGATGGGAATTTGAAAAACTCTTATGGATAAATTTGTTGTTTAGCCCAAAATTTAATATGTTTTATTTTCTATTGAAACTTATATGTGTGATTATAGGGACCAGTATTGCTTCTGTTGCACCGTAGATGATGTGATCTGAATATTCAGATTCATGTGTCATAGCTTTATATATATTAGTCCATCATTTCGAAGTGAATCTTTCTTGATCCTAATTAATAGCTATTGTTATCAAGTTATCTTGCCCAAACTCTGTTTCTCAAGGAAAACATCATGGTTATTTGCTCTCTTAACTGATTAGGATCAGCAAGTGGTACTATTCCATGTCATGAAACTATTTTGGCGCTTAGTCATATTTAACGACTTTATTTTTGTAACCAAGTTAGCCAACCTATATTAAATATTAATTTTTTTTGATGAGTACATTGTTGTATGTCCTTTCTATCATAACTTCTTATTACTTTATGACCATTTCATATTAAAGCAACTACAAGTTACATGTTTGCAAAGAAACTTCTATGTGGCTCAAAATCCATTAAGATTTTGTTAATCATTGGATTTTCCAACATGAAATGCTCCATGATATATATCCATTTCATCTCCTAGCTTCTGTTAGTTAACTAGCGTGTGGACAGGGCGAGCATGTTCTATTTATTGGTCATAGGACCAAATCTGGCATGGATAGCACTGAATAAAATTATTGGAAATAATTAATTAATTAATTATAATTATATGAAAGTTATGTACCTTAGTTATTAAGATTATATTCTTGGCTTTTTAGATCCTATTATCGATACGACGGAGGTTTGAGTCACGATTAGGATAAGCTTGGAGTTTGGAGGTAAGTATTCCACACTTAAATTACGTAAAATTTTTCATATACATATATGAAATCTATCTTCCCTATAAAAGTCTTGTTTATGGTTTTTATTAACAGTTCATGAAAACATAAGTGATCTATTTTCTCTACAATCGAACCATGCATGTATGTTGTGTTTGGTGCTATAGTTGATTGTTTATTGTGCTCTTTTAGACATAGCTATTTTGGGATTTATTGAGGTTTTTGTATATATCTCCAAACGTGTCTATGTTTTGACCCATGTCAATGGGGGTTAAACATTGACCGTGTCGACACATTTTGATTATGAACTAGTTCAGCCCGTGCTGTCGATAATAATAACAACCTTTTGACTTTTTACTCGGGCCACCGATATGATCGAGATGGCTTATTTTGATCAGGACGGCTTATTTTATTCGGGACTGCTTATTTTGTTTGGGACGGCTTATCTTGAACGGGATGACTTATTTTGACTCGGGTTACCGGGAAACATATATGAAATTTTGACAGCACCATCGGGGTAAATAGTGGTCATAGTACGTTTAGGAGACATTAGATTATTTTCGAGTATGAATAAAAATTCTCTGATTTCATGACTTGGTGTTTAGCTTATGATGATACCATTATTACAATCACCACGTTTAAATTTGTATCATTTCTGCAAATTAAAATATGTTTGATTTTCTCTTACTGTTGTACATCATATTACTTTACTAAACCCTGCATGGTTCCTTTTTATTTAGTGGATGCTTACTGAGCTCCCAAGATCATTAATCTCTGGATATTTTTTTTCAAAACCCGAGGAGTAGCTACTTGGTGGGTAGATGGGGTTTCCAGAGACAGACCCAAACATTAGTGTCTTACGAACTCTATTTCCTATTTTGAATAAGTTAGATTGTTCTAGTTGATTTTCATAGACTTTTCCCCTATGTTATGTGGCCTTTTGGATGTTGAATTTAGAACTTGATTATTATTAGCAATAAAATTTGTGTTATTCAGGTTTATATAGTAATTGCAACAGGTTATAAGGCCTTGCATACATAGTGGGGTCAATCCCCACAAGTATGCGGCCGGTTTACCGATGTCCCGGTTGGGTTCTAGGCGTGACATCATCTTCTTCCTAGGTTTAGCATTTATATTAGTTTAGAATTCTATAAATTTCCAGCTAGACTAGATAATAACTAACTAGTTAGTATTAGTATTTATCGGTCTCTGTGGTTTCATACCAGATTTTTCCTAGTCCACTATATTACTTGTCCGACCTGTACACTTGCGACAGTACGCGCTCGATCAAGTTTTTGGCACCGAGGACTGAGACTACTAGGAGTCTATTACTTTAGTCATTAGTTTTAGGTTCTTATTTTTCCTTTTCTTTTTCATTTTGTTTGATGCATTTGTTCCTGCGCACTAATCATCTTCTTTATCTTGCTTTGCGAGGAACCAGTGTATGACCCGAGCGAATCCAATGGATCCTGTTGAAGAGGATAGAGAAATTGAAAGAACTTTGCATCATAGGCTCTAAGAGACAGAGAACTCAGTTTAAGTAGTATCCTCAGAAGCAAAGAACTCCACCCCATCAGAAATTAACATCGAGGTCAGATATCCTCTAGTCATGGTTGAGAGAAGGAGGAAATTATCTGAGTATGAAAGGCTTGAATATACAAGACTTCAGTATCTATCCTCCAGAGGTAAATATGAACAATTTTGAAACTAAAGCAAATACAATCAGTATGATTCAAAATCAAGCTCAGTTTGATGGTCGTCTGGATGAAGACCGACATGCGCACCTTGCGCGATTTATTCAGATATGTAATATGTTAAAAATCAATGAGGCATCCGATGATGCAATTCGATTGAGACTTTTTCCATTCAGCATGAGAGAGGCAGCTTATAGATGGCTCACCACACTCCCTGCGAGGAGTATCAAAACTTAGAAAGATATGTTGGACAAATTCCTTGGTCGCTATTTTCCTCCAAGTAAGGCTCCAAAAATACGTCAAGAAATATCAGACTTCAAACAAGCGGAGATGAAATCACTATTCGAGACCTATGAGAGGTTCAAAGATCTATTCCGGTGCTGTCCATAATATCATGGCCTCCCTCCATTGTTGATGATCCATACTTTCTACAATGGGTGAATAATCACACAAGACAACTAGTGGACACCACAGCGGGCGGGTCGTTAAGCAACAAGTACCCCGAGAAAGTCGAGCAACTATTTGAAGACATGGCTAATAATGAATCCCATTGGTCTTCAAGGGGGAAACAGTCCACCAGTATTGGAGCTTGTGCAGTAAGTTCGGACTCCGGCCTTCCTACCAAGGTAGAAGAGTTGTCTAAGAAAATTGAGCTTCTGACCACCCGTAGCTCGAGTTCGGTATCAGTTATGTGTTGTAGTACTTGTGGAGGAGGGCATAATGTGTCTCAATGCCCTATTTCTAATGTTGAAATTGATCATATGGAACAAGTGCAGTATATGCGGAATGCTTCATGGCCACAAGGAAATTAGTTTAGACCTTACATACCGAATTGGAACCATCTGAGACTATCATATGGCAACCCATAAGGAGCTCAAATGCCTCCAAGATTTCAGCAACCTCCTAAACCTCAAGAGAGGAAAAATACTACGGAGGATATTCTGGTAAGATTAATGATGACCACTGATGCTAAATTTGACACAATCAACACCACATTGAGGAATATGCAAGCATCGATCCAGAACTTGGAGCACCAGGTTGGACAGCTTGCAAGACGATCAACAAAAAGGCCCCAAGGTAGTCTACCTAGTAAGACTGAGACCAATCCTTGAGAGCAGTTAAAAGCAATCACTCTACGAAGTGGAAAGGAGGTAGAGCTGAAAGTAAAGAACCTAATGTGGAAGTTGAAAAATCAGGAGAAAAATCTGAAGAAGCTGAAATTTCTGAAGAATAAGTAAATGAGAAGGAGAAGGAGGTGGAGTAGCTACCTATACCCGAGTATCAACCTGGAATTTCATACCCGGAGAGGTTGAAGAAAGACAAGGAAGACACACACTTCAAGAAGTTTTTGGAAACAATTAAACAATTGCATATAAATTTACCGTTTGTTGTAAGCTCTTGCTCTAGATCTTGAGATGAACCTTCTGAGAGCTGCTAACCTCCCATTTAACCTCTAGATCTCACAGATCATCTTTGGAGAGTTCATTTCGAAAACGACTTTAATCTTCTCCAGGTTAGCTTATATCCCTCTCTGGATTACCATAAACCATAGAAATTTTCCATACTTGACTCTAAAAGCACACTTATTGGGATTAAGGGGCATTCTGTATTTCTTAAGTGTTCTGAAGGTTTCTTCCAAGTCGGTGATATACAAGTCAACTTTTTCACTCTTCATAACATGTCATCAACGAAAGCTTCAACATTTCTCCCGAGTTGCTCCTTGAACGCCTTGGTCACTAATCTTTGAAAAATCACTCCGGCGTTCTTCATGCTACAGGGCATGACTCGATAGCAATATGTTCCTTTGTCGATAATGGACAAAGTTTTCTCCTCATCCAACTTGACCATCTTGATTTGATTTTAATCGGAGAAGGGCATCTAGAAAACTTAACAAGTCATGTCCGGCAGTGGAGTCAACCAACTTATCAACCATGAGAAGGGGGAAGCTATCTTTCCAACAATCATTATTCAGATTGGTGAAGTCTATGCACATTCTTCATTTCTCGATGGCCCTCTTGACTATAACCATATTGGCTAACTACTCTTGTAGTGCACTTCCTTGATAAAACTAGCTTTGAGGAGTTTACCGACTTCCTCGTCTATGGACTGCTGTCATTTTAGAGCAAAGTGCCTTCTTTTCTGAATCACCAGCTTCGAGGAGGTGTTAACATTCAAGTAATGCTCCATGACACCTTTATCTACTCTTGATATGTCCTCCAGCCGCAGGCAAAGACGTCTACCTTATTTCTCAAGAAAGCCAGAATTCTTTCTCTATGATTTGCACAGTGCATTCAGGCATGTCTTATGATAGGGGAACGATGTTTAATTCCTCTACCGAGGTGGCTCTCTGTGTCGGTTTTCCTTCGTCCTTTCCTTGCGTCTTGATAGTCAAGGACTCTCGAGACTTGTTGCCAAGCTGTGGGTTGATCGCCTTGTGGGATCAAAAATACTCGCCTGGCATCGTGTCTGTGAAGAGACACCAGGCGATACATCGAATTAAAAATGATTTATTTTATTTTATTTTATTTTAGATATTGTGGGTTCTCCATTCCTAATAGAGGCAAGCCTCTATTATTAATTACCCCAGACAGAGTCTTGGGAATCTCCGATTAAGGGCAAAAGTACAAATAAGAGCAGTGAATAATAAAACAAAAATGATTTTATTTATTTGAAAATCATAATTTTATTACATATCATAAGATGTATGTATGCATATTATTTACTTATTTATTCTTTTTTTTTAAATAACTCCGACTTTCGCCCCTTTGGGGTTTATACCGCTTTGGTTGCCTCAATGTGCCTACTTTACCACCGCCTTAAGACTTGCACCACTATAGCGTTTGTATTTTATCGATCATCTCAAGATGCGTGTTCATTGTCACCTCGAAATGCATGTCGTTTTGAAATTTATATTTCATCGAATGCTTCAAGATGAATGCTTCATTGCCACCCCGAGATTCATATCAGCTGCCTCGAGATAAGTTCTCTACACCACCTTGGAGTCTGTGTGTTTTGAGATTTATATTTCATTTGCTGCATCAAGATGCGTTCCACTTTGAGATTGGTATTTCATCACCCGCCTCAGGATGCATGTTATTTCGTTGCATCGAAATGCATACCACTTTAAGATTTGTATTTTATATCGGTCGCTCCGAGATATGTGTTATTATATCGCATCGGAATACATGCCACTTTGAGATTTGGACTTTGGCAGCCGCCTTGAAATGAGTATTCCACTCTCGCCTCGAGATGTGTGCACATATATATGAGTTCAAATTTTGCTTTCTGATTGTATTTTAGCCATAAAATGTCTATTTCATGGATAATAATTTTTAATGATTTAATATAATTTATCAGACTCTTTTTTTATAAGGTAGGGGCCCAACTCTCTTTATTTTGCATAGCTAGCCGTTTTCTTTCTAAATAGTCCAGCACTCTTTTTGTATGGTTTTTTTATAATCTTTATCACCGGCTCTTTCTCTTTTTAAATGGCTTTTTTTTTTATTAATCTTCATCACCAGCCATTTTCTTTTCAAATTTCCCTTTGACTTCCAATATGTCACCAACTTTAAACTTGCCAGGTGTTAGTTTATCTTTGTTTTTTTTAATAACTCAAACATCATCATTTTTTTAAAGAAGTATATCTATTTTCATTCCTCAATATTGAAAATGTAAACATATGTGAGACCTTCCATCCTTGGGCTCCAATTCCAATGCTTACTTCAGACAGCTTCCTATGCTTAATCATTGCATTCCAGGTAGTTGACATTTTATTCTTTATTCATTCATCACTCACATCATTATAAGTTTGCTTGTGACAGTGAGTCAATTTGCCTCCTCCTAAACACCATCACGAATAGCATAGTTTGCATTTAGCATAATTTTAAGCCCACGCTTTCGCATAATATTATTAACTCTAATATCTATTTTGCTTGTTAACTTCTGCAGTAACACAATTTCTGCATTAGCTTTATCCCTTGTTTCTTTTATAACTTCTGCTGCAACAGCTATCCTTACTTTCATTTTACTTTTTTTTTTATTTGTTCAACATTTCAAGATATAATGTTCTGGCTATGCATGCACAACTTGTTAGGCACAACTTGTTATCTTATCCAAGACATCATGACTGATGGGGCATGAGGGATTAGCATCTTCATCTCTTGCAACATTGTATATGGAATATCATTCTTGCTCTAACATGATGTTTTTTTTTTATTAATATCGGATCTTTGTTTGGGACATCAAGGTTCATAGTCAGTAAGTGCGATTGCGTCTCCTCTGCAGCTTTCTATAAAAAAAACATCTTGGGACATTTCATCGAACATGTTACATGCAGTTAACTTCCAACAAAGAAGATGGAGTCTTTACCATTTAGAGATTTGTATCAATTTACATGAACATAGCTGATCATCCCACAAAGATCACATACATTGGACATGAAAGACTTCCACACTGTCTATGTTTATTGATAGCAAATAATGCTATTTCTGTTTCTTTAATTTTCAGCATCTTGAAATCTTCTTTGTTTTTGCAACAACACCAACAATAACTTCTTCTTCTTCTTCTTCATATCAGCATACCCAGGAGCTCTTTTTTATGACAGCAACCCCTTATGAATGACAACTTTTCCTTCATCTTATAACAACAGCTCCATAAGATGAGGAAGTTCGTTGAACTGATTATGGTTCATCTCCCTTCCAAGAAAATTTGAAATGCTATGCTTGGAGCAATTATAGGCTTAAAACAAGTAAGCGGAAAATAATAACAGGACCTCCATAACAACTGTTGATGCTCTTCCAGAAATCCTTTCTATTGATGAGGTCTTGAAGAAGTTACAGCAGTTTGGGGATACCAACATTGCTTGGTCAAAACATTTTTTTAGAAGCTTCTTAGGCGTAACAGTAGATTAGAAATCAATGTTCTCAAGATCATTCTCTGCATTGGATGAGAATTTGGAGGCGTCCTTGTTACTTTCCCAGAAGTGATTCTCAGTCTCCTCAAAATCCTGGGAATGAGTAGGAGGCGAGAGATCCGAGGCATGGCCAAAGTCATGGACTTATCATTGCAGATTAAGATTCCTCATGAAGTACTGCTTTCCCCCTTTTTTTTATAGAGCTTCAGCACCTCCAAAACCAATCCCAGTCAGCATAAGCAGACACCACCATCCTTTGTTAGACATGTTATCAAAGAAGCCCTAGGCTTCAACAAGATAACTGGCGTTGGAGTAACTAGCAATGAGCGGCTCCAAGAGCAAGGATCTTATAGTGACATTTCATCAAGTACCTTATGGGCGTTTCATATAACCAAACATTTGGCCAACTTTGGAGTGCTCTCGATGAAATTTACAATCATATACTACTTTAACTTTACAAACTGAACTCCTTTATCTCCTCCTTCTCTTTTCGTACCCTAACAGCAGCTGAGTTGAGATTTCTGCAGAGGTCTTGAGTTTTGGCATGAGTGAAAATCTCAAATAGATTCAGTGGAGCTTCTCTTTATGGATTTGTAGGGGAGCTGCAATCTTGAAGATGAGAACAATCTTTCAAAATGGTTTACTTGTCAATTATTTCAGATTTGTATCTTTATGGCGCCAAGTGTTCTCTCCTCTTTTTCAGTACCTCACTCTCGTGTTCTTCTTCGTGAGCTCCCAATTGCAATGGTTTTTTTTTTGGTGTAATAAGAGCTAAACAAAGTAGCTATTCAAAGTAGCAACATTTTTTAATACAATTTAAAAGAAAAAACTTCAGCAGCTTGTACTCCTCCATCATCCAATCTGGGATAGATAAATCATTAGAGAAGCAAAAATCTTATTTTTCTAACCTTGCTTTCCTAGCCAAGCTATCAGCACAGGCATTGAACTCTCTAGATATGTGTTGTAATTCACATTTATTCATTCTCCCCATCAGCATCTTGCATTCCTTCAATTGGGCTTCACAGATTTCATCCTAGTCCTTGTTTGATCTTCTCATTCTTCTAGTAATGGAGAGATTATCAGTATGCAGCAACCCTCCCTCACTGCCAAGCTGCCATATGTTCTCCAATCCAAACTTCAAAGCTCTGATTTCTCCCTCATAGGCTGAATCAGCATGGACACATTTAGCCCCTGCAAAACATAATGACCCAAAATTAGTTAAGATAATACACCCTATACCAGCTTGGTTCTCACCATTTTTCCAAGAGGCATCCACAAAAATGTGATAATTAAAGGTAGCCAAATTCCAATGCTTTATCACTGTTTCATCCATTCCATTGATGCTTCTGATAGCCTCCTGTTTTTCTGAAACTAAGCAATGGCTTGTTTAGCAACAAAAGAGGGAACAAAGTCCTTGGCTTTAAATATAAGGTTGCATCTGTTGATCCAAATTGCCCATAGAGTATATGCAATCAGCTCCACTTCCACAGTGTGATTGTGAGACCCCAGCCTTGACCCAACCAAACAATTTCCCTGCATAACATTATCACATTGAGGGTCCTAGGAAGCTAGAAAACCTCCCTTTTAATACATTCCCACACAAGATTAGTGAACTTTCACTCAGAAAATAAATGGTTAGTTGTCTCAGGATGAAGCTTGCATATAGAGCAAAGATCAACCAATGTCAGTGGTTGAGTTAGAGGAGAAGCTGGAGGGTTTGGAGAGTTGTTGCTCTAATGGTTATCTTCAACTTCCACCTGGCGGCCATTATTATCGGCTTGCTCTTGAGCACTACCTTCATTGTTCTCATTTGTATGCGCCTCAGTGTCGTTTCCCCTCATGAGCTTGAGCTCTGTTCTGAGCTCAGCCGGCAGGTGAACCCTTGTTCTTGTCCTTAGGTTCTGTTTGGATTGAAGACATTTGGAGGAATTTCATGGTGAAATGTTGCTTATTTTTGTGGTTACTGATGGAATTAGAGATTTTTCATGCTTGCAACCGTTACTTCTTTAGGGTGTGCTTGCAGGATTGAGGGAAAAATGAGAAGAAAAAAAATTATTTCTTGTGTTTGGTTGAGGGAAGAATGCAAATGTAATTGGATTGATATTAAATAAAGAAAAGTACCAAAATTAGAAGGAAAAATTGCTTATGAAGAAAATTAGATTGTTAGGAAAAACAAAAGAATGTATTGCTAGAGCTTAGAGGTTATTGTTGTACTGAATTTTCCTGGTATTTTCTTGTTATACCATGATGAAAGGTTCCTTTTTGTGTCTTCTGATGAATAGCAGAGACTTTTTAGTGCTTGTACTCATCTTACTTTTCAATGCGTTTTTTAGTGTGTGCTTGCATTGAGGGAAAAAAAGAAAACTGAGAGGAAATTTTTATTTCTTGTGTTTGGTAGCAAATGTATTGTTGAAATTTTCTTCCTTTTCATCACATACTTTTAAATTTTCTTTCCTTTTCTTCCCTCAAGAATTTGTAGGGGAGCTGCAATCTTGAAGATGAGAACAATCTTTATTAAAACTGATCTTCACTAAAGGGTAGTCGGTTGCAATCAATCTCCTTGCTTGCTACATGATCACATTGTATCCGTCCTCAATATTTTGGGTCTAACACCGCACGGAACTCCTAAACAAGGTTGTATAGTGTTGTGATTTAACCCGCCTTTCTACCGGGAATCACCCCTTGAGCACACAATGCGGAACGAGAAAGCAATTGTAGAAACCAAATGACCAAGAATATTCACTGAGACAATCATGCAAATAAATAAAAGGGAAACGACACAGATTGACCCTGGTTCGGCCCAATAATGGCCTATGTCCAGCCTCCGGTGATCTTACTAAGATTCGAGAAAAAAAAGTTTACAAGATTAGTGGATCCTGCTCTCAATAGGAACAAAACCTCCTATCAAGCAATCTCACTCTTGTTATCTCTTGCCCTAAATTTTCTCTCTTTCTCTCAGTTCATTCAGTCAATTCCTCTCTCTTCTTTTTCCCTCTCTTAAAGACCTACAAGCCCTTCTCACTTGAAGTTTCCAGCTCAGTACAGCGTTTCAGATGCTCTGTCTTGACTTTCCCAGCACTGTAGTTCGGCCTTTTTTGAACCGTAGATCGGCCTTCTCTGTAATGCTGATAGGCCAGCCATCCTTTCAGCTGATCGGCCATATCCTCCTTTCAGCTAATCGGCCAGACCTTCCTGTCAGCTGATCGGCCAAGCTCCCTTTTAGCTGATCGGCCATATCTTCCTTTCAGCTGATCAGCCAGACTTCTGCATACTGTTGTTCAGCTTCCTTAAAGGTGTTCAAGACATGTCCAACATCTCACCAAACTATGCGACATCCTCACAATTCTCCACCTTGGCTCATAGTTAACAAAGAACAAGAAGAGAGATACCTGAAGATCATCAGTTTCCACTCCACCTCAAGTGGTATGAGTTGTGATACTTATCAAGTCCATGAAATGCTTGAACTTGATACTTGTTATGGGTTTTGTCATCATGTCCGCCTGGTTCTCATCCGTGTGAACCTTCTCCACCAACATAGTTCCTTGGGAGATCACATCTCGAATGAAGTGAAGTTTGATGTCTATGTGCTTTGTCCTTTCATTGAACATTTGATTCCTTGTCAAATGTATGGAGCTTTGATTGTCACAGAAAACCTTCACCTTGTCATGCTCACATCCAAGTTCATTGATCAGCCCCTTCAGCCAAAGTACTTCCTTGACTCCTTTTGTGGCAGCAATGTACTCGGCCTTTATTGTGGATAGTGCGATAACAGGTTGCAATTGAGCTTTCCAGCTCACTGTGCATCCAAACAAAGTAAAGACATATCCTGATAAGGACCTTCTCCTATCCAAATCACCTGCGTAATCAGCATCAACATACCCCATAAGTTTAGCTTCATCATCTTCACATCTTCTATAGAGCAGACCAATATCAGAAGCACCTTAAAAGTACCGAAGTACCCATTTAACTGCTTCCCAGTGCTCCTTCTCCGGGTTTGCCATGAACCTACTCACAAGACTAGCCGAATATGCTAAATCCAGCCTAGTGCAGACCATCCCATACATGAGACTACCCACTGCACTAGCATAAGGGATCCTCTCCACCTTCTTTTTCTCCTCCTCAGACTTAGGAGATATCTTCGCAGAGAGTTTGAAATGACTTGCTATCGGTGTTATTACCGCCTTGCACCCTGACATGCCAAATCTGGCCAGAATTTTCTTCATGTAACTACATTGAGAGATAAACAATGTACCTTATTTTCTGTCTCTAATGATCTCCATGCCTAGAATTTTCTTCGTTGGCCCCATGTCCTTCATTTCAAATTCATTCCCCAACTGAAGCTTGAGTTTCCGGATCTCCTCCTTGTCCTTTGAAGCTATCAACATATCATCAACATACAACAAGAGGAATACCCCCAAGCCTTTCTTCACCCACTTGACATACACACAACTATCATAGTTGCTCCGCACAAACTTGTTTCTAATTATAAAGTCATCAAATCTGAGATACCATTGCCTTGGGGATTGCTTCAAACCATAAAGAGACTTCTTGAGCAAACAGACCTTTCCCTCATCTCCCTCCTTGACAGATCCTTCTGGTTGCCATAAAGATTCTTTCCTCAAGATTTCCATGAAGGAACGCCGTCTTCACATCCATTTGTTCTAGCTCTAAGTCAAATTGAGTGACAAAGGCTAGCAACACTCTAATGGATGTATGCTTCACTACCGGTGAGTAGATCTCATTGAAATCCACCCATTCCCTTTGTGTAAAGCCCTTTGCTACAAGTCTTACTTTGTACCTTGGTTTCTCTATCCCCTCGATGCCTTCTTTCAACTTGAAAATCCACTTGCATCCAACAATCTTCTGTGCCCTGTGGTTTATCAACTAGTTCCCATGTGTGATTCTTGTCAAGTAATTCCATTTCTTCTTTCATAGCTTGCGCCCATAGTTTCTTCTCTTTGCTCTCCATTGCTTTCTTATAACTCTTTGGTTCCGAGTCATCAAGATTTTCTAAGGCAAGCAATGCATAAGAAACTAAGTCTGCATATCCACCATACCTTTCCGATGCCTTAAGAGTTCTTCTTGTCCGGTCCCTTGCTAATTGGTATCCCTCAAGGTCGTCACCTTGATCCTCTACCTCCAAGTTCTCCTCCTCATTAGTTGTGTCTTCATTCCTTGCTGTACTACTCTCCCCCAAGAGCTCCACCTCAATTTCAGCTAGGCCTTGGCCTTCCTTGCAGTCCGTTGATCAGTCTTGGCCTTCCACTGATCGGTTTTGGTCTTACACTGATCGGTCTTGGCCCTCTGCTGATCGGTCTTGGCCCTCAGTTGATCGGTTTTGGCCTTCAGTTGATCGGTTTTGACTGCATTCTTCATTTTGAGGCACGCTTGGCCAATAATACTCAGATTCTCTGAAAACCACATCTCTACTAATGAAGCACTTTGAAGAGCTTCTATCTTCACACCAAAACCTGTAACCCTTTACTCCATCTGGATATCCTAAGAACATGCATTTCTTTGCTCTGGCATCAAGCTTCCCTTGTTTTTGGTTCGCATATATTACGCATCCGAACACTCGCAAGTTGTCAAACTTGGGAGGATAACCAGTCCACACTTCTTCTGGAGTCTTGAATTCCAATGCCGTTGAAGGACGCCTGTTCACAAGGTATGCCGCTGTGTTAACAACTTCAGCCCAAAACATCTGAGGAACCCCTCTTTCAAGTAACATGCATCTCACAATCTCCATTAGTGTTCTATTCATCCTCTCTGCCACACTATTTTGTTGTGGAGTGTATAGTGTGGTTATGTGTCTGACCATCCCTTCATTCTTGTATAGTTGATTGAACTCTTGGTTAAGAAATTCCAACCCATTGTCGGTCCTCAATTTCTTCACCTTCCTCCCGGTTTGGACTTCAACCATTTTCTTCCATTCTTTACACTTCCCAAGTGCATCACTCTTGTTCTTGAGAATGAAAACCCAAACATTTCGAGAACAATCATCCACTATGGACATGAAGTATTTTCCTCCTCCTAGAGACTCCTTTTGTGAAGGCCCCCACAAATTGAAATGAACATAGCCTAAGGTCTCCCTTGTAACATACGACGACCTGCTGAACTTCACCTGAATGGCCTTTCCATAGATGCAATTCTCACAAAAGTCAAGTCCTCCTAGCTTCTCACTCCCAAACAACCCTTGTTTCTCAAGTTCTTCCATTCTCCTTTGACTCACATGACCAAGCCATTTGTGCCATAGGTTTTGCAAAAAGTCCTCCTTTGGTTCCACTGCCGCCGCTGCTGTACTAACCACAGTATTTCCTTGAAGCATGTAAAGGCTCCTCACCTTCACTCCCTTCATGACCACAAGCGACCCCTTGGTAACCTTCAAGACACCCTTCTCACCTTTCCACACAAAACCATGATCATCAAGCATACCTAAAAAGATTAAATTCCTCTTTATATAGTTCAAGAGCATGTCTAACTTCCAATAGGACTCTTTCAGCCCCATCATGGGTCTTCAATCTAACTAAACCAATACCGATCACCTTACAAGCCTTGTCATTTCCCAACAAAACTGTCCCCTGTCCATCTCCTTGTAGTCTTCAAACCACTCACCTTACAAGCCTTGTATGCTCCCACACCGCCACCACTTGGAGAAGCCTGGTTCTGATACCATTTGTTGGACCAGGGGCACCCCATACTTCACAAAAGCAATGATATTGTCCGCTTGCGGCCCATGTCCGTTTAGGGCGTTACCCGGGCATTTGATGGTTTTGATCTTGGGACAAGCCCAAAAGACCTCATTGCTTTGAAGTGGGGTCCCATACTTATGCCCCTCACTCTCCTCTCAACTAGCAATGTGGTACTAAATGTTTGCACATTCACAACATATAGCTTAATTAGGATTTTGATGATTTGCTTGGTTGAAGTCTTGATAGTTGACTCAGCTTCATCTTTAGTTTGGCATCCACCAGTTTGGGCTTTGGCTTTGCAGTCGCTTTACTCTGAAGACATTGCCCTTTGGCATTTGGAGACCTTGGAGTTAGTCTCAGAGACCTCGGCGGTAGAGTGGAGATCAGCGGTGGTATCCTCTGAACCTTTTCTATCACCGCCATCATCTTCAGGCGAAGGTGCTGCAGATTCCTCGTCCTCATCTCATCGACAGCGGGACGCCATGCATGAACCTATCAACCTGCGGTAGCACCGGAATCTTCTCCGTCATAGGAAAGGTGAACTCAGCAACTGGGGCTTATGGGGCAAGATTAGCTATTGGAACATCTTCTTTGGTCGAGCAGCAGCAGTAGGAGACGCAGGAGTACAGAGATCTTAAGGAACTCAACGGAGGCGGGGAAGATCTTTGGATGTGAGAGGCGACGCTTGGCGGAGACCATCAGGGAGCACAGAGATCTTTAGAAAAAACTCAACGGTGTTATCAGAGCTTAGTGGGAACTAGCGGGATCGGGCTGGGCCGCAACATCGATCATTGGAATTTGGCGGCTAGACGTAGATCGATCAAGGCTCTCGGTGGGCTCGGCGTCGTAGAGGCGCAACGAGAGGAGAACGAAATTTTTTTATTTATAAAATATATATAATATGTAATATATATCACTCTTTTATATATATATATATATATATATATATATATATTTATTTATTTATTTATTTATTTATTTTCTTATGACTCCCAACCTCAATCTCCCTAAAAAACAAGGGTTACATATGACCCCTGAATCTCCAAGATGGCCAAGGTAGGGTTCTAAGGCTTTACATACATATTATATATAATAGTATAAGATTAAGAAGCATCACCTTTCTTTCTTGTTCCTTCTCTGCTAATGGATAATCGCGAGCTTCTAAAAAAGACCAAAAAAATGTTTTTTCTACCTTCTAATCCCCTCGTCTATTTATCTTCACCAGAAAAAATCTTCTCTCCACGAGAGATCATAACCTAGTTAACCTCATTACAGAAGCGATAAGAAGAAAAGTTCTAATTTTAATTTAATTTGACTTTTAACCCTTTTGAGAAAATCCATGCGGCCATATCTTAACCTCGTAACCATAGAGATAAGATCAATATATATATATATATATATATATATATATATATATATATATATATATATATATATATATATATACACACGGGCATGATAAGGTAAGATCGGCCGGATTACTATTTATTTGCGGTCGCCTCCCATTTTGCCGGCTTGCACAGTATTTTGAGGAAATCCAACCGTATGGATGGAAAGAACATCGAAAAATAAGCTAGAATGTAAATTTTCATATAATTTGGGAACTTATAAGGCCTTCATCTTAACAAGTGAAATTTTGAACCGATAGGATTTCTATAAATTTTCACCCGTTAAGATGAAGACCCTACAAGTTCCTAAATTGTATGAAAATTGACATGCTAGCTTATTTTTCGATGTTCTTTCCATCCATATGGTTGGATTTTCTCAAAACACTGTGCAAGTGGGCAAAATGGGAAGGCGTCATAAATGAATGATAATCCGACGTGTCGTGATATATATATATATATATATATATATATATATATATATATATATATATGTGTGTGTGTGTGTGTGTGTGTGTGTGTGTGTGTGTTACAATCAGGTCGGCCGGATGTCCGGCAGCCTGATTGTAACATTTTTATTATATGTTATATATATATATATATATATATATATATATATATATATATATATTATATTATATTATATTTAGATATAGTTCTATTTATCTATATATTTTAAAAAATATATAGATATGTATATATAATTTTTAAATTTATATGTACATATATACATGTATTCTAATGATAAGATAATTTAAAAATTATATATATATATATATATATATATATATCTATATATTATCTAAAATATATAGATAAATCCAACTATATCTAAATACAATATAAAAAATATAATATATAGATTTTATATATTTTAAATATATAAAAGTAGTTTAGGATCAGGCGGCTAGACTTGCGGCCGACCTGATCCTAACACTACTGTATATATATATATATATATATATATATATATATATATATATATATATATATATATATATATATATATATTGTCACGCTCACCCAATCCGGGACCTCGTAACGTAGTAATGCACCTACCGTATCCAAGTAGAGACGGGCCCCGCTCGGATACAAGGCCTAAGTAATTCAGAAACAGATAACAAAATATCATAAATAACTCAAAATTTATTTATCAGAGTTATAACGGAAATAAAAGTAGAACTTATACACCCTAAATGGGTCCTACAAGTCAGAACTAGTTGTGATCTTCCAACCTCGGCAAGCTGTGTTCTACGCTTCTGAGACCAGCTCAGCTAATCCCTCAATCCTGAAAGAGAGGAAAAGAAAGTGGAGTGAGCTTTCGAAAGGAAAGCTCAGTAAGTTCCCCGCAGGGATCACAACGAAATCAAAACGATAAAGGAATATTAAAAGTCAACAGTCAACAAGTCAAACATTCGGGACCAAGCCCCGTACAAGCAAAATTCTAGGAGATTAGGAAAGAAGAAACTCCTAGATTAAGAAACAACAAACTTCTCCGCTCAGCACCCAATCTCATTTGGAATCGACCTCGGTCTCTCGTACGTGTCGACACGGTCAGTATATCGTCCCACTGACAGTTTGGACTACCAGGGTATCCTCCCCCTGACATGGAACTTTCAGAACGTCAGAGTACCATCAGCCCTGAGCGTTCCACATGAGCATTTGCTCCATCAACCGCTAATAAGAACTCACTGGCGCACTTGCACGGCGGCACATAAGACTATGTGTCTATGATCAAATGTCAGTCACAGGGTGGTGTGCCCAACGAACAAACCAAACCACAGACAATGAAATAAATTTCCAACACATCGACCATACACATACAAAGAAGGAAGCAAACTATATGAACGCATTCCAATAACAGATAGACAATAGAAATGATAAAATAAATAGCAACAATAAAATCAAGGAACCCGATGACGGGTGGAAACCAGGCAGAGGTAACTTACATTAATTAACAATATTTGGAATGCACTGGATTTCCCCTTGATGTGTCGCTACGTCGAAATCTGATATCAGAATCTATATCAGTAACAACGATCATGCATGACTACTTTATATTTAGATGCACATGACTAACTCACTAGTGGTCCATGGTTGATCCCAACTTTGATCACAAGTTCACCCTTTTCTAAGTAAGACCTCACCATTTTACAAAATAAGCCACCATAGCCTAGCAGTTAAGAGTCTCCATGGTGTTGTTGGGGGTCTTGGGTTCCACTCTCATTACTTGCACACACACACACACACACACACACACACACACACACACACACACACACATATATATATATATATATATATATATATATATATATATATATATATATATATATATATATATATATTTATATTTATTTATTTATTCATTATTTTCTTTACTATACTAGCCCAAGCCCAAATTCAAACTTGAACCCAAGTCGTTTTTAAATAAAAGATTGATTGGACCCAACCTATTTGATCAGTTGACCCAACGATACTTGATTTAGTTGGATTTGGTTGATAACAATTATGCTGACTTAATTGATCAATCAGTCAATTTAAGAAGAGAACAAGTCCAAACCCACTCCATCAGTGTCTGAACCCAACCCACCACCTAACCTAATTCAATTCTCTAAACCCGATTGGTTTCAATTCAATTCAATTGATCAACACCCAAAGCTGTTTAATTGACTCAATCTAACCACACTTAAAATCAGTTCAATCTCTCAAATTTTAACTTGACCCAGTTCTAGTTGGGCCCGAGTCCATCTGGGCTCCTCTTCAACCTCCAGCCAAGCCGCGCTGGAGAGGAAGGGAGGCCTGGCGATCGCTGGCGGCGGACGGCGTGGCCAGATTGTATCTCTCCCAAGGCCCCCGTCATCTGGAGATACCCGACCGTCGCGAGGTTTCCTGACGCCAGGCGGGGTAGCGATTATCCCGCGAGCTAGCTGCAACCTATGGATCGCAAGGAAAAACAAACGAGGAACCAAAGAACCCGAGAAAATACTCTGAAATTCAGGGAAATATTATTACTCAAAATAAAATAATGAAAATCAACCCACAAACCGGGTTAAATAGCTTTCAAAGACTAACCTAGAAACCCTATCATCTTATCTAAATTTGCTAAAATTGACAAATTATTATTTAAAACTAAACTTATCTAAATTTAAAACATCAAAAAAATCAGATAACTCCTAAAAATTTGAGATCAAATCGGATTCAAATCTTATCCATATGAAATATTACCAAAAATAGAGAAAAGACTGAAACCCTAATTCGGCGGATTAAATATTTCTAAAAATAAAAAAGAGATAATTGCTTGCATGCCCCTACAAAACATCAAAATTGCTTATTTACCTTTACAAAAGTGACAATTGCTTGCATACCCCTATGAAACAACAATAATTGCTTATATGCCCCTACTGTTACACATTGTTAGTCGTTGTTAGTGGTTTTGTAGGGGTATGCAAGCAATTATAAGGGGCATATAAGCAATTATTGTTGTTTCGTAGGGGTATGCAAGCAATTATAACTTTTGTAAGGGTAAATAAGCAATTTTGATGTTTTGTAGGGGCATGCAAGCAAAAAACCCAATAAAAAAATAACTAAAATT
Organism: Dioscorea zingiberensis; assembly: GCA_026586065.1. NCBI lineage: Eukaryota > Viridiplantae > Streptophyta > Magnoliopsida > Dioscoreales > Dioscoreaceae > Dioscorea > Dioscorea zingiberensis. Next base: position 31,354,484 of record CM048820.1, on the reverse strand, counting down.
CTCTCAAATATGACCTCCTCATGTCGTGCACGCCGCAAAGAGCTTTCCGAATTGGGGTCGAACGCGCAATTCTGATATCGGTAGCCAAAGTTATGGCCAAAATACCGAACCACACCCAAAACCGACCCAATCTTGGAATTGACTCGATAACTTCCCGTCTTTACGTTGACTCGCCAACCCGGCACCAACATTTGACTCGAGCCTCCTGCATCAGTCACCCCATGTTGGAAAGAACTCGACCCAGAGTTCGACTGTACCTCTGTTGGTAGGTCTGGATCTCGGTGCTTGATCTCAATCAAAACCCTAGAGATAGAAAGTACGTTAGTAGTGTTGGTTACCGGGCCAAGAGGGTTTTCCTCCCATCGAGATACCAACACAACGCTAGTCCTATCATCCTCATAGATGGGCTCACCAATCCCCTCCTCGGGCTCACCAATTTCCTCCTCGTAGTCATCGTAGATAGGCAAGATCTCCTCCTCCACATCATCGTTGAAGATGGGCAAAATCTCTTCCTCCACATCATCGTTGAAGATGGGCGAGATCTCCTCCTCCACATCATCGTCGTAGATGGGTTAGTAGATGGGTTGGCCAAACCTCTGATCGCTATGATTATGGTGATGGACTTCCTTAGCCGGAAACTGCCCACGACAAACACGATCAAAATCGATCGCCGCCAGACGCCTTGATAATTTCTTGACGTGCCTCTGCAAATCTTTGATCATCAAGCGTTGGGTTAACTCCGTGACTTGCCTTTGTAGATCCTTGTTCATCGCCTCTAGGGCGCTCAGGTCACTCTACTGGATTTCCTCAGCCGGAACCTGTCCAACCCGACGACCATGACTACCAGTCATTGATATCAATGATGACGCTTCCCAGGAAGATGATGAGCTCTGATACCAACTGACGCCGGGCGGGGTAGCTGCAACCTATGGATCGCAAGGAAGAACAAACGAAGAACCAAAGAACCAGAGAAAATACTCTGAAATTCAGGAAAATATTATTACTCAAAATAAAATAATGAAAATCAACCCACAAGCCGGGTTAAATAGCTTTCAAAGACTAACGTAGAAACCCTATCATCTTATCTAAGTTTGCTAAAATTGACAAATTATTATTTAAAACTAAACTTATCTAAATTTAAAACATCAAACAAATCAGATAACTCCTAAAAATTCGAGATCAAATCGGATTCAAATCTTATCCATATGAAATATTACCAAAAATAGAGAAAAGACTGAAAACCCTAATTCGGCGGATTAAATATTTCTAAAAATAAAAAAGAACTAAAATTCTCTCAAATATGACGTCCCCATGTAGTGCGCACAGCAAAGAGCTTTTCGAGTTGGGGTCGAACTTACGATTCTGATATCGGTAGCCAAAGTTATGGCCAAAATACCGAACCACACCCAAAACCGACCCAATCTTGGAATTGACTCGATAACTTCCCGTCTTTACGTTGACCCGCCAACCCGGCACCAACATTTGACTCAAGTCTCCTGCATCATTTCCCCTGGGCTGAGAGCCCTAGGATTCCTTTTCTCATCACCGGAGCAGCCTTCTCCGGCGCTTAGTGTCACGACAGAGAGCAGAGAAAACCTTATAACTCTCATCCCCCATCTCTCGACTTCCTTGCTATGCTATATGCATGCACAGTTACTAATAAACGATTGACAGAGATTAAAGCACTCACCGGAGAACCGTTTTCCGTTGAGCTCGCCCCCAAGGAAGCTTCGCTTCTTCTCCCAATATTCCTCTGAAGGTGATCTGGCTCCTTGAACGTGGCCTCTACGTCTCCTTCTCCCCCTCTTTTCCGCTCTGTCTCCCTATCTCCCACAGAACAGATAACGGTGGCGCTGCTCTCCGATGAAGTCGTCCAGATTCAAAGAGGATTTTCTCTATTTATAAAGCTCGCAGAGAGCTTCTATAATCTACCTTTGATTGGATAAGACTTTATCTCCTTCTTAAATTCTATTTTGAATGTTTGCAGGATTAGATAATGTCGCGCGACGACGACTCGTTGGAGAAGACCGCTGCTGCTACCTCGCGATCGGTTTCCTACGGATGGGTGGCCCTGATCGCACACAGCGATCCAACGACCCTTGTTTTAATCCCTCTCCTCGCATCTGGCTTTATTTTTGATCAACGGCTCTGATCGGACGAGAGCGGGCGGCCAGATATCATCCCCGTGCCTCGAACTTAGTCGCGATCTGTGGATTATTTAATCCTAGCCGTTCGTTCTCTTTGACTACCCTCTCTGCATGGTTTTTACGCAAAATTATATTTGAGTCCTCCTATTTCTTTCTTTTTACATGAAAGTCCCTCAGCTGGGAGAGACGTAATTTCATTCTAGTCCCTGATTTTTCTAAAAATTACTGCTAGGTCCCTCGTCCAAAGAGGGACGAATTATCTCTCAGTCCTTATTTTTTCCTAAAATTACCATTAGGTCCTTAATGACCCCAATTAACCCTAATTAGGGTATTTTCCATTTTGATCTTCCTTTATACTTATCATCCAAATTTAATAACCTCGATTAATTAATAAGTTGATCACTTGATTATTCTAAGGAGTATTTAAAGGAAAATTTATTCAAACAATAATTCAAACAAATTCCAAATTTGGGAGACTCTCCCTTATTTTCTAAACAAATAAAAATAACTAATTAAATCCTAAAATAAAACATAAACTCTTAAAGGCCAATGTAAACACATTTATTCTCAAATTAAATAAAACCCTAAAAAAATTCATGGACCCTATATATATATATATATATATATATATATATATATATATATATATATATATATATTATTTCATTATTATTTTTTTTATACCTTGGGATTGGTATCCTCATGCTGCCTTGGGATTTGTGTTCTCCTAGATTGCCTCGAGATCTGTTCTCAGGCTATCCAGAGATTTGTATTATTTTTCTTAGATTACCTCGAGATTTGTTCTTGGGCTATTTTGAGATTTGAGATCACCTCGAGATATGTGTTCTCGGACAGTCTAGGGATTTGAGATTGTCTCGAGATATGTGTTCTCGATGCTATCTTGAAACCTATGTTCTTGGCCTACCTCGGGATTTGTGTTTTGGCCCGAGATAACATCATATTTGTTTATTTATTTATTTATTTATTTATTTCATAAAAAATCCTAATCTAATCAAGAGGAGGATTTATATATTTAAACTTTATTTAGATTAGAATTTTGATTTTATCATGATTGGGACGTAACTTCTTTATATATATATATATATATATATATATATATATATATATATATATATATACGGGCATGCTACAATAAGGCCGGCCGGAACACTGTTCCGGTAAGGTCGCCTCCCATTTTGGCCCTTGGAGCATGTTTTAAGGATTTCCAACCGTATGGATGGAAAGAACATCGAAAAATAAGCTAGCATGTCAATTTTCATACAATTTGGGAACTTATAGGTCTTCATCTTAACGGGTGAAAGTTTATAGAAATCCTATCAGTTCAAAATTTCACCCGTTAATATGAAGACGCTACAAGTTCCCAAATTGTATGAAAATTGACATGCTAGCTTATTTTTCGATGTTTTTTCCATCGATACGGTTAGATTTCCTCAAAACACTGTGCAAGTGGATCAAATGGAGGCGACCGCACTTGCACAGTGTTCCGGCCGGCCGCATATTAGCATGCCCGTATATATATATTTATATATATATATATGTATATATATATATATATAAACACCCCTCTAACTTCTCCACATCCATTCTTCATAGGGAACTTCATAAGTAGGTGGTAGGTGGACACAACGGCTCGCAATACATTTAGTATAGGCCGCCCTAGAATGACATTGTAAGGAGAAAGGGAATTGATAAATAGGAAATTTGTCATTACCATAGATTGCTTGGGATAAGTTCCTGTTATAAGCCGGAAAGAGACCATCCCTTCTAGTTGTATCGATCCTCCACTAAAGCCGACCAACGCAGTCTTTACAGGTTGCAACAACTCGGGCCTGAGACCCAACCTTTCATAAGCATCATAAAATATCATGTTCACCGTACTTCCGCTGTCGACTAAGACTCTTCTGACGTTATAGTCGGCAATTCTGACAGTGACCACCAAGGCGTCATCATGAGGGAAATGGGTGTCCCAAAGTCATCGTTCGGGAAAGAAATCACAGGGGGGGGTTCCAATCGGAGCCTCTTTCTGGGTGCACGTGGTTAAGGGAGTGTCCTAGCGCGACTATTACGGATGAACTACTTTCCCCGTCACTGTTTGGCCCTCAAGAAATAAAGTAAACTACTCCTTCACGGGGTCAGTCTATGAGTAGGAAAGATGGATCCTCCTCCAGGACCATCGCCTATTTGGGAGTAGTGGCTCCAATATCAGGGATTGCGTCTCTTCCGATGATCTCTCTTTCCATCAAAGTGGGAATCGGGTTCTTCTTGCATCTCTCCATCACCATGATCGATAGAGGCTCTTGATCAAATTTTCCAACATACGGAGGCAACGGTTGATGCGTGGAATCTACTCCTCCTCGAGATCGGAGCCAATCCAGATCAACTCGTGAGATTTAGTGGAGATGCTAGCCTTTTCGGCTGGAAACAGGAAAGATGATAAGCCGTATGTGATGGTTCCAGTGAGAACTCCTTCTGACGTAGAGTCCGTTAACGAAGGTGATTTGCAAGGGAAGTCTGGGGTCTCTCCTCGTACTCTCAGACGATCAAGTCAACAAACGAGATCAAGGAGAGGTAGAGAGAGATCAGATATCTCTCTCAAAGGTATTAAAAGAAAGTATCAGACCAAAGAGAGGGAGAGTGAGTTAGGAGCGGGAGAGAGAGAGAGAGCTTAGGGAGCTGGAACTTGTGGGAGCATTTGAGGATCCAAGAAGAAGCCTCTTCTCATTCCCTCTCGGCGACTTCTTTTATATTTTTCGAGAGATCGTTTAACTGTTAGAGATGACTTGGGTGCCAAATAAGCGCCAACTCAATGCCAGCTCAGGTGAAACCTTATGACTTACTTGGAGAAGCATGCCTAAAGCCCTTTTGTACCTTCCGGAAGTTCTGTTAACTATTATTCAGTTATAGGGTTGTTGGTGATACCTCTATTTTCCATTCTATAGGATCATGCCATGAGATTTTACCGCATAACAAGTATACTACTATTAGGCCGTGAGATTATGAGGAAAGACTCCCAAGAAAATCAAGAAAAGAAAAAAGAGGCAAGATTCTTATCTAATTTAAAGATGCTATAGGGATCTTTCCCTATAAAATTTTTGGTACAAGAAAGAGCTAACTAGTGGCTAACACCTAACAGACTCAATAACCAAAATAGGCTTTGTAACTCTGACGGCATCTCGTGGACATCCATGTAGTTATGATGAGTTCCAGATAATCTCCCCATCTTTGCCAGGTAATCAGCAACTCAGTTTTCTCTTGGAATATGCAGAATCTCCCAATTCTCCAACAGCTTCAGTAACTCATTGCATTCCCTAAATGCCAATCTCAAGCTCCAGCAAGTGTCTCCTCCTCCTCCTTGTCGAAATGTTCTTGCCAAGGCATTGTTGTCTATGTGTATGATGGCCCTCCTGATTCCCATTTCAGCCATTTTCTTGACTCTAGCTTTAACAGCCATCAATTCAGCTTCATAGCATGAGTTGGCCTCTTCCACAACAGCTTCTGCAAAGCATAATGAACCATCATTAGTCAGGATAATAAATCACATTCCAGCCTTACTTACCTGGTCTATCCAAGATGCATCAGTGAATATATAGCAGGAAGTCATGTTGTCTTCTACTCCAACTTCTCCTCCCTTTTTCACAGATTTCCTCAATGGGGAGTTCTTTTTGGAGATATTTCTCAGCTGCCATTATACTTCTTCGGGCCACCAACTGGGGGCTATTGTACTTACTGTTGAAGATCACGTTACACGTGGTCTTCCATACCTGCCAAAGAGTGTAAGCCAATATGGATTTTTCAATGTTAGAGATATGGTGGGCTCCCAGGAGACCATTGGCAAGCCAACTCCCTCCTAGTAACCCTTCCCCTAGAAGATTCCAGTCTCTCAAGTATTTCAGTTTTTGAATTGTCTGCCACACGAGAGTAGTCCATCTACAGTTCAGAAATAGATGTATACTTGTTTCTGCCTCCAAGGAACATAGGGGGCAGGGGTCATCAGACCCAATATTCCTTTGGTAGGGTTGTCTCCTTGTTGGTAACCTGTTATGGAAAAACTTCCACAAGAAATCCAATGGATTTTCCATCCCTCCCATGGACTACTACTTCCATAGTTAACACATGATTCATATATGGTGGCTGTCAGGGATCTGCCACCTGTATGTCCAGGCCAACCCCACTTAGAGAGGGGCACGGGCCGGTTAACCGGGCCCGGCGGGCCCAACCCGCCGGTTTTAAATTTTTTTAAATTTTTTTTTAAATTGTTTAAAATATACAAAATATACATTAAAAATTGAAAAAATAGCAAAAAAGGTAAAAAATGTAAAAAAAAAAAAACTATGATATTTTGATATAAAAATATAATGAGAAAAAATGTAAAACATTGAAAACTATAAAATTCATAATAAAATCTAAATTGTATAATATATATTTAAAAATATGAAAAAATGAAAAAAAATAAAAAAACAAACCTATGCTTTTATGTATAGAAATTAGAAATAGAATGAGAAAATGTAAAAAAAATTTGAAAACCATGATATATGATAATCATAGATTCATAATTTCATACTATCTATCATAGACTCATGGACCATGGTATCATAATTCATAGATTCATAGTTGTTCATAATATCATGGTTTTCATTTTTAAAAAATAAAATAAAATGTAATTTGAAAATTATCAAAAAAATGTAATTTAATAATATTATGATATATAGAAATAGAATGCAAAAATGGAAAAAAAAAATGTAAAAAAAAAACTATGACATTATAATTACGGCTTGCACTTAATTCGTTTACCTATCGAATTAAGTTGCCTACGTATCCTCTTGGGTGTAAGAGGAATCAAAGCCGACGTAGTTCTCTTACCTTAAACTGGACTGGAGTTGTCACCCACTTACCTATTCATCGGCGTCACTCGATATCGGGGGCCGTTGTTGTGCTCATCATGTTATCGGTGAAGAAGAAGTCACTCGCTTCTGGACTTCCCAGCTCTGCTTCTTGTTGTCGTCGTTGTGCACGCTTCCAATCATCTGTGCAAACTTGAATTTCAATGTTTGGTGGTGACAACTGTGAACGTGTTGAATCCAGCATGTTTCCACTTGCATTGAAAGTCCGCTTCGCATGCCATCGTAGAGACATAGGGCACGCAAAAAATATCCTTCACAAGTAATGAAAGAATAGGATACGGATTTCCATTACCTTGCCACCAATGAAGAATGTCAAAAGTCATATCTACATTCATGTCCTCAGAGAACCGGAAGGTGGTATTCAAATACAGGTCGACCTCTGTGTATTGAGAACCCCTAGGCTTCTTCTTCGCTTGCCTTTGTCGAAATGAATCCCCCACTCACTGGATCGTCCCTATCGCCTCAGTTACAACCTGTGGAACTATATGACCATAACGAGAGCAATAGCTCTCATACAGTTCAACGAGTTGTAACTTAACTTCACTAACAATTACACTAACATCCGTAAAACTGTCAGAATCCGGTCCATACCATTGAGAGTCTAACTCACTCATGACCCATTGTTGACTATCTTGACCTCCATTAAACCCTAAGAACTTGTAATAAGCTTCTAAATATGCATTTAAACCTTCTAATTTTTGCCTAGGATCTAAAGCAAATGCAACTAAAGCAATAGGAGGTATATTCCTATAATAGCTCAACCACTTTGCCTTCATCTCTAGAAGGCCCGTAACCAATTGAGCATCTAATCTAAAGTTCCACATTTGTTCAGCAATATCAACAGCACCATACAAGAATAAATGTGCGGTGGGAAAATAAACTTGCGAAAATAAATTTGTACATGTATTAAACACAGAAAGCAATTCCATAACTCTAGTAGCAATATTCCATTGGTATTCAAATAAACTAAAATTAGGCAAAGCTTCATTAACAAAAGCAGTCAACAATGTCTTATAAGGAAATGTCGCATTAAGAAGCCTATAGGTAGAGTTCCATCTAGTTTTAACGTCTTTTGGGAATTTTTTAGGCCTCATGTTATTTGCTTTACAATAACGATCCCATTGTTTCATCAATGTCATGTTCCTTCCTATATATGATACTATATCCCTAATCGGTCCTACAAATTGTTTTAGTGACTCTAATCCAGTTTGTACACATAAGTTCAATACATGACAAGCACATCTAATATGAAAATATTTGCCCCGGCATGAAGGCCTCAAATATTCTTTCAAAGGTCTAATTGAGGCCGTATTAGCAGAGACATTATCAAATGAAATTGAAAAAATTCTAAAACTCAAACCATATTCTTCGATGATCCCACGAATCATCCTATAAATATTATCGGCGGTATGAGACTCGTTGAATACCCTAAAAGCAATGACTCGCTTTTGGATATTCCACGAGTCATCAATCCAATATGCCGTAATACCCATAAAAGAATTTTCATGGAATACATCGGTCCATATATCAGAACATAAAGAAACAGAGGAGGTACAAGAGCGAAAATACTCACAAAGATTTTCTTTTCCATGTTTGTATTGTTTGAAGATCGTTCTTTGAATCGTCCTCCTTGATACCTTTTTGCATGCCGGTTGCAACGTCTCATTGATGCACTCTTGCACTTGGCAACGCTCCGCAAAGTTGAATGGCAAGTGCTCCACAGAAATCGTCTCCGCGATTTTATCCCTATACCTCGGTTGAGAAAATGTAAATAAAGAAGAGTGGGAACCCGTACCTTCGTCTACGGCGAATCGAATTTGAGATTGATTTCGAGGATTTCCTACTTTGTCCGGATGCTTCTTCTCCATATGTCTAGCAAATGTGCCATACCCTCCTCCCTTGCTATGCTTAAATTCGGAAGTACAATACTTACATTTAGCATGAGTTACGTTGCCATCATTGTCATACACTTTTGTAAAATGGACTTTAAAAATATCGGATTTTGAAGTTGTTTCCGAAGTGGGATTTGTTCCTCCTCCAGTTTCTGAGGGCGCAGTGGACGGTGTCGGTGCATCGGCTACACCTTCGTACTCTTCTTGCCATTCATTGCTCTCTTGAGTAGGCAAGGAGGCCGAACCGACAATGCCTTTTCCCCTCGAGCTTCCACCACCACGTGATGCCATTTCTCTTGAGTAAGCCGAAGTGCCGAACCCCGATCCAATGAAGGGAATTGTTGAGAGCCTTGTTGAGAGTCTTGAGACTTGAGAGAAATATAGAAATTAGGAGAGAATAGAGTTTGATGTGAGTGAAGAATGATATTGAAGGAGAGGAGGAGTATATATAAAGATTAAAATAATTAAAAGAAAAAAAATTAAACAAAAAAAAAGAAACCAACGGCTGTGTAGCCGTTGGTGTGTCACAGCCTCACAAGTGTAGCCGTTGGCCTGGCGGTTAACGGCTACATTGATTTTTAAATTAAAAACCAGCGGTTCAACCTCGGTGACCCGGGGTTGAACCGGCTGAATCAACCCGTCTGACGGCGGGTTGACCCGCCGGGCCGCGGGTTATAAATATATGGACCCGTAACCGGCCCGCTACTGTAGCGGGCGGTTCTGAGTTCTAACCGGCCCGCCGGGTCAGTTGACCCGGCGGGTTTTCCCGGGCCGGTTCCGGGCCAAAACCGGCCCGTGCCCCCCTCTGACCCCACTCCCTTTTTGCATTTTCCCACTCAATGTTTTTGTCACTGATTCTCTGAGCAACCTACTGAGGGGAAATTTCTGAAATCAGGTTCATATCCCAATCTGCATCATTGGTGAGATTATATACCTGCCACTATTCCACATTTACATTAAACATAGTAGGTTTATATTGTAGTGGAATATCATACAACCATGCATCTAATAAAACAGAGTCAGAGGCTAAAGTCTGATTAGAGGTGACTTGCTTCTTTATAATTTGTAGGGTCTTCATCATGGCACTAAATATGGCTGAGGATTTTGTGGTTTTTCTATGCTCTGAGATATTTATCTTACCATATTTGTGGACCATGAATTTAACCCAACCTTTATCCACATTGTTTATCAAATTCAGTGTGTTTGACAAGGAGTGCATTTTTCATTTTCTTCAGTTCCTTCACCCCCAAGCTTCCCTCATATTTGGTCTAGACGACAGTATTCCATCCAATAAGGTGGGACCCACCACTGTTGCTATCACTGCCCCAAATAAACTTCCTAGTAAGTTTAGAGATTTTATCCAACACAGTATCATAGATGACATAAGTGTAGAGGTCATATAAAAGGATGGACATAATAGTTGAGTTCACTAAAATGATTCTACCAGCCATAAACACGTTTTTTCTTCTCCAATGAGCCATCTTCCTCTCCACTGATTGAAGCAGTGGATCAAATGTGCCCATGGGCAGCCTCTTGGGGATATCCACCTGATCTTCCCTATAAAATTTTTACAAACACACCTAATGTGTTTTCTACGTAACGTTCGATTCCAAATATGGGGGTTCTTGTATTAGAATCATAACCGATGCAAGAAAACAAAATCAATCAACTGCTTTTTAGTCTGGCATTCTTGCTATTTTGTTACCAAACTTGCGAGTAAATTTAAATTCAAAGCTAATAGCAGATTATATAAATGAGTCAAGTAATATAGTTAGTATCCTAATTGGCCTTGCCAAACTATTTGTTTTTAAATACAAAAATACTAGAATCATTACGGCTGATTTTACATATTTCATCTGACTCATTCTATTTTAGTTTAGTGGTTGAGGGAGAGGACTTGCAATAACATCCTCATCAGAGTATGACATGCCAAATAGTTCCCACCAGTATTCCCACAACCAACTTTGGTGCAAGTTGCCAAGTGAAAATTTTCACCCACCCCAAATCAACTTGAATATGTTCCTACTAGCTGTCCCACTGATCAATTCATTTTGATTCTTCAACATCTCCTCCTGTGATCGAACATCACCTTGCTTCAACAAGGATCAGAATAAATTTCCAATGTCAAATGACTAGATGTGGTATTGTGCTCATTAACATGATGAAAAGTTGGAGAGATTACTCACCAGCTCAGAGTATCTGCTAACCAGTGATATAAGAGTTGGATACAGCCCTACAACAGCTAGGGCAACTTCTTCTGTTACCTGTGGAACCTGTGCCAAACAAACTAAGCATCACAGGCTATTTGATCTATGCATAAAATGATACCCTCCAAAACAATAAGAGAAACGAAATCTATGAACTACCATGCAAAAGTAAATGTTACCATGCTCATGAATCTTTCATTTAGAGTGCCTACCTGCATCAGCTGAAGGGTAAAGACATCACTGACGGTCATCTTCTCAAGATCTTGACATTTCTTAACAAACTCACTGAAGGAAGGGCAAACTTTGTTGCCTCTTAATATGCCAAAGCCAGAGGAATAATGGTCACTGTAGTACCGACTTATTGCTTGTGTGAGATAGCCATACTTTTTCACAGTGTCAATCAAACCATTAGTCCTTTGCACATCAAATCCTTCCAAGATTTCTGTTGTAAAACAACTGCAGGCAGGAATAAATTCCAACTAAAAATATGAGATGGCATTGCTTTGTTAAGCAATAGCAGTGAATAACAATTTACAAACATTAAGAGAAATAATAATAATTTTAAAAAAAAAAAAAAAAACAGAAAACATATAAGGCACACGGTACACATACGACTATTGATGACTCAGAAGGCAAGGTTTAATATTTCACAAAGTAACAACTCGAGATTACAATAAAGTCCTTGTTACTTCTACTAATCAGCTGAAATCTACAAGAAAAATTCACATACATACTTATAATTATCTGTTATCCTTCCATAGAAACTTGTGAAAGCTAGATACCAACTCATATAAACACTAAGAATCTAATTAAATTCAAACAATTATAACTTCCATCAATTACGGAAGTCTATTGTACACCAAAAAAAGCTATAAAACAAACCATGCCCCAAAAGGGACAAAAAAAAGGTCAAGCACCATAGGCACAGCCAACTTATTATCATATCTAACTAGAGATCTCTTTGAATTTCAAATAACTCCTGTTTGCATTCATGAAGCACAACATAATGTCAAATACTGATATCTCGTTGAAGCAAAGTTCACACCAATCAATTGACTTACATATGCTAAAATCAAATTATTAAATTACAGAGAATTGCTTATGACTTGCCAGTGTGTGCACTAATTATTGCTTTAAATGGCACTCATACTTTGCTAAGATTCATTGAAGATTAAGGGTCCATTTTATTAACTCAAGCCGCTAATGTCATAATCCATGGAATAATAAGTTAGGTCAAAAAAATTAAAACGGATTCCAGGAAATAGCACTAGTACAACATTTGTATAATTTGAATACCAGTGGTCTATTTTGTTATACTGAACTTCAACAAGGATGAGAAGGGATGAGGTAGGATGTCTCAAACTAGATAAACCTAAGTTAGTCACAAGAAACTAAAGTAAGATCCAGTAAATCTTCCACGTAACATAATGCTTTTTCTGTTCAGCTGAATAAACAGACTTAAACACAAACACCAAACCTGACTGTAATAGTTTCAAACAATATAGGCAAAAAGGGCAGCCCGCTGCTACAAAGCTCCCGCCATGCGCGGGTCAGGGAAGGGCCGGACTACTTGGGTCTATTATACGCAGCCTTGCCTACTTTTGTTTGCAAGTGGTTGTTTCCACGACTCAAACTTGTGACCTCCAGGTCACATGGCGACAACTTTACCATTGTGCCAAGGCTCCCCTTCCAATATAGGCAAAAAGGGACATAAATACCATCATATCTAAATCATAACTTGTAACAATACATAGATGCTAAATTATTAGATAACATTCAAACATAACAGGGTAGAAAACAAAAAGCTAACATTTAGCTGGAACAGATACCTAGTTGATTGGATATGCAGCCATTTATGGCTTTCATATACTTTATTGATTAGAGAAATGCTTGCAAAGCATCCAGGCAAGTAAAAGCACATATTTACATTCTGAGCTTAAACAAAAACCTAATTTGGCAAAGAATATTCCTTTATCAATCTAGAAGAAATGGGACAGGTGAAAATCAATAATAATTGCATTACTAAATAATAAAAGATGTAAACATAGGCATACGCTGTTTTGATGCTTTCAGCAGCTTCCAATGAATTTGGGTCACCTTCAACTAAATAAATCAGCTTTTGGAGTCCACATCTCTATATAATGTAATTATTCATCCAAATTAGAAACAGAAGAATAAATTGAACATGAATATGCATTAGGACATAATATAAAGATGGAAAAAGTTATATAGATTGCTATTCAGAATTTCATGAGGTTCTCAACATATACCTAAAATCAACTTATTCTTTTCTTAAATAACTATGTTGATTGGCAAAACTAGAATACAAAAGTTATTTAAAAAAAAAGATTTAAGGAAATGTATTAGGGAACGTATTTTCCAATATCATTAGAAATGAGCATGTCAAGCTCCACTTATGTGAACTTATCTCACAGTTGGGCCCAGACCTGGACAAAGGAGAATATTCACAGGCTTCTTGTTCATTGATAACTTCAGAGCACTAGAAAATTTAATAATGTATAAAAGGTTACAAAATTAAGAAATCCTAGCAAACAAAAGAACCAATACCTGAAGCCTCAGTTTTTGATCTTTGTAACGGTTGTCCCTTATGGAACTGCATAAATCATCAACCTTTTTTCTTTCAACAATAAAGTCAAGCACATATTCATTATTAGATTGTCTATCACGAGCAATCCAAACTCCATCTCCAACAGGCAAGCGTCTGACCTGTGAGAAAAATGTCAAACTACAAGCAAACATAAGATAGTCTTCATCAAAGAAAGAACTAACATGCAAAAGTTTCTGAGTACTTCAGAGTACAAGATAACAACAACTAAGCCTTAATCCCATACTAGATGGGGTCGGCTATATGGATTCTCTGTCTCCATGTTGCTCTCAAATATGAATTAAAATAAAATAAAATAAAATAAAATAAAATAAAATAAAATATGATAAAATAAAAAATAAAAAATAAAAATCCACAAATAGATACATAAATAAATAATAATAATAATAATGAATTTAGCAGTATATCTTGTACTCTGAAGTACAAGATATACTGCTAAATTCAACAAAAATAATCAATGCCTCTATAATGAGAAGACAAGCAAACAATCCATACCAGAAGCCAAATGTGAAGGAGAAAATCAAGAAGATTATGTATCCACACAGATGAAAAGCATGTTAAGCCTTCAACTCTCAACAAAATGATCTATATGAGAATAGGATTTGGCTCATGATTTGAAATTAGTGAACCTTGAACTTGAACTGACCATAACACAAAATAAGGTTTTAACAAAAGATAAATGAATGGGAACAGATCTCAAAAGTTATTTGGTGTGGATCTTTCAATAGGACTTACCTATATCTCTTAAGGATAAGCCCATAAACCTGCTAACACTTTTGTTCAAATAAATCATCAATGTACATTCTTGTCTACACCCTCTGTCATTCTTCTACTACAAATACTAGTCCAAGAAAGTTCTCACTTGGACAGTTTTATGTGCACAGTATACAAAATTTGTAGTGATAGTTTGACATTAATAGATGGAACATAGTTAAAAGAACATCCTGATATTCACAAGTAAAGTTCATAAACCCTAAATTCTATACTACATCACACAACCCACAGCTACCAATATGTTCAAACTCTAATACCCATGTGTGCGCGCGCCCACACACACACACAAACTGATTTGAAGGAGTTTCGTAAAATAAAAATAAAAAAAAGGGCAGCCCGGTGCTACAAAGCTCCCGCTATGTGCGGGGTGAGAAGGGTCGGACCACTTGTGTAAAATAAAGATATTTCAAGAATTTTTTTTGTAATTATAAGATTTTTAATCACAGTTCTTCATGATAAATCATCGAAGATAAATGATGATAAAGGATGGTGCATAAAAGTTGAAATCCTTTGGTAGAATAAAAAATTATCCATTACAAACCTCTACATGAATTTTGAATTGTGAACGTATACTATCAACAATATTTCTTGAACGAGACCTGTAATGAATAAGGAAGCAAAAGTAAATCATCCTGCTTTTTCTTGTTAATAAAGAGTCTTGGCTACCAAGTAAGATTATAACTACAGATTGGTAAAGGTGCAGCTTTCTGAAAAAGAGAAGGAAATGATAATAGAAGGGAGATGATTATCTCATGAAACACTTTCATATGCAATAAAAAAATAAATGGAATAGATAAATAAATGTTCTGAATGTTCTGTGTAATCCATAAAAGATGTAATGGTCGTAATGTTGTATGAAAAGGGGGCTTATGCATGTTGATCAAGGCCTTATTTGGTAAAGTGGTAAACATGGATAAAGGGATTTATTTGCAGTTTCTACTAAAAACCAAAGGTTGGAATCTAGATAGCTCAGGGAAAAGCTATGTCAGTTAATGGCTAACCAAGCTTAACATCAGTTTCTAAAGAGTAGGATCAAATAGCTAACAATGGAACCTTATGCATATCCTATTAATGTTATCTAGTAAAAAAAAATGGAAAGGGAAAAAAAAAAGTTTAGGTACAACATACATCATATTTGAATTAATACAGGTTTTTTACCTGTTCACTAAACAAGGCACAGATGTTTATGGTTTTGTAGGCCATGTACAAAAGATGAGAATGAAGGCATTATAGTCATTTAACGAAAGTGGCCACTGCCCTATCAGAAAACAAATGGATCTACTAAATGGAACTATTTATTTATTCAACCACCCAGACCCACTTCAGCCTACTCATCTCTTCACTTTACTTTTTATTTCTTCCACCCATACCCCACCAGCTCCATAACCTAAAGAAGTTATGCCTCCGTCATATTCAACATATTAAGCTTTTAAATATACATCCACATAGGTATAGGTGAATTTCCCCATACATGATACATTTGGATAATATGCCACCCATCTGCCTTCAGTTGATTTCTACCACCTTTCACCATTCCTACAACCTTCCCATCACCATATGCCCTATTACCAACCCCTAGAATTTTCCATATTGTTATGGTCCCAACTGAAACCAAAATGGTTGGCCAGAATTGTTTTGCTGCAAACCGAGATAGACAGTTTGGTTACAGGTGGATTTTTGTATCCATGCTTTAATTTCACGAAAAGGGTCTTTGGTATATTGATTTGTAATGTACTTTATTTTTCATTTTAGTTTGTAAACTAAGTTAGATTTACTTCTCAACTTACCCACCAGCTGCACTTGTTCTTATTCTACTTACCCTATAAGTATCTAATTTTTTGAACATCATTTTCTATACATTTAAATAATGGCCTTGCTTGGGAAAAATTCTGACTTCCCATTGAAGTATGTGGCCCACAGTAAGTATTTCCAACTATGCATACATAAGTTACCCCTTGTTAAAATTTTGTAAAAGACACAAAACATAAGTTAATGTACAGCTGCCAATTCTTTGTTCAATCTAATTCATTCCTCCAGTCTAAGTTAATTAATACAACCATCATCAAAGTCTTCTCTTTGTTCAATCTACCTCCATTTTGAAGATTAAGGCAGCAGTGAAAAATCATCATTTTTATTCTCCTTTCAAACTCAAGTAAGATATTTAAAAAATCTAGTGACACCTATATTCTACAGGTCCTCCAAATTAGGATGCCTTCATAGTGCAAGAAACTTTATTAGAAATTTACAAATTTCATATAACTGAAATTTAATTGATTGACAGTCCAAGTATCATAATTCTTTATCATGTCACAAGAATGATTTGCCTTTGGTACCTTCTCAAGAATTTAAATGTCAAATTTTATTCCACTAATCTCTTGTTTAGTTTAAACTAGATTTCCATCTGACGATGCTCAAGATCTATAACCAACCTCCAGCATCTCATTTTATAACTAAAGCTTTTCGTACACTAATTTTAACTATTGATTTTATTTATGAATTTCAAAAATCCCCGAAATTCCTATAATGAAACAAACCAAGATTTTCCTAATTTTATTGGAACTTTGAAAGAAAAAAGAAAAAGATTTCCTCCTTCACTTCTGCTTAGTAAAATAGATAGATACTTACATAGACGAAAAAATTCAACAAATTTATAAGTTGCTCAGTATAACCAGTCTACAGAAAACTTGTTGAACAAAGCATAAGATATAACACAAGAAGGAGAAACATAGATTCATTGGAATCCTTGCTGCCTTCGAACAACCATAACCAAGAGCTACAGATGTTATTTATTATTAATACAATATTATATCTTAATAGTATAAGGATCCATTCGAGTTTGCAACTTTCAATCACTGCCTGTGTTGTAGTTAATCAAATTTCTACAGATATCCGCAAATACTAGTTTTATCAGTACAGGAAGTAGAGCATAAGTAGTGATTAGAAGAATCCAAATAATACTAAATTTCATAATCTGCAATTATAAGCAATGCAAGCATATAAGGCTCAAATATCTCCAAGACTGGTAAGAATAATGAGTTGTGTAATATAAATTTTACAAATAAAAGTATCTTAAGTTCAGTTTATTGAAAAATTTAATCAAGTAAACCAAGCAATTCCAAAACAATAACTCTGATTGAACATATGTTGAATGCATCATTCCTTTCAGACAACGTTAAAAAGAAGTAGGGCATAAACTGCATAATTGGGCAGCCCAGTGATACAAAGCTGCCGCTAAACAGCATAATTGAAGGTATGAAAATAATTTTTAAGGAAAAAAATACAACCAAGTTTAAGTAAAATCCCCAAGACATGGTATGCATGTTCTTCCATTTATGTGAAGTCAAAAGAATACCTTGGATAGAATTAAATCAGAAAGAAAACAAAAACAAAAAAAAAAAAATTTGAGCTAACTAACAAGAAAAGCATGCCTTTTATATTGTGCTTATACTAACCCAAAGTTCTCTCGGTCATCCAATATTAAGATGACATCATACACGCCCTCAAATTTTTCACCACACCTACGGGGTGGCATGGCCAGAACATTGACAGTTTCTTCAACAGCACAGACATCAGATGTTGTGTTCATCGGAGAAACCTTCATGATTAAGAATAAAATAATAACTTTCAAGTAATCCGTTACCAGGTTGTCTTCTCTTTAAGAAAACATTAAAAATTAGAAAAGTTAAATCTAAAATATCAAAAAGAACCAAACTTAATATGCAACAAAGATAAGGGCATACATACAGCAGTAGAGCAAGCCTGCAAACTGAATGAGCACGGAGCTAAATTGGTAGAATCTGAAACAGCAAAATGTAGAGCTCCTCCAGAGTTTAAGGCTGCACTATTATTTCTATCTGTAGGATGTTTGTTTGTATTGCCTCAGATCATGGAGATTATGCATAACAATAGAAGTGATCTTAAACATCTTTATTGGCACAAAACAAAACTGAAACATACCTTTTTTCATATATTGGCAGGCAGTTAATTTTCCAGTTTGACTCTTTTCAGTAAATCCTGCTGCATCTGAATCTGAAGAATCAACTTGGTCACTTGTTGAAATATCCTGCAAAATACAACAACAACAACAACAACAACAACAACTAAGCCTTAATCCAATACTAGATGGGGTCGGCTATATGGATTCTCTGTTTTCATGTCGCTCTCAAATATGAAATAAAAATAAAATAAAAGGAAATGAAATAAACTGAAATAAAATGAAATAAAATGAAAAATAAAAATACATAAATAAATAATAATAACAACAGATAATTTCTATGAGAGATTGGGATGTTAGAAGCAGAACAGTATCCCTACAAACAAAGCTAAGCTAATGAAGAAAAACCTTTTAGCCGACTTATCGGTAATAAAATAAAAAGTTAAAAGATAATGAAGATAAATCAGTCCAGGAAGATTCTTAAGTTTCTTAAAAGAAAGGTATTACACAAAAATCAATACACAATTTATAAACAAATGAAATGAAGTTTAAAGTAAAACAGAAAGTTCCTAATGATTTGCAAATTAATAAATGCAACTTTTCTAAACCTCCAAAAATCACAGTTCCATGTGAATAATGTAGTGGCTCTCAAGGCCTAGCAAGGTAAACTGGGGCTAAATTGCAGTTAATCAAACTGTTGTTTAAAGTAGAACTTTCAATTAATATTGCTCATAAAATAGGTAGAGAGGTAATATTGAAATGTTGCATCATTATTTGTTAGAGAACTTCATGCAGCAATGACTCAATTTCTTTTAGGCTTTTACTTAGTGTCTTTCTATGAGTTCAACTTCATGTTCAAAATCTATTAATTTCCTTTCATCTAGATTCTTCCCCGACTATAGGGGGACTTATATAGGTGTTGACCATTTGCATTCACTCAAAAAAGAGAAAAAAAATAGATTTAGGTCTCCAAATCCATCACACACTCTTAGGTACTGGGGTGAACATCTCATACCACATACCCTGACCAAAATCTAATAGTAATCTACATTCTAAACTGTTGATTTTAGACCAAAAATTGTTCATTGAATTTGATAAATATCTCTCTGGCTCTATCCCTACTTGAAGTTGCACTCCATTGTCGATACATGGCTACATAAAGGTAAGATGATGCTTGGATGATGCTAATGTCAATGAACCAACAAAGTTCCATGGAGATGATATACAAGGAATACATCACATGAAGATTTATTCCCTGACAGTGATAAATATTAGCCACAAGCATTTGTGGAAAGGCTGCATAATAGTATGTACTCTCATGTGTAATACACCTTAAACTTGGAGCAAATAATTCTTACTTTACAATAATCCTAGAAGTTACCTAACTAGAATTAAAGATTGGAATTTAGTCAAGGGTTTCAGGTTAAGGATAGGAGGAGTAAAGCTGTAGAGACCATGAAAGGCCATAAGGTAAATCTGTAAAGGATAAAAGAGAAAACAAATCAGTTAAGGTGGAGAAAAGCATGGCGTGCAGTGTACTTCTTTTCTTAAACAATGTATATGATGATTAGAGAAAGCATGCTGTGTAGGAGGTAGGAAAGAAGATAGATAACTAGGAGGAACTTAAAGGATATAAATAAAGTTATTCGATATACTAGTAAATAGGAGGCCTTTATATATATCATTTATGCAAATTAGGAAGATCCAAATACAAATAAACTTGATAGAAACTTATATTTAATTAACGAAAAACCTCAGGCATTTGCAAGCAACATTCTAAACCAAGAAATTCCTCAAAATGCGAAAGGTTATAAGCCCAAACACAACACAAATGTCTAAAATTTTGGGTGTAGAAAAATGAAACAAGGTTGCAAACAGGTCTACAAATTAGACAGAAACAAAATTCATCTTTCACTTTTGAATACAATTTTGATTCTTACTGAATATAATATGTTTTGAGAAAGCAATACATAATTTTCTGTTATGAAAATGGAGAAAACCTAAGAAGTAACTAATTACATTTATGGGCATGTATCGTAAAATGATGTCAGCCAAAAGTAATGCCTACTAGTGTCTTCTTCCCTATTCAATAAATCAAGTGAAGTGGCCTTCAATGATTGAACATGGCTGAGAAAGGTGGCAACCATCTCAACAAAATCATCACCGAAATATATCTTTTAATCAAATTTCATGTTATACACAATAACACAATATAAAGTTTACTATCTGTCTTCTATATCCTTGGCACTTAACTTCTTAATATGCTCATGGTATACAGTCTTGATTAAAAACTATAAAGAACTAGCCTCAACTTCACTAGAAAACACTAGGCAAACTAGTTCAAACACTGCATCAAAATAATAAATCAGAAATCTAGGTGATTGTAAGAACAGCAGTTGCTTTGAGTTAGATTTTAGTAAAGCCTTTCATCGGTTAAATGAATAATATGCCTAAGAAATAACAAAACAGAAAAACATTCATAGGTCCAATATAGGAGCCTCCAGTATTGAAGGCATTGACATGGCTCATGGTTGTGTTTGTTTTATACATTTATATGACTGTAAGCTAGAGGACAAAGTTTGCCGAATCTTCATGCAAATAACATTAATGATTTCTTCACTTCGGGTTGCACAAAAAGATTAACCCAAGTGGTTAAGGGTGATTCACTAGCACTCACTTTTTCCCACTTGCAAGAACCTAGAAGTACAACAAATAATGAAGATTGTCCTAAATCTAAGAAAAACAACTATTCATCCTTTCCTAGAAAGAATGAGAAAAAAAAAAAGAAATGGCAATGGTTGATGTTAACATAAAATGGGTTCCCTTCGATTTTAAAGCAATAAAAAGTAGCAATTCCACAAATTTAATAGGCTAACTCTATATTAAAACAAGTTAGAACACATCAGAAATTTTGAGTCTTAGGTCTAAATAATATAGATCTAACCTTATCACTAAGCACAATTGGAATATGACTTGATTTCATTTGACCGGTCAAATGAGAAGACAATGACGGGGATCCTAGATCAACAGAAGCAGCACGAACAAAGTTTACATGTGATGATGCACCTCCTTCACTAATAACATTTTGAGATCTGCCTGTTTTATTCAATTGCGCAGCAGAATCAAGAATCCCAGATCTCAGGAGGCATTCCCGGGCAGCTTCTTGACCCTCTTCAGTTAGCATGTACCTATGAAGAATCAGGGGAGTCAATAGATAGCCAAGTAAACAAGACAAGGAAAAACATTCCAGCTAGGACCACAAGTAGCTACTATATCAAAAAATTCATAATAGTTGAATCAGATGAGAACATAAGCAGAAGCATTGAAGAATCAGGGGAGTCAATAGATAGCCAAGTAAACAAGACGAGGAAAAACATTCCAGCTAGGACCACAAGTAGCTACTATATCCAAAAATTTATAATAGTTTAATCAGATGAGAACATAAGCAGAAGCATAGGAATTTCTTACCAAATAATTGATCAAGTCCCACCACTTCATACTAACAAAAACATAAGCACCTAGTATATCACATAATGCTATTATTTACTGAGGTTGTCAATGGGGCTAGCTGACATGCCTAAAAAAACTGGCTTGAGGCTTCGTTTTTAGCCATCTAGGGCTATCGACCGGGCTTGGGTTTTGCTAGGCCAAACAAGATAACCCAAACAAAGGCTGGGCCCACCTTAAGTATAAGTGTGAGCTGCCAAGACTGTTTACAACCTTAATAACCTCAATGTAATGCAGACGAGTGGTCACACAATCATTGGCAGCATCAAAAGACCCTTCTCAAGAAATTTGAACTTTTCAATGTCCATGATATAATTAGATGAGACTAGAGTACAGAAAATGAGGGGACCTAATACAAGGCTATATATCTCTACAACAATCAATGTTTAAAAGTCCCGTCGTGAACCAAGTTATCTGATATATATATATATATATATATATATATATATATATATATATATAATCATGATACAGTCCGGCCGGCCTTATCACTGTTCATATACGGTCGCCTCATTTTGAGGCATTTGAAGAGTATTTTTTTCAAATCCAACCGTATAGATGGAAAGAACATCGAAAAATAAGATAACATGTTGATTTTCATACAATTTGGGAAGGTGATGAACATTCATCTTAAAGGGTGAAATTCTGAACCGATAAGATTTCTATAAAATTTCACCCTTTAAGTTGTATACTCATCACCTCACCAAATTGTATGAAAATCGAAGTGTTATCTTATTTTTCAATGTTCTTTCCATCCATACGGTTGGATTTCGAAAAAATACTCTCCAAATGCCTCAAAATAAGGCAACCTTACTTGCACAGTAATGTGGCCGGCCTGACTGTATCAAGATTATATATATATATATATATATATATATATATATATATATATATATATATATATAGTCATGTTACTATAAGGCCGGTCGGATTAGTATTCATATACGGTCACCTAATTTTGAGGCACTTGGAGAGTATTTTTTCTAAATCCAACCATATGCATGGAAAGAACATCGAAAAATAAGCTAGAATGTTGATTTTCATACAATTTGGTGACCGTATGATTATTCATCTTAAATGGTGAAAATTTAATCCATTAAGATTTCTATAAAATTTCACCCTTTAAGATGAATGATCATACAGTCACAAAATTGTATGAAAATCAACATGCTAGCTTATTTTTTGATGTTCTTTCCATCCATACGGTTGGATTTGAAAAAAATACTCTCCAAGTACCTCAAAATGAGGCGACCTTAAATGAACAGTATTTCGGTCGGCCTTATACTAACATTTCCATATATATATATAACAAGAGGACCCATGTGTAAATATGATCTAACACTAAATACAAGCTAATTGCATGATCTGTAGCAAAAGCACCTACTACCCACATCACAAGT
Source organism: Dioscorea zingiberensis (assembly GCA_026586065.1). Taxonomy (NCBI): domain Eukaryota; kingdom Viridiplantae; phylum Streptophyta; class Magnoliopsida; order Dioscoreales; family Dioscoreaceae; genus Dioscorea; species Dioscorea zingiberensis. The sequence continues at coordinate 31,331,075 of CM048820.1, read as the reverse complement.
TTTCTAAAGCATAAACTTTCGGCATGTAATTGAAAATAATTTCTCTTTTATTTCAATAGCTTCTTTGGATCAATACAATAGTTTTAGTGGATATTTATAACAACCATCTGATACCTTTACCATGTTTATAGTGTGTGTGTGAGGATACACATCAAGAAAGAATTTTAACTCCAAGAAGCGCAATAACCCCACTAGTTGAGCCCACTAGGTAATAGTAGAGCCTTAATTTTATGTTACAATATGCAGTAAGCTTTGTTTAGGATACTGGCAAGGCTTATGTTCCAACTAATTTGAAAACAAAAATCATGTGAGTTAAATGTAACCTTTTAATCAATTTGATGGTAATATTTACTGGAAGTATAACACCTCTACCAAATAAGGTCATTTAAAATGTTTTTTTATCAATTCTTATGAATCGTAGAAAGCATTTCAAGAACCAAACTTCAAACTGAAAATTCTCTGGGGCACATAAACCTGAAATTCTTTGGCCCGCTTCAAATCTATCCTTATCTTGCACACTAACTTCTGCTACAGCTGTATTAATTCTTTGGAAAAAGGTTATTTTAATGAGGATACTGGAAAGTAAACAAATAGGAAGCTAAAAGAAACCTAAATCTGTAGCATTAGATCATTATATAGCATCAGCCAAGATGAAAGATGTGATACAAATATAAATTAGATTAATCTTGATCAAGAAAATCTAGAAAAGATGGAGTTAACGCTGGACTCATCATTTTATAAACCAAATAGCAAAAGAATAGGAAAGTACTTGAGCATGCTATATTTTTAAATAAAAAATAATAATAAAAAAATTAGGGAGGACATAGGTGCTCATTAGCCCATTTGATTAGGACCTTTCCTTCTCATGAATCTAAGAATGTAGATGAAACAAGCAATGCTTGGTCCACTTAAAGTGTATTGATCATATTTTATCTCGTCAAAATTATAAGGTCTCAACAAATCCTAGAGATTCTGCTATGTGCCGCTGGTTTATAAAGATTCGAATATATCTCAGTGTCTTGTTTCTGACATTCTATTTTCCAATAAGCAACATGGTAGCATTCCTGAACCTAGAAAATAATCTTGCATGCCTGATAAGAAAATGAGAATTGTTACTTTGCAGGGCAGCTAGACTTAACAACTAGTCCTTTTGCTATCAGATTCTTCATGCAATTCCATCCGGAATACCAGTCCCTGGGTGAGCTCCCAAATTGCCCAGGTTTACCTTTCCCCTTCTCCATCCTGCTGACACATTACATCAAAAGGCCAAACCAAACATCCCCACATAAAAAAAAAGCATCAAACAGAATAAAGATACTCTTACAAAATAGATGTCCTTGAAAGCCCACTCACTTCAGCAGCATCAATGAGTTCTTGCTTCATCATAAAACTACTCCCACTCGCAATCCCCCTTTTATCAAGAAAAGCAAACACCTGAATCCCAACGAAAATCAAACAAAACCAAGAAGAAAGCTTCTGACTTGAAAAGAAATTATTACCTATAAAGAGTAATCAAAAGAGCATATGCCGCGGAATTCTTTTTCGGTAAATAGCGTTTGGGTCCTTTGGCCTTCTTTGCTGGAAAATCACATATTTGTACATAAAGAAAAGTCATAGAATTTATGATACAGGTATAAAGCAAATACCTTCAGGTTTGGAAGGAGATTTCTCAGACACATCCTTGGGGAAAAACCCCTGCATAAGCCTGAGAATCCATTTCCCCACACCCCTAAAACCCATTTCCAAGAATCAGCAATCCTAGCAAAGAAAAGAAAACAAAAATCATCCTATTCGACCCTACTTCTTACTTGATCTGCGAGAGGTCCTTGAGGGTTCTGACGGGGGTCTTGGCGTTGCAGAGGTTACGATACGCGATGGAGAGAGTGAGGTCGAGGTTCTCCAAAATGCCATTGCGTTCAGCCATCTCCTGCCTCTTCGACCATAGATAAGCGGCGACCTCCTCGTTCTCGCTGCAGCGCACCGGTGGCTTGTTCTCCATCGGAGTTTTTAGATAGATAAAGACCAGATTGCAGGGTTCAAGATTCGATTATGAAGGATGGGCTTCGTTCCGTTGACGCAGCAGGGCCTTCATCCTCTCATTAGAAGTCCGCCAATTTGGGAATTCGAAAGTGTACTCCTTCGCCTTCAACTCCACAGGTGGGAAGTGGGAATGCGTTCACTTGCCCATAACTGTTTAGAAGTTAGAAGTGGGTAGAAGTCCACTTCCCCGAGCTCAAAAAAGATAGGAGAAATATTACTTTTTGGGTTCATTTGCATCGAAGTGAGGGGCACTGAAGTGGGCACTTCCCCCATTTTTTATATTCATTTCATCGTAAGTGAGATCACTTCGAGCCACATTTTCATAGTGTATTCATTTTCACAAAAATGGGGGAAGTCAGAGATCATCTAAATTTTTATTTACATTTAATTTAATTTTAATTATTTTCTGATTGACGAGTATAATTTAATTGTATATTAAGAAATATTTGTTTTCAAAATTTTATTTTATTTTAAAATTAATCTGAATACATGAGGTGTGGATCAAATTAGATTAAAAATAACCTTATGTCATCTTTTTTTTTTTAATTTTGCTTTAATCACAAATAAAAACCCTACCACATCCTGCATATTCATTTTTGGATCTAAGAACACATTGAAAAATAAATATTCCTGCAATAATAATAAAAATATTTCACTTCCCTTCACTTTTAACAAAAACATTTCTGAAGTCCATACAAAGTATGAGTTCACATTAATAAAAACAAAGTCACACACATGTCTGCAACAAATCATGTCTATACAAACTATGAAAACAACTCAATGAAAACTACAACTCCATCACCTAGTCCATACAAACCATTAAAACAACTCAGTACAAACTACAACTCCAACACCCAGTTCATACAAACCATGAAAACAACTCAAAAAAAAACAACAATGTCCATCATGCAGTCCATACTATTCCATTCTCTGAAGGCCTAGACGCCCTTCTATCAGCAAGAAACTCATTGACGAAAAATTCACAGAGACTTTGTGTCCTCATGTAGAAGTCCTCAGCGAGGCGCCTATCATCGCGCAGAGTTACATATAACAGACTCATGTCCTGGATACTGTAGCCCTGTAAGGTGTCTAGAGCATCAGTTAATTTCTCCTTCCAATTCTTCTTTTTCAACTCCTTCAATGAACCAGTTATTTGACCAATACCTTGAGCAATGTCAGTTATTATAACATCCTCATTGCTGGTCCTTAATGCCCAAGGAGGCCTACTGTTGCGGTTGCTTGTGGATGACCTTGGTTGTTCTTGTTGTTCATTGTCATTTAAAGGATCTGATTCCATGTTATCAAGTCCTTCAGGTTGTGTTTCAGATATTGGGTCCGAGACACCAAATGGGTGGAAGATCGACCCTCAAGAAATTCATCATCACGCCGAACCGGATTAGGGACCTCGAAAGCATCGTCAACAGACCGGCCGTATTCAAGCAGAGACAACCTCATCTCAAATACAAGGCCTAATAAGGTGATAAGAAGATAACATTTCATAACATAAATAAACTCGTGTTCAAAGGAACATAGAGTCATCAGGGTCCATAGGCCCTATAATAGTCTGGTCCCTATACGGGTCCTACAAATAGTAAAGCTCATTGAATAAAAGAAAAGGGGACTCTTAGACCTCGGATCTCCCTGTGTCCTTTCCTCAGGCTCCGCCCCCTCCTAAACCTCGGAATCTGTAAAAGAGGAAAAGTGAAACACATGAGCTTTCGAATGGAAAGCCCAGTAAGTACCCCTGCACACAATGACACAAATAGGAAGTATGTCAACCAATGAGATCATAATACCAACAATATAATCCTAGGGGTCCACCATAAACAAATCAAAGGTACGACCCCTGATACAGAAGCCCTCGGGCTCTGTAATGAGTTTCAAGAGAACTCAAGGTTCACTCCCGGCCAGTGTGTCCAGCTATTTGCTGTAAGTACGACCTTTTGGTCGTTCGACCCTCCGGTCTCAGGTCGGTAGAACTACCTCTCCTACGTGTTAATACGGTCAGTGTACCGTGCCCACTGACAGGTAAGACCTCCAGAGATTTGCCTCTCTGGTAAGGCAGACAGAAACGCTAGGGGGTCCTGTCCCTGAACATTCCTCTATCGGAGCTTCCCTAGCTCCACTGAGTCCGGGCAGTAGAACATAGCAAACAGGGACACCAACGTCCCGAAAACAAACATACATGCTCAACAGGAGTCTAAAACAGATACGAATAGCATGTATGACTTCAGCAAGGCATGTAATAAGAATACATAGCAAGTCCAAGAAAAACCCGAAACCGGGTGGGAACTAGGCAAGTGTACTTACCTCCTGGTGAGACTAAATGTCTTCCTAGAATCCCTTGGAATGCCTTACGTCTCCCTGAGAGTATCTGGCATACATAGACCCTTATTAGAGTCAAGTTTTCAACAAGTTTCTAGTTTCATATGCATGTCCAACGTTCTTGTTGGGCTTAGGCCCACTAACGGGTCCTAAGGACCATCTCTCGGGTGACTGCCCCTTTTTCCCCTGTTTCCATGTCCTTTAGTTGACCTTGAACCCAGCTTGGTCAAAACTAGTCAACCTTAGTCTATTTGTCGTGTCCAAACTTTATTTAGTCATTTCTAGTCACTCTAGTTGAGTTGGGCCCGTTTTAAGACCATTGCACCATTTAACTTGACCTTAGTCCCTTGAAGGGCATTTTGGTCATTTGAGTCGCTATGACCCTAAGGTTTAAGGCCCGACCATATTACTAGGATCCCTTGCCCTAGTCCTTTATTTTATTATTAGTTAATAATAAAATTCGCTCTAGTGTATCATTTGAGCCCAGCCTATTGGGCCTCAAAACCATTGGACTCAATTCTTTAATTATTGGTTCTTTAAAATAATTCTCATTAAAATATTTGGTAACCTTACCAAATAAATTTTAATCACACTAAACAATCAACTTAATCTTATTTCTTTAATCATGACGATTAATCCAACTTGACAATTAGGTTAGATCCAAGCCCAAGGTGGTTTAGTCTAACCCGAGACCATTTACTAACACCAATGTCCAACTAATCTATTTAGCTAGATTAGCTTAATTAGATCAATTTCACGTTGCCATAAGAATCAATCATCTACCATTACCATAGCTAAATATCCTTTCATAATTATCTTGATTTTTTAAATATTCAATTGGATTTTTGTTACACTAGCTAATTAAACCAAATAATTTTTAAGCTAATGTCACACTAACAATGCTTCAAAAAAATTATTTAAAGTCATGCTAGCAATTAATCAATATAATTGTCACTAGCCGTATAGTTCTAATTAATTAATACTAAATTTATTAATTAAAACAATTATTATTATTATTTATTTTTTTATTTTCCCTCTTCGTCATCAATCTCTCTCTCACTCACCGCGACTGAGCCCGGCCGGAGCTCCATCAACCTCGCCGGAGGGTCACATTGGCCAGGTTTCCCCCGCGCCGAGACTTCCCTTCGTCCAGAAGTCGTTTACAGGCCCTAATCCTCACTTTTTGCATCACTTCCTTCCTTTGTGCGAGCTTCACCGGAGAAGATCGCCGGAGAATGGTATCTCCACGCCCGAGAGCTCCCACCTCCTGCAATTGATTCCCAGAGCTCCGTCGCGGCCTCACGATCAACTCCTGTGCACCAGAACCACCTTCCTCCTCCTCTCGACGCCGCTCCACTAAGGATTTCAGTCGCCCTCTCCGGCGAGCCCTTCACCCTAGCTATGATGCATCTATTGCTAATTTGGAGGCCGGAGAAAGTTCTTACCTTGATCCCGTTTTCTCCCGGTGCTGTCAGTGGTGACAGAGACTCCCTCTCGGCCGTCGTTCGCTTCTCCGATCAAGCTCGCCGGCGACCTCCTTGGTTTTCTACTTCTCGTTGTTTCAAGACGAGCCAAGGGGTGGGTTTTATAGAGCGAGGGAAGCTGAAACGATCTGCAACGCCATGAGTTACTTCGCCGTCCGTCGAGCGAGATATCTGCGCATAACGCTCGCGGCGGCCGGCGGCATTCGCGGCGGCGCGGTGGCCGTTTCGGGCAGCTGAGAAAGGGAAAGGGTGCCTCGGGATCCGCTTCATCAGATGAGCGGCGGGGATCATATATTTGGTTCCAACGGCCCAGATTAAATCATTGGTTCTCGTACCGAGCATTCCCTTGATCAGCGGCCGAGATCCCTTCGTGATCAACGGCCGGATCATTTACTTAGGCCTCGTATCTGGTTTGCGATAAATTGATTAAATCTACGCTTGCCACATGGCCCTCTGTGGGCCGTTATAATGCCCCAAGATCAACTCTAATCTGAGATCTTTTAATCTCGTCCGTTCATCCATTACTATAAGGGTTTTCTCATGGAAAATTACCCAGAGGTCCCTAACACTTTTAAAATTACGTACGGGTCCAAGACTGTGAGAGGGAACAATTATCTCTCAGTCCCCCATACTTTTCAAAATTACTAGGTAGTCCTTCTGGTCACCATAAACCCTAACTAGGGTTTTTAAACCCCTCCCAACTTAGTTTCCCTCTCTATTCTTTTCCCTTTTAAACTCTAGGGAGATTATTTAACTTGATAAATAATTTTAAGAAAATTTTTAACACCTTTATTTCTTAAAATTTCCTGGATTTTACATTCACCCGTCGCGTGATTGTCACCACAAACCATTCGCAGCTCATCAAACAATGGTATCGGCTTGTTCAGATAATCCTTCGCCTTAGGATGTCCCTATGAAGAGATGTTGATAGTTAAGATTAAAAAAAAAGAGTTTCATGATTAGATAGACAACAAATACAGTTATATACCTCCACAAATGCTCGGTAGGTTTCATCCTCGAGGACCAGCATCTTCTGTGAATCTTTCCACCCGACGCCACTCAGATTCATAAGCTTCTTAATTTCTTGATATTTTATCTTTAGTGACCACAACCAGTTTTCCACATTATCGTTTGAAGGACTTGTCAACCTTCAGCCCTGCCTTCACCATCTCAACAAGACACGGGATCAGCACACTATCCATATCTGGAGTCCATCTCTTGTTTGGTGTTCCCTTGCGCTTGTGGCCTGATGAAATAGAACCGGGCTGGGTACCATCAACATTATCGAGGGATGTCGACATCCTTATTGTGTTCCTGCAACAAATTGATGCTGATAGTCAGTGTCTTAATTTTTCAAATCTTTGCATTTCCTTGTTCTCAAAAGAATCAATCTATTAACTGTCACGCCCTGACCCGGTTCCCAGCGCCTCGGGCATATGCATAGACCGACCGTACCCAAGTAGAGGCGAGCCTCACTCGGATACAAGGTCTAAATGAATCATAAGCATGCAATAAAATAAATTAACTATCAACAATAATCAGAGATATAAGGCGGAATTGACAATACAAATTTGGTTTCTAACATCCTACAAAGGTTATGGCCCTACAAGGGTCCTACAATAACATCATCTCACACACGAGAAAAGACTTGAGGTCTTTGAACCTCGGTAAGCTAGTCCCAAACCCTCGCGCAACACCTAAAATCAATCTAGCTAATCCCTCAAACCTGAAAGAGAGAAAAATCAATTGGAATGAGCTTTCGAAAGGAAAGCTCAGTAAGCACCCCCGCAGGGGGAATACAATGAAGCCAAGAGGGATAATCAAAACTAAAAGTGATCCAATCGAAAACATAAACATTATCAGAACACAAGAACATACACAAGGATCACTATCCATCAATCTCGTAATAAAGAATACAACAAGCAATAGACCAGAAAACTTTCACGTCATCTCCCGGTGCTCATCAACCTCAGCCGATCATCACTCTTAAACACATCCAGACCCTCGAGTCTAGCAGTGCTCCTACGTGCACGTACACGGTCAGCGTATCATCACACTGATGGGTGGACATCCAGAGTTTCCTCCCCCCGGTAGGACTACAGGACGTCCAGAGTGTCCTCCCCCTAGAAGCCCGCAACATATCTACACCTTCCCGGACAAAACAAATACCGCGTGTCTCAATAGTCTTATGCCGGACAACAGGAGGCTATGCTCAGCGAGCCCGCTCACTCCACTGACGCATACCTACCCAACCTAAACACAAGCACCACGAGTCTCCACAGTATCGTCCTGGTCACAAGTGGGTATGCTCAGTGAGCATTCAACAACAAATAGTGCAACTGACACACGCCATTCCAGCTAGCATACAGGCTCACGTGTTGCCACGACCATGTGCCTGTCAACGGACAAACATGCACAGTAAATACTATCTCACACAAAATAACCATACACATACATGGAAAGGAAACCAAACAACAAGCAGTTATGTGCATATAACCAATAAACAAATCATCATGAAAGAACAGGCATGCTATCAAATAGCAATCATCAAACACAAGGAACCCAAAGATGGGTGGGAGCAAGACAAATGTACTTACAAAAACATGGCAATAACAAACTCAAGAAAACCCAAATCTGGGTGGGAGCTAGGCAAAGGCACTTACACACTTAAACATAGGCTCAAGAAACAAAGAAGTAATGAAATCAAAGATCGAATAACCAGTTAACTCTAACTAGACTCAACCCTATAAAATAGACTTAGACTTGATCCATTAACATAACCCATCCATGAACACACCAAGACAACTCCCTCTTATGTTTGCAATTTCTTGTTTGAAGCTCGGCCCAATGCCTGAGAGTTGACTAATTCCTCTAGTTTATTATTAATTATATCACTATGAACATCGATCATCACTTTTATAGCACATGCAAAACCCCAGATCATTTATGCTTATTATCCTCTAATATTACATTAACACTTCACCCCAAGTTATAATCCATGCACACAAGAGCTCTTCCTTATGCCACCACTCACGGGAGCCCCTTCAAGCAACTAACCAACTACTTATCAGAGGGCTTCATCTCTTATAGCCAACCAATACTCACAGCCCTCCAAACTAACCATCAACCCTACTGTCCACACATATCACATATGCAAACCACAAAGATAGATTCATAGGAACCATAATACAAGACTAGAGAATCACACATATATACCACCCTTGATGCACACTCACTGTCTCAAGTCTACATCCTCTGATTGACTCACTTAGCATAGATAGACTATTAATGCATCGTCACTATGCTTAACATATCAACAACTACTCAAACTCTTATATATAGACTTGAGACCACTAAGTAGTAAGGGTTTACTTGATCATCTAACTGGTTGTTTGTAAGCATTAGTACACCCTCATGTTCATATGATCGCAGGTTCTCAAAACTAACATGTTTATTGGAGTTACTCAGGGATTCGGTGTGCTTACCGTTAATCAAACGTTCACCGTGTTCTCTCGGTCCATGATGCTTCTCCGCCTCGGCAGCCCACGGCGGTCCAAAAGGGGTCCATTGCTCTTCACACTCCCCTTCTCTCTTCTTCTGCTCGTGACTCCTGGTTGCCCACTGCGAAGGAGGCCGTTGCCTCTTTCTCCCTCTCCCCCTCTCTTTGTTTCTCACAATGAAGAAAACATCTCGCCGCCGCTTGGATAGACTACCATTAGGGTTTCAAGGGTTTATTGTATTTTTATAGAGTTTGTGAGAGGAATTGGATAAGGGTTAGGTTTTACTTCCATGTTTAAAGAAGCAATCTTATCTTATCTTCAAAGCATTATGTATGGATTTTTCTATCTTCTTGTATTTATCTATTACCGTGTATATCTATATCTTTATATAGATATAAAAACATCACACACATCACATTATTCCATTTTTTTATTTTATTTTAATATTTGAATTAATATAACATTTTATATGAGATCTTATCTAAACCTGGAAAATGTTCCTATATATATATATTCATATTACCCCAACATCAAATCACGTGATTAATGCCTCTCTTACTCAAGGGCGGCTCAAGAGAGTTGGAGGCCTAAAGCAAAATTTTAAAATGAGGCTTTTAATTATTTAATATTAATTAAATTTTAGTAATTTTTTAACAAACACTAATACAATATTTTTTTTAACTATTTTATATAATAACAGGATAACTCTTATTTTATGATAACAGGAAAAAAAAAAAAATTATTTTATAATGGGGAAGTAACTCTATATCCACTCCAAAAAGAAAAAAAAAATCTAAACAAACAAAAATTTAAATAATAGAAACATAATAGGTTATTTTATAAAAAGAGAAAAAAATTTTAATGAAAAATTTATAAATTAAGTAAAATATATTTATATAATATAAATTAAAATAACAAACGAACGTTAAAACAATAGAAACCGTTAAAGTATTGCAAACAAGAACTCAAAAGCAAAAATTGAAAAAAATAAAGATATAATTTTTTTTTTAAAACAATCCTGATTTATAATAGAGGAAATTATCCTTACTTACCAATTTACCAACGTCTACATAATCAATAATTCTTAGGATTAGTTTTAGTTAAAACTTTTGTTTATTATCTTTTATTTTAAAAAGTTAGTTGATAAAAGATATATATTGATTAAATATTAAATTACAAAATTTAAATATCCATATATGATAACAAATTATTATTATTATTAGCATGATAAAGTTTTAAAAAATTTCAGGTTCAAATGTAGTAAGAGGCCTCCAATAGATATTAAATTATAAATTTTAAATATTACTTTATCATACAAATAATTATTATAACTCCAGTGATAAATTTTTAAAAAATTTTAAGGTTTAAACTTTGTATGAGGCCTCCAATAGATATTAAAATTAAAATTAATTTTTAAATATCAATTTATTATAATAATCTATTATTATAGTTATGATAATAAGATTTCGCAAAAAATAAAAAATCTTAGAGGATAAAAAATATGAGGCCCTTAGAATTTGGGGGCCTAAAGCAGTTGCTTCATTGGCTTTACCCTTGAGCCGCCCCTGGACTCTTACCATCAATCAAATCGCCATTAATGCTTCTCTTTACTTCACCAGAACTATTATATATATTTATATGTATATTAATTTATATATTTATAAATTAATATACATATAAATATAGCTATTCATCTATCAATTCTCATTCTTTTGCAAATAAGTCCCTGCTCCCTAAATCCGTACATGTAGGTCCTTCTCTGAGAGAGAAGCAAATTTCCTGAAAGTCCTCAGATTTTCTAAAATTACAAATTAGTCCCTATCAGCCCCAATTAACCCTAATTAGGGCATTAACCAATTAAATCACTTTCCCACAAAAAAATCCAAATACTTCTAATTATGGGAATTTCTTTAATTAATGGATTAATTAAATAATTTAGAAACACTTTTATTCCAACTAAGAATTCAATTTAATCCAACTTGGGGACTTTCATTTATTAATCAACTAAATTAAGAAAAATAACTAAAAAAATTTACGTCCCTAAAATCGTCGGATTTTACATTAACATTACTGTCACTGTAAATTCAAGCACCCTGCACTTTTACTGTCACTATAATTAACACAGAAAATGTAAGAGAAGAGGGTTCAAAGTAATGGAACAGAGCAAATGAAGTATGTAAACCTGTTGTTCTATGGCGCATGTCATATTGTACTTCTTTCCCATATTTCTTTACATTGAATCAGAACTGAAATTGCCTTTGTCAACCAAACTCAAATGGGACGGATTAATTTTGTGAGCTCGGTTCAAATCAAAAGAATAAAAGACTGAAAAAAATAAAGAATGAACAAGAAAACAGAAGGACCAAAAAGATAAAGATCATGTGATCATCTCTAGCTAGTAGTTTAGAAAATGAGAAAATCAAAGGAAGTACCAAGTGTTCAACCATAGTCTTGCCAAGTATTGATTAGATATATAGCAATTTAGGAACTAGCTAGCTAGCAAGGTGAAAATAATTATTTTTTCTAGCTAGGCTTTATTATCCGCAAACCAATAATCCCTGTATTGATAAGGGCTTGACAAACAATGTGACTATCTCGTTGTCTTTATAATTGCCCACTAAACCTTGCCTTCCACTCTATATATGCCCATATATGTTAGGTCAAATACCCTAAATGGTCCCTGTATTTAGGTCAATTTGCCAATTTGGTCCCTCTATTTTAATTTGGCCTTAATAGGTCCCTCTGTAATGCCCCGAATTTTCTAAGTGAATAAATCAGAAAATTTTTGACAATTAATGAGATTAATTAGCACAGGAAATTAATTATTTATTTTAAAGCCCAATTAAAGGAAAAATCGAGGAATAATAAATTTAAATCCAGCCTCGTAACTAATGGGCCTAGGGAAGGCCTTACTAGGCCAGGCCACTTACACTTGGAATAGCTGTAGGTGGACGATAAAGATAACCTCGATTAATTAAGTAGGAGAATTGGACAAATCTTCGAGTTCCAATAAAGTAGATCGGGCGAGTCAATAGCTGGTGTTGATGCCAAAAACTGGTCCACCTCACGCTTTGGTTACTGTTGCCTCGTGATCTGGTCTCAGCTTTCGACAAATGGTTGAAATTTATAGTTGATGTGGATGCTTACTTCAGATTCTGAACAGGAGATGCTCTGGAATACTGATCGGAATTGTCAGCTTTTTACTTTGGGGTGAATCTGTAAAAGGGAGAAGGAAATGATCGGAATTGGGCCTTTCTGCCCGGATTTAACTCCGATGCTTAAGTCAGAAAACTTGAGAAGGAAGTCTTATAGTGCTCTGTGTAATTTTTCAGATCCCTTTCTTACTATCATTGTTCTACTTTTATAGCAAATTAAAGGCGGTTTAGGAAAATATCCTGAAAGGCGGTGGGAAAGGCGGTGAGTAAGGCGATGAGTAAATATCTCAAGAGGCGGTAAGAAAATATCTGCCTACTGTGTAGGTACTACGTAGGTAAGTACTACGTAGGTAAGTAGAGAATATCTGCCCACTGTAGAGGCAAGTGGATAAGATCTACTTACTGTAAAGGCGTTAGATATTTTCTTCCCTTGGTGGCTATAGGCACCTTATGAGACGGTTTTTAAGAAAGTTGCTATAATTCCGACGGATTTGTTTGTAGGGTTGAACCCTCACTCTTATTTGCCGAACGGAATTTCGCTAGAATATTTGGTGATATTGCCACGTGGCCAAAGGGACGTAGCCCTGTGTGTGACAGGTGGCCATTTAGGTAGGTGACGCGTGTTTTACCAAATATCTCCGTAACACTAGTCCCCCCCAAAGTGTACTTGTTCGAAAAATCTGAGCGAGGAGTGAGCTGATCGCACTTTTCGCTTGGTTCGAGAACAAGTATCTTCCTTAGTTGGCATGTCTATGTGGGTGTAGATTTTGTCTCTAGGATGATAATAGGTGACCGACACTTGCTGTGTTGTCTTTTCGTTGTTTTGAATCGAGGTAGATTTTTCTCCTAAATTTTCGTCTACAGTGTGAATAGGTTTTTCTATTTAAGGAGCTTGTATGGATAGTGTTTTTATTCATTCTGTTGTTATCTTTGTTTCTTTGTATAATGGCTCAACGTTTGTCCTTCTTCAAATTTTTCACTTTCACTCAGTCTTCTGCCATTTACTTAATTCTAACTTCTTTTTATGAACATCCTGGAGGGCACGAGGAATTTGGAGTCGTTTATTTGGTAAGTCCGAGCAGTACGTGTATGGCGATCTCTCACGGTTGACATAGATTTAGGTGAGATCTGTTTTGAGGAAGGGTGGGAAATTTTTCATGTTGATCATGATGTCGAGGCGGGGGATCTTCTAGTTATTATTTATGCAGGGGGCATGCGCTTCGAAGTTGAAATATTCAGAAGCGATTCCTGCCGTAGAGAAGTGGACCCCAATCTTCGCCCACGTGCTTTGCCGGGGTTTCCTAGCGACGATGAGAACAGCGACGGTTGTGGAAGTCCGTGCATCTCCTCCGAGTCTTATCCGAGCGAGTCCTCGGATGGATCTGTGGACTGTTGACTAGGGAATTCCGACGGAGAATAATGTTTGCGAGGGCTTGTTGTGTTGTTTTGTTGTGTGTGTGTGTGTTTTTTTTTAAATGCCGCTATCGTTGTAACATGAATAAATAAAGTTTATCGTTTTGCTTATAAAGTCTTTGATTTCTTCAAGAAATGATCGCTGGTGATCCTATGTTGGGATGTGTGCGTTTTGTCTTTCATGATGTTGGCTCTATTTTTTACATGGTACAGCGCCCATTACTACCTAGGGAGACATGTGTTTCTCGCATTGTTTCACATTAAAGGGAGAAGATGGCGCGACGTGCGCAGCGTGCGCTTTGTCAACAGCATGATGGGCGCGGTTACCTATGCGTGTCAGGCGGCGTTTGGTATGCTGACGTGGATAGAATTTTGAATCGTTTAAGGAGAAGTAATGATGGCTATCTGAACGGTCTGGATTTGGGGACCTTTGGTTCAACGGTCCGACGGGGCGTAGTGTTGGGATCTAACGGCCAGGAATTTGTTTCCCTTTCATATAACAAATCGTAAAGGCAGAGAAGGCTTTATTGTGAAAATCGCAATAGTGTCTTCCTCTCCGGCAAGCTCTGTCCTAAAGTTCTTGCGTTCTTTCACCTCTTTTTCTTCTAAGGTATGGCTAGTGACTCTAGTGCGTCTTCTTCTTCTGGTTCTTCTCATGAATCTCATGAACCTGCTACTTCTCAACCACTTTCGATCCCATCTCCGTCCGAACCCATAGCCTCCGTCGCGATTCCAGGCGGGTCTATAGGGATGTTCCGGTCCAGGGTTTGCGGATTCATCCCGCTTCTAGGGCGATGGGTAGGGGGTCTGACACCTTCATAAGCCTCCTTGGGCAGAAGGATGTCGATGACTTGGTAGAGAAGTATGAGATAGATCTGTCTCTGTTTGAGGTTAGGGCTCCATGTTCTGGGGAGAGGGCAAGTTCTCCTAGGGAGGGGGAGATTGACATCTATCAGGATGCGTTGTTGGGTAGCCTTAGGATTCCTTTTTCTAACTTTGCTAAGGCGATTCTGGAAGAATATCGCTTGTGTCCTTCACAGTTAACTCCGAATTCTTGGAGGTTGTTGAACGGCTTTGTTATTGTTTTTAAGAACTACGAGGTAAATCCGACCGTCCGTTGGTTCCGTATGTTGTTCAGTCCATGTTTAGAGTCTAATGCCGATTGGTACTACTTCTCGGCTCGTCCCGGGAGAAAGTTTCTAGGGAAAGTCCCTTCTTCCATTAAGCGATGGAAGAGTAAATTTTTCTTTGTCAAAAGTAAATCCGGGTGGGATGTCCGAACCAAGTGGGAGGTTCCCCAAACGGATATTGCTTGTGAGGAGATGACAAAAGAAGAGGAGGTTCTTCTTAAGTCAATGACGGGGATGTCCAAGGTTTACATGGATGCCTTCTTAACCAAGGAAAATTTCTTTCGGTGTCGTTTAATAGGAGCTACAGGTAGGACTTGTTAGTGCGTCTAACTTAGTTTAATCTTGAATCGTGATGTCTAACTCGCTTTGGAATTTATTTTTGCAGGAAATCCGATGGAGGACGAAGATTTAAGTTACGTTAAGGGCATCATGGCCTCCTTCGAAGGTGAAGTTCATCTGCCCTTACCTCTTGGGCGAAAGAAGAAGGAGGTATCATCCAGCAAGGGCGCTGATACTTCCAAGGAAGAAAGAAAGAAAAGGAAGAGAAAAGATGTTGACTCTTCCAAGAAGAGGGTTAAAGGCGACCCCGCTGCAGGGTCCTCGCCGGAGAGGAGGATGAAGAGGAAGAATTCCGAGGACGCATCAGGTCCCGAAATTATGGGAGAATAGGCGAATTCGCCTCAGGAAGAGGCTCGCCTGGCTTTATCGCCAATTTCAGAGGGCCCCTCTTCTAGTCGGCCAGAGGATATCCTCTTTAAGGAGGTGAGAGTCTACTTCGTAAGGTTATCTATTATCTCACGAAAATTTTTTAACTTAGGTTTATTTTGTAGGCGGAGGCAGGAGAAGCGGCTCTCCTGGACAAGCTAAGGGAGGCAGACTTGGTCCTCAAAGGACCGGCGACTCAAGGGAAGGAGTTGCCTTCTGAAGACATCCCTTTTCGGGATGCTGCTTCCGTGAAGAACGTTTTGATGGCTATGAGGACCGAACAGCTCTCCACTAAACTTCGAAGAGCTAGAAGGGAAGAGGCCACTTGCCAACTTTTCCGCTCGGCTATGCTGGTAAAAACTATTCTTGTACTAATTTTACTTTCTAGTTTGGTATTATCGCCTATAATTCATTTGTTATTCTGTAGATTGCTCAATGGGCGGATCGAGTCGGCAATCTTTATCAAGAAGACTTGGCAAAGATGGAAGCGAGTAGGGCAGATATTGCCCAATTAAGATCTAGGGTGGCGGCGTTAGAGGAAAAGGAGAAGGAACAACTTGCCGTTATCCAGGCCCTTGAGCTAGATAAGGCCTAGCGACTTCAACAGTTGGCTGCTATGGAAAAGGAGAAAAATGATCTAGCGGCCAAGCTGGTTATTTCCGAGGGCTCTCTTCATATTGCTGAGGAGAATATCAAAAAATTACAGGATGACTCTAGCAGTTTGAAAGAGGAACTTAAATCCGCTCAAGATGAGCGAGCTGAAGCCCGATGGAATCTAAAGTTGAAGGTTGATGAACTTGCCGCCGTTCAGGCTGAGTTGGAGGAAATCAAAGGGGAGCGTGACACACTCAAGGAAGACTTAGCTTCCAGACAAAAAGCTCCTAAATCCGACTCACAAGAAATTAAAGATTTAATAGAACGAGCGGATAAGTTAGAAAAGGAGGTTGCTCGGCTTAGGGCGAAAGCGAAAGAGGGGGCCACCCGTATATATTCAGTAGTACAGCAGGTAGGTCACCATGTTCCTCCTGCGGAAGTTTTGTCTATGGGGCTTGCTGGAGTCTTAAAGAAATTTACGGAGCTAAAGGAGCAGCAGATTATAAAGACACCAGAGGCCCCCGCCCCTGCTTCAGTCTCAGCTGAATTTCCGACCCAACCTTCCTCAGAAGCGGCTCAATGCCAGGAGGGCCCTAGTTCTTAGGGATTTTTTATGAAATGTTTTTGTGAAGATTCAACATTTTGAATGTAATTTCTACTTATATGAATGAAACACAAACCTTTATGTTGGTGAAGATTTATTTCCGAATCGTGGTTACCTTTAACCATTTAAGAAGTCCTTCGTAAAGTCTTTCTTTCTTCATTTGGCTTGTAAGTTAAGCTTCATAGCAAGTTCTTCGCTTCTTAGTCCAATCGTGGGCCTTTATTTGTTGAGTAAGATCCTTGCCTTTGTAAATGAGATTGTTGCCTCATATTTCGATCGGGATTTTTGCCCCTTATTTCTGGATGAGAATTGTCTTTTATCCTTGTAGGATAATTTTTTCGACTCATCTTTTTGGAATGGGATTTTCACCTCATTTTTGTGGAATGGGATTTTCACCTCATCTTTGTTTGAAAAAAACTTAAGCTTTATTTCATGAAACATTTAGGAGACGGCTACAGAATTCATTGATAGTAGCGTCGCAGGTGTTCAGCATGAAATGGACGCTTGAGCGTTTTTCCTTCCATATTTACCAGATAATAGGTGCCCACTCGGACAATTCTCTGTATGACGTAAGGGCCTTCCCAGTTAGGAGTTAGCTTCCCCGTTCGACTTTTGTTTCCCTGGAATTCATTTTCTATTAAGACCAGATCACCGATTTGGAAGAAGACTCTTTTCACCCTTGTGTCGTAGAACCTTTTTACTCTTTGGCGATAGATGGCTGCCCTTGTTTCCGCAGCTTCTCTTCGTTCTTCAAGTAGATTAAGTTCCGCTCGGAGATTCTTCTCATTTTCTTCTGATGAGAAAGCTTGTTGTGTCCGTAAGGTAGTCATTCCTATTTCTGCAGGGATGACAGCTTCTGCCCCATAAGTAAGAGAGAATGGAGTTTCTCCTGTGGGGGTTCTTGTAGTTGTCCTGTAAGCCCAAAGAGCGCTCGGAATTTCCTCAACCCAATTAGTTCCATTTTTGGACACCCGGGTTTTAAGAGCTTGGAGCAAGGTGTGATTTGTCACTTCTACTTGGCCGTTGGCTTGAGGATGTGTTACAGAAGTTAATCTGGATTCAATTTCGAGTTCGGAACAAAAGCTTTTGAAAGCCTTGTTATCAAATTGTCGACCAATATCAGAGATGAAGGCGACCGGAATTCCGAATCGACAGATAACCGCTCGCCATAAGAATCCTTGACAATCTTTCTCCGTGATCTTAGCCAAGGGCTCAACTTCTACCCATTTGGTGAAATAGTCGATAGCAACTATTAGAAACTTCATTTATCGGGTCGAAGTAGGAAATGGCCCTAGAAGATCAACTCCCCAGATAGCAAACGGTCGAGGGCTAATAATTGGTGTAAGCAGTGTTGGTGGTCGTCTTTGAATCTTGGAATGCCGTTGGCAGGCATCACATTTTCGCGCGAACGACACTGCATCTTGAGTTAGTGTTGGCCAGTAATAGCCTTGTCGCAGGACTTTGTAACTCAAGGCTTTGCCTCCTATATGACCCCCTCCGATGCCTTCATGAATTTCTTGAAGGATATAGTTGGCTTCTGTGGGACGCAAGCACCGCAAGAAGGGTTGTGTATAGGACCTTTTGTATAGATTTTCGCCAATCATAGTGTACCGAGTGGCTTTGTAAGAAATCCGTCTGGCTTCTGTCTTGTTGGATGGCGTAAGTCCACCTTGCAGGTAGTTTTTAATGGGATCAATCCAACTTGACTCTTCTGTTGCACTTTGTACCTCTCCTACCAGTCCTTCAATAGTTTTTGTGGGAAGGTACTGTAGGTTGAAAGAGGATTCTGTATCTCCATTGGGTGCAGTGGCTTTTTTGGATAAAGCGTCAGCTTCTTCATTTTGTGCTCGACAGATTTTTTCAATATGGAAGTGAGCGAAGCATGGAACTATTTTCTTCACCACTGCCTGGTATTTGACCATGTTCTCCTCTTTTGCTTCAAAACTGCCCAATGTATGGCCAACGACTAGCTGTGAGTCGGAATATACATGCAGATGCTGAATTCTGAGCCCCCGGGCCAAATGTAATCCTGCGATGAGGGTTTCATATTCGGCCTCATTGTTGGTCGCTCGGAATTGGAACTTAAGCACTGTTGCAATTTTCCATTTAGAGGGAGAATAAAGGATGAAACCTGCCCCTGACTTTTCTTCGGTTGCTGATCCATCGACATATAAGGACCATGGGATGCTAGGGCTTTCTTTTGGATCTTGTGACAGGAGTTCATCCCCATTTGTGGGAATGGTTAACTCCGCGATAAAATCTGCTAGCACTTGAGCCTTGATTGCCATTCGGGGCTTATAAGTGAGATCAAACTCACCCAATTCTATTACCCACTTGGCTAGACGCCCGGAATTTTCAGGCTTATGAAGAACTTGCTTTAAGGGCTGGTCAGTCAACACAGTAACTTTGTGAGCTTGAAAATAAGGCCTCAATCTCCGTGCGGATGTGATAAGGGCGAAGGCTAACTTTTCAAGTGGTAGATACCTTGACTCCGCATCGTTAAGGATCTTACTTGTATAATAGACAGGCTTCTGAACTCTCTTATCTTCTCTTAATAGAACTGCACTGACCGCTCGAGGAGCAGCGGCCAAATAGATATAGAGTTCTTCCCCTACTTGTGGCTTGGCTAGCAACTGAGGCGATCAGAGATAATCTTTGAGCCCCTGGAAGGCTTTTTCACACTCTTTTGTCCACTCTATTTTTGGTGCTTTACGCAAGGCTTGGAAGAGTGGGAGATTTTTCTCTCCGGCTTTAGAGATAAATCTTCCAAGAGCTGCTAGACGTCCATTAAGCCGTTGTACTTCTTGAAGACTTCTTGAAGACTTTTGGGTGATCCCATATCAAGAATGGCTTTGATCTTTTCGGGATTTGCTTCTATTCCTCTTTGAGTCGATATAAATCCTAGAAATTTCCCTGATCGGACATCGAAGGCACACTTGTTCGGATTTAGGCGCATATTGTAAGTCCGAAGCGACTGAAAGGCCTCTTGTAAATCCGGTAGATGCTCATCGGCTTTTCGGCTCTTCACCAAGATGTCATCCACATAAGCTTCGACATTTCTGCCAATTTGCTCTTTGAAGACCGTATTTATGAGCCTCTGGAAGGTGGCTCCGACATTCTTTAGACCGAACGGCATCACCTTATAGCAATAAGATCCTTTGCTAGTAATGAAGGATGTTTTTTCTTCGTCGTCTTTGGCCATTCGGATTTGATTGTAGCTTGAGAAGGCATCTAAGAAACTCAGCATCTCATGCCCCGCCGTAGAGTCAACCAAACCATCAATTGAAGGTAGAGGGAATGAATCTTTTGGACAAGCTTTATTTAGGTCCGTAAAATCCACGCACATTCTCCATTTTCCGGACGGCTTTTTTACCAGAACCACATTAGCCAACCAGTCTGGATAGTTCACCTCTCGAATAAATCCTGCCTTCAAAAGGGTCAATACTTCTTCCTCTGCAGCTTTCTTCCTTTCCGGGGCGGAATTCCTCCTTTTCTGTTTGACAGGTTTGAACGACTGATCTATGCTGAGGCGGTGTTCAATGACATCACGTTTTACGCCTGACATGTCTTCTGATGACCAGGCGAAGAGATCAGAATTTGTCCTTAGTAACACCATGAGATTTTCTTGCTGTGCTGTTGTCAAATCTGCACCAATCCGCACAGTACGCTCCACTCTAGTTGTGTCTAGAGGAACTATAAGCAATTCTTCAACTGGTGTGGGTCGAAGTTCTTCATCTTCCCGTTCTGCTATTCTGTTGATCAACATGGCTTCTGAAACTCTTGTTTTGCCTCTGTTTAGAGTTTTTCCTTTGAGGGTTGAGAGATAACATTGCCGTGCCAAGGGTTGATCCCCTCTTACTTCTCCACTGCCACTCTCGGTCGGAAATTTGAGGAGAAGATGGTAAGTAGAAATTATTGCTTTCAAGGCGTTGAGGGTTGGCCTACCAAGAATCACGTTGTAACTTGAAGCACAGCGTACAACTAGAAAATTTGTTGTCACTGTTGATGATCTTGGCGAATTTCCTACCGTAACTGGCAACGTGATCATTCCTTCTGGTTGTACCACCCCTCCGGAAAATCCCACTAAAGATGATTTTATGGGGAGTAAGTTATCCGCGTCGTACCTCATTCTTTCAAAGGCGCTCCAGAAAAGAATATCCACTGAACTTCCGCTGTCTACCAGAACTCTTTTCATTTGAAAGCTGGAAACCATGATGGCAATGACCAAGGCGTTGTCATGAGGGTGGAGAACCCTACTGACATCGTTATCATAAAAAATGATGGGAGCCGTAGGCCGAGACCTTCTTTGTGGCGCTTCTGTTTCCTGCGCAACTCCCACCATTCAGGTATAGCTTTTCCGAGAGGCGGAACTTTCACCACCACACCCAGGACCACCACTAATAAATCCGACCATCTCTCCTTTTTCTCCTTCAGGCTGTGAAGTTTCAGGTTCCTCTTGAACATCAATGTTGATGTACTGCTCCAATTGTCCCCTTCTAACGACATCTTCTATGGCGTTCATCAAATGGGTGCACTTTTCTGTGTCATGTCCTCCAGCTTGATGAAACTTGCAATATCTTTTGCTATTCTTTTGCCGTTCGGGATTCTTTGCAGGTTCTGGCCTTGTCAAGATTTTTTGATCCCGAATTTGCATAAGGATATGGCTTCTGGTCTGATTTAGTCGGGTATGGTGATTGTATCTGACTATTTTCCCTTCTCTTGAGGATTCTCTAGGCTGTAGCATATGTCGCTGAGGGCGTGTTGAAGATTCCAGACCTCTATTTTCACCCTTACTATCCTTACGCGATCCTCCTTCCTTTTGGATTTCTGTGGGCCTTCTGTTGACATTCTGATGGGCTTTTCCTTTCTGGATTTCAATAGGGGTACGTCGAGCCTCTTCTTCCCAACCCGTATAGATTTCATCAGAATTGATATACTTTTGGGCATGGATCATGGGGGCAGGGATGGTTTTTGGTGGATCCAAAGTGAGGGAGAAACGGAAAGGGGATTCTAGCAAACCCTCCATCAGGATGGTTACAGCCATTCGCGGAATAAGGTCGGCAACGTTTGCTGCTTCATCTATGAAACGATTTAAATAGGCTTGGAGTGTTTCACCCCCTCTTTGCTTAACGCGCAGAAGGGTAGATGGAGTTTCTTTTGCTTTGAATAATTAGCAAAATAAGCTAGAAAGCGATCTGCTAGAACTTGAAATGAAGGAATTGTGCTAGATGGAAGATCGACAAACCAGTCTTGCGCTTTTCCCTCTAAGGTGGCGGGAAAAGCTCGGCACATACGACCATCGGTGATTCCAGAAAGCAGCATCTTTGATCGGAAAGACTTCAAGTGACGAGACGGATCGGTTTTGCCCTCATATGCAATCATAGCAGGTGGTCGGAAACTATCAGAAACTTGCTCCTCCAATATTTCCTTGATGAAAGGCGAGCATATGTTGAGAACATGCAGTTCGGATTTCCGGTTTCCTGGAGAGGGGCCCTGTTGTTGTGTTCTTCTGTCGACAAATGGAAAAGATGGACTATTCCGTTCCGTTCTGTTCTTGTGGCAGCTTGCTCTCGACGGCGAACGAAGGGAGGTTCCGAACTAGCAGAGAAGGCGGTCCTCTCTCTTCTTTCTCCATGGGTGCGAGTCCTTGTCCTCCCTCTGCTTTCGGAATTAGCTAGTGGGGCTGTCGGTATATTTGGTGGAATTTGTGGGGAAGGAAGTGGTGGATGGGTCAACGTATGAACATCTTGGGCCAACTGCTCTAGATGTTGTTGCATGTTAAGATAAAATTCCGGGATGGGTCCCTGGGGTAAGATGGCTGGACTTTCCGACGGAGGTAAGATGGGTGGATTTTCCGACGGATTCTCCCCATCTCTCCGGATTTCACCGGGTATTTCGGTATTACTAGGCGCTCCTTGTTCTTGGATTCGTTTCGATCTTCTAGTAGTAATCATTTAGCTTTTTGTAAGGGTCCCCATGGACGGCGCCAAACTGTTGATGCCAAAAACTGGTCCACCTCATGCTTTGGTTACTGTTGCCTCGTGATCTGGTCTCAGCTTTTGACAAACGATTGAAATTTATAGTTGATGTGGACGCTTACTTCAGATTCTGAACAGGAGATGCTCTGGAATACCGATCGGAATTGTCAGCTTTTTACTTTAGGGTGAATCTGTAAAAGGGAGAAGGAAATGATCGGAATTGGGCCTTTCTGCCCGGATTTAACTCCGATGCTTAAGTCAGAAAACATGAGAAGGAAGTCTTATAGTGCTTTGTGTAATTTTTCAGATCCCTTTCTTACTATCATTGTTCTACTTTTATAGCAAATTAAAGGCGGTTTAGGAAAATATCCTGAAAGGCGGTGGGAAAGGCGGTGAGTAAGGCGGTGAGTAAATATCTCAAGAGGCGGTAAGAAAATATCTGCCTACTGTGTAGGTACTACGTAGGTAAGTACTACGTAGGTAAGTAGAGAATATCTGCCCACTGTAGAGGCAAGTGGATAAGATCTACTTACTGTAAAGGCGTTAGATATTTTCTTCCCTTGGTGGCTATAGGCACCTTATGAGACGGTTTTTAAGAAAGTTGCTATAATTCCGACGGATTTGTTTGTAGGGTTGAACCCTCACTCTTATTTGCCGAACGGAATTTCGCTAGAATATTTGGTGATATTGCCACGTGGCTAAAGGGACGTAGCCCTGTGTGTGACAGGTGGCCATTTAGGTGGGTGACGCGTGTTTTACCAAATATCTCCGTAACAGCTGGTATTCGCGAATCTGGTCTGACGAGGGACAGACCCCGTGAGGCTACAGTACGCCTGTGATGACTAGAATCATTGACCCGGGATTTTCGGATCTGGGTCGGTGAATTATTAAAAGATAATATTAACAAAGGACGATGTGACATAAAGATTGAGATAAGTTAATTAATTGGACCCATGTGACATTATTGGAATGATAAGTTAGTTTAATGAAAAGATTAAAGATAATGGCAATCATGGGGAATAAATAATAAAGATTAGTATTATTTTATTTATATATGAAAGTATATAGGAGACTTACGTGTTAAGTTAGAAATTGAAACCCAATTGAGAGAAACACTCGTGCCTCTCTCTCCCGTTCTCTCTTTCTCTCTCGCGAGCCACCGAGCACCTACTTGGGCCCGTCGCCACCCGTCGCCGCCCCCACCGGCCAGATCCTACCGCCTGCCCTCTCCTCCGACGCACGCACACACCCACAACTGCCGGCCTCCGCCGGCCTAGACCCACGCCGCCGCGCAGCTACAGGCCTGAAGTGCCGCTCCTTCGTGGCAGCTGCTCCGCCTCGCCCTCCGCCTTCTGATCGCGACCACCACGCCGCGCCAGCCGCCGGCCTGCTCAAGCAAGTACCAACACCGCCAGCCCCCTTTCTCGCGAGCTCTCTCTCGCCGGTCATCGTCTCGCAGCCTAACCGTAGCCCTACACTGACGAACAACTCCCTTCCTTCAAGTAAAGCCCTAGAATTTTAGATTTAGGGGAGAACCCTTGATTTAGATGCATGATTGAATGAGCCTATGGTGATGAATATTTCTTGATGTTATAATCATAATAGGTCTGTGATTAGAGAGGGATTAAGGGGGGATTAGAGAGATTGAGGACTTGAATGATGATGTAGAAGCATAGTCTAACTTGTATTATAACTAATGTGATTGTTTGTATAATTTTCGGGGCCCTCTAAATAGAGGAGGTGCTGCCCAATTTTTCTTGAAATCCCTAAGCATAAATACTCTATTAGCGATCATATTAACATGCTTATGTATAATTAGTGTCCATAATTGTCATGCTTAAGGGACACATGCTTTAGATTGATTAATGTCGACTAATTAAGCATACTTAAGAATAATCTAAGGGTTTAAAGACATGTTATACTTGTTAAGTATGAAAACATGGCTTTATGAGCTCAATGTCCCTTATATGCACATTTGAGTTAAATAGGAGTCTAAGTTAAGAATACAAAATCGTATTCTTAAATCTTCGTATTCTTAAGCTATAGGATGAAGTTATGGAAAATACGGACTCTGTATTTAATTAGTACTTTCATTGATTCTAGGAAAGGGAAAAGGTCCAGTAGAAGCCGCCAAAGGACAGAGAGATTCCTAGGAATTTGCAAGGACTTAAGGTGAGAGGACTTCACCGAAGATCTAGTGTTAATTCATGTAATTATCAGGATTTCAGCTTTATCGTATTTTTATGAGTTTACTTCGGTTTGTGGATGCCGATGAATTTATCGTTATACTTGCGTAGTGTTTTCAAGCTTGTATAATTAATTCAACTTTAAAGAACATGAGATATGATTAAGGAAACCCTAAGGGGTAGTTAAAGATTATTTTATGTATCATAAGCTGCACCTTGGTTAGTTATGTATGGGGGACCCAGCTGGAGGGCTCAGGATAGAGCCTAGATATTTAAGTAGATGAGACCGGGCTAAGGAAGGGGATTTCTTTTATAAAAAACCCCTTCTTGTCTCTTGAGAGAGCCCGTATCGGATACGAGATGCTCGCTTGACGTACATATGTAGATGTATGCCTCTGGTCGTCAGGCGCCGGGTTCATGTAGATGTATGCCTCTGTTCCCGGCATCAGGATCATGTAGATGTATGCCTCTGTTCCTGGTGATTGCTGGAGTCCTTACGGAGATATTTTAACTAGGGGTGCATGCTTGTATGGTATGAGGCCATCGCATATACATATGTACTATATGCTTGATATGATATGAGACTGCTTATATGTTTATCCTCTGATTTCTGATCGTATTAGCATGCTTATCAAGATTGAAGATAACTATGTTGATTTTCATTAATTAGACTTGCATTACTTATGTTCCAGTATTTTAGTACAGATGACAGGTATGTATAATACCTAGCGGAGTAGTCTATACTACTGAGTTGTATAGCTCAGCCCCTTTCTATACTGTTTTTCTGTTACAGGATCTAGACCTGGATCGGGATAGTAGTTCATGTCTCGAGCAGGGATCAAGGTCTAGCTGGCTCTGGCGTACCTGTTTCTATGTTTAATTTTATTGAGTTGTATTAAACTTTAGTTATGTTCTTTCCGCTGTATTTGGGGCCGTAGTTGCCCATAACTCTGTGTGTTGTACTCTATGGGATCGAAAATACCCGCCTGGCATCGTGTCTGGGAAGAGACACTAGGCGATACATCGAATCACAAATGTCACATTTTTTTTATTTTGTGGGTTCTTCCGTTCCTAATAGAGGCAGACCTTTATTATTAATTACTCCAGATAAAGTCTTGGGAACCTCCGATTAAGGGCAAAAGAGTACAAGTAGAGGCAATGAAAATGACGCCAGGCAGGGTAGTGATTAACCTGCGGACGGTGGTAAACAAGGGGGATTGATAAAAGAGCAAGAAAAAGGGAGGACAAATAGAGAAGAAAAAGTCTCTGAAACTTTAAAAGGAAAATATAACTCAAATCAATTAATAAAATTCAACCCACAAGCCGGGTTTAAATAGCTAAAAAAAACTAACCTAGATAACCAAGAAATTCTATCTTCTTATTCAAATTTACCCAAATCGGCAAATTTTGGTCCAATAGAAAAGCTTATCTAATTCTAAAATAACTAAACAAAACAAATAACTACTAAAAATCCTAGTTCAAATCGGATTCATATCCTATCCTAAATTGGCATACGTAGTATTGCCAAAAATTGAAAAAAACACCCAGAAACGAAGAAACAACGGGGAAAAAAGTGGAATTTGAGGATGAAGGAAAGGTCCAAAGCTCAATGGACCCCACGTGCGTGAGACAAGCTTTCCGAATTGGGGTTGAGCGCGCGAATCCGATATCGGTAGCCAAAGTTATGGCTAAAATACCGAAACGTGTCCAAAGTGCTCCCCAATTCTGGACTTGGCTCGATCACCTTCAGCCTTTACATCGGTCCGCCAAGTCATGGTATGCCAAAGCTCTCATGGTGCAATCAGACAGCTCGACATCGTCTGACTCGAGCTCTCCTGCATCAGCCTCCCCGGGTTGGAAAGAACTCGCCCTCGAGTTCATATCAGTTGACTCCATAAAGCAAGGGCTCAGATGTTTCACATTGAAAATGTCTGAGGTCTTCACATGATTGGGGAGGCGCAACTGGTATGCATTGTCATTGATCTTCTGCAAGACTTTATAGGGTCCGATCTTCCGTTCCTTGAGCTTGTTATACTCACCCACAGGGAAGCGATCTCGAGTGAGGACAACCCACACTAAGTCACCCTCATCGAACAGCACCTGATGCCGTCGTTTGTCTGTATTCACCTTGTACTTGGTATTACTCTCCTGAATAGCTAACTTGACTTACTCATGAATAACCCGAAGATGCTCAGTCATCTCATCAGCTCGGGGGTAAACACGATCAATTCGTGGGACTAGGGTGAGATCAAGTACTCTTGATAGGTTCCGCCCATAGACAACCTCGAATGGGCTCAAGCCGGTAGTCCGATTCTTTGATCTATTGTAGGCGAATTCGGCTTGAGGTAGTGCCAGATTCCACTGCTTCGGTTTAGTTCTAACCAAACTCCTCAATAGGTTGCCCAAACTCCGGTTCACCACTTCAGTTTGGCCATCTGTCTGGGGGTGGTATGCACTGCTAAAGTTCAACTGCGTTCCCAATTTTCCCTACAAGCTTCTCCAGAAGAGGCTAACGAACTTGGTGTCACGATTGGATGTGATGGAGCGAGGGACACCATGCAAGCGAACAAACTCTCGAAAGTAAAGATGTGCAATGCGGGTAGCATCCATAGTCTTCCGACAAGCTATAAAATGGGCCATCTTAGAAAATCTGTCAACCACCACCATGATAGAGTCTGAGGCCCGCTGGGTACGAGGAAGGCCCAGAACAAAATCCATACTGACGTCAAGCCAAGGGCTTCAAGTACTGGCAAGGGAGTGTACAGGCCTGCGTTGGTGAGAACTCCTTTAGCCCGCTGACACACAAAGTAGCGCTCCACAAAGTGAGCTACGTCGCTAGACAGCTTCAGCCAATAAAAGTTTGCAGCTATGAGGGCGTAGGTCTTATCACGATCAAAGTGCCCCTCATTATGGAGTTCGCTTATGATTTGCTGTCGCAATAAATAGTCGGGGATGCACAGCTGCAGGCCACGAAACAGATAACCGTTATGCAAAATAAAATTGTGACGATGTCCATCGGTTACCTCCTGAAGGATCCGCCCGAAGGAAGGATCATCCGTATACATATCCGTGAAAGCTTCAAACCCTGCAACTTTGGCGCTCATTGTGGTGAGAAGAGAACTGCGGCGGCTCAAAGTATCTGCTACACGGTTGAGGCTTCCTGCTTGATGCTTTAAAGTAAATGTGAACTCCTGCAAGTACACCACCCACTTAGCGTGCCGCCTGCTCAGTTTGTGTTGGCCATTGATGTACTTCAGGGCCTTATGATTGGTGAACAGGATGAACTCCTTCTGTATGAGGTAGTGGCACCAATGCTTCAGTGACTGAACTATGACATAAAACACCAGGTCATAAGTAGAGTAGTTCTTCTTCATCTCGAACACTTTGTCAAAGTCGGGAAGTGCGAGAACTGGTGCTTCAGTCATCTTTTGTTTGACCAGGTGAAAGCTAGTTTCGGCCTCATCCGTCCACTTGAAATCACGCCCCTTGAGACACTCTGTGATGGGGGCAATCAGCGTGCTAAAGTTCCGGATGAATCTTCTGTAGAACGAGGCCAACCCATGGAAACTTTGAATATCATGCAAGTTCCTCGGTCTGGGCCACTCCAAGATTGCATCGATCTTTGATTGATCTGCATGAACACCGTTAGTAGAAACAACGAAACTAAGGAAGGTCACAGAAGTGGTGAAGAAGGAACACTTCTTTCGGCTGACGAATAGGCGTTCCGTTCTCAGTAACTCAAAGACAGCGCGAAGGTGGTCAAAGTGTGAGGACCAACTTGGACTATAGATGACGATGTCATCGAAATAGACCACCACAAACTTGCCCATAAATGGTCGCAAAACCTGGTGCATGAATCGTATGAATGTGCTGAGGGCATTGGACAACCCAAAAGGCATCACCATCCACTCGTACAGTCTATGCTGTGTCTTGAACGCCGTCTTCCACCCATCTCCAGGCCGTATTCTGATCTGGTGGTATCCGCTCTTCAGATCGATTTTTGAGAAGACCTTCGAGCCGGATAGCTGATCTAACATGTCATCCAGGCGGGGGATGGGGTAGCGGTACTTGATGGTGATTTTGTTGATTGCTCGGCTGTCTATACACATGGGCCACGAGCCATCCTTCTTTGGCACCAACAGGGCTGGAACTGCGCAGGGACTCATGCTCTCTAGGATGTAGCCGTTCCTTAATAAATCCTTCACTTGCTGCTGCAATTCCTCGGCTTCCTTGGGACTGAGGCGGTATGCTGGTCGGTTCGGCAAGCTCGATCCTGGGATAAAATCTATCTGGTGTTGGATGTCCCTCATAGGTGGGAGTCCCGGGGGAAGTTCCTATGGCATCAAGTCTGCGAACTCCAGGAGCAACTGCCGCACTTCTATTGGTAGATCCGGATCCATGTCTGTGGCACTATACATGCAAGGTAGCAGTGCATAGACTACATCGCCCTGCTTGATCTCGCTTAAAAATCTGGACATAGAAAGTAGGTTAGTATTGGTCACCGGAGTAGGAGGCTTTTCTTCTCGGCGAGGTGCCAACACGATCCTTTTTCCCTTGATGCTGAGGGAATAAGTATTCTTCCTTCCATCGTGAACTACGCTCCGATCGTACTGCCATTGTCGCCCCAATAGTAGGTGACAGGCATCCATTGACACGACGTTGCACCATATATTGTCAAAGTACCTCTTCCCAATGGAGAAAGACATGAGACATTGTCGATCTACTTTTACCTCAGTGCCTTTGTTCAGCCATGAAAGATTGTAGGGCTTCGGATGTCACTCCGTCTTCAACTGTAAATTCTGGACAGCGTCTTTAGACCCCACGTTCTCACAACTACTGCTGTCGATGATCACCTTACAAACCTTGTCGGCCACTGTGCAGGTGGTGTGGAAGATGTTGTTTCTCAGCCAGTCATCCCTTGATTCATCCTTGGGTGCCAGCAGACTCTTGCGAACAACGAGGGTCTCATGGCCATCCCCAATCAGCACGTCACCAGCCTCATCATCATCGCCATAATCATCATAAACTGGTTCCTCAGCCTCCTCAGCCTCGATCTCTTCAATCATCAGGTTCTTGCCCTTCTGACTAGCAGGTTTTCGACACTCGGGTGATTTATGCCCCTACTTACCACATCTATAACAATGAACTCCAGAGTTAGAACTACCTGACGGTGCTTGTTTGGGGGTGCACGAGGCGAAGCTGTCTGGCTACTCTGATCGCTCCTGATTGGTGGTCTTCTATTCTGCTGCTTTTCAACAGTGAGGGCGCACTGGTATGCCTCCGAAATAGTCCATAATGAGTATAGACTGAGAACATCTTGCAGTGGTTGGCGCAGACCTCCCAGATATTGAGTAGCCAGTTGCTCCTCTGTCTCGGATAAGTCGTTCCGCGCGATCAATTAGAAGAAGTCCTCTGTGTACTCATCTACCGATCTTGTGCCCTGTCTCAACGTATGAAGTCGTCGAAACAAGGTTTGGGTGTAGCCGAAGGGGAGGAAGTGCCCCTTCATCTTCTTCTTCATCTTGTCCCAATCTACGATCTTTGGTTTGCCTTGCCGATCCCGTGAACGCCGCAGCTACTCCCACTATGCGGATGCTCGGCCCTTCAACTTGATGGAAACTAGCTTCACCTTCAGACGATCAGGGACCTCCTTGTACTCAAATATCCTCTCAACCTCGTTCAGCCAGTCGATGAAGACTTCAGCATGTAGGGTTCCAGTAAATTCGGGCAACTCAACCAGAAAGCCGAGATCTCCTTGACGCTCCTCTCGTGCACGGTGCTCTCTGGACTGCCCACGCCGGGAATAGGGGTTGACGAAGGTAGACTTGGAGTAGTGGTCTAAAACCTCACGATCCCCCAAATCTCGAGCCGCCAACCGTTGGGTCAACTCCGCTACTTGTCTCTACAGATCCTCGTTCATCGCTTCCAAGGCGATTGGGTCTCGAGACGGACCTTCCTCTGCCGGAACATGTCCACCACGACGACCACCCCGGCCACCATGACCTCCAGCCATTGATGCCGAGGCCATAGGAAGAAGATGATCTCTGATACCAACTGATGCCGGGCAGGGTAGTGATTAACCTGCGGGTGGTGGTAAACATGGGGGATTGATAAAAGAGCAAGAAAAAGGGAGGACAGATAGAGAAGAAAAAGTCTCTGAAACTTTAAAAGGAAAATATAACTCAAATCAATGAATAAAATTCAACCCATAAGTCCGGTTTAAATAGCTAAAAAAAACTAACCTAGATAACCTAGAAATTCTATCTTATCCAAATTTACCCAAATCGGCAAATTTTGGTCCAATAGAAAAACTTATCTAATTCTAAAATAACTAAACAAAACAGATAACTTCTAAAAATCCAAGTTTAAATCGGATTCATATCCTATCCTAAATTGGTATATGAAGTATTGCCAAAAATGGAAAAAAAAACACCGAGAAACGAAGAAACGACGAAGAAAACAGTGGAATTTGAGGATAAAGGTAAAGCTTGATGGACCCCACATACACATTGAGATGAGCTTTCCGAATTGGGGTCGAGACGAGCTTTCCGAATTGGGGTTGAGCGCGCGAATCCGATATCGGTAGCCAAAGTTATGGCTAAAATACCGAAACGTGTCTAAAGTGCTCCCCAATTCTGGACTTGGCTCGATCACCTTCCTCCTTTATGTCAGTCCGCCAAGTCATGGTATGCCAAAGCTCTCATGGTGCAATCAGACAGCTCGGCATCGTCTGACTCGGGCTCTCCTGCATCAGAAAATAATTTATTTATTGCAGAACATAACAGTTTATTACATATGGATATATGTATTCATATCTTATTTATTTATTTATTTATTTATTTTTATGACACTGCCTTGTATGCCACGCCACCGACCTTTGAATTTATACTGCTATATTGCCGCCTAGTGCCTCGTTGCATGTTTCTCATTTCAAGGCAGGTTGGGAGATGCGACCGCAATTGCTAACTTTGGAAAGAACCGCAGATCTGTACCGGCTAGTCTACTGAAAGGAGTTGCACCATATATAGTTGGAAAGCCCTGGATGTCTAATTTCTAATGCCGAAAATTCCACCCAGATCGGAGTTTTCTAGCAAAAGTTATCAGTATTTGGATGAAGGGTAGTCAAGCTGAAAGAATCGCAGTAATTGACCTCTCTTTCCATTAAAATCTGTACCAACTGGGCCTCCGAAGGGAGCTATACCATATATGGTTGGAAGGCTCCGGATGTCTAGTTTCCAACACCGCAAACTTCACATCAATCGGAGTTTCCTATCAAAAGTTATTGGCATTTGAATAGATAGTGGTCAAACTGGAAAAAGTGCAAGAATTGGTCTTTTTCTCCATCAGAATCTGTACTGACTGGGCTACCAAAAGGAGTTTTACTATATATATTTGGAAAGCTCTAGATATCTAGTTTCCAATGCCGCAAATTTCACCTCAATCAGAGTTTCCTATCAAAAGTTATTGGCATTTGAATAGATAGTGGTCAGGCTGGCAAAACTGCAGGCAACAGCTTCAGCCTTTTCTCCCTTCATTTTTTCTTTGTTTCTTGTTTCTGCAGCAAACAATCAGCAGCAGCAACACATCACCCATAATGGTAGCAGTGACTTCATTAAGGATTGCTGCAACACAGCTTTGAAGCAAAAGCGGCTGACAAGCGGTTCTGATTTTCGCGACAACGCAGCCTTGGTAGCACGCAACAATAGATCCCTTTTTTTTTTGCAACAACAATCAATTGAGAATTCACAATAGGATGCTTTTATATATTAGTAGATTATAGTGACATTCCTCCTGTTTCTTGTGGATGTCCTTGAGGTTTGTGAACAGGAGGAACAATTGAACACTATCTCACATGAATATCTTTTAATCACGATTCACAACCATGTATTGTGAGATTGAAAGCCAATGGGTGCCCCTCTTTAACCATTGCACTTAACATGTTGGTATTGGATACTTGCAAATAGCTTGATTTTCACCACTTTGCCAACCTTCACACCAGGCTGCATTCATAGCATCTCATCCTAACATTTCATCGAACATCTCCCATTCACCACCAATATTTCACGGATTCACAACATTAAAAGCAGCTATGCTTTTGAATTACATGAAACTCCAACTAATTGCATCCATGGACGAAATATAATCACATCCAATTTCTGCATCACAAAGCGAAGTTACATTGTATTTATAGAGAGAGCTTCCTAGAATACATTTTAATATCCTTTTTCATACATTTCAAAGGCATCACATAACTTCTAAAAGAAAATACATTCATTTATGAACAATATAACTTTCCATCCTCTTCCATGAAGCTGCAGCTTTTTCACTTCCATCCTCTTCATATTCCTTCAACTTCAGCTATTTTTCACACATACACCATTTAAAGCTTTTGAGAAAAGAAAGCTATTATATAGTTTATGCTCATTTTCCGAATTTCGGCGATAACGGGCAGCATGGAGACTATCATATAGTCTATGCTTCGTCTCTGGCGATAAGGGCAGCAGGGAGGCTATCATATAGCCTATGCTTTTCTTTGTCAACAGTGAGCAGCAGGGAGGCCATCATATGGCCTTTGCTTTCTTTCTCCGACAATAAGGGCAGCAGGGAGGCTATTATATAGCCTTTGCGTCTTTCCTCCTCCGTTGATTGTAATCAGCAGCAGCAAGGAGGTAGTGTTGTGACCTGCTCGCAGCTGGCAGTGCTATGCACTGTTTGGCTGCTGGCAGATTTACTTGCTTGGATGCGCGATGTAGGCGAAGTAGCGGTGTTATCCTTTGCTCACGGTAGCGGCGCTATCTTGGCTATGGCAGCCATTCTTGAGCCTGGTGGGGGGCGTCTTTGCGTGGTGTGTCTTTGGGGTTGCGGTCTGAAGGCTGGCCTTGGTGTTATTTTGCCTTGTTACTGTGTGGTGTGTGTTGGGCTGCTGAGCGTAGCTGCGTTAGGTACTTGGTAGGGAGTCTTTGTGAAAATTTCTTGAGCCATTTGTCTGTATCTTTGAGTAGTCTTGTGTAGATTTCTTGAAACCAATGTCTTGGCCTATATTTGGAGCTATCTTGGCCAAGGAGCTGAAGCTGCGATCTGAGAATCTTGGCGTGGTACCTGTGGCCGTGGCAGTGGCGTTGGGGCGTCTTGTCTTGGCGTGAGGCCTTGGCTGGGCTGTCTGGCTACTTGTTGGCGATCTTGAGGAGGCTGGGGGTGGTGTAGAGGCTGAGCGCCTGCGTCTTATGCTAGCGCTGACAGAGTTAGGCACTGCAAAGGGGAAGCTGAAAGGGGCTTAAGCGTATTGCTGTGGTGAGGTTAGGGCCCTGTGAGAGGGGGAGGAGAACAGCAGTGGCGGTGGCCGAAGGCGCTATGCATTACTTTCAGCGGTTGGGGTGAGTGGTGAGGCGACGAAGATGAAGAACCCTCTTTCTTTTTTTGTTAGATCTAAATGGCCATAGAAAGAGAGGAAGAAAATGTCTACCTTTTTTTTTTTTTTTCTTTCTCTTTGATTTCCTTCTCTCTTTTTTTCATTCTCCCAGATTTAAAGCCCCCTTTTTTCCTTTTTCTTCTTATCTCTATGTCCGTGAAATCCCAACCCATTTGATAAGACCGAATCCCAGTTTGAATTTTAAATTTATATATATATATATATATATATATATATATATATATATATATAAATTGCCTTGGGATTGGTTTTTTTTGGCTACCTGGGAATTCGGCTTGCCTCGAGATATGTTTTCAGGGGTCAATTTGGAATTTGAGTTTGCCTCGAGATATGTTCTCAGGGGCAATTTTGGAATTTGAGTTTGCCTCGAGGTATGTTCTCAGGAGCAATTTTTGAATTTGAGTTTGCCTCAAGATATGTTCTCAGGGGCTATTTTGGAATTTGCGTCCTAAGTCAATTAATATAAGGACATATTTAAATTTTAATTCTAAATATATCAGATTAAGATATATTTGAATTCTATATTCTTTTTATTTGGATTAGGATTTGGGTTCTATTGGGACATGTGTTATATATTTTATATATAAACAAATGTCCCCTTCTTACTTTTCTCACGAAATCTTCTTTTGTGGGATTGAGTGAGAGAAGTAAGAATCCCCAAATCTCCTCTTTCATTATGGCCAACCAACCTCAGAGTGAGTCCTTTTGGGATATTGGTCAAGACCTCAATGAGCTTCCTTCAGGCCAGGCTTTCCCTCATCACAGTCTTATTTTGGGTCCTAGGTCAGAACCCGTGGTTAGATATGAAGGAGAGGAGCATTTAGATTGGGTAAAGCAATCTTCATCTTATGTGGCTACTGCTCGGTTAACTTTGAGCCGCCGGCAGGATGGTGAAAGTATTGATGCAATATACTTGAAACCTGACGGGGTCATGAAGGATTTGCCTATATTCCAGCCTCTTGGAAGCAAGATTATCAACCATCACCCAGGGTGGAAAGGTAAAAACCCCATTAAGAGTGAGCCGATTGACTCCTCACATTATGCAGATTGGGCCAGGTATGTAGTCAAGAATTATTCGAGGGAATTATCTCATGTGGAGCTGATTGGCGGAATCGCAGCCTCGGTTGGGCGTTATGATTTGGATCCCAATTTTTATAAAGCGTTGGTGGAGCTATGGTGTTCAGATACTAATACTTTCCATCTACTATATGGAGAGGTTGGGATTTCGCTATGGTACATCAAGAGGCTTGGAGGGCTTCCCATTAATGGCGAAGTGTATGATGAGGTTATACCTCATAATGACATACTTTGTCAGAGAAGCAGTTCTGAATTTTCTATTCTAAGAAGCTTGTTTGATGCTTTTCAATGGTTGACAAAGCAAAAATCCTCTCGGCATGACAAGGATGTAACTTTTGAGGATTGGATAAATTTTTTTAGAAAACAGAGAGTAGAATTTGACTCCAAGCGCAGCTCAAAGTTTGATCATCCTCCCAATCCTGTTCCAAATGATGATTTGGCTACCTTCTTGGCCTTAT
This sequence comes from Dioscorea zingiberensis, assembly GCA_026586065.1. Taxonomy (NCBI): domain Eukaryota; kingdom Viridiplantae; phylum Streptophyta; class Magnoliopsida; order Dioscoreales; family Dioscoreaceae; genus Dioscorea; species Dioscorea zingiberensis. The sequence goes on along the minus strand of CM048820.1, from coordinate 31,294,996 downwards.
GGATATGCTACTTTATTATGCCAAGTGGGCGCAATATAATTAGACCAAGAGTTTTTGTAATGGCATGTAATATTACGCATGGGAGGGAAGTAGCTTTTGCCCCCGCAGTGTTGGCGCCACTACAAGAAAGGTGGTATTTAGCGGCGGTTTTTAAAAACCACCGCTAAATGAACCACTAGCGGCGGTTTACGCGGCGGTTAAATGAACGCCCGCTAAATGCTTTCAAGTAGCAGCGGTTAAGTGAAAAACCGCCATGGATTAAAAACAGTTAACGGCTGTTGTTATTTAACCGCCGCTAAAGGACCGACGCAAAAGGACTGCATGACTTTAGCGGCGGTTTTTATTTAACCGTCGCTAATGCTTTTTAACGTACCTAATGTTTTCAGTTCGCGCCTTTCTCTTCTTTTCCGTTTCTCTTTCCAAAAATCCCAACCATAGCAGCTACTTTTTGTCGATCTCTCGAGCTCCTGTGAAGAATCCCTCGGGTGACACCGAGCTCCATCACGCGAAGCTTCTCTTCGTCTCCTGGAGATCTTTGGGGCGTAACTCGCAAGGATTGATTCAGGGTATGATCTTAAGAACCCTAATTTATTCATCCAATTGGTGTATCCTTTCTTCTTTTCAGATTCCTAATTTACACATTCAAAGCAAACATGTTAAAAGAAGGGAAAACGCTGGTCCTTGAATTCATGCCATTGTAGTCTTTGTTTATAATTTGTGTTCATTGGCCTGACTCTTTCTCTGGGCCGCTTCTACTTGCTCTTGATCCTTGAGGACATTGATTATATGATGAATTTGGGGTCTGCTTTATTAAGCTTTTCTTGGGGTTTTTGATGAGAAAGCTGTGAATCCAGCTAGTCAGTTGCTGTGTGGTTTAGGCTGTGTTGATTAGTTTGTGTTTTGAGTAATGATTTGTTTTTAACGAGATCTTGTGGTATGTTGTTGACAGAGAAAACTGGTGATAATGCATGATTTTAAGGTTGTAAATCCAGTTCATGAAGGTAGTTTTTTTTAGAAGATTTGAAATTACTGGCATCTTTGCTAACTGTAAAAGATCTCAACCATCAGAATCAATTATTGTTAACTGGTTTCTTAAATGTTAATGGGATTAAAGGGACTGGTTTCTGAAATTTTAGTGAGATTAAAGGGACGAGTCTGCAATGTATGCATCGGAATTTGGAAACTTATACTGGATCTGCAACCAGAAAGTTTGATCAAATTAGTATTGATTTTGATTGTTTTAATATGGCTGTAGAGGAGGTCAGAGGCTTTCTTTTCCTAGCTATATCATGTAACCAGATTAAATTTGACTGCTTTTGTATTTTATTCAACAATTTGGCAACTAATATTATTCATTACCCTTACTGCAGATTGAACAAGTAAAGTTGATTAGCTGATTTGTTTAGAAGAGTCAATTAGCTTAGTTCTAACCCATTAATTCTTTCTTTTTTTGCAGATTGAACAAGGATAATATATTGCTATTGGAGCTTTTGATTCAAGTGGCAGATCAAAGGAAAAGGCAGACAATTAGGTTTTTCTTCATAACCTACATCTATTATTAGCCTCAAATGTCTTCAATTTGCACCATGTTTTTTAAGAATATTATAATCTTGATTGTAGACAATTTGCCGGCTTGTTCAAAATTGTGAGGTTGTTAGAAAAAGCTGATTGAGGAAGAAGGTAATTCACTTTACTTTGTTTTAAATTTTCTAACATGACCATATGCTTCCCATGGAAAAAAATTTCATTTGTTTCTTTTCTATCTTCCTTTAATGAAACTAGTGAACACAATGGTGTCTTTGTTCAATTAATTATTCATAAGAATTTCCTTTCTAATTTTGTTAGCAAAAAAAAGAAATTTTTTTTAAAGATTTAACAGTTGTGACAAAATTATTGAGCACATGGAATGCTCATATGTAGACAAGATGAGGGATTCAATCAAACACTTCCACATGGTGAAACAAAAATGCAGAGTCTTTTTATGTTGCAATGCTAACTGATCCAGAGCTAAGGACAAAAAGGGTTGTCTCAAGAGAATGTTTTGATTTTAAAAATAGATAAAAGGAACAGGAAAACAAACCTCAAAGGGGATAAAAGTTAGGGGGAACATTGAAAGAACTGGGTGCTTTTAATTTGTGTTTTTCCTCCTGTTTTGTGTCTTAATAATCTCAAAAGCACCCCTTAATCTTATTGTTCTCTGTATCTGTGGGATTACTGTTTGTCCTAGAATCTTGTTTCTTAGACTGAGTTGGAGTGTTTTGTCAGGTTGTAAACCTAATGTGTCTGGAAGATAATGAAATGACTTAGAGATCAACCCCACTAAAAATGTTAAATTGTGAGATATTAAATCTTTGAGTGTTGAAAAACATCTCATAAATTGAGAAACAATCACTTGAATGTTGACTGTTTTGTTAACATTGGGTATCTAGGTAAGCAATGTTGGAAGAGTTTTGTTCCTGTCCAAACATTGGACTTTTGCTGCTGTTGATGCATGTGTTTATGTATTTCTGGGCCACATTAATACATTATTTGTCAATAGAAATCAGTGCCCTTTGTTTTCTCTTTTTCACACTTTGGATTCTTGGTTTTTTTTTTCTTTTTGCAAACAAAATTAGAAAGGAAATTCTTATGAATAATTAATTGAACAAAGACACCATTGAAAAAATTTCATTCGTTTCTTTTCTATCATTGTTAATTTTAATGATTTGTTTGAATTATATGTGCATATAAACTTAGAAAATATTGAGACCTGTATTTTCTTGGAGTATGAACCTATTTGATTATGATCTTATTAATAATCAAGTGAACTTGGAATCACATGAACTTGGAATCTGTTAATGAACTTGGAATCTGTTAATGATATGGTTAATGATATTTAGTGTTGCATTAAATTTTTTTATCATTTAATGGATCAAGGCCGTGTAATATTGTGTCAAAGATAGTGTCCTGTGATCATTAACTAAAAAACATGTGTTGTGTATATGAATCTCATCAATAGTTTATAATGAAACTTGACAAATCCTGAATGAGTATTGAAGTTGTGTAATCAGTATGACGGTAAGGAACCATTTGGATTGAGAAAGTAGGGTAGTTGTCAGGTGACCATTTGGAGCATAGAATAGATTTTGATTGGAGCATAGAACAAATAATAGGTGGATGGTTACAACTACACAGTTTTAGAGACAATGATATGTTTTATAATTGACATATCTCCTTTTTAATCTCGAAAGTATGGCTACTGATTGGAGCATTGAACAGATTTGATTGACTAAAATGTTTTGTATGAGTGATGAACGATTGTGTCTAATGCTGTAACCTTAACCTTCAAACTTTCATGCCAGATTTATGGTGCAAAAGTTTAAAACTAAAATCAAAAGAGATTGGCAGTTATGTAGAAAATTTGGTTTTTTTTTTTCTTCCTTTAAATTAGTGTTCATCTAAACACTATACTAGGGTTGTCAATGGGCCAGCCAAGTACTTTCAAAGATTTCAAAGGCACAACTCATCCTAAGATTTACCAATAGGGTATCAATATCACTCTAGCGAAGCTCATCTTCAAGGTTGCGGAATCCAAGAGTGAGGTCATCGTACAATTTCTTGAATTTGGCAACAAGAGCTTGCTCACCTTCTGCAGGATCTTCGAATTTCTGGGACCTAAATGAACAGATATAAAAGATGATTAATTAAGTTACCGCATCAGAGGTGATTTTCTCACTAATCTTTAGAAAGCATAAGAAATGCAGGCACCACAAACCCGTCAAGGCCTTCAACAAATGGCAATAAATTTTTTATAGAATTAAGCCAGGAACTGATTGTCATAGATCGTTTATGGGTTGTAAATAGATCATCTAAACTCTGTGGAGTCAAGGGTTGGTCTTGTCTCTCTGATGAATTTACTAAGGTTATTATACAGAGCTGGACAAGGCTCAAAGTTGCGGGAAGTTTACATTGGAAAAACCATAAGTCGATGCGGGACATTAAGGAAATTACATCGACAATTTAGAAAAGTTAGATAGTGTGGTTACTTACACCAGACGGTAGAATAGATCACCCAATCGGTGCTTTATAACACTGTATGTGATCTTCTGGCCTTCTGAGCCAGTACCTCTTTCCACTGCCTGCAATGTTACAGGATTGTCAAAATTAGCTCGCATTGTATAACTCAACAAACAGATTTTGCTATGACAACTTTGTCCAATTCTGTTTCATCAGACAAAACTCTGGCCAAGAAGATATTTAACAGTAACTGACACATAGCAGCTCATGAAAATATTAGAGAGATTGATCCAACAGACCTTTGCCAAAATGAATTAAATCGAAAAGATTGCTTGAAGAACCTTAAGTGAAAACACCTCCTACATCATCACTGGATAAAAAATTTACCTGATTTGCCAAAGTGTTGAAATAAATGATATTACGCATCTTCAGATCTTTTTAATCTCAAAATTTGTTTTGTTTTAGTGTTTTAGATAGTATCAGTATGACATACTAAGGGTACTTTAGTATTTTCTTAACAAAAAAAAATTAAAAATCCAAAGAAATTAGTGACAAATACATAGAATAGTTGTCATAGATTAGCAGGGTACTGAAGCTTCTTCCTTTTTTCATACATATATGGATTCCTTGTATACAAAATAAAGCACAAGAAAAACATATAGATCATACACAAATTTCACTTCACTGCTTATCCATCTCTCTTTTGCATTTTCAATTTCAAATTGTTTCATAATGTTCCATGTATTTTTCTTGTATTCAATTTGCAATTTTTGAATTACTAACTTCAACCACATCACCTGATGCATTAATAAGATTTTGGTGCACATGGATGAACCAATTTTCCCCAATCTTATTTTTAGCTAAATCTATTTTTTTGGAGAAATATCTTCATTTCTGAACTTGCCCACTATCCATCTAAACATGTTCCCCCTCAATACTCAATATTATGATTCATCACATCTCAACACAACAAACAAAACAATCCCAAATAATATCTTCTTCAACTTCAAAACAGATGTTAAAATCACATAAAATTCTATTCATATTTCTCCACTTTGTCCATACAGAATCCAGAAGGTCTCCTTCTCAATATCAACATTTCTTTTGAATAAGAAACAAAAAGTACAAAAGTAAACTACTCTTAGTCATCCATTATCCATCAGTATTTACAAAAGCCTTAATTAAGCTTTTGCATTTACAAACTCACACCCAAAATTCAGAATTTTAGACAACTAACTTAGAACAATATTTTTGTTTTAACTATAAGGAAAACAGAAGAAACTGCAGTGATGCTTAGGAATGGTGTTTGAATTGACAAAATATATAAGCCAATTAATAATACGGCATCATGTATTCATGGAACTGGGCATTTAGCTAACATATCATTATATAATAGTCTTGCATCTAGGTAAGCGCAAATATTTCCACTCTTACGCATAAAAAAGATCAATGAATCATATGATGTCAACCTTTGCTAATAACACTGCAAAAAACAAGCTGAAAATCTTACTGTCAATTCTTAAATGCTCAAAAGATAGACTTTCTTTTTGCCGTAGACTTCGATCAGCCTACAAGTCCAGAAGCAGATCATCTATATGATGATGGTGATGATGATGATGATGATGATGATGATGAAAGAAAACCAAAAATAAGTGTACATTGTTGAATTTCGAGTTCTGCTAAAGCTCAACAGGTCAAATATCAAGGCAGAAATAAAAGTAGGGTCACAGTATATAAACTGATAAAAAGAATGAAGATTGTTTGATTGAAGTTTATAACTTGAAAAAGTAGCTTCCAAGAATAGATTTGCATTTAAATTATAAGTTTTTAGATGATAGAATCCATCTTTGTATACAAAAGACTAATTTTGCATTAGGATTTTGGAATGACCCATTTTGTAGTAAAATATTTGTGTTATGTATGTAACTTGACTACAAAAGTAATTTACGATTGTCCTTGTGTCCTTCTTCGTTTGTTAACTACAATAATTTATTTTTGTTGTAAATATTTCTTCTTGGCTTTCTTAAACCTTGGTGATGAATATTTTAGGCATGGATAAATCATGGATTACAATGCCACGAACCTCACCTGCGTATGACCAAGGAGTTAGGAATTTCATTGAATTTGCCTTTCAACATGGTTCAATCAATGACATCATACTATGTCCATGTCCTTTATGTGGATTTAGTAAACATAAGACACGAGATGCTCGGTGTATGATCATCTAATTTGCAAATAGTTTTCGAAAGGATATACAATTTGGTGCCTTCATGGAGAGCTTCATCCACAACAAACAAATTATGTTTCAAGTAGCGTCGATGTTGCCTCACAACCCAATGTTGTTGCTGATGATCCGATTAGGGATATGGTTAATGATGCGTTTGGAGTACACGAACAACAGTTAGAAGAAGGCAACGAAGGGGTTAGACAAATCGATGAACCATCACCGAATGTGGAACAAACTAGGAATACAATGAATGAGTATTATGAGTTATCAAATGATGGTCAACAACCCCTTTATGAAGGATGTGTAAATTATTCAAAACTCTCTTTTATTTTGAAATTATATCACATCAAGTGTCTTTGTGGAATGAGCGACAAAGCAATGACGATGATTTTGGAGTTGCTACATGATGCGTTTCCAAATATAAAAATTTCAAGCTCTTTTTATGATGCAAAGAAAACCATCACGAAGCTTGGATTAAGCTATGACAAAATACATGCATGCCCGAATAATTGCATGCTTTATTGGGGTAATAAAGAAGATGAATAGAGAGAAATTTGTAGAGTTTGCAATGTTTCAAGATGGAAAGAGAAGAAGGGTGGCGGTGGCAGAGGTAAAAAAAAGATTCATGCTAAAGTGGTCAGATATTTTCCATTGCGGCCTCGATTACAACGGTTGTTTTGTCTTCAAAAACAACTAAGGATATGAGATGGCACAGCTTGGATACCAACAATGATGGGCTACTTAGACATCCAAGAGATTCTGAAGCATGGAAAAAGTTTGATTCGGTAAACAGTTGGTTCGCAGCAGACCCCCGAAATGTGCGCCTTGCATTAGCTACAGATGGATTTAATCCTCATGGCAATATGAGTCAAAATTATAGTTTTTGGCCTATTCTTCTTATCCCATACAATATGCCACCGTGGGTGCGCATGAAACAAACATCTTTTATCATTTCAACAATTATTCCTGGTAAACATATGACAGGAATGATATAGATGTATACTTACAACCTCTAATAAGGGAGTTTAAAGAGTTGTGGTATGATGGCATTGATACATATGATTCTTATGAGCATGAAATATTCAAGATGCATGTTGCTTTGATGTGGACAATTAGTGATTACCCTGGTTTAGGAAATCTATCCGGGTGGAATGTTTATACCGGGCGTGCTTGTGTACATTGGAACTACTCCTCAGAGCCGTCTCATTTGAGACATAGTAAGAAATGGTGTTTCATGGGCCATCGAAGCTTTCTTGATGGTGGCCTTAAATTTAGATTGAATAAGATCAGATTTAATGGAGAGAAAGAGCTACGCGAACCTCCGAGATTACTATCGTGCACGTAGATTTTTTCAACAATGTGTTAAGGATATTAATGTCACATTCGGTCGGTCCGTTGATAATCAGGTTAGGGGGAAAAGAAGGCACAGTGCAAGTACTACTCTACAAGGGCCACAACAATGGAAGAAAAAAAGTATATTCTTTGAGCTTCCCTATTGGGAGTATAATTTATTGCGTCACAATTTAGATGTGATGCATATAGAGAAGAATGTGTGTGATAATGTCATGCGCCTCTACATGTTGGGGCCATTGTTGCGGCTGTTCTACACCGTCATTAACTATCTATTGGAAATAACGGCGGTTATACCGGCAGTTTACAAAAACCGCCGGTAAATGTTCTCGCGTCGCTCGTCATAGCAGCGATTTTGAAACCGCCGCTTGATGCATTTAGCTGCGGTTATAACCACCGCTAAATGCATTTAAAACGGCCGCTAAATACCACCTTTCTTGTAGTGGGCGCGTTTGTATGTAGGGTTAAACGCTATGGTTAATCACAGGAGAGGGCCTGGATTCTCTACAACAACTTTTCCCTCTCACTTTCTGTTTACATGGGCTAGTTGTCACTTCCCTCTGACATATCTCCGGAGGCTGATTGATAGTAACACATCCACCATCCCAGGATTTTTGAGGATACCAGAAATTCTGCATTACATGAATGCCTCTCCCACACCATTTAATCGCCCTTCAATTGTGAGGACATTCATTAGGAAAGAAGAAAGTTTTGCGTGCCGTACTTTCCCCTTTTTATACCACAATGATCAGATAGTGCGGGATTCCAAGCATTCTGCGGGACATGAGGTGTTAGATTCTTACACCATGGAGTATGTGAAGTGCCTTCGTTGCGGCGTCCTCCCTCTACGTTATGCCGGGAATTTTCATGTAGAGCTCTACAATCCTCACCAATTTGGGCGCCAGTTTGGCTACGACCAGCACATTCCCAAATATATAAATGTTCCCAGGCATGCCTCTTCTCTTGGGGTTCTCCCAGGTTATTGGCTACATCTTTCTCGGGAAAGGACCTCTAGCTCATTCTATATTCCTAATCATGATAGGAGTGAGAAACTTATCCTGCTTTATGCGCAGAAGTGGTTCAGAAACGTCCAATCTCTATTCAATCAGGACGTTGCATCACTGACTCGGGAGGATCAGAGTGATAAAGGGGTTATCACAAGAAATACAGATCGAGGTCAATCTTCAAGAAAACCACTATCATCTATGAAAGTATTTTCCTTGATCGTAAACGGAATCGTTCTCCTGCGGACTCTCCCGTTCCAGCACAGCGGCGATAAGCTCAAGGTATGCCTCCTTTTTTTTAATTCAGAAATTAATATTTTGAAAAATTAAAATTTAAGACTTTCCTGAACATTCAGAAAAATTTTATTCAGATTTTTTTTTTTTAAAATATAGGGGTTAATGTGTTTCCCTCAAGAAGCACATTCAATTGTGCATGACCGATCTGCCCCCAACAAGGAGCCGGACGTTTCATCGTAGACAAACACATGCCTCTTTATTTCATTAAATGAGTTTAATACAAAAATACATGAAAATTAATGTTTTGCCTCGGGAAGTATATTTAATCGTACATGACTAGTCTACCCCTATAAGGGACCAGACGTTCCGTCATAGGCGAACATTTTATATTACACATAATATTTCTTCAAAAAACGACCATTAATGGGTGGCATTGGTCTTTCTCCGTTAGCATCAATAAGTTGGTGCGCCCCTCCTTCGTAGACAATCTCTACGACATACGGACCTTCCCAGTTTGCTTTGAACTTGCCCCCGACCCGTTTATTGGTGATAATAGGTCTTCTTAGGACAAGAACCGTTTCTCCTTTGGTAAAAGTCCTAAACCGAGCCAATTTGTTGTAGGCCTGAGACATCTTGGCCTTGTAGACTTCGAGATTCTGTTGTGCTCCCATCATTTTCTCGTCAAGAGAGTCCAACTTATCCAAGCGAAGCCGAATATTATCTTCATTTGAAATTTCATTTTGCACTGCCATTCTCAATGAGGGTATTTGGATTTCGAGGGGTAGGACCGCTTCAGTTCCAAATACTAGAGAATATGGTGTACATTGTGTTGGAGTTCTATAGGTGGTGCGATAGGCCCACAACATCTCCGGGAGTCTCTCGTGCCAGTCCTTTTTATTTTTGGACACAGCTTTCTTCAATAGCTTTGAGAGGGTCTCATTCAATGCTTCTGCCAACCCATTTGCTTTGGCATTATAGATGGAGGTATATATCCAATCTATTTTGTGGTGCTGCGCAAATCTCCCAACTTTGAAGCTTCTGAATCCAGAGCTATTATCTAAAATAATTCTCCTTGGAGTCCCGAATCTGTATAAGATGTTCTCCCTGAAGAATTTAATGATATTTTCAGTCTTCACTTCTCTCAGCAGAATAGCTTCTGCCCATCTAGAGAAGTAGTCTGTTGCAGCCAATATGAATAAATGTCCCAAAGATGATGGAGGCTCAATGGGACCGACTACATCTGTTCCCCATATCTCAAAGGGCCATGAAGAGACTGTGGGGTGTAGAGGATTTGGGTGTTGGTGGATGAAATCACCATGTATTTGGCATAGATGGCATCTTCTAGCATAATCGATGCAATCTTTGACCATAGTTGGCCAATAATATCCTAAGCGCTTGATCTTAAGTCGCATCTTGGGTCTAGACTGGTGTGCACCACATATTCCGGAGTGTACATCATGCATAACTTCTTGAATTTCTTCATATGAAAGGCATCGCAGGAGTAACTGATAGTACGACCTGCGGTATAGTATATCATTTATGAGGGTGAATCTTAGGGCTCTTCGTTTTATCTGAAGACCTTCCGATTTGTCCTCTGGGAGTTTATCATATTTCAAATATTCTATGAATGGTTGTCTCCAATCTTCCTCTGGCATTTAGAGGGTGAAGACTTCCACTTTGCCCCCAGCACTTTCCTCTTCGACATCATCAAGTATCGTACTTATGGGCCTTCTATTTCTTATGGTTATATGGATTTTTTCATAGTTCAGATTCGCCAGCTCCTTTGCTACTTTTGCCAAAGAATCAACTTCTCCATTTTCTGATCTTAAAACCCTCCTCAACTGTACTTGGAGGATTTTCTTCATCAGATCTTTGACCTTCTTATGATATTTAAGAAGTTCAGGTTTATATATCTTGTAGTCTCCTTTGACTTGCTTGATAATGAGTTGTGAGTCTCCAAATATATGAATGTGTTGGATTCCCATTTTGATCACCAATTCTAAACCAGCTATAAGAGTTTCATATTCTGCCTCATTGTTTGTGCATGGCTCCATAAGGGAGAGAGCATATCTGAGAATTCCCCCTTCCGGTGTGACGAACACAAGTCCTATCCCAGCTTTAATTTGGGGAATTGTAGACATAAGTGCCGGCTTTATAGATGACACTTCATCAAAGTATAGTCGCCACCTTGCTTCTTCCACTGTTAATGTCTCTTTATCAGGGAGATCATAATTAAGTGGTGAATCATCAGGGAGAGGATGTGCCGCTAGGAAGTCTGCCAACGCCTGCCCTTTAATAGCCTTCTGTGGAGTGTATGTAATATCAAATTCCATCAGAATCAGCGCACACTTTGCAAGTCTTCCCGTAAGCAATGACCTCGTCATAAGATATTTGAGTCGATCAATTTTTGATATGAGTATGACTTTATGTGCTAGCAAGTAGTGTCTCAACTTCTTGACTGCGAATACTAGAGCTAGACAATGCTTTTCAATTGGTGTATATTTACTCTCAGCGCCTATCAACATCCTGCTGATGTAATATAATGCATTTTCCTTGCCTTCTTCATTGTTTTGGGCCAGCATAGCTCCTAATGACCCTTCCAATGCAGCGGTATATAGGATAAGTGGCTTTTCATGTATCGGGGCTGCCAGTACTGGTGGATTCAGCAAGTACTGCTTGATATCTTCGAAAGCCCTCTGACATTCATAATCCCATTTGAAAGGCATATTTTTCTTGACCAGCTTGGAGAAGGGCTTGCATCTTCCAGAGAGGTTGGAGATGAATATTCTGATATACGCCAAACGCCCTTGAAAAGACCGCAATTGCTTCAGCATCTGAGGAGGTGGCATTTCCAAGATTGCTTTTATCTTGGAGGGGTCTATCTCTATTCCCCGGTATCTTACTATGAAGCCTAAAAACATTCCAGATAGGACTCCAAAAGCACACTTCATGGGGTTCATTTTCAACTTGTATTCTCTGAGGCGTGTGAAAACTGTCCTCAGATCATTAAGATGCTTGTCTTTGGAATTTGTCTTGACCACAAGATCGTCCACATAGCATTCGATGACTTTGTGAATTAGGTCATCAAATATTCTGGTCATGGCTCTTTGATATGTTGCCCCTGCATTCTTCAGACCAAATGGCATTACTCTGTAACAGTATATGCCCATGGGTGTCCGGAAGGCTGTATGTTTTTCATCATCTGGATGCATTTTGATTTGGTTATATCTAGAGTACCCATCCATAAAGGAGAACATCTCGTACCCTGAGGTATTGTCGATCATGATCTCCATAACAGGTAGGGGAAAGTCATCTTTGGGACATGTTTTGTTCAAGTCTATGAAATCTACGCATATCTGTATCTGCCTATTCTTTTTCTTCACAGGCACTATGCTGGCTACCCAATCAGGGTATTTCTCCTCTCTAATGAAATTTGCTTCAATCAGCTTCTTTGTTTCTTCTATCACCCTTTCTTCAAGGTCAAATTTCATCTTTCTTGGTGCTTGCTTGACTGGTGCAACACTAGGGTCGATAGCTAACCTGTGAATGGCTACCTCATTGTCCAGCCCTGGCATTTCATTATAATTTCAGGCAAAGCAGTCGATATGCTCCTTCAAAAGGGCCTTGAATGATGCCTTTTCTTCTTCTGATAGCTGTGTGCTTAGGAAGGTCGGCCTCAGGTCTTCATCGCTTCCCAAGTTGACTTTAACTAGCTCGTCAATTGTCGCTTGCCCCCGGTCTTCTAGTTCGAGTGGCGCACTTTTCATTTTAATTTCTTCTTCCTCCTAGGACGTTGTCATGTAACATGAATGCTTGGAAGATTTAGAGTAGCCTATCCCTCTCTTCTCCACATGTGCAGGGTTCCACAGCCAATGAAAGTTCTGATATAACTTCCTTGACCATTTCATCTTGCCCCCATACCTCTCGACTATTATCTTGAGCTTGTCGGGGTAACAGCTGGGGAAGTTTATGAGTTGCATTTCATCATCTTCTAATTCTTCAATATTTATGATATCATCATTTGAAATTTCAATGTTTTTGGCTTCATAGAAGAGGATGCCTCTCTCCTTCTTATGTCAAGCTGGGACATAGAATGTCTTCAACTGCTCTACGGTGTCAACATTCAGATCGTCTAAGGATTTGTAGAGCCCATCAGGAATCCTTGTGATGTGGAATGTGCTTTCTTGGGTGGACCCTTTAGCTTGGCCTTTGCTTTGGTGTGTGTCTTCATCACTTTCGTCTGCTGAGGACTCAGTGTCACTACCAAAGTGAGGAAATGTTGAAGCTTTCTCTTTGGAGACAGAAGTGGACTTGGGTATCTTCACCAGAGATTCTACCTTTGGTCCTGGGAATTTGCCCCCTTTTGATGGCTTAAGGTAATATCTCGCATCTTCATAATGGACTTCATGGATACCAAAGGGTTGGATCTCTCCATCAATCCTGAATTCTTTCCCATCCACCATGTACTTCACACATTGATGAAGTGTTGAAGGGACCATTTGATTTTCATAGATCCATGGCCTCCCCAATAGGGCTTTGTATGAGGCATCTACGTCGATCACATGAAATTTCACATAAGATGTCATCTTTCCAAATTTGATTGGGAGAGTGATGGACCCCAATGCCTTTTGGCTATGCTGATTGAAGACTTGAATGATAATCTTCTCCGGGGATAAGTGGCATATTTCAAGGGCCAATGCTCAGAGAGTGTTGAGGGTCATTAGGTTCACCGAGGACCCTGGGTCAATCAAAACTCGGTTGATTCTTATCCCATCACAGTAACCCGTCACATATAATGGTCTATTGTGTTCTGTAGTCCCAAGCAACAAATCTTCATCCGTGAAGGACACTGAAGGTGTATAAAATGCATAAAGGACCTCTTTCATGTTGACTTTGGCAAAGTAGGCCTGATACTCCTCAAGATTTATTAGAGATTCTTTAACTTCAGCTGACATCATCATTGCGTCATACATACTAATAAGTGCTGGGACTTTCTTCAAGTGTGCTAAAATATTGTAATTCGGTTTCTTTGAAGGCTTCTTTGGTGAAAGGTTTCCTTCTTCAATCACATTTCCTTTGTTTTTGTCATGGGAGTTGGATGCCTGTCTTGGCTGAAGTACCTTCCCAGCTCTAAGCTGCATTTGATGCATGCACATGATATGGAATTTCATCTCCTTCATTATCTTCTTCATCTGGGAAGTTCAATTCATCCTCAGAATCTTCTTGAGAAGTTATAGCCCTGCATTCACCTTTTTCCTCAAAATAGTCATCAGTGAGTGTCAAATTTCCCTTGGAAACTTGTTTTTGTAACCATTTTTGGAAATTCTGGTACTCCTCTATGGTGTGTCCCACGAGTCGGTGATATGGATAGTAGTTTGGATGACTATCATGATGCATCAAGCACGACCTTTTAGGGTTAGGTAGTTCCAGTCCCATTTCCATGGCTTGATCAAAAAGCTCCTTCCTCTTACTCTTCTTAATCTTGATGCTTTGGAGAACAGACTTCCCCTTATCATTGGTTGCTTTTGCTGGAGGCGAAGACTCCACGACCTCTGAAACAAAATTTTGCCCTGATGCTTCTGGAGGGTATGTCCCGGACTCGTCCCACTCAGCATCTTTAATATGCAGTTGTAGTAGCCTGTTTGCTGATTCCTCTGTTACTCTTTGAATAAATGCGGGGATTTCCTTAGCAGGCATCGTCTTCCTCAATCCCCTATATTTTGGTGTCTTTGGGGTACAGTATAGTCTCTTTGGCCTTCTGGTTGGTGTGGCTCCAAGAGTCTGGCGTTCGCCTTCTTCACCCTTTCCCTGAATGCCAACATCTTCTTTTGCTTTTTGCTGATATAGGGTCGGCCTTGACGATCGTACGATTCTTCTAACTTAGAGAAGCTATCATCATCATAATCATCTGGGATATACAAAGGGTATTCTGCTCCAGAAATAACCTTGCAAGTTTCCAACTGTATATGTTCATCATCTTCATTAATTAATTCCCCGAGTAATTCTTCGACCTCCTTGGGAAAATAGTCTTTGAGAGTAATCAAGGCCCTTTCTTTCTGCTCATATTCATCGAGGGACTCGATATACTCTTCTATGATAGACTTCTTGTGCTTTGATTGTTCGCGTTTCTTGTTCTTCTTCTTGTTCTTCTTCTTTGATTGTTTTATTGGGAGTCCTTTAGGGGGTTATTGGGAACGTCTCCATGTAATCCCTGGGAGCTCAGCCAACTTCTGCAACATCTTCTATGACTTCTTGGATATGAATACTTCCCACAATCCTTCTGGAACAGCAGGGGGCCTATCATCTATTACTGACGGGAGTATTACTTTGTTGCCCACTACTATGACTTCCCCTTGAGATGATTCCTCATGGTCTAGGGTGGTCACATAGTAGATATGTTTAGCTGGTTGCTCCAACAAAACATTTTTCGAGAGTGTAATCTTGCCTTCTCGATATTGTCGTTCAACCCAATCCTTGAAAACATAACAGTCTTCAATTGTGTGTCCCAACACTCTATGGTATGGGCAGTAACTAGGATGATCCTTCTTGTTCTGCTCTTCTGGCCTTTTGCATTCAGGCAGTTGCAGACCTTCTTTCACAACATCTTTAAAGATTTTCAATACCTTATCTCTCCTGAAAGAATACTTCTTATTCATCCTTTCTTTCGAAGAGGGAATAGGCTTTGATTCATTACTAGCTGCACCTAAGGTGGGTGGCTTGACTTGTTCTGGCTGATGGGATTCCGCAACAGTTTTTCCTTTATCAATGTTGAAGGTTGTAGCAGTATACTTGACACCTTCAGTCCTTTTAGGCTTTTCTCTGTTATTCCTTGGAGCTTGAAAATTGGAGAATATCTTTGGGCTTGTCCTTTCTAACTTCTTTGTTTGTGAAATCAACTCCTGGAATGTAGTAATACTGGATGTACTCAGAAAGGGTGCCATCCAACTATCGATATTCCCGACCAATAAACCCACCGCCTGTGGCTAATCAAGGGGTTGTTCACATTTGTTGCTCAGGTTTCTCCATCTCATAATATAGTCCACCACTTTTTCATCTTTATTTTAACGAGTGGCTGCGAGGTCGGCGATTGTGATTTTGTCACTTATGCCCCCAAACCGTACCCGAAATGCATCTTTCAGTTGTTGCCAAGTTTGAATTGACTCAGGTTGCAAGCTGGCATACCACTTAAATGACACTCTTGTAAGACTTGCAGAAAACTGTCTGAGAATGAGTGAAGGCTTTGCGCTTGTATCTCCACAGGCTGCCACAAAATGAGCCAAGTGTTGATCAGGGTTGCCAATCCCGCCAAACTGTTTAAATTTAGGTACATTATACCCTATGGGATAGGGTACCAGGTCATGATAACTGGGATAAGGTTTGTCTCCATTGACCTTTATCTCCTTCCCTTTAGCTTGCTTCAATTCAGCTGCCACCATCTACTGTATCTCTTCCCGAGTCATTGCAACCGACTGCTTTGGAATAGGAGCATATGAGGTTCCCTCTTGCTCTCTTGGCCTAGGGATTTCTCTTATAGGTGCATATGAAATTCCCTTTTGCTCTCCTGGCCTAGGGTTTTCTCTTGGTTGTGGGTTTGGACTTTTCGGCCTCTGTGCTTTTTGACTTTCCATTAAGGCAGCCATTTGTCTCTGCATCTTCACCGTTGACTCCATCAACATCATCATGTTTTCATTGAGCCATTGATATTCAGCTTCCCGATTTTCCATTTGTCAGAGTCTCTCCATTTGCTGGACTCTCCTTTTATTATCATCCAAATTATAAACAAAGGCAGGTTCATCCTCCGCTTCTTCATTTTGGGGGTCTGCTTCCTTGTAATTCGTTGGCATGCGAAATACTGGAAGGCTCCTTGTTCTCTAACCCTCATGTGGCATCTGGCTTGAACCTTTATCTCCAACCCCACTGTGAGAGCCTGTGGCCCTTCTACGAGACCTTGTGAACACCCCTGGTTGTTCTGGTTCGGGTGCTAGATCTCCTTGGGCTTCAGTAACCATCCCGACCGTGTGTACTTCTACGTCCATATCAGACATTAGACATGGGCACGGGCCGGTTAACCGGGCCCGGGGAAACCCGCTGTTAGGGCCGGCCAAATCCGGTCCGGGCAAGCCCGAACCATTGTGGCCAACCAGCCGGGCGGGTTGACCAGCCGGACCCGTCAGTCACGGGTCACCTTCGGGTGACCCGTAACCGGCCGAACCCGCGATATAGAGCCGTGGTAGAGCCCAACCCGCCGGTTTTTTTTTTTAAAATTTTTTTTTGAATTGTTTAAAATATACAAAATATACATTAAAAATTGAAAAAAATAGCAAAAAAGGTAAAAAAAAAATGTAAAAAAAAAACTATGATATTTTGATATAAAAATATAATGAGAAAAAAATGTAAAACATTGAAAACTATAAAATTCATAATAAAATCTAAATTGTATAATA
Organism: Dioscorea zingiberensis; assembly: GCA_026586065.1. NCBI lineage: Eukaryota > Viridiplantae > Streptophyta > Magnoliopsida > Dioscoreales > Dioscoreaceae > Dioscorea > Dioscorea zingiberensis. Next base: position 31,277,738 of record CM048820.1, on the reverse strand, counting down.
TATATTTAAAAATATGAAAAAATGAAAAAAAAAACAAACCTATGCTTTTATGTATAGAAATTAGAAATAGAATGAGAAAATGTAAAAAAAATTTGAAAACTATGATATATGATAATCATAGATTCATAATTTCATACTATCTATCATAGACTCATGGTATCATAGATTCATAGTTGTTCATAATATCATGGTTTTCATTTTTTTGTTTTAAAATAAAATGTAATTTGAAAATTATCAAAAAAATGTAATTTAATGATATTATGATTATAATATGATATATAGAAATAGAATGCAAAAATGGAAAAAAAATGTAAAAAAAAAAATATGACATTATAATTACGGCTTGCACTTAATTCCTTTACCTATCGAATTAAGTTGCCTACGTATCCTCTTGGGTGTAAGAGGAATCAAAGCCAACGTAGTTCTCTTATCTTAAACTAGAGTCTGGACTGGAGTTATCACCCACTTACCTATTCATCGGTCAGTTACGGCTCTTGCTTTCGATGTCGGGGGCCGTTGTTGTGCTCATCATGTTATCGGTGAAGAAGAAGTCACTCGCTTCTGGACTTCCAAGTTCTGCTTCTTGTTGTCATCGTTGTGCACGCTTCCAATCATCTGTGCAAACTTGAATTTCAATGTTTGGTGGTGACAACTGTTAACGTGTTGAATCCAGCATGTTTCCACTTGCACTGAAAGTCTGCTCGCACGCTACTGTAGACATAGGCACGCAAAAATATCCTTTACAAGTAATGAAAGAATAGGATACGGATTTCCATTACCTTGCCACCAATGAAGAATGTCAAAAATCATATCTACATTCACGTCCTCAGAGAACCAGAAGGTGGTATTCAAATACAGGTCGACCTCTGTGTATTGAGAACCCCTAGGCTTCTTCTTCGCTTGCCTTTGTCGAAATGAATCTCCCCCACTACTGCTGGACTGTCCTACTACCTTAGTTACAACCTGTGGAACTATATGACTATAACGAGAGCAATAGCTCTCATACTGTTCAACGAGTTGTAACTTAACTTCACTAACAATTACACTAACATCCGTAAAACTGTCAGAATCCGGTTCATACCATTGAGAGTCTAACTCACTCATGACCCATTGTTGACTATCTTGACCTCCATTAAACCCTAAGAACTTGTAATAAGCTTTGCATTTAAACCTTCTAATTTTTGCCTAGGATCTAAAGCAAATGCAACTAAAGCAATAGGAGGTATATTTCTATAATAGCTCAACCACTTTGCCTTCATCTCTAGAAGGCCTGTAACCAATTGAGCATCTAATCTAAAGTTCCACATTTGTTCAGCAATATCAACAGCACCATACAAGAATAAATGTGCTGTGGGAAAATAAACTTGCGAAAATAAATTTGTACATGTATTAAACACAGAAAGCAATTCCATAACTCTAGTAGCAATATTCCATTGGTATTCAAATAAACTAAAATTAGGCAAAGCTTCATTAACAAAAGCAGTCAACAATGTCTTATAAGGAATGTCGCATTAAGAAGCCTATAAGTAGAGTTCCAACTAGTTTTAACGTCTTTTGGGAATTTTTTAGGCCTCATGTTATTTTCTTTACAATAACGACCCCATTGTTTCATCAATGTCATGTTCCTTCCTATATATGATACTATATCCCTAATCGGTCCTACAAATTGTTTTAGTGACTCTAATCCGGTTTGTACACATAAGTTCAATACATGACAAGCACATCTAATATGAAAATATTTGCCCCGCATGAAGGCCTCAAATATTCTTCCAAAGGTCTAATCGAGGCCGTATTAGCAGAGGCATTATCAAATGAAATTGAAAAAATTCTAAAACTCAAACCATATTCTTCGATGATCCCACGAATCATCCTATAAATATTATCGGCGGTATGAGACTCGTTGAATACCCTAAAAGCAATGACTCGCTTTTGGATATTCCACGAGTCATCAATCGGCGGTAAGATCGTTCTTTGAATCGTCCTCCTTGATACCTTTTTGTATGCCGGTTGCAACGTCTCATGATGCACTCTTGCACTTGGCAACGCTCCGCAAAGTTGAATGGCAAGTGCTCCACAGAAATCGTCTCCGCGATTTTATCCCTATACCTCGGTTGAGAAAATGTAAATAAAGAAGAGTGGGAACCCGTACCTTCGTCTACGGCGAATCGAATTTGAGATTGATTTCGAGGATTTCCTACTTTGTCCGGATGCTTCTTCTCCATATGTCTAGCAAATGTGCCATACCCTCCTCCCTTGCTATGCTTAAATTCGGAAGTACAATACTTACATTTAGCATGAGTTACGTTGCCATCATTGTCATACACTTTTGTAAAATGGACTTTAAAAATATCGGATTTTGAAGTTGTTTCCGAAGTGGGATTTGTTCCTCCTCCAGTTTCTGAGGGCGCAGTGGACGGTGTCGGTGCATCGCCATCGGCTACACCTTCGTACTCTTCTTGCCATTCATTGCTCTCTTGAGTAGGCAAGGAGGCCGAACCGACAATGCCTTTTCCCCTCGAGCTTCCACCACCACGTGATGCCATTTCTCTTGAGTAAGCCGAAGTGCCGAACCCCGATCCAATGAAGGGAATTGTTGAGGGCCTTGTTGAGAGTCTTGAGACTTGAGAGAAATATAAAAATTAGGAGAGAATAGAGTTTGATGTGAGTGAAAAATGATATTGAAGGAGAGGAGGAGTATATATAAAGATTAAAATAATTAAAAGAAAAAAAAATTAAACAAAAATAAAAAATAAAAAACCAACGGTACGTGTAGCGTTGGTGTGTAGAGAGACGAGAACTCTCGTCTCTTTGTCTCCATTAAGTGTAGCCGTTGGCGCTGAGCCAAGCTACATTGATAAATTTTTTAATTAAAAAATTAATAAACCCGGTTCAACCGGTGACCCGTGAGTCAACCCGTCTGACGGCGGGTTGACCCCGGGCCGGTTCAAATATATGGACCGTAAGGCCCGCTCTTTGTGGCGGGCGGTTCTGCCTTCACCCGGCCGCCCGGTCGGTTGACCCGCGGGTTTTCGGGCGGTTAGGGCCGAAACCGGCCCGTGCCCCCCCTCTATCAGACATCTCTTCATTCTTCATTTCTCTCCTCCATTGAAACTTCGAGCGGAGGTCTTAGCTTGATTCTGTACAGAAGCTATTCGATCAAACACCGTCTTCCGTGTATTTGATATTAACTGCTTCTTCTTTTAGTAGAACTCCTTCGGCGTCATCTTCTCCGACTGCAGCTTCTTTGACGCTGTGTAAGTCTTGTAGAGGTTTTTGTTGAAGGAGTCCTTATGGTGGGACTTTGGGGGCCTGCCACCTTTATTTTCATTTGGTTAAGGTCGCAGCTCTGCAGTAGTTGAATTCTTCTTCACTAGCTTAAGCGGTTCAAATGAGTTGCTGAAGGAACCCATTTGGTTACTTTTGTGCCCTTGGAATGACACAAAATCCAGCTTCTGCTTTGGAATTTTGACTTTCCTTGGTGTGAGTCTTGAGAACACAAATTTTTTCCTGGGTGTATCCTCATTAGACTGGAATATCCCACTCTCCCGCCCCTTTGTGGTAACAGTGAAGGTGGGTTCATCATTATCATCATTCAGAGAGACTACCCTTTTAAGGTGGGACAGTCTTTTCAAAGCAGATATTCTTGGTGGTTCTTCATCAGCAATATCTTCGTCAGTCTTCGGGACGATCACGTTCGGACGACGACCCCTGAATGGGAGAAGTGGAACAGTAAGGTTCTCCTCCGTTGGTGAAGTCTTCCTCACGAACTCCACAGATTCAGAAATTGTGCTGAATCTTAATTTGGCTCCGGCAACCCCAGTGCTGAAGGTGCAGTTGGGCAGTCGGACTTCAGCTCCTTCTCCAAGGAAAATGGTAAGCTTTGGGCTTCCAGGTGCAACTGAGCTCTTGAATGCCATTTTGTCTGCAATAAGAAAAATAACAACGTTAGTTTTCTTTTACAGGATATAGGAACAATGCCTCTACTTGTACTTTTGCCTCAAAGATGGGAGGAGAAATATAGTCCCACCGGGCGTCCCAGAATTAGTGGGATCAAAAATACCCGCTTGGCATCGTGTCTCTAAAGTGACACCAGGCGATACATCGAATCACAAATGTCATATTTTTTTTATTTTGTGGGTTCTTCCGTTCCTAATAGAGGCAAGCCTCTATTATTAATTACCCCAGACAAAGTCTTGGAAACCTCCGATTAAGGGCAAAAGAGTACAAGTAGAGGCAATGAAAATAATTTATTTATTGCAGAACATAGCAATTTATTACATATGGATATATGTATTCATATCTTATTTATTTATTTATTTATTTATTTATTTATTTATTTATTTTTATGACGCCGCCTTGTATGCCTCGCCGCCGCCCTTTGAATTTATACTGCTATATTGCCGCCTAGTGCCTCGTTGCATGTTTCTCATTTCAAGACAGGTTGGGAGATGTGACTGCATTTGCTAACTTTGGCAAGAACCGCAAATCTGTACAGGCTGGTCTACCGAAAGTGATTTCACCATATATAGTTGGAAAGCCCTGGATGTCTAATTTCTAATGCCGCAAATTCCACCCCAATCGGAGTTTTCTAGCAAAAGTTATCAGTATTTGGATGAAGGGTAGTCAAGCTGGCAGAATCGCAGTAATTGACCTCTCTTTCTATTAAAATCTGTACCAACTGGGCCACCGAAGGGAGCTATACCATATATGGTTGGAAGGCTCCGGATGTCTAGTTTCCAACGTCGCAAACTTCACATCAATCGGAGTTTCCTATCAAAAGTTATTGAAATTTGAATAGATAGTGGTCAAACTTGTAAAAGTGCAGGAATTGGTCTTTTTCTCCATCAGAATCTGTACTGACTGGGCTACCAAAAGGAGCTGTACTATATATATTTGGAAAGCTCTAGATGTCTAGTTTCCAATGCCGCAAATTTCACCTCAATCAGAGTTTCCTATCAAAAGTTATTAGCATTTGAATAGATAGTGGTCAGGCTGGCAAAACTGCAGGCAGCAGCTTCAGCCTTTTCTCCCTTCATGTTTTCTTTATTTCTTGTTTTTGCAGCAAACAATCAGCAGCAGCAACACTCCTTGGGGTAGCACAGCAACACATCACCCATAATGGTAGCAGTGACTTCATTAAGGATTGCTGCAATACAGCTTTGAAGCAAAACAGCAACGGCAAGCAGTTTACAGTTTTCGCAGCAACAGCACGCAGCGCAGCCCAGACGCAACAATAGATCCCTTTTTTTTTTGCAACAACAATCAATTGAGAATTCACAATAGGATGCTTTTATATATTAGTAGCTTTATAATGTCATTCTTCCTATTTCTTCTGGATGTCCTTGATGTTCGTGAACAGGAGGAACAATTGAACAGTATCTCACATGAATATCTTTTAATCACGATTCACAACCATGTATTGTGAGATTGAAAGCCAATGGGTGCCCCTCTTTAACCATTGCACTTAATATGTTGGTATTGGATACTTGCAAATAGCTTGATTTTCACCACTTTGCCAACCTTCACACCAGGCTGCATTCATAGCATCTCATCCTAACATTTCATCGAACATCTCCCATTCACCACCAATATTTCACGGATTCACAACATTAAAAGCTGCTATGCTTTTGAATTACATGAAACTCCAACTAATTGCATCCATGGACGAAGTATAATCACATCCAATTTCTGTTTCACAAAGCGAAGTTACATTGTATTTATAGAGAGAGCTTCCCAGAATACATTTTAATATCCTTTTTCATACATTTCAAAGTCATCACATAACTTCTAAAAGAAAATACATTCATTTATGAACAATATAACTTTCCATCCTCTTCCATGAAGCTGCAGCTTTTTCACTTCCATCCTCTTCATATTCCTTCAACTTCAGCTATTTTTCACACATACACAATTTAAATCTTTTGAGAAAAGAAAGCTATTATATAGCTTATGCTCATTTTCCGAATTTCGGCAATAGCGGGCAGCAGGGAGACTATCATATAGTCTGTGCTTCGTCTCTGGCGATAAGGGCAGCAGGGAGGCTATCATATAGCCTATGCTTTTCTTTGTCAACAGTGAGCAGCAGGGAGGACATTATATGGCCTTTGCTTTCTTTCTCCGACAATAAGGGCAGCAGGGAGGCTATCATATAGCCTTTGCGTCTTTCCTCCTCCGTTGATGATAAGCAGCAGCAGCAAGGAGGTGGTGTTGTGACCTGCTCGCAGCTGGCAGTGCTATGCACTGTTTGGCTGTTGGCAGATTTACTTGCATGGATCTTGTATGATAGGTAGGCGAAAGGCGGCGTTATCCTCTACTACCGATTAGCGGCGCTATCGCTACTCTGGCGTAAGCTGGGCGTTGTTGGCCTTGGTAGGGCGTGGTAGAGGCTGCGGTGTAGAAGCTGGCGGCCTTGGCTGTCTTGTGGCGGCTAAGCAGCTGAAGCCTTCTTGTAATTTGCGCGTGTGTGCTTTCTTGGTGTGAAGGCGTGGCCTGGAGTCTTGGGGAGTCTTGTGTAGAGCCTTGGCTGCAGCTTGTGGCTGCGTTAGGCTTGGCCTTGAGGAGTGAGCTGGTCTGTGAGGCTACTGCAGCCTTAAGATGGCCCGTGAGAGTTAGGCACAAAGGCCGGGCTATTCTTTGGGGGTTCTTGTGAGGCGTTGGGGCCGCGCAGCACCTTTGTCTTGGAGGAGCAACAGGTGGCGGTGAGGCGAAGCCGGGCAGCGCTATGCATTGCTCGCGGCTGGGCTGGTGGGCGGAGGCGACGAAGATGAAGAACCCTCTTTCTTTTTTTGTTAGATCTAAATGGCCATAGAAAGAGAGGAAGAAAATGTCTACCTTTTTTTTATCTTTTTTTTTTCTTTCTCTTTGATTTCCTTCTCTCTTTCTTTTCATTCTCCCTGATTTAAAGCCCCTTTTTTTTTCCCTTTTTCTTCTTATCTCCATGTCCGTGAAATCCCAACCCATTCGATAAGACCGAATCCCAGTTTGAATTTTAAATTAATTAATTAATTAATTAATCAATTTATATATATATATATATATATATATATATATATATATATATATATATATATATATATATAAAATTGGGATTGGTATTTTTTTTGGCTACTTGGGAATTCGGCTTGCCTCGAGATATGTGTTCTCAGGATTTGAAATTGCCTCGAGATATGTTCTCAGGGGCAATTTTGGAATTTGCGTCCTAAGTCAATTAAGATAAGGACATATTTAAATTTTAATTCTAAATATATCAGATTAAGATATATTTGAATTCTATATTCTTTTTATTTGGATTAGGATTTGTGTTCTATTGGGGCATGTGTTATATATTTTATATATAAACATACTCTACTATGACTTTTATTTGAATATGACTCCCGGTGTGTAACCGGTTATGCTATTCATATGAACCTTATTTGGAGTACATACTTCTTGATTTCAGGCTTAATTTGCATAGCTTGTGGGATGGGTGCACCCTCGGCCCAGCTGGTGTGACATCTGTCTCATTAGCGAGATGGGTGTTACACCCTCTAATGTGGAATTTGATCCAATTAAGTCTGCCGCTCGACACCGTCAACCTTGCCGTTGAATTTTTGATGATGTGGCTTTTGTAACTATTAAAATAATAATAAAATATTATTATCTTTCATATGGGATCCGGATCCAATGCGGATCCGGGTTGAAACCCGTCATCCTATCGGGTCCCACTTATTAAACCTCTCTCTCCCTTCTCCCCTCTCCCGCCATTCTTGTCTTCCAGCCACCACCTCCACGCAGTAACGGTGACAAAATTAAGGCATCGCAAATCGACAGACCTCTTTCAACTTGCGGCCACCGCAGCAAGATCGTCGCTCGCCGACTCCGACCAATAGCACCTGAGAGCCAAAAGAGCCACTACCATATCACCATTTGAGACCCCTTCAACTCGGGCAACCCATTAGGTTTGAATTTATTTTCTGTCCTTTTTGTTTCAGTTTGTTTTTAATGAGTCCTTCATTTAGTTGCATGCTTGTAGCTTTTAATGAGTTTGAGTCTTTAAGCTAGTAGCTTTATTCACACATTTGATCATTTCTGTCCTTTTTCATGACTGTGGCTTTTAATGAGTTTGATTCTTTAAATTTTGATTGCACACTTGCAGAAATGATCAATAAATGATCTTTGGACTGTTATATCGAATGTTGTTTTTTAATGGGGTAAAGCCATTTTTGGTCCCTGAAAAGGGGACCAATGTTCATTTCCATCCCAAAATTCAAAATTTGTTCAATATGGTCCCTATGTATTGCATTTTTTGACATTTTGGGTCCCTATATATTTCGTATTTTGGCATTTTTGGTCCCTATTGCAGGCGTGGTGGTTATGTGGAATACCAATGAAATGCATATAATCATTTTATTTTTATGTTTAGGTTGTTATTTTGCTAATGTGGAGTGATAAGTAGCAGTATATGCTGATGTGGACCGTATTGAACAAATTTTAAGTTTTTGGGATGGAAATGAACATTGGCCCTGTTTTCAGGGACCAAAAATGGCTTTAACCCTTTTTTTAATTTTAAAGAATCCCCAAACTTAAGAGGGAGAGAATGATATTTTTGAAATGCTGATTTGGTGAACCAATATAAGGGAAATATGTTATATTAAGAGAAAATAACATGTTATTAGGTTTGAATTTGATTATTTAGCATTATTTAGCATTATTTTTCTTGCCTTTTTTGTTTGAATGTGATTTCAATGCTTTTTTTTTTATTTCATTGATATTCTATGATATTTAAGTTCTATGATTAGTGTTCTTTGATATTAAAGTCCAATAATTGATGTGTTGTGATATTAGTTTAGCATTGTGATATCTCAGATCATTGACTTATTTTTATTAACTTGTTTTATTGACTTATTTGCACTGACTTTAATTTTGTGATTGACTTATTTTCACTAACTTAAGTTATGTGATTGAATTATTTTCAATGAATTTTGTTCTGTGATTAACTTATTTTTATTGACTTATTTTCAATGACTTAAGTTCTGTCATTGACTTAAATTTTATGATTAACTTATTTTCATTGGCTTAAGTTTAAGGATTAATTACACTTTTTGTCCCTGAAAATGGTGTCATTGTTCACTTTTATCCTTGTATTTTAAAAATATTCAATACAGTCCTTGTGTATTAGGAAATTTTGTTCTTTTCGTCCCTGAAAATGATGTCATTGTTCACTTTTATCCTTGTATTTTTTAAAAATGTTCAATACAGTCCTTGTGTATTGCGTATTCTGTTCTATTTTGGTCCCTAACATTGTATTGCGCATTACACAAGGACCGTATTGAACATTTTTAAAATACAAGGATAAAAGTGAATAATGACACCATTTTCAGGGACGAAAAGTGTAATTAATCCTAAGTTTAACAACCTGTGACCACAACTAACTTACTTCCATTGTTTTAAGTTTATCAATCTGTGATATATGTGATTGATTTTCTTGTGATTGATGTTTTGTTTTTATCAATACAAGAATTGATGTTCTGTTTTTATCCATGTGACTTAGGTCAGAGTTTGTTTTTTTGCTATACAACAAAGAATGTCTAATTGGTGGGAATACACTGTCAAATATCATCATGGAGGGTCATTGGTAAGAGAAAAGGAAGTTAAATATGTCAATGGGAGAGTGGATGAGTTTGCCCTTGACCTTGACAAGGTATGTTATTAGGATTTGTTAGGAGATCTTAAGGAACTAGGTTATGACATTAAGAAGGGATGAGATTTGTTTTATAAGGATGTTGATGGAAATTTAAAAATAATCTGTGATGATGGAAGGTGTTTAGGCTTAGCTGATCAAGTAAGAAAACATGGTACATCAGATGTTTATGTGGAGTCATCAGGTGGTAAACAAGACAGGACCTTGCCAGAATGGTTAGTGTCTGATTGTGGTGATATTGTGGAGGGTTTAGTGCAGCAAAATGCTGTGGAGTTAGATATAGAGCATAACAATATTATGGAGGGTTTAGGGCAACAAAATGAAGTGGAGTTAGATGTGCAGCAAGGCAATGTTGTGGAGAGTTTAGGACAACAAAATGATGTGGAGTTAGAGGTGGAGCAGGACACTACTGTGAAGGGTTTAGGGCAGCAAAATGATAAGTGCTTAGATGTGGAGCAGGACAATCAGAGTGATAATGACAATAAGTTAAGTACTAATGATGAAGAAAGACTGCTAGAGGTACCATTTATTGATTATTACTCAGATGCTGATAATGAAATAGAGAAGGCAGGGGATAAGGTCAGAATATATATGCAGTTAATGAAGGAGATACAAGGGATTGCACCTGATTATGGTGCTCAGAATGCAGATGAAGATTATGATGAAGATGATAATGCAACATATGCTCAGAGAGGGAAAGTTGCTCGGTATGAGACTGACTACACTGAGTCTAATGACCCTGGTAGCTATGAATATACTAGTGAAGGTTCTACTACAGATGATGCAAGGAGGCACAGGTCCAGTAGGAAAATATATGACCCTAGACACCCTTTGGATGATTTCTGCCTAGATCTTGGGTTTGAAGATCTCAAATTATTCAAGAATGAACTTATACAGTTCTCAACCAGGAAGGGATTTGAATTTAAGTTCATTAAAAATGATTCAGTGAGGGTAAGGGCTAAGTGTGCAGCAAAGGATTGCAAATGGTTGATCATGTGCTCCTGGTATAGTGGGAAGAAGATGTTTGTTGTCAAGCACTATGTCAAAAATCATTCATGCTTGCTTGGGACTACCAAAAACAGAAGGGTGACAGCTTCCTTAATTGCCAAAAAATTTGGTGATGTCATAAGCTCCATGCCTTTCATTAGTGCTAGGTAATTGAGGGTAATGGTTAGGGCACAAATAGGTGTCTTTGTGACCTACAAGGTCTGTAGAAATGCCAAGAATTTGGTGCTTAAAAAAATTGAGGAACAGTTCAGAGAAGATTTCAATGTGTTGAACAGTTATGCTCTTGAGTTGAAGGCAACAAATCTCGGGAGCAATGTGGTTGTTGTGTCTGAAAGGAATAACTTAAATCAATTACCTGTATTTCAGAAGATTTATATATGCCTAGCTGTTGTCAGAGAAGGGTTTTTAGGTGGCTGTAGGAGACTCATTGGTTTGAATGGGTGCTTTCTGAAAGGGTTACTCAAGGGCATGCTGCTTGTGGTTGTGGGGAGGGATGGGAACAACTAGATGTTAATTGGAGCATGGGCAGTTGTCCCGAAGGAAACAAGTGAGAGCTGGACTTGGTTTATTAATAATTCAAAGTCTGATTTAAGCATGGAAGAAGGCTTGGGATGGTCTATCATCAGTGACATGCAGAAGGTATATAATACACTTTATTGAATTTTTATTCTTTCTTGCATTTTAATTAAGTTATGTGTTTCTTGTAGGGTCTAATCCATGCAGTGAATGGTCTTCTTCCATTTATTGAGCATAGGATGTGTGCAAGGCACATCTATGCAAGATGGGGTAGGAAATATCAGAGTAAGGAATTTCAAATGCAATTTTAGAATATTGCTAGGTCTACAAGCCTGCCTGAGGCAAGAAAACAGTTAGATCAATTGTGAGAGATGAATGGAGGAGACAAGGCTGTGGAGGAGTTATTAGAGAAATGGCCTATTCAAGGATGGTGCCAGGCTTATTTTTCTAATGTAGTTATGTGTGAGGTGATTGACAACAACATGTGTGAAACTTTTAATGGAGTAATCCTGGATGGGAGAAGTAAACCTATCATTTCCATGCTTGACGACATTAGGCAGTTTGTGATGATAAGGATTGCAACGAAAAGAGGTTTTGCTAACAGGTGGATAGGGGAGTATGGGCCCAATATTGCTGCTAAGATTGACGAAGAAAGGCAAAGGAGTGCAAAGTGGCTGGTTGAGTGGAATGGGGAGGACAAACTTGAGGTTTATTGGGATAATCTAATGGTGCATGAGAGGGAGGCATATATTGTAATCTTGGGAGACAATATGTGCTCTTGTTGCAAGTGGGAGAAAACATGCATCCCTTGCCAACATGCAATGGATGCTATTGCTTTTCAAGGGGAAGATCCAGTCAACTATGTGGCTCAGTGGTTCAGAAAAGAGACATATTTAAAGGCATATCAATATGCTATTAATCCAGTGAAAGGCAGAACTTTTTGGCCTACAAGTGAGGAAGGGCCACTCCTGCTTCCTTTCGTGAAGAGAATGCCTAGTCGACCAACCAAGAAAAGGAAAAGAGAGCCTCTAGAATGGAAAAGCAAAGATAAGACAAAATTGTCCAGGAGAGGCAGGGTCTTCAAATGTAGTTATTACAAAGCTGAAGGCCACAACAAAATTACATGTCCACAAAAATCTAAGATATCTGTAAGTTTTTTAATTGCTTTATGAGCATTTAAATTTTTTTTATTGCAGTGTACTTTTCTTGACCATGATCTAATCCTCTATGAAGGAGGTTACACCTACTGAGAGCACAGAGCCAATACCTGCAACCAGAAGGAAAAAACAAAAATCTAACATATATGTAAGTTTTTTTATTGCTTTATGAGTTCAAATTTTTTTGTTTGCAGTGTACTTTTGTTGGCCATGATCTAATCCTCTGTGAAGCAGGTTATACCTAATGAGAAATCAGAGACAGTATCTGCAACCAGAAGAAAAAACCACCCACTTGCTGCAAGACATAGTTCCCTACAAATCTTGATAGTGAGTAATATTCATCCTCCACATTTAATTTTGATGAAGTTTCAAGAGGCTGATAAAAACTTATTATATGTTATAGGGTGCTCACAATGGTGGCCTTATTATTGGAAGGGAAAGGGGCAATTCATCTTCATTCATCACTGCTGCTCAATTAATTGTAATATCATTTTTTATTTTAAAACTATCTTACCTTGTCTTTGTCCTTTTTGGGTAATTTTATTATTTGTTTGGTGTTTATAATTGTCAGGCAAGAAGGAATGTGCTGCAGAGTGCTACACAGGACAATCTGGGACAACAAGATAGCCAACAAACCAGTATTCAATTTGAGCTGCTTGAACAAGGAAGCCAGCAAACAAGTACTCAGATTGAGTTTCCAGAATTAGCAACACAGCAGAGCGTGACAACTGTTGCAACCAAAGGAAAAGCTGCACTATGAAATTTATCTAGGGATGGGTTTTTAAAACCATGATGTTGTTAAGATCATGGGTTTTTATGATTGTAATCTTGAATATTTAATGTCTCTGGTGAAAAGTTGATATGTGCTAAGTATATGCAGACAAAATGTTACTATGTAATTTTCATATGTTCCATGGAATTAGAATTTGAAATTTTTGATCAAATAGTTATGTTAATTGAGTGTTTTAATTAAATTTCTGATCTGTAGATTGCTCAGATTTTTGATCAGGTGTTCCATGAAATTAGAACTTGAAAACTTTAATTCCCAGATTGCTCAGATTATTCAGTTTCAATTGCTCAATTGTTCAGGTGTTGTTATCATAATAGAGGGAATGCTATGATATGATAATACAAGAGATGATCTGATAATTCTGGGAATGTTTTATTCAAAATTACTGACAATGTTGATTTGATAATCTACTCATTTTTTTAGAACTTGAAACTTTAATTCCCAGATTGCTCAAATTACTCAGTTTCAATTGCTCAATTGTTCAGGTGTTGCTATAATAATACTGGGAATGCCCTGATATGATAATACAAGAAATTACAAAGTTACAAAGTTTCAAAATTACAAAGTTACAAAATGAGTTGATCTGTTCGAAATTATAAAATTACACAAAGTTTCAGGTGTTCAGATTACTCAGTTGATCTGATCCACTCTTTTTTTATGCACAAAGTTTCAAAGTTACAAAATTACAGAGTTACAAAGTCACAAAGTGTCAAAATTACATAACCATCTGCTCAGAGAACCATATTTTCAATCTGTTTAGAATTAAACCTCCATGGCCTTTTCCGACAAGCTGCTTAATTTATACAAAATATGAGCACCATAGCCTAAACCTATTCATAATTATATAACCATAACCATTTGATCAGAATTAAGCATCCCAGACCGTCACAACAAGCTGCTCAATCTGCTCAGAATTCAGTAACCCTACAGAAATTAGACTGGCTCTTCTGGCACTCAAGTGCTATTGGTCAGAGTCGGCGAGCGAGGATCTTGCTGCCGTGGCCGGAGGTTGAAAGAGGTCGGCCGAAATTTGCGATACCCTAATTTTGTCGCCGTTGCTGGGTGGAGGTGGTAGCTGGAAGACAAGAATGGCGGGAGAGGGGAGAGGGGAGAGAGAGGTTCAATAAGTGGGACCCGATAAGATGACGGGTTTCAACCTGGATTCGCTTTGGATTCGGATCCCATATGAAAGATAATAATATTTTATTATTATTTAAATAGTTACAAAAGCCACATCAGCAAAAATTCAACGGCAAGGTTGACGGTGTCGAGCGGCGGACTTAATTGGATCAAATTCCACATTAGAGGGACCTATTGAGGCAAAATTAAAATAGAGGGACCAAATGGACAAATTGACCTAAATACAGGGACCATTTAGGGTATTTGACCTATATGTTACCTTTATCCTCTATATATGCCCTGTTAACCAAGCAAGAGTACCCTTTATTAATTATCTATATATAGTAGTGTTCTTGAGACTAAGTACATATCATGCATTACTCTATCTTCTCTCTAGTGTACTGATCTCAAACACACACATATATATCTTTTGATCAATTCTAAGATATGTTTGCGTGAAAACATAGTTATCAATCAAGTTCTTGTACACCAGTTTCTAGTACCCAGGTAATTGAATTAATACGATTGTTAAGAAAAGTAAAATAAGCATCCCACACAGGCAATGCAGTAGTACATATGGAAGTAAAATTTGCTTAAGAACCCAATAGAATGAGATTTTTTCACCAAAAGAATTGGAAAACAATTGAAAGTTTCATAATGAAATCTTCTTCTGGTCTAATTATAACCAGACAATGTTTTAGTATTGGTACTCCACAAGTGAAACATGTAACCATTGATAACTAGAAACAATGTAAACCCATTCAATCACAGGACAAAACATCACTATCTTTCTAAAAAATTTTAACATAAAGCTAATTTAATAAAAGGATATATTGAAATATATAAAACCAGGTATTTTAAATTTGCATCTGATATGAGTGAAAAAGTAAGACATGCATTGAAACAGTCAGATAGAGAACCACCATTTGATGATTCAACAGCTAATGAAAATGGAGCAAATTGCTTCTACTTGTAATCATATGCAGACATGCATGGAGTGCTTGATAAAACTCACTAAAAAGCTCAGGAAACCTAAACAACAGGAAAAAAAGAGCATCCTAGATGTAGAAAAGGTGAGATGCAATCTTGTGACTAATTGCTTCATGTGGAGCTGTACAGACATGGGGTCACATTCCACAATATGATTTGCAACACTTTTCTCTCCTGCTTGAGGATCCTCTCACTTTCTAGTTTACCAAGATACATTCCAAACCACAGATTCAGAAAAACAAACAACTTTTCATCTCTTCTTGGAAATCAAAATAAATGTAGAACAACTAATACATCAAAAACTCCATGCACTATTATTCTCTCCATGTAAATGCAGCAGCAACACTAAATGTTTTTAAGCATGTCAAATCTGTAAAGAAGCTATATATGTATACAATATTCTTGGCAATTTACAGCACCTAGATGAACAACAGATAATATAGTAAATATATTATCAATGATAATACCAACTTTAACAAAACAATTATACCAACTTTATTCTCGTGCATAAAATGATTGAAATTGATAAGTGCTGAAAATTGTTATCAAAATAAATATTATATCAAAATGTGATAAAGTTTGATTGATTGTAGCAAGACATATAGTTATAGATATTCAATTTGGATACACATGGTTCAAGTTCATAAAAGTACATTTTGCAAAACCTAAGACACTTTGAAAATCTATGCGTGCCCCTGTGACACACCACATCGCCTTCGCTATTTTGTCACGGATTAGTCTCCAACCTTGTTCAATGTCCCTTCGTTCACGTAATGTCCTTGGACTATCAGGTGTCAAAACTTCTTCAGTAAGAACTTCTTCATCCAAGAAAGTGTCACCCAGATCAATATCTTTTGAAATTATGCAACACGCAACAAGCAAGAACAAGGTCCATTTGTGTAGGAAGTGGATAGAATGGCCTCGAATCTAGAATCCTGAACCGACTCTTAAGAATTCTGAAAGCTCTCTCTATCCTTGTTCTAAGTTGAGAATGACGGAGATTAAAAAGCTCCCTTGCGTCTTTTGGTTTGTGACCTAATAGTTCCTTTAGATGATACCTAACGCCTCGATAAGGAGAGATGAACGCTTTCGTTGTTGTGTAACCGGCATCAACGAGGTAGTATTTACCTAACATTAATAATTGAGAAGTCTTTAGTGTAAACTCTAAACTACAAAATTGGGTAAAAGTGTACAATTTTGAGTATGGAATTAAACCTTGGGGAACAGATCATACGGCGCTGGGCGGGATAGCCCATCTTTCAGAACTAGATAATCATTTGCTGAGCCTTCCCAACCAGCGAGGACATATACAAATTTTAGGTCCAGGTCAATGCGGCAAGCAAATTTGTGTGATCCCTTTGAGTCCCCGAAATTTGCCTTGGAGATCTACAGGTACCCTTGCATCTATATGGGTCCCATCCAGGAAACCAATGCAATCCTAAATAGTTAAAACTTATTAGACACTTAAACTAAAATATTTCAAAATTACTAAGGATATATAGTGGATAATACCTTGAAGTAAGGAAACCAAAGTAGGTTAGACTCTATATCCGGATGTAGTGAAACGTCGGGTTGCTTCACAAATTCATCTCTAATTTTGCATATAGCCTGAAGCACGACATTGAAATACTGGCTCACCATAGCACCTGATCTAATGAAATCAATTTTCATTGATCGATTCTTAGCATGGTGCCCCACTATATGCAAGAATATCACCACTTGTTCTTCAACGGACACATGGATAGTATCATTTAAATGGTCATGCCCTCGTAGAACATAACATAGCCTTAGAAAAGTGTCCTTCCTCATTCTTATATATTCGACACAATTATGCACTCCTCCATCCAATATTCTGCACATGTGCACATTCCTATGGATATCTCTAATCGCTGAAGGTTCCCGATGTAATGTGTGTCGTCTTTTTCTTCTTCTTAACATGATAAGTATGGCAACATAAATCACCACAACCGATATATTGATGATGATCATGACTTCATCCAAGTTACCCCTAGCCATCCTACAATTTCAAATATCAAACATATCATTCATGTAAAGGCCTATGTTTGAAATGAACCTGTATTAATGTTATTCCTCTAAATCCTGACAGTAATACAGTAGAAAACCTGACAGTAAATAATCTTTAATGAGCAAACAAATTCATAACCCCACAAATTCAACTTTGCTATTAACTTTAAAAGTTCCCATCAGTATATATTTCCAACATCATAAAACAACAGGCTACAAGGAAAGAGCTGAAAATTCTTTTAACATTATTATTGGATATATATATATATATCTTTTTATATATAAGTCTTTGTTTAGGGCCTGTTTGGATGCATATGAATTTTTTCTATAGGAATTTTATTCCATAGGATTAAAAGATGATTCCTATGGGGAAAAGTACATGAAAATTCCTATGGAATGAGTGTTTGCCGTGTTTGGTTATGCATCGGAAAAATTTCCTATGGAATAATTCTAATAATAATAAAAATATCCGTTAGAGTTTTTTTTTTTTAAATTGCCTTTGGATTATATCCGTTGTAAACTAGTCATTGAAAAATAGCTGTTATATACTAGTCATTAACTATTTTGCTCTATTTATACCCAATGTTGGAGTATGTGGCTCATATTTGCTACGTGCATAATGACAAAAAGGTAGATGCTGGAGTGAACAACCATGCGGAGGGACGCCAAATAAGGTTGGGGGTGCGGGGGCAATGGCCCTGCGGTATGATACGGAGGTTATTTTTGTAATTTGGAAGTTGTCTTCGAATTCAAGTCAGTTTACTAGTTTGAGTCATACTCTAATTATGATTAGAGATATGATTGATTTAGAGATAATGTTTGAGTCATATTAGAAATATGATTGACTTAGAGATAGATGTTTGAGTCCTATTTATATCAGAATAAGAGGTATATATCTAGAGGGCTATAAATAAGGCTCTAGTTTATTGAGAGAAAGTATCCCTAGTATCCTATTGTTTCTTAGAGTATCCTATTGACTCTAATAATTAAGGTTATAGTCTATTGCTTGCTTTTATTCATCGTTATTGTTGCACCCATCCAGAATACCCAATACTCTTCTTGCAATATTTAAACTTATCTCCTTTTGCCTCTAAATTTTCACACCTCGAAGCCTTTTGTATTCAATATGGATTTGGATCATTGGAGAAGGATTATTGAGGATAATGATGAATTCGTGCTCACCATTTTACTGAGTTTATTTCCTGGAAGTTTAGAAAGTAAACCTTGTCATACATCAGTATTTATAGGTGATGCATATGTAAGAGAAGTTTTTGAAGGTCATGAGGTACGTTGTAAGAAAGAGTTTCATATGGAGCCTCGTATTTTTCAAGCGCTTGCTAATTGTTTAAGGGAAAGGTCTCTTCTTTACAACTCGAAAAGAACTACAGTCGAGGAACAACTAGGAATGTTTGTGTATACTCTTGCACATAATGCTAGAAACTGTGACATACAAGAGCGCTTTCAACATTAGGCAGAAACAGTTAGCTGTTATTTTGGTAAAGTACTTAAAGCTATCACTACGCTTGCTGGTACATATATAGAACCTCCATCAACAATTACATCACCAGTTATTCAAAATAGTAGACAATTTTTTCCATATTTCAAGGTTTGAAAGCTATAAATTATGATTTGTTGTCTTTTCATTTAATTTTTTTTCTTTCTAATTTCTCAAAGAATGTTATGGGTTTATTTTTTTAGGATTGTATTGGCATTGACAGAACACATATTCCGATCACAATTTCTTCGGAATTCCAAGATCCTTATCGAAATAGAAAACAAAAATTATCCCAAAATGTCATGGTTACATGTGATTTTAACTTACCTTTCGTATATGTTCGAGCTGGCTGGGAAGGTTCTGCTTCTGATGCTAGGATACTTCAGCATTCGATCGACCAAGGCTTTCATGTCCCAAGAGGTAAATATTATCTAGTAGACGCAGGATACGCAAATACCCCAAATTTCATTGCTCCATATCAGGGTGTGCGTTATCATTTACAGGAGCAAGGACGGGCTCAATGTAGACCTAGCAATCATAAAGAACTATTTAATCTGAGACATGCTTAGTTGAGAAATCATGTTGAATGCATCATCGGTGTCTTGAAGATGAGGTTTCCTATACTTAAAGTTGCAACCTTCCATCCAATAGATTCTCAAACTGATATAGTGGTTGTTGCATGTGTCTTGCATAATTTCATCCGTATACACAATGGCTTCAAAATGAGGAAATTAGGGTTGGAGCTGAGGAAATTACTGTCCCCAATGGAGATGTTACATATGGAAATGATGTTCATGCAATGAACTCTGAGAGTAATGCATGTGCTCGCAAAAGAGATGAAATACAATGCAAATGTGGGATGATTATTGTAACTATCGTAGAAATATGATATGAAAGATGCATTGTGACGCTTTTTAATAATATAAATACAATATTTTTTTTATAATCTAAATCATTAGCTCAATATATGTTCCAATATAATAAACATAAAATCATACATAATAGATCCAATACATTATTGTAATAATAAACATCTCCAAACATAAAGTCCACATAACCATAAAATCACAACCTAAACATCAACTCAATATATATTCCAATATAATAAAAATAAATCTTGCAAAAAAATCCAAGACATTGTTACAATAATAAATATCTCCAAACATAAAGTTAATATAACCAAGGAAAAAACAAAGCACATAACGTTGTTTTAATAATCAAGCACTAATCCATTTTTAAAAACATTAATCGAAGCCACGCCACTCTTCGATCTTCCTTAAGACACGAGAAGAATTCACGATTACCCTTATCTTTAAACAATGTTGTAGCTTTGATCATGTCTTCATCTGGCAAAAGATCACATACCACGTTAAATGCCGCGACGCATTCTCCTATAGTATATTTTTCTCTACTTGATTCATCTTTATAGCACTGATATACTGATCAGTCTTATCGCAATGCACATCTATGTACTTTTCTATGAATGCCTCTTGTATATTTTTTCTCTTCCGATCCTTTCTTCTTCTTTGTCTATCATCATCTTCCAACCCTTGTCGCCTTTCATTACCTGAAATGTGAGGTTATGAAGTGAATGGTTGGGTGCATGGAGGTTCCACTTGCATAAAGTCACCATCCTCTACCTCTGTTTCAGGTATAGACACTGATTATTTGGAGTTGGAATACTTGGAGATGGAGTGTCCATTGGACCATTAGCAATGTTTGCATAATATTCTACACCACGAGAGTGTCTTCCTTCCGCATATCTCCCTATGTAATGAATGTATACTCGATTAGAAAATTTTCAAACCTTATGAGTTAACATTAGTAAACAACACATTCTTACCCTCATAAATCTCCTGCAATGCTATGAAATATGGAAATGGTCTTTGATGCCATCTCTTTGCTTCTTTATTTCTTTGCATATTTTGACAAAAATAAGGTTAAAAAAATATTGTAAAAAGTTCATTGCTTATATATATATATATATATATATATATATATATATATATATATATATATATATATATATATATATATACCTCAAGTAGCGGTGCCTAAACATCATCAGGGGCTGATACCATGTGTTTTTCATAATCCCATCCAAACCCACTTAATTAGGAAAACCCTTTCAGAAGCTTGTAGATTTTCTTCATCTCTTGCACCTAATGCTTTGACTTGTATGATACTACAATTCATATTAGGGAATTTATTTACCATGTTGCGCAAAATTTTATTCCATGCTTCTTTAGTCTATCCATTTTGTGAGCGACATGCTGGAATATTGGAATCACCCAATAACTTGATTAAATGAGCCTTATGACTTTCATTCCATTTAACTCTTATTTCGGTCTTTTCTTGACTTGCCATATGTTCTGAAATAGGTATCCAACAATAGATATAAACAACACTGTAAATGATATAAGTAACCAAAAAAGAACATATAAGAACATTCATTTGCAATGACATTAAACTTATCCAACAAAATAGATAAACAAAACTTCCCAACAATAGCTTACAGTTTGAAGTGAAATGCGTGTATATATATATATATATATATATATATATATATATATATATATATATATATATATATATATATATATATATATATATATACCTGAACACTTGTTATCCAATGCTATTATATTAAACATAAGGAGACAGGTATCACTGTTCACTATATATATGTGTGCAATACTCCAGCCAACACACAATTACAAAAGTTCACAAAGCAAACCAATAGTTTAACATTTCATCACTATTGGAAAACTTCAGCCAATCTATAAATGCATTTTGAACTTCTTTGAAAACGTCCCAATATTCGTAATTGACACAAGCATGATACAAGGAATTGAAAGATTTAACTAATACACTATACTCGTAAGAAAATTCAATTCCTGAAACATGTTCATATGTGCTTGCTGTAGAATGGATTTGAAATGTTCAAACAGAAATTGACATGAATTCAACCAGCTTGCGTCTCTAGTTCTATATAGGATTAATTACACTTTTCGTCCCTAAAAATGCTGTCATTGTTCACTTTTATCCTTGTATTTTAAAAATGTTCAATACGGTCCTTGTGTAATGCGCAATACAATGTTAGGGACCAAAATAGAACAGAATACGCAATACACAAGGACTGTATTGAACATTTTAAAAAAATACAAGGATAAAAGTGAACAATGATACCATTTTCAGGGACGAAAAGAACAAAATTTCCTAATACACAAGGACTGTATTGAATATTTTTAAAATACAAGGATAAAAGTGAACAATGACACCATTTTCAGGGACGAAAAGTGTAATTAATCCTTCTATATAATCAAAACAGTTTAAAGCTTAAAAAAAAATTAAAAATATTTATGTAATTGAACCCTTAGACTCGCTATTTGGCTCCAAGATCTCACCTTAAATGCAGAAACATTTAATAAAGCAAGGGAAAGCACCAACAACAAGAATCAATTTTATTTGCACCAGATCCAACTGTGTCACAACAACCCTCTAAAACCTATTGGAAAACTTATTCATTGGTTTGTTACCTTATTTGGACAACTTCTCGAACATTGGAGGCTTCTTAAATTGGCACTATTGTTACTGTGTTTCTGCTCTTAAAGGTATAAGGTGATGAATTGCTGAGCTCCAATCATGGGTTTATTTTTCACAGTCTTATAGGAGCTCTAGTGGCATTTTTTCATGAAATAGATGTTGGCAGGTATTATTCTTTCTACCAC
This sequence comes from Dioscorea zingiberensis, assembly GCA_026586065.1. Classification (NCBI taxonomy): domain Eukaryota; kingdom Viridiplantae; phylum Streptophyta; class Magnoliopsida; order Dioscoreales; family Dioscoreaceae; genus Dioscorea; species Dioscorea zingiberensis. The sequence continues at coordinate 31,255,228 of CM048820.1, read as the reverse complement.
TATGTTGACTCTGTTCCTTCTAAATTCTGGAGCTGCAATAAGAAACCCCTTGTCTGGTTTGTATGCTTTCCCAACTTCATGCACCTAGACTGTACTTGATTAAGCAGTTAAAAGTTTCCCTTGTTCGTGTGAGAGAAGTATGTGAATTCCGTCATTTAGAATCAGGCCACAAAAGTTCATATAGTTGAGACTTTGGATTGTACCTCATTAATAAACTATGTTTGTGTATATAAGATTAACCTCCTCTTTACAATGAATCTAGAGTTTTTTTTTTTCAAATCTATGTTTGATACAGCACTACACTAACAATTTAGTTTTTTTAAAAGAAAGCATTACTATAGGTTGTTTATTTGTCCTTATATCTTGAATTTGGTTTTCACAACAAGAAATATCTCTGAAAGATGATCTTGTGGTGCATATTGTGGTGAGTGATGGGAGCCTTAATTTGACTTGCATGGCCACCAACGAGTTTCGATCATTTCTATGCACCAACATCTCACAAGCAAGTATCAGAGACTTCTGTAGACTAATATGCTCCACCCCATAATCTTGTGTTCCTTGTGTTCTATTAATATGTTTTACTGACATGAATGTTTACTCCAATCACAGCAAAACTTAATATGTGAAGATGTTGTTTGGGTGTGTAAGTATAGTTGCAGAACCACTGAAATCTCAACATGTTTTGAGAATTTTCTATTTTCTGATTTCTTTGTATATCGATTTTGTGTAGTTCACTACATGTAAAATGAATTTGAGTAATGGATTTGTATTACCAGGAACTCGAGTGGTAACATGAGGAAAATCGTCTGAACATAATAGAGTTGAAACTCTTACTTAAGCTCAGTGTTCTACTTTTTATTGAATAAACTACTTGAATGTTGGTAAATTGCATCACTTTCATACAAGTCCTAGTTTCAATTTCATAGCTTGATATTAGTATGATGAAACATTCAAAAGGATCGATAAGGAAATGGGAGATCCTTCAAATCATCGAAAGGATCGACACTACAAAAGAATCCAAGGAACTGACCTGTTTCTTTAGCGACTAAAAAGTTTGTGTATTAAGAGTAGCACCAGCATTATCACTAAGTAGTAAGAACAAGACCACAAAACCAGGCCTAGAACTTTGAAAGAGTCACCATTCAAAATATACTAAGTTATACAACTTTGACACCCACCATGAAACCAATCCAAAATTCTAGAGTCCTAGAGTGTATTTGTTTAGTCCCTGCTGAAAAAGAAACCTTCACAGCACCATGAAACCAATCTAGCATAGAATTCTAGAGTGCATTGCTATTCAAACCTTTCAAATTATAAGACACCTGAACATTATCAATCCAAATACTTGAATAGCAAGTCTATTCTAATAATAGCCGCATATCTTTAATACCAAAAGAATCACGGCGGCAACAAAATTAATAACAAATGAGCTCAACAGCAAAGCTATGAAAATGTTTGAATACAATCATAACTTCACACTTCTTCAGCAATCACAAGAGCCTAATCACAAGCACAAATTTAAATACCAACAATGTAAATCCCAATATCAAAAAACACAATATAACATGAAAAGTGCAACAAAAATTACTAAAATTGCAAGAAAGTCCTAAATTTACCATGAAAAAAGAAACAAATCAAAATTGCTGTCAAAATAAGAGATTAGAGCTATAAGACCGATCAACTCGATGGTTTAGATGGATTGGGAACTTACTAGATTCAGAAATCGAGGCTTCAGAGGAGGTAAAAAGCTTCAGATCAGACAAAAATAAAAGAACTAGGCTTCAGAGGAGGCAAAAAGCTTTAGATCAAACCGGGACCGCCGGGGCCTGGAGACGCTCGAGGGAGCCGGAGACGCATAGCCGATAGTGGGTGAGCGAGAGGATTGCAGACGCTCGAGGGAGGAGAAGGGATCGAGTAGAGAGAAGCTCGCAAGGGAGGAGGGAAGAAGCCGAGCACCTCGCGGAAGGGAACTCTGCGCTCGTGAAAGGAGGAGCCAATCGCGAAAAACAAAGGGAAAATAAAAAATAAAGAGGTCAAACCTTTTTTTTATTACTATAGAATCCAAGGATTTTATATGTCATGCCCCGAACTAGGTTTCCAGGGCCTCAGGCACTTACACAGACCGGCCGTACCCAACTGGAGGCAAGCCCCACTCGAATACAAGGCCTAAATGAATCATAAGCATGTAATAAAATAAAGTAACTATCAACAATAATCAGAGTTGTACAGCAGAATTGAAAATGCAAACTTGGTTTCTGACATCCTACAAAGGTTATGGCCCTACAGGGGTCCTACAAAAACATCATCTCCCAAACAAGAAAAGACTTGAGGTCCTCGAACCTCGGTAAGCTAGTCCAAACTCTCGCACAGCTCCTGATACCAATCCAGCTAATCCCTAACCCTGAAAGAGAGAAAATCAAGTGGAATGAGCTATCGAAAGGAAAACTCAGTAAGCACCCCCGCAGGGGAATACGATGAAGCCAAAAGGGATAAGCAAAACTAAATGTGAACAAACAAAAAATATAAACATATCAGAACACTGGAATAGACACAAGGATCACTATCCATCAATCTCGTAACACAGAATACAAAAAGTAACAGACAAGAAAAGCTTTCACATCATCTCCCGGTGCCCATCTTAATCACATCCAGACCCTCGTATCTGGTAGCGCTCCTACGTCCACGTACACGTATACGATCAGCGTATCATCCCACTGATAGGTGGACATCCAGAGTTTCCTAGTCCTGGTAGGACTACAGGACGTTCAGAGTGTCCTCCCCCTGAACGCCTGCAACTTATTTGCACTAATTGGGAGAATCTTTACACAAGAAGTGCTGAAACACCGACCCGGACGGAGCACAGGCTCACATGTTTCCACGGCCACGTGTCGATCAACAGGAATGGTATGTTCAGCGATCTCAAGCATATCAACAAGCATACACTAACATGGGAATTCAACAAAACAGGAAAACGAATACGTGTATGCAAATCAAGTAATAATATACTACACATGGTGTCTTCAAGGCCAATCAAAGAAAATCAATAATATCGATGCCAACAACTTTCAAACAAAGAAACAAGGTCAAGGATTCAAAGACAAGAAAACCCAAAACTGGTAGGAAACTAGGCAGGAGTAACTTACCTTAATAACGATTATCCTGATTCCCACGGGACTCCTTCCTGACTTCTCTTCGTCAAAAACTGGTAATAAATTCTATATAAGGAACGGTAATTATTCATAAACTCTACATGACTAGATGCAACTGTGTGTCCCCATTAAATGGCTAAACCTAGTCTTACTTGTATTCAACTAAGTGCTGTGGCCTAGTGGTTAAGAGGCTTCACTACTATTGTGAGGGTCTTGAGTTCAAATCCCTTGACCATCATATATATATATTTTTTGTTTTAAACTGATTCAATATTGAATAGACCTAGTTAGTTAGCAAAACTTGACTAAACCCAACCCCTTATAAACTACTGGACCCAATCTGTTTATTGATTAAGCTTGTTTGATTTCGATAAACCAAACCCAACTCAAATCAACTAATTTATTCTAATTTGATTGAACCCACTTGTCGTAAAACTTGTTCAACCCAACTAACTTGACTAAACCAAATCATCAAACTTACAATCAAACTTGATTAATTTCAATCACTTATTTTAAACTAGACCCGACTTATTCATTGATCGAACCCGTTTAGTTCTAATAACCAGATCCAACCCAATTCTTTTAAAAAAAAAAAACAAACTCGAGTTCATCTTCAACCTGTGGACTAGGCTCCACCTGAGGGAAGTGGCACCCAGGCTGGTTTGCTGATTGCCGGCGGTGGGCATGGACGACAGGGTCCTTCCCTTCTCGAGTCCCTCGCCGTCCGAGGGTAGTGTGCGCGTCGTTCGCGTCTGCCTGGCCGAGGACTGTCAGTTCTCACCTCCCCCTCGTCGGAGCATACCAGTCCATGGCTGGCTCTCTGCCCACCAACGTTCAGTCCCCTGAAGACCGATGAAAATCCCCAGGGCTTCCTATTAACGCCCACTGCTCTACTATGGATACATGGCAATAATCAAGAATAAAAGAAAGAAGAATACTTACTGGAGATTGATCTCCGACGAACCCTGCTCCTCCTCTTCTTGCTTCTCCGGAGAGGATCCTCGTTCCCGTGAGTGCTTGCCTCGCCCCTTCCTCTCTCTCTCTTTCTGCCCCTCTGTTTCTCAAAGGAAGTGGAGTTTCACCGCCCCCCTCCGATGATCTTGATCGTTCACAGGAGGCTCCTATTTATAGGGCATCGCAGGGCTTCTAGATGACATAAATTCCGATCGGATAAGGCCTGATTTAAAGTTTGAGTTTATCTGGTACTGTTTGAGTGCTAATTTACCTATGTTTTTCAGAGAGGATAAGCCTCGTGGTGGCGACACGGCGGTCACGCGCTGGAGAAGCACAAGGGTGGCTTCCTTGCGATCAGGTAACCTCCGTCGGACGGCTCGGATAAGAATCAGCGATCTTGTGGTCCTCATCTCATTATCACGCCTCGTAATCATCTTTATCTTGGATCAACGACCACGATTTCATCGTAATAGGCCGTTGGATTAATCTCGACCGCCTCGAACTCTTACCATTCCCTCAGATGGGCGGCGCAGATTATTCCAAACGCTGAGAAAGGATGAACGGCTCCGATTAGATCTATCGCCTCGTACTTAACCATCTGTTCGAGATTACCGACCAAGATTAAACCATCTTGCGTGAGTTAGCTGGGTGGCTTTGATTGCATCTAACGCCTCAAACTTGAACGAAAATTGAGGATGAACGGTCCAAGGATGCCCGCACGGTGGGGGTGACACATAACCTGTCTCGTAACTGAGTGGATGGTCAGATCGTGCCTTGAGATTGTCACTATCCCGTGATCATTGAATCCAGACCGTTCATTCCTTCTTTAGGTTCTCTGTGCATGCCTTTTTGCTATCAATTTGCAAATAAACCCTCCCCATCCTAGTCGGTTGCATGCAAGTCCACTAGCTGAGAGTGAGACAAAATTATCCTTTAGTCCTCAGCTTTTCTGAGAATTACAATTAGGTCCTTAATGTTCCCAATTAACCCTAATTAGGGTATTTATCATTTTACTCTCTCTTCCATAAGCAACCATATAATCTCCAATCACAATATGCTTCTCAAATTCTAAATTAATTTAAGAGGTCAACTAAAAGATAAACCTTTATTCAAATAAAAATTCGGTTACATCCTATCTATAAGGACTTTTATTCGCCAACCAAACAACGAAGTGAACTAATTAAAGACTAATACAAACACATTTATTCTCACAAGAAACTCTAAGTAAAATAAAACCTAAAATTCGTGGATCTTACAATCCTTCCCCCTTAAAAGAATTTCGTCCCCGAAATTTACTTATGGTCCTCAACACCCATACTTGATTCTCCCCCAGTCCCAAGCGATGCCTCTACTTCTTCCATGGTAAGGTGATAAACTCGTCCATGGGTCATTGGCCTCTGATTGGAGGAAGATGGTTGACTTACCCCAGTCACCTTTCCTTTCTTATCCCCATCATGTTGCCCTTGCGTTGGTGCCACCGATTGTCTGGAGACACCAAAAGACTGCTGGAGACCTTGAGTTCCTTGCTATGCTCCATGCTCTATCTGAGAACACTATGCTATGCGGTGCTCTAAGTCACGCGCATACAAAAGCGAGCTCGATGCTTATCGACACTCAGCTTGTTTGTGTGGTCCTCCTTATATGAAGCAGTTCAGTGATCCTCCTCCTCCAGATGCCGCTAATGATCTGGAAGGCTTGCCATATGGTTGATACTTGCTCTCAAATCTTGATTTTCCAAAGATCTTTCCAAAAGTCTTTCCCTAACTGTTGGCTTACCCCTGGTCCTGCTTCTTATCTTTCTGAGATGGTCCTTGAGAGTTTCCCAGGTTGGATGCGTCAACGTACTTGGCTTTAGCCACCACTTCTGCGTAGCTAGAGCATATATGCTCTGCTACTATTTCCTTCAAAGATGGCCACAGACCAGTTTCAAACTTGCAGACTTTACTTTCCTCTGTGGGGACCATGTCCGGTAGAAAATGAGCTAGTTTGTCAAATTCAATCTCATATTATTCTACTGTTACTTCTCCCTGAACGAGATTGGTGAACTGTTGTACCATCAGAAGAAGCCTTCCTCAAGAAAAATATTTCGCAAAGAATGCTTTCTTGAACCCCTCCCAAGACTCGAAGGGCATCCCTTTCCTAATTCGTACCTCTACAAGATACCAATCCTCAGCATTACCTTGCATCAGATAGGCTGCCGTCCTGACTCTATCCGGATCCTTGGCCTAAGACATATCGAAAGTCTTCTCTAATTCCCGGATCCACATCTCGGCCTCTTCAAGGGCGACAGTACCATCAAAAGGGCGGGGAGAAGGCCTCTTAATCTCCCCTATCAGGCCTCTGTTAGGGGTTAGCGCGACAGATGGAGGTGGTGCCTGTTGTTGTTGCCTATGTTCTTGGATATATCCCATCATTTCTCTTATTAGCTCAATCATAGTTATGGGGGATGTCTCCCCCCTTAAGTTTGGGCCTGCTGCCTGTGGCTCAGCAGTACTTGATTGAGCAGGCAGCTCTTGCTCAACTTCCATATCAATTGGTGGTGGGGGCACCTCATCCTCCTGAGGATGGGACACCTCCTCTATCGGAGGGTACCTCCACACGGCGTAGCCATCCGCGAGGCCGTCTACGCATGCCTCATCCTATCATCATATTAGCTACGAGATATCAACGTACAAACCTATCACTTTTCAATACTATAACCCAAACACGTATCTCAATGAAAATTCAAAATAGTAATAGATTTAAACTATGAATAAAACATTTGTCAAGTATTCAACACATCGACTCTAGCTGTCAATTGACCTCAGCTAACTTACATAACTCCTAAGCCTAACTCAAAATGGAAAAGATAACAACGGCATAAGGTAGTGGTCCTTTCCCTAGGTGTAGACCCCACCTTCAGAACTGTATTCTAAAGTTACGTTTTGTTCCAGGAGGAATATTCGGAGAATTGTTCATGTCGTGGTCTGTGTTACCACAGTGACAACATTTAGGAGAAGGATGACTGCAATCTACATTCCAGCCTTCATAGTGACGACACCACTCGGCCACACAAACTGTCTCCATTTCGTCATTGAATACTCCATTTCGGCCACACAAACTCTAGGTGTCAATTTAATACTATAATCCAAACAGTATCTCAATGAAAATTCAAAATAGTAATAGATCTTGTATCTTTGTTTGAAAGTTGTTGGCATCGATATTATTGATTTTCTTTGATTGGCCTTGAAGACACCATGTATAGTATATTATTGCTTGATTTGCACACACGTATTTGTTTTCCTGTTTTGTTGAATTCCCATGTTAGTGTATACTTGTTGATATACTTGAGATAGCTTAACATACCATTCCCGTTGATCGGCACGTGGCCGTGGAAACACGTGTGCCTATGCTCCGTCCGGGTCGGTGTTTCAGCACTTCTTGTGTTGAAGATTCTCCCAATTAGTGCAGATAAGTTGCGGGCGTTCAGGGGGAGGACACTCTGAAAGTCCTGTAGTCCTTCCAGGGGAAGAAAACTCTGGATGTCCACTCGTCAGTGGGATGATACGCTGACTGTGTGCGTGCACGTAGGAGCGCTGGCAGACTCGAGGGTCTGGTTGTGATTAAGATGGGCACCGAGAGATGACGTGAAAGTTTTTCTTGTCTATTGCTTGTTTTATCTGTGTTACAAGATTGATGGATAGTTATCCTTGTGTCTATTCCAGTGTTCTGATATGTTTATATTTTTGTTTTGATCACTTTAGTTTTGATTATCCCTTTTGTCTTTATCGTATTCCTCTGCGGGGGTGTTTACTAAGCTTTCCTTTTGAAAGCTCATTCTACTTGATTTTCTCTCTTTCAGGTTGAGGGATTAGATGGATTGGTTTCAGTAGTTGCGCAAGAGTTTGGACTAGCTTACCGAGGTTCGAGGACCTCAAGTCTTTTCTTGTGTGTGAGATGATGTTATTGTAGGACTCCTGTAGGGCCATAACCTTTTTAGGATATCAGAAACTAAGTTTGCATTTTAAATTCCGTTGTACAACTCTGATTATTGTTGATAGTTACTTTATTTTATTGCATCGTTATGACTCCTTTAGGCCTTGTATCCAAGTGGGGCTCGCCTCCACTTGGGTACGGCCGGTCTGTACACGTGCCCGAGGCCCTGGAAACCGAGTCGGGGCATGACAGATTAATATGGTATCAGAGTAATAGTATGCAGATAATTGTCTGAAGTGCTCAAAGTAAAGTAACATGTAGATAGGTGACACCCTAGTTGCCCTAACAACTTAAGACAAATAGGAGTAATTGAGTATTATATTTGGTAGGCTAAGTCTCTCATGAATTGGAGTAATAGTGTTGATGACTGCCAGAGGACCGACCATGTCTGACGTGGAGAGCTCGGGGGAGATAAAGGTAGATGTGGAAGGCCTAGACAAAATAGAAATAGATTAGAAAGCTTGGAAGAGATAGAGGAGAGTACAAAAGAGGTAGATGCGCAGGAAGAAGAAGTGACCAGGGAGGAAGAACGTATAGAGGAGCTACGGCCAGCCCGGAAATACTACAGATTTCCCGGCTACTACTATATTTCCACGGCGAAAAAGGTGAAGGACGAGATTAGATGCGACTATTGTGGGGGATTTCCCCATAACGAAATGGAGACCGTTTGTGTGGCCGAGTGGTGTCGTCACTATGAAGGCTGGATTGTAGATTGCAGTCATTCTCCTCCTAAATGTTGTCACTGTGGTAACACAGACCACGACAAGAACAATTCTCCGAATATTCCTACTGGAACAAAACGTAACTTTAGAATACAGTTCTGAAGGTGGGGTCTACACCTAGGGAAAGGACCACTACCTTATGCCGATATTGTCTTTTCCATTTTGAGTTAGGCTTAGGAGTTATGTAAGTTAGCTGAGGTCAATTGACACCAAGAGTCGATGTATTAAATACTTGACAAATTTTTTATTCATAGTTGAAATCTATTACTATTTTGAATTTTCATTGAGATACATGTTTGGATTATAGTATTCAAAAGTGATAGGTTTGTACGTTGATATCTCGTAGCTAATATGATGAGAGGACGAGGCATGCGTAGACTGCCTCGCGGATGGCCACACCGTGTGGAGGTACCCTCTGATAGAGGAGGTGTCCCAACCTCAGGAGGATGAGGTTCCCCCACCACCAGTTGATATGGAAGTTGAGCAGGAGCTATCTGCTCAATCAAGTACTGCAGGGCCACAGGTAACAGGCCCAAACTTAAGGGGGGAGGCATTCCCTATAACTATGATTGAGCTAATGAGAGAAATAATGTGATATATCCAAGAACAGAGGCACCACCTCCATCTGTCGTGCCAACCCCTAATAGAGGCGTGATATGGGAGATTAAGAGGCCTTCTCCCCGCCCTTTTGATGGTTCTGTCGCCCCTAAAGAGGCTGAGATGTGGATCCGGGAATTAGAGAAGACTTTCGATATGTATTAGGCCAAGGATCCAGATAGAGTCAGGACGGCAGCCTATCTGATGCAAGGCAATGCTGAGGATTGGTATCTTTTAGAGGTACGAATTAGGAAAGGGCCCTTCGAGTCTTGGGATGGGTTCAAGAAAGCATTCTTTGCGAAATATTTTTCTCGAGGAAGGCTTCTTCTGATGGCACAGCAGTTCACCAATCTCGTTCAGGGAGAAATAACAGTAGAACAATATGAGATTGAATTTGACAAACTAGCTCATTTTCTACCAGATATGGTCCCTACATAGGAGAGCAAAGTCTGCAAGTTTGAGACTGGTCTGTGGCCATCTTTGAAGGAAATAGTAACAGGGCATATGTGCTCTAGCTACGCAGAAGTGGTGGCTAAAGCCAAGTACGTTGACGCATCCAGCTAGGGAAACTCTCAAGGACCATCTCAGAAAGATAAGGAGGACCAGGGGCAAGGCAACAGTTAGGGAAAGTCTTTTGGAAAGAGCTTTGGAAAATCAAGATTTAAGAGCAAGTATCAACCATATGGCAAGCCTTCCAGATCATCAGCTGCACCTTGAGGAGGAGGATCACTGAAATGCTTCATATGCGGAGGACCACACAAACAAGCTGAGTGTTAGTGCGTTACTGGAGCTTGTTTTGTATGCGGTAGCTTAGAGCACCGCATAGCACAGTGCCCTCAGATAGAGCATGGAGCATAGCAAGGAACTCAAGGTCCCCAGCAGTCTTTTGGTGCCTCCAGACAATCGTTGGCACCAGCGCAAGGGCAACATGATGGGGATAAGAAAGGAAAGGTGACCGGGGTAAGTCAACCATCTTCCTCCAATCAGAGGCCAATGACCCATGGACGAGTTTATCACCTTACCACGGAAGAAGTAGAGGCGTCGCTTGGGACTGGGGGAGAATCAAGTATGGGTGTTGAGGACCAAAAGTAAATTTTGGGGACGAAATTCTTTTAAGGGGGAAGGATTGTAAGATCTATGAATTTTAGGGTTTATTTTACTTAGAGTTTCTTGTGAGAATAAATGTGTTTATATTAGTCTTTAATTAGTTCACTTCGTTGTTTATTTTGCGAATAAAAGTCCTTATGGATAGGATGTAACCGAATTTTTATTTGAATAAAGGTTTATCTTTTAGTTGACCTCTTTAATTAATTTAGAATTTGAAGAGCATATTGTGATTGGAGATTATATGGTTGCTTATGGAAAGAGAGAGAAAAATGATAAATACCCTAATTAGGGTTAATTGGGATCATTATGGACCTAATTGTAATTCTCTGAAAAGCTGAGGACTAAAGGATAATTTTGTCTCACTCTCATTTAGTGGACTTGCATGCAACCGACTAGGATGGGGAGGGTTTATTTGCAAATTGATAGCAAAAAGGTATGCACAGAGAACCTAAAGAAGGAATCAACGGTCTGGATTCAATGATCACGGGATAGTGACAATCTCAAGGCACGATCTGACCATCCACTCAGTTACGAGACAGGTTTTGTGTCACCCCCACCGTGCGGGCATCCTTTGACCGTTCATCCTCAATTTTCGTTCATGTTTGAGGCGTTAGATGCAATCAAAGCCACCCAACTAAGTGACGCATGATGGTTTAATCTTGGCCGGTAATCTCGAACAGATGGTTAAGTACGAGGAGACAGATCTAATCGGAGCCGTTCATCCTTTCTCAGCGTTTGGAATAATTTGCGCCGCCCATCTGAGGGAATCGTAAGAGTTCGAGGTGGTCGAGATTAATCCAACTGCCTATTACGATGAAATCATGGTCGTTGATCCAAGATAAAGATGATTACGAGGCGTGATAATGAGATGAGGACCACAAGATCGCTGATTCTTATCCGAGCCGTCCGACGGAGGTTACCTGATCACGAGGAAGCCACCCTTGTGCTTCTCCAGCGCGCCATCACCGCGTCGCCACCACGAGGCTTATCCTCTCTGAAAAACATAGGTAAATTAGCACTCAAACAGTACCAGATAAACTCAAACTTTAAATCAGGCCTTATCCGATCGGAATTTATGTCATCTAGAAGCCCTGCGATGCCCTATAAATAGGAGCCTCCTGTGAACGATCAAGATCATCGGAGGGGGGCGGTGAAACTCCACTTCCTTTGAGAAACAGAGGGGCAGAAAGAGAGAGAGAGGAAGGGGCGAGGCAAGCACTCACGGGAACGAGGATCCTCTCCAGAGAAGCAAGAAGAGGAGGAGCAGGGTTCGTCGAAGATCAATCTCCAGTAAGTATTCTTCTTTCTTTTATTCTTGATTATTGCCATATATCCATAGTAGAGCAGTGGGCGTTAATAGGAAGCCCTGGGGATTTTCATCGCTCTTCAGGGGACTGAATGTTGGTAGGCAGAGAGCCGGCCATGGACTGGCATGCTCCAACGAGGGGGAGGTGAGAACCGACAGTCCTCAGCCAGGCAGAAGCGAACGACGCGCACACTACCCTCGGACGGCGAGGGACTCGAGAAGGGAAGGACCCTATCGTCCATGCCCACCGCCGGCAATCAGCAAACATGCCTGGGTGCCACTTCCCTTCGGTGGAGCCTAGTCCATAGGTTGAAGATGAGCTCGAGTCTGTTTTTTTTATAAAAAGAATTGGGTTGGATCTTGTTATTAGAACTAAATAGGTTCGATCAATTAATAAGTCGGGTCTAGTTTAAAATAAGTGATTGAAATTAATCAAGTTTGATTGTAAGTTAGATGATTTGGTTGAGTCAAGTTAGTTGGGTTGAACAAGTTTTTAGACAGTTGGGTTCAATCAAATTAGAATAAATTAGTTGATTTGAGTTGGGTTTGGTTTATTGAAATCAAACCAGCTTAATCAATAAATAGATTGGGTCCAGTCGTTTATAAGGGGTTAAGTTTAGTCATGTTTTGCTAACTGACTAGGTCTATTCAATATTGAATCAGTTTAAAAGAAAAAATATATATATATATGATGGTCAAGGGATTTGAACTCAAGACCCTCACAATAGTAGTGAAGCCTCTTAACCACTAGGCCACAGCAGCTTGTTTGGTAAGATAAAGGATTCTATTGATTTAAGGGTAAACGCACTTAGTTGAATACAAGACTAGGTTTAGCCATTTAATGGGGACGCACAGTTGCATCTAGTCATGTAGAGTTTATGAATAATTACCGTTGCTTATATAGAATTTATTACCAGTTTTTGACGAAGAGACGCGTCAGGAAGGAGTCCCGTGGGAATCAGGATAATCGCTATTAAGGTAAGTTACTCCTGCCTAGTTTCCTACCCAGTTTTGGGTTTTCTTGTCTTTGAATCCTTGATCTTGTTTCTTTGTTTGAAAGTTGTTGGCATCGATATTATTGATTTTCTTTGATTGGCCTTAAAGACACTATGTATAGTATATTATTGCTTGATTTGCATACACGTATTCGTTTTCCTGTTTTGTTGAATTCCCATGTTAGTGTATGCTTGTTGATATGCTTGAGATCGCTAAACATACCATTCCCGTTGATCGACACGTGGCCGTGGAAACATGTGAGCCTGTGCTCCGTCCGGGTCGGTGTTTCAGCACTTCTCGTGTTAAAGATTCTCCCAATTAGTACAGATAAGTTGCGGGCGTTCAGGGGGAGGACACTCTGAACGTCCTGTAGTCCTACCAGGACTAGGAAACTCTGGATGTCCACCCATCAGTAGCATGATACGCTGATCGTGTACGTGTACGTGCACGTAGGAGCGCTACCAGACTCGAGGGTCTCGATGTGATTAAGATGGGCACCGAGAGATGACGTGAAAGCTTTCCTTGTCTATTACTTATTGTATTCTGTGTTACGAGATTGATGGATAGTGATCCTTGTGTCTATTCCAGTGTTCTGATATGTTTATATTTTTGTTTGGATCAGTTTTAGTTTTGCTTATCCCTTTTGTCTTCATCGTATTCCCTTGCGGGGGTGCTTACTGAGCTTTCCTTTCGATAGCTCATTCCACTTGATTTTCTCTCTTTCAGAGTTAGGGATTAGCTGGATTGGTTTCAGGAGCTGCGTGAGAGTTTGGACTAGCTTACCGAGGTTCGAGGACCTCAAGTCTTTTCTTGTTTGTGAGATGATGTTATTGTAGGACCCCTGTAGGGCCATAACCTTTGTAGGATGTCAGAAACCAAGTTTGCATTTTCAATTGCGCTGTACAACTCTGATTATTGTTGATAGTTACTTTATTTTATTGAATGCTTATGATTTATTTAGGCCTTGTATCCGAGTGGGGCTCGCCTCCAGTTTTGTTAAGTTAATCAGTTTACTTGGTTAAGTCTAACCTATTCATTTAATCAATTTAGACCAAACAATTATCTTTAAATCAATTTACTTAATCTATTTAATTTTACTAAGTAAACTGATTAACTTAACCAAACTTAATAATTATTTTAATTAATTAAATTAATTAACCTTCTTCTTCTTCTCTCTTCCTCTCTCTCAGCCGAGCCTCGACGGTGCTGGGCGGCGGTAGCCGATAAGGCTGCAACGGTCGAGGATCTCTCTGCAGGCCACAGCCACCTCTACCGACCTCTTTTTCCCTTCACCGGAGATTCCCATATCTCAGCCGCACTGTCTTCTCCGGCAAGACTCGCAACTAACACTAGATTATATGTATCTACCAAAAAAAGCTTAATCAGGGGAAAGAGAGACTCACTGGAGAGTTGTTGATTTCTCTTAGCTCCACCAAAAGGCTCTCAAACAACTGGCGAAGGTTCTGTCTTCTTCGGAGAGCTTAGTTGCACCAGTGTTGAACGGCAACCCAGTTCCCTTCCCTCCTCGACCTCCTCTACCACCAAGGGTCGACAATGAGGGATGCAAGCCCGATAAACACCGGCAACTGGTTCCTCTCTCTCTCTGATCGCCGACGCTGGAAACGTTCTCTTCGGTTGCCTCTCTCTTCTCAGATTCCTTGCACGAAGATTAGGTTGTCACATTTATAGTCTAGCGTAGACAAAGCGGCAGAGACATTCGCGAGGTAGTTTCACTGGTAGCGGCCGGCCTTCCCGCGCGTAATGGCCGGAGAAAGGGTTGGACACGCGGTGGCGTTCGTAGTGCGACGGGTGAAGGTGGCCTGCTTCGTGATCAGCATCCTCCGATGAATGGTGGAGATCAAATCCAACGGCCGATTTCTCTTTAAAATGCCTCGGATCTATCCACGTCCAAATCGATGGTCGAGATCAACTTCAGCTCAACGGTCAGATCTATCCATGCCTCTCAGATCGCCACATGGCTCCGCGGATTCTTTAATAATTCCCTCACGATCAGCTCCATCTGAGATCTTTTAATCTCAGCCGTTCTTCCACTTCTATAAGGGTTTTCTCTGGACTTTTGTACAGAAGTCCCCCAGCTTATTCAAAATTATATCTAGGCCCCTTCTCTGTGAGAGAAGACAATTTCCTTTGAGTCCTCTATTCTTTTGGAAATTACCAAAAGGTCCTTACGACCCCTAATTAACCCTGATTGGGATATTAATCAAATTAATTCCCCCCTTTTACATTTAGTCAACCAACTTTCAAACGTTAGGGACTTATTTAATTAATAATTTATTTTATGAGAATAATAGAATATTTTTTATTCCAAAATTCTTGGATTTCACAGTTTGTTTGTCTCAATGTGAAATATCTTTTTTGTTGAATAGATTACTAAAGACACAGAAAATTAGTATTTATGAATGAAATTGAAACATATTTCTATACAACAACTCGAATGTGACCATAAGACTGTTGTGGTTTGTGATGGATGGTTTGTTCAATAGTTTGTATTATTATCAAATGGTTATCCAAACTATTAATATAGTCTATAGTATCAGCTTGAACTGAATGCCTTCTTACCATTTGTTATAGACAAAAATCCGCAATATACATGACATGATCCCAACGGCTCTCTTGAAGTGAAAGGGCCCAGTCAAGGTCAGCTTAACTAAGTAACTGTAAAATTCAAGATTTTATAAGAATAAATGGTTTCTAATTATCTTTAATATTTTTTGTTAATTAATTGAGTCACCTAAACCCAAATTTAATTGGAAGGGAAGGATTAAAATAGTAAAGGCCCTAAGTTGGATTAAGTAGGGGCTTCCAGGGACTTATCCATAATATCAAAAAATCTGGGGATTGGGATGGAATTGTACCCCTCTCACAACTTAAGGACCTTCATGTAAGAAATTTGAAAAGCGGGGAATCACAACGAAATTATTATAAGATTAGGGGTTTTTTACTAAAAGACCATGATGGCCATGTACGTGAATGAATTCCACTTTTAAACGAACGGCCGGGATTGGAAGTAATTGATAATAAAAGAGATCCAACAGTGCTAGAAATTTCATAAGGGGAAAATGTGTGGAGGAATTCTGATCGCGCGCACAGCCGTCCATCAAGCTGGATATGCCGATCCCGACGCATGATGGTCACCCTCCAATGCGTCTGCCTGCCCGCGCAAACCTTATCTCCTCTGAAATCACTGCTGGACAACGATGGAAGGTTTTCAAAACGTTGGTCAGCTATGGTGATGAGTTGATTTTGGCCACGATCAAGGGATCGTGAGACCGACCAGGTCCTTCTCGCGGTTCCCTATAAGAGTGAAGACACCAAACCCTAACGAAAACAACCGCCTTCACGATGAGTGCCCACTATTTTCGGCGATCGGGCTGGTAGTTGTGCTGCTGATCAACGGAGTCTTGTCGTGATAAGATGGAAAGCGAGGCATCAGAGAAGAGGAGGGACTGGAAGGGGGAAGGAGACAATGCTAGAGGTGCTCATGCCCCTTGAATAATCATAACTACGCCGGAGACGAGGAGAAAGGGCATCACCACCATCTGATCGCCGGACCACGATTGAGTGCACGCGAACACAGCCCCCTCGGTGAGCCTCTTACTCTCTAGTGTTTGTGTCAAGTCCTACACATATGTATGGGAGATGGGTATGCTCATGGGCTAGAAGGACTATAACGAAACCTTAGCGTGTATGAGATTCTGAGAAAATACTAAAAGGTTCTGGTGAGAATAATAGCTTGTGATGAAGTTTAAGATGGTTTTAATTATTAGAAGAACTTAAGTAATCCTCAGGTACTTATACATGGCCAGGAATGCACATGCACATCTAGTTTAGAGTTCGATTTTGAAGGGGTTTAATTGAGTATTTGGTTTCATGATAAGATGATGGAGCTTCCCTGTGAGTAATATTAAGACATAGTTAAGGTACTATGGAGATCAGCTAACCTGAATCTTTTAAGGTTGTTGGGCCTTGAAGAGGTGGCAGTAAATTGAAATACAGTTCCTGTAATTTAGGTGTTGAGTTTGATTAACTTGAAAGAATAAATGTTTAGTATTGCTCTTTCATGGATAGCGCATGATCGGACTTGTGTGTAACACCTGGCGGAGTTGCCTTAGTTGCCCTCAAATTTCATAAAATGCCGGCAGCTATTCTTTATATGTCTATGGTGGTTTTTATTATAATGAGAAGATGGGTCCTCGGTTAGCTATGGATTAGATATTGGAAATAGGGATTAGAAGCATGACAAATAAATAGGCTAAATTAAAGTTGGGTCAAGACAACTTGAGAAGTTAGAATCAGATCAAGTTAGGGATTGGGTTTAGTCAAATTAAAAATGTTGGGTTTGACAAGGTTAGTGAAGAGAAAAGAAAAGGAATGATAATATGGTAAGGGTGGGGGCTGGAACCTAAGACCTCCCCAACCAAACTAGTCGGCCTTAACCACTAAGACACAACAACTTTTGGTAAAGGGTGCAATTTAGACATTTAATTAAGTCCAGATCATGAAATACAAAAAAAGGCCCAATAGACTAGATTATGGCCCAACAGTAGACAATTCATATACATCTAGAGTTTATGAAATATTACCATTGCTTATATAGACTCTATTACCGGCTTAGAGAGTAGATCCACGCCAGGAGGGAGTCTTGCGTGATTCCAGATATCTTCGATACAGGTAAGTACACTTGCCTAGTGCCTACTCTCCGGAGTATTTCTTGTTATTATTATCATGCTCGATGGTTCATGATATTTTCTTTGACCTGATCTATTGAGTTCATACATGCTTTCATGGTTGTTAGATTCTTGTTGAGCATGTTTGATTGTTTTTGGGATATTTGTATCCCTGATTGATTTTTAGTCTTCCGCCCGGATCAGTGGAGTGTGGGGGATCCGTTTAGGGAACGTTCAGGGATGATGTACCCTAGCGTTTTGGTTTGCCATGCCAGAGGGACGATACTCTGGTTGTCTTGCCCGTCAGTGGGGATGATTCGCTGGCCGTATCGAAACGTACAAAAGGTGGCGCTACCGATATATGACCTGAGGGCCGTACGATCGAAGGGTCGAGTTCCAGCAGTTGCTGACGATGCTGGCTGGGGGAGACATTTACCGAGCTTCCTTTGGAACTCTTCTCAAAACTTGAGAGCTGCTATAGTTAGGAGTCGTTACTGCTGTTATTGTTTGTGGTAGACTCCTAGAGTTAGAATTGTGGGGCGTGTCCCCACTGTTTGATTTGTGATTGTTGATCATTTTATTGTTATTTATGATGGTTTTATGATCCCCGTAGGGGTACTTACTAGGCTTCCATTCGAAAGCTCACGCACTTGTTTTCATTTCTCTTTCAGAATCTGAGGAGTAGGTGACTCGAGCTCAGGAGCCATACGAGGGACGGGGTAGCTTGCATAGGTCCAAGGACTTCTTTTATTTTCATTGTGTGAGAGATATTTCTTTTTAGGTCCCTTGTAGGGACCAGACTATTGTAGGGTACATGAACCCTGATTTTAATTCTGTTGTGACTCTGACTATTTGTTTATATTATCTTAGTTATTTGGTTGTTATTTGTTATCTACTATGGTCATCTAGGCCTTGTATCCGAGTTATGGTGTGCCTCCACTTAGTTACGACCGATCTGTGCACGTGCTCGAGGCCTGGAAGGAAGATCACCGCGACCTCCAAATTCAAAAGATCCAATAGCAATTGGAAATACTTATTGAGGCCTTCCAAGCACGCAACAAGAGGAGTCCTCGAACCCATGTCCAGCCATAGGGTTCCGAGAACCAGTCACCAGAGGCCGGGAGGCAATCATTACAGCGCATCATGAGTTGTCGAGCCTATGCCCGAGGGCCAGAGAAGAGTCCCTTCTCGGGCAGCGATACGGGATCCACTCGATCCCATACTCTATTCGAGGGACAATCTTACCCTTAACGTAAGTTCATGCCTCACCCGATGAAACAACGAGAAAGCTACGCCCCCTACGCCGTTTCCCCGTTTGTTCCGAGTATCCTGCATGTACCACTGCTACTCGGGTTCCGAATGCCATTGATAAAGACATACAATGGCAACTCGGATCCTGTGGATCACTTCGAAGCGTTCAAAGCAGTGATGGTTATTAATTGGGTTAAAGCCATTTTTGGTCCCTGAAAACAGGGCGAATGTTCATTTCCATCCCAAAAATTTAAAATTTGTTCAATACGGTCCACATTAGCATATACTGCCACTTATCACTCCACATCAGCAAAATAACAACCTAAACATAAAAATAAAAAGATTATATGCATTTCATTAGTATTCCACATAACCGCAACGTCTGTAATAGGGACCAAAAATGCCAAAATACGAAATATATATGGACCTAAAATGTCAAAATATGCAATACATAGGGACTATATTGAACAAATTTTGAATTTTGGGATGGAAATGAACATTGGTCCCGTTTTCAGGGACCAAAAATGGCTTTACCCCTTATTAATTTCATCTTGAAAGCATATTTAATATGTTTATCATGTATATGCAACTTTCTTTGAAAATTAAACATATTTATTTTTGTAGGAAACTCATCTTAGTCGACATGTTACAAAAACTAAATTGTTTCAGGCTACTCACACAACATCGGATGGGTCTTTTGTAAATGATGAAACAAGGCAGAATCATGTAAGTTAAAAATCTTCAATATTTGTTATGCTTGATGTTTATACGATAGTATGTGCTAATATAAAAAATTCTGCAACTTTATTTTTCAGGAAGATCTAATTATTTGGAGAAAGAGCTCATTTGAAATTGAGGCATTTTCTAGCATTTTTGGCAAATAACATCCCGGGTATATTCAAGGTATGGGACTTGGTGTCACGCCCCAACCCGGATCCCAGGCCTCGGACACGTGCATAGATCGGCCGTACCCAAGTAGAGGCGCACCTCACTCGGATACAAGGCCTAGGTAATTCAAGAACAAATAGTAGATAATAATAAATTCAAATAACATAATCGAACAATCCAAGGTTTTACAATGGAAATCAAAATGAAAGGTTCAGTCACCCTATATAGGTCAAGGCCTTATAAGTGTCCTACAAACATAAACCTCACACACAAGAAACACATGAGGTCCTCGAACCTCTGCAACGATGTCCCCAATCCTTCGTATCGCTCCTGAGTCCGAGTTAGCTACTCCTCAAGACCTGAAAATGAAATAAAAGGGAAACAAGTGGAGTGAGTTTTCTAAGGGAAAGCTTAGTAAGTACCCCCGCAGGGAATACAACGAAGTCAACAATGACAATCAAAGAAAAGTAACCAAAACGAAACATGAAAAAACATTCAAGAACAAGTCAAACACACAAGGGTTAAGACTTAAGTCTCTACCGATCCAATGAACACAATAACACGGTAGGGAGTTCAAACAGTGAACAACAAGGCATCCAAAAAGCCCTCGAGTCATCTCCCGGCAGTCATCAGTCTCAACCGATCGTCGACCTTAGTTGAAAGAGGACCCTCAACGGCCAGCGTATCATCCGACTGACGGGTGAATAGCCAGAGTATCCTCCCTCTGATAGGACTACAAGACTACCAGGGTCGTCCTTCCCCTGGACGCCAGCACAAAACTGCACCGAGCAAGAGATTCCACAAAATCAAGAAAGAACTGGCACACACCTACCCGGACGGAGCACAGGCTCACTTGTTTCCACGGCCACGTGACGATCAATGGATAGGTATGTTCACCAATCACGAGTTCAAAACAACGAACGACAACATCCACAAACCAAACACATACACAAATATGAAAACAAATAACCAATAAGTAAATAGAGAAAACATGTGTATGTGTAGTCAAAGAAACATGATCGAAGAAGCATGGTATCAACAAAACAAGAAGCACTTAATCAACGGTCAATAAACTATCATCAAATGATAGGGGTGCTAGACAAAAGTACTTACCTCTATCGAAGACGACTGGAATCACACAAGACTCCCTCCTGGCGTGTCTCTACACTTTATGTCTGCATCTGGGAGTAGATTCCATATTAGCAACAATTCATAAATCCTACATGTCTAGACCCACATGTATGATCCACTAATGGGCTATAGCCTAATCAAATGGTCCCACCTAACTTGTTGGACATGGCTAGACCTAGCCTTGCTTGTGTTTGCATGCGAGTTCATTATTAAATAACTGAATGCAACCATTGATCAGCCAACTATGTTGCTATACTTTAGTTGTTAAGATTCCCCACTGTGGTTGTGGGAACTCGGGTTCAAATCCAAGCACTTACAATTTATTTTCTTTTTAATTTATTAACCAAGTTCAAAACCTGATTAGACCCAATCCTTTAATTTGACTAGACCTAATCCCTTTAATTTTTAGTCCATTTCTACTTCACTTAACCACTTAATTTGATTGCATTTAACCACTAAATTTTAGAGTTTGGGTTCAGCACTATTAACCCATTTATATTTGAGTTGGGTTCACTGTTAACTGACTGAACATAACAAGATTGCTTGAGTTGAAGTTCATCATCCACTTGATTGAACCAAACTCCATTTGTATTCAGCTTACTTACCAACATTAAACCCCTTTAATTGACCTATTAACTTATTTGAACCTAAGCACTCAAACTAAGTTCAACAATCATCCATTTTGCCTTTAAAGAGAATTCCAAATCACTGATTGTCTACAACATATGCACTCCTATCTGCCAAAGATAACCAAAGCTCTTAATGTATACAAAATGTCTTCTTAACATGACTTATCTATATGCGGTTGTAACTTAAAAAGAGCTTCAAGGCCTCTAACTTCAGGAAGTTAACCCCTAGTTTTATTACTCAAAATTCTTCCGAGAGCATCTATTAAACCATTGATAACCTTCAACCTCACTATACTGCACAAGAATTTAAGACGTTACCAACAATAATACCAAACCTCCAACCCATCAAAATCTCTTCAACAATGCCCATTCTTTTGAAACCAAAACTTGGTTTGAATCGATGACCATACTAATAGCAGGCCTTTATTCACCAGTAAATACATGAGATCCTCATCAAATACGCTCTATGTTCATGGCCATTACAAATCACCCATTAATCTCTAGCCATTACAAATCATATAAAATTCTAAACTAACCATGAGGTCTCAATACACTGTTAATCATGGAACTAACCCCAACGAACACCATCAACATGCAAATCATAACATTAGTTATCATTATCACTAACCTTTTTGTATCAATCATGAGCATGCTTATCCTACTCCTTGTTAAAGTACCCAATACCTCCTTAGGCCTGCACAATCATCCACCCATAACAACTAATCCAACAGGGATTAACATCTAACTAATATCCTCATGCAATTACTTATACATGAACACAGATCTTTCACTTTTAAACAACATCAGACTTTAGCATGCTTTGAAGTTTAAGTTCTGGAATCTAGTTCAAATCCCATCACCGTACACAAGCATGTATACATATTCACATCTTTGTTTTACAAAGAGGTCAGATAAGTAAGCTAGTTGTGCTTCACTAGCTTGCAACAATCGAAGAAAACTCACTGGAGATGAGTCGTTAGTCGAGCTCTCCACGTGATCGAGCTCTCCACGCGGTGGTGAACGCGTTCACTGGCGGAGGAAACACAAAGTTGGCGGAGGAGAGAAGGAGTTTGTGCCTCGGGATTGGTCTCCAAATCGAATGGACAGCCAAGATTCTTCTCTCATCCGCGCGATCATGAACGACAGGAGATCTCACGCATTTCTCCCGGTGCATTGCCACGCATCGCGCCTATGGCCGTCGGATGAGTTCTTATTAATCCAACTCTTAATTCTTGTCATTCACTTTAATTCAAGTGGTTCATGTGCATGGCTTATGATGTGGTATTTTTAGTACGACCCCTCTATTTCATTATATTTGCACACAAATTATATCCAAATTTCCCAGAGTGGTTTCTTTCACAAGTAGACCCGATCACCACCATGATTTATGTTGATCGTCAGCTTGAGCTGCACGCAAGTGTACATAGTCGTAGTAATAAAACTGATGAGTACCGGGTCGAATTCCTTAGGGAACGGATATTAGGTTTCCTAACCTAATACCCAAGATGATTGTGGAGAGTGTTTATGAAGTAGTGAAAGTTGTAATTAAGTGTCAAATGAGTTATGTGACAAACGAAGGTTATAGTGGGAGAACTCTCAAAGATGAAGATCTAGGGTTGTATAGTATTTTAAGACTTGTTATGATTTTCTCCTTGGCTTGCTAAGTTATCAAGATTGTATATATGGGATTACAATGCTAGAGATTGCACTCATGTGCACTCTGGGGGCATCCTACATGACCTTATTCCTAAGGTTCATGCTCTAATTTCCATATGTCTATAGGAGCATTAGAGGCATTATAGGGCTAACCTTTAGCACTACCATGGATAGGCCTAAACTTATGTCTAAGTTATAGGCCAAATCGGTGTCACTCCATCCACCCTATGTTTCTACTCTACCTTCAAGCTCATATGTCCATGTGCTTGAAGCTTAAGGTGCTTGTCGCCTTTCGACCAACAAGGATTAACATGAGAGATTCATAAGCATATCCACAAACATTATAACAAAGCTAAGCCAAAGATAATATTGATTTCAAGTCAAAACATCCATACAACCCTAGAAAGGGTGTTTAAGCTACCATTACAAAAGATGAATCCAAAGTAATGGCATTGTTTACAAAAACATCCATAATCAAGCTAGATAAGAGTTCAATAACATCAAAGATGAAAATCTAAAGATTCCCCCTCATGAATATATGATTTCCAGCTTCAAGGTGCTAGAAGAAGCCCTTAGGATCAGTGCCCTCGTGTGCAGCCGCCACCAAGACCAATCCCTAACAATTCAACCTGCTTTTATACTCAGCGCCCCGGACATCGCGATGTGGAAAAGTAACATCGCGATTTTTAACTTAATCTGAGATTCCTCAAAATCTTGCCATCGCGATATCTAAAAGCGATATCTTGATGTGAATTTAACCCTGTAAAGGTGCTCTCACCTTGTAATTATCATCGCGATGTTGCCTTCAGTCCAACACTTCCATAGAACCTCACATCGTGCCGTTAAGAAGCAATATCGCGATCTCAATTTATCTTTGAAGAAGGCGCTCTGTCCATAATTCACATCGCGATATCCAGAAAGCAAATCGCGATGTTGACCACTTTGCTGCTTTATTTTACTTGTTGAATAAAAACTTTACTCATTTTAGCATCTATCGATCACAAACAAGTGTAAATCAATATTAAAATATCCAAGACAACAATTGTGGTCAAGTGATATATTTTAGAACCAAAACAACATAATATTTATTCCATAGCGAAATTTTCGACTCTAAGTGTAAACTTGTACTAAAATAGCTCTTTTCCAAGAGCTATCACACCTCCAAACTTGAACTATTGCTTGTCCTCATGCAATGAACAAGAAAAACTTCACAAAACAATAATTCAAGTTTAGCAACTCATTTAGGATTTTCTTTCGATGCTCATGGAATAAGTGCAATATGATATTACTATGCTAAACCATCAAACTAGAGGACATGACAATGGAGAATAACCACTCATGCTTGGAATTCCTTACATACAACAGCTTGAGCTTAGTAACGATCAACGGATAGATACATGCTAGAGGGAATAGAATTAGAAGCATATAACTCCCTAGCTTGATTTTCACTACTCTCAACTAGTAGAAGTCCTTACACCCGGGGTAAGCTATTGCTTCACATCTTATAGTGTTTCTTTTATTCTTTTCGTTATCTATGTTTTTCTTCTTCTTCTTCTTCTTCTTCTTTAAACAAAGCTAGTAGGGCATCACTAATGGATCCGACTTTCTTCTACGTGTAAATTAACAAACACATTGATGGAAACTCACTTGTACCCCTGTTTTTGAGAGTCTTCCTATGTTTCAAGTGCTACTCGGCTGCTAGGGGTCTTGTACCCTAATTCCATTTCCTAAAACATATATATTTTCTATTTGACTTCACTAAGCTCGTGATGCAGGAGAGCCCGAGTCAGACGATGCCGAGCTGTCTGATTGCAACATTAGAGCTTTGGCATACCACGACTTGGCGGACCGACGTAAAGGCGGAAGGTGATCGAGCCAAGTTCGGAATTGGGGAGCACTTTGGACACGTTTCGGTATTTTGGCCATAACTTTGGCTACCGATATCGGATTCGCGCGCTCAACCCCAATTCGGAAAGCTCATCACGACGCGCACGTGGGATCTGTCAGCTTTGCTCAATGGACCCTTCCTTCATCCTCAAATTCCACTGTTTTCCCCGTCGTTTCTTCGTTTCTCGGTGTTTTTTTCCATTTTTGGCAATACTTCGTATGCCAATTTAGGATAGGATATGAATCCGATTTGAACTCAGATTTTTAGGAGTTATCTATTTTGTTTAGTTATTTTAGAATTAGATAAGTTTTTCTATTGGACCAAAATTTGCCGATTTGGGCAAATTTAGATAAGAAGATAGAATTTTTAGGTTATCTAGGTTAGTTTTTTTTTAGCTATTTAAACCCGGCTTGTGGGTTGAATTTTATTCATTGATTATTGAGTTATTTTCCTTTTAAAGTTTCATAGACTTTTTCTTCTCTGTTTGTCCTCCATTTTTCTTGCTCTTCTATCAATCCCCCTTGTTTACCACCGCCCGCAGATTAATCACTACCCTGCCCGGAGTCAGTTCGAGTCATTCTTTAAAGTTCTAGGAATATCCAAGGTATCAGGGTGATGTCAAAATGAGATTCTTCTAGTTTGATACGTGCAGCATCCAATTTATCTATGTCACATGCTCATTAAACTCGGCAACAACCCATTTTCACTTAAGTGCGATAGGTGTGTACATGCAAGCGTAGAAAAATAATTGTTTACATGCTCACAATGAAGGAAAAAAATAGAAAACATATGCTGAACTCGTCATAATAAAAGCAATAAAGGAGTTCACATACATGGACTCTACTAATGACAAAATCACAACCCCACCTCCCAAACCAAACGAGATCATCGTCCCCGATAAGTCCCAAACAAAATAAAGACAAAAAAGGAACTGGGATAATGCAAGAGAAGTTAGAGAAAAATAAACACTCCCCTAGCTGGATGGCCCAATTCCAGGTATCGTCTCCTGCTCTGGGGCCAATGTGGAACTGGAGGGGAGACTGCTGTGGTCGACTGGTGGGAGGGGTCGCTGATACCCAAAGCTCGAAAACCGTCCCACAAGGGAGTGGCAAGGTCCATGATATGCTGAGAAAGCAAGGTCCTCTACTGGCTCACCTCGTCGTGCAGCCGGGTGACCACTATCGCCAAACAAACCTGATGCTCAGCGAGCTATGTAAGGCGATCGTCAAGAAGAGGATGATGGGTAAGGTGTCTCCGTGGGCTGGGTCGGGATGTCAGCACGCTCTGCGGCATCAGTCGGCATGGCGGCATTATCCGACTCCGTGGGTGCGACAGTTGAGGGCCTGGCATCATCAGCACGCTCGGGGGCCATACGGTGAAGGATACTGTAGTCAATGAGACATTTGTGAGGCAACTTCGGTTTAGTCGGATCCCAAGCGAATCGAGCACGTTGATATAGGACAGTGATGAGGGAGGGGTGCCATAACCCCTTAGGGTTCAGGCGGGAGCACTGACGAATGCTCCAATGGATAAATCACCCAACATCAAACTGCATGCCATGAATGATGGGATAGATGAGACAAACCCGATCAATATTAACCCGGCTTGTGAATTGAGCTGGGATCAACCGTGCAGAGATAAAATAAAGCCACACTCTGGCATCTCTCCGCAAAAGACCATGAACAAAGGAGGGGGACTCAGCGTCCCAAACAGCTCCAAAGGTGGTGAGGTCGCGAAAGATGGTGTCCACATTCACATGCCCTTTCCTATGTGCCTGATACTCATCCTGCTCGATCACGGGGGTGCCTAGGACGTCATTGAAGATGGTTGCATCATAGCGGACCTGGCATCGACACACCACAACTGTAGTCTCCCCGTGGTCGGGTAGATTGCAATCGAACTCTCGTACAACCGGGATAACAGCTTTCTCTAGTTGGGAGTAAAAACTTTCCCACCCCTTCGCCTGAATGATCTAAAAGTGAGAGGCAAGGATAGGATCTGTGAAATCAATGGCCCTCTCTGGTACGAGCTTCTTTCCCAACAATAGCTGGTGACGAACCTCGGTCCCGGGAGATGAAAAGACACTAGTTGGGTCCTATGGGGCCGGAGTAGAAGTGGACCCCCCGCCTTTTTGTCGGGCAATATGTAGGAGGTTTTGCAGCTGACTTCTTTTTAGATACAACTTGCTTGGTGGAGGCCATGATTACCTGCAAAGAAGGTAACAAAGCAATATGAGATAAGGAAATATTATAAGTATGAATTTCGCCCAAAATTTCTGCAGAGTCTCCCCTTAAACATTGAGCTTGGCTAAATTATACAAACAGTCTAATGGACCTCGACATGAGGCATTCATCATCTTAACAAATATTTACCCCTAAATACCGAATAAGATTTATTAATTAAGAACCAATTAACAAATTAAAAAGGTGAAATCCTTGGTAGGGGTGATAGAATGCATATCTGAGTGGTTGAAGCCCTAGAAGAACGATGGGAAGGCTAAAAGAGGGAGGAATACTTGATGGTGCTGCTAAAGCACCCAAAGAGACGCAGAGAGAAGATGAAGAAATGAACAGGCGCGTATCCTATTTAACCTAGCCGTGACTTCGACATCGCGATGTCCAAAAATGACATCGAGATGTCAACTCAATTTAAACATAAATGAAGTATAATATCACGATGTCTTATTCAACATCGTGATGATTATTATCAGAAATAAGGGTATTTTTTACAGTCTGGGTGACATCATGATGTTGACTTTTTAACATCGCGATGTCGAATAGGTTAGGCCTGTTGTCTCCAGACCTGTGGAGCACATTGCAATGTTGAAATGTAACATCGCGATGTTAACTGCAGGGACTTGTGTTTATACTTACCTTCCTTCCCTTATATTTCTGGTGCTCACCTACATACTTTTGGACGTATAATCTCTTACCAGGTTGCTGTTGAAATGTTAACTCCCTTATTCAAATCATGCGCTCCCCTAGACTTGGGCTATACAACATATAGGATGGGGTAAATTTTATTCATGACACACAATGACAAAAATATGAAAAATGACTCAAATGAAAGCTAATAAGATCTTGGGTTGCCTCCCAAGTAGCGCTAAATTTATAGTCTTTAGCTGGACTGTAGGATTGGTCTATTGAGTGTTGTGACAGTTTTGTTGCGCTCCACTTGGCGGCCAATGTATAGTTTCACCCATTCTCCATTAACCAGAAATGTGTTGTTGGTGCTTGCATCCTCCAATTCCACAGCTCCGTTGGTGAAAACTTTAGATATTTGAAAAGGGCTTGACCATCTAGATTTCAACTTGCCTAGAAACAGTTTCAACCATTAGTTAAATAGTAACATTGACTGTCTCGGCGCTAATTCCTAGTGAATGATACGATGATCGTGCCACTTCTTAACCTTTTCTTTGTGGAGCTTGGTATTCTCATATGCTTGCAGCCAGAATTCATCCAGTTCATTCAGTTGTAGCATCTGTCTCTCCCCGGCAAATTGCGTGTCTAGATTTAATTTCTTGATGGCCCAATAAGCTTTATATTTGAGCTCCTGTGGAAGATGAAAAGCTTTCCCAAACACTAACTGATATAGTGACATGCTGAGAGGTGTTTTGAAAGCAGTTCGGTAGGCCTAGAGGGCATCATCCAATCTGAGTGACCAATCTTTTCGAGAATGACTGACCATCTTCTCTAATATCTTCTTTATTTCTCAGTTGGACACTTCTTCTTATCCGTTGGCCTATGGGTTATAGGGTGTGGTTACTCTATGTGAGACCCCATATTTCTCGAGGAGCTTGTTGAAGTTCTTATTGCAAAAGTGTGACCCTCCATCACTGATGATAGCTCGAGGGGTACCGAATCGAGTAAATATGTTCTTCTTAATGAATTTGATCACCATTTGAGAATCATTGGAGGGTACCACTACTGCTTCCACCCATTTGGACACATAGTCCACGGCTACCAAGATCTATGTATTCTTGAGGGATGAGACAAATTGTCCCATGAAATCTATCCCCCACACGTCAAATAACTCCACCTTTAGAATATTCTTTAACTGCATCTCATGGCATCATGATAGGTTTCCGGTACATTGACATCGGTCACAACTGCCAGCGAACTGTTGAACATCTTTGAATACCGACTGCCAACAAAACCCAGCTTGTAAAATTTTTGTTGCGGTCATGTCCCCTATATAGTGACCACCATAGGGTGAAGAATGATATTGCTCCAAAATGTTGTTCTATTCCTTTGCGGGAATGCAACGCCGAATAATTTGGTCTAGCAAAAACTTCTTGCACTATTGGTAGTTTAGACATTCTGGGACAATCTTGCTGATGAGATAATTCGCCATGTCTGCATACCATGGAGGATGTTATACCTTTACTGTCAACAATTACCCATCCAGGAATAATTCCTTAATGACCATAGGATTGGAAAAGTGTTCATTATTATCTAGACGAGATAGATGATCAGCTATTTTGTCCTCAGACCCTTTTCGATCTTTCACCTCCAAATAAAATTCCAGAAGGAGCAAAACCCAACACATCAACCTAGCTTTAGAATCCTTCTTCTCCATGAGGTATTTGATTGCTGAATGATCAGTGTACACTACCACCTTTGTACCCACCAAGTATGCTCTGAATTTGTCGAATGCGTAGACCACCACCAACAGCTCCTTTTCAGTAGTGGTGTAATTAGCTTGTGCATGGTTGAAAGCTTTGCTCGCATAGTATATAGAGTAAAACAGCAACATCACTAGCATCACACATCAATTCAAATGGCTCCTTCTAGTTAAGGTTGATTATGATAAGGGAGGTGAGTAGCCACTGCTTGATTTCTAGGAATGCCTTCAAACACTTCTCAACAAAATTAAAGGGCACATCTTTCTCTAATAGCTTACTCATAGGCTTTGTTATAAAGGAGAAATCCTTGATGGACCGCCGGTAAAATCCTGCATGCCCAAGGAAACTCCTAATGCCCTTGACAGAAGTAGGTAGTGGTGGTTTATAAATTACTTCCACTTTGGCTTTATCTACTTCAATACCTGATTTTGAGATTCTGTATCCCAACACAATTCCCTCTTTGACCATATAGTGCCACTTATCCCAATTAAGTACTAAATTTGTCTGTTGCATTTGATCAAGATCCTCTCCAAATTTGGCAAGCATTGGTCATATGATTCACCAAGCACTGAGAAATCGTCAATGAAAACTTCCATACCCTTCTCAATCATAGCTGAGAATAAAGCCATCATGCACAATTGAAAAGGTTCCGAGGCATTACATAACCCGAAAGGCATTCTTCTAAAAGCAAAGGTCCCATATGGGCAAGTGAATGTTGTCTTCTCTTGATCTTCAGGTGCTATTGCATTTTGATTGTACCAGGAGTATCCATCCATGAAGCAATAGTACTCTTGCCCTGCCAAATGGTCTAGCATCTGATCAATTAATGGCAACGGAAAATGATCCTTTCATGTTGCCTTTTTCAACTTCCGATAGTCCATACAAATTCATAATCTGGTCACCGTTCTTGTTGGAAGACTCTCATTCTCGGTATTTATGACTACCGTGATGCCCCCTTTTTTGGAACACACTGCACAGGGCTGATCCAAGCACTGTCAAAGATAGGATAAATAATTCTCGCATCCCATCACTTCAAAATTTCCTTCTTCGCCACTTCCTTTATAATTGGATTTAGCCTCCTTTGATGTTCTATCGTCGGCTTGGCTTCGTCTTCCATGAGTATCTTATGCATGCAAAAGGAAGGACTGATGCCTTTTATGTTATTGATTGACCACCCCAATGCTCTTTTGTGTCTTCTCAGTACCTCAATAAGCTGGTACTCTTTGCTAGAGGGTAGTGCACTGGAAATGATGACAGGTAGTGTCTCGCCTTCTCCAAGGAATGCATATTTCAGGTGTCCCGGTAAAGGCTTTAACTCTACCTGAGGAGGTACCTCCCAAGATGATTTCATTTCTTGGGACGATCTACCTTCCGAACCCAATGTATCGAAAGCTTTTACTGCTTCCCTGTGAGTGATTTTTGATTCTATCAACTCTTGTTCTTCTTCAGAATCACTATCCCAATTTGTCAGTGTCATTAATTTTAATTGTTAAATAGGATCTCTTGAATGACACCATTCAACCTGGTGATCCAACTCTATGTTTTCCTCTGCTAAATCTGGTTCTTCATAAGGTTGTGCCCTTAGTGGTACTTGGTCAACTGTCCTTGCCATGTTTACTTGACTGTTTGCCCATGCATTTCCCACTTTCTCCTGCACCAGTGAGATCACTTCATCCACAATCTTCTGGATTAAATCAACTGTTGAGATAAGTTTTATCAACTTAACTTGCTTATTTATCGGGGCTTCCTATATGGATACCTGTCACGCCTCGACCCGAATCCCGGGACCTCAGGCACGTACACAGACCGGTCGTATCCAAGTGGAGACGGGCCCCGCTCGGATACAAGGCATAAGTAATTCAAAAATAGAAAATAAAATATAATAAATAAATTAAAATTTATTTATCAGAGTTACAACGGAAACAAGAATATAACTTATAAACCCTACAGGGGTCCTACAAATCAGAACTAGTTGAGATCTTCCAACCTCGGCAAGCTATGTTCTGACAATCCTGAAACCGAATCAACTAATCCCTCAATATCCTGAAAGAGATGAAAAGAAGGTGGAGTGAGCTTTCGAAAGGAAAGCTCAGTAAGTTCCCCGCAGGGATCACAACGAAATGAAAACATCAAACTGATAAAAGCGTATCAAAAATCATCAAGTCACACAACTGGGGCCATGCCCCGCACAAACAAGGATCTAGGAGACTAGAAAACAAAAGGAACTCTTAGATTAGAAAATAGCCCTCCGGCTCAACACACTTCTCTGGCCAGCACCCAGCTTTATCTGGAATCGACCTCGGTCTCTTGTACATGTCGACACGATCAGTGTATCGTCCCACTGATAGGTTGGACTACCAAGGTATCCTCTCCCTGGCATGGAACTATCAGAACGTCAGGGTGTCCTCAACCCTGAGCGCTCCACTTGAGCATCTGCTCTACTGAACCGGCAAAATAAGAACTCACCTGGCGCACACTTGCCTGGCCAGCACATAAGACCATGGCTTATGATCAAATGTCGGTCACAGGGTGGTGTGCCCAACGAACAATTCAAACAACAGATCTTGAAAGCACATCAACCATGCACATACAAAGAAGGAAACAAACAACAGGTATGTGCACACATTCCAATAACAGATAGATGATAAACATGCTAAAAGGAATAGCAACAATAAACAAGAAAACCCGATGACGGGTGGAAACTAGGCAAAGGTAACTTACATTAATAGCGATGTCCTGAATAACCTTCCCTGTCCCTTACTCCCGATAAGTCTCTATGTCGGCATCTGGTAGTAAGATCTAATTAATAACAGCAATATTCAGAATTTTCTAATAAAATATGCATGATGCCCTAATTCGACTCAAGCTCGGTTTATGGGCTTCCTAAGCTTTTCCCCTTTTATTAATAGACCTTTCTCTCTTCAATCCCAAAAGAAACAACTAGCTTAGTGGTTAAGGCCCACTAAGCCCAAAGAGAGATCCCTGGTTCAATCCCCCTCCTCTACACTCTTTTTGTAGATTATTATTTTGCTTTTAAAAACTTTGGCCACAACCAACTAGCCATCTTGACTAAGTCCAGTCCCTTACAATTGATTAAACCCAACCAATTTTTAAAGTGAATTCAACCCAGCCCATTAACTTGATCCAACCCGATTTGCTAACCCAAATGAACTCAGACTTGACCTAATTAAGACTAACTTGACTGAACCATGATCAACTCTAATCAATTAAATAAGATTTAATCTATTAATAGATTAGACCCAACTCATTAATTTAACTGATTCAACCCCACCCGGTCTGAACCAGACTCAATTAAATCGAGCCCAATCAATCAATTCGGACCCAACCATTAACCCAACCCAATCAACTTTTAAAACAAATCCAAACCCGTTAGCAAAAACCGAAACCCGTTAATAAACTCAAACCCAACCCGCGACCCGTTAGCCTATATCATCTTCAACCTCCAGACGATGCTCACCGGCGGGGAAGAGAAACGCGGTCGTCTACGGCGGCGCCTGGGCGGCCGAAGTTGCCTCTGTCTCAAGATCTTGATCGTCGGAGGCCGCCTGCGCGTTGTGAGAGTTCCCTAAGCAGGGTTCTCTGATTCCTTCTACTCTCACCGGAGCTCTGCCCTCCGACGCTCGGTCCCTCGACAGAAGACAGCGGGGACTCCCACGCTCTCTCCCTCTCTTTCCAGGCGCCATCACTACGCTATATGCATGCATAATAAAATCAAGACAGAGAGAAGGAACTCACCTAAGAATTCGTCTCCTCATCGAGCTCTGCGATAAAGCGTTGCCACCCTCCTTCGAGCCCCTCTAGAAAAGCTCCTGGCCGCGATGAGGGCTCTCAACAGCTTCTACTTCTCCTCTCTAGTTGTCCCTCTGTCTCTCTGTTTCTCTGAGGAAGTGGAGCTCTGCCGCCGACCTTAGATTCTCTTCAGGGCTCACGAGGCTCCCTCTATTTATAGATCTCACAGAGGACTTCTGGATAACCTTCTCTTGATCGGATAAAGCTCCATCTCCTATTTAAACTTTGTTTAGCAGCTGTCCAGGAGAACATAATAAGTTACGCGGCGGCGGCGCCGCGTGGCACGCTGGAGAAGAACGAAGTCACAGCACCTCGCGATCGGTCCCCTACGGATGAGTGGCCCTGATCGCGCGCAGCGATCCAACGGCCCCTGCTTTAATCCCACTCCTCACATCTGGTTTTATTTTAGATCAACGGCTTTGATCGAACGAGAGCGGGCGGCCAGATATCACCCCAGTGCCTCGAACTCAATCTAATCCAACAGATGAGCTAATCTCAACCGTCTGTTTTTCTCTTTGCATGAGCTTTCGTGGTAAATTTATTTTGAGTCCTCCTTTTTATTTATATTACATGCAGGTCCTTAGCCGTGAGAGATATACCTATTCTCGTTTGGTCCCTGAGTTTTTCTAAATTTACCATCAGGCCCTTAATGACCCCAATTAATCTAAATTACGGATTTAATTATTTTAAATCCTTCTTTTAAATTCACAATTCCTCTCTTTATCCATAAATCAATTTAACTTTAGCATATATATATGTTAAATCTTTATCTAAATTTTAATCCCACTTTAATAAAATCTGATAAACTCTAAACATGAGGAATTTTCTCTAATTATCCACCTTGATACATTTATATTAAAGTGCATTGATATCTTATCTTATGTTATTTATCAACTTGGCTTTTAATCAAATTCTTTTAAAATGTTTCTAATCTTTGATCTGGAAATACTTAAATTAATATGCTAGATAAAGAATAACAAAAAAGTTTTATTTCATCTAAAATTCAAATAGAACAAATCCTTAGGAGACTCTCCCTTATTCTCTAACAAAATACCAAGTAATTAATTAAGAGCTAAAAACATAAATTCCTAAATAATAAGAAAAATCTTGGGCTTCACAATCCTCCCTCCTTAAAAGAATTTCGTCCCCGAAATTACTCATGGCCCTCGACACCCATACTTGTCTCTCCCCCGGTCTTAGGTGACGCTTGTACCCCTTCCATAACAAGGTGGTAGACTCGTCCATGAGTCATCGGTCTCTGATTGGAAGAAGATGGCTAATTTTTTCAAGTTGCTTTCCTTTTCTTGTCCCCACCGAGCTGTCCCTAAGTCGGTGCACCAGATTGTCGCGTTGGTGCACTCTGTGTCCCTTGGCTAGTCCCTTGCTTGGCCTGGTGTTGGGGACACTTTGCCTTCCGATGTTCCATGCTACCACAGACGAAGCAAGCACTTTGAATAATCGGACACTGAGCCTTCTTGTGTGGTCCCCCACACGTGAAACATTTCAGCGGATGTGACACACTAGCGTAAGACTCTCCACCTCCTGATGCCGCTGATGGTCCTGAAGGCTTGCCATAGGGTTGATACGTGTTTCTGGATTTTGATTTCCCAAAACTCTTCCCGAAGGACCGTCCTTGACTGTTTTGATCCTTATCTTTCTTCTCCTTCTGAGGTAGCGTTTGTGAGTTGCTTTGGGAGGAAGCATCGATGTACTTCGCCCGGGCTACCACGTCAGCATAGCTAGTGCACATATGCCAGGCTACTATTTCCTTCAAAGATGGCCGTAAACCGGTCTCGAACTTTCTGACTTTGCTCTCCTCTGTGGGAACCATGTCCGGCAGAAAGTGAGCCAGCTTGTCGAACTCAATCTCGTATTGTTCCACTTATATCTCCCCTTTCACGAGAGCGTTGAATTGTTGTGCCATTAAAAGACGCCTTCCTCGAGAAAAGTACTTCGCAAAGAAAGCTTTCTTGAACCCTTCCCAAGTCTCGAAGGGTACCCCTTTCCTAATTCGTATCTCCCCGAGATACCAATCCTCAGCGTTCCCTTCCATCAGGTAGGCTGTCGTCCTGACTCTATCCGAGTCTTCGGCCTAGTACATGTCGAAAGTCTTCTCTAATTCTCGGATCCATATCTTGGCCTCTACAGGGGCGACAGTACCGTCAAAAGGGCGGGGAGAAGGCCTCTTAATCTCTCCCATCAGGCCTCTATTAGGGGTTGGCGCAGCAGAGGGAGGCGGTGGTGAAGGTTGTGCTTGTCGTTGTTGCCTCTCTTCCTGGATGTATCCCATCATTTCTCTCATTAACTCAATCATGGTTATGGAGGGTGCCTCCCCCCTTAAGTCTGGGCCCGCTGCTCATGGCCCCTTGATCTTATTGAGCAGCGCCTCGCCAACCTCCATATCTACTGGGGGTGGGGGACCCTCATTCACCTGAGGTTGGGATACCTCTTCCAATGGAGGATGTGGTACCTCCACACGACGTGGCCATCCGCAAGGCAGTCCCGACACACCTCTTCCTTCCACCATGTTAGCTGTGAGATATCAATATGCAAATCTATCACTTTTGAATACTATAATCCAAGCACGTATTTTAATGAAATGGTAATAAATTCCAACTATGATTTAAAACAATAGTCAAATTTTTAACATACTAACTTTGGGTGTTAACTAACCCCATCTAACTGACATAACTCCTAACCCTATTCCAAGATGGAAATAATACTAGTACTTCCTTCAGAACTGTATCACATAATTACGCTTTTTCCCAGGAGGAATATTCGGACAATTGTACTTGTGGTGGTCCATTTTACCACAATGACGACATTTAGGGAGAGGATGTCCACAATCCGCAATCAGGCCTTCACAGTGACGACACCACTCGGTCACACAAAGCTCGTCTTCATCATGAGGGGGTCCTCCACAATAGTCGCACCCAATTGCGTTCTTATTCTTCCTCGCTATGGAAATGTAGCGGCAACCAAAGTGTTTGCGGCGTTTCCGAACTGGTGGTGGCTCCTCGATATGTTCTTCTTGCACATTTTCTCCTTCGATTCCCTCTTCTATCTCTTTCGAGCTTTCCACTTCAACCCCTAATTTCTCTGGGCTTTCCACAACTACTTCATTCTCTCCTATGCTTCCCTCATCAGACACAATTGATACTATGCTTTCCATGTCTTCTTCCACATCCTCTAGGCGCTCCTCGCCTACTTCTATCTCTAGATCAGACATAGTTGGTTCTCTGTCAACCAATAACACTATTAGTCAATTTTGTAAGTAACTTAGCCGACCTAACTTAACACTCAATCTTTCCTAGTCATTTAAGTCACTAGGGCAGTCACCGTTATTTTAGGTGACAGTGACCGATACCATTTCTTAGCTTCGCTCCTCAAGGAAAATGGAAGCAATCTTGCTCTTATTGCGCTTATTGGTTCCTTGGCTAGCTTAATTGTGTCACTCAACTCTAGAAATGACCGAATATGCAGATAAGGATCCTCACAGGAGCGTCCTTCAAAATATATCGAACCCTAGATGATATTGATAATATCCAGCTCAATTTCCATAGCATCTACATGCTTCTCCTCAGGTCCACATCCTCTTGGTTCTGAAGTTATTTCAACAAATACTGGCTATGGTTCTAAGATCTCATGCTCTATTGTACTTGTCTTGAATGTATTGTGAAGTTTTTGAGTTCAACTGAGAGGCAATTTCAAGAGCATAAAAGGAGGTATGATTACACTAATGAGCTCAAACTAACTATAGAGAAAGTAAAGAAAACAATTAGTTTTAGTACGTACACACTAAAGATGATCTATGTATAAACAAATATAGCACGATATTGATTAGATAAACATAGTACACCAAAGTT
This sequence comes from Dioscorea zingiberensis, assembly GCA_026586065.1. NCBI lineage: Eukaryota > Viridiplantae > Streptophyta > Magnoliopsida > Dioscoreales > Dioscoreaceae > Dioscorea > Dioscorea zingiberensis. The sequence continues at coordinate 31,217,991 of CM048820.1, read as the reverse complement.
AAGCAAAGTTACACTAATTCGCTAAGCATAAGAAAACCAACGCCGTTCCCCGACAACGGCGCCAAAAACTTGTTGACCGTCAACTTGAGTGCACTAGATGATTGTGGAGAGTGTTTATGAAGTAGGGAAAGTTATAATTAAGTGTCAAATGAGTTGTGTGAGAAACAAAGGTTGTAGAGGGAGAACTCTCAAAGATGAAGGTCTAGGGTTGTATGGTATTTTAAGACTTGTTATGATTTCCTCCTTGGCTTGCTAAGTTATCAAGATTGTGTATATGGGATTACATTGATAGAGATTGCACTTATGTGTACTTTGGGTGCATCCTACAAGACCTTATTTCTAAGGTTCATGCTCTAATTTCCATATGTCTATGGGAGCATTAGAGGCATTATAGTGCTAACTACCACTACCATGGATATGCCTAAACTTATGTCTAAGTTATAGGCCAAATCGATGTTACTCCGTCCACCCTATGTTTCTACTCTACCTTCAAGCTCATATGTTTATGTGCTTCAAGCTTAAGATGCTTGTCACCTTTCGACCAACAAGGATTAGCATGAGAGATTCATAAGCACATCCACACACATGATAACAAAGCTAAACCAAAGATAATATTGATTTCAAGTCAAAACATCCATACAACCCTAGAAAGGGTGTTTAAGCTACCATTACAAAAGATGAATCCAAAGCAGTGGTATTGTTCACAAAAACATCCATAATCATGCTAGATAAGTATTCAATAACATCAAAGATGAAAATCTAAATATTCCCCCTCATGAATATGTAATTTCCAGCTCCAAGGTGCTGGAAGAAGCCCTCTGGATCAGTGCTCTCACGTGCAGCCGCCACCAAGACCAAAGATGACAAACCCTAACAATTCAGCCTGCTTTTATACTTAGTGCCCTGGATATCGCGATCTGTAAAAGTAACATCGCGATGTTCAACATAATCTAAGATTCCTCAAAATCTTGACATTGCGATGTCCAAAAGCGAGATGTCGCAATGTTAAATTCACATCGAGATGTCGCTTTTGGACATCGCGATGTGAATTTAACCCTGCAAAGGTACTCTCAGCTTGTAATTATCATCGCAATGTCAAAAAGCACATCGTAATGTTGCCTTCAGTCCAACATTTCCATAGAACCTCACATCGCGATGTTAAGAAGCGATATCGCGATCTTAATTTATCTTTGAAATAGGTGCTCTGTCCATAATTCACATCGTGATGTCCAAAAAGCACATCGCGATGTTAAGTACTTTGCTACTTCATTTCATCTGTTGCATAAAAACTTCACTCATTTTAGCACCTATCAATCACAAATAGGTGTAAATCACTATTAAAACATCCAAGACAACAATTGTGGTCAAGTGATACATTTTAGAGCCAAAACAACATAATATTTATTCCACAGTGAACTTTTCGACTCTAAACACTTGATAACTTCTACTAAAATAACTCTTTTCCAAGCACTATCAATTTATGACTGGGTCCTTCTCTGTGAGAGAAGACACATTCTCTTCTTTGAAATCTTGAATAGGTCCCTGATGACCCTAACTAACCCTAATTAAGACAGCAACCAAATTAATCCTTCCTTCCACATAAAAATCCAATTTTGGGGAATCTCTTTAATTAACTAATTAACTAATTAATTAAGGAGAAATTAGGAAATTTCATTCTAACAAAAATTCAATTATATCCAACCATGGGGACTTTCTTTTATTAACCAAATAATTAAGGATGAATAACTAGCAAAAATTTATTCCATAAAATCCAAAAAAAAAATTCCAAACACGAGGAACTCCTTCATCTAGCTAACTAACTAAAGAAATTTAGAGAACAACTATTTCCTAAAAAAAAACCTAGATATTACACTTGGAGTTATCCCAACCTAGATGTATGGATAGTCTAGCAGCTCGGGTAATAGACGTGATGGTTGTGGGGGTACAGAAGCGGAAGTTGATGCCCTCATAACCGAGGTACAATTCTTATAGCAGCAAGTTCAAGAAATCGAATAACGATTTCAATAGTAAATAGTGCATCTTACCCAATAGATGGCGAGCTAAAACCAAAATCTGACTTTTTTAGATTTCTATGTTAAAGTTTTTTTTTCATATTATATTAATGTTTGTTATTTATGTTTTCAGAATTCATATTTTCTTAACATTTGATAATTATTTCATTTCAAATAGGAAAATGTGGGGTCCCCAGCTATTGGAAGACGTTCATCATAGGGTAGTCACTCGGCTCACATAGAACAAAATTTAGACCATACCACATAGAATAGTTGAGGAGCTTAAGAAAACTGTAGATTTAATTTGTGATGTGGCAGTAAATTTACTGCCACATCACCAACTAAATATGCAAGAAAAGTGTAGCACCATAGACGGACTATTCCGTCCCTGAAAGGTTAAATCCCATTGGTGATGACTTACAATGACGGAAATTCCCGTTGGAAAATTCAGTCACAGAAAACCAAGTCGCTAATGTTATTCCATCAGAAAAAAATCCTGTCAGTGATGGTTAAACATCACCAACGGAGTATTCCGTCAATGAATCTAATAGTACTAACGGAATTTCCTTCACTGAAAGTTTTTAAATTATTTTTTAACAATTTAAAAAAAAACATTTTCTTACAGCAGTTGCAAAACCGCCGTGTGGTATAGGGATGTCATTTTTTTTAAAAAAAAAAATTTTTACAATAATTCAAATTTCTGTAACAAATTCCATTCATTTTAAATATATAAAAATAATAAAAAAGTTATTAATGATTTAAAAATAATTAAAACAAAACTCTATTTACAAATTTATTCACAAATCTTTAAAACAAAAAGATATGATTTTAAATAATTAATGAGTACAAAGAGACGAACAAAGGAACAGAGGTATGGATCTCGCCGAACGTGATGGTTGGCTTCTTGTTATAGCAAGCCAAGCGAGATGCCTCCTGAGCGACGTTCTCGAAGCTGTCGTTGATGGAGTTCATGATCACCATGGCCTTGTTAAGATGATATATTGATGCTAAACAAAAGTTTCTAAGCTACATTCTATTTTACAGATAAGTAAATGTGCCCCTTCCACAGACACTTAAGTGTGGCTATTGTTGCTCTTCCTCCTGCTTGCGCTTGAAGAAGGGATCCCACCTCTAATGGCGGATGGAGCCCAATAGTGTAAAAGCCGCCCCTTTGAAGTATTATGCCCGTTTGAATTTTTGGAGTTTAAATAAAATTTCCGTCAGTTAGGTGATTGAATAACGAGTTTGTCCTGAATTAATGCCTAAGTGAAGGGTTTAATTGCAAATCTCAACGGTACATGAGATCCAAGTAATAAACCAAGGCCTTAATTGCAAATAGATTAGCGTTTGACGCTATAATAAAAGTTAAGGGCTTTAATGTAAATGTACTAATGCATTTGTTAAATGGTAGTGCACGAAACAAGTAATGATAAATTAAGAACTAAATAACAAAAGGGCTAAATTACAAATAGTGGCTTACAAAGTATTAAGTGGCAACACACAATTGGGAGCTAAGTGAAACAATTAATCTTTGGATACCACTCAAACCCCAAGCTCATGTAGTGATAGGGTGGGCCATGGCCATGTTCTCTTGGATGCTAAAGGGGAAAGAGACAAACCCCTTTTTGCAAGAAAAGAAAATCTAGAAGAAGAGGATTGATAGCTAACAAGAAGAGGACAACCACCATCTCTTCTTCACGGGAGTTCCAATCCAACCACGTGGGTGTTGATCAGCTCATGGGAGGTGCAGCGAGGGACATTGGCTCTCGATGGACTCACAATTGCTGCACTACAAGTAAGTGAAAAGCCATTCCATTCCCCTCTCCCCCCTCCCCCCCTTCTTTTCTGAACCATTGGTGATCTTTAATCAAGATCTCCTTCCCTTCCATTGAAGGTGCAATCTAGTGGTAGGAACCAGCTTGAGGGATCGTCAGCCCGAGCTTGCTACTGTGGTGGTCACGTGAAGCAAGAGGGTAGGAGGTGGCTCAGCTTTCCTCTAGCGACCAATTTCAGTTGTGAACCCTTTAGCTTGGTTTCTATCTCCAAAGATACTGAGAGAAGAGCCATTGAAGATAAGCCACAAGCCATGTTGTTATATTAAAAAAATTTATATTAATTCAAATTTAAGATTACTTGTATATATTAATTTCTTTGCTTAAAAATAACAAGTTTTATTTTCTTTTTAATTCTTTGGGTCTAGGTGTAATTCCATCCATGCTTTATTGGAGGAATGCCTATAAAAAAATATAGAAATCACAATTAAAAAATTATGATATTGGAATTAAGTTCAAATAATAAAAGAAATCACTAGGATATGAGGTGAAAAAAATAAAGATTTATTGAGAATATATGAGCAAAATTTAAATTTTATACGTGATATCAGTACTTGTTTAAAAAAAAAACAAAATTGTGGCTACTGGGATTCGAGCCTAGATCTCAATAGCCACAAGATGGAATTATAATCACTAGACTAGAACAACATTTTGTTGTAGAATATGGTAATAATATTACATAGTTATAACAACAACTTCATGGAGGTAGGCCCAAAATGTTGTAGAATGTGGTAATAATATTACATAGTTATAACAACAACTTCATGGAGGTAGAAGCCCTCTTGGAGCTTCTATAAATATTCTAATTTAAATTACAATATCTAAAAATAAAATAATATTAATTATAAATAATTAGATAATTTTATATTAATTAATAGATCATAATAATTTTAACTCTAACATAATAATATCTTAAATTTATCAATAATATATAATTATTATATATTAAAAAATATTTTTTAAAAATTGTAAAATAATTTATATAATTATTATTTCAAATTATAAAATCATTATTGTTAGCTCTAAAATCGGTTTTGATCCCAATTTAGACCTAACGATTGAATTTATTTGGATTTGGGGATTAAAACTATGAGGAAATCGAATTAAAATCAAGCAAAGAGAAGGAAGAACGCCAAAATAACATGGAAACCCCTCAAAACAGGGAAAAACCACGATTCTCCCTCTTGGAAGTGAATCCACTAAATGCTAATGGAATTTACAGAGAGAATGGGAGACAAATCAAGGAAGAAAGAGAAGTGAATCGCCAATATGGCAAGGCTTCGCTGCTTCAAAACATTCTCCCTTCCAAATGACGCTACTCCTCCCTTTTATAAGCAGCGGATCAGGGGGAAACTTGAGTGCAAAGTTTAGTCCACTTGACCACTTGCATGCCAGCTCAAGACCAGCTCAGATTACAACTTAGAGCCAGCTGTTCTTCCTTCTAAAGGCTTCTAGATGCAAGTTGGATGCCAGCTCACTTGCCAACCAAGCTCCAACTGTCCACCCTTATAGAAAGTGAGGCAGACTACTCATAACCTTCTTATTCTGCATGATTGAATACAGTATTGGAATTCTGAATAGAATTATCTGAGTGGAATTTCGACTAGATAGTGTTTCACAACGATCCAAATAGAAAGTAGTCCATGAAACTGAGTAGAACCCCATGTGCCCGAAGGTATCTCTGAATAGAATGGCTTCAGATCTGAATAGAATTGTAAAATCCGAGAATTTTAAGGAATTATTTTCTTAGGTTAATGAATAATTGTCCCAAAGGTCGGGTTTAATAAAAATTTTATTGAGAATAAAAAAAAATTTTATTTCCCCTTTTTTTATTTGTTAATTAAAGGAATTCCTTATATTTGGAATTGATAGGATATTTTATGAGAAAAGAGCGATTTAAATGGTTAATGTCTTAATCGGGATTAATTTTGGTTGTAGGGACCATTTAGTAATTTCAAAGGAAATCGATGACTTAACTGGAAAATTTGCTTTCTTACACTAAGGGACTTACATGCTAATTGGGAGAAGTAGGAGGGCTCATTGCTAAAAAGCCTTGAGAAGTCATGCACACTTGGATGATAATTTTGGGGATTCTCAGCGATTATTTATTAAAATTCACGTGGAAGCCATGCATATAGCATGCAAAATAGGAAAATTACAGGGACTCTTTACTTAAAAGATAGAGGAAACCATGCAAATACATGGTTATTATGGAATTAAGAAGAGAAATAAATAAAGGGGGAGGTGGGGACTAAACTATAAAGATGCACGTGTTTTTTTTCCTTGATTGCTTTGGACGGCCAAGATAAGATCATGAGCATCCAATGGTGGAGCGGCAACACGCAGTGTTCCCAGAATCAGAGAGAAACGCGTGAATTCTCTCCATTTATCTCAAGCACCACATGGAGGTCTGAACCGCCGCTTATCCGTGAAAACCCGATCACAAGGCACGAATTCTCTTCCCCACTAGCGAACGCCACCACGTCTTCCATCATCTCCACTAGGGATGTCAATGGGCCCCGGCCCCGACGGGGAACCCGATTCCCCACCATGTCGGGGCCGAGGATAGGGATGTTTTTTCGGGGTAGGGGCCCGGGCCGAGGCCGGTGCCCGTATTAACTTCCCCGCCGGGGTCGGGGATTACCCTCCCCGCCCCGGCCCCGGCCCCGAAATATTATTTATATATATATATATATGAAACTGAATACAACTATACAACATGATTTAATTTTTAATGATTAGAAATTAAGTAAATAAGTAAGAAATCATCATCATTATTAAGTAAATAATTAAGGAATCATTGACATTTGACAATGATTTATTATCATTATACCCTCAAAACCGTAAGTAGCCAAATGGCAAATCCTTATACCATTATATCATTACCAATAGAGAGGGAAAGAGAGAGAAAGAGGGACAAAAGTCACAAAGCAAAAGCTAGGGTTTCCCATACCTTTGTTGGTTCGCTAATTCTAACCCATCTCCCGATTGTTCTCTTTTGCAACTCACCCATCAAAAAATCTCTTGTTTTCTAGTGGAGTAGAAGGTCACAGCTGGTGGAATAGGTCGATTTGAGGTGGGTGTTACTAATCTTGTTCTTGATTCAGTTGTTATTGTGGAGGTTGCCCAATTCTTCTGTTTTGAGATTTTTTTTCTTTTGGTTTTTTAATTGTTTTCGATGGTTTCTGGTTTGGTTTTTGTTTGTAGAATCAGTGGTGGTATTTGATTGGCTTCACCCTTTTTATGTTTTTATGATTGTTGATTGATTTCTTTGTGTTTTTGACGACAGAGGGCTCATCTAGCAACAGGGGCAACAGTGAATCAGTGATTGCTAAACGGCTCAACTGAGTGTTACTGTGTTACCAATCTACAGCTTTGCAGGTTTATAGGGTATATTGCCATTATTTTTGTTCCAACTCTCTGCGAACATAACATGCCAATAATTAATAGTTAGTAAATGACTTAATTGTAAATAGATAGTTCTGGGATTTTGATTGTTTGTGTATGTTTGACTTGTCTTTGTTGATGATGTATAAAATATAAAATGTCCTGTGTATTTTTCCTCTTATACAATTAGTTTTAAAAGGCTCTTATGATTTACATTTTAGGAATAATCTCTTGTTTGGTATTCTTTTGTTTTCATAGAAATTATTGTTTGTTTCTTTTAATCTTCTATTGCAATCCATAGAATGTGCACCTAGTTGACAAGGCTTTGCTGATTTTTTTTTTAGTTTATATTTATCATTATGTTTTGAGTTTAAGCTAGTCAATCAATTTTGTTTGGAGTTTAAGCTATTCATTGTTTAAGCTAATCACTATATTCTATCCTTTTCTATAGAGGAGTATGGCATCTCACGGTGATAATTCTTCTACTTCGGTTGGTAGTAGTCAATCCGCAATAGGTGTTGGTGGCTCATTAACTCCCCTTGAGTCTCCTATAGAGTCACCAATTGAGTCACCTATGGACTCTTCTAATCAAGTTAGTGAAAATGAGCCACAATTTGGTGAGAAGAGATTAAAATCAGTGGTTTGGCAACATTTTTAGAAGATCAAAGTTGGTGAATTGGATAAAGTCGAATGCAATTATTGTAAAAAATTACTTGGAGGAGAAAGCAAGAATGGAACAAGACATCTTCATGATCATTATAAAGTTTGCAAAATGAGGTCTTTTAACAACATAAGACAAAACATTAGTGCAACAACAATGGAAGGCGGATGGAAAAATGTCTATAAGCAATTACACATTTGACCAAGAATCTTCAAGGAAGGACCTTGCTAGTATGATAATATTGCATGAATACCCAATATCAATGGTTGAACATTATGGATTCAAAAAGTATTCGGCTAATCTTCAACCATTGTTCAAAATTCCTTCTCGGAATACAATTAGGAATGATATCATGAAGATAGATACTATAGAAAAATCCAAGATAATGGATCTTTTGAAGAAAAATTCAAGTAGGGTTGCAATAACTACGGATATGTGGACGGCTTCAAATCAAAAGAAAGGGTTCATGGCTATCACGGCACATTTTATTGACAACAATTGGAATTTGCAAAGTTTGGTTTTGAGGTATGTTAACTAGTTTATTTTATTAAATTTATTTTACCTTGTTAGAATTATACATGGTATAGTTATGCAATTTTTATTAACTTGTTAGGTTTCTTTATGTGCCTTGTCCACATACATCTGCGGTTCTCTCCAAGGAATTATTAACATGCATATTTGATTGGAACATAGAAAGAAAGTTGTCCACTTTAACGGTTGATAATTACTCTACTAATGATGCTATGGTTGACATTCTAGTATCTAAGCTCAATCCGGGTCATCTCTTGTTGCGAGGAAAATTAATTCACATGCGTTGTTGTGCACACATTTTGAATTTAATTGTCCAAGATGGGTTGAAGGTTATGGGTGATGGAATAGAGAGGGTTAGAGATAGTGTTGCTTTTTGGACGGCCACACCTAAAAGGCAACAAACTTTCAAGGAAAATGTGCAACTTTTGAACATAAATTATTCCAAACAATTAATGCTTGATTGCAAGACTCGATGGAATTCCACATATATGATGCTTAGTGTTGCTTTGGAATACAAAGATGTTTTTTATCGTTTGCAACAAAGAGACCCTCTTTTTATTTCTTCACCAACCGAAGAAGATTGGGTGTTAGCGGAGGAGATTTGCAAAAAGTTGCATGTGTTCTATAATGCTTCTAATGCATTTTCGGGAAGAAAATATCCCACATCCAATGTTTTCTTTCCATTGATGTGTGAGATTAAACTTTCTTTGAGTACTTGGGCTAAATCTTCTATTGAGACTATTAGAAACATGGCCACAAGTATGTCAACAAAGTTTGATAAATATTGGGAAAAAGTTCATGGAATTATGGGAGTAGCTACCGTGCTTGATCCAAGATATAAGTTGAAGTTATTTGAATATTTTTTTCCTCATCTCCATGGGCACTTGGCCGATTATGAAATTCAAAGGATTACAAACTATTGTTATGACTTGTTACATGAATATGAAGATTCTACTCAAACATGGCAATCTTCATGTAATAGCCCAAAGGTGAATGATGTAGATGTTTCAAGCTTCCTTGATGGTTTTGATTCATTTGTGAATGATTCAAATAAAAATATATTGAAGTCGGAGTTAGACCATTATTTGGAGGAGAAAGTTTTGCCAAGAACTCCGGACTTTGACATTTTAGCTTGGTGGAAAAGTTGTGGACTCCGTTATCCAATATTGCAAATGATTGCTAAAGACATCTTGGCTATTCCAATCTCTACCGTGGCTTCAAAATCTGCTTTTAGTACCGGTGGTAGATTGGTGAGTCCTCATCGTAGTAGGCTTCATGCGGATACTTTAGAGGCATTGATGTGTTCTCAAAATTGGTTGATGAAAGATATTGAAGGTAATAAGATTTAGTTGTAAGTAGTTATAACTTTTATTTATTTTACTTAAAATTAATATTATTTTGTTTTATAGGTGAGTGTTCCAAAAGAGAAGATGCATGTGGGACTATTAATGAAGATTTTGAGAGTGAAGAAGAGTTGGAATAGATAAAGGTACATATTAAAAGCCTAACTGCATTCTTATGCTACAGTGGCAACTTGTTTAATATAAAATAATGGTAGATCTTTGTCATTTAACTTTACTGAAACATTACATATTTGAATGTTCTGCAGGTCTGATTGCCTTTTAGATGGTTGGAAGGAGGTTAAGGTCTTACATTTAGGGTTATAATGGATGGCCAGAGATTTGTTAATTGCTGAAACTGTTGCTGCTCTATCTCTCTCTCTCTCTCTCTCTCTCTCTCTCTCTCTCTCTCTCTCTCCACTGCTTACCTTCAATCATGTTTTGAAATCAAACCATAATATCCTAATGTAACATTGGACCTTGATGATGCAGTTCTTTATATTTAGGATTGCTTTTCTTTTGTTGGTATTAAAGACAGAAGAAGTTTAAATTTGTTTCCAGTTTGGCAGTTTTCTTTTGTTGTTGCTCTCTCTCTTTATCCTTTTATATATTAATTTGTTCATGATATTCTTGTTTCCAATTTTCATAATGTTCTTGTTATCTCCATGTTTCCATTTGTTTCCATTTGTCTCCAGGTTTCCATTTGCTTTTCTTTTCCAAGTTTCCATTTGTTTCCTTTGTTTGACAGTCTGAGCATATTGTCTTTAAATATTTTGTTGTGTGGCTGATGATTTGAATACTGAAAATGAAAGTTTGGGCTTGTTTTCTATGAATAATGGTGAGATAGATGGGAAATTAGCTTCTTCTGAGGTGCAGTTTAAGTCTCCTCTTCCCACTAATGCTATCATGTATTCAAGTGAGAAGAATCAGATTGACAGTAATAGGAGTTCATCTCTCAAGGTGAAGGAGAAAGTTTGTATCTCTCTATGGTTGTGAGCTTTTGTTGATTGTACTGCAATTTTTCATAACATATGTTATTGTTTATATATCATATGCAATTTTGAAGATTGAACTACATATCTTATCTAGTTCACTTGGCTGTGTTTGGAATTCTGGGGGTAAATTCCATATGTTATTCTATGGTTGTGAGCTTTTGTGTTAGCTTTTGTTGGTTTATATAATTTTTGTTGGTTTATATATCTTATTTAGCTGATTGAATGATGGTTTGCTTGCATTTTTTTTATGTATGTTGATTTGCAATTATCCAAAAGCGGGGACGGGGAATCCCCGAACCCGGGTAATCCCCGCGGGGACGGGGATGAGGAAAAAATTTTCCCCAAACCCGGGGTCGGGGCCGTGGCCGGGGATGGGGGTGGAAAATCGGGGTCGGGGCCGGGGAATGCGTCCCTCGGTGAATCCCTGCCCCGTTGACATCTCTAATCTCCACCGTGATCGTCGGAATGGCTAGCAAAGGAAGGATTTCATCGCGCCCGTCCACCACCATCAGCAGGATCCCCCTCCATTCCTTATCCGCTTGTAAGCTTCTATAAAAGTCAGGCACGATCACCAAGCCTAGCAGTGACAGCCACCTTCACAACGAGGAGGAGAAGAGGAGAGACTGAAGGAGGGAAGGGGGCGGTGTTGGTGGTGCTGGAATTTCTTGAGCCGCCTCCACCTCGCCGGAGAATCTCTGATACTCGATGAGCCCTTCTGAAACCCTCTAAAAGCAATGGGTTTATTCAGTTGATGATGTCATGCATACATGTATATATATAGATAAAACTGTGAATTTCATTTGGAAAACTAGAGTTGGATAAACTCAATAGTAGTAGGCTGCATGCATTAACTCGGAGGGGTATAAACATGGTTGTTGATACTCCAAGACTGAGTATGTGTGCTTGTTCTACACTTAGATGAATATTGGATGGTCCCTGGCTCTATAAGCTTGGTTAGTTCTTGGTGTGTTGGTGCATGGTGACAGTGGGGTAAGGGGGTTATAGAAGATAGGTTGACAAGGATGAGACAGAGCAGGCATAGATGCAGGTGTGTTCAGAGAAGGTCAGTGAGTTTGAGTTGGGTTTTATTATTAAACTTCATGCATAGAGGGAGGATGGTTGGGGCATGAGTTGATCTTGTTTCATTCATGGATTGAATTGATTTGATGCCCAATGGTAATGGCATGAGAAGAGTAGAGAGGATGCTATGAGTGAACATGATTCCAACCTATGCACAACTGAGGATACTGGTATGGATCTGCAGGCTCATAGAAGGTCATTGTGCTCCGTTAAGGTAGTACATGTTCATTAACATTATATCTCCTTGATTGTAATTGATAAGGACTAAAACATGGTATAGTTATCTTTATGGGTATACACAAGCATGACTTTGAATACTAATGTGGGTCTGTTGATGTGTATGCAATAGTCTTGATGAAGTGACTAAGTATGCATGGATTGTTGTTTGGGTTCTTCACTGATTCATAACAGATGCATATGGCTCTGTTTAGTTAGTGTTGGAATAATAACCCATTGGTATGGTGTGAGGATAGATGACCTAGATCATGGCTAAGTGATTCACTACGGGGTTAGTAACTTGGGCCATGTTGAGATATGACTTAGTGGGTCAAGTTAAAAAGGATGAATGAGTTGGGTCTAATCAACTTGAGATGAGTGGTGTTGAGTCTAATCAACTAAATTGGGTCCAATCAATTAAATGGATTATGCCCAGCCAATTTGAAAGAGTGGGTCCAGCCAACTTAAGGGATTGGATTCAACCAACTTAAAGAGTTAGGTCAAGTCAAGTTGGTAGATTGGGTCCAACTAATTGTGGGTTTAGTCTTGGCCAATTGGAAACGGGTTGGGTCTAGCCATGTTAACCAATTAGGTGAACCAGGTTAGTAAATTACAAGAAAAGGATAAAATGGTAGGAGGGGGATTAGAACCCAAGTCTTCTCAACCACAATGGAGAGCCTTAACCACTAAGGCACTGTACCACACTTGACTGAATAATTGTGGTTTAATCAGTTAAGGATGCACTCATATAGGCTATGACCCATTAGTGGGTCATACTTGTGCATCTAGATATATAGAGTTTATGAGTTATTAATATTGCTAATATAGACATTACTATCAGATACCAATGTAGAATGTGGAGACACGCCAGGAGGGAATCTTGTATGATTCCAGACGTCCTTGATAGAGCTAAGTTACTTCTGCCTAATACCCACTCTACGGAGTGTTTATTGGATTTGTTGTTGTCATACTTCCGTTCATATTTGAGTACTTCATAAGTTGCTATCGTGTTCTCTTTGATTTCTTGGATTATGGCCTTATTGATTATATACATGCATACTTGTTTCCTGGATTAGTTGGATTCCTGTTTGAGTATGTATGTTGATTTCTGGGATATTGGCATCCCTTGTTATGTGTTATTCTTCCCCTCGGATCAGTGGAGTGTGGGGGCTCTGTTCCAGACTTTCATGGACGAGGACACCCTAACGTTCTGCCATTTTATGCCAGAGGGGCAATAAAACTCTGGTTGTCTAGCCCGTTAGTGGGATTGATTCGCTGACCGTGTTGACATGTACGAGAGGTGACGCTACCGACTTGTAACCAGAGGGTCATCTGCAGTCGAGGCTGTTGTTTCTGACCAGGGGATTGTTGCTGAGTTCTTCTTGGAATTCTCTTCCAAACCCTGAGGGCTGTTGTTGGGTTAGGAATCCCAACAGTCGATAGTTTTTTTTTGTGTGGTAGGTCTGAGACTCCTGGAGTTTGGATAGTGCGGGGCGTGGCCCCATTTGCTTGACTTAATTATCGTTGATTTGTTCATATCATGACTTATCTTTTATAATCTGTGATGGATTTGTTTGATTGTGAAACCTACGGGGTACTTATTGAGCTTTCCATATAAAAGCTCATCCACTTGTTTTCCCTCTTATTTTTTCAGATCCTAAGGAATAGGTGACTTAGACACAAGAGTTGCCCGAGGGGTTGGGATACTATTATGGAGGTTCGAGGACCTCATCTGTTTTCCTTGTGTCTGAGATACTATTTATAGGACCCTTATAGGGCCTAGCTTTATATAGGGTACTTGAACCTGTTTTATCTTATTTTTGTTGTAGACTCTGGTTATTTATTTATGTTATCAGGATTTCATGCTATTATCTGCTATATGTTCTTGAGTTACCTAGGCCTTGTATCCGAGTGAGGTGCGCCTCTACTTGGTTATGGCCGGTCTGTGTACATGCTCGAGGCCTAGAATTCGGGTCAGGGTGTGACAAGAATAGGACCCCGAACCTAATAGAAGAGCATAAATCCGAATAGGAGACGCTTAGGATTCTTCTACGTGGATAATTGTGTAATTGCCACCTGTCCCACTACTTTAATCCCTATCAATTATAAATATTTGTCACGCTCACTCCGGATCCCTGACCTCGAAGGCCAAGTTAACAACCTACTGTGATGTTTAAGCGGGAGGAAAAACTCCACTCAAATACAAGGCCTAAAAAGATGATAAGCGCATAAACAAATCCATAACATAAAATAAACTCGAAGTTAAATCGTAACATAGAGTCACGGTCCATAGGCCCTATAATAGTCCTGGGTCCCTATACTCGTCCTACAAATAACAATGCCTCATAAAGTAAAAGATAAAGGAGTCTCCTAAACCTCCTGATCTCCCCGTGTCCTCTCCCCTCGTGCTCCATCCTCCTAAACCTCGGAATCTATAAAAGAGGAAAAAGTGAAATACATGAGCTTCGAACGGAAAGCCCGCAGTACCTCAAGGGTCACAAAGACATAAATAGGAAATATGTCATCCAATGAGGTCACAATATCATCAATATAATCCTAGGAGTCTACCGTATAAAATCAAAGGTAATGCACCCCTAATACAAAAGCCCCTGCTCGGAAGAGATTTCCAAAGAAAACTCAAGGTTCACTCCCTGCTAGTATGTCCAAATTTATTTGTCAGAGGTACGACCTTTTGGTCGCTCGACCCTCCTGGCCACAAGTCGGTAGAACTACCTCTCCACGCAGTGTTAACACTAACAGCTGTACCATGCCCACCGCTGTAAGACCTCCAGAGATTTGCCTCTCTCGTATAAGTGCATGTGAATGCCGGGGTCCCTGTGCACTAACATCCCTTTATTGGAGCTTCCCTAGCTCCACTGAGTCCGGGCAGTAGAACATAGCAAACAGGGACACCAACGTCCCGAAACAAACATACATGCTCAACAGGAAACTAAAACAGATATAAATAGCATGTATGACAACAGCAAGGTATGTAATAAGAAAACATAGCAAGTCCAAGAAAAACCCAAAACCGGGTGGGAACTAGGCAAAAGTACTTACCTCTGGTTCGTTGGAACTAGATGTCCTTCTAGTCTTCTCTAGTGTGCCACAACTCCCCGAGAGTATCTGGCATACACAGACTCTGTTAGAGTCAAGATTTCATTGAGGCTCTAGTTACATATGTATGTCTATCGTCTCTGTTGTGCCTAGGCCCATTAACGGGTCCTAAGGACCGTTTCTCGGGTTACTGACCCTAATCCCCTGTTTTCACGTCCTTTAGTTGACTTTAGACCCGTCCTCGTCAAACTTAGTCAACTTCAGTTTCATTGGTCAAATCTAGACCCTATTTAGCTATCTCAACTCACTTAGTGGTTTTGGGCCCATTCTAAAGCCCATTTCACAGTTTAAGTTTGCCATTTGCCCTTCTTTAATTAAGGAGGGGCATTTTAGTCATTTTGCGTAACTTATGACCCTTAGGGTATAGGGGCCTACCCTACTTAGGGTTTAGTTTATTTTCCAGTGCCCTAGTTTTCATTCTTATTTACTTAAGAATAAAATTTATTTTGTCTAAGCCCAGCCCATTGGGCCTCAATACCATTGGACCTAAGTTCTGGATTATTGGTCCTTGGCTAACCCAACTTTATTTAATCGAATAAATATTTATTAATTCGATCAAAATACACGACATATGAAAATTGATTATTGGTGTCACATACTATATGGTTAAATTTTAATCAGGCAGCTAATTAACCTCGTTAAGCTATGTAACCAGGCAAATCAATTTAGCTATTTCTATTTTGTCACATCCCCATAGTTGTAAAACACATTATTCACTAACTTACTATCTTTTATTTTATCTCATTATAAGGTTTCATGGGATTATTAATCGCCATACCAGATAATCGACCAATTGTCACACATATATAGTCCTTAATGACTATATAACATAATTAAATCAATTATTTGTCACACAGAATAATGTAATGAACTATTCTATTAAAGTGTCACACCTTCATAACTAGAAACAAATTAATATTCCTAAGTTTTAAATCCCTGATTTTGTCACACCACTATAGTCCATATAGTTATTGTAAATAATCAATTCAATTGTCACACTACCATAGTTAGCAAGCACTTAACTATCTCTTTAATTTTGTCACACCTAACATAGTTAGAGACAAAATTATTCAAATCAAATAATTGATTTTATTTTGTCACACTCCTATGGTTTTCCAAATTTATTATCTCAACTAGCTAATTATTATTTGTATCAATAATTAACTAGTATCCTAATCTAAAAGAGAAAAATTTATATTATGTCACACAAAATAATTATATCATAATATTCAATTAACGTGTCACACTATCTATTCTCTTCTAACACTAATCAAATAAATAGCTGAATTAATTAATCTTCTAATTTATTTTATTTTTTTCCTCTCTTCTTCTTTCTCTCTATCACCCGTCCGCGAGCTTCACCCCTGTCGTCTCCGATGTGTAGCTCGTTTGTCGGACCCGACCCAGCCCGACCTTTGTCCTCCGACGACCGGTGAGAGTGTCCACCCCCCCCCCTCCCGGAAACCATCAAGCTTCTTCACTCTCTCTCTCTCTCTCGGTTTCCTCACTGTCCTTTCGGTGAATGGTGTTAACTCCGGCGAACACCTCACAACACGGGGAGCATGTATAGTCTTTCTGTAACGCCCCGACCCGGGTTCCGGGACCTCGAGCACGTCAACAGACCGGCCGTATTAAAGAAGAGATAAACTCAACTCGAATACAAGGCCTAATAAGGTGATAAGCAGATAACAATCCATAAAATATACTCGTGTTCCAAGGAACATAGAGTCAACAGGGTCCATAGGCCCTATAATAGTCTGGTCCCTATACGGGTCCTACAAATAACAATGCGCATAAAATATAAGATAAAGGACAAAGTAGGCTCCTAAAACCTCTAGTCTCCCTGTGTCCTCCCCTCGGACTCCTCTCCCTCCTAAACCTCAGAATCTGTAAAAGAGGAAAAGAAAAAAACATGAGCTTTCGAATGGAAAGCCCATTAAGTACCCCTGCAGGTCACAATGTCATAAATAGGAAATATGCCGACCAACCAAATCATAATGCCATCAAAACAGTCTTGGGAGTCTACCACAAGCAAGCAAAGGTACGACTCGATACGTAAAACCCTCGGGCTCGCAGAACGAAGTTTTAAGAGAACTCAAAGTTTTACTCCTACCAAGATGTCCAAATTTTATGGATGTAAATACGACCTAGGTGGTCGTTTGACCCTCCGGTCGTAGGTCGGTAGAACTACCTCTCCTACGTGTTAACACGGTCAGTGTACCATTCCCACTGACAGGTAAGACCTTCAGAGACTTGCTTCTCTGGTAAGGCTGTCAGGAAAGTCAGAGGGGTCCTGTCCCTGAACATTCCTAAAATTGGAGCTTCCCTAGCTCCACTGAGTCCGAGTAGTAGAACATGGCAAATAGGGACACCAACGTCCCGAAAACGAACACACATGCTCAACAGGATTCAAAAAAAAACAGATATGAACAGCATGTATGGCATCAGCAGGGCATGTAACAAAAATACATAGCAAGTCCAAGAAACCCCGTCACCGGGTGGAAACTAGGCAAGTGAACTTACCTCTTGTTAATACTAGGTGTCCTTCTAGCTTCCCCTAGTGTGCCAACAACTCCCCGAGAGTATCTGGCATGCAGAAGTCCTATTAGAAACAATATTCCAATAATATTTCTATGTCCCTAGGTGTACATGCATGCCTTACATTCTTATTGGGCTTAGGCCCACTAACGGGTCCTAGGGACCATTTCTCGGGTTACCGGCCCTTATTCCGTTTCAATGTCCCTTAGTTGACTTTTAGACCTACTTTGGTCAAACCTAGTCAACTCTAGCCTATTTGTTAAGTCTGACTCTCATTCAGTCATTTAAGTTGAGTTGGGCCTATTCAAATTAATCTTAACCCCCCTTTTTACCCTGGAAGGGCATTTTGGTCATTTGGCAACTTTTGACCATAAAGTTTAAGGTTCCACCTTGCTTAGGATTTATTAGTCCTTTTTGAATTTGTTTAGCTTCCTTACTAAATAATTTCCATCACTCAACCTATTATCCAAATTCCAGAAATTAATTACTTAATTTCTATTTATCTTATTTCAATAATAATTACTTAATTATTATATCACATAGTTATAGCTCCATATATAATTACTGAAACTATAACACTATTTGATTAATAGTGTCATTACTATTAATAGAGACACTACATTATTTAGTTTGTCACACTAAGGTTTTAATCTTTTATTAAAACCTTAAGTTTTCAAATTTGTTATTTAACTGTCACAACCCTTAGGTTAATATTTTAATTAGAATATTAACCCATTATTATTATCCGATTATCACAACAACCATACTATAGTTTCTATTAAATGTCACATATAGTTAGTGCGACTATATTTATCTATTGTCACACTACTAATGTTAGAGACAAAATTATTCAAATCAAATAATTGATTTTATTTTGTCACACTCCTATAGTTTTCCAAATTTATTATCTCAATTAGCTAATGATTATTTGTATCAATAACTAACTAGTATCCTAACCCAAGAGAGAAAAATATAAATTGATTAATTTCAATTAATGTGTCACACCCCCTATAGTCATTATATAATTTTTTTTTTATGATTAATCAAACATTACCCTTTTAATATTACTACTATTATTACTATTATTATTATTATTATTGATTTTATTTTATTTTTAACCTTCTTCTTCTTCAACCACTCTCCTCCCTCTCTATATCCTCGTCGCCCTCCCGAGCCTCGCCGGAGAGTTTGCACTCCATCAACGGCCACGCTCCTCCCTGGAAAAGCTCGCTGTCTCGACGGGCGCCACCTAGGAGTTTTCTTCCACGCATTCTTCCCCTCCGGCGTCTCTAAGTCTCGGCCAAGCTCGGGTTACTTCCCGGTGAGCTCGGATCGTCGTCACCATGCATGCATGAACCCTATTAAGCCTAAGGAGGAGAAAGGAACCTTACCGAGAGGATCGCAGACGATAGCGGCACCCAACAGGAGCTTCCCGGTGTCGGACGGAGGCGCTCTGTCTTTCCGGCGAACTTGAGCAGCAACCCACAACTCGTCTCGGCTTCCTCCAACACCAGAAGCTGGTCGCGACAGCTTCGAGCTCGGCAAGGAGTGCGATCCTGGCAGCGGTCGTCCCGTCCCTCTCCGTCTGTCACCTCGCCGGAGAGGAAAATCCGATTGATGGGGTGCTGAAACAGAGAGCTCGTGGCCCCTTTTTATAGCCTCAGGGAACCAGACGAACCGTCAGCTCGTGGGGGGTAACGCTCCGCCGGCGAGCCTCGCGCGAGTACGTTGCAGGCGGTGAGGATGCCTCGGGATTGGTATCCCAAGGTGAATGGTGAGGATCACTTGGTATGCCTCGGATTTGAGTTTCATTTGATGGTCGTTCCAGATTTAATCTGGGTAAAATGATCCGATCCGTTCTTTTTGCCTCGTAAACCGTATTCGTCAAACGAAAGGTTGAGATTTAATCCTTTACCAATGGCTGGATCTTCTCCGTTTTCCTCGCATCCATCACCCCATTAGATTGACGGTCCTTGGAGAACCACGTGGCTCCGCGATCCTCTCTACAAAGCCTCGCGATCGCAAACACGATCAGATGGACTGATCTCACGCTTGCCACGTGTTTCTGCAGAAACCGTTATAATGCCTCAAGATCTACAACGATTTGAGATAATCAAATCTCAGCCGTTCGTTCATATATTATGAGAGTTTTCTCTCGAAAAATTTTTCCGGAGGTCCCTGACACCTTTAAAATTACACACAGGTCCAAGTCTGTGAGAGGGAAAACTTCTTTAAGGTCCTCAATTCTTTCAAAATTACTATTAGGTCCCTACAGACCCCATATTAATTTAATTTCCATTTAATAAATCATTTAATCCCACGCCAACACTAATCGGGGGAAATAAATAATTTAATATTTTTCTCAAGGAAATAACAAAATATTTCCATAAATTCATGGATTTTACACTTTCAATGATGCAGGAAAGAAGAAGGCACTTACCGGAGGGACGTGACCG
Organism: Dioscorea zingiberensis; assembly: GCA_026586065.1. Taxonomy (NCBI): domain Eukaryota; kingdom Viridiplantae; phylum Streptophyta; class Magnoliopsida; order Dioscoreales; family Dioscoreaceae; genus Dioscorea; species Dioscorea zingiberensis. The sequence goes on along the minus strand of CM048820.1, from coordinate 31,197,826 downwards.
GTGTTCGATGCCTCCCGTGAGCGCTCCGCCGACTGGTAGGTGCTTAGTCCTCTCCGACGAGCCCCGCCACGCTCACCACGTGCAGCACCACCTCAAGCTCGCCGTCCCAGTCCCCTTCCTCCCTGCAGCTCTCCCAGATGGCCTTGTGCTCGACCGATGGTGCGAAACACAGTGGCGGCTTCCTTCTTCTCCTCCGCCTAGCAACTCACCGGAGCTCTGAACTTCTCCACTTTGTGTTCAGAACAGAGAAAGTGTCGCCCCTTTTTATAGCCTTCAGGGACCCAGATGAACGGTCACCACTCGCGAACCGCCTCGCCGCCAACGGTCGGCGACCTCGCCAGAATCTGGACGGAGAGGTCCGGGCGAGAGCGCTGGGCGCTTCGTGAGGCCGGGGAGGTGGAGCTGCCTCGCGATCTGATCTCACAGATGGGTGGTGAGGATCATCAGATCCTATCCAACGGACTGATACACATCCTTGTGCCTCGGATCTAACAACGCTAGGATCAAACGGTTGAGGTCAAAATGGAATCGACGGCTGGATCTACCCCACACGCCTCGCATCCAACACCAAACTCAGATGATCGCCTTTGAGCGCGCCCCGTGGCCTCACAGATGGCCTAATAACGCCTCGCGATCTACACAAAACTGAGATCGTTTGATCTTGGCCGTCCAACCCTTCCTATAAGAGTTCTCATCCGGAAAACTATCCAGCAGTCCCTAAACCTTATCAAATTACAGTTGGGTCTATTTCTGTTAGGTCCCTCTATTTTCTTTATTTACAACTAAGTCTTTGTGCTGTGAGAGGGGAAAAACTTCTTTAAGGTCCTCCAAACTTTTAAGATTACAATTCAGTCCCTCTGTCTCCCATAAACCCTAATTAGGGTTTTAAACCCCTTTCAAAAATAATATATATATTATTTTTTTTCCACTGTTATTTCCCATTTAAACTCTAGGGAAATTATTTAAATAATTTTAAGAAAATTTTTAACACCTTTATTTCTTAAAATTTCTTGGATTTTACAATATTAAAGTTAAAGAATTAAATATTTAAATTAATATAAAAATTAATAATTAATATATAATATATAATTATTTAAATTTAAAAATTATTAATTATTATTTAAAACCAAAACAAAATAAAATAAAAAATTCAAAATCTCATCCCTCTAAGAGGGATGGGGCACATCTCCCGAGATCTCCATCCGGGCAACCAAACGCCCAGATGGAGCAGCTCTTGAGATATCATGTTCCCATCCTGGGATAATACGGGAGCCAAACAACCCCTAAAAGAACTAAGTTTGTTGGCTTAAGTGCAGAGATGTTTGCCTAGGAGTCTTAGGAGAACTAGAAAAGACTTCAAGTTCCAATGAAGGATTGAATAAGCTTTTGGCTAAATTTGCAATTGAATAATCTTCTATTGCTTTTTTGTTTCATTATAAAATGTAATGAAGAATAATCAAATAACACTTAGCATAAATTATTTTCTTAATTAGTAGTACATGCAAAGAAAATAATGGTGTTTTTTATAATAAATTGTCTTTTTTAATTGCTTAAAGCCACAGATAGTACTTAAATTAGAGTTTTTGTTCATTCGGCCCTCTATTTAAAAAAATAAATTATGTTTTTGTCCAAAAATAATCAATTTTGAACTAACTAGATGAAAACAAACAGGACCTCTTCTATAAAAAAATTTAATCCATTAGTGGTTTTAAAACTTTTTTATAAAGAAATTATTAGATTATAATTATCACCACATAATCAATAATATCAGTGAAGATCGGCTTAAATTTACTAGCAAACCAAACTTTTAGAAATTTAGCTTTTAGTATAAAAAATTAAAATATCAAAGGGATATAAGCTAATAAAGATGATTCTGGGTGGTAAGCTCACCAACGCATGGAAGTGGCGATCAAATTCACACTTCCAGGCCAACCAAACACCCAAAGTGTGGAACTTACACTTCAAAGTTCACACTTTCATAAGCCAAACATTCGAAGTGTACAGAAGTGACTCACTTCCATGTGCAACCAAACACACAAAAGGATGAGTTCCATAAATAACTCACACTTCCACACTTTTGTCACTTCCGTAGACTTCCAGGAGCCAAACACGCTTAGGGTGTCAATATTTTTACTAATCTATAATTTTGCATAAACACCCTATATTTTCCTTTTATTCGACAAACCAAACATAACCTCTTAAGTTTTTAAATTCTAACATAATAATCAATTTATCCTTTCATAGAAATTTTGAAATTATAAAATTTCAAATTTCCTACTAATTTTCGGAATTATCTACAAATTACTATAAAAAAACTGTAATTTTTGAATTTTAGAAATTGTTTTCTAAATTTCATAAGTTACCACGGAATTTCTAAAATTCTTGAAATTTCATATTATTCCAAAAATTTTAGATTTCTAGAAATTCCAATTTTACAATTACCACAACTAATTTCCAAGGATTTTTAGAATTTCCTACAAATTAAAAACCTATAAATTCTATAAACTTCTAATCCTCGTCAATAAACATGTCACACATACCTCTCAATCTAGGTGGACATGGCACCAACCAGGCCAGGAGTATAACCCAGCCCTACGGCTGTTCAACCTGATAACCTGATAAATCTACATACTGATTTAATCATCAAACATAATAAACAATCATGTTTATTAAACATATATAATCTAACCAGTCTAGAGAAAACATCATAACATAAAATATATAAAGTGTCTAGCACACTACAGTCTCAGATACTAACACATAATTTAAGACTGACTCAATATATCGACAAGTACGTTAGAGCCAGCTACGGGGTACACAACTCTCGCTCACCTGTACCAAAATTTTATCAAAGGGACAACACTAATCCAAGGAAATATAACAAAAAGCATCTCAAGTCAGGTAGTAAAAAAAAGTTTGTTCAGATACAAGAAAAAAAAAACTGGAGAAATAATGATCAATGCATTATCTTCAATTCATTTAAGGATGCCAAGCAGATACTGAAAATCTAGATAAATTCGATAAAGTATGTAATCACAGTATCACGTCACATAGGCAATGATAGCAATCAAATCGACCTTGCATGCTCCCAACCTCAATGCCCTTAATCATACCAGATAATATATGTTAGGCGAACCAACTCAACGACCGAACCCTTTGACCAGACCAACACAAAAATCATAGGACAATCTGTCACATGTGCATAGACGCCCCCAAAGGGCAAGACACCAGATACCACTCTCCCAAAGAGTATAGGAAGGGGTTTTTTTATATTGAAAACTGAGTTTTTAAAAAAAGTTTTAATAAAAACTGGTTTTAAAATCCCCCTCCCAAATACGATACTGTGTGCGGTCCCAAAGACCTAAATGAGTCATACACCGAGCCCCTAGTATAAACAGATATTTTTTGTATAAGGTGCATACCTGGCGAGATCCCCAATATCCCTGTAGTCCTGTCCCTGTTCCTTATATATATATATATATATATATATATATATATATATATATATATATATATATATATATATAGGCGTGGCCATTCGGAATCGAAACCGTGGAACCGAACCGGAACCGAACTGGAAAAAACCGAACCAGAACCGAAAAAACCGTAACCGTCCTGAAACCGGAACCTGAACCTTCATACAAGGTTCGGTTCAGGTTCCAAAATTTCAAAACCGTTGAACCGGCGGTTCAACTATCGGTTCAACCACCGGTTCAAAGTTCAAAATTTCAAATATTGTATTTGTACCATTGTTCAAAGTTCAAAATTTTTATCTTGTGACTTGTGTGTGACTGTTCACTGCACTACTGCAGATAGTCAGAGATAGAGTCGAAATCTCAGTCGGTCAGTGATGTGACTTGACTTGAGTTTGGTGATAATGCAGGTCCAAATTTTCCAATTTTGGAATGGTGGAGTAGACACACAGAGACTTTTCCTACTTTAGCCAAGATTGCTAAACAACTCTTTGCATTTCCTACCTCAACCGTCGCAGTTGAACAAACATTTAGTAATGGAGGCAACATTTTGGACGAAAGACGATCAAGGTTGGGTCCAGAATCATTGGAAGCACAAACTTGCCTCGATGATTGGGAAAGAGCTAGACTACGAAGTCAAGATGACCTTATACATTCATCATCATCAGACGAGTGGGTAAATGATGGCTCTGGTACAACAACGGCAGCTTCCTCTGATGATGAAAGTTGAAACAAGCAATTAGCCAATTAGAAAATGTGGGGAAATGTGTATAATAAAAATAAAAGAACTACGTGGGCTTTGATTCCTCTATACCCCGAGAGGATACGTAGGCAACTTAATATAAATAAGTTCAAGCCCTTTATTATTTTTTTTCTCATATCGTACTTGTATTTTTTTACAAATTATTGTATTGAATTTATACTTTTATTATTTATATAAAATATTGTATTAAATTAATTCTTGCATTTTTGTAAAAAAAAATATTGTACTTTTTTTCCCACTTATAGCATGATTCATGTTCATTTTTAATTTAAAATATTAGATTATTTGATTTAAGAAAAAACTAAAAAAAAAATTAAAAAAAAAACCCGAACCGTATGAACCGTCAAACCGGAACCGTTGAACCAAACCGTCGGAACCGGAACCAGAACCGAATCGGAACCGAACCACCAAGAACCTTGTCCAGGCGGTTCGGTTCCGGTTCAAGATTTCATTGAACTGGAACCGGCGGTTCAGGAACCGGAATCGGCGGTTCCGGAACCGTGGCCACGTCTATATATATATATATATCAACAACGACACAAGAACAGACATACAAGATCATCTGTAATACTATAATAATGTCAAACAATATCACAACAACAATCTTGAAACATAACCTGTGTACAAAAATATTCATTTGAAAACAATGATAAAAAAAACCCGATAATATGTGCAATATATATATTGAACGTGTTACAGTCCAGCCGACTATAACACTATTCATTTAAGGTTGCCTCCCATTAGGCCACTTGGAGAGTGTTTTAAGGATTTCTAACTGTACGGATAGAAAGAACATTGAAAAATAAGCTACCATGTCGATTTTCATACAATTTGGTGAGGTGATCATCCTCCCACTTAACGATTCTTATTTTATAGAGCTCCTAGAACTATAAAATAAGAACCGTTAAGATGAATGGTCATGACCTCACCAAATTGTATGAAAATCGATATACTAGCTTATTTTTTGATGTTCTTTCTATCCGTAAGGCTGGAAATCTTTAAAACACTCTCCAAGTGGCCAAATGGGAGCAACCTTACGTACATAGTGTTACAGTCAGCCGGACTATAACACGTCCGATATATATATATATATATATATATATATATATATATATATATAGCAATACATTACAAACACTATATCATTTAAATACACATGTACCTATATATGAATCTATACATATATAGGTTACTAATACGTCTATTCACAAGGGCCTTATATATAAATATACTACTCATCCATCTCACTATCATTCTAATCTCTCTTACAGCACATCATGTTGCATGGAGGTTATGTGAAATCCGAGAATTTTAAGGAATTATCTTTCTAGTTATTTTCCTTAATTATTAAGTTAATAAATAATAGTCCCCAAGGTTGGGTCTAATTGAATTGTTATTGGAAATAAAAATAGTTTCTAGTTGCCCTTTAATTTATTTTGTTTTTCTCATATTTGAAATTAAATGGATTTTATGAGAAAAGAGGGACTTAATAGGTTAATTAACCTTGGACATCAATGCAAGTAATTCATATATATATATATATATATATATATATATATATATATATATATATATGAATGCAAGGGGTTATATGCAAATTCACCAAGATACCATATGCATGAAGGGATGTGCATGACTGGAGTACATAAAAATATGAATATATATATATATATATATATATATATATATATATATATATATATATATATATATTATGCTGGATTTGTATGAGCTTGCTTTAATTGTGTGATTAGATTGATGGGTATGATTCGTATATGTATATATATTTTATACATATAGATATATGATCTAGATAAGGATATTTAAAAATTTAAAATAAAATAATAATTAAATATATAAATGTAAGAGGGCGTGCATGGCATCTAGTTTGATAGTTTAGTTGATTTTGAAAGAAAGAATGGAAAAAAAAAGAGATAATACTTTATTTTAATATATATATATATATATAGATATATATAGTTATATATGAAAATGTTTTGTTGTAGAGTTATAGATTAAATATTTTATATAAATAGTTAAAGATGGATTTAATCAGTGATTTGATATATATATATATATATATATATATATATATATATATATATATATCAAAAGTTGATTTGATAGATATGATTCAGAGTTATGAATGCAAATGAGATAAATAGTAATATTTATTTGTTATATGGATAAGATTCATAATTCAAATGAAATAGATAATAATAATCAAAATAAAATAATATGTCACGCCCCGACCCGGAATCTGGGACCTCGAGCACGTCAACAGACCGACCGTACTTAAGCAGAGACAAGCTCAACTCAAATACAAGGCCTAAATGTGATAAGCAGATAACAATCCATAATATAAAATAAACTCAAGTTCAAGGAACATAGAGTCACAAGGGTCCATAGGCCCTATAACAGTCTGGTCCCTATACGGGTCCTACACAAATTAAAACTCACGAAATAAAAGATAAAGGAGTCCTTCAGACCTCGGATCTCCTAGTGACCTCCCCTAGTCAACCTCTCTCTCTAGTGTCTCCCCTAGACCTCGGAATCTGTAAAAGAGAGAAAAAAAAAGGCAAACTGCATGAGCTTTCGAATGGAAAGCTCAGTAAGTACCCCTGCGGGGTTACAAAGACATAAATAGGCAATATGTCAAACAATGAGGTCACAATACCAAGTAACACAAACCTAGGGTCTACCAGAAGCAATCTAAAGGTACGACCTCTGATACAGAAGCCCTCGGGCTCTGTGAAGAGTTTCAAAGAGAACTCAAGGATCACTCCCGGCCAGTATGTCCAGCCACTTGCTGTAAGCACGACCTTCTGGTCGTTCGACCCTCCGGTCGCAAGTCGGTAGAACTACCTCTTATACGTGTTAACACGGTCAGTGTACCATGCCCATTGACTGGTAAGACCACCAGAGATTCGCCTCTCTGGCAAGGCAGGCAGAAATGCCAGGGGGTCCTGTCCCTGAACATTCCCCTATCGGAGCCCCCACGCTCCACTGAGTCCGGGCAGTAGACCATACAAACAGGGACACCAACGTCCCAAAACAAGCATACATGCTCAACAGGAATCTAAACAGACACAAATAGCATGTATGATAACAGTAAGGCATGTAACAAGAAAACATAAACAAATCCAAGAAAACCCGAAACCGGGAGGGAACTAGGCAAGTGTACTTACCTCCAGGTGAGACTAAAAGTCTTCCTACAATCCCTTGGAATGCCTTACGTCTCCCTGAGAGTATCTGGCATACAGAGGTTCTATTAGAATATTCAAGTTCTAATAATTTTCTATGTCTCTATGTGTACTTGCATGTCCAACGTTCTTGTTGGGCTTAGGCCCACTAACGGGTCCTAAGGACCATCTCTCGGGTTACTGACCCTTATCCCCTGTTTCCATGTCCTTTAGTTGACTTTAGACCCAACTTGGTCAAACATAGTCAACTCCAGTCACTCTAGTTGAGTTGGGCCCGTTTCAAGCCCATTACAAAGTTTATCTCGACCTTAGCCCCTTTTTAACTAAAGAAGGGCATTTTAGTCATTTGGGTAATTTATGACCCTAAAGTTTAAGGTCCTATCCTGTTTAGGGCTTAATTAGTCCCTTTGAATTATTTAACAACCTTACTAAATAATTTTTGTAATTAACCCAATCTTATCACAACCAAATGATCAAGTTCAAGTAATATAATCAATTAACTTTAGTTAAACTCTTTAACTAAACAAGTTAATTTAATTAATTTCGTCACACTAGTAAAGTTGCCACATAATCTTTTTAATTAACTTAAGTACTTGATTATGTCACTTTACTATAGGTCCCATATAGTCTTTGTATCTATATCAATTTAATTAATTGATAGTAACATTACTTTAGTTAGAGACAATAATCATTTTAATTGTCATACTAACATAGTTTCTCAATTATTTAATTAATTGTCACCTAGAACAATTAATTTGTCACACTACTATGTTCCAAAATAACTTATCAAATATGTGTCACACATCTATAGTTGGAGACAATAAATTAATTGATTCTTATTTGTCACACCTCATAAGGTTTCTTATAGCTATTAAAATCAATCAATTTAATTGTCACTCATATGAAAATATTCACCTTAATATTTTGTCACACTTCTACAACTAGAAATGAATTAATCAAACATTACTAAGTTTTAATTTTCCTTTCTCAAAGATTCAGGATTTAATTAACTGGATTATTTGTCACATTGTCTAAGTTTCACAATTTATCAAAAATAATCGTCACACTACCTAAGTTTTCATTTTAATCATTCTCGATTAATCCAGTTAATCATTCAAACTATATTACACTATAGTTTATTTTCAACTTCTTCTTCAACCTCTCACTCGCACGACCGAGACCTGTCGGAGCCCCGTTGACATCGCCGGAGGGGTGCTTTGGCCGCGCTCCTTCTGCGCCAAGCCTTCCCTCCGTCCGGGACGCATTTCCAGGCCTTGTGCCTCCCTGTCCACACCCTCTTCTTCCCTTGTCCACACTTCGCGGGAAGAGATAGCTGGAGATGACATTTCATGGCCCGAGAGCTCCTTTCGCTTGTAAAGGATTCCCGGAGCTTTCTCTCGGCCTCACGGATCCTTTGCACACCTCAGCACCATCACTCCTCCCCTCCCGGCGCCGCTCGACTCGCGTCTACACTCACTCTCTCCGGCGAGGTCTAACTATAGCTCAAAGGCACTCAACACAAAAATGAAAACAGGGAAAGGGTTCCTACCTTGTTCCCGGTGCTTCTGGCGATGACGGTGGCGCCCGAAACTCTCCCACGGCCGAAATCCCTTCTCCGACCAAGCTCACCGGAGTCCCTTGCTTCCTTGCTCGTTGGTGCACTGTAACAGTAGAAGAGGGTCTCCTTTTATAGCCTCTCCCATGGCCAGGCGAACGGGCAGCCGTTTGGAACCGTTCCGCCGGCCAACGGCCGGTTTCCACGCCAGCACTTGGCCGGAATGGGCGGGACTTCATACGCCAAGGTGGTCGGGGAGAGGATGGCGCCGTCTCGCGATCAGCACTCGGTGATCAACGGCGAGGATCTCTTGATCCACGTCAACGGCTAGATCCTGCTCAAAAAGTCTCAGAATTGGCACTCCTACGATCAACGGCCGAGATTCTCCCTAGGTCAACGGCCGGATCATGAGTTTAGGCCTTGAGATCACCACTCATCTCTAGATGAGGGGTTCTATGCTTGCCCTCACCGTGGGTCCATTCCCACTAACCTTTCACTACTTGCCTCGCATCCGGTATACGATCAGATGGATTCAATCTGAGCTCGCCACGTGGCTCCATGTGAGCCTTTATAACGCTTCGAGATCAAACACGGTCTGAGATGATCTAATCTCAGCCGTTGATCCTCTACTAATAGAGTTTTTCTCACATAAAATTTGCGAGAGGTCCCCAGAATGTTTTTAGGTCATATTTAGGTCCATCCATATGAGAGGGAAGAATTACCGTTTAGTCCTTAAGACTTTTAAAATTACAAATCAGCCCTTCCGGTCTCCCATAAACCCTAATTAGGGTTTAAATCCCTTTTAACTTAATTTTCCCCACTATTAGATCCTCATTTAACCTTCTAGGGAAAATTATTTAATTAACAAATAATTTTTAGGAGAATTCCAACACATTTATTTCCTTAAAATTTCTTGGATTTTACATAATAATACATACATATATGATAATGACGTGTATGGTGCGGGTGGAGTATGTTTTAAGCTAACGCGTGAAAGGTAAAATAGTAATAATATATAGATTATACGAATGCACGTGCATGACTTTTAAATCAAAACTTTTGGAGTTTATCTTCTCTGATCGCACACCGGCTCGCCATGGAGAGGGTTTAAACCAAGAGATAAACCCTACCAATGTGAGATAAAACCTTATCAGAACCTTTCCGCAAGCCTCTATATAAGATGCCGACCTCCCAAACCTCGTAGCAACATCCTTGGCGGCGGCGGACTGTCCTTTCGAGAGAAAGAAACCAAGAGAGAGAGAGATAGCTCACTGGGTGGAGATCCTTCGCGTCGTCACCGCCACCATCAAGGAAGAGAGCAGCCCAGCACCTCCATTGATCAAGGAGCTTCTTCTCTGATCAGGACCATAGTTGCACCGCTGAAGGCAGAGAGGGAGAATGTGGAAGTCTCCTCCGATGGAGTGCCACTGGCGGTAAGCACCTTCAATATCCTGTAAAACAGTAATATGATTCATTGGTTCTTGAACATGTAAAGATGAACCTATATATATATATATATATATATATATATATATATATATATATATATATATATATACACGCGCATAAGCCACAGAGGGTTTAGAGAGATAGAGAGAGAAAGAGAGGACATAGGGAGATGGTTAGTGAAGTATGATTAATGAGATTAACAACCCTTTGGAGATGATAGGTAAGTGAGCATCTTTAGATCTTTTTATAATCATTGACTGAGTATACCCTTTGTTATTTCATGTTATAATGCATCATGACTTATTAAGCATAGTTGGAGTTTGTGAAAGGGTTCCTCATGAATTGGGAAGGAGGAGATGCTAGGCTAAGTAATGAAGAAGGTACCCTCTGTAGTATATGCAAGCTGAAATGGGATATAATTTTCTAGTGTCTTGATTATGGTTGGGTGATGGAGGTTGAGAGTAAAGTTTGTTTCTCTTGAGAGTACCTGTTAGATGGACTGCTAGGTTGGTGTATTCTTAAAGTGGTTACTTGGTTGATGGTTGCTTTGAAAAGATGAGTGCTTGTATTTAGATTCAAAAAGATAGGTGTTCAGTCCATGGTGAGTGTTCACTTGTGTGAATATATATATATATATATATATATATATATATATATATACATATATATATATCTCCATGGTGAGTGTTCACTTGTGTGAATATATATATATATATATATATATATATATATATATATATATATATATATATATATATATATATATATATATATATAGATTAGGTATGGGATATCGTGTTGATGAGGACTTGTCTATAGAAGCATTCATGAGTAGTTAGGTGTCTGACCTTGTTTAATTATTATATTCCAAGTTTTAAGGGTTGGGTTATGTATAGAATATAGAGGTTAAATCATTGAACTCAGGCTATAATTACTAGCTTAATTCCTTCTTGGGTACGTGTTCATGGGCATGAAGGTGTGTTATATGGTTTTTGTTGGCTGGTGGTATATATGAATATGGTTAAGTAGGTTGTGTTGATTCAATGTTGAGTGAGTTAATGGATCAGGTTTTGGTTCAACCAAATGGTTTATTTTAAATTGGTTGAGTGGGATAAGTGGATTTAATTTAAGAGAGAATAATCAGACCGAATCTCGGATCCCGGACCTCGAAAGCATCGCCAATGTAATCCTACCGTATTAAAGAAGAGATAAACTCAACTCAATACAAGGCCTAATAATGTGATAAGTGCATAACATTCCATAAATTAATTAAAACTCGTGTTCCCAAGAACATAGAGTTAACAGGACCATAGGCCCTAAGATAGTCAGTCCCTATCGGTCCCTACAAACAAACAAAGCTCATAAAAAGCAAAAGATAATGGAGACTCCTACAACCTCCGGTCCTCCCGGAGTCCTCTCCCCTGTGCTCTCTCTCCTCCTACACCCTCGGAATCAGAAGAGGAAAAGAGAAAACACATGAGCTTTCAAGGGAAAGCTCAAGCACCCCCTCAGTCACAAAGGTCACTCACTAGGAAAAAGACAATCAACAGGATCATAAGATCAACAATAAGGTCCTAGGAGTCTACCGCCAAGTCAAAGGTAATGACCCTGCGTACGTAAGCCTCTCTCTGTAGTGAGTTCTAGGAGAACTCAAGGTTTACTCCCGGTACCAAGGCCCAAATTTTGATATAACACACCTAGATGGTCGCTTGACCTCCAAATAAAACGGTCGGGAACTACCTCCTATCGTGTTAACACTGGCCAAGGTACCATGCCCACCGACAGGTAAGACCTCCAGAGATTTTGTTTTCTCCTGTAGGGTCAGCCAGAAAGTCGTGGGGTCCTAACCTCAACTTTTCCTAAATTGGAGCTTCCCTAGCTCCATCGAAGTCCGCAAGAGAACATAGCAAATGGACACCAACGTCTCAGAAAGAAGCATACATGCTTAATGTGATTCAAGAACGATAAGAACAAAGATGTAAGGCATCAATAAAGGCATGTATCAGGATTACATAGTAAGTCCAAGAAATCCCAAGCACGGGTGGAAATCCTAGGCAAGTGAACTTACCTCTGTGAGAGACTAAATGTCTTCACCCGGTCTCTTTGAAATGCCTTACGCCTCCCCGAGAGTATCCGGCATATAATAACTTATTAGAATTATTGTTCCAATAATTTCTATATCTCTAAGTGTCCATGCATGCCTAACGCCCCTTGTTGGGCTTAGGCCCACTACAGTCCTAGGGACCTTCTCTCTAAGTTACCTACCTTATTTCCGCTCTATGTCCCTTAGTTGACTTTTAGACCTACTTTAGTCAAACCTAGTCAACTCGAGAGTCTATTTGTCGAAGTCCGCTCTTATTTAGTCATTTTGGTTGAGTTGGGCCTACTCCTTTATTTTTAATCCCCTTTTTACCCTGGAAGGGCATTTTGGTCATTTAGCAATTTTTGACCCTAAAGTTTTAAGGTTCCATTTCATTAGGGCTTATTTAGCCCCTTTTAGTTTTCCTCCACCAAATAATTTCCATAATTTAACCAATTATCTAAATTTAGGAAATTATTTAATTCTCATTTGTCATACTTCAATATTTCACAACAATCTTTATGTCACACCACTATAGTCATTATTTAATTAAAACATTAGTTTTAATATTTGTCACAATTCCTAAATGTCCATATAGTTGTTACAACTATACTAGATCAATCAATCCCAACATAAGGATTAATATTTGTCACACTATCAATGTCCTTCAATCATTTTAACTATATCCAATAGTTAATCTAATAACATTTCATAATAATCATTTTAATTAATCTAACTAATCAAATGATTATGTCATTACACATAGATTAATTAAATCTACTATTTATGTCACATAACCTAAGATTATGAACCATTCTATTAAAAGTTTATTTTAGCTAATTAACTTGTCACTATCATAGTTAATCAACTAAATAAGCACCATTGGTAACAAAATATTATTCCTTGAACATATTTTATTTATTATTATTACCAAATAATTGTCACATTACTAAGTCCCTTAATAATCTTTTTAATTAATCTAATTAATTAGATGATTAGGTCATCCCTTATAGGTTGATTAAACCTATAATTATGTCACATTGCCATGGTTACTAATTAAAACACATTTTTTTTTTTATTTTTCTTTTCCCCGTCGTCTTCAACCTCTCTCTCTCTCGTCTTTCTCAACCGCAACCCGCGACGCCCATGGAGGAACTCCGGCGACCTTGTAGCCAGCCCACACGCGATCTAGCTCTCGCCCGAGAATGAGGCTGCCTCCTACAAGACTTGGGTCGCGGAAGACTCTGAGTCCTCCTCCCCGAGTCTAAACTCACTACCGGCCTCATTGTTGTCTCCGTGAGTTTTTGCATATTATTTAAATGCTACGAGGACGTGAGAGAGAGAACTTACCGGAGTATCGCATCGACGCCGACGCTCCCCGGCCCACCCGTGAGCTCGCCCACCTCTCCGGCCGAAGTTGGTTGAGACTTCCGGCATAGCCCACCGCCTTCCTCCACCTCATTGAGCTCGGCCCTCGACCTGCTAGAACACGCATCCGCGACTCAAATCGCGGCCCTAAGCTCCCTTTCTCCTCCGTTCCAAGCTCACCGAGAAACACCCTTCTTGATCGCAGTGTGGAGGAACAAGCCGGTGGTCCCTCCTTTATAGCCGTTGGGAGGCGTGACGAAGGTCGCTAACGCCCCGCAAATTTCACGCCGACCGACGGCTGGTTTTATCGCCGTAACGCGATTTGTTTATCCGGCGCAGACTTGCCAGCTACGGCAGCGGCTGAGAAACGGTAGGACTTCCTCGGGATCGTTACTCCCCCCCCTGGATGGACGCATGAGATCGCACATTTGGTCTCTACTGTCCCGATTAAAAACAGTGGCCTCGAATGCATTACCTCCTCGAGATTTAACCGGTGAGATTAAATCTCAACCAACTCGGCCTATTTCCCCACATCAGCCAGTACTAAACACGATCACAAGATGAACGGATCGTTCACCCTCACCGTGGATCGTCCTTATATTAACCCCCTCTCGCCTCAGATCCCGACCCACGCATCGATGGATCTATTCCCGGCCGACCGTGGCTCCATATGATCCCTTATAATGCTTCGAGATAATCGACGATCCGGTGATCATCGATCTCACCATGTTCTCCTCTATAAGACCTTCTCTCATGGCAAAATTTTCTTTAGATCCCTGAAAAGTTTCTAGGTTACATCTTAGTCCAAGCCTGAGAGAGAGAGCATTTATCCTTTAGTCCCCGAGACTTTCAAAATTACCAATTAGTCCTTCCTATCCACATAAACCCTAGTTAGGGTTTTAAATCCCTTTTAAACTTAATTTTTTTTTTCCTCATTTATTTCCTATTTTAAAACTCTAGGGAAAATATAGATAATTTCAAGACAATTTTAACATTTTAATTTCTTAAAATTTCTTGGATTTTACAATAACTCTTGAGTTAATAATTTATTTTAAATCCAAGTTGTATTAGTTAAGTCTAGTTAGTGAGGTTTAAGAGTTGGGTTTATTAATGGGCCAGACCCATTTAGTGGAGCATGCATTGTAGCCGTAGTTACTCTTAAACACACGTATATTTATTGAAATTAGACTTGTGGTTACCAGATATCAACGTAGAGACGCGTCAGGGGGGAGATCCCATGGGATTCCAAACTTCGCGAATAGAGGTAAGTACTCTTGCCTAGTACCCGCCTAGTGTGGGCTTCCTTGACTTTGTTGATTCATGTTTCTTGTAAGTTACTCCTGCCTAGTTCCCTACCCAGTTTTGGGTCTTTCTTTGGCTTTGAATATTGTTCATACTTCTTGTTTGAAAGTGGTTGATATCGTTATTATTGATTTTCCTTGATCGGCACCATGTGTTGTTTTGTTGCTTGATTGCATACACGAATTTGTTCTTTACTGATTTGTTGGCCCTCTATTCTAGTGTATGCTTGTTGACATGGTTACGGTAACTGAAAATACCACTCCCGTTGATTGACACGTGGCCGTGGAAACACGTGAGCCTGTGCTCCATCCGGGTTGGTGTTTCATTATATCTTGTGCTGAAGACTCTCCAATAAGTGCAGATAAGTTGCGGGCATTCAGGGGGAGGACACTCTGAACGTCCTGTAGTCCTACCAGGGGGAGGGAACCCTGGATGTCCACCCGTAAGTGGGATGATACGCTGACCGTGTACGTGCACGTTAGAGCGCTACCAGACTCAAGGGTCTGGATGTGTTTAAGATGAGCACTAGGAGATAACGTGAAAGAGTTCTTGACTATCGCTTGTTGTAGTGATCCTTGTTTTTGATTTTGTGCTCTGATAAGTATATGTTTGGATCACTTTTGTTTGATTACTTTCTTTCGGCTTCCTTGTATTTCCCCTGCGGGGGTGCTTACTGAGCTTTCCTTTCGAAAGCTCATTCCACTGGATTTCTTCTTTTCTCAGGTTGCGGAATTAGCTGGAGTAATCCCAGGAGCCACGCGTAGAGGTTCGAAGAGCACATAGTTTTTGCAAGAACCATTGTATTTTGTTTGGGACCCTTGTAGGGCCATGACTTGTACTTTTAAGTTTTTAATTTTCGCTGTGTAACTCATTGTTATTAATGAAAATAATGTTATTTGTTCATGATTACTAGGCCTTGTATCCGAGCGGAGCCCGTCTCCACTTGGGTACGGCCGATCTGTGCACATGGCTGAGGTCCCGGGATTCGGGTCGGGGCGCGACAGGTTATAGATATGACAACTAGAATAAGGAATGAAAAGCTATATTAGATTTTGTTTTGGCTCAAGACTTGATATTGACCAACACTTGCTTTAAGAAAATGGAATCATACTTGATTAAGTTTAAGAATGTGGGTAACCTGTAAAACCTACCCCGGAATAAATATGTATTTTTCTCAGAAATCTTAAAATAGAAATTTGAAGGGGTAAACGATGGAATTTTGAGATTTTAAAAAAAGGCCCACAAAGTATAGTTGTGTACCCAAGAAATGCGCATCGGAATAAGCTTTCCGAATTAGGGTTAATCGCGCGATTCCGACACCCGTAGCCAAAGTTATGGCTGAAAAACTCAACCACTTATGATTAACAAGTTACAGGGGTGTCCTTAGATAACTGATGTAACGCCCCGGTTTTTCTAGTAATTACTGTTTAACTTTCTGAAAAATAAATCGGGGATTATTAGTTCATAAACAAGAGT
Organism: Dioscorea zingiberensis; assembly: GCA_026586065.1. NCBI lineage: Eukaryota > Viridiplantae > Streptophyta > Magnoliopsida > Dioscoreales > Dioscoreaceae > Dioscorea > Dioscorea zingiberensis. The sequence goes on along the minus strand of CM048820.1, from coordinate 31,181,157 downwards.
TTAAAAATAAAGTAAATAAATGGAATGAGAATAGGTCAACAATTCTTGCTTGGGCTCAACCCAAGCATAACAGAGTGATGATATAAGCCCGGTAAATTTATATTTGAGATTAACGTTACGTCCAAATTAATCGGGATTATTTAAAGAGACATAGGTGAGTACATAGTGGGAAGATAAAAATTAAACAAATAATTTATTTATTACAACATAGTGGAATGAGGGATAATGGAGAAGATAATTTTGATTAAATGGGCATGTGACACAACTTAGGAATAAGTTAAATAATCAAGTTTTAATTTTTATAAGTTATGGAGACAGAGAGAGAAAGAGAGAGAGAGATAAATTTTATTTAGTTCCTTTTTCCATCTCTCTTTCTCTCTATCGTTCATCTTTCCCCAAATTGGAACCAAGCCCTACTTGGGCGAACCGTCGGTGACCTCCATCCCTCCGGCGACACTGAGCTCGGCGATGACAGCCCTACCCACGCCGAGAAGCTGTCGTCCGTCCGTCCGCGCCGAGCCGCACGCCGGCCACCCTACACGTGCGCGCGGCCAGTTCCTCCGCCCCGCGAGCTCGTCGTCCGTCCAGCTCCGCCGTCCCCTTCTTCACGCTGTCCCAACGAGCTCCAGCCGCCTGTGATCCTTGTCGGGGACACTGTAAGCCATTGGACAACAAGAACAATTGAATTGGTTTGCTGTGAGAGGTTGGAACCAACCTCTGCTTGCATTAAATTTGTATGGATGTTAAAAATCTAGCTAATGGTGGAGAAATAGAAATTAGATCTCCATACATGTATGAAGCTTGTTGGAATGCTAAAACAAACCTATTAGCGATGTATTTGAATGCATGATTTGTAAATTTTCAGAAATTGTATAGTTGTTCTGTTATAGAATTCCATTAGATTTAATGGCGCACACTAAGTGCTTGATGTAATGCCACAGAGAACAAATCATACAATTTGATGCCAACTTGACTAGGCATATACTTGTTAACTCTCTGCTGAGTAAATGGATTGTATAACAAGAAACTTAGAAAGGTTTTGCCATGATGCAATGAGGTAATTAGTCATGCATGTTAGGTGATGAAATGCCTAAGTAAAAATTTACAAGCTAAGAAATCATTTAAAAATTAGGAACATTAAGCTTGACCTTTGTGAAATATTGTGTAGGAATAGTTAGACTAAGAAAGGGGAATGAGCTTGCACTTTGCTTGACCTTGTGTCTGGACAAGAAGAAATTTAGTATTTGAAACTAGTGACTAGACAAGCTTGGTAATATAGGAATTGAGGTAGAATCCATTCACAACATTTTAAGTTTGATGCCATGAGTTGTTTTCATATTCTAGTAGATTAGAGGATTAATAAGAAGTATGATTGTGATTAACATGTGAGGGTAAAAGCTTATCTATGTTTATATCTATTCTTTGTTGTGTTAATGCCTCAACGGTATATATATAAATAGACCTGCAGTCTGCTGTTCACTTCGAGGGACAGCTGTGCTCTCTATACACCTCTGTTTGGAGTGTGTAATAGGATTAATTACATTTTTCGTCCCTGAAAATGGTGTCATTGTTTACTTTTATCCTTGTATTTTAAAAATATTCAATACAGTCATTGCGTATTGCGTATTATGTTCTATTTTGGTCCCTGATACTGATGTGGCGGCCAAGTGGCATACCAATGAAATACAGTTTTTTATTTTCTTTTTTTTACCATAATGCTGACGTGGTTTTAAATTTTTTTTTAAAAAATAGAATTTTATTTTTCAATGCAAAATCCATTTTTTAAAAAAAAAAACTGACGTGGCATGCTGACATGGCATGCCACGTCAACATTTTTTTTAATATATATAAAAAATGGATATTTAAAAAATAAAAAAAATATATTTTTTTTTGAAAAAAACTGACGTGGCATGCCACGTCAGCATTTATATATATAAAAATGGATTTAAAAAAAGAAACAAAAATCCATTTTTCCAAAAAAAATGACGTGGCATGCCATGTCGGCATGCCACGTCAGCATTTTATATATATAAAAATGGATTTAAAAAAATATAAAAATCCATTTTTTTAAAAAAATGCTTACATGGCATGCCACCTTAGCATTTTTTATATATATTTAAAAAAATACAAAAATCCATTTTTTCAAAAAAAAATCTGGCGTGGCATTTTGACATGGCATGCCATGTCAGCATTATTTATATATATATATATAATGGATTTAAAAAAAATACTTTTTTAAAAAAAAATGCTGACATGGCACATAGTAATGCCACGTCATCATATACAGGTAGCTGTCATGACACACAAGCAAAAATACGTCTACTGAAAAAAAAGAAAAATAAAAAAAAAACTGTATTTGATTTGTATGCCACTTGGCTGCCACATCAGCGTCAGGAACCTAAATAGAATAGAATACGCAATACACAAGGACTGTATTGAACATTTTTAAAATACAAGGATAAAAGTGAACAATGACACCATTTTCAGGGACGAAAAGTGTAATTAATCCTATCTTAAAATTATCTTTCTAACGAATCTTAAATCGGAGAAATCTGATGTCTAGATTAGAAGTTATGGACAGAACGCTCAAACTGCGCATAACTGGCAAAATTTCTACAATTCTGATTTTAGGGCCTGCAGATTGTTGTCTCCTTTATGGGACAGCTGGGACCTTTATACTACTCTGTTTGGAGTGTGTAATATGCCGATGGAAAGGTCTCGAAAGCATCTTTCTATAGAGCCTTAGATGAAGGAATTCTGATTTACGGTTTAGAAGTTATGACCAATTCTTTCCAACTGTGTAGGACAGCCAGAATTTCTGCATTTTGTATTTGGGCATGCCTTGTAATAATAATACTTTTAAGATGTGATATATATAATTATTTAAGACATGCCATTAGATAGATTAATGAATGCATGAATGTAAACATTCCATTTCAGACCACATCAATATAGTTATCATGTATAAATACACCATCAAGATATCAAGGAGGTGTAGAAAGCTCTTACAAGGACATGTTATAGACAAAAATAAGGTTACTATTTGTTCAAGGATTTTTGTATATGAAAACCTTGATGTAGATGTTAAGAAATTTAGTTATATTAGAAATATAGAAGAGGACGACAACCTTTTAATAAATACAAGTAGATTAATATTTTCTTATACTTGTATAGGAAAATACGAGTAGAGGATCCCGCGGGGGGATCCAATCAAGTGGAAATCGCGATGGACTTCAGGTGAGTGATTACACTATACTTAGAATATTTATGTGATCAGGTTTTGATCGTCGGATTTGTTTATATGAGTTTTATCTCGGTTTGTGATTTGCCGATGGATTTCTCCGCTATTATAGTATAGTGGATTTCATGATTGTTTAATTGCTTAAATGTTAAAGAGTATGAGATATGATTAAGGAAACCCTAATGGGTAGTTAAAGATTATTTTATGTATCATAAGCTGCACCTTAGTTAGTTATGTATGGGGGACCCAGTGGGGGGCTCAGGATAGAACCCAGATATGAGGCCTTAGCATACATATTTATGTGATTGTGATATGTTTATGATGATTGAAAATTGCATATGTGCTTTATTCGGGTTTTCTGAAATGCTTGGCATGTTAATCTATTGAGAAGATAATGCATATGATTAGCATTATTTCTGGGATTCGTAAATCTTTCATAATATATATTTATTTCCTGATATTAGTGATTTTCACTCAAGTGAACTACTTGCGCAGGTAAGTGAGCGTGAGTAATCCAGTAGATGGCTCTGACATAGCAGATAAGGATAGTGCTTGTGTGCACTGGTTGTTTAGACTTTTAGAATTCTTATGAATAGTAAACTCTGTATAAGATTAAATAGTTTGTTTATCTCTTATGAATAGTAGTTTGATTTTTATGATCATTATTAGGTTTAAATGACACACCTTATGGGTTGGGTGCACTCCCGGCCCAGTTGGTGTGACATCTGTCTCAGTAAAGAGAGGGGTGTTACAACTGAATTATTTGAATTTTATTAAGCTCAATACTTGATTAATCAGGATTAATTAAGAGGCATGAGTTGCGAGAGGAACCAGGCAAACGTTCGAGTCCTGGGAAAAGTGGATCTGGTTGGGGATTGAGACAACCTCGTGATGCCACAATAAGCCCATGACTAAAGGAATCAATTAAGGCCGAGATTCGCGGATCCGGGTCGGGCGAGAGGACAAATGAATTATTACGGTGGACCCCGGTAAAAGTGGATCTGGCCGGGGATTGAGATAACCCCGTGATGCCATAGTTAGCCCATGACTAAAGGAATCAATTAAGGGTCGAGATTCGCGGATCTCGGTCGGGCGGGAAGACAAATGAATTATTACGGTGGACACCGATATGAATTAATTCAAGGACCCGTGAGGCTACAAAAAACATGTGACATTATTTTACAATATTAATTAATTATAAAATAATATGGACCTAGGGTTATAACTTAGGGCATAAGTGACTTATTTGATTAAATCCAATTGGACCTTGGACTTCATCTCCATCCGTCTCCCTTGATCTCGTCGGTGAGCCCCGTTGGCCAGCCTCAGCCCTACGCGCAGCCCCGCGCGCAGCCGCACCCCGTACCCCATGCCTCTCGTGAGCACCCTAGTCACGGCCTCGAGCCTCGCCAGCGCCAACCCAGCGCCCTGTCTCAGCCCGGTGAGCCCGGGTCTCCGCCCAGCCCGAAGGCGTCGCGTGCCTCCACCCAACCACCGACCTGCGCGCATGTCTCCGCCCAAATCCAGCAACCTACACCTCCACCGGCTCAGATCTACGCCGCTTGCAGCTCCGCTGGCCTGATCTGCAGTCGCAACCCTACTTGTAGACAGCGGTGCCTTTCCTCTCTTCTCCAATAACCTCCTTCCATCGTGACAGTGAGGATCCCTATCCTTGAATGAAAATGTGATTTTGGGGCTGTTAAGGGGTTTTAGTACGAGATTAATAATGAATGATAGTATGTATGGGCTGTAGAGAGACATGTAGATTGAATGTCATGTATAAGTATTGTGTGATTTAAGAGCTTAGAGATTATGAATGGCATGCTCTTGTTTAGGAAGTTAGCATGCATATGTGGTGTTTGTTATAATGCCACAAGGAGATTTGGAGGGAGTATTAGTGTATTTCTCTTGTATGATGAACTTATATTTAGTTTAATGGATGTATGATTGTATGAATTCCAAATCTATTGGATGTTTTGGAGAATGATTGTATATCTTCAGGGCCCGATAAATCTAATTATGTACATTGGGGACAATGTACAACTTTAAGTATGGGGATGGGTAGCTCCTTTCCATTGTTGAATTTATTGCAAAACAATAAGTGTGGGGATAGGGAGCTATTACTTTTGCATGAGCATGTTGACACGAACCTATGAGGGCACTATTAAAGGATATAATGATTCACTCTACTTCTAGTTCACCATTTTAGTACTCAAATTTTGTTTAGAATTCTCTTATGACACACCATGGACACCTAGAGACATATTTATGGAATTCAAAGCTCTAGTACAATAGATAACCCATTACCATGTTCTGTTGACTTTAACTGCTAAACATTATTCTCAATGGCTCCAAGAGGCTTCGTGGCACTAGTCGAACCTCTAATCCTTCATAATTCAACTCATGGGACAAGTAAGAGATGAATAAAATAGTATGTATATACTAGGTGAACTAGTAGAGCAATAAAGGCAATGTTCTGCTACTTGATGTGATAAAATAAATTGGGGTCCTGACCCCTAATCAGGGTGTTCCTCAACTCAGAAATCACTCCCAAGTATGAGCATACCTAGGTAGAGTTGTAACCTTCTAAGTAGTCAGGTGTTCCGGTGCCTAAACAGCATGTACATCTTGAAGAAAAGAAGACCTACACTCTACACTGATCTTTATGGAAAGCCGGATCTATTAGAGATACCCTACCCAAAAAGCAAAAGAAAAAAAAAAAACTTGTCCACCATTTACTCAAAAGAGGATGGAGTGTCCTAGAACTTATGGCCTCAAGGACCCTCTAGAGTCCATTGAGGTAATATTTGTCGTGCTAAGACTTGAGGACATGGTATGTGGAGTAACAACTTTCACCTAGAGCCGCGATGACATTATACAAACTCTAAATCCTGGTGTGAACATAGGAGAATGCATACACTTTGATGGTGAACTTAAGAAAGAGCGGATTCATTGACTATCACCCCTGGAGGTTGAACACTTATCATTTTTATTCTATTTGTACTGTCATTGTCTTGTTTGCTTGAGGACAAGCAAATATTCAAGTGTGGGGATATTTGATAAGCGTTCAAATGAGCATATTTACACATCATCTTTACATGTATCTCTATGTCAATTTCAATGATTTATAGCTCGCCAGTACTTGAAATGCTTCATATATTGTAAACAGCGCGCATATAAGCAACCCCGAGTGAAAGGAAGCAATTATCGACAAAATGAAGACCAAACGAAGACATTTTGAAGTGAACAGGGGCTGAACCGGGTAATGAACGGCCGTCCACAACCAGACACAGAAGCTGGCAGCTAAAGGAGGTGAACGGCCTAGTGAATGTCCGTTGACAAGCCCGTTCAGAGCAACCTGTGTACTAAACAAGCTGATCAGTCGCCCGTTGATGGGACCGTTCAGCACAGCCTGTAGCATGAACGAGCTGATCAGTCGTCCATTCAACTTACCGTTCAGGGCAACCTGTGCTCTGAACGGTCTGATGAACGGCCCGTTCACGGGCCCGTTCATCGTTACTCTTTCCCACGATGGACCTATCCGGGGCAAATCTGTTATTATGAAGGAAAAACCCTAATGTGAGGGTATAAATAGGGAATGTTTATTGTGGAGAGAAGAGGCTGGCTTGGGAGAGAAGCTAGAAGAGAGGTTAGGGTTTGGGGTCATTTCCCCCAATCTTGAGGATAGATTAGTCATTGGAGTTGCAACCATTGGAGGTAATGGTGTTCTCCATTACTCTTTCTTTTGTTTGTAATCTTTTCCTTGTGGATTTGAGTTCCCCATTGATGGGGAACTAATCTATTGGTACTTGGGTATGTTGAACTTTAGGATTGAGCATTAATAGCATTGAATGTTTATGATGATTTGTTGGTATTTTCTTGAATGTCTAATGAATGTTATGTATTGATTGTAATCTCATTACTAGGAATTACTTATGTGCAATACAAGGGCTAGAGCTAGCGCCTCCTTGTATTAGGAACTTGCTTCATTAGAGAGTTTCATGAGTACGCCGAGGAATCGGGTACTAGAAGGGTGAACGACTCTTTCATATGAATTCACCCCCATGATCCTTCCAATATATAGAAATTCCCTTGAGCTTCATATCAAGTCCTAGGGGACTAGTTATCCAATCACCTTGGAAGAGGGGTTGGATATAATTTAGGGATTATTGGCACAAGAAGTATCAACCTTGATTCATAAACATCTTTGCTCATCTTTAGAATTGAAATCCGAAAGGGATACATACCCAAGTATCCTCTCTTGCTATCCGTTAATCTCAATCAACTCTCGATTTTTAGTTTTTGTATTCAACCTTTTTAGTTCTTTAGTTGTGAAAACCAAAACCCCCCAATTTTACCAACTAGACTACGTTAGTAAATCTTGGTTAGAATTTAGTAATTTCTATTCCCTATGGTTCGACATCCGACTCCCCATAGTCCACTCTATTACTTGACTATGACTCGTACACTTGCGATTCCATCCATCAAGGTCTGTGTAACTCTTATCTGTATTTGTAAGTGTGTGAGACTTGTTATATTTATGTTGTATTAATTACCAGGGGTGACTTGACGAGATCCTTGTATGGGTTGTGTAAACCCGGTCTTTTATTGTACTTGTATGGAGTTGTGTAAACTCCCTCTTTATTATTTATATATATTCCGCTATGGTTATCTGTAGATAATAATTGTACAGGAACTCTGAGGCCTCGCTCCCAGATGGGGACTCATCTCTGTTTGGGTGTGGCTGATCTATCCATGTTCTCGGGCCCGAGTTCGGGGCTTGACATAACCATTGCCGGATAGACTTCCTTGTTACAAGAATAAGAGATAAGTCTGCATATAAAGACTACAAGGTTATACTTGGAGAAGCACTAACTACCCAATATAGGTTAGTGGTGTTAGATGTGAAAGAAAAATGTATAGTGAAAAAATAAAAGAGGGTTAGACAATATAGGATTAAATGGTGGGCTTTAAAAAGGACCAACCAATTAGTATTTAAGAATAAAATATGGGAATGGGGAGTTAGACACATGCAAGTTGATGCAAACACTTATGCAAGGAGATAATGAATCGAATTAAGAATAGAGCAAGATCCTAGGGTTCTCTAATGAACTAGGACCTCGACTATAGGAATCATGGTGGTGAAATGAGGAGGTACAAAAGGCAATTAAAGAGAAAAGATATTGCTATAGTAAGTTACCTACAACTGACGATAGGAAAGCCTTTGAAAAATATAAGAATACAAAAAAAGAGGCCAAGAAAGCGGTTAGCAAGACCTGAGGCAAATCTTTAACCAATTTGTGTCAAAAGTTAGGAACACGAGAAGGGGAAAAAGAAATGTACAAGACACGGTTAAGAGATAAAAAAGGGAAGGACCTGAACCAAGTCAAATGCATTAAGGATGAGTTTCAACAGGTTTAGATAAGAGATAAGGAAAATGAGAGATGAAGAACATACTTTGTTCACGGCTTATTCAATATAAGTTATGGGGTAACTTTACAATTCTTTATGCATTAACGATAAAGAGGAATCTTAGCTACACATGTAACGCCCCGAATTTTCTAAATAAATAAAGCAAAAAATTATCAAAAATTAATGAGACTAATTAGCACAGAAAATAAATTAATTATCTTAAAGCTCAATTAAACAAAAATCGAGGATTAATTAATTTAAATCCAGCCTCGCAACTAATGGGCCTAGGGAAGGCCTTATTAGGTCAAACCACTTATACTTGGAATAGTTGGAGGTGGATGGTTAAGATAACCTCGGTTAATTAATTGAGAGATTTATTAAATGTTAATTAATCAAAATTAATTATATGGGAGATACCAGACAAATGTTAGAGTTCCGATAAAGTAGATTAGGCTAGTCAAAAGCCGATATTCTCGAATCTGGTTTGACGAGAGACAGACGCCGTGATATTACACTGCGCCCGTGCCACTGGAATCATTGACCTGTGATTTCCGGATCTGGGTCGATAAATTATTAAAAAGATAATATTAATTTAAGTTGATGTGATGTAAAGCTAAATGATAAGTTTAAATAATTAAAGGGGTTAGAGATAAGTTATTGTAATTGAATTAAATAATTAAAGTAAAAGATAATATATATATATATATATATATATATATATATATATATATATACTCAGAGAGAGAAGAACTTAGCTAAGTTCAATTGGATTTCATTTGAGATCAAGGAACACTCGTGCCTCTCCCTCTCGTTTCCCCTCTCCTCACGACTCTCCCACACCAGCACCTACCCTTGCTCGCGGCCGTCACCCTGAGGCTTACCACCACGCCTCACTGCCGCCTCGCTTTGCTGATTCTGTTGCCGCCCTCACCGTTGAGTCACCGGCCACCCTCTGTTAACTGCACGTCGCTCTCTTCCGGCCATCATCCCGAGCTGTCGGCCAGTTGCCATGTCATGCCGCCTGCCACCGGCCTGGCCACGAAGCGCCAGCTTACTCACCACTTATTCCGGGCCAAATTTTACCATTGATCTGTCCGGCCAACTCCTCTTCAATTCCCCTTTCGGTGAGCCCTAATTTGGGGAAAACCCAACATAATCAACTGGAATTGCATGAACTCAATTAAGAACCCAAAGATTAATGAAATTAGGGTTGAATGAGGGAATTGGTTAAAACTAGGGCAATAAAATGGGTTGGGGTATGAGATTTAAATTGTATGCATGTATGGATGAATTGTTGTTAATTATGGTGAATGTTTGTATTAATTTCGGGGCCCTATAAATAGGGGAGGTGCCGCCGAATTTTCATGAAAAACTCTAGGTATAAATGCCCTATTAGTTTCCTTATTAACATGCCTAATTGTTTCATGCTTTAGATTAATCGATCTTAGCTAATTAATTATGGTTAGGGGAATTCTAGGAGTCTTGAAGGTGTGAAATACATGTTAAGTAGGAAAGCTGCTTTTATGAGCTTAATTTCCTTAATATGCTCCTTCGAGTCTAAATAAGACTCCAAGCTAAGAATACGATCTTTGTATTCATAAATCTCCGTATTTTAAAGCAATCGAACTAAGTTATGGAAAATACGACTTCCGTATTTATTTAGTTATTATTATAAATTCTAGAAAAGGGTAAAGGTCCCGCTGGAGCTTCAGCAGGACCGAGCCAGACCTAGGAATTTGCGAAGGACTTCAAAGTGAGGGGACATCTCCGTAAATATAGTTTTTTATTTATGTATTCATTGTGATTCGGTTTTCTCGTATTCTTATAAGTTTTATATCGGTTTGTGGATGCCGATGGATTTTATCGCTATATTTGCATAGTGATTTCAAGATTGTTTAATTGATTAAATTTTAAAGAGCATGAGAAATGGTAAAGTGAAACCCTAAGGGGTAGAAAATGATTATTTCATGTGTCTGCACCTTAGTTAGTTATGTATGAGGGATCCAGCAGGGCTCAAGATAGAGCCCAGATATTAAGTAGACGATACCGGGTTAAGAAGAGACTTTGTTTTCAATCGCTTTTCTTAAAACAAAAATGTTTGCGAAAGTCGTTCTTTTTATAAAACCCCCTTTCTGACTCTTGTAAGTGCCCGTATCAGATACAAGATTTATACTTGACGTGCACATATAGATGTATACATCTGGACGTCAAGTACCAGGCTCATGTAGATGTATACTGATGTTCCTGGTCATCAGGATCATGTAGATGTATACCGCTGTTCCTTGATGGGAGTTGGAGTCTTTTCAGAGACATTCGAACTAGGGGTGTATGCTTGTATGATACGAGGCCATTGCATATACATGTTTATTATATGCTTGATATGATGTGAGATCGCATGTGTGCTTTCTTCGGATTATTGATTGTGTTAGCATGCTTATCGGGATTTAAGATAATTATGCTGACCCTCATGATTTATATTTGCATATGTTCATGTACTAGTATTTTAGTACAGTTTCTGTCGAGAGACAAGTGTGATAATAGCCGATAGAGTTGTCTATACTCACTGAGCTTGTATATCTCAGTTCCTTTGGTTATTGTTTTTCTATTGCAGGATCCAGACAGGGATCTAGGTAGTAGCTCATGCCACGAGCGGGGATTGAAGTCTAGCTGGCTCTAGCATATCTTATCTTTATGTTTAGTCTTGTCGGGTTGTGATACGAACCCCGCCAACGATTGTGACGAAACCCGAAAACAAATTTGGCAAGAAGAAGAAAAGCCACCGATTCAAGAAGAACGGATGGAAACCTCGACCCAATGCTTAGCGAAGCACGAACCTTGGTAAGGGGATGACGCCACAAAAGGAGATGGAAATCCAATTGATAAGTCAGTTTGAACGCCACAAGGAAACCCTTGATAAGTTCTTAAAAAAAAAAGCAGGAAATCAAGAAGAAAACCTCACAAATGCTCATAGATCAAAAGTTGAAGTTTGATGGCTGCTACATGGGGCTATATATATAGCCCAAATCCCTAGAGAACTTCTAAGAAGTAAAAGTTCAAAACTACCCTTAAAGATAAAAGAAAAAAACAACCAACTAAAGAGCAACTTCAGCCCAAAGGCCCACAAAGCCCAGCAAGACTAAGCAATTACAAAAGACTCTAGTTCACATATTAAACTCAAAAACAAATGACAACCAAATCTTCATCAATCTTATGAGAACCAAATCTTCATCAAGCGTCTAAGTGGAATCGGCTTGGATGAGTAGGACCAGCTTTTGTTCACCATCAGTAGTGATCACGCTCTCTTCCTGTTGTAGAATTCTCCATGCCAAGTTGCTAAGCTCCTCTTTAAATCTTCTAGCTCGAGCCCTCGTCACCGGTCCTGTTGGGACTTGAATTGGATCCTTAGCCTTGATGTCCACATCAGGTTGTATTTGACATTATCTTTATTTGCTTCCGTGTATTTGGGGCCGTAGTTACCCAAGACTTATTATGTTGTACTCCTTTATGACTCTGGTTTGAAGATGACTCCCGGTGTGTAACCGGTTATGTTTATGTCATATTGAATTTATTTGAGTACTTCATTGTGATTAGATTGTTAAGTTTACAGCCTTAGGCACAGGATACCCTCCTAACCTAGTTGGTGTGACATCTGTCTCAATAAAGAGATGAGTGTTACAACACACATATAATCATACCTAATGACGTCAAGGAGATACTGAAAAAGATGTAGGTTGGGAGAACGTATGACCCAGATATTATCCAGATTGAAGTTTGGAAGTGTCTTGGAGAAGTGGGGGTCTCATGGTTAACCAAACTTTTCAATTTTATCATAAGAGGGAGAAGATTACAAACAATTGGGAAAAAGAAAATTTTGGTTCCTATATATAAGAATAAGGGAGATATTTAAAATTGCACCAACTACCATGACATTAAGTTAATTAGTCACACGATGAAACTCTGGAAGGGGGTAATAGAGCATCGACTCAGGGATATTATGAAGGTGTTAGAGAATCAATTTGGCTTTATGCTAGATAGATCTACAATAAAATCCTTTTTTTTGTTTGTTAAGGAGCTTGATGGGGATCTATAGAGAGAAGAAGGATCTCCATATGTTTTCATTGACCTAGATAAAGCATATGATAAGGTACCGAGACAAGTCCTTTGGTGGGCATTTAAAAAGAAATGTAGTCATGTTAAATATATAAATGTTATTAAGGATATGTACAAAGGAGTAGTTACAATTATGAGAATAGTGGGAGAAGATACAGAGGAGTTTCTATAATACTGGGTCTATATCAAGGATTGGCCTTAAACCCATACTTGTTTACTCTAGTAATGGATTAGTTAACTAGTTGTATCTAAGATGACATCCCAGAGATGTAGTTAATTACAAGTTAGAACTATAGAGAAATACTTTTGAAAGTAGAGGATTAAGACTAAGTAGAAGTAAGACAAAATATATGCACTGTAATTTTAGTCTAAGTAGGAGAGATGGAGGGGAAGTGAAACTAGGTGGGGTGGTAGTGTCTAAGTGTAACCATTTTAAGTATCTAGGTTCTATTTTTTAGGATGATTGGATGATAGATAAATATGTAACACATAGAATTAAAACATGATGACTAAAATGGAGAAGTGTCACGGGTGTGTTATATGATAAGAAGATGTCTAACAAAGTGAAGGGAAAGTTCAATAGAATGATAGTTAGACCAACCATTCTATACGGGAGCAAGAGTTGGGTAACTAAAATTCAACGTATTCATAAAATAAATGTGGTAGAAATGAGGGTGTTAAGGTGGATGAGTGGTTATAGAATATTGGGTACGATTAGAAATGAACACATCCGACAGAAGGTACATGTTGCACCATTTGAAGATAAAATAAGAGAAGGGCATTTAAGATTGTTTGGACACATGCGCGTAGACCCGAGGTGCCAACGTTCAAAAATGTGATAATTTAGTAATAGAGGGTAAGAAGAAGGGTAGGGGTAGACTTTTGATTACGTTGAGAGAGATAGTGTCTAAAGACCTGTGTATATTAGATATTGAGTCGGATTTTGCCTTTGACAAAGAGATTTAGAGACAAAGAATACATTTAGCGGACCCATCTAATATGAGATTAAGGCTTAGTTGTTGTTGTATAAAATTATCTCAAAAAAATATTCTTGAGTGCCCGGCAAGAAACATATTACAATGGTTCAGCCAACTAAAAAGGAAAAAAAAACTAATGAGTAATAACCCAAATATATAATATAGTTTGTTTGAACTAATACTAAATAAACCCATGCAAGTAGACAAGAAGCTCCCACCTTATCTTCCTTCCCTCCATCTCAACATTCAAAAGGATTTCCCACCAAAACCAAACCCCCTTTTGCCTTAAATCTAAATCCTTTCCATAAAAATACAAACAATTCCACAAAATTCCATTCTCCTTCCTCTTTGTTTGAATATATTTATTTTCAGAAAACATAAATATATACCCATAAAATTGCATAAAGTACATATTTTCATCTATATACTGAGCAAAAGTGGAGGAAAGAGAAAATCTGTTTGCATTTTTAAATTTCCAAAACTATAGTATTGAAACCTAATGTTATTGATTTGAATTATTTTAAATTTTATTAAAATTTTTAAATTAACAAATTAGATCAGAATTATTTATATAATCCTTAGAAGACTTAAGTATGGCTAGCTAAGGGAAAATAATCTAGTATCTCCCCAGAACTCATATATTTGCACCTAGGTTTTTGATGGTAAATTTTCATAAATAAATTGAACAGAAAACTGTCACTGAGTCAATATTCAAGTGGATGTCATGTCTAATTTTGAATACAATATATTATGAAATATTTATTATTTTAAGAAGGGAACAAATATATATATTTATTTATTTATTTAGTTACCAGTCAAGTTTATTTTTGGGATATATGTAAATTTTTTTAAAAAATAACATTTTTCTGAAGTTTATTTTTTGGGGTCCCAAATACAAAAGCTCCTTATGATTCCAGTCTTCCGGCGTCACATCTTAAGCAAACCACGAGACAACAGACACTGAGACACGTCCTGAGATCACTTCTCATCGACAGCTCGTAGCCTATGGGAAAGTTCACCTTCTAAGCCTTATTCTGTTCCTGCGGGCCATCGTTTTTGTCCGTTGCTCCGAATTACCCCCCTTTGGCCATCGATCACGCTTTCAAAGACCAGCAGGGAAATCAACGAAGAGAGACAGTTCCAATTCGTTCTTCGCCCGTCCAAGGCCCAAACCCTAGATTCCTTTGTTGGTTCGCCCCAAACTCTTCTAGTTCTGGGATCGATGGAGCTTGTGGGAAGGGCGGTGAAGAAAGAGTTCCCCGGCTTCGGGACCTTCACCGGTGTCGTGGAGTCGTACGATTCGACTGCCGGCTACTTCAGGATTCAGTATGAGGATGGGGACTCCGAGGAGGTGGATTTCGAAGAGATTGTGGAGATCCTAAGGGGGATGGGGGAGCCTCTGCCGGTGGGGCATATGAGGAGGAGTGCTAGGGGACGGCGGCCGAAGAAACGGCGACGGATCGAGGTGGATTCCCGAGGTTTGGGGGATGGCTGTACGGAGGAGTGCTCTGTTGTTTCTGTTGAGCAGTGTGGAACCATAGATGTGGCGAATGCTGGGATTCCTGGCGGTGATTTGAAGGACAATTGCGATTTGGCGGTTCCGGAAGAGCGGCAGCCGAATATTGACTGTTTGGATGGAGAATTGTGGGGGAAAAAGCTTAATTTTGATGTTGATGAGGGGTTAGAGCAAAATGTTTCTTTGGAAGAGGGCAACTTTGATCACTTGGAAGAGGCCTTTCCAGATAACTGTAGTAATGAATTGGGATTTAATGAGAATCAGTGTGGTGAGAGCCCTTCTTGCAGCTTGGAGAGGGAGGAGCAAGTTCCAGAGAGGAAAAGAGGCAGACCACCGAAAATTACTCCGGTGATGCCATTGAGAAGGAGCGCTCGCAGAGCTTCTGTTGCTTTGCAATCACCCGAAGATTCTGTTGTTTTTAAGGATGAACCAGTTACTGAGGATTCTGTGTGGTACGGGCAGCAGAAGGTTGCAGTTTCTGAGGAATCAAAGCCCTTGTTGCCCCCTTCTTCTAATGATTTGGATTTAGATGGGCTCCCTGTCCTTGATCTCTTCTCCATCTATGCATGCTTAAGGTCTTTCAGTAGGTTACTGTTCTTGAGCCCCTTTCCTCTAGAAGCTTTTGTGGCAGCACTGAACTCTACAGTTGCTAATTATTTGACTGATTGGATACATTTCTCCATCTTGCACTCTCTGAAACCACATTTAGAGTCTCTTGCTGAAGAGGGATCTCAGTCAGCTACCGATTGCCTCAGGTACGCCCTTCCTTTAGTCCGTGTACATGAATGCTAATATTTTCATGGGTGCATTATTGGTGAAACTGGCCTTTCTTTTTTAGGAGTCTCAACTGGGAACTGTTAGACATTGTTACATGGCCTGTTTATCTAGCCGAGTACTTACTAGTTCATGGTTCGCCTTTAAGCATGGGTCATAAGATTACTGATCTGAAACTCTTGAGCGAGGGGTACTACAAGCAATCTCCTATGCTAAAGCTTGAGATTCTTCGATGTTTATGTGATGATGTGATTGAAGTGGAAGCCATAAGGTCAGAGCTAAATAGAAGGATGATGTCATCTGACCTTGATGTGGATGCGGACACTAAAATGAGCATTGATAGACAAAAGAAAGATTCTATGAAGATTGATTTTGGGGGCTCTTCATTGACTCAAGAGGCATTGGAACAAACAGCTGATGGGAATAGCGATGAGTGCTGTCTTTGTAGGATGGATGGCGTCTTAATTTGCTGTGATGGTTGTCCTGCAGCTTTTCATTCCAGATGTGTTGGTGTGGCTAAAGATCTCTTACCAGAAGGAGATTGGTACTGTCCTGAGTGCATGATAGAGAAAAATGATGAATTAGTGAAGCTTGTAAAGCCTTTTCGTGGAGCTGAGTTCTTAGGAATCGATCCTCATGGGCGGTTATATTATGAGAGCTGTGGATATCTTTTAGTGTATGCCCTCATTCTTATCTTATGAATTAATTTTTTTAATGTCTGTGTCATCATAATTTTTTTTACTGTGTTCGTTCTGTTTACATGTCTGAATTCTAACAACTTTGTTTCTTGAGTAATTCATGGTTGCTGATTGCTTCTAGAATATTCTTTATATAAATGAAAATAAATGGGTATTCTTGGCTTAATCACTATGTGAGTGAAAAGATGATTTGTGTGATGCGTATTAAGATAACCAAGATTGTTTATATATTAAGCATTCCTTTATGTGAATTCTGACAAAGTTACTGATTGAGTAATGCTTGATAGCTGACTCTTTCTAGAGAATTTTGTCTATAAGTGAAAATAAATGAAATTGTTCTTAGCATAATAACAATTTAAGTGGGTAGATGATTTGTCTAATGTGAATTAAGATAATCAAGATTGATCATTGGTTAGGGGGCTTTATGAATGATATTTGATGATACCTTGTCATCTTACATCCTCAGGGTCCTGTGTCCCCAATCAAGCCTCTGAGAGGATTTTGATGTCCAAATTAATACTAAAACTTGAGGTAATGAAATTTGGCCCCAAACCATATTTAATTATAAGTTCAAGTTACTTGTAATTAAGTGCATTTGTTATCTTGAAGCAACTTTGGTCCATATCAATTGATCGACAAGTGTGAATTTTAGAGTTTGTGCAATAACGAATCTGCATAATGATAAAAGTGATTATACTGATGATATTGATTGGTGTATTTAGAACTTTTTGGTTGAAATGTGAGGATAACATTTGGTAGTTGAAAAGCTAGCTCGTGATCTAAAAACATGTAAAATATTTTAGATAACCTGCAAGATGCTCTTCTTTAACCATGGCCTTTTCTTGTGAAACAAATGCTCTTGGATTGTGATCCGCATGATGGACTACTTAGGTAGACTAGGCGTTTGAAGAAGAAAGAGATTAAGTGAAAAGGAAAGAGAAAAAAAGAAGGATAAGGGATGTGGAAGTTGCACATATGTCCAAATGGAAAGGACTTGGATATGCTTTATGGGGTTTCCCAAGCGAATATGCTCTCGTAGTAGATGTTGGTTAGGCTAGGTAGTACTGCTCTCTTGATAATTAGGTTTAATGATTCTGTTCTTGAAGCTATTATTTACAAATAAATCAGCTCTCATTGGTCTTGTTACTTTTACCCTGGAGGTCTCTTGGAGTGTTCTAATGAATTCCATCCCTTCATAGATACATTAAGGAGTTAATGGTATGGAAACTTGTAAATATTGATGGCTGTTTGAAGAAATGATTGTGGAAAACCATTTGCCCTTGATTTGCCTTTTAAAAATGTAGCTTGCATTTTAAGGGTATGACTGTGATAATAAATAATGTTACATTTTAAGATAAATGCTTAGCATGAAGGGCTCTTGAAATGGCTTCCAAGTAGTTGGTTGTGGGAAAATTTTTGGGGAATTATCCAGTCCCCTCCGACTCTGTGGCATCTTTTACCTTGGCTTGGTTGCCAAAGACCTCCGGAAAAATGATGAAAAGGGGAAGTATGATAGACACTAGGAAAATCAAATGTTATGTGTAAGAAAAAGGGTACAAGGATTCTACACTTACCATTCTATGCTAACTACTTCAAAGGAATTTTTTTTTTTGGGCCTATTGTTCCAAAGAAATAGAAATGCAAAAGAAGAAAAGGTTGAAGAAGAAAGTGTCATATTGATTCTTCATATCTATCTATCTATCTATCTATCTATCTATCTATCTATCTATATATATATATTTTGTTGCTATTGATCTCCCTGATTTGGTGTCTGATGTCATAGATATTGTCTTCACGCCAGTCTAATTGAAGCATATATAGTACAACGAGTTATTTAATATTCATAGAAAAGAATAATAATGAGGAAACAAGGAATACGTACTTTTTTTCTTTAAAAGTAAGAAATACCTCTTTTATTTCCTAGTGGATTGGTTGTGTACTATAATGTAGAATTTATGGTTAATCGACTCATCTTATGAATAGTGGCTGCCCTTTTAACTATTTTCCATTCTTATAACTTCAAATTATCAACACCATGATTGATTTCTTGTATTGTGCACATAAAGCCATCCAAATTTTGACTTTCTTGGACATCATACTTATGAAGGACAAGATGGACAGAGGGTATAAACAACAATCTGTATTGATATTGTATTTGGAACAAAAGTGTGCATGGGTTTATGGGTTAATCCTTAACATAGTTAAATTTTGTTGAAAGGTCTTTGCTGAATAACTTTTGAGAACTGTTCACATTCATTTTTCTGTTGCCAAAAGCTTATTTTGTAGTAATGTCACATCAAGTTCAAGATTCACTAATTTCAAATCATGAGCCAAATCCTATTTTCATATAGAACATCTTGTTGACAGTTGCAGGCTTAACTTTTTTTTCTTTATTACACTAACATGCTTTTCATCTGTGTGCTATCATATTTCCTTCATTTTTTTTATAGATAACCTATTTTCTGAATTTTGTCAAATACTCTTCTCTTTTGGTCTATACATTCTTGGACAAACTTATCCGTGTGTGGACGTCAGTTTTATCTTCTCTTTTTTGTCTGAACTTGTCGTCAAGATTAATTTGTCTTAAATTTTAACTCAGGTTGGGTCTGCAGGTCTGAGTTATATAGCACAGTTGCCTCGTACCATTATTACAACAAGAAGGACATCACTGCTGTTATCAGAGTGTTGGGTGCTTCTCATACTTCTTACAGTGCCATTGTAAAAGTAGTAACAGATTATTTTGATGTTTATATTGCTAAGTCTTCTCCAAGTCTTGATAATCAAATCCATAATGTAAGTGATGCATTGAATGTTCAGATAGTCTGTCAATCTTTATCACATTCAAAGGTTGACTCTATAAGTGCTGAATTTTCTGAAAAGATACTGACAGAGAGTTCTGCTTTTCAAGACAAAAGCACATTAAAGACCTCCAACCCAACAGATTTGCCCCAGCCAAACCCTGTAACCTCAAATCAGCACACAGGCATGTCTCTGCCTCCAGCTGGTCTTGAAACCACTGCAGAGATCACCCATGATGCTGCTTGTGAGCAAATCCCTCTGAAAACTGGTGCCGAGTGTTCTGAGGATTCTACTAGCCCTACTAAAGATGTTATTTCTGTAAAACCAATTCACCTTGCTGTTGGGCAAAAAAAATGCATTGGGCTTCCAGGAAGGGGCTGTACATCATTAGTAAATGAGCAAAGGGAATTTGGATCTTTTCAATTGCAAGCTGACCCTTCTTGTTACATCAACTGCTATAGTTTTGGACGAGTAGCTTCATCTATTGCAGAGGAGCTACAGCATAAAGTATCTGACTGCTATGATAAAGAGTCAAAGAAGCATTTGGAAGATTTAAAATTGGCTCAACTGAAGACAATATCAAAGAAATGCAATAAATTTCTTTTGTATAACCATCAGAAGCTCTCTGTTGGTGTGGAAAAGGAAAAATGTGGTTGGTGTTTTCCTTGCAAAACTTCCAGTGATGATGGTTGTATATTTGGACTTGCTGATGATAAACAATTCGATTGGTTGAAAAATAGAACAGTTGGCCTTCGATCTGAAAAGCAAAAGAAAAGTCATATTGCCTTGGCCATACATTATATTTTATCAATTGAAGATCGTATCAGGGGTCTTTTGTCTGGTCCATGGGATAACCTATATTATAGCAAAGCCTGGCGCAAGTCGGTCATGAAGGCATCTGATGTTACCTCACTTAAACATCTAATTCTTACTGTAAGTACTTTGTGAAGTATCCTGAGGTTTGAAGCTATTTAATTGCATTCTTGGTTTCTCTTGTTTCCTTACTTGTACAATGACTTGTCTGTACTATTTTTATGCAGTTAGAATTGAATTTGAGGCGTGTTGTACTTTCGGCAGAGTGGACAAAACCAGTAGATTCTGATCATAGAGTTGGCTCAGCTTCTCATGTCTTGACCAGTGCGGCTCATGACCGTGGGACTAATCGAAAACATGCCAAGAAAAATTGCTCTGGTGCTGAATTTGATTTTTCTCATGATGTTGCATCATCAGGTATTTATTGGTGGAGGGGTGGAAGGTTATCACGACAAGTATTTCGGTGGAAGATGCTGCCTCGGTCCTTAGCTTCAAAGGGTGGTCGGCAAGGTTCTCTTATCTGCCTAAATGAAGCTTATAAATTATTTCCTTTCTCTGTGTTAAAGGTTCTCATTATCCTTGTGTTTATATTTTTGCAGCTGGATGCAGAAAGATTCCTGGTGTATCTTATCCTGATGGTTTAGAGTTCGCAAAAAGAAGCAAATATGTTGCATGGAGGGCTGCAGTTGAGATGTCAGAAACTATGGCACAGTTCATCTGCCAGGCAAGTACTTGTTTTCTTCTGAAAAAGAAATATGTGTAGTATTTGCAACATATTTCTAGCTTAGAGTTTCGTACTCTTGATTACTTTCCATTGATTGGCTTTCAGGTCAAAGATTTTGATTCCAATATAAGGTGGACAGAGCTCTCTAACACACAGGGTTTCTCCCAGTTTACCAAGGAACCCAAGAAATTACTTAAGCCATTGAAAAAAGTAACTATCTGCCAAAAATCAATTGAGGGTTTGCAAATTAAGTATCTACTTGACTTTGGGAAAACTAAAAGAGAAGCAATTCCTGCTGCTGTCACTCGATATGGAGCCATATCAGATGAATCTACTGATGGAAGGAAGAGATTCTGGCTTAATGAATCTCATGTTCCTTTGAATCTTTTGAAGACTTTCGAAGAGAAAAAAATAGCCTGCTTATCAAAGAGGAAAGATTCTGAACTGCTTTTGGAGGAGGAAAAAAATAAAGATAATGTGAAAAAGAGAAAGCGATCTGATGGGCTTTCCTACCTATTCATAAAAGCAAAAGGATTTGAGAAGCAAATTTGTAGGCATTGTAATAGAGAAGTACTGATCAGGTACACTGCTATGAACCCTTAACCCCAACACATTGAAGTAACAAGTCTAAATGGTGCATCTGAAGAATTGTTCATTTAATGACTGGTTATTGCCATTTTTATTCTTTATTTTGTTTTATTAACGTTTATTGTAAGACCTATTTTATTTTATTAGACATGAATACTTGTTGAACTGCATTTAGAGTATTTTGATGGTGTTGTAATCTGACATTAGTATTCTAATATTATTCCTAGTATTCTTTTGTACACTAGTACTTTTAACTAATTTCATTGATTAATCAATTAGGTATGTTGAATATATGGTTAATATGTTCATAAAAAATCATATAACCTTTTTTGTTTTGTTTTGTTTTGTTTTGTTTTGTTTTGTTTTGTTTTTTTTTTTTTGAAGAATGTGGAGAAGCCCTTTCTTCCCTAATACTCTAACTCTTGAGCTCTCACTTGGGGAGTAAATGTCCCACCAATTCTCCAATGAGTTGTTTGATAATTGCTAAAACTTCTTGTGCTTTCTAGAATGCATTGGCCTTTGGTGTTTTTACTTTGTCAATTGCTCAAAGGTTAGGTGGTTTGAGCTTTTTGCAATCCTGCTCAAAAATCTTTTTCTATCCATTGAAAATTAAAGCATGGACAGTTTGTGTGCATTGTGATCACATTTCTACATTTACACTGTTCATATGCACATGCAACATAGTTTTTGTTATACAAAACCTTGGTTAGAGACTTTTTGAAAGCACATAGTGTCTGAAGTGCTATTATTTATGTGTTTGAGATTTCTCTTTGTTTACACTGATCATGTACTTGTGCTGCTTTTATTGGTGCAGGGAAGCTGTAAATTGCCAATATTGTGATGGTAAGTTTGTTAACTTTACCTTTAGTTCTATTCTGGTGCCAAACTTTTATAAACAGTGTTTTTTTAAGTTGCTTGATATCCTTTGATCTGTTGATAAAGATCTTATTACAACAATTTTCTTGTTTGATGCTAGTTGAGGTAATTCTTGGTAAGTGCTTTCAACTCTTTAGATCTTTTATGATATCATTGCAAGAGCCACATTTTTTTTTTTAGGTTATGTGTGTAAATCCAATGTTGTGCATTTATCACTTGTTCATCATGTTTCTTGCTCTGAATTTGTTAGTGTTATCACAATTTTATAAATAAATAATTGAAGTAATATTGGTTGGAGTAACTGCATTGATGCTCAAATGTATAGCATTTTGAAGATTTAGGTTTGACTGTGAGACTGAAATAATTTCAAATTTAATACAGTGTCTTTAGAACTGCATGCTATTATTCTTAGTTCATTAATGGTCCATTATTCTTCATCGTGGAAATAGGCCTTTTAATACATTAATTTCAAAATGAATTTGTCGTCTTATTGATAAGATGAGAGTTAGTATTCAATATGCTGTGTTGAACAGCTTCAATTTTAAATAAATTTGTGATCTCATGGGTAATAGGATGAGTTCAAATATATTCAGCATGGCAATGGGGCTTTAGTTTCGGCTGAAACTGAACAATTTCATTCCTTTTAGTTGCGTTATCTTTTCAATCTTAAGATAATTTTAAATGGAATTTAACTACAATATAAATGGAAAATAAAAAGTTCTTGGAAAATGGAGAAATAAGCGGATATAAGAAGACTTTGGATGGTACGAAACAACCATACTAACCATAAATTATTATTAGTAAGCATGGTGATGTGGCATTAGTTTGGGCTGAACCTAAGCCATTTCATTCCTTTTGGTTTTAATGCTCTTATAATCTTTAAAATGATTAAACTATGAAATAAATTAGAAAATAAATTTGTTAAAAAAAGGAACAATTTGCACTTGTAAGGAAAAATTCTATGTTTGGGAATAACTGTGATAATTAATCATTGATAGTGCTTAAGAAAATAATGTTGTTATTATTCACTAATTGTCATTCCAATTGGCTTAATTATGGTAATTTGAGCACATGGTCCTATCTTTAAAGAACTTTTTTGTGAGACTGATAACATAAAGTGGAAGGTGGAGAATGTGAATTTTGTAGAAGTGTGGTGGTGAATCAACTAACAGGGGGTTGTGGCCAAGCAGGGAAGTGCTATCAAATCAGAGAATGGTGGCAACCAAGGGAACAAGATACATTGTGAGGAATCATGAAAAAAACAAGTTTAGGTTGCTGGAGCCAGGTGGGTGTTGTGTGCTGGTGCTGAATATGAGTGAACATATGGGTTGAGTTTGATCCTATTAGATGGATTTGCATAATTTGGCCTTGAAATGGTGGTAAACTTGTAATCGTTCGATTTGGCGGCTGATCCCTAGCTAATTATCTAAGATAAAGCACATGAAAATTGGTTCACTAGTTAACGGATTTTAAAACTATGTCTAAGACATCTTTTGAGGATGGGTTTTTTATAGGTAGGATCCAACTAGAATGGGAATGGGGGGAAAGGAAAGGGGAATGGAATGGGTAAAGGGAATGGGGATGTAGGGATGAGAATAATAATGATTATTTTGTCTGGATGGGAATAGGAAGGTAATTTATTGGGAATGAGAAAAGTAAAGAAAGAGTTGTGATAAAATTACTTTTATACCCTCGATATAAAAATGAATTTATTTGTTTATAAAATACTTTAAATATCATTATCTGATTTAATTGTTATGTTTAATTTTTTAATTAAATAGATCATTGTAATTAACTATTTAATTAATTAAATTAATTTATTTATGACATATTTGAAAAATCATTACTCATTTCACTTATTATAATAAAATATAAATATCTCAATTTAACCATTTTTTAATTTAATTATTATAATTAATTATTTAAACCAAATATCTCAATATTTAATCATTTTTAATTAAATAAATATCTTAATTTACTCATTTATTAATTATTATTTAATAAATATAAATTTAGATAATTCACTATTGGTCCCTGAAATAGTGCCCTAATTGTCTTGGGGTCCTTGGAGGTGTTTGTTTATTATTTAGTTTTGTGTGTGTGTTTGACTTTAAGGTCCCTGGAAACGGTGCCAGGGACCTATAGATAATTTCCCCATATAAATTTATTTAGTCATTTTATTATTTATAAAATATTGTGAACATCATTATTCATTTCCATTACTATAATTAAATGTTTATATTAAATATTTCACTTTAATGATTTGGGATGAATGTGTGAGCGGTGAAAATCCATATATATTGGGGGTAATGGCTATTACTTTGGTGAGGGAGCCATCATGGTCAGGGGGGATGATTACGGTGATTCAAACGCACCCTTAGTTTTCACAAGAGGAGAATGTGATGAATTTTTCATTTGCTTGTAGTATAGGTGGTTGTTTTTCATTAGAATGATTGACAAACATCTTTATTAGATAATGGGATCATTACATAGATCGAAATCATGGATATATTCTTGTCTTTCAAAATTGTAGTGAGTTTAGGGCATTGTTTTTTACATAATCAATCTTCTTGAGGATACTCATAGTCAAGGACAGGGAGAAAACTTGGGCCTAAGGACTCCAATAATAGATAGGGTGAACCTAACGAGAATAAGAAATTTCCCTTTGCCACCATTATTTAAAGTTTTGATATTTAGTTTTATCAAGTCTATCATTAACTTGTGGCAAACCTAAGCAAAATAAGAAGTGGTGATCTCTCTTTGAACTCAAGATATGTGCCATTCTTGTTGCTGTGTCATTGTTTAGATACAGAAGTTAGTTAATTTGTTTTTGAATTTTGTTCCAAGTTGAGTTTATCAATAAGTTTAGAATTCGAGATAAGGTCAGGTATTCAAACTTTATTTAGATAAGATCTCTAATCTCTATAAAAAAAGAGATGGGTATTTTCTAAAGGGAATTAATAATTAATTTAGTTTTTTTTAGCTTTAACCGATTATTTTGAGGTGTGATTGTCGTATCTTTCTATGTGTGATCACTTAGAGATTCTCTAGGTGCAATTACCTAGAAATCCTAGGTGCCATCACTTAACTTATTGAACCATATGGAAAACCCATGGTCTCGCAATATTACAAGGAAGGTGAAGATAGACACGTCAAATTTCAAAGAAAGATTGGATTTTACAACTTCTTCTCTAAAGGAGATAGAAATCATATATGCAAATACAACAACAAAAAGAACAAAAGTAAAACTTTTTATGATACTATAAAAGAAGAATTCAAGTGTATCATTATAAGACTTCATCAGTGTTGTTACTTTTGATTTACTAAACAATGTACCATCTATGTATAAGCTTCAACATACCATTGATCATGTTCTTTTAACAAATCAAAATCCGAAGTATTTGGTGATTGGAAGGATAGGAGAGACCAACATTATTATATGACATTGTTTAGAATTTTATATTTAGAAGTTAGTTGATTTGGTTTTTGATTCTAGTCTATGTTTTGTTTATCATAAGTTTACAATTCTAGATAAGTAATATTTTATTTATATTCAAACTTTATTTGGATAAGGTCTCTAATCTCAGATGGATCTTAGGGATTAATGAATGAGGTCAGTTTTTTTAAGCTTTAAAACTATTATTTTAAGGTGTTATTTGCATCCTTTTTCTAAGTGTAATTGTGTAGGTTCTTTAGGTATAATGGCCTATGTTATCCTACATTAGTTATGGTAGACCTTTCTTTCTAAATGATTAATATCCATCCCAGTTTAAGCAAGAAAGACATTTAGAACTTATAGCCAAGCGGAAAAATTCTCTAGTTTGTTTCCTTTCTTTCCTTCTATTCTTTTTTCATTTTTTTTTTCTAGAAATTTGGATAAGTCAATTTTGTTTTGCCGCTGATATGCCTTGAAACCTTAACCTCTCACTTAGTGAGGGAGTGGTTCACCAACTCTTCTATAAGAAGGTTTGCTAGCAATCAACCATAAACAATAAATTTGATAGAGAACCATCTTGGGACTTAATGGAGAAATACAGTTTTGTTGCACCGTTACTTTAAGAATTATGTTGCCCTTTTAAGTGTATGCATGGGACGTTGGGATGAGATTTCTATCAATTGCTTTAACGATTCTTAAAATATGAACATTTTCTTAAAATAGCTTAATGATCCACTTAAGTGTAGATATATTCCCTATAAGGTTGGTATGATCCTCCATTAAGCTTAGATAACAATTTCAACGAGTTCTCTTGGAATCGATGGGCTTGCTTGTTCTTAATGAAGTTTTTAATAACACTTGGAAGGTTCACTACTGGGATTTTTGCATAACCTTACACAATAAATTGCATAATAGGATGCTCATGTGGTGATTTAGATGCTTTATTGATTGTGTTTTAACAATTAGGCGCAAAATGGTGGTTTTAGTGGCCCGAGAAAGTTTGCTGGAGTGGATGCCTATGTCAAATATTGTGTGAATGACTGAATTACCTTGGCCTTAGGTTTTGTATATTATATATAGACATTACAAGGATACTATGTTTGGAAAGTAAATAAGTATGGAAAACAAATAAGTTCTCGCATGATTCTAGCCTATATATGGAAACTATAATTTTTAAATAAGAAGCAAAGTCGATGATGAGTTGGTCTAGCCAAAAGTCCGAGATACCGAGACGAGGTGTCGAGAGCTGGCCGAGCCGAGCTATACTGAGGTGCCGAGAGCTGGTCGAGTATACTGAGGTGCCGAGAGCTTGGCTGAGCCGAGCTATACCGAGGTACCGATAGCTAGCTGAGCCGAGCTATACACAGGTGCAAAGAGTTTAGCCGAGCCGAGCTATACTGAGGTGTCGAGAGCTGGCCGGGCCAAGCTATAACGAGGTGCCGAGAGCTGGTCGAGTCGAGCTACATCGAGGCGTCGAGAGCTGGCCGAGCCAAGCTATATCGAGGTGTCGAGATGAGGTGGTTGAGCCGATCCGCCGAGGAGCCGAGTAGGAGTCCTAGATGAAAGACTACCATGTTGAAACATTGCAAGCACATGATGATAGATTGTCTTCAAGTAAGTCCACGTGGAGTGAGTGGAGCGATGGGGCCGCAAGTGGGTGACAATATTGGACTCCACGGAACCTATAAGCTAAGACATGATGTGGGCATCAAGCACATCCCATGAAGGAGAAGACCCACCAAGACGTCAAACAGAGGTTGTCGAATACACCGAGACAAGCTGCAGAATACTGTACTGAGGGACTTGTTCCGAGATGAGGAAAAAAAAATTAGCATGTGGCTCTTGATACCATGTCAAATATTGTGTGAATGGCCGAATTACCTTGGCCATAGGTTCTGTATATTATATAGAGACATTTCAAGGATGCTATACATGGAAAGTAAATAAGTTCTCGTATGATCTAGCCCTATACATGGAAACTATAATCTGTTAAATAAGGTATGCTATATGTAGAGAATAATAAATGGAGATATAAGAGGAAACAATCCTGTGGTTAAATAAGGAAAGAAGTGTGGAAGGCAAAGCTGTCCATATTGACAGTCCATTCTTTCAAACCTTGAATTTTGTTAGTAGGAAAATACCACTGGTTTGATACCATTACTAACAAAATGCTCTATTTTTTTGGCAACCTCCATGCATGCTAGTTTAGATTCCTCATAAGATTTTGAGAATAAATAATTAAAATCTTCTTTTTCAGTGATACGAGAATTACACATATAAATAGGATAACTTGTATGATCTACTATAACTATAATATTCGAATCGAAAACTCAAAGTAAGCTTTGAATATTGTAAGAATCTGTTTGTTGTGCTCTTGGAACATATGTCATGCAAATGGTCCCAGTCTCAAAACTTCTCTTTTATGAAATGTCTATTGACCTCAACATGCTTGGTCTTATCATGTTTTATCGGATTATGAGTTATGCTTATTGCTGCTTTATTATCGCAATACAATTTCATCAGTATACTCATTGGCCTCTAGCTATAACAACTCACAAGAACTATTGGTCATGACACTGTGCTCCGTCTCTGTATTGGTTGGAGCTACCATGCTTTGCTTCTTCACGTGACATGATTGCCCTACAGATAGGTGCAATATCTTGTTGTTGACCTCTAATTGGTTTTATAGTCCGCCCAGTTTGCATCTGTGTAGGCTTCAACTTGAATATTCCATTGTGTATTCTTTTGGAAGCATAAGCCTTTTTCTGGAGAATTTTTAAGTACCTTAAAATCCGAGGAATAGACTCTAGATATTCTTTTTGAGGAGAGAATAAATTTACTCACCATGTTAACGAAGGCTATGTCGGGTCATGTATGGGAAAAATTGTTTAGTTTTCCTACTAATTTTTGGTACTGAGTAGTGTTTATTGGTTCTTCTTTATTGTTTTCTTTGGACTTTACATTCGGATCTATCCCGATATCCACAAGTTTACATCTACTAATTCTGGTTTAGTTTAGGAGATCTAGGACGTATTTGCATTGAGTCACCACGATTCCTTTCTTTGACCTTGAACCTCTCGTTCTCAAGAAATACTTGGGAGATCTTTAGTCCTTAATCTTAAGTGTTTTATGATCATATCGTTAGTTTAGGCTTGGTTGTATCCTTGGATCTTTATTGATTGAGTGAATTTCTACAATCATGCTCTCGATGATTGTTTGAGACCATATAGTGATTTCTTTAAGAGCTGAATTTCTCTCCAAAGCCAGAAGGCACATCAATATAGACTTGTTCTTTTAAGTCTTCATTACGGAAGGCATTTTTGACATCTTGTTGTTGTAGAGACCAATCAAGGTTAGTTGTTGTTGATAACAAAACAGTCAATACCATAAGTTGAGTAAAACACTAATCGAGCTTTATATCTCTTTAGAGTTCCATCCGACTTAGTACTTCATAGTAAACACCCATTTGCATCCAACCGTACTCTTTCCTCTTGGCAGGTCTACCATCTCCTAAGTCTTGTTCTTCTCAAGTGATTGCATCTCCTAAAAAACTGTTTCCTTTTATTCTAGAACTTGTAAAACATCTTGTACATTCTTTGGAATCTCCACAAGTGTAAGTTTTTCATAAGACACAAATTTGTACATTGGATAATTTGTACATGGCCTAATACCCTTATGAAGAGCGATGGGAACATTTAAATCAGATGATGTTATTTGAGGGATTGGACTTAATTAAGAAGTACTTGGCAAGTTCTTTTTGTTGTGGTTCGGGGCTTTGGCCTTGTTGGGAAACTTTGTATTCCTTTCCTTAAGTAGAACACTTTCTTGAGTAAAACTCGTCCAAAAAACTTTTTTGCACCTTTTTTTTTCTAATAAGATCATGATCTTTCAGTAAAGCTAAAGATAGACCCGAAGATCCGGTGCTACAAAGCTCCTGTTGTGGCACGGGATCCGGGGAAGGGTCAGACCACTTGGGTCTATTGTACGCAGCCATACCCTGGTCCTTTTTTTTTTGTGTAAGAGACTGTTTCCACGACTTGAACCCGTGACCTCCAGGTCACATGGCAACAACTTTACTGTTGCGCGAAGGCTCCCTTTCCCGAAGATTCTTTGATGTTTAAAATATTTGATTTTTCAGTTGAAACATTTCCAAATAAATAATTAGTTTTATTGTTTAAGTTTGTTTCAGGAAAACCTTTTCTAGTTACAATCAAATCCAAATTTGTCTCAGTTTGGATATAAACATTTTGAATTCTGTTTTTAATTAGAATTTTGAAAATTTTGAACCAAACCTTCTGTTTTAGTTTCCTCTAGAAAGAATCATAAAAAAGGATTTTATTTCACAAAACTACATAAACAAATATTTTTTTTTGAAATAGGATCATAACACTTGTAATTGTTTTGGGCTAGTGCATATCCTTAAAATACACATTTTCTTGCTGTCGGATCTAGCTTTCCACAATATGTTTATCGTGATTGTGTATAAACACAGTGCAACCAATATTTTCATTGGTAATGCTGATCCTAGAAGTGGGATGATTTTTATGAAAAGCATCCAATGAAGTTTGAAAATTCAAGATTTTTGAAGGCATTCTATTAATGAGATAAGTTGCACTAAGAATTGCTTCACCCCAAAGATATTTTGGCAGATTATTTGTAAAAAATAAGGCTCTTGCCACTTCTAGGAGGTGTTTGCTTTTCTTTTAGCTATCACATTTGGTTGAGGGGTATCATTCCATGAATTTTGATGAATCATACCTTTGTCCATGAAAAACTACCCCAAATCTTTGTTAAAATATTCCTTCTTGTTATCACTTCGAAAAATTTGGATTTGTTTTCATGAAATTGCATTTGTCCAACGTGTAAAAGTTTTTAAAAATTCCTTCCACCTCAGATTTTTCTTTCCTTAAATTTACCCAACTAACCGTTCAATGATTGTTACAATCCATTTTTTTCCCCTAAAAGTGTTAAGGTCTTTGTGGCTCCCACACATCATTGGGAATTAATGAAAATTGTTTAGTGGGTGTGTATTGTTGTGGGGGGTAAAAGGCTTGGTGTTGTTTAGCCAAAATACAAATTTGACACTTAATAGAAGATGGATTTTAGTCTAGAAACAAATTTGGAAACAAATCTTTTAAATATTCCAAATTTGGGTGGCCTAGCCTATAATGCTACAACATTATTTCATGATTACTAGAAATAGAAACAAACTCAAAATAAGTACTTTTGGCTCTGTTTACCTGACTTTGTTCCATCTTTAAAGAAGTAGAGTCCTCTGCTTTCAATCATCCTCCCGAGACTAGGTCCTGAAATTGAGGATAGAAATTAGCTCGGCAATTGTGATCATGGTTTATTTTACTGATAGATCACAAATTACATGACAGATGTGGAACATGGGGCACATTATGGAGTGTCAAAGCGGAAGAAATCGTAATCCATTCTGGCTATTGCTGAAAAAAATCCATCGGCAATCTTGATTTTCTTATTTCCTGCACATGGACTATAAGATGAGAACAATTATGAACAACTTGTCATGTGATGAGTTTCTCTAGAATTGATATCTAGGAACTCAGTGAATTGGGGTTGACACTGGAAAAGGCTGTGATTAGAGAATTACTGTGGTGTGCTAGGGAACATGATGAAGTGACAGAAAATAGTGGTGATTTTAAAAGTTGTATTGATGCTCTAACTTTTCTTTTGTAAAAGGTGATGCTTCTGAGTTAGACTATTTGTTCTCGAGAATCTTCAGTCATGATTTGGAATGCTCTACTATCAGAATTTTTTTTCCTTTAGGTATGCGGGCTTTCCGTGAGTTTTCCGGCAAGTCTCTATTGTATGACACGGTTTATAATGATCACACCGTGGTTTTTTCCTCTTTTCTCCTTCGACATAAGACCCTCGTGAGACAATGACAGAACTCTCGGTTTCTGGATTGCTACTGGGTCGTTGAACTACTCATCATGATTTTTCTCCTGTACTCTTCTTGCCTTAGCTTTGGGAAAAACCTCATGGATGAATGGCAGGGTTTCCCGGTTGAGAATTCTTCTTTTTTACTTCATTTGAGTTCTGGTTGACACTTGCAAGAAACATATAAACATGATTGTTTTCTTTATGTTTCATGTACCTCGAACAATCATTGGGATTTCCCGCTCATCCTCATAACATTGGCCAATTCCGGCCACAAAGTTATCATCACATTTTAGTAGATCGTAACCTTGTGGTCTCCTTGCTTGCATTGTCAAAGCTTGAATTTTAATTCAAAGATATGAGAAGAGTTCTCAAAATCGGAGTAGGTTTCTTGAACTACATCCCATACAGTCTTTGCTGTTGGTAGCAACATATTGGGTTTTGCAATAGCTGCCTCCGTGGAGTTTAGAAGCCAGACCATAACTAAGGAGTTTTCAGACTTCCATGTCCTGAAAATTGGATCGTCTATAGCTGGCTGCTTTACTTCACTGGTTAGGTACCCCAGCTTTCCTTGGTCATCAGCGATTAATTAGACTGTGTGACCATTCTAAATACTTCTTACTGTTCAATGTGAACGGTTATTTGTAGAGAGGAGCTTGCCGACAAGGGATCAACATTGGTAGTTGTTGCTGGAATTTTTTCCGAGGAACATCAGATAATGTCCGTGGTTTGTTGGATCCAGTCATCGCTGTTGCTGCCTTTACCGTTGAAATATATGCATGACAAACTATAGCTCTGTTGCGCTGTAAGATTTTGAGAAGTCAAATCTTCGTATTCAGGAATTACACATATAAATAGGGTAACTTTTAATCGTGACATCCTATTCTGAAAAAATAGGATCTAGGATCTACTCTAACTATAATATCCAATCCTAACTTAGATTCATAATTTTATTGAAACATGAAAAAAAAGGGCAGCCTGGTGCTATAAAGCTCCCACTATGTGCGGGGTCCGGGGAAAGGTCATACCACTTGGGTCTATTGTACATAGTTTTACCTTGCTTTTTTTTGCAAGATGCTATTTCCACGACTCGAACCTGTGATCTCCTAGTCACATGGCGACAACTTTACTGTTACGCCAAGGCTCCCCTTCAATTTTATTGAAATAGAAAGGTAAAACAAATCCTAACTAATTTTCCTAACTTTCCGACGCACCTTAACTAGCATACATACTGTGTTTTTGGCATTTGTCCTAAGCCAATGAATTGGCAATCCAAAATATCTAAATGCCACTGAACTGGTTTTACAAGCTTTCCTAAATATAGAAGATCATGTTTTTGGAAATAATAAAATACCAATGAGTTGGTTCTTGGTGGGAAAACGCTAAACTATTTGTGTCTAAGACTGGCTCCTCTGCCTATAAATATAATGTTCTTCCACAAATCCAACCATCTAAAAATGGGAGGAATCTCACGGACAAGTGAATTCTTGGATGATACAATCCTTTCTGAGAGATTTTATTAAACCAGAAGCTCTTTAAGGTCATTCCCTGGTAAATTGGTGTTTGAAGGTTTGTTGATTGATAAGTCTGAGCTTTGACTCTTGAACAAATTCAGAAACTCTCGCATTAGTTTCCTTTAATATTCCTTTCTTCATCATGAATGCATTCTCCAGGTTTCCATTACTAGCTTAGTTTAGATTTCCTATATAATCTCACCTAAAAGAAGTTGGGGAGGAGCACCACTGCTCTGCTGCCAGTTTGCAGTGAGTCTCATTCAAATAGTTTATCATATCTGGATGCATGAGAGTGCATTCTACATACAAATTCTGCTAATCTTTCTCTTTCATTTCTTTCTTTAGATGAGGGGCACTTAAATACCCTTGTAGTTATATTTTAAGTTCAATGTGGAGATCCTGCATCTTTATGTTAAGAAGGCTACTAATGGTGGCTTTCCAACTCTACAATTAGCATGTGGCAAACACATCTGCTCGGACATTCAAAGGGTCAATATCCAAAGGTTTGGCATCTAGAGTGGTTTTATAGGCACACAAATGCCCATGCCTCCTTAGCACTTGAAACCAGGATAGAAAAGATACATGACTTCATATTGTGAGCTTAGCTTTTAACCAGCTTCTGCTTGTGTGAGAGAACTCATAAAAAGGATTTCCTTGAGAAGTGAAAGACCATGCTTTAATGCATGTCAATGAGGGGTGGGTCATGTGAAGGACAAAAGTAGATTTTAGGAGAAAGATCTAGCCTCTATTGGCGAGGAGCCTGCGACTTGTCCCTAATAGGTTTAGAAGCAGAGTGGTTGGACCAACTAGAAAGAACAACCTTGGTTGGGAGATCATTCTAGCTGCTATGCTAGACTCAATCATTGAAACAACAGAACTGCTGGTCTTCTCATAGCTGAATATTGAGGAGTGACATTTTCTAAGACTTCCCCATGTACCAGATATAGATGCATTGAGTTGAACAGACTGGACTTCTCTTAGATCTAAATCATGCCTGTTCAATAATTGCGGGATAAATTAAATTTAGCCATTTCTTATAGATAGTTAACATATTTGAGTGCATTTTTATCTGTTGTTTCTTTTTTTCTGCATGGATATGATGTTCATCCTTGAAGTCCATTTAGGCAAGGACTGAAATCAGTTAATAATAGGCTTTGTCATCAAAGACTAATGGTTTCTGGAGATACCACATTTCTGGCATTATAAATTGTGGCATGCTTTTGGGTCAATGCATTTTCTATTTCTTATATGCTAGTGCCGTTAAAAGTACCTTTTTTTTTATCCATTTCTTAAATTCGATTTGATTCATCTGCAGGCTTTTTACACAAAAAACATTTCAGAGTGCCTAAAGGTACTGTCACTACCACTTATGCATGTGGCAGATGTAAGGATAAAT
This sequence comes from Dioscorea zingiberensis, assembly GCA_026586065.1. Taxonomy (NCBI): domain Eukaryota; kingdom Viridiplantae; phylum Streptophyta; class Magnoliopsida; order Dioscoreales; family Dioscoreaceae; genus Dioscorea; species Dioscorea zingiberensis. The sequence goes on along the minus strand of CM048820.1, from coordinate 31,146,376 downwards.
CATCTGTGAAGATCAAAATAACCAATACAAAGGCAAAAGCTCAAGGTCTCAAAATAACCAATCTAAAGGCAAAGGCTCAAGATTCCAAAGTAGCAAATACAAAGGCAAAACCAAAGGACCCTGGAACCAAGTCCAAAAGGAGAAAACTTTCTGCAGGTAAGCCATCAGTGGTAAAGCCAAAGAAAAGAAAGAATGCAAGTCCTAAGAAAAAGCCTAAGAAAGGAAAGCACGTAAGTTTGAAACATAAGAAGCTTCTTGGATCAAAAAAAGGCAACCACAGTCGGCCTAAAAGAGGGATTTCCAATAAATCAGAACTTGACTCCAGCATGCATAAGAGAAAAAGAACAACAATGCATTTTTCATACTGGTTGAATGGCCTTCTATGGACGGGTAAACCAGATGATGAGCGAGTAAGGAAATTTAGAGAACAAAATGTTCTGCTGCCTTCCGAGTCTACAGAAGCCCCTGATGTGCGACCTCTGTGCTGTCTTTGTAATGATAATTACAATTCAGGAGCTATATATATTTGCTGCGAGAACTGTGAAGGTAAATGGGTCATGTTCCAGCATTTTATGGCTGTTTTTTAATTACTGTTTGATAGTTTATTTTTTGCAGGCTTTTGTAAGCCATAATTCATCTCATTTCAAATGTGCATTGCAGATTGGTTCCACGGAGATATCTTTTCACTTACACTTGATAATATCAATAATTTAATTGGTTTCAAGTGCCACAAATGCCGAATGAGAAGTATCCCTGTTTGCCCTTTTGGTGAAGCTAGAGTAGCTGCTAAGCTTCAACCAACAAAAGGTGATTTTGAAGCAGAGACTTTGGTGGTTCAAGTATAAGGCCAACCTTGACTCTTGCAACTTCAGGTGGTTTTTTGTTCATAATTCACAGCAGGATTTACCTCTATGTGGGAACAAAGTTGGTAACACGTCCGGATGAACAACTCTTTGCATAATGAGGCAAAAATCTATTACAAGATAAGCAGGCAGTTGTTATAAAGTTCTGAGCTTAAGGTAAAGTCTCTGCTCCCAAATGCTGAAATTGAAAATGGGATAACTTTAAACTAGAACGATTTGGAGAACAAACCAATGGTTGTACGGAAATTTCTGTTGGTTGGAACACTTGGCAAGATGTCGATGAACAGACCAACTCCCCTGAACATTTTCTATCCTTGCTGCTGGTAAGTATGGAAGGGGAAAGAATTTTTAATTCAGTCAAAACAATTTTATACTACAAATTGGATGGATTAGTTTCTGGAGTTCATATTCCACCTTTATGAGGAAGATTCTTGATTTGAGGACAATCTTTTGTTGCAACTCAGAATTACATCCATCTTTAGATTTTGCAATGAAAGATGAAGGCTCTGGTGTTTAATGCATGCATAAACAGATTGGTTCAGCATCTACTCTATTATTGCTTTCAGGCTTCAATCTAAGGGCTTTATGTTGCTTGGTGGTGTTGATTCCCTCTGCATAGATTGGCTATGCTGATCTGTACATGAGAATTCATGATATCTGGTTATGTTATTCCTAGTTGATTGCGTCGCAAAGTTTTATAAGCTTATGTATTTGCTGAGGTATTCTGTCTGAAAATTATATGGGCAGTAATCTGATTCAGAAATACCTCGTCTGATGTAGCGTAGTTATAATGGGCACTTATATATATATATATATATATATATATATATATGTTAAGAGGGAAAAACATAGGCACATAACATCACCAGGGTGAAAGTGAAGCCCGAGACCACTTAAGTGCCCCAGGTACCCTCGGGAGACGTGGAGATTCCGCCACGATCTATTGGCAGAAGAATACTTGTATAAGAGTGGTGGAGATATCCTCTGCACAGGGGTGCGTGACCGTACAAGCCTAGCCGCCAGGCAAGATAGACCAGTCGGTCTCCTGGTAAAAGCCTGGCCCCGAGGTCAGAAAAGGCAACCTCAGCCAGTGGCGCCAGAGCCGCCTCTCAGGTATAAGGGGGGAATCCAAGGGAGAGAAAGGGATAACAACTCTTCTTCCTATAGACCCATTCTTGAAAGGGAGAAGGTCCTTCATTCTCGCTGACGGCTTTTTTCCGCCCTCCTCCTATCTCATCCTACATTTAACCTCCACTCAACTAACTTGAGCATCAGAGGGTTTGGAGGGAAAGAGCCCCTGGACTTTGTAGGAACGAAGGACTCTACCTCGGGGGCTGTCCTTTATCCCGCTCGCGGCTAGTCGGCCGGAAGCCTTGGGAAGCTCATGTTCCCAACTTTGACCATCCCCACATCACTCCTTTTCCTCAATTGGACTCTTAGCGGAAACGACCCTCAAGGTTGTGACCAATTTGAGCATAAACAGTTTGATGTCTTCTGTGGGGACAAGAGCAAGAAGCCCTGAAGCGCCTACTGATGGCTAGAGCAAAGAACCCAGCGGCGGCACCCCGAACAATGGAGACCATGGGAACCCCCGTGGTCCCTGACCCCGTATGTGGCCCTCCGGAGCCTCAGGAGGCTCTGGTAGAGGACACGGGAGATGCCCGCATCCGATAACTTGAGGTGCAAGTTGCGCTCCTCACTAAGGTCCTCCAGGAGAGCGACCGAGCTCACCTCCGTGTCGGGACAGCCTAGACACCTCCTAGAATCGAAAGTGGCGGGGAAGAAGTCGGTGACGCATGATCAAGCGTGCAAGCCTCCGCGTCGGGAAAGAGAGGAAACCATCGTGGCCCCCAGTGACACAAAATCATCCTAGTCCCAACTCCGGACGGAGGGACCCTCCTATCGCTCGAAGGAGAACCCCCCCCCCCCCCCCTCGCTAAGCGAAAGACAAAGTACTTCTCTCCCTTTACGCCCGACATCACGAAGTTTCACATACCCGAGAAGTACCACGTGCCGACCATGGAGCCATGCGATGGTACCTCCGATCCAGTGGATCACCTGTCATCTTTTCGATCCAGAATGCAGCTCCAAGGAGCCTGGGATGAGCTTATGTGTTGGGCCTTCATAACAAATTTGAAGGGCGCCGTTTAGGCATAGTTCGACAACCTTCCCCCAAGGCCGTCGGCTCCTTCAACGAACTGTCAGATATCTTCGCCAGCTACTTCACAGCCAACATGAGGCCACAACATACAGATATGTCACTGATGGACCTGGCACAACAAGATGGGGAAAGCCTCCGTGACTACCTACATAGGTTCAACCTCGCCATCTTGGAGGTCCCGATGGTGGATAGAAGACTCACGGCAGTAGCCTTTACGAGGGGCTTGAGGACATCGCCCTTCCGGTTCTCTTTGCGCAAGTGGCTGGCCGCCAGTATAGCGGAACTTCTCTCACGGACTCGGAAATACATGAGCACCGAAGAAGATGTGCCCTAAGTCCCGATGCCCTCGAGGATGGACAAACCCAAGAGAGACCGACCTTGGGTACATGAGCTATAGGAGCTGGCCAAAAAGCAAAGACCTCCGGCCAAGGACGGTGCGCAGAAGTCCAAGTCAGGTCGGGGTCGCGATTATACGCCGCTCAATACTAGCAGGGAACAAATCCTGTTGAGTATCGAGGACTCCAAGGAGCTAAAGTGGCCGCCCAAAATGAAGGGCCAGGGCAAGCGAAGAGACAGCCAGAAGTTTTGTCGCTTCTACTGGGACCACAGACACAACATTAAAGATTGCATCCATCTTGAGGATGAAATAGAGTAGTTGATCCGCTGGGACCGCCTCCCATAATACTTGAAGCAGGAAAAGATGGAGGACTCGCCCCCTCCATCAAAGGAAGGGGTAGTCGGGGTCCTTAACACCATAGCTGAAGGACTGCCTAACGGGGGAGAGAGCAACTCCGCCCGCAAGAACTACGCCCGGATGGGGACTTGACCCGGTCCCCTCGAAAAAAAGGCGAGGACCAAAACCACAATCACCTTCTTCGGGAAAGACATGGGAGAAGTTCGCCACCCCATGATGATGCGTTGGTTGTCACTGACAACATCGCGAACTACGAGGTCCACCAAGTCTTGGTGGATAGCAGGAGTTCAGCGGATGTCCTTTTTTGAGACGCCTTCATAAAACTGGGATTGGGTCCAGAGCTCCTACAACCGATCAAGTCACGACTGGTAGGGTTCAATGGAGGCTCGATACACCCCAAGGGCGTCATCAGTCTCCGGCTAAAAGTGAGTTCCCGCATTGGCAATCAGAGGCTGTCGTGAAATTCTTGGTGGTGAAGTGCCCCTCAAGCTACAACGTGAACCTTGGCAGGTCATCCCTCAACATCTTGCAAGCCGTAATCTCCACATACCACCTGGTCATGAATTGAGTTCCCTACGAAGCATGGATGTGGAGAACTTCGATGAAACCTGCAAGTGGCTCGACAGTGCTACATAGCCTCTCTCAAGGCAAGCGGCCGCAACCCGCCATGAGCAGAAGCCTCGAGAAAATCGGTGGCGGGAGTAGCTTCGGGAGGAAGCCTAGAGAAGGAGCATACTTAGGGGCCGGTGAACGGAGACACGACCCGAGGAAGCAGCTGGGGCGGCCCCGTGGAGTAGCCCCTACTATCTTATATTTCCCTAATAGGGTGTTGCTAACCGATTGTATTCAACTGACTTTTCAAGTAAAGAGCCGATATCTTTTGTCTACAAGCCATCTTGTCGTTCGCTAATGGTTGAATGGGCACACTCCTATCTAAAGTCCCTTCTCAGGGCCGAGCATCGCATGTTCGCTAAAGATTTTTAAAGTCCCTTCGCAGGTTCGAGTATCACATGCTCGCTAAAGATTTCCAAAGTCTCTTCTTAGGGCCAGGCATCATATGCTCGCTAAAGATTTCTAAAGTCCTTTCTCAGGGCCGGGCATCGCATACTCGCTAAAGATTTATAAAGTCCCTTCTCAGGGTTGGGCATCGTTGCTTGCTAAAGATTTCTAAAGTCCCTTCTTAGGGCTGGGCATCGCATGCTCGCTAAAGATTTCTAACGTCCCTTCTAAGGGTCGGGTGTTGCATGCTTGCTAAAGATTCCTAAAGTCCCTTCATAGGGCCAGGCACTGCATGCTCGCTAGGAACCTGATCATCGTTAATGCTACCGCAAGTGCATATGTTGGACAAGTAATAAAGTGGACTAAGAAGTCGGGTATCGAATCCTCAGGGACCGAGAAGTACTAGTACTAACTGTTCGTCTATTATCTAGTCTATCCAAGAGTTGGTGATGTCCAAATCTAAATACTAAAACTAAGAAAACCTAAAAAATTAGATATCATTAATGATGTGATTGAATCTTGGGGTAAATCAATCATAGGAAGGGGTATTCAGGCAATGAATCTCCCTCGGGTTTTTGTGAGGGTAGACAAAAGAATGTTAAATCTAGTAATTGCAATAATTTGCACTAAGGATTCCTAAGGTGTTTTCACTCCCTCTCTCGAGGTGAATTACTAACCTCGTGCCCTTACTGATCATGTTATGGGGAATCAAATACTTGGAAGGACTACGTGAATAAGACATATGAAGAAGTCGCTCTCCTTAGTGCCCAATCTCTCAGCGCATTCGTAATCCTCTCTATTGAGGTATACCCGTACACGGGGAGGCATTTGCTTCTTCCCCCGGTGCGTCGGATTGGATAATTCGGGTTGTCGCAACGTAGATTACCCAAATTCAAAGAATAACACTCAGCAGATCTCAAGATTAAGATGCAACTAAATAGCATTAATAATCAATGTCAAGATTAAACTACAACCCAAAGGTTCATCATGCCCAAATACCTACAAAATTAGTTTCCCATAAAAGGGGAACACAAATCCAATACAATTAAAGGAGAAAACATCAAAATAAACACAAATAAACCTCCCTCCGATGTTCCCTCCACCGGTTGCGGTGTATATGGATTGATGAAGACTCTCCCTTCAAGCCCTAGCTATCTCCCAAAAGGATCCCTTTAAACCCTAGCTGTCAATGAACTCCAAGATCTCCAAGTTGGCCCAAAAGGTGGCCAAAGGCCAAGGGATGGTTTCCAAAACCCTAAACCCAACTATTTATAGTCCCAACGCTTCTGGAAAGTATTAGACTCGTTTCACCCCGCGTTCGGGCTTAATCTGCTCAGAAATTAACTTTGGGTTCAATGCAGAAAGGCTTAGAAGGGCGTCTGCTTGCCCATCTGCTTTCAGAACAATGTTTTCCCGAGCCAAACGGGGTGGCAGACAGGCGTTTGCTCACCCGTCTGGCTCACTTGCAAATCAAAGAGGTTCTACGTGCCAGACGGGACTGTTTGATTCCAGACGGAACCGTCTGGGTCTTCAGTTCAACCTTCTGCAAATTCCACGAACCATACGGTCTCGTCTGAATTTAGACGGTTCTGTTTGGTGTCTTCAGGTCAGCGCAGTCTTCATCAAACATTCGATCAGACGACCATTTCATCTCAGGGATTGACATGAATTCTGAACTGAGTGTTTTTGACTTGTTGGTCTTCAATCTGAACGGTGGAGATTCAATTTAGAGTTCTGTAGGTCTTGTAATAAAATTCTGATCCTTGCTGCTCTTTCAGGATTTTTGCAGCCCTCTCTCCCTCGTATTCGGTTGTTTTCATGGAACATCCTTTCGTTTAGCCACATGGTCATCCTCTTATTTGGAATATGTATTTTAAGCTTCTTTTAATCCGAATTGATTTCTCCTCCAGATTGCTCGAGAACGCTTCAAAAATTCAACTTTCCAATAAATAGCCCCCGATATGTCTTGTTTCAAAAAATTAATACAATTTAAATATCGACGGGCTATAATTCCCCAAATTCACATGCTAAGTGTATGCAAATATGATATAAAAATATGGTAAAGTGAACACTTATTAGAATCCCCGAAACCCTCCTCAGGGTTGGGGTCCCCAATGGCTACTCGAGCCGGACACCTTGAGTGTTATACTGGCCCTCCTCAAGGTTGGGATCTCCAACGGCTCCTCCTCAAGGCCGAACGCCTTGAGTGTCATATACTGGCCCTTCTTAGGGTCAGGGTCTCCAACGACTCGTCCTCAGGGCCGGGCATTCCGAGTGTCACATACCGGCTCCTCTCAGGGCTGGACATCCCGAGTGTCAAATACCAACCCTCTTCAGGGCCGGAGCCTCTAACAACTCATCCTCATGGCCGAACATCTTGAGCGTCGCATACCAGCTGTCCTTAGGCCCGGAGTCCTCAAACGACCCCTTCTCGGGGATGAGATCTCCGCCCTCAGAGGCGGAGAACAAAAGCGAATCAAATGGCTCAAAGAAAGTGCAAAAAGGGCGGAAGAAAGGAGGGGGGATACCTTGCACCCAAAAAAAAAAAAAAACAAAAAACAAGAGGGGCTTCCATAATACTAAGGAGACGGCGGTGCTAACAAGTGCAAAGCAACCTCCAAGTCTAGCGAGGAAAGATTCGCATCAGGGTGCTCACAAATAACCACCTGATATATTCGAAAGTCCACCTCAGCCCTCCTGTGGGCGGTCGCAATACGAGCCTCTCAAGCTTCGGAGGAGGACCAGTACGCACGCACCGCTTTATTAGACACCTCCTGGATATGGAGCCGATATTGCACGGACTCCTTGTAGTCCAACACCGCCCGGTGACACGTCTTCTCCAAAGTCGCCACTCGCTCCTTCAGCATCCGATCCAACTCGGACAGGGCTGACATCGCTACAGCCCGCACCAAGCTAAGTTGGGTTGCAATCCCGACTCTCCCTGACCCATTGGGATAACGCATCCTTCAGGTGCAAAATGAGTGACTACATGTTTTTATAAGTTTTTATAAGTTTTTCTTTTTTTGGGAGTTTTAAAGATTTTTGTGGTTTATTTATTTACTGAAAATTTTTGGGATTTTTATAATTTTTTCAAGTGTTATTTATATATAATTTTATGGATTTCTTCTTCTTCTTCTTATTATTTTATTTTTTTTAAAAATTTCTTATAGTTTTTTAAAGGTTTTTGAAAAAAAAATTCAAAAAGAAAAAAGAAAAAAACTGTTGCTAGGCCGACCCACCCGGGATTGCGGGCCGTGCCTGCACAGGCATGAACAGTGCTCGAGCTATGCGGTGCTGGGTTGACCCGTTTGACACCTAACTAGAAGATATGAAATGTAATCTCCGTAACTTGATAAAGGTGATACGAAGATTAAAGATGTAAATTATCATAGATTTATGATTTCCATATTCAACCTAATCACAAAAAACAAAAAACATGAAGGAAAAAAAACTTTATCATGAATCAAAAACATAACATTAAAATGGTGACCGGTCATAAATATGGCAAAGGTCCTGGTTTAGAAAACCCCAGTCGTAATAATATTTGATCAAAAACAGGAAAAGAATATTCTAAAATAACAAACTTTTTAACAAACTTTTCTTAACATAAACAAAGGTATTTTAAGTTTATAATTTTCATAATTAACTTCTAAAGATTGTGGATCACATTTAGTATTTTTTCTTCAACTAAGTCTTGCTGAATTTAAATTGATCATGGTGCTCCAAAATATGCTTGGGGTACATCTTTGATACTGACGCTTCCCTTGTATTGCGCTGCATCACAAATGCTTAGTAGCACTACAAGAAAATTGGAAAATAGCTACGGAAAAATCCCTCGCTAAATCATGAATTTCCGTCATAAAATAATTCAGCAAGGGAATAGCGACGGAATATTGGCCGTCGTAATTTTGATCCTAACAAATATTTCATGCAGGAAACTGCAATATTAGCGACGGATTAGCGAGGGACTACATCCCTAGCCATTTAGCGAAGGCAAACTTTCCCTCGCTAGTCCTCGCTAAACTCTCTCACAGATCCCTTTCTATCCGATAATTTGCAATGACTTAGCAATTGATTATCTCTAGCTATTTAGCGAGGAAAGATGTTTCCTCGCTATGCCTTAGCTATATTCCCTTGCCAAACTTTTACTTTGGCGAGGACTTGGAGACGGAGTTTCTGTAGCTATTTAGCGAGGGAACATATTCCCTTGCTAGTCAGTAGCTATATTACCTCACTGAACTTTTATTTTGGTGAGGACTTAGCGATGGATTGTCCGTAGCTATTTAGCAAGGGGCCTGGTACCCTCGCTATTCCTTAGTTATATTCCCTCGCAGTTGGGTTTTTTTTTTCAAATTCATTCCGTCGCTATTCCCTCGCTAATAGTTACATTTGCCACCAATATATATTTTAATTTATTGATCCCCTATAGTACAAATTTAGGACCAACATAAGCATCTGAAATATATATTAAGCTTAAATATTCAATATAAGGTTCCCATCCATTTCTCATTACAATATCATCTTTGCATTGTTTGATCATGCACCAATTTTCAATTCCAAGTACATGGTAAGCATCAAATATTCAGCTCCATGTTCAAGTGATTACCTCTTAATCCCTATACACAATTGTAATACAGATGCTACTAAGAAAGGTTGATATTGTCTTCATAACAAATATTCAGCTCCATGTTCAAGTGAACACCTCCATCCTCTAATAAAAAACACAGCAAGAGCAACAAGTCAGTATCTTTCCTAAGTGTAAAAATGATGATAATGGTTTCTCTCGAACTTCAAACCTGTTCCCAGCTTTCCAAACTAGTTTTCTCCAAATGCGTAGATAGCACCATCGGCAGAGATGTAGATAGTGTGGCACAAGCCATTAGCAACTCCTTTTATTTTAACACTGAGAAGAGATGAGACACACTCTGGGCTCATCATCTGTACTCCCTTGGCCGCACTGGACCAGAAAGACATAGGAGCATTGTGAGCCAATGAATTTCATCAATAGAAATTTGTAATTGTAATTTACAAAACAGAGCAACATTATAGGTATTCTCTCGATGTTAATAGACAACCACAACTTAAATATTGTATTGTGCATTCTTCCCATCTTTGTACAATCCTACAATCTAATCCTGGAGAGCAGTTTATATCTTGGAACAGCCCAAGAAATTTTTTTAAGGATATAAGCAGGTTATGATGAATTTTAAGAAGTGTAACTATCAAAATGTTTCAACTAAAACATTTTAGGGTTAATCTTTCCAATGCTGAGAAAAATAAGTTATTCATGTTGTCAATTTTAACTGTGGTTCTATAAGCCTTTCCCATTATTTAACATCAGCTTCATATAAACTTGATAAATGAAGAACTCATTCATTTCTTTCAAGCTTTATTAAGTGCACCTCATAAACAAGTACCATGATTTGTTTCACATACTTGACAAAATTAGAAAAAAATTATCCCTTTAGAAACAGGAAGAACATTAGCCAAATGTAGAGACAAGATCAAAAAACACAAAAATAGAACAGATAAAGAGCAAATAGGTTAAATTGGCCATGAACATAATGAGGAAAACTCAGAATTATGATAGATTTGATCTTGAAATTGGCCAATAACTGTGTCTATAAATTCATACACAGAATAATCAGGATCATCAAATTCATTCATATATAAATATCATTTTTGTTGGTAATTATATTACCTTTTTTGATCTTATCTTCTGTAATGACATATCTACTTGATCCTCTAGTTGTCCAAGTTCTTTTGGTATTCAATGAGCCAAGATCTTTGCCTAGGAGATTTCTGCAATTTAATGTTTGAGGGAAAAACAACCTAAGCATTAATTACAACACCAAGTACTTATTCAAAGGAAATAAAAAAAAAGTTGAACTGAGAGCAGTTATTGTTACCTATGAGATCTTTATAGACATTCAACTTCTGCTCTTAGCATCAAATATTCTTGATAGTTTTCCTGTTTTACATTCAAAAAATTAAGTTCATGAAGAACATAAATTAACATGAATATGATTCTGCAATTAGATCATTAATTAGAATGGGTGTTCTATTTTTATTACCAGGGTGTCTTTTGAAGGAACAATGACATCTGAAGAAGTATGATAACTCTTCTTATACTTCTCAAGTGTTTTGAACATGCTGTGATGAAGATAGGAAACAAAGAACAAGTTGAGAATCTTCTAAGTTAAGTATATTAACCCTTTTTCATTTTTTTAGTTTTTAAAACTATATTTGTTAGAAAAAGAAAGAAAGATTGTGGTATCAATCTCTATGAGTGCAGTTGTGCATTTAACTCCATGTTAATTATCCAATTCTGAATGTAGATCATTAATTACACTACTAATCCTTGTTATACAATCTTTCAATTACCTTTTCTATACTCAATATGATGAGAAAGTAATTAATAAAGTTCAAAGGATGATAATCAAAGATTAAATACATGATTAAATACTCAATCTATCAGAAAATTCAGTAAAACTGTGTAAAGTTCTTATACATGTAGTGATGAAAATTTAAGTATAGAATGGACATAAAAAATGACAATGAGAAACAATACAGGCAATATTCCTACTAAAAGTAAAATGTAGAAGATTAATTCAACAACATTTAAGCAAGAAAAAAGAACATGATATAACTCACCAATTAATTTAGTCCTTCTCAACCAAAACATTGAGTTCTCAGTAATACTATGATAAGATCTAATTATTCCAAGAACTCTCATCGTTGCCCTGATGCATCGAATATTTTCCAAAAAATGAACATAAAACATAAAAATAAAAATATGATCATGTTATATAATATTTCATATTTTTAAAATTTTAAACTAAATTTACTGAAAGACCAAATGTACACCCTAAATTATATGTACCCATATTGAATTATTTGGTAGTTATCCTTATAATGCATGTTCAAAGCACATACAAGCATTGAATGGAATCATGATCGCTTTCCGGGTCTACAAATGTCAATGGAGGTTCAATGGTGACATCAAATGGCCTGGGATCAGAAGTTGGAGGGGGTATTATGGCTGCAATCCTAAAAAACAAAGAGCAAGAAAAGAGTTTTAAACATAACGAATTAGAAACTACAATCATAAAATAGTAACTCGTGTGACTTTAAGGTGCCATACAAATCAGTAAATCTTTAACCATTTGTTTTGCACTGGAATAAGGGAGATAGTAGCTAAACTTATCCTTGCAAAACTCATTGACTTTGTTCAACAAGATAATTAAATATAGCATTTCATATAAACTTTGAATGAGAATTAATAGCACAGGATCTCTTTGCAATGTTTGTTACCTGCTGAGAGGTTTTGGCTCCATAGGATCACAAGGAAGAAAGAAATGGGGATCTTCTGAACCCATGAGAATTTGCGGAGCTTGTCTAAGGTTTGGCACCAGTGTAAAACCCAAGTTATCTATCTTATCGCCAAGAGAAATTCCTGCTTGAAGGAGAGTCTTGTTGTCATCTCTAACCTTCCTTCCTTGAAGCACCACACCTACATGAAGTCCACCTTCTAGAAAAGCGATCCATCGTCTCCATAACCATCACATTTATGCAGATTAGACAATAAATGCATGTATGCTATTCAGGAAGACTGATATTAGCAGGTGTGTAAAGCAGAAACAGCATGAAAATCCAATAGTAGCAAGATGAATAACACACACAAAATGATAATCAAATACCTTGCGTGAACCAACAATAGCAGTTTCAGGAATCTCAATTAGAAATTCTCGCACCTTAAAGGACTTGATACTGAATTTAACTATAAAGGAAGAAGCATAACACCTGTGGAAACCGCATAATGTCATGGTTTAATAAAAATAGCATCATCACAAAGTCAAAAGTAGGTGTAAATTAGTGTAAATCATACCATGAAAATCCTCTGATTCACATAATGATTTCTGACCTATCTTGGAGGATGATTGCCCATTAGCTGCACATGATTAAAAGGAACCAAATAAAAAATAAAAAATAAAAAATAAATAAAACATGCCTAAGAAGGTGGAAATGTGGATGACAACTTATAAAAGAATCAACCTCCATAAGAAGTTGTCCGTGAATCGCTCACTTTGGTCTTAACAGCACCCTTTCCAAGTGAAAATATACCTTCCTTACTGACTGCTTTAGAAGCAGGAATTGAGCAGTGCTCAAATACTTTTCTTTGTATAAATGAAGATCTTTGCATCCTTTGACTTGTGTAACACATCTTCCGGGCAAGTTTTGATTGTGCATTTGAAAAGAAAAAAAAAAGAAGAAATGGTTGATATCTCTAGTTCATAGGCAAGGCGGACAATTCTACAACAAAAAGAATGAGCATAACTTTAAGTAAAACATTTGTTCTTGGAAGGGACGCCAACTCTGACACCATAAGTTATCTTGCCAAATAGTATATTAATCAGTATATCAAAAGGAGAGACTTGGATGCCCTTGCTTCCATCTTCCTACAATTTCAACATTCCCTCTTTAGTTTATCAAGCTTAACATTTCCAACTTCCAAGTGGAAGGAGAGGATTAAAAATTCACAACTAGAATTCCTAGATGATGTTAAAAATTCACAAGACTAACAAAAAAAAGTATTGTAAGTATGATGAGTCTTTTCAAAAATATCATTTACTTATCTGACCAAATGAAATAGAAAGTTTAGAGACTGACCATATTTTTTTTGGCAACACCCTGCAGGATTCTCCTCAAGTGGACAACGCGGTCAGAAGTCTAAGGTACTTGGTGGCTACCTAACATGTGTTGCATCTGTTCCTTGAATTGCCGTTGTATCTCCTGAAATCGTGCTTCAACAGATGTTTGTACCTCCTCAGTAATAGATGCCCGTACCTCCTCTGTAACAGATGCCCGCACCTCCATTGTAACAGATGCCCGCAAATCCTCTGTAACAGATGCCCGGATCTCTTCTGTAATAGATGCCCGGATCTCCTCTGTAACAGATGCACGAATCTCCAACTCTCGCCGCTGCATCCTCTCGTCAACCATCTCATCCATCCTTTGCTCTATGGATGAGATAGCAGCTTGCACCTGTTGGTTGACCTCTCTAACATTGTGTGCGATAGATGCACGACATGCCGAAGAGGATGCATCATCATAGTGGTAGCTCGCTTGTTGCCCCATACCATAGACTTTCTTCTTATTTGTCCCACCTGCAGCCTCATAATATAAGCTATTTTCGTCCACTGTCCCCCCCAAAATGTTTCTCTCCTCCACCAAAGCAATGTATCGATCCTAAGAAGAACATCAAATAGTAATTCACATTAATACTCACTCAATGTGACACAACCATACACTTAAACACAAAAACATTGATAAGAAATAGCAACTCACATGAACAGTACGAGCTTTGTCACTCGTAAATGTTTCACCATCCCCATTTTTCGTGTGTGTGCGCCTAAAGAGCTCAAAGGATATCGGGGGACGATTATTTTGTTTCTCCTACATATAAACATTGATATAGGTCAACTGAACAAAATATACTCAAATAATAAGTATACACAACTTAAGATGTGTTTATAAAAATTTGGACCAATATAAAAAAAAACTTACCAATCGCTTTGCATGCTCAACGTGGGAGATGGAGCCTTCAGTATGGGTAGAGGGACACAGGCCATCACCAACTCCACCACGTCTATTTTTTGCATTTTGCTGGGATATGCGGACAACTTCAGGTTCCCTCCATGCCTCTTTCCACTTCGTCCATACTGATTCAGGAACGTACACTGGTCGATTAGGCTTCACCTTCAGTTTACTAATCATATCTGAATACCGTGTAGATGCCTTTGTCAACCAAGCCACTTTGATCAGGTGGTCAATTGGTGGATCCCAATAAAAGTGTTTCTGCATGATAGCAAATAATAATTAATGATACAACCAAGTTCACACACAAGACAATTATAATTTACTAATAGCAACTTAGACTTACCTTGAACTCCTCAAAGTAAAAAATCTTTGGTCTCATTTGAGACGGACACCCACCTAGCCCCCTCGTCATCAAATCTCTCTTGAAATATGGCTCGAATTCGGTTAGAGCATTCTGCTGATGGAGTCAAACTGAAAAAAAAATTGTGCATCAATAAGTACACAAAACCTAATTGGGAAAAAATAATATGCACAAAAAAAAACGTTTAATTTTTGTATACTCACATCCCGTGATCCACTGTGATCCATTTATGATTTCTCCCTTGAGGATCAGCAAGTATTGCATGTTCTTCCCTATTTACACTTGCTTGTGCTTGAGATTCACTATGTTGAGAAAGTCCAATAATCGGTGCATCCTCGGACGGCATAGAAGGAACATTCGTTAAAGCAACTGATGGAATATGTACCTGACGAATCACCTCTGGTTGTTGTTCTGGTGCTGTAATAATGGGAGGACGTGGTGATGCATTCGGAGTAGGTGGTAGTGGAACCTGTATAGCACCCCGTCCCCTCCCTCCGATAGTACGACCAGTTCTACCCCTAATGTCCCGTCCTCGCATCATATCGACTAAAATGAAACATAAAATGAATGTTATTGTTATTCATGAAACTCATTACAAAATAGCACACATATTGTTTGGTTGAGGGAAGAAGTATTTTTTGGATAAGCCAAGAAATTAATTGGAAGCAATAAGGTAACATAACAAACTTTGAATTTTGTCAATGCCTAGTTATTCATATAAAAGCTCACTTTGGTCTTAATATCAATTTGGTCTTAATATCAAACAAATCCATCAAAGTGTAATCTTCTTTGTGCCATCTTTCTTTCAAGATTAAACTCAGTGTGGTGAAAATTAAAAATTTGTTCCACTTCACTGTGGTGATCAAAGTGATGAAGGAAAAATAATATTAAGGCTACAAATCAACACAAATTGGCAACATTGCCTTCAATGTGGAAAGTCTTAAAATTAAACATATTAGCGTGGCCTTTTTCAGGTACCCAAAATAGAAAACAAACACTTTTAACAAGAAATACAAGAAGTAATATGTAAGCCTATTCACTATCATTTTTTCCTCATAATCTTCATTATCATCTTCATTTGTTTCGTCTCCTGACGAGGATTCCCATTCCGGTTCTTCTAACATTTCACTATCTTCATCTTCCTCAAGTTCTATAATTTCACCACTTGGATGATTCAGGTTTTGAATTTCTTCATTCATAAGACTGACATCAATTTCATGTGATTCAACCACATCTTCCTGAAAGGCCACTTTTAAATTGTTAGCCTCTTTAGGTGATTCGAACACCGATCTCGGACCTATCTTGCAAACCTCCAACCAATCATTGTTGCCCCTTCTCATGCTTGGATATGATACATAATATACCTGTGTTGCTTGCATTGCTAACACAAATGGCTCATACTTGGTGTACTTTCGGCGTATATTTACATCAACCAACTTGTACTGTGCATGTATTCTAGTCCCAATATTCGGGCTTGGATCATACCATTTGCACTTGAATAACGTAACCCTCTTAATTGGTAATCCCGGATACTCTAGTAGCAATATTTCTTGTAAACGACCATAGAAGTCACCACTGCTATCACTATAGTTTGTTCCTTTAATGCACACGCCACTATTCATGGAATGAGATCCAGAAGCATGAGATTCTGTATGAAATTTATAGCCGTTCACAAAGTACACACTGTATGATTTCACTGATCTTAACGGCCCTTGCGAAAGTTGTTGTAGTATAATGTTCTCCATCGGATTAGCTTGCATCTATAATTTAAAAGGCACAAAATGCATTAGTTTTCTATCACTAAAACATCAACCTTCCCTAGTCACAATTACACTTATTTTTATTCTCATTTCAGTTAAACTTACATATTGTTGGAACCATCTAGCAAACTGATTATCAAGCTCTTGATCTATTTGCATATCGCTTATATCGGGTGTCATCCGCCGTACTTGGTCCACAAACATGCTGCATTTTATCAAACCATACATGATTAGGTATTGTCTAAACAATGTTAACATATCACTTATACTAGACATACAATCTTACCTAACATAAGGCGAAACTTCATCACAATTCAAAAGTATGTATGTATGTGCAACCCTATATTCCTTGTTATCTAACATTCGCTTCTTCGGTTTGCCATAAAATCGACCAGGATGTGTAAATATTGAAAGACCTGCCTCAGATGTGTCAACCTCTCCTCCATCATCATTTCGAGGAACATCTCGATTTCTACACATTACATGTGGCTCAAAATAATAACTGCAAAAATTAGATGCCTCCTCAACTATGTAAGCATTAGCGATTGATCCTTCAACTTGTGCCTTGTTCTTCACATTCTTCTTAAGATGTCTAAGGTACCTACATCACACTCATAAACAGAAGTATGATGGACCACATTAACATCACCAATATATGCATTCATTTTTAAAAGCAAATGCTACAAGGTTATAGAATTTACCTTTCAAATGGGTACTTCCATCTATATTGCACAGGACCTGCAATTCTAGCTTCATATGGGAGGTGAATCGGAAGATGTTCCATTGAATGAAAGAAACCAGGAGGAAATTTTTTTTCCAATTTGCACAATATAATTGTGATAAGAACCTCTAATCTCTCCATCTCCTCTACTTTTATTGTTGTTGATGTTAATTCTTTAAAAAAGTAGCTTAACTCGGTTAGTGCTTGCCAGACATTGGATGGAAGCAACTCCCGAAATGCAACGGGAAGTAAGCGCTGCATAAACACATGACAATCATGGCTTTTCATCCCAAATAACTTATACTTGTTCATATCAACACATCGACCCATGTTGGAAACATGCCCATCAGGGAATTTCAAGCTCTTTAGCCACTCTAGCAATACCCTTTTCTCTTCCTTTTCTAAGGTAAAGCAAGCTTTTGGGAACTTACCCGTTTGTAGATTATATCCCAACTCAGGCCTACTACATATCACACTCATATCTTGTCTTGCTTGTGCATTGTCCTTAGTCTTCCCTTTGACATTCATTACCATGTTGAAAACATTGTCAAACACATTCTTCTCGATGTGCATTACATCCAAATTATGTCTGATTAGATTAGTTGACCAATAAGGTAAATCCCAAAAAATGCTTCTTTTCTTCTATCCACATGACTTACCTAGTCGCTCATTAACTTCAATAGAACCAGGATCTGTCACCTTCATGAAACCATTATTGTCAATATCATTGATAACTTCCTCACCTGTCCGAATGGGTGGAGGTGCAGCTGTCTCGATCTTCCCCTTTCTAAAATTTCTTCGATTTCTTCTAAACGGGTGATTAACCGGTAGGAATTTTCTATGATTATCAAACCATGAACATTTCTTCCCATTAGACAAAGTAAATCCCTTGGAATTTTCCATGTAGTATGGACATGCCATTTTACCAGATGTACTCCACCCAGATAACATCGAGTATGCTGGAAAGTCACTAATAGTCCAAAGTAATGCCGCACGCATTTGGAAATTTTGTTTTCTAGATATATGTATGAACCCCAATTTCCCACAGTTGAGTTAATTCTGCAATCAATGGTTGTAGATACACATCTAATTTTGCTTAGGGTTATGTGGACTAGGTACAATTACTGTCAAAAACATGTAGACCTCCTTCATGCACATAGATGGAGGCAAATTATATGGTGTCACTATCACTGGCCACGATGAATATTGTTGTTCCGATTGACCAAATGGTTGAAACCCATCAGTACACAATCCCAACCTTACATTTCTAGTCTCATTAGCAAAATCTTGGTGAATTTTATTGAAATGCTTCCATGCTTTTGTATCCGATGGACGATACATTACACCCATATCTGTAATATGCTCGACATGCCATCTCATTGACTCTGCTATTGATTCAGATGCATACAACCTATGCAACATGTCAGTAAGTGGAAAGTAAAACATTTCCGTATAAGCTACATTTTTGTGCTTTCCAGATCCTCTTCTTCTTTTGTATATGTCGTTCCCACAGAATTTGCAACTTGTAAGATAATTGTCTACACCCCAATATATCATGCAACCAAGCCTGCAACAATCAATCTTCTCGTAAGGCAATCCTAAACCCTTAACAAGCTTCTTCGTCTCATAAAAACTTTCCACCATCTTGTTCCCTTTGGGTAAAGCCTCACGCATTAATTGACAAGTCAGATCATAACACTTTTCTGACAGGTGATGCTCAGATTTTATGTTCAACATCCTAGCGACTGCCGATAATACAGAATGATTGTCACAACCAGGGTACAATTTCTCATCCACGGCATTCAACATTGAATAAAATTGTTCTGCTTGTGGATTTGGAGATTCCTCCATTTGGCCATATATTGGTAAAGTTTCACCGATAGTTTGGTCTTGCATCCAGGCTGATGTTTGTTCATTAAAAGAAGGACCAGCTGCATCTAACACCATCCGTCTATATGGATTCATCTCATGCAACTCTTCTTCAACGAATTCATTAGTTTGGAAGATTGAACTCGATGATAAAGTTCTTGGTTCTCCGTGACACCTCCACTCAAAATAATTTGGAACAAATCCCTTTCTCATTAGATGCATCCTCACTTCCTCTGGATGCCTATATGCGCGGTTCTCACATTTTCTGCATGGACACCTTATGTTCGGCCTATCCATGAATCTCGGTTGACTACATGCAAATTCCAGGAATTCTTTGACACCGGCATAAAACTCAGGGTTCATATCCCCTAGAGCAAGACGTCGACCATACATCCAAAATCTATCAGGGGTATTCATCATCCTAAGATGTATTAAAAAAAATAAATAAAAGAGATTATAAAGAAATATATCTAAAAGTACCAAGATTCCACGAAGGGAAAAACTAAATCCAAATAAACTTTAATATGATTGTACTCTAAAAGAGTAATAGTACAATATTTATACAATTAATTATAAAAAAATCATAGATTCAACAATGTAATAATTAATGATTGCAACTAAAAAGAGTAATATATGCATTTAAAATCTAACAAAAAAAATGCTAAGCAAAGTCGAAAAAAATCAATAATTCAACAACAAACAAAAATCCAGAAAGACAAGGAATTCATTGCCAATATATATATTCCTCAAGAATTAAATATTAAAAAAAAATATCCCACTAACTTTTAAGCTTTCTTCAGGTCAATGAATGACTAGAAACCTAGCAAAATGATACAAAAATACCTAGGGAACATCATCATGGTGCTAAACAAAAGAACTACGATTCAGAAGAATATTGTCCACATATACTTTTCAGAGTGTAGGATAACATAATATGCATCATTTGCCAACACCAAAAGAACAAAAAAAATAAATAAATAAAATAAATAAAGAAATCCAATGTGACATAAGGCAAAATAACGGTGCCCATCAGTGATAAATAATATATTGAAACAGTCCAAACAAATTAATCACCAAAGTCAAAAAAAAAAACAGATAAAATTCGAATAAACTTTAACTAGCTTGAACAAAATCAGAACCAATCAAGCATACCAATTGAAGTTGGACAAATAAAAAAGAAACAAATCAGGCAACCAAATCATTGGATGCATCATGAAATTGATACTAATAGATAACCACTCCCATCTTTATTAGGACATTTTTGTAAGTGAACAAACTACAACAAAACCCAAATTTGACACCATCACCACAACACACAACCAGAATCCCTAGTGTCTTTAAGTCTCCAACACAGATTTTCTGTCAAATGTTCAACCTTGCAAATCCACTTGAAGAAAATTCAAGGGTACCAAGGGCAAATATTAATCAGTTAGTAAGCATTATCACCCTAAGTTTAAAGATTTTAAATTATAAATACTGAATAAACATCTTCAAACACCAACATACTATACAGTATATTGAAGTACATCAATTAACAAAAACATCATTTCATGAGCAAAATCATTAGCAAAATAAATCATTTCATTAACAAGATAAATCATTTCATTAGCAAATATGACACCATCCCCAAAACAAAACCAGAATCCCCTGCGTCTTTAATTCTTCAACACAGATTCCCTATCAAATGTTAAACCTTGCAGTTCCTCTTGAAGTAAAATCAAGGCTACCGAGGGCAAATTTTAATTAGATAATACGCATGATCACCCTCGGTTTTAAGATTTTTAATTACAAATATTGAACAAAGCTCTTCAAGCACCAACATACTATACTGTATATTGAAACACAAAAATTAACTAAATAAATCATTTCATTAGAAGTAATCGGAAATAGAAGGGCAGGGGGAAAAACCAAAAAACTCAATGTTCTTGAAGATTAACATGGCTAACAGAACATTTTAAGTTTCCACCAGTTTCACAAAATATGAACTATTTAAGTTTCCTTCAAAAGATGGGAATAATGCTAAATTATTTAACAAACATGGACAACATTACCAGACAAGTTCTAAAAAGCTAAGAAAGTGAGAGAAGCAAGCCATGGAAAACAATTGGTTCTAGACCACCTAGGTCCTTCAAAAATACTAAATTTTTTAGTACTAAAAAATTAGTACTAAATTTTTTAGTAACATTAGTTTATTACTAAATTTTTGATAATTCATCTTGCTTTGCTCCAATGATAAAATTTGTGAGGGGTAAATTTTGCATGTTTGTGAGCAGTAAATTTTGTAAAGTATAAAATTCATTACAAACAGAGAAGCAATTCACTAATAAATTAGCAAGATAATTAATCACTGCATCACTCATAAATGAAAGAAACAACTATCCTTTGGCATGTGGGAAGGGATACCTTATTATTCCACCAATTCAGACCACAGATTCTCAAGGGGAAATGAAATAAGAGTTGTTGAGTTCCTTCGCTGGGCCCCACTTCAGATGGACTGGGACCCTAAATGTTCCCTTTTATCCATCAATATGATTAGTGTCAGCGTGCCAATATGAAAGAAATAACCAAGTAAAAATATCAAGTAGTTCATATGCATTTTACTACATACCTGTTGTGATCTTGCTATAGATTATGGATAAGATTGAAACGAGTGAGTATTGGGGCAGGGCTTGCTTGTACCTAGGATCCAAGCAAAGGTCAATGTAGATGTCATCATCCTTCAATAAAAAATAAGAAAGAAAAGAAAAGTCCATTACATGGTTTATGAATGAACCATAGCCAGATTCTATTGGGTCCGATTTGCAAGAATTTTCTCCTTCAACTTCTTGATAACCCTGTGGCATGGTTTGAGGATTTTCACAGTAGACATGAGCAACCAGTATTTTTCAGCGAGCAACACCACATAAATAATTAGTCCACAAAAATAATGCATTTGTAAAGTGCTTTGGCAATGAAGTCAGATTGAGTCACTACTAGATTAAAAGTGAGAAATGAATTCACACACACACACACACATATATATATATATATATATATATATATATATAAAGTCAATATAACATATTAATGACAAACAACTTTGGGTAGTTATTGCATCAATTTATCAATATAAACAAATCAACATAAACAAATATAAATAACCAGGCAATAAAGGCACAAAGGAGAAACATCATAGTCATAGTTATTTAGCCTCATTCCAAATACTTGAAAGTGATATAATAATACCTTAAAATCAGGTTACAAAAATAAAACATAGACAACAACCATTTTCCTAAAAATATGGGTTAACTACAGAAGAAAATGATCATTGTGGAACCAAATAAGAGCATAATAACCAGACCCAAGCTATCAACCCTATAAATCAGAAAATTATTCCAAGCAAATACAACTTGGGCAAGAGAAAGCTAGCAAGCTAAATAGAAGGCTGATTTGCAGGACAATATGTTACTTATCATAAATCAGCTCAAGTATGCTAGCTCATGAAGCCATAACAGATGGAGGATAGAACTTAGTAAAACAATTTATAGTAAGTTAAATTGAGACACTATTTGGGACAAAAGAGACATTCATTATAAAAATAAATCCAGGGCTTGTAAGTCAGTAGGTCTACTAATTTCAAAAACTGTTTTGACTGTCATGAGTTCTTCCAAGGTATATGTTGAACACTAACTAAAAGTTTTAAGGGTTATATAATTTCACATGGTTTCAGATGGTATCGAACTACTGCAAGATGATATCAAATTAATTGCTATTTAAAAAAAAAACTGTAGAACCTGATATTTGTGTGGAAATCCGGCTATGAAATCACCAGAGTTTAATTTGATTATTAGCAATGTCCACCACAACAACCTCAATGAAGACTGAAATTAAAATTAAAAAGCTTGTAAGTCATTGAAGGCTGAAATTTCATTCATGTAAATAACACAAGAGAATGAAAAACATCACTGCTCTAAAATCAATACAATGGCGGAACATCTCCAAGCTCTTGGGTTACCTTAAAAGCAACATGGTGTTCAGTGTTGTTGACGACCTTGAGATTGCAAAATGAGGGCTTCTCTAGCTTAACTTCATCCAAATAGATGAAAAAAAATATATCAAAATCACAACTTCTTAGAACTGCCACAAAAAAATCTGAAAAAATATCTAATTAGAAAGGTGAACTCCTCGGGATGAACCGGATCAAACACCCCAATCGGTGAAACCTAAGCGGTTCTGCCAGGAATTAGGGCATCTAATCGGAGTGAAGGTAAGGTGGATCAAAGATATTGAGAGAGATCTCGAATTAGAACCTTCAGATGCAGGCAAATCAATGCGAAGAAGCTTTCTCAGAGCAAATGGGACTCTGAGTTAACTGGAGATCGCGACAACGAAGAAGCTACGAAATCAAGCCACCCAATTGCTTCACTAGAGACCTTTTCCGCGAATCAATTGATACAATCTCCGGATCGGCAATTGAAAACCCTAAAATCGCGTAGGAGTGCGAGTACGAGCACGCGGGAGTGAGAGTAAAGTAAAAGAAAGGGGAAAAGCAAGCGCGGCTGCGCGCGCGGGTGATGAAAATTTGGGGTTATTTTAGCGAGGAATTAGCAAGGGAATAAATCCCTCGCTAATATCATTATATATATATAATGACATTTACGCGGGATCAATCTGATGAAGGAGGCTCGAGTCAAATATTGGTGCCGGGTTGGCAGGTCAACGTAAAGATGGGAAGTTATCGAGTCAATTCCAAGATTGGGTCGGTTTTGGGTGTGGTTCGGTATTTTGGCCATAACTTTGGCTACCGATATCGGAATCGGGCGTTCGACCCCAATTCGGAAAGCTCTTTGCGGCGCGCACGACATGGGGACATCATATTAGAGAGAACTTTAGTTTTTTTTTTCTTCTATTTTTAGAAATATTTAATCCGCTAAATTAGGATTTTCGGTCTTTTTTCTATTTTTGGTAATATTTCATATGCCAAATTAAGATAGGATTTGAATCCGATTTGATCTCGGATTTTTAGGAGTTATCTTATTTGTTTAGAGTTTTAAATTTAGATAAGTTTAGTTTTAAATAAAAAATTTGTTAGTTGATAAGGTTTCTAGGTTAATCTTTTGAGGCTATTTAACCCGGCTTGTGGGTTAGTTTTTCATTATTGAATTTTGAGTAATAATATTTTTCTGAATTTCAAATTATTTTCTCTGGTTCTTTGGCTCTTCGTTTGTTCTTCCTTTCGGTCCTTAGACCCGGCTAGCCCGCGGGATAATCGCTACCCCGCCCGGCGTCACAATCCCTTGCTACATTCTCGCTACATTCATGATATACACAAAGATATATAATTCAATTAGTGAGGGATTTCTCCCACACTAAGGGGCGTTCACTTGGGGGTAAGTGCCTGGGGGAAGTGGGGAAGTGATCCACTTTGGCAACTTCTGACGTTTTTTTGTACGTAAGTGGCACTTCGGCCCACTTCCGCCATTTTGTACTAAGGCCACTTAAGCATAAAATGCACCGAAGTGGCCGAAGTGGCTTTGACAGAAGTGGGTTATTATTATTATTATTATCACTATCATCATGATTATTATTATTATTATTATTATTATTATTATTATTATTATTATTATTATTATTATTATTATTATTATTATAAAACATTTGGAGGAGTGGGCACTTCGGTGCCCCTTTATTTCGGTGGAAATGAACACCAGAAGTGCTCGCTTCATGCCACTTCTGAACCAAACTTCCGCCATTTCAAATTTTACTTCACTTCGGGTTGAAATGGGCTAAGTTTCAGCTCCCGTCAATGAGCACTTCCTGTTCATTTCCATCAGAATAAAGGCACCATGCCCACCTCCAAATGTTTTATAATAATAATAATAATAATAATAATAATAATAATAATAATGATAATAACAATAATAATGATAATAGTAATAATAATAATAATGATGATGATGATATTAATAATAATAATGATAATAATAATAATAATAATAATAATAATAATATTATTATTATTATTATTATACAACAAATATCATGATATTAGCGACAGAAAAATCCTTCGCTAATTAGCGAACGGTTTTTCTATAATGAGATTAGCGACAGATTTTTCCGTCACTAATACCATTATATACATATGGGAATATAATGAGATTAGCGACATATTTTTCTGTCGCTAATTGTTATATTATACAACAAATATCATGATATTAGTGTTAGAAAACTCCTTCGCTAATTAGCGAAGGATTTTTCTGTCGCTAATATCATGATATATAACACTTGGAAATATAATAAAATTAGCGACGGATTTTTCGGTTGCTAATATTATTATATACACATGGAAATATAATTAGATTAGCGACGGATTTGTCTGTCGCTAATATCATTATAGTATAATATATATTATGATATTAGCGACGGAAAAATGCCTCGCTATCCGACTATGTACACAATGATACATAATGAGCTTAGCGACGGATATTTCCGTCGCTAAAGGGTTAAAGCCATTTTTGGTCCCTGAAAACGAGACCAATGTTCATTTCTATCCCAAAATTCAAAATTTGTTCAATACGGTCCCTATGTATTGCATATTTTGACATTTTGGGTCCCTATATATTCCGTATTTTGACATTTTTGGTCCCTATTCGTGATGGCCATGTGGAATACCAATGAAATGCATATAATCTTTTTATTATTATGTTTAGGTCGTTATTTTGCTGATGTGGAGTGATAAGTGGCAGTATATGCTGATTTGGACCGTATTGAACAAATTTTAAATTTTTGGGATGGAAATGAACATTGGCCCTATTTTCAGGGACCAAAAATGGCTTTAACCCTACATTTAAATGTCTTAATATTAGCGACGGAATTATCCGTCGCTAATATCATTATAATATACCGTGATATTAGCGACGGATTTTTCCCTTGTTAATTAGCTAGGGCAAATCCCTCGCTAATTTCACGCTAAAGAGCGCGCCAACATCTTCACATGCAACTTTAGCAACGGATGTAGATTTTCGTCGCTATTCCGTGGCTAAATACAACATCTTACCGTGCAACTTTAGCAACGGAGTCTTTTCCCTCGCTAATATCTAGCTAATTATGTATCTGTCGCAAAGCTCTAGCTAATTTGCAATGAAATTATTCCCTCGCTAATATCCGTCGCTATTTTGAGGTTTTCTTGTAGTGTATAGGTTCAAACATTAGACTTAGAATTGTTGACACATTGAACAACAAACCTTTCACTACTAATCTTGAGATATTATTGTTTGTCTTTTGAAAAACTGCACTTCTTTCTTTGGGAAAATTATTTTTAGATCCCCGAAAGTTTGCAAACTTCCGAAATAGTCTCTCTGACAAAACAGTTTCCCAGACAGTCCCTCATTTTTGGTTTAGTTACTTTTTAGTCCTCAAGCATAACTCCGTCAGTAACTCCAGGCGTTAATAACCATTTTGCCCCCAACTAAGCTACTTTGTTTTCCCACCAAATTAAAAGAAAAAAGTTCAAACATAACTTTAAGCCATCACTTATTCACTTTTTACCATCTTTTCATTGACTTTTTGTACTTCGTGCCCAGTTTTTTCAGATCTTCTTCTTCCTTTGTTCTCTTTTGTTCCATTATGTTTCCATTTGGCAGAGAGAAACTTGTCTCTTCTATCATCTATTCCTTCCTGAACCGGCGAGTTCTATGACCTCTTCCTCGGCGAGTCACCGCCCAAGGTTAGTCGAAGAAACATTCACTTTTGCCGTGAATTCCTTTTCTCATTTTTTTCGAAAAGAGTTTTCCGTATCAGTTTAAAACCATGCCAGTGTATAAGGCACTCTTGCTGCAGGTTGGCAATGGAGACCTTTTGTGCAGCCGCCAGATATAAGGGCGAGGGATGAGTTTTGCAGTTTACCGTGTTGAGTTTATGGGCGTCTATACTTAACAAGATATGTGAGCGATGGGGTCTTGAAGTTTCCCATGTAAAGGTTTTCGGTTTGTCACACCGGATGCACACTGAACTGTCTGCCTAATTGAAATGGAGGTGAAATTTCAACGTATGTGCCACATATACCACATGTTCAACAACGCCTCCGTCGACCTTATTGTCGATACCGTTGAAGATGCGGTGGATGTGCTCCCAAGCTCCTTATTACCATCGTAAATACTAGGTCTTTTTTTTGGTTGAACCAACCAACCCGTCAGTGTGTCCACGTGATATTTCGAGTATTTCGTGCATTTCATGTTTCCGCTTAAACTTATGAGTTTACGTTTAATATAGTCAATTTCCGTATAACATTTTAACTTTCTGCTTAACAATACAGGTTTCCACTTATTGTCGTGTAATATACGTTGTTTTCGTTTAACATTTTGACTTTCTGGATAATATATCCCAATCTTATTTGTGATATGTGCTCCAACAGGAGGGATTCGTACTCGGAGAGCATATCGTTTAGCCGAGACACAATTCCATTCCTGCAAGGGTCTACGGGGGCATTAGCCATTTGTACTCTACCTGATAATACTGAAATTGTGTCGTTGAGAGTAGGTGACCAGTTTAGGGACAATGACCACTTCAAGGACATACTTCGCAATTTCGCTATCAAACGGAATTTTGACTTCAACTTCATAAAGAATGATAAGAACAGAGTGACTGTCCAATGCGCCGTAGTGGGTTTCCAGTGGCGTATTCACGCATCGATAGAATATAATCATACAACATTTACAATCAAAACGATGTATCCCACACATACATGTGGCGGCGGTATCAGTATGACGTCGCATCCGAAAGCATCGAAGAAATTGGTCAGTGCTCGTGTGGTGCAGAAGCTGAAGGACCGCCCTCTGTACAGATGATGGGATTTCCGCAAGTGCACGGATCGTGATCAAGTAGTTAGTGGACTATTAGAAATCTATGAAGACGATTGGAGATGCTTGTGCCAAGAGTTCCTAAATTATATCCAATCCCTCTCCTGTGGTGATTGGATAACTAATCTCCTAGGATTATCTTAAGCTTAAGGGAACCTATATGTTGGAAGGATTGTGGGATTAAATCTTATTAAAGAGTCACTCTCCTTCTACCACCCGAATCCCTCGACGTACACACAACCTTCTCTAATGGAGCATGTTCCTAATACAATGAGGCGCTAGCTCTAGCCCTTGTATCGCACCCAAGTAATCTCTTCGGGCATCCCGCAACGTAGAGAGATCACAATCAATACAAAACATCCAATAGACATTCAAGCATAAATCCAATCAATCAAAACATAGAAATCAATATGTCATTAATGCAATATCCAAAGGTTTCTCATACCCAAGTATCTATAAGATTAGTTCCCCATTAATGGAGAACTCCAATCCAAATAAAAAAGAATATAATCTAAAATAGACATAATAGAGAATACCGTCGGCAACTCTATAAGATTGATCCCCTTTCTCTACCTCCTTCCTTCTCTCTCTCTCCAAGATTGGGGAAGAAGATCCCCAATCCTTAATCTCAATGATAATTCTTTCCAAAGCCAACCTCCCCCTCTTAAACCCTAAAACCTCCTGTTTATACCTCAGCTTAGGGTTTTGGGACCGACAATGGCGCTTATACCCCTGGTTGGGTCCGCATTATAAGAGAGGGTTACGACATACAGGCTCATATAAGGGCCATATATGGGCCCGTATGAAGATCAATGCCACATATATGGCTATATAACAGTTAATATGTGGTGCAGGGTTGAGTATACTGGCTATTATAAGACCGAGTGACACCCGAATGAATTCATACGGGGTATACCATCCAGGGTGGGTCGATGTGTAGACCGTTCACTCTGTCCAGTAGCATACGGCCGTATGCACCCCGTATGACTTCCCATTTGCTTCATAATAGCGCTAGTTCAGCCTCTTTTCACCTCAAAATGCTTCCTTTCTCCCGGAGTGGCTTCTATATGCCTTGTTTACAAAATATGAAGCTTTTTAAGGACCAGAGGGCCATAATCCATCAAAATGGCATGCAAAACATGTAGAAAAATGATATGAAAGTATGCTTATTGAACACTCATCAAATATCTCCACACTTAAGAGTTTGCTTGTCCTCAAGCAAATAAAACAATTAAAACGAAATAATTGATAAGTGTTCAACCTCCGGCTATAAAATAATTAGTTCTACCCTATCATAAGCTTACCAAATAAAGATGCATTCTCCTATTTTCATACCGGGACCTAGATTACATCTTGTGTTTTGGTTCCTCACGGCCCTAGATGAACATCTTCACTCCACATACCATGTTCCAAAGTCCTGGGAAGATAAACATTCCCTCAATGGACTCTAGAAGATTCTTGAGGCCCTAAACTTCAAGATAACCAACCCTCTATTGAGTAAATAGTGGACAAGTTCGAGAAACTTTAAATTATGTAAACACAAAACCTTTTTTTTTTCGAGTAGGGCATCCCTAATGGATCCGACTTTCCCGTGCCAAAGATCATTGTAGAGTGTAGGCCCTCTTTTCTTCAGGATGCACATGCTGTTTAGGCACCAGAGGACCCAAGTATTAAGAGGGTTACAACTCTACCTAGATGTGTTCATACTTAGAAGTGATTTTCGAGTTGAGGAACACCCTGATTGGGGGGCGGGACCCCAAACTACTTCATCACAACAAGTAGCGGAACACTGTCTTTATTATTATAGCAACTGAACTACTATGTACATGTTACTTTATTCTTCTCTTACTTGTCCACTAGGTTAAGTTATGAAGGGTTGGAGGCTCAACTAGTGCCACGGATCCTCTTGGAGCCATTGAGAGCAATGCTTATCAATTAAGGTCAATAAAACATAGCAATGGGTTCTCTTTTGTCACTAGAGATTTTGAATTCTACAAGAATTGTCTCTAGATGTCCATACGATGTCATAGGAGAATTTTAAAAAAAAAAATTGGGTGATAAGATGGTGCACTAAGAATAGAGTGAATCAATAAATTCTCTAACAATGCCATCATCGGTGTATGGCAAAAATGCTCATGTATAGAAAGATTTACAATGAATTCCAAAAGTCTATTAGCTATCTATCTCCACACTTAGAAATTTGCAATAACTTTGTAAGTAGATAGGTAGCTACCCATCTTCACACTTAGAATGGTGCATTGACCTCAGTGTACACAATCAAGCTCAAGTAAAATCCAGAAAAGAGTAAAAAGCATGGAGAAAGTTAAATTGAGACTTCCCCGGTGACATGATGACATCCTTTGTGGTTAAGGATTTGATCGTGTAGAATTTTACCGGGGTGTCTCTTGTTCGTGCGTAAATCTGCAAAGGAAGAGAGATCATCATAGCTCCAAGACAAATCAAGAGAATAAAAATGACAGAAAGGAAAAGTAAAGGATGAGACTAGCAGGGAGAATCCTTGCTACAAGTGCACAAAATATAAGAGTTTGAAAATATAACAAAATAAACACAAGTCCAGATAAAGTGTCTCAGCCGTCCATATGTGGCTACTCATCGGATGCCGGTGCTGC
Source organism: Dioscorea zingiberensis (assembly GCA_026586065.1). NCBI lineage: Eukaryota > Viridiplantae > Streptophyta > Magnoliopsida > Dioscoreales > Dioscoreaceae > Dioscorea > Dioscorea zingiberensis. The sequence continues at coordinate 31,115,881 of CM048820.1, read as the reverse complement.
TAGTGAAGTGGGTAATGGAGAGGGGTCCACGGGTGCCGGTGGTGCAGAGGTAGATGGTGGCTGTGCGCGTGCAATGGTGGGTGTTTTGGATGGGGCGGCGCCGGAGGTCTATACGGCCTGTATACGGCCGTATACCCTCCATATAAGCTTGGGTTGGCTTGTGAAGCCAACACCAAAGGTCATACTTAGTTGTCGCGACATAGCCTAACTAGAACTATCAATATGGGTGCTCATGAAAGTGCAGCTAGCATGATAAGTCTAAGGTGCAAATACGGAGAATGAGACACATCATCAGGTTATTCCAAACAACTCTAACTAACACAAAACAAGATTCGAAACAAAATAAGACTTTCCAAGACTTGGGTTGCCTCCCAAGAAGCCCTTGTTTAACGTCACTAGCTTGACGTACCTTGACCTTACTTATGGGGGTTCATACATATGAAGGTGTCCATCAGCTCCTCCAGTAAAGCACTTACTAAACAACATCTTGCCCAAGTTGGTATAGATAGAACAAGTTTTTGCTTTTATACCTGGGTTATCCCATATGGTGATTGAGCTGAAGGATTAGCAGTTACCCCTTTCTTCTTCACATTTCTCCAAGTATATCCACCAGTGATGAGTGTTAGCTCCTTCCACTTTGTCCTTTGCTTTGCCTTCGGGGAAAACCTTGTTGTTGTAGAGATGTTTAGAAGCTCTTCCGGACCCTCATTCAGTTCTTCCACAAATTGGCACATTGGGTCGGTTTATAGAAGGTCTTCCATGCACTCAGCAGTTATTTTATCAACATCATCGACATTATAGGATATGTCATCATGATCCATGGTGTGTCGCATGGCTTCAGGGAGCTTGAACACTACTTCTTGGTCCCCTACTCGAAGTGCCAATCTTCCGTGAGCATGGTCTTCCAAGGCTTGAGCCGTGGCCAAGAAACGACAGCCGAGTATAATTGGTACATCAACATTTTCATCCACATCGAGAAGTACAAAATCGATCGGGAAGACAAACTGATTAATCTAGATGAGCACATCTTCGGCTAGCCCCTTGGGGCATCTCACGGATCTATCGGCGAGCTTAAGTGTCATCCTTGTTGGCTTTGGTTCAGCAAGACCCAGCTTTATATATAATTTATATGGCATCACATTAATGCTCGCACCTGAGTCCTCCAATGCCTCCTTTGTGATCCCTTCACCAAGTATGTAAGGGACGGCGAAGCTCCCCGGGTCTTTCAGTTTCTTAGGCAGCTCTTGTTGCAACACCGCGGAGCATTGCGCATTTAATGTGATGGCGCTCACATCTTTCAATTTCGTCTTGCTAGATAGGAGCTCCTTCATGAACTTAGCATATTTGGGCATTTGGGATAGGACCTTCACCAACGGTAAAATGATGTGTAATTGCTTCACCATGCTCATGAATTTTACAAATTGAGTGTCTTCTTTATCCATCCTGAGTCTTGCCGGATATGGGATTTGAGGTTGATATGCGGGTACGGGTGGCTGTTCTACCACTTTTTCCTTCTCTTTTTGCTGCCCTTCAGAGTTATCCACAGGTTCAGCTTCTTCAATCTCAATGGTGCTCCCGACTGGGGCTTCGTAACGGGTAGCTCAACCTCTTTTCCACTCCTTAAAGTAATAGCCTTGCAATGCTCCTGGGGGTTTTCTTCGATATTCCCTGGGAGGCTACCTTGCGGTCTCTCCGCTATGTTCTTGGCCATTTGTCCCATTTGATTCTCTAAACCTTGGAACAAAGCTTGCAAATTCCTGATTGCCATGCTAGTGTCCTGCATGAATTTTGCTAGTTGATCTTCCATGTTGGGCTTCCTTTCCTGCGGCGGTCTCGGAGTTGGTTGAAATCCCAGGGGATATTGCCCCGCTTGAGGGTTTCCATATGATAGGAGCGGGTTGCTCCATTTTGGAAGGTGCTGCCGATATTGACCCTCCGACATTCTTGGTGCATTTCCCATGTATTATACTTTCTCCATAGGGGTTGTTTCGGTGCTTACAATTGGACATCTTGATACTTCATGCCCTCCCCCACATGTGGTGCAAAACATTATTGAAACAGGGGTTGAACTGCCACTAAGCTGTGATTGGTTTCTGAATGTGAGGAGATCAATCTTCTTGGTTAATATATACAGCTTTTCCCCAAGAGCGGTGTCTAAGATGGGGGTTTCATCCAACGATCCCACGATTTTGACTTGCTTGTCCCTTGTGGACCAATGAGCCTCATTTCCAGCCATATCTTCAAATATCTTTTCTACATCTTCGGGGTATTTGTTCCCCAATGACCCACCAACGGCACAATCTACAAGTTGTCTGTTGATGTTGTCCAAACCAATATAGAAAGTGCGAACTTTGGCACATGAGTCTAGACCATGTTGAGGACAGCGACGAAGCAATTCTTTGAATCTTTCATAGGCTTCAGAAAATGTTTCGGAGCCATTTTGCTTGAAAGCATTGATGCCCAATCTGAGCTTTGCGGCCTTACTTGGAGGAAAGTAGCGGCCAAGGAACTTGTCAAGCATGTCAGCCTATGTGCAAATAGAATCGGGGGGAAGTGAAGTGAGTCAACTATAAGCCCCCCTCTCAAACTCCATAGGAAGAGTCGCAATCGAATGGCTTCATCGGAGAACCCGTTTGGTTTGGATATGCTGCAAATCTGAAGAAACTTTGCTATGTGGTCATGAGGGTCTTCGTCTGGTCTTCCATCAAATTGAGCTGAATTTTGGAGCATATTCATCGTGGTGTTCTTGATTCAAAGGTGTTGATGTTGACATTCAAGGGATGGATGCTGAATTCTTCCCCTGTGTATTGAGATCTCTCATACTCAGCCAATGTACGCGTTCTTTCTGCCATGATTGGCACTTCTTCAGTATCCGTGCCAATCTCAACTGTGACTGAGTTTTCTGATTCCGAAGAGGGGCCCGGAGGTGGTTTCTCCATTCCTCTCAACCTTCGTTGAAGAGTCCTTTCAATCTCACTATCTTTTTCAAGTAGACCCTTGGAGTTTTAATGGGTCATGCAACGATTCCTCGCAAGTAGAGATGATGAGAAAAGTGAGTATCCAAAGAATCAAAATAAAAAAAAGAAAGTAAAGCAAGAAAATAAAGGATTGAGATAATAAATCCTAGCCTAACTAGCAATTCTATTCCCTGGCAAAGACGTCAAAAACTTGATGGGATTTCCGCAAGTGCACGGATCGTGATCAAGTAGTAAGTGGACTATTAGAGTCGAGTATTGTAACACCCTAATCCCCATAGGGACACGTGTCACACCAGCCAGCCCAGAAGGGTGTCCTGAGCCCAAGGCTGTCGAATCTGAAACCAAACCTGCTGAATAATCTGGAAACTGGAGACACAAAGAAATAATACATAAGAAGTCCGGAGCTCATCGAAGAGGAGAGTCTTATCTGATACAACACTCCACAGACTATACGCCTGTGTCTAGTCTCCAAAAGTAAAATACAACAATATACAGAGTGCGGAGTAAGGAAGCTAATCTAGGACGCCAGAGCCATCTACGAGTCCACCCATCTCACCGGGTCTAGTCTCTACCGGGATCCTCTTTGCTACCTGCACAAGGTGGGTGAGAAAACGGGGCTGAGCTACAGAGCTCAGTGAAATGTGACCCCTACTGTCGGGTCAAATAAGACCTGTGCATCCGAAGAATATAATCTTGTATATGGAAAATAATCTGTACTGATATACATGTAGAAAAACAGTAAAGCATGTAAGTCTATGCATTTTCTTCCCAATCAGGAAGATCATCTAATGCAATGTCCGAGGAAACCCGAGAAGTCATCAGTCACAAACATGCCTGACTATGCCTCAATAAGATGTCTAAATAAGTGAGCGTCTATCGAAAAAAAGGCAACTCTGTAGGATCACTTGCTAAGGTCTAAGATAAATAGCTGTGAGGTATCCCCCAATCTGGGCTGTATGTGAAGCCGCGAGGTTTCCCCCGATCTGGGTCTTCACCCGTGGTACCGAGCACCCCAAAGAGTTGGAAAAGGGTTTTAAGATAAATACATTTTGAAACAAGGTTTTGAGGCTAGAAATTCATTTTGAAAACAAGAAAACCTTTCCCCTACTCGGTGTCACGCTGGTCTCAGCTCAACGGAGCCGCATCTGCATAGCAAGGATCATCTAAACAGGATGCAAATATCGATGCTCACGTCATGTATCTATCTCAATGATCTACAGCTAATCATATGCAGAACATCAATCTACAATAGCTGTAATTAATCGAAATCATTCTCAAAACCGAGAATAAATCATAGCGGAGAAATATAAACTGAAAACATGATAAAATCCCGATCAAACACGAGGATGTACAGTAGGTCCACTCACCTGAAGTCCTAAGTAAGTCAAGTCTGACTCGGACCTCCCGAAGACCCCGTCTTGCCCTTTTCTTTTCCTAGTAATCACAACCATAACTAAATTAATACTAATTCATTCTTCATGAAATCATGAAAGCATAACTATCATGTTCTTTCTAATAATCCATAGGCCTAGGTCCAACTTGCTTAAGGCCCACTACTCAACCATGATGCTCAACACACAACAAACACTAGGTATCTCACTAAGAAGTGAGAAATGGCTCTCAATTCCATCAATCAACTAACTTGAACACTCTAACCCAACATTCTCGCTAAAACATTACAAGAGTACAAAGCATTCCCAAACAAAACTCTTCATTGTCAAACCACTGAACACTTGCTGGACATAAGTAAAGCCAACAACTCCAATTGACTACAAAGCCAACTTCAATTTCATGCCAGCAAGAACAACATCTAACAGCACAAATTCCCTTTCTAAATGTAACAACATTAACAGCACGACAACAGCAACTAATCACCTCCTTAACAGCCTTCAAACAGGGTAAGTTCAGATCCATTCCCTCCACCTCGGATCCTCAAACGCAAACCCAACACAACACAAACTAATAACCCTATACAAGCTCAGTGAATCATTTCATCAAACAGCTGATAAGCAAGAATAAAGTCTGATAACATCTCAGCTCTTTAGATCTTAAATCCCAGTTAAGTACAAGCATACGACCAGAAGCAAAGCAACAACAACAATCAAGCATCATCCCTGATAAATAACATCTACATGTCATGCGATTACCTCACAAACATAACTAGAATACAATCCCCAACCATACAACCCTACTGATGACCAACCTGCGAATCTAACAGCTCGACAACAGCTCCTCGGAGCTTGGATCTCTTCGGAAGAGGAGAGGCTCAGCCGGGTTACTGCACTGGTTCAGGGTCGAGGCGGTCCTAGTTCCGTCAGCAGTGTGTACGCTGCACCGTTGTAGTGACTGCGGCAGGACCTGGAGCTTCACTACCGAGGTGATGGCTGACACGGCTCGATTAGGAACCAAAAACTCCCATAGAATCCCTCCTTCTGCCCACTTGACAGCCCTGTTCGTCCCCTTTGCGCACACTTGGAATCAACGTGGCCGAGCTCCCTTTACAAGCGCATGCATCGCGCCACCTCCAGCTTACCAGACGACGAGCTGCTGCGTCCACGTCACCAGCTCGTTTGTCCGGAGCGAAGACCCCCACCTCTGTTCCTACGAGACCCACACCCTCTTCTTCTTTTCTATTTCCATTCCCTGTTTCTAAGTCCAGCCCAACCCATTAAGCCACAGCCATACCCCCAAGCCCAACTCAAGAAATTTAATCATGTCACAACTCACTTATGTTAATAAAGCTTCATTAAGAATAGTAGTTCAAAGATAATAATTCACCATTAATTTGTTTCTCTTTGTGAAATAAAATCTAACACCATTAACCTCTCCAAAACCTCCGAGCCCTTCTTTACTATTTTGACAATGTTTGCAAAGGAAAAACCAGGGCGTTACAAGTATCGAACCCGCAGGGAATAGATTACTAGTGTAAACTAAACTTCTATTATCTATTCTTATCAAAGATTTTGTGGTTTTTGAGTCTAAATCCAAGGAATTAAAAGATTGGAGACAAACTTTGGAAATCGAGAATTAATTGAGAGAAAACTATAGCATGAGAGGGAGATACTTGAGCATGAGTCCCCTTTGGATTTAAATCTAAGGATACATAAAGAAATCTATGAAGACGATTGGAGATGCTTGTGCCAAGAGTTCCTAAATTATATCCAATCCCTTTCCCGAGGTGATTGGATAACTAATCTCCTAGGATTGTCTTAAGCTCAAGGGAACCTATATCTTGGAAGGATTGTGGGATTAAATCTTATTAAAGAGTCGCTCTCCTTTTAGCACCCGAATCCCTCGACGTACTTACAACCTTCTCTAATGGAGCATGTTCCTAATACAAGGAGGCATTAGCTCTAGCCTTTGTATCGCACCCAAGTAATCTCTTTGGGCATCCCGCAACGTAGAGAGATCACAATCAATACAAAACATCCAATAGACATTCAAGCATAAATCCAATCAATCAAAACATAGAAATCAATATGTCATTAATGCAATATCCAAAGGTTTCTCATACCCAAGTATCTATAAGATTAGTTCGCCATTAATGGAGAACTCCAATCCAAATCAAAAAGAATACAATCTAAAATAGATATGATAGAGAATACCGTCGGCAACTCTATAAGATTGATCCCCTTTCTCTACCTCCTTCCTTCTCTCTCTCTCCAAGATTGGGAAAGAAGATCCCCAATCCTTAATCTCAATGATAATCCTTTCCAAAGCCAACCACCCCCTCCTAAACCCTAAAACCTCCTGTTTATACCTCAGCTTAGGGTTTTGGGACTGACAATGACGCTTATACCCCTGGTTGGGTCCGCATTATAAGAGAGGGTTACGACATACTGGCTCGTATATGGGCCATATACGGGCCCGTATGAAGATCAGTACCACATATATGGCCGTATAACAGTCAGTATGTGGTGCAGGGTCGAGTATACTGGTTATTATAAGGCCGAGTGACACCCCGGATGAATTCATAAGGGGTGTATACCATCCAGGGTGGGTCGATGTGTAGGTTGTTCACTCTGTTCAGTAGCATATGGCCGTATGCACCCCGTATGACTTCCCGTTTGCTTCAGAATAGCGTTGGTTCTGCCTCTTTTCACCTCAAAATGCTTCCTCTCCTGGAGTGGCTTCTATATGCCCTGTTTACAAAATACGAAGCTTTTGAAGGCCCAGAGGGCCATAATCCATCAAAATGGCATGCAAAACATGTAGGAAAATGATTTGAAAGTATGCTCATTGAACACTCATCAAATATCTCCACACTTAAGAGTTTGCTTGTCCTCAAGCAAATAAAACAATTAAAACGAAATAATTGATAAGTGTTCAACCTCCGGCTATAAAATAATTAGTTCTACCCTATCATAAGCTTACCAAAAAAAGATGCATTCTCCTATTTTCATACCGGGACCTAGATTACATCTTGTGTTTTGGTTCCTCACGGCCCTAGATGAACATATTCACTCCACATACCATGTTCCAAAGTCCTGGGAAGATAAACATTCCCTCAATGGACTCTAGAAGATTCTTGAGGCCCTAAACTTCAAGATAACCAACCCTCTATTGAGTAAATAGTGGACAAGTTCGAGAAACTTCAAATTATGTAAACACAAAACCTTTTTTTTTCGAGTAGGGCATCCCTAATGGATCCGACTTTCCCGTGCCAAAGATCATTGTAGAGTGTAGGCCCTCTTTTCTTCAGGATGCACATGCTGTTTAGGCACCAGAGGACCCGAGTATTAAGAGGGTTACAACTCTACCTAGATGTGTTCATACTTAGAAGTGATTTTCGAGTTGAGGAACACCCTGATTGGGGGGCGGGACCCCAAACTACTTCATCACAACAAGTAGCGGAACACTGTCTTTATTATTATAGCAACTGAACTACTATGTACATGTTACTTTATTCTTCTCTTACTTGTCCACTAGGTTAAGTTATGAAGGGTTAGAGGCTCAACTAGTGCCACGGATCCTCTTGGAGCCATTGAGAGCAATGCTTATCAATTAAGGTCAATAAAACATAGCAATGGGTTCTTTATTGTCACTATAGATTTTTAATTCTACAAGAATTGTCTCTAGATATCCATAGTATGTCATAGGAATGGGTGATTCACTCTAACAATGTCATCATCAGTGTATGCCAAAAATGCTCATGTATAGAAAATAACTTGTTTCATTTTTAAAATAACTTGTTTCATTTAGTATGTATTGTTTTCCTTTAATATGATTCGTTCCTACTTATTTTCAAGCTTTTCCATGTAATATGTTGACTGTGAAAATGGAATTGCCTCGAGATCAATCCCGATTCCAAGTCAACTGTCAAATTTGTTTGATTTGCAGGGATTTAAGCAGTAAGAAAATTGAGAGAAAATCAATCAAGTGAGAAATGGAGACAAAGATGTAACGTGGAAAACCCTTAATGGGGAAAAACCACGGAGAAAGAAGGAGATTTCTCATTAATTTAAGCTCTGAGAGCCATTTACAAGTGGAAATGGAAAAAGTGGATCAGTTCTCAATGAAGCAGAGCTTCGCTGTCTCTCATGTCCTCTCCCAAAAATGAGCGGGGATCATGGCCTTTTATAGGCTTCGGTAGCTTGGAGAAGAAGCTTGTAGTTTCGACACGTGCTTTATTAAATTAGGCCACGTGTTAAATTATGGAGTAAGTCTTCAGTTAGACTCTGCCCAGGCGTTCAGTTGTAAGCCTTCTAGAAAACTTCTGAAACTGAGTCGATGAGTTGAGTGTGCATTCAGAACGGAGAGGTGAGGAGTATTTCCGGTATGATGAATTGGGTGTTACTTCCCAATCCGTTCTATACTGAAGTTCATCGGTTTGATTCGATCCATGCTTCTCTTGACTGATCCGTTATGATGAGAAATGGTTATTACGGTGCGGGCCTATCCGATATGTGCCTGCCCATCCTTGTTTGCGGGATCTTGCGATATTGACACATGGTTGTTTATGATGTTCTCCACGAGTCGTACCATCTTTCTCCCTGTCACAAGTCCCCCCTAAGTATGCTTGCGATAAGCTAAGCATACAAATATCTCAACAAGTGACCTTTTATTCGATATATTTCTTTGGGTCGCCTACTTATTCTTCGAATTCATCGTTTGGTATCTGAGTAACGATCCTTCCGATGAGATAGTCTTTATGTAATCTTGAAGAGCAAGTTTCTGAAGGATAATCACGTCTTTTCCCTCAGATCATTTATTGTCCGTCGCTTCATTCTTGGGCTCCGCTTTCAAGGACGGATAAAGGGATGTATCGGCGATATGGGATCTTTAAAAGTAATGATGGAATAACTGGTCTTTGCTCCACGTGTTAAGAATTACCACCGTCAAAAGCGATTTCATGCTTCTGTAGAAGATTCATAGTTGGAGGGTTTTTCAAACTTCAGTGCGGCGGTGCTTCTCCCTTTATCTTGCACTGTGACTCTCATACAAGATCTTCTCCTTCTTTTCTAAGAGTTCTGATAATCAAGTGAGAGTGTTATTACAGGTATGGGATCTCGAACTGCTCCTGTGGTTTCTTCTTCTGATGCTCTTTCATCATCTGAGAACAAAGTTGAGTCGAAAGGAACTAGGGCTTGTTCTGATTATTACGCCAACATCCTTCCGGTGGGCGTAATTGAGGAGCTTGTGGGTCATTACAGACTATTTATTCCTCCTTTTAGTTATAGAATTCCTGCTCCGACTGAAAGGGCCTGTTCACCGTCTCATGAGGGAGACTTGGTGGTTTATTACGATGCTTTGCTTGCTGGCCTCAGGCTTCATTTTCCTTAAATTTTTATTGACATCTTCCGTTTCTATAACGTATGCCCCTCCCAATTGTCTCCTAATTCTTGGAGGATTCTGTGCGGTTTTGTGATAATCTTTTCTCAGAATAACCTCGTGCCTTCCGTTCATTTTTTCAACCTTCTTTTTAGTCTGAACAAAGATAGGAACACGGATTGATACTATTTTTGTGCTAGACAAGGTAGGCAATTTTTGGCCTCTATCCCTGATTCCATTAAGGAGTGGAAGAGCAAGTTCTTCTTTATCTCCTGCAGTGAGGATTGGGGTTTTCCTATTAAGTGGGGTGTTCCACGGACCCACGTAGCTAATAAGGAAAAACCTGATCCCAATGAGATGAAGACTGTGAAAGGATTACAGAAGCTTCGTCTTGGACCTCTTAATGAATTCTTAACTGATCAGCTTCTTCAGGAAAATGGTTTATACCTTGCCATGGGTAGGGGCCTTTCTAGGATTTTCCATATTATTCATCGATCTATTGGTTCTTTATTCCAGGTATTAATATTTTTTTTTCATCAATTGCCAGGTGACGAAATGCCTTCTGATAAAGGCGTTGATATTGCTGATAGGATGAGGGCTATCTCCCGAGCCAAGAAACAGAAAGAGAAAGCTCTTTCTAAGACCAAGGGTCAAGTTGTTAGTGGGGCCCCTTCAGAAAAGAAAACTTCCGATGAACGGGGTAAGGAAGCCGTGGTCAAAGCAAGTCTTCCGAAGCCTATCAGTGGAACTAATATCGAAACTACCAAGGGAAAAGGTATTTCAAAGAGTTCATCTTCGAGGAAAAGAGGACAACCCTCGGTCGATGAATCGATTGTGAGCGATGAGAGGGGTTGCGATATTCCTTGCGCTGATCGGAGAATTGAGTATTCAACTGTTGAAGAGCCTGTTGCGGCCTCTCTTCCTCCTGCGATCATTGAACCAGCTCCAACTAAAAGAAGGAAGTTGGTTTTCATTGATGATGATGATGTCGGGAATGCGCCTACTTGTTCAGCGTCCTCCGATTGTTCCCAGTCGATCTCCAAAGCTTTCCTGACCACTTCTTTGGATGTGGGATCTTTCCCTCCTCCTCCAACTGTTACAACCGATCAAATTTTTGTTCCCGGCCAGCTGGGAGAAGGACTATCCTTAGTGAGAAAGGAAACAAGTAACCTTCCTCCTGTTCCAGGTACGTTTGTACACTTTCTTCATATTTTTATCAATATTTTTGTGGAAATTCTTGAATGATGTCCTTTAGATAGAAGGAACCATTGGTCGGACATCCGACAATGAGGTTTCCAGGACTTATTCTGGAACATCTGGAGCAAAAGGTTGCAGACGGATCAATCATCGGGATACTATTCTACCCATTAATTATCACTTGATCGGCGAATCCGTACGTACTTGGGGAGGTGAGAGAGTTGATGTTCATGTAGGTCAATTTAGTGGCCTTCAGTTCATGGGACATCTCCGCTACAGCTTGGCTTCAGTAAGTAATTGCGGGATATTTTCTGTTTATTCTCTTCTCTATGTCTTTCGAAATTCATACCCATGTGTTCTTTGTAGTCTCTCAAATGGGTCGATCAAGTCGATAAATGTTTAAGGAGGGAGAATTCTGATTTTTCTGCCCGCTTAGAGAAGATACAAGCTGAAAATGCTCGATTAGTGAAAGAATTACTTCGTAAGGATGAAGTAATTATCAAAATGGCCGATGAAGCGGATCAAACTCTAGAGAAATATAGAGGGCTCGAAGAGTCTTTCAAAGTGCTTGAATGTGAACGCAACACTCTTCAAGAATCCATTCACTCGTTGGAAGAGAGCACTTCTGCTTTATCACGGAACTTCGATAAGATTAAGAAAGAGAAGGAAATACTTTCTTCAGACTTATCGAATATTGCAGGGGAAAATGCTGCATTAAAGCAGTCTAATGCTTCACTGAAGAAGCAGAATGCCATTCTTACTAAAAGAACGAAGGATGCTGAAGATGAAGCTCGAGCTACAAAAATCGAGAAGAGCGTCCTTACTGTGAAAATAGCGACCCTTCAAACTGCTCTTTTTGAAGTTGAAGGTAAAGAGGTTGACATTAAGGCCGAAAAAGGCAGGGCCTTAGCTGAGCTATCATCTTGTATGGACGAACTGGGATGAAGCAAAGAGAGAATTAGTGAACTGGAGACCCAAGTTGAGACTTTGAAAGGGTCGGCTGAGGGTACGAGGGAGGTTTCTGAGGATGAGCTGCAGAAGCTTGGGGAAGATATTCATAAAATGTTTAGTGACCTCCAATCTGCTGATCCTTCTATTGTTTTCAAAGCTTTGAGTTATGCCGATATGGTTGAAGAATACTTTACAAAATGTCGAGGGCAACCATCTTCCCCGCTTTCTGAGAATGAGGAAACTAATCTTAAAGGTACGTAATCCTGTGTTTTCATTCGATTAGCTCTCTTTGTCAAGAGTTCCTTGACTCTTTCGTTCTATATTCTGTCTATTTAGATGATTCTGTTCCCGGTGAAGATGAGCCAGTTGTAGATGAAGCCGCTGTCAATAGGGTTGTTGAGGAACTAGCTTTGATAGTTGCTTCTGATGATTTTTCTAATTACATAAGCGGGCGAGCTACGGAGGTCGAGGTTGTCGACAGACCAGATTTTCCAGTTGATAAGATGGTCTCTTTCGCTGTCAATAAAGACATTGGCTCATCGGAACAAATAAACAAGGGGGGCTCTTCGACGGTACAAGGATTCGCCTGCTCATCGTCGGCTGCTGAAAGCCCTGAGGTCATTCCTGTTGAGCAATCGGGAGAAGATGATGCTACTAGTGGTGCTGTTGTTGGTTAGGATTTTTCTTTTGTTCTCTCCTCCTCCTTTTTGCTAGTTTCATTGGATGATGTTTCATTTTTCTTTTATTTCATCTCTAGCAGAGGAAGCTCCTACTAATACCCATCCGATGTGATTCCAGATATAATCGAGAGGAGTGCTCTCAACCCTGGTAAGGATCCTTTGAAATTCGAGTCGAAGGCGGGTGAGCATATTCTTTCCTCTCGTCCCTCCCTTTTTTTTTTTTAAGAAAAAGTGACTCACTTAGATCCGTGGGCATTGCTGAACTAGTTTCTGCTGACTTTAGAGATGCAGGATTCCAATCCTGCCTTCAGATCTTAAGGGCTAAACTTCCCCATATAGGTAAAGTGTTCTCTTTGTTTCTTGTTTCTCCCCGATATTCTTTGATCAACTTCGATAACTTCTTAGGTGGAGCTAAGGCGGAGTCTGTTCTTGAAGAGATCAAAGCTTTGGAGGCTGAGTTGATAAAATGGGTTAAGAAGTTGCCAAGGAATTACGATGCTGCAGCTGGATCAATGCCTATTTTGGGTCCTCACAGTGAACCTTATGCTTCACTTATCGGAGAACTTTGGAAAAAGTTGAGTCCAGAGGAGAGGGTCTACAGGGGTTCGGTGATTGATAATTCTCTAGAAAACTGGGATGTTATTCCTTGATGATATCATTTGAATCATTCTTATAATATGACTTGGTCCGATATATCGCTTGACATCGTCGCTTGTCTTTCTTGTATTTGAACTTGCTAGTTGTTGATCCGCTGATTGTATGAGTGAAATCTTTTCTCTTTTGAATTTTATCCTTCCCATGGATCTTGTGCGATTCGATTCAGTCAATCTTCTTTGGATTTATTGCCGCTTTGACTGTCATTTCTGAGAAGTTTTTTTTTATACGTCCTTTAATAAGAACTCTCGATGCGCCTTGGAACCATGTTATCTTTTTGACGTCGCCTCAAGAGATCGGCGCGTCTTTTCATAAGAACAATTCTAAGGATTTGAATCGCCTTCATAAATTTCGTCTTTAATCGAGGAGCCATCATAAATTTAGGCGCTTTGGTTCGTCTAGATGTTAACTGTTCTTCTTTGGCTTTCTCTTGGAGACAGTATAAAGAGGGAGGCATGGGGTTGTTGGTCCTTCACCAATAGCTAATTTGAGCGATATGGTTAATAACAGCTCCCCTTCTTTCTACATGTTCTTCCTTCCGGGAGATCATACTCGCGATATGCGGATTCCTCGATCCTTTCATGAACGAATGACATCTGTCGTCAACGGGCCCATAATGCTGTGAGGACCAAGTGGCCATTTCTGGTGGGTAACATTAGATGGCCTCAGAGAGATGGGAGAGGCTAAATTTACTGAAGGGTGGCCAGATTTTGTATCCGATCATCTATTAGAGGAAGGAGACCTCCTCGTATTCGTTCTTCGCCCAGATGGATGTTTCGAAGTCCATATCTTTGGATGGGATGGCTGTCAGAAAATTCACACCCTTCCAGTTGTTCCTGGCACGCCACCGAATTTTATCGTGCTGAGTTCTGCCAGTGAAGAAGAATCATCCGATTCTTCCTAATTTGGGTGTTCTGTTTGTACTTTTGCACTTTTGGGGAATGAAAACTGTATTTCTTTGCTTCTACTTTTCTCCAATTCCTTCTGATTTGTTTCCCTTGAATGTGTATCCTTTATTAGCTGAGCCTTTTCATCTTCTGAAATGTCTCTTCTTCTTTTTTTTTTATGTTTCTGGTACTTTAATTTGAAAAATGACCCTTCCTCATTTTCTCTCTTCCCTTCTCTTTTACATTGGCATAGTCTCTTTGAGAGGGCATGCACATTTGTTTTGCTTGGGTAACTTTTGACCGTCATGAAAATATATCACTAAGGGTCGATATGACCCATTACATTGTAGTAGACCGGTATGGTCTGTTGATGGTATGGGCGTTTAAGGCTTTGCCCATCCATTTTTGTAAGCCAATATGTCCCCGGTCTTACAATCTCTTTAATGATATATAATCCTTCCCAATTGGTGTTCAGCTTCCCCGTTCGGCTATTATTTCCTTGGAACTTGTTCTCCAGGAGAACCAAGTCACCAACTTGGAAAGTTACCTGTTTCACTTTAGCATTATAGAACTTCTTGACCTTTCGCCGATATGCTGCTGCCCGGATGCTAGCATAATCCCTCCTTTCTTCCAAAAGATCAAGTTCAGCCCTAAGCTGCTCCTCATTAATTGCTTGGTCGAAAGACTGCATGCGCGGGGTAGGGACAGACACTTCCGCGGGCAAGACTGCTTCGACACCAAAGGCTAGTGCAAAAGGTGTTTCTCCTGTAGGAGTTCGAACAGTGGTTCGATACGCCCATAAGGCTCCTGGTACTTCATCCACCCAACTGGACCCGTTCCGGAGAACTCGGGTCTTCAGACCATGCAACAAGGTCCTGTTAGTTACTTCAACTTGGCCGTTTGATTGAGGATGTGTAACGGAAGTGAGCCTGGACTCTATTCCGAGATCTGTGCAGAATTTCTTAAATGTTGGGTTATCAAATTGACGACCATTGTCAGTGATAAACGCCACTGGTATACCAAATCTACAAATCACCGATTTCTACAGGAAACTTTGGCAAGCTTTTTCTGTGATGGAGGCCAGCGGTTCAGCTTCTACCCATTTGGTGAAGTAATCAATCGCCACAATCAGAAATTTTAATTGCCGAACAGCTGTTGGGAAAAGACCAAGTATATCTACTCCCCATAAAGCAAAAGGCCTCGTGCTCACGATGGTCGTCAACGGGGCTGCTGGTCGCCGCTGGATGTTCGAGTGGCGTTAACATGCATCACATTTCTTGACAAAATCTATGGAATCTTTGACAAGGGTTGGCCAATAGTATCCCTGCCGTAGAACTTTGTGACTAAGAGCTCTTCCTCCCAAATGATCTCCACCAATCCCCTCATGGATTTCTTGAAGGACATAAGTTGATTCTGATGGACGGAGACATTTCAAGAGTGGAAGGGTGTATGATCTCTTATAAAGTTGTCCCTCTACTATGCTGTATCGGGATGATCTGGTAACAACTCTTCGCGCTTCTTTTGGATCTTGGGGGAGGGTTTCATCCTGAAGGTATTTCAGAATTGGGTCGATCCAACATGGTGTGTCATCTATGTCCATCAACTCCTCAACCGGTCTGCATTCAATTGTCTTTGCCATCAAATACTGAATATTGATCGGTTGTTTGATGTCTGCATCCGATGAAGCAAGCTTTGAGAGAAGATCAGCATCTTGGTTTTCCGCCCTGGGAATCTTTGAAATATAACACCTCTGGAAGCTGGAGGTCAGTTTCTGCACTAAAGCTTTATACTTCATCATGTTCTCTTCTCTAGCCTCAAATTCTTCAGTTTGATGCCCGACTACCAATTGAGAATCCGTATTAGCTCGCAGGTTTTGAACTCTAAGCCCACGGGCTAACTGTAACACTGCAATCATGGCCTCATATTCCGCTTCATTGTTTGTTGCTTTAAAGTTAAACTTTAAAGCGGCGGATGTCCTCCATCCTGATGGTGATTTTAAGACTAAGCCTGCCCCTGCCCCATCACTGGTTGACGATCCGTCGGTATGTAGAACCCACTGTTCGGAAGATATTTCTTTTTCTTCAGATAACTCTTGATTTACTTCTCCATCATTACCCGTTATGGTGAGCTCAGCAATAAAGTCAGCTAGTACTTGAGCTTTTATGGTTGTCCTAAGCTCATAAATGATATCATACTCTCCCAACTCTATCACCCATCGGGCTAATCGACCAGATGTGTCGGGCCGATGAAGGACCTGCCTCAATGGTTGATCGGTCAGCACTCGGATCTTATGAGACTGAAAGTATGGGCGGAGTCGCCAGGTGGAGATTATCAAAGCATAGGCCAACTTCTCTAGAGGGAGATATCTAGATTCGGTATCTGTGAGGACTTTGCTGGTGTAGTATATAGGCTTCTGCACATTCTCCTCTATTTTCACCAGAACTGCACTGACCACTGCATCTGTAGTAGCGAGTTAGATATAAAGATCTTCTCCTTGCCGGGGCTTCACTAACAACGCCGGTGACTGTAGATATTCCTTCAATTGTACAAAGGACTTTTCACACTCTTCAATCCATTCAACCTTGGGTGCCTTTCTCAAGGCTCGGAAGAAAGGGAGGTTCTTCTAACCGGATTTGGAAATGAATCTTCCCAAAGCAGCTAGCTGGCCATTAAGCATCTGTATTTCTTTGATGGTCTTTGGAGACCTCATTTCCAGAATTGCCTTGATCTTCTCAGGGTTTGCTTCTATGCCCCGTTGAGTAAGCATGAACCCAAGAAACTTCCCAGATCGGACACCAAATGCGCATTTGTTGGGGTTGAGGCTCATTCCATGTTTCCGAAGGGCGTTGAAAGTTTCCTGGAGATCAAGTGTATGCTGCTCAGCGTTATCACTCTTCACCAATATATCATCCACATATGCTTCCACATTTCTTCTGATCTGTTGTTTAAAAACTTTGTTCACTAGTCTTTGGAATATGGCTCCTACATTTTTTAAGCCAAAAGGCATAACTCTGTAGCAATAAGTCCCTCGCCCGGTGATGAAAGAGGTTTTCTGTTCATCGGATTCGGCCATGCGAATTTGATTGTACCCAGAGAAGGCATCTAAGAAGCTGAGCATTTGATATCCTGATGTGGAATCTACCAAATTATCAATGTGAGGCAAGGGGTAGCAATCTTTGGGGCAAGCTTTATTAAGATCAGTGAAATCTACACACATACGCCACTTTTCAGTGGACTTCTTTACAAGCACTATGTTTGACAACCATTCGGGATAGTTCACCTCCCTAATGAAGTTGGCCTACATCAATTTGTCAACCTCTTCTTCCGCTGCCTGTAAACGGTCTGGGGCAAAGTTCCTCCGCTTCTGCACAACCGGTTTGTGTTCCGGGTCGACATTGAGGTGATGCTCGATAACTTCGCGAGGCACTCCAGGCATCTCCTCAGCCGTCCAGGCGAACACATCGGAATTGTTTCTGAGTAGATCCAAAATCTCAGCATTCTGATTTGCTTTTAATTCTGCCCCCAATTGTACAGTTCACTCAGGCTGTTCTTCTTTCAAGGGGAAGGCTATCAATTCTTCAACAGGTGTTGGTCTTCGCTTCTCCCTTTCTTCATCTTCACCTATGGTTTCTTCAACCACCAAAGCTTCTCCCGCAGTGATGCTCCCTTTTCCTAGATCTTTGAGCATAGTAGTGTAACACTTCCGGGAAGCCAGCTGATTGCCATTCACCTCCCTACAGCCGTTTGGTGTTGGGAATTTCATCATCATATGGTATGTTGATGGGACTGCTCCCATCAAATTGATAGATGGCCTCCCTATTATTACATTGTAGCTCGACAGACAACGAACAATAAGAAAATTAATGTTCACAGTAGTTGTCCGAGGAGGAGTACCAAGGCATAGGGGAAGAGAAATCAGACCGTCTAGCTGGAGGGGGCTACCATTGAATCCGATGAGAGGGGACTTCACTGGCTTCAAGTTCTCGACCGGTATCTTCGTCCGGTCAAAGGCGCAGGAGAAAATAATATCTACTGAACTCCTAGTATCCACCAGTACTCGCTCTACTGTGAAGATCCTGATCTTCGCAGTGATCACCAAAGCGTCATCATGCGGATGATGAAAGCCTTCCAAATCTTCGTCAGAGAAACAGATCTCCATAGATGATCGAGGCCTTTTTAATGGCAGGACATTCTGCACTGCCCCCACTATTCTGGTATAATTCTTCCTGGAAGTGGAGCTCTCCCCTCCATATCTTGGTCCCCCTGCGATTACCGTAACATGAGTGTCACTCACAGGAAGCGGTGGTCCAGAAGAATCTTCAGGTTTCTGTTCTTTCTGCATGAATTGATCAAGCTTCCCTTCTCGTATAAGTTCTTCTATCGCGTCCTTTAGATGAACGCACTCATCGGTTGAATGTCCCTTATCCTGATGGTACTTGCAAAATTTCTTGCTCTTCTTCCTTTTAGGATTATCTTTCATCGGCTGTGGCGGTTTCAAGATTTTCTGGTCTTGAACCTGTCTCAAGATATCTTCCCTAGAGGTGTTCAGGACGGAATAGTTGTGATATCTTGCCATTCTTTCCGGGTCATGTCGCTGCCGATGAGGTGGCCTCCTATCTTCAGGTCGCATCGGTTCGCCCCGATCCCGTGCACCTTCTCTTCGAGGCCTATCTTCTTTCAAGTGACCCTGCATGGGATCCTTATATTCCCTTCTCAGGGGTTCCCTGCTCCGGAACTCCTCCATCTTGAGAAGGTACTCTTCCTCCCATCTGGCCTTCATCTCTTCCGCAACCACATATTTCTCAGCAACTGTAAAGAACTCGGATATATCCCGAGGGACATCTCGAGTAAGGGAGTCTTTAAATGGTCCTTCATTTAGTCCTCTAATCACAGTTCCTACTACCATGATGGAACTGAGGTCCGTCATCCCAGTGATATCCCAGTTAAAGCGACGGATGTAGTCACGCAGACTTTCTGTCGGCTTCTGTTTGTAACCCAGGAGGATGATCGGATTCTTTTTCAATCGCTTATTACTAGCGAAGCGATGAAGGAAAAGATCAGAGAGCTGTCGGAAACTATATACGGTTCCAGGAGGTATACTTCAGAACCAATCATGAGCAATGTCTGTTAATGTTCGCGGGAAGGCATGACACATCACAGCTTCCGAAGTCCTGTTGATCGCCATTTCATCAGAATATCGCTCAAGATGCTCTAGCGGGCCCGATGAACCGTCAAATTTTTGAATATTTGGCGGTTTGAATTGGTCGGGGAATGGAACTTCCCAGATCTCTCTGATGAATGGTGAAGTGGGTTGTGGCACCAGTTGAAGGACCCTTTCCTTCTCAGTGAGGTATCGCCGTGGTGAACGATGACGGCGATGTGGCGAATGCCGGTGAGGGGAACGATATCTTGGTGAATATCATCGTGGTGATCGTTCTGGTGATAGCGGATGCCGATTTGAAACCGATCGATGCCTGGTTGGGTGATTTGCCTGTGAATAAGCTCTCCTCCTTGTAGTGTGTCGAGCTGGGGAAACAGAGAATCTCCTTTCCCTCCTATCTCTTCCCCGGTCTCGAACACCGTGGATCCGATGTGAATGATGCGGATCCGAACTTCCAGTTGAGGACCTGGGACTCCTACTTCTCCTTTGAGAGTGCATCGCCTGATATTGGGGAGGGTGATTTGCCGATCCATCCCTCTCTACCCTCAAGGGTCGTGCATCATGTGGTACAGTGGTTTGTGAAACGTGCTGCTGCACATCTCGCAAGGCACGTTTCAACTCCTCAATTTCTCGTGCCATGGCCTTGATCTGGTTATTATCTTTAGTAACTAATTTCTCTTTCTGGGGTACCTCCTCCCCTTTGGGAGCTGCTGGAACTTCCTCCGGTGCCTAAACGTCTCCTAAAGGAGAGGCTAATGGAGCCTCACCTTTCCCCTCTTGGTGCTGGAATCTCTTCGATTTTCTCACTACTGTAGCCATGGACTTCTCGCTCGCCTCCCCATGGACGACGCCAAAATGTTGACTGTGAAAATGGAATTGCCTTGAGATCAATCCCGATTTCAAGTCAACTGTTAAATTTGTTTGATTTGCAGGGATTTAAGCAATGAGAAAATGGAGAAAAAATCAATCAAGTGAGGAATGGAGACAAAGATGTAACGTGGAAAACCCTTAATGGGGAAAAACCACGGAGAAAGAAGGAGATTTCTCATTAATTTGAGCTCTGAGAGCCATTTACAAGTGGAAATGGAAAAAGTGGATCAGTTCTCAGTGAAGCAGAGCTTCGCTGTCTCTCATGTCCTCTCCCAAAATTGAGCGGGGGTCATGGCCTTTTATAGGCTTCGGTAGCTTGGAGAAGAAGCTTGTAGTTTCGACATGTGCTTTATTGAATTAGGCCACGTGTTAAATTATGGAGTAAGTCTTCAGTTAGACTCCGCCCAGGCGTTCAGTTGTAAGCCTTCTAGAAGACTTCTGAAACTGAGTCGATGAGTTGAGTGTGCATTCGGAACGGAGCGGTGAGGAGTATTTCCGGTATGATGAATTGGGGGTTACTTTCCGATCCGTTCTATACTGAAGTTCATCGGTTTGATTCGATCCATGCTTCTCTTGACTAATCCGTTATGATAAGAAACGGTTATTACGGTGCGAGCCGATCCGATATGTGCCTGCCTAACCTTGTTTGGGGGATCTTGCGATATTGACACGTGGTTGTTTCTGATGTTCTCCATGTGTCTTACCATCTTTCTCCCTATCATAATATAACAAGTCTCTACTTAATATCTTTTCTTTTTGCTTCGTCACTGCTTTCTTACCCAACAAAGGTTCAAGCTCATGGTCATGCTTTGTAACCGTCGTGATAATTCTCGAAAATGTGAAACCCACCTATGCCCTGACATACACAATAAGCTGGAAGAAATTCTTGAAGAAAGCTGCAACCTACTTGTTGCCCATTCAGATGGAGATCATTTCGAGGTTATCGACGAGAACAACAACTTTGTCAGTCTGCTCTCAAGGATATGCTCATGCCGAAGGTGGCAGGTGTACGGCCTCCCATGTAAACACGCATGTGCTGCAATAATTCTAACGAACACAAGTGTACATTGGTATGTTGACGACTACTTCACAGTTGAAGCTTAACGACTGGCATATACCGAAGCTATTTTTCCTGACCCAGATGATGACAAGCCGACTGATCCAAACCACGAACTACTTCTGCGACAGCCATGCACAAAGAGGCCACCGGGTCATCCAAGACGGAAGAGGATAGAATCACAAGAATCTGCCGTGCGTGAGTTACGCTGTAGTCGCTGCCATGAGGCTGGCCACAACCGGAGATCTTGTAATGCACCGATTGCTGACTAATGGAAGATTAATTATCCGGGAAAAGAAAGAAAGCGTACGAGTGTTAAACGTTATTACTTTCTAACGTGCAGGAACAATATGTAATTATTCTAACACTTATTGTATTTCGTGCATTTCATGTTTCCGCTTGAATTATATGTTTTAGTTTAGATATACTGGTTTCCGCTTACTATCCATTCTTTCTGTTTAATATTATGATTTTCCATTTAATATTCCCATTGGCCGGGGAAAGAGGTGGCCATCTCATTCTCCCAAAGACCTTTTCCATATTTCGACGTCGTGGCCTCCTCCGGGTCGCATCCATTTGATTCTCTTCAATGCCTTTTCCGTTTACGAAGCTCTGGCGTTTCCATCAATTGGTTGAATGTAGGAGGACAAAATTATAACCAAACTACCCGAGATACATTACCCAAAGTGTCGCCTCAATCTTCTCACGTCGTCTCGATCGTCGTGTGGCGCCCTTAGCTCTTTAAATAGCCCTCCATAGGGGCACAACCTCCTGACTCTTTCCTCTACAAGAATGGATCCTCACAGGCATCCCAAATCGCTAAGAGAACTTGTCACAATACCTCCACCGGCCTCAAGCTCATCAAAAGTCCGAAAGATGTCCAAGTCGGCATTGAAGGAAGAGGAGCCACCTACTGAACGTCCCTCCCTGAAAAGGATCCGGGAGGACACCATAGCTTCATACAAATGATCGGTACTCTTTCGCATGGATATTCGTCGCGCTGTGGAGAACTACTAGCTTTCTGACGAGAATATGGCCCGCGAGCGCAAGATCGCCGCCTATGTAATCTCCGAGTTCAAGGAATCCGACGACTTCCAATGTCTCGTCTGTGAGGTGGGGCGAAAAGGTGTTGAGGAAAGTTTCAAAATCTTCCAAGATATCTCTCGTTGTTATCCTGATCTCGACTTGACGGAAATGGATTTCACCTAAGCCCTTCAGTATCTCCCTCGCAGTACATTGGGAGAAGATACTGATTGAAGAGAAATGTTGCTGCTGCTAGTGGTCTTGGACCCCCTTCCTTATGTTTTTTTTTTTCTTCTTGTGTTGTTGAAATTTTCATCCGTTTTTTTTTTTGTTGGTGTTATGCACTTTTATTTATGTTTTGTTTTGTTTGAACGTTTATTAATATCATTATATTTTCTTCTTCTTGTCCATCTGTGGATTGTGGCTAAACGACTACGATTGTCATGCTCTCGTTTAACATAATTAGTTCCCGTTGAACATATCGCTTTTATGTTTAATATGCAAATAGTATGTTTAATATTTCATGTTCCTGTTTAAAATATAACTTTTACGTTTAATATGTTAAGTCCCCATTTAATTTTTCGAGGGTCAATTTCATCTTTAGTATAGTTTGTTTTCATTTATTATTTAAGTCTTCCGTTTAATATGTCAAGTTGGTCTCTAGTATACGAGTGTTAGACATTAATACTTTCTAACAGCATAATATATATATACATTGGAAGCGTTAATGTTTGTTAAACGGAAAGCTAAAGTTAACAGGCTTGTTGATTAGCTTCAATGCCCACTTTAGATTCCCCACCACTCCGCCTGATGTCGTCTATCAATATGCGTGCGACGAAGCGCAAATGTAATAGCGGTACGTCCGTGTGGGGAAGGCTAAGTTTCTCGCCATTGAGGATCTGCTCTATGAACAATATTACATAGATCGGGCAGTCAACGGTTCCCGCCTTCTGTTGCGGGCAGTTATGGTCACTGATAAGTGGGTACACCTGCGTTTCACAATCTCTCAATTCAATTTGGATGTAGTCGTCGAAGAGTCGCCACTGATATAAGAATAAGGATAATTTAGATAAATCCAAAGAAAATAAAAAATAAAGTTAATCGTGTTACCATTTCCCGGCGTTTGCTTCGTATATAGGGCTTCTCAATGAGGAGTAGTGAACATACTGCTTCTTTTTCTTGTCCAGAAAGACGAGATAGTAATGCTTATTTAGGATTATGGGCATAATAACCAACTCCACTTTGTTTAATGCATGGACGACGTCCTTCATCATTGTAAGGGCAACATCTCTGAAAGTCAATTGCTTCAACATCAGAAGCACCAGCGACCTCATGATTGTGGCCCGTTTCTTGTAAGGGTAGGGAGATTTGGCCATAGATTCAAGGGCGATCAGCACATACACGTCTATGACATCGTCGATAACTATCGCCTTACCGTCTAACAGCGTATACAGATGGTCTTGAGTGGTGTATGCCCACTCGTTCTTCCAAACGATGGTCCTAAATTGTAAAAAACTAAATATTAAGCGTGATATTAAACGGAACCATGTTTAATAAATGCAAACGCCGATATATTAAACGAATACACAATTTGTTAAATGACAATTGAATATACTAAACGGAAATACTTAATATTAAACGAAAACTTAAACGCTATATATTAAATGAAAACGTTGTATATTAAACGAAAAACTTACTTGTCTATTCTGCAGTTGAGATACATCCTAATTGCTGCTTTCTCCAGATTAGTAAGCCGCATGAAACCCAGAGGATTTTTAATTTTTGGTATAAAGTTTGTCTTAACTGGCATTGTGTTCTCATTTGCCATTAAATCCTCCACCATGATCGCGTCTTCTCTCTCTGGCTCGGTGGTCGATGCCGGTGGTTCAATGACAGGGTGGGCGGTCGTTGGTGCCTCAAAGACAGTTGTCGGTTCAGGATCCGAGGAACCCGACAGATCAGCAAAGGTGGCCGATAGTTTATTGATCATAGCTGGTGGTTCAGAGGTTTGTAATTCAACGACAGTTATCTGGGGTCGTTGGTGCCAACGTAATATCGGTGTTTTCATGGTCTGAGGCAGCCAACATATCTGTATGGTCGGAGGGTGGTTCAGTAGTGGTAGTGGCTGGTTCAGAAGTTGGTGCTTCAGTGACGGGGTCGGCGGTCGTTGGTCATCGGTTACTACGGTGGGTTGAGGGTTTGGGGCGGTGGTCGTCAAGTTCTTCATCTATGTCAGTGATTCAATTACGCTGCCAAGTGTGACCATATAGTCGTTGTCGTCATCTTCAACATTGGCTGATACAGATGGACTTCGGTTAACATTTGTAGTTTTTTTGACCTTGCCCGATTTCCTCTTTAGCATCTTCTCTTCAAGGAGAGGGGCCATCGAAGTTTGAGACTGGGTTACCGGCTTTTGCGACAGACAACGTAGCCCGTATGTGATTTTCTTTGACCGCTTCCCTATAGTTGGGGATGATAGCAATGGTGCTGCCGTCTCCTATACCGCCGCCACCGCCGTATCCGACACCGACGCCGCCGCCGTCTCCTATACTGCCGCCGCGTAGCCTCCTCGATACCTCCGCTTCGAGCCGGTGGTTCAGCCCCGCCGCCTCCATTTTGTCAAGTCGGGACTTGATGCTGGCAGCATCTCTTGAAATAACCTTAAGTGCCTTCTCAAGGTGTGTTGCAGTGTCATCATCCTTTGGCCTCCTTGTCGGAGTTTCCGTAGAAGGATGACGTTGGGTAGTACGCGGGGGGCTGCTGGACTTGGAGCGTTTACGGACCCTTTTTCATGCACTGTCCGTCGCTCCCTTAGCACCCTTACCATGGGATGGGGGCGCAGTGGCACCTTTTTCATTTTTTTCCGGCCTGGGCCCCTGATCGTCCCGCCTCACGGTTCCCACATTGTCTTCTTCCTCCGATATGATGGGGACAAGCTCAGAAAACTGTGAAGAATGAAAATGTGTCTTATGTTAAACGGGAACGCTAGATATTAACCCCAATCCAATAATATTAAACAGGAATTCGTTATATTAAACAAAAACACACTATGTTAAACATAAACTCCAAAAGTTAAGTGAAAATAAACTATGTTAAACGGGAAGTGTTTATATTAAACGAGAATATATCATCCTACATGAGAGCTTTCAAATCTTAAAGGAAATGATGACAAAGTTAAAGAAAAAGCTGGAGTACCTATATTCTATCGAGCGATTTTAGTAGGGGACCAAGGGAGGCTTGCAAACTGAAGCTGTTCTCCCCATAGCTAAGGATCCTTAGTGTCCTCCCATAGTGCACCTTTTTCCCTGTCCCAGTGACTTCATAGAACCATATGTTGAGGGTGACAACACACCCTCTTAGATATCCAGTTTGTACAGTCTCATCGGATTCCCTGGACTGAACGTGTGAGGCTATCTTCGGGACGTCATCCATAAGCCACTTGTGAGTGGCCTCCGCCGACGCGTAGAGGTTTAGTGCAGCTAGCTTTTCCGCGTAGTCTACAGTCCAGTTAGGAACCGCACATAAGGTGCTTGGGAAAAACATCGTTCCAAGGAGGTACACCACCAGCAGCTTGACAAAGTTTTCTTCTTCCCCTCTTTTCTTCAGAACAAGCTGAAGAAGATTTTTTTTTTTTTATGGCATCTTTGTGCCTGTCGTATACTTTACCCATGTATTTATCTTCAAAAGCTGATTGCTTTTTCTTCTTCTTGAAGACCACCCCTTCTCCATGGCAGCGAAGGCCAAAGATGATAGCAATGTCCTGGGGTCTGAAGGCCAGCATGCTTTCCCCAATATTAAATCTGTTGGTGTGCTCGTCATACCTCTGTAATATAGTATCCAACAGTCCTTTCTCCTGCATAACAGGTTTGATGTCCAATAATGAGGCAAAGGGTGTCCTCCTGATGAGTTCTCAGTGCCTCTCAGTCATACGAGGTTTCAACTCTGCAAGTGTTTGGTGGACTGTCACCAAGTAGCATCTACCGTTTACTAGATTAGATGACATTTTCCTTAGCCTGCATCAAGAGAAATTTATTACGAAGGGTTGTAGAACGCTTAAATGGAAACTGTGAAGAATAAACGGAAATAATGTATTTTACATGGAAACATTGGTAACACTTGTAGACATCATTCGTAAGGAATGTACAACAAACCGATCCCCTTTTGTATACACCCTAAATCAGAAAAAAAAAAATAATAATAAACCCTAAACCCCAAATTTCTTGCTGCGAAGTTCCAGCGATGCGAGCAACAACCCAAAATCGCTCACCAATATGTTCAATCTTCCATCGCAAGTGCATACAAAACAGGAAAAACAACCGAAAAGAAGGTAAAAATCATGGACACCCTAAACCTTTGTTGGTCTTCGATCTTGGGAAAACAATTTTCAAGATATGCGGAAGCGTGAATAAACAGGTATAAAACCAAGATCTTTGATCAGAATTCATTAAAAACACTTTTAAAGAATACTTTGTAAATTATAATAATTGATTCTACTTATTTAATAAAACTAGATTGAGAATAATAATTGCGACGGAAAAGCTTCCCTCACTGTTCCCTCGCTGAATTATGTAGCGACGGAAATTCATGATTTAGCGAGGGATATTTTCCCTAGCTATTTTTTCAGTTTTCTTAGCATACCTTGAAATTGTAGAAGTTTCAATGCTCCGAGATCGGTAGATCTTCTTTTCCCGAAACCACGGTCTTCCTTCCGACAATAAAGATCCGAGATGGACTTGTGTGTGGGCACAACTCAAGATTAATAAGATCACTTAACTGATTATTGTCTTTCTCTAAAACTCATCTAATGAGCAATTGAGACTCGGACTTTTGAGGAATAACTTTTCTCTCTTTTTTTCTCTCTTAGGGTTCCTCAATGGGTTCCTATCTCACACACACCATTAAAGGAAAAAGCCTACTCCTTTTATAGAGAAAATAACTCTCCTTTTTAAACTAAGATAAGATTTTGATTTGAATTCAAATACCTTTTTGAATTCAAAATCAAATACAAAATTGAGAGAGATTTTTTTGGCCAAGCTTAAAAAATAAAATATATTTTATCTTTATCGTTTTATATGTGTTTAATTATTTGATTTTAAATTCAAAATTCAAAATCAAATCTAGCAACCAACTTGCCACATATATTGAATCTAGACGCATGCTTCACAAGCTTATCTAAATTTACATTAATTTGAGTTTATCTTAATTTTAACTCAAATTTAAACACATGTATCTTGGCTCACATTATCCAATAAGTCCATAAATAAATATATAATCAAATCATGTATTTATTTATATTATTTATAAATAATCTTATTATTCATACATACTACAAATCAATTCTCAATTAATTTGTAATTAAGTGATCAGTACAAAATCAATTAAACTTGTCCAATCGGAATTCCTTGTCTAGATGGGGACTTATGGACCTATAATCCCGGGCTCCAATAAAACTTTATATTAATTAATTAAACTCTTTAATTAATCAATATGTTTTATTAATTCCAAAGTTACTCCACTAAAAACTTGGAATTGCACTCCCGAAATTACAGATATAAAATTACTCGGGATTCTAGTCGTCCATATGATATAGTCATCTCCTATATATGATCCTCCATAAATAATTCATAATTAGAGCTAGGTAAAAATCCGTTAACCTCTCTAATTACATCTTTGTCCTCAAGTACCAATGATTCTCTAATGAATGATAAGACTCAAGAACAAATCTAGAATCTGAGTACTCATACCATTCAAGCCCCGAATCATCGCTCAAGGGAATTAGTTATCTACTTCTCATAAAGAAGGAATGGATTCCATCTTGTGATGTTAACATTCCCTTCTGTTTATTTTCTTACACCTCCAAAATGCAAAGTTTAAGGATTATGATCTTACAATCCGTACTGAGTAAATCAAAAGATGTAACACAATAAATAGGAGTTTGCTAACCACTCAGTATTAAGATCATTATATATCTGACCATTAGTGACATGATTTGAATGTATTATATTTTAACGGAAATTATCAATGATTCAAATCATATCGTGTCCTAGTCCCACATAATCTCATTATGTATAGTGCCCTCATTAGATGTCCCTCTACATCAATGGTTTGGATAAAACCATTTCATTCTTAATGATAATGAGCTGCACTAGTGAAAATCAATTAAAGATTCCATACTTTAATTGTTAAGTCAATTGACTAGTTTTCACGGACTAATTAAATTATCATCCTTAAATAATATCCTCCCATATATATAACACTTATATATATTTATTCAAGGTTGCGTAGATAATTATAGAATTTTGTGATATTCATAAAATATTCACACAATACATGCACTTTAAAGAATGTTCATAACATCATATGCTTTAGGGCATACATCCCAACAACCTCGATCTAGGGTTCCCAAGCATACTTCGTACCTTAGAGTAGCAGCTTTAAGTTCGCCTAAACCCTAAACTTTGATCTCCTGGAAGTAGCAGCAATCGGCGGGAGTACTCTGGTAGAGGTGGCTTCACAGTGGTGCAACGTCGAAAAAAACCTCTGATTTGAGTGTTCCTGCAGTCTTGTTTTATGATCAACGGTTTTCGTGAGAGGCTGGCTAAAGGAGAAGACGATGGTACTGCGTGACATGCGTCATCTCGGGATTCCAACCGCTCTAGAGGTTGCTTTTTGAATTGGGGGCATTTCGACAATTCATCTGTGATGTTTTCATGCATTGGGGGGAGGACCTAGTAATGATATGTCAAAGGGCATTTTTGTCATGTAAATATAAAAGAGATGGTGTTAGTGGATGGAAGGACCTTAAATGAAGTTGTGTGAAAAGGAGAGATGTTTTGGGATATTGCAAACTTGGGAGGACTTTTTGTGGATTTGTAAAACTTTGAGGGATCTTTTGTTCATTACCAGCTCTTCATGTTATTGTTTTTGCTAATACAAAGGACAGGAAATGAGCAGTAAAAACAAATTTCTTGACTCAGATTAGAATAAGATTGGAAGAAAGGATGACTTATAATTTTTAACTAACACGCAGGACTTTCAACAAGAAGTTCCAAAGCCAAAGCCAAACTACTACTACTGCAGACTGGTGTGTTAATTTATTATTTGATTTTGCTTAATTCTAGCTGCTGCTATCAAAATGCTGCTTCTCTGAATGGGCCTACTCAGGTTGGCATCCCCACTTATCACTTCTCCTGTCTCCTCTTTATTGAAGGGATGTTGTTAGCTTATGCTATATTTACTAAACGGGGAAATTTATTGTTGTAGTAAGTACTGTAGTAGTACCCAAACCTTTCCAAGGAAGCTGATAAATTGAGTAGAAGCAGCGAAGGCAATTCAAGCTTGTAGGTAGGTTAATAACTCACATATCAATTGGCATTCTCAGATTAATTGTATATAGTGCTTTTAGCCATTCAAGCAAGGAGAATGTGAGTTTATAATTCAATTATTTATTGTCAAAAACAAATAAATAAAATTTATTTTTATGACTGCCATGACAATTTAAGAAACAAACAATGTATGAACAATCAATCCCCACAGAATAAGGCCCAGTGCTAATAATAATGCCTTCATTTCCAACTACATTTCTTCCAACCTAGCACACACCACACCTTCCCCTTTCTTTCATTGCCATGCAAAGCACCTACATCTTCGCACAACAGAGCATGTGGAAGAAACATTACAACATGTGTCTGTTTGTTTATGCAGAGGAAGAAGAACACACACCAGTTGTTTGTCTGTTTCCATTTATTTGAAAAGCTACTCCAAAAATACACCAAATTTTTAAGAAATTGCTTACAAAAAACTAATACCATTCACAACACAACATTTGCAAAATACATCCAATGACTTGATCACATGTTACTGGGCCATATGTGTATGTGTCCCCAAGTTGGCACTACATATATATGAGTCGATGCAAAAACAACTTCAGAGACCCCAGAGAATAATAAAGACAAACCAAATTGGGCACATACATATCAAACACTCTTGTAATATGAAGTAATATTATTCTCTTATTGGTCTCAAAAGAAGAAATAAAGCTGTATCAATGGATTGCTGTCTGTCTTATTTTAAGATTGTTGGGCAGGCTTGTAGAGCTTCTCCACCATTTTCCTGTACTCTATGTTGGATAAGCGCAGGCAGATAACAAGATATAATAAGATAAGAAACCACCACAAATCTCATTCTTTAAGAAAACACATATATAAAAAGATGAGACATTCATTACAAACCTTCTTGATTACTCCACAGTGCTGCTGCCTGAGTGTTGAGAGGGGAGTCATTGTTTGGCTCTGAAAACATCAACACCAACCATACACAAGACACATATCAGTACAAGGAATGAGCAAATGTTTAAAACCAAGAATGAATGATTGAACAGCAGAAGAAAAAGAAAAAGAAAAAGAAAAAGAAAAGCAGCAACGCACCTCCCAAGAGACTTTGAATCGAGAGCAGTATGGTTCTCACATCATAAGCAGAAGACCACTTATCCTGAAAGGGCCCCAAGCAAGTGAATGAAAATCAGATAAAGGCTGTCCAAGAAGAAAAGAAAGGTGTGTGAAATTTTCAATAAAGTAGGTACCTGAAGAATGTCCAGGCAGATGTTTCCATAGACATCAACATTAGGATGGAAGCAGGAGGTCTCAAACTTGACTTTGGGAGGCTTGAATGGGTAGTCATTAGGGAAAGAGAGGGATAGCTTGTACACCATTCCCTCATACACTGTGTCCTTGCTCCCAGTGATAGTCCCTTTCCAACAGAAGATGTTATCACCCTCAGGGAAAGCAGAAATCCCTGGGTCTCCACTCATCTGAACATTGTTCACAAGAATATAACAACTAAATTAAAACACTCATTAAGCAACTCTCATGTTGTCATCTCCTTTTATGCTTACCATTAAGGCCATGAGTTCAGACTGCAGCCTGTAAAAAAGAAAACCACAAATTAAACAGGTTAGGAAGCTCATAAAATAAGACCAAGAAAATAAAAAACAGAAATTCTCATAGTAAGCCCAAAAGACAGAAGGAACAACCAAGATAAAAGACGCTTCTTTTCAACAGAGAAACAAAATAAAAGCAAGAAAATAGCCCAAGATTCTTTGTTCCATCTAAAATAACAGTCTAATTTGTGACAAGAAGCGTGGCCAGTAAAGATGAGGAAACCAGATAACATCAAAGAAAAGGACCTTTTGAGCACGGATTGGGCGTCGACAGCTTTGGCGACGGGGAGAGGCTGCTTGGCAGCGGATTGAGGAAGCGGAGTGGGAGCGATGCCGGGGATGTTATCTTGAACATCTTGGTTCTCCCTTTGAGGCATCTTCTCCGTTGCTTGACAAAACTCGATCAAGCGATAGAGAAAGAGAAAAAGAACAGAAGAAGAGGAAGAGGAGAGACAATAGACAATGGAGTTCTTCTGCTTCTTCTTGGAGGGAGAGAGAGAGAGAGAGAGAGAGAGAGAGAGAGAGAGGATTGATTAGGAAGAATGGGTTCCGTTTCGAGGGTTTTAAAGCGGCTCTATGAGTTTCTTCTATTTTATTATGATTATAATTTTGACCGTTGTAGGATACATGGTCATCGACGCTCCAACGGCTATATTGAGATGTGGGGCCCGGCTTCAGAGCATTTTTTTATTCATTTAAAAATAAAAAACTGAAAAAAAAATTGTTTTTTATTGAAAGTTTGAGTAAATAGTATCATTTAATCATGCCCTATATATAATTTTGGGAAATTCCAATTATATCTATAGATATCATAATTATTTCAAATATATATTAAATAGAGGTGGCCACAATAAGATTATTCCTATGTTATTTGAAAATCGCCTATTAATTTCTATAAAGTTTCTGGTTTTTTCAAACAAACCACTTCCAAATAAATTTTGCATCTCTTTACAAGTGTTTGGTTACTTGGATGAAACAGGACAATGATGTCACTCATCTCTTTGAATTCCTCCAATTTGGAAGGGCGCCGCCTATCACTCTCTTCATTCTCATAGCTAATGGAACAGTTAATATGTTCACCACTTCGCAGATCTTTCTCCCCTCTTGCCAAGCTTCCCCACCTTCTGAACGTTCTTGGGCATCCCTCATTTCTTCAATCAGATTCCCAATTGTTACCTAACTCTAAAATTTATTTTGTTTCTACTTGAATTGTTTGTTTTTTAGTTTTCTTCCTTGGTATGTAGGGTTTATCTTAAGGTTTAGAGTTTTCCTTTTTTGTTTTCTTTATTATTATTATTATTATTATTATTATTATTATTATTATTATTATTATTATTATTATTATTTACTGTTTTATTTTGATTGGGAGGGTGTTGTCCAACAATCTCTTGACACTTGCTCAATTGTTGATATGTTTGAACATAATGAGAAACTTCATATGTGATGGAAACTAGTATCATGACCCGAACCCGAATCCACAGGCCCAGTGTGACAAACAGCCGCACGTGCACTAGGTGTAAACCTAACAACTTGCAATGCCTCGAAACCTATATCACAACCTAAGCACAAAACCTGGACAATAAAGGTTTAAAATCAAATACACCAAAATAATATTAAAATTATTACATAAAAGTCCAAGTCTAATACAAAAGTCTAACAACCATCAACAAGATTAAACTTGAGTGCTCACGGTACTATTGGATGGTCTCCTTGTCTAGCTAGCCACCAATCTAACAACTCCTGATCTAAAAAAATAATTAAAAAAAAAACAACCACAACATGAGCTTTACAGTCTAGTAAGCAATCCACTAAAAACTTATTTGAATTATGCATAGTTGTATCAAAATATTATCATCACAATTTACTTTGTCAATAATACATTTTTCAAACCTTATATCAGAACCCATGCAAGAATACGAAAAAGATAAGATACAACAAGCTTCAAATATTTATGCGAGCCGGAGGAAGTGTGTTTCATAAGTCATAACCATTATCATCACCCGAGTTTCCTATGAACATTTCTTTTTCCTCGGTGGCCCGAGTCAGAATGTCAAAGTATGTTATTGTTTCACAGAAGGCTCGGTGCGAAACTAGTTCCATTTATATTTTAAGAAGTTCATGTCGACATGGTCAATGTTGTACCGCCATTGACTGGCTCAGGGCATAGTTAATTGGGTGACACTTTTAGACAAAAGTTTGGTACACTAAATGATATGAAGTTCGAACATGTTATGCACAAAACTTACATGCCATGAGATCCAGGTGAGTAAGAATGTAGCTGAATTAATTGTCTTAATGTGTGATATGCAAATAATTATAATTATTCTATACCCATTAGGACACAAATCAAGTAAGCATCTCTATAGTTCTAGTAGTAATTATTACATAAATGATGCATCATAAATTAATTTGACTACTCTCCACAAGTAACCACAACCAACATTCTTGGCTAGAAGATGAAAATATATGAACCTTAGAAAAAGAAAGAATATAAACCATGGGATTACATTTGATGGATTTACAGAAGTTATTCATAAAAGTCATAGTAAGCACCAGAAAAGAAACAAGTTCAAGAAAATGGCAATATCTATTTTTCATATTA
Source organism: Dioscorea zingiberensis (assembly GCA_026586065.1). NCBI lineage: Eukaryota > Viridiplantae > Streptophyta > Magnoliopsida > Dioscoreales > Dioscoreaceae > Dioscorea > Dioscorea zingiberensis. The sequence continues at coordinate 31,082,112 of CM048820.1, read as the reverse complement.
CATGAGCACAAAGAGAAACAAAACCAAATCTAAGATGAGTGTCACTGGAAATCTCCAAATTCAATTACCTTAATGCTACAAGGAAGAATCAATAGTGGTCTATGCTTGTATTTTCTAAACTCAAGTACAAGATTTACCACTACTAGAATATTTTGTGAACATTATTTTAGATTGCCATATGCAGAAGCCCAATACTGCTCCTGGTTGTCTACATCATGAACCAGCTTGCAGCTTGAATTTTGTGCTGTCTTCACTACTTTCCTATTTAGTTACCATGAGAAACTAGAGAAATTGCAAGAATTTGCAACGCAATGTTGGAAGTTAAGAATAAATGATGCAATAGATCAAGGTCATTTCCTAGTCGAAATTCCAAGCTTGCAGGCTATGATATCTTTGAGAGTTGTTCACTTATGTAAACTTCAATGTATTCATTATTTTAGATTAACTTAGGAGGAATGACTTTCATTTCCACAACCAAGCTATCATTCTGGTCAAATGTAAGGTCGACCCATATTGTTCTTTGTTAAGTTAAACAAATTGAAAACCTCTCTCAAGTAACTTTGTTTCAAGATTTCTAAAAACTTTCATCTATTCATCACAACATCCAATTTTTCAAATCAAGCAACCTCACTATGTCATGTAGAACTTTCCCTTCGAAGATAGTTTAATACTGTACATGTATAACAAAATCTTCATATGTTCTCCAAAACTGGAATATTTGACAATGGACATTATAGTATGAAAAGAGACAATAATTAATCCCTTCCAAATGAAGACCAGTAAGATCAACACATAGAAATGATATTAATACTAACATTCAAAAGTTATAATGCCCTTGGATTCATTATGCACTTCCAACTCCAATGACTTGCCATTTCCTATGTTCAACAGAATTAGAGACCTCTACATCAGACTACATGTAAACATCCTAGAGTGCACAATCCACACACACATAACTATCATTATTAATATTGTAAAACCCACTATAATTGGTGCAAAAGAATGAACTTTTATCAACTTCTACATCACATTTAAGTAAATAAATTATTCAAGTGCATTTGATCAAACAATTGGGGTGCAAGATAAGAGGGTCACTTCAACCAAACAGATTGTGTGCAAACATGAACAACCTATTCAGTCATGCAGGGTTCATGAGTAAGCTGATGAAGTTGATACATAATTTACCACAAATCACAGATCTGAAATCATAAAAAAATTGATTATAGTGTGGATTCACTTATATGGCACTCTCTAACACCTTTTCCAACAACTTCCCATCAGATTAACAACCCTCAGGCCAAGGAGAGGTGTCCTCCCAGCAGCTTGTTGGCAGCCCAAGGAGAGATGTCTTCCAAGCAGCTCACCAGTAGCCCTTCTTCACAACTCCTCTACCGCAACATCCCCTGAAGCCCTTGCTAACAACGCTTTTAGAGCACTTCCATAGCAAGGGACGATGGCAAGGCAATGGGCTGGAATCCCCTCATTGACTAAAATTGTTTTGGGTTAATTTTTTTTTACCCACCTGAACAATGTTGTTTTTTCGATCCGGCACCTCAACTTTTTTAACTCTATAAAACAGCCTCAACTTTTTCTAAGTTTCAAAAAAACACATCTGTCATCATCCATATAACGACCGTGAGGTTAAGTTGTTGACTTTTTCGTTGACCCTATTGTAACCTATTATAATCCTATTCTGATAGGGTTATTATAATATTATAACCTTATTATCACAACAGCCCTAACCCTTTTCTTGCTCCTCGTGGCCCACCACCGTACGCCACCCCATGCCGAGCTTGCACAGAGCCGCCACCAGACACCGAGCCTGCCTGGAACTCCAGCAGCCGCTCACCGCTCGCGCTCGTCGAGGTTCTGAAGAACACCAAGTCCGGCACGTAAACATCGTACTCCTCAGTTAATGCTCCCACTTGGAACTGCCACGTCACCATCATCCACGAAACCATGCACCAGCACTACGGCTGTCTTCTCTGACTTGTTCTTCTTTTTCTTCTTGTTCTCATTCTCATTGTTTATTTTCTTTGTTTGTGTCATTGTATTTTGAATGTTGTTATTGATAAGGTTCTCTTTGGGTATCGAGAAGCTCACCACGGTGCCTTGCTCGATCTCTATGCTGGTTTGCCGGAGACTGGTGACCTTCACTGGACCATGCAATAATGGCTTCTGAGCTTCCACTAAGTTCACCATTTTTGTGATTGTAGCTCTCCATTTGTTTCTCAATGGGGATGAACGCATGGTAGTCGATATAGCTTCTTATTATTGGGTTGATAAGAGAGTGGGAAATGGTGTCAAAGCCACCAACGACACCACCACCATCTCCCTCCACGACTTCAACGGCCACCTCCACACCTCCACACCTCCATGATCGCTCACCCCAAGTTAGATCCCATCACCGGCGAGCTCCTCGATTTCCACTACTCCGTCCTTCCTCCTTTTCTCATCTTCTTCCGCCTCGACCACCTCAGCCGCAAGCTCTCCGACATCCCCATCTTTGATCTCTCCGCCAACCCATCGTCCTGCACAACTTCGTCATTACCGAACGTTTCACCATATTCTCCGACGTCCAGCTTGTGATGAATCTCTCCCTTAGCTTCCCGCCAAGAATGGACTTGGACATCTTATCAGTAAACATGTTTTAAATAGGACTTGGACCATTTCCCTAATTACTCGTTGACATTTGCCTTCGACACTCATCATCTCCAACCATTCTTTCCTCTCATCATCAAACTCCATCACCATTCTCCAATGACCTCCATTTATGCTCAATGAGATATTCATCCATGTTCTAAGTGCCAATATGAACAACCTCTTCTCTCCAACATATATTGCTCAAGAGATACACCAACTTGAGCCCACATCTACGGCATGGAGGCCATGCATGAGAGCATCAACCTCGACGACTTCTTCATGGACGTGGACCACACTCTCGAGCAACTCCATCTCCAACTTCGCAACGCCAACTAAGAGACAATTACAGTGCAGAACGCCAGCAACATGAAAGACCTCCAAGCTCGCATGGACGCCGACGTAGACCAAAACCATGCAGCTTCCTTTGATTAATATGTAAATAAGCGACATAGAAATATAGATGAAGTCTTAGTCATTTGGTCAAATAATAGGGAAGCAACAAAACCATGCAGCTTCCTTTGATTAATATGTAAACAGTGTCTTGCTCACCAACCATGCAAAACAACACGTGGTCTAAAAATGCATGCCAATAAACAAGGAACACTGCTGCTTATAAATAGCTAGAGGGAATCACGCTGCTGATGTGCTTCGCTGCTCTAGCTAATTCTCTCTCATTCATCTATGTTCTAAGTGCCAACATGAACAACCTCTTCTCTCCAACATCGCTCAAGAGATACACCGACTTGAAATGGCAAGCCCACGTCGATGGCAGGGAGGCCATGCAGGAAAGCGTCAAACTAGATGACTTCTACTTGATGCGATGGATGAGACGCCACCATGGTAGAGATGTTTGGCAAGTGGGCATGGGGGGCGGTGGACAAGAGGGATAAGTTCATCGCTCCTCGGGGATTAGGGCTCCATGTTCGACACCTCGAGAGATTTCAGATCAAATAGGATAAATGAACGGCTATAAAGACGCAGGTCACATCACAAGGCATGATGAACGGTTAAGATTCATTATAAACCAAAAATAAGAGAAGCAACTTCTTGCCCTCGACTCAGTGAATCGGAAACTATGAGATATCATCGGAAGCTGTTGATCGACTTGGCGGCAACGCCGCCACCAGAGACGCCGAAGCGCCAGAGATTCCCGAGCTACCTTGAGGCCCCTAACCTCTCTTCGGAGACGTGTCTCCTCTGTGAGATCCTCGCCACGACCACCATCTCTTCGATCGAGCGCGCCCTCAATGACTTCGGCGTGCGGGCGCTGTCTCCCGCCGACGTCAAGTTCGTCCTCAAGCTCTCCTACGCCCACACCGGCCCCGCCGTCGCCTTCTTCCGCTGGGCCGTCCCTCTCCTCCCCCGCCCTCACCACCACTCCCCCTACTCGTGGAACCTCATTGTCGACCTCCTCGGCAAGTCCCTTCGCTTCAACACCATGTGGGACACCGTCCGCGCCATGCACAACAGACTCCTCCTCTCCCACCTTCGCCTTAATCTTCTCCTCCTACGCCGCCGCCCACCGCCCCCTCAACGCCCTTGACGAGTTCTATGCCATGAACCACTATGACCTTCCCCACAACCCCCCCGACTCTCAACTCCCTCCTCTCCGCCCTCTGTCGCAAGCGCCTTTCGACCTTTGCTCACGACTTCCTCTTTTAGAAGAGGGTTGGCATTGCAACTGGTTGGAAGGAGTATAAAAGTGAACCGAGTGGCGCTGGGCCGGTGTGGACGCGATAGATTCTGAGGATGAGGGTGGCGGGGAGGATGGGGACGCCGGCTTGGAGCTCAAGGAGGTGTTTGTAGGTGTGGGCGTGGTTGGAGGTGAGGAGAGGAGGATAGGAGTTGTCGGAGGCGGGGATGAAGAGGGCATGGAGCATGCCATCGCTGTCTATAAGGTGGTGAGGGTCGGGAGGAGGGAGAGAAGGGTTTGGATGCTCCTAGTTATAATATTATAATATATAATATTATTATAATAGGGTTATAGTAGGTTATAATAGACTTAATGAACAAATTACCGAGTTAACCTCATGGCCATCACCTGCGAGATGACAGAGGTGCTTTTTTTAAACTTAGAAATAGTTGAGGCTGTTTTATAGAGTTAAAAAAGTTGAGGTGCCGGATCGAAAAAGCAACATTGTTCAGGTGGGTAAAAAAAAATCAACCCAATTTTTTTTACACCGTGTTAGATATTGCTAGGGTTAATGGTGGGCTCCACTCCCCCGGGCAAGCGCCCAGGAAAAGATCGCCCGGGCGCTTAACCGGGCAAAAAGGGGGTGGGGCCCACATTTTTATTATTTTAACATTTTAAAAATAAATTTCTCCATCAAATTAAAAGTGTAGTAATATTTTTAAAAAATAAATTAAGTTAGTAATAATTAGTTAGATTAATTAGATTAGTAGATGAGTCCATGTTATTTTTTAAAAAAAAATATTTTTCAATAGATTAGTTAGCCTAAATTATTTAAAATATTAACAATGGATAAGGTTTTTATGATTATGTTTATGTTTTATAAAATCCGTTTATATTTACAATATTGTTATGAATTAGTGTTTTAAAATATTCTTCATATTTTTAAATTTTTTAAATTTACAAAAAGATTTTCAAAAATTGTGTATGAATCTCAAGTACTTGAAGAATGATAGTCTAATTACCTTTAAGCTATGTTGATGTAAGGATTAGCTCTTCCTGGGGATCAGAGTAGATCTTGATCAACAAGAGAGATTGATAAAAAAACATGTGAATTATTCAAGAGATTTCGATAGAGAGGTCAGTCGAGATCAATGATTCTTCTTCTTCTTTCTTCGCTTCGAGGGATGAAAGCCTCCTATAAAGGTTGGCCTAGGGGAATTGAACCACGCGAAGAAGAGAACTATGGGAGAACAGAGATCCGAGCACTCGTTCTTGGGGGGAGCCTCTGACGCTTAAGTTAGAACTCAGTAGAAACTAGAGAGAGAGAGAGAGAGAGAGAAAGAGAACTCATAAGAGATACAAGAATTAAGATAGGAATCCATGATCATAATGAGAAACTAGAATTCAAATTACCCTCTTCATGTGTAGATGACCTCCTTTTATACCCCTGTGAACCTTATTTGCTAGCTTTCAGTTCCCTTTAGAATCCATCCTCCACCGTTGGATGACCAGGCTATTGATTTAACCATTAGGCTTCTGTCTCGATAGTCTTAATCATGCCACACATCTACAGTTATTTTTACCCCATAACACTCACCCTCTCTCAACCCTCTAGGTCGCTATGTCTTTAGCTCGGTACACCCTGAGAAGTTCGATCATCGATGAGGCATGATTAGATAAGTAGAGTGTCTTCAGTTACATGACTACGAGCAAGTTTTTCGATATAAAACCAAGTTGATGAGGTTTTCGATTCGTAGCGACATTGATTAATCAGCCACGACTTTTGATGGGCATAGCATTTCACCTTTCTAAGCGTCTTCGACTGAAAAGTAATGGTAGAAGTCGGTGGGCAAGATAATGGGTATGTCTCCCTACAAAATCGTCTCGAAGTGTGCCATATATACTGGCCTACATGTCATCCATCCTTGGGCACATTTATTCAGCAAGTTGCTCGGTCCATAGAATTATAATTGATTATTCTTAGGGAATCACATTTGCAAGTACCATCTATAAATAAGCTTGTAGAAGGCTAGGATTCTACTTTCATCATATTTGTTTTCTACTCTTCCCCCGCTTAAGAAAACCTTTAATCCTTCACCAAGGGATTCTTCTTCATCTTCTCTAACCGAGGTAATGGAAGTCCTCCCCTTAGACTATAACAAATAGTCCTCCGGCTTTAAGTCAATAGTCTGCACCTTGACCTTTCCTAAGCTTATTCAAACTGATGATGGCTCGCTATTCTATCCTTTTTTATGGTTAGACTTCCAAATCCTACGGAGCGAGCCAATTCTCCTAGGTCTAAGGAACTAGCCTTGTACATAAAATCCTTTCAGATTGGTTTTCATCTTCCTCTTCCACCTTTGTATTCTATCTTTTCATAACTTGATGCTCACACAACTTGTTCCTAATTCGTAGTGAATTCACTATAGGTTTGTCATCCAATTTCTCCAGCTCGGTCTCGAGACTTCCTTCTACTTGTTTTGCCACCTCTTTGCTTTGAAGAAAACCCCTTAGTTTGGATACTGGTACCACTTTACTGCCAAATCCCATAGATCATTCTTAGGGAAAGCCCCTTCTTTCATTCACAATTGGAAGTCGCGGTTCTTCTTCATCTCCTGTAAATACGGCTAAACAATCCAAACCTTATGGGATCCACCAAACACCAATTGAGCTTTCAAGGCGGAGATGTCCTCTGCAAAGGTGGAACTACTGGTTTACCTCCAAAGCAAAGAGTCTTTTCCTTTAGCCAACTTAGTCACCATAGAAAATCTCTACAAAGTCGGGCTCTTCCGTCCAGTAGGCTATGCCAAGGCATGACCCATTCGCAGACCCGTGATGGGGAGAACTCTCTCTGTCCGCAAGCCGGCACGGCATACGACCCGTATGTGTCGTGCGTGCCATACCAACCCAGGTGCCACCCACATATACAATGACCCGACAAGCCTATCTGGCCCCGTAGGTGTTTTTAAAATTTTTATTTTAAATCTTTTTAAATAAATAAACTTTTATGCTAGTTATAAAATTTCTATATTTGAATCTTATGAATTTTTGGGATTTTTGGAAATTTTATGGGATTTTTAGGAATTTTTGGATTTTAGAATTTTCAAATATTTTTTATGGAATTTACTGAATGTTTGGCGGATTTTCTCATTTTCTAGGGTTTTTCTAAGATTTTATGTTATATTTTTTGGATTTTTTTTTCGATTTTCAAGGAATTTTTAAAATTATTTAGATATTTTAAGTTTTCTAAAAAAAATTTAAATTTGGTGGGCCGACTCATAGGCTGGCTTGACACGACACAGGCCATACCTTGCTTCATGTCAGGCTGACCCCAAAAGTTTGTGGGTTATGCACGACACGTGCGTGCACAGTGCCTGACATGAGGCGACCCCATGCCATGCCGTGTCGGGCTGCCCCGTTTGAAACTTCTAAGATCCATTAATAAAGAAAGAAAATTTTTGACGGAATTATCTCATTCTTTCTTTTCTTAGTGGATGAATGGATGTCTCGTCATTCTCTTCTCCGAGCTGATTTCACTTTATTTTTGAAGTGACTAAGAGTTGAACTTTTTGGATCGTCAACTTTAAGATTTGATTTTGAGCACAGTAGTCTTCCAGGCTTCCATAATTCGTATTTCTGAGCCCAACCAAGACTGATTTGAGAAGGGAGTATATTTCTCAAAGCTTGGACATGATGACTCACATAATGTGGGAAAGGATCGATCAACTCCTTCCGACCTTTTTCTTGAATCTTAGTAAAGACTAAAAAAACAACAGATCCGGTGGGTTTTACTGATCATCATATCTAACTCTTAAAAGGGTGAGGACGATCCTACCATAGAGGATTAGTGTTATGCCCTAAAAAAAGCATCGTGAAAAGGGATTTATGGCCACACCCTAAAAAGGGTCGTCCGAGTCAAGTTCACCATAATTTTAATGGTCATCCTCTGCATGCCTTGAAATGGATGTGGGCAACCTGATCCCTGATGATTGAATCCGTGTCGAAGTCCTGAGGGTTTTAGTAATAAATCTTTGTGTGCCCTAAAAGGGGACGGGGATGATCTGATCCCTTAAGACTGAATTCGTGCCCTAAAAATAGTCTATGTTCTAGTTCTGAAAAGGGTCATCTGAGTCAAGGTCGGTAGGGTTTTAGCAGTCAGCCTCTACATGCCCTGAAAGATGATGGGGGCGACCTCCTCCCTAACGACCAAATCCAAGTCAAAAACCTAAGGGTTTTAGCAATCAATATCTACGTTCCTTGAAAAGGACGGGGACAATATGATCCCTCAGAACTTAACCCATCTCCTGAAAGGGTTGTATGGTTGAGCCCTAAATTCGTGTCGTGGTTCTGAGGGTTTTAGTAAGCAACCTATGCGTTCCCTGGGACGGGGTCGATCTGATCCTTGAGCATGCAATCTGTGCCTTGAAAAAAGACGAGAGGCTCATGCGGGCACTGACAACCAGTCTACTAAGTTCTAGAAGGTGCAAAGTGTCATGGATCGAGATCGAGTGCCGGCCAGTGGTAAAAGGTTCAACTGTATCGAGCTCATAGAGTGGCAAAGAAGTCGACCGAGAGAAGAGCTCGCCAAATGGCAAAGATGTGCACCCACCATAGGCGACCGAATCAAAAGCCTCGAGCTCGCATAAAAGCGTTAGAGTCGGCCAAGAGGAGCACCATGGTTCGTGCGACGTTTGAACTTTGTTCCTTCCATCCTACAAGCTCAAGAAAGCCCTCTAAGATCCCAAGCAAGAGCAAGCGAAGAGAAGAAGAGAGTTTGAGTTAATGTTCCTTTGTGTACTATTCACCTCCAAACATATATACAAGTATATAACCAAGTAAAAGGCACTAAGGTTGAGAGACCTTCTAGAGGTTTCTCTAAAGGTCTAAATACAAGCTCTTTTACACAATATGCACACACAAATAAGATAATGATCAAAAGGTCCTTGGATTCCCTACTTATTGTCCTCACTAAGGGTCACCATTTAGAACCCACTGAAGGGCAAGTCATCTAGAAGCCATTTGAAGGGCAAGCAATCTAGAAAGCCAACCTTAATGCTGGGTCAGCCTCCTGAATTCACCCCATAGTCATCAACCCTCGTAAAGCAACACTATTTCATTAGACATTGTTCCATTGTCCAAGTTTCAGCTAGCCAACCAGCCAACTAGCCAACCAACAAACCAAGCAACTGGCTAGGCAACCTCCAAGATGTGATAGGAGGCTCTTGAACAACGGTTCCAATCAATGATTGACTAATCGCACATGCAAATTACTTTTTGATGGATTTAAGGAAAAAATTCTAACACAATCATTGATAATATCTCCTTAAGTGCTCAACATAGAATGGCCTTTTAAGTAGTCTGCCCCCTAAGTCTGTCAAACTATATTCGCCAGGTCGAATAATCTTTATAACAGTATAGGGCCCTTCTCGATTTGGAATAAGCTTCTTGGTTTGACTTTCCCTAGTTAGAAAATGACCTCTCGTACCTTGGAGTTGTAGAAATGTCAAACTCACTGCTGGTAGGCTACCGCTTTAAGATAAGCTTTGTCTAGTTTCTCCTCTAGAAGATCCAATACTCCTCAAAGGGCCTCATCATTTACTCATTGATCAAAGGTTTGAGTTGTATAGATCAACATCATGATCTCTATGAGAATCACTACTTCCGCTCTGAAGGTGAGGCTTAATGGAGTCTCTCCTATATGAGTTCGGCTGGTTGTGTCCTATACACCCGTTGGGTAGTGGGCAGTTCATCCCCCTAGTTGGAGCTGGCTTGTTGGACCCTAGTTTTAAGGTTCTGAAGGATAGTTTTGTTGGTGTCCTGGACCTGGCCGTTGGCTTGAGGATGAGTCATGGAGGTTAGCCTCACCTCGATGCCCATCTCTTCACAGAATTCTCTAAACTTCTAGTTGTCGAATTGTTCCCGATATTTGTACAAAAGAGGCTGGGATACCGAACCTATAGATGATGGACATTCAGATGAAGTCTTGGCAAGCTCGCTCTATGATCTTGGCTAGAATTTTTACTTCTACCCACTTGATGAAGTATCTATAGTGATAATTAGGAATTTCAGTTGGTGAATTGACATGGGGAAGGGCATGAGGATGTTTATCCCCACATCAAGAATAGTCGCGGACTCACGATGGAAGTGAGTTGGGTGGTAGATCAACTTTGGATTCGTGACTGGTACTAGCACACTTCGCATTTCTTAAACAGGGCTACTGTGTCCTTTGTTACAGTGGGCCAATAATATGCCTGCCTAAAAAGCTTGTAAGCCAGCAATCTTTCTATGAGATGATTGGTACAGATCTCTTGACGGATCTCTTGAAGAACATAGTCTTTCTCAGAGGGGCATAGACATCTCAAGTACGGCAAGGCGTATGACCTCTTCTATAGTTGGTCATCCATGATAATATAGTAGGTTGACCTGCTCACTATCCTTCGAGCTTCTTCCTGATGGTTGGCACTGTGCCTTCCAGAGGTGACAACACTACATCCCGTAAGTGCTATGTTTGAATGTTTGGCTAAGCAAATCAACCAAAGAAGAGGCTTCCTGCTGAGACACCTATTACCTTCTCTAACAAGGACTTGGGAGGAATCCATTACCTACAGGATGATGCTCTGATCGTTAGAGTTATCATCACCAACTACAAGGTTAGGAAAGTCTTTATCGATAGTGGAAGTTCGGTCCACATCGTTTTTGGGACACCTATGAGAAGATAAACCTCGTGCAAGAAAGACTATGTCTAGTAAAGTCACCACTAGTAGGATTTTCTAGAGAAGAGGTGCAGCCTGAAATAATGGTTATGCTCACTATTATAGCAGGAAGCTACCCACGACAGTCGACCATCATGGCAAATATTCTTATCATCCGGTATTCAGAGAGCTACAACATCAATGCTAAACACATTGAGGGTGTTTGTCTCCACATACCACCTATTGATGAAGTTCCCAACCAAGGATGGGTGTTGAGAGCTTAGGGGGATCAACCAGTAGCTTGGCAGTGCTATATTGTCTTCCCCAAAGGTAAGGAGCAGGAGACACTAGCGGCCAAGGCGTAGGAAGAAGCTGAGGGAAGGCCATCCAAGAGAGAGACGTCGGTCAAGAAGCTGGACATGGTGTCATTCACTGAGGACAAACCTTATTACACAGTAAAGGTCAGCGCCGAATTGCTGGCTAAGCAAAGGGAAGAAATTATGAACTTTCCACGGAGTAGTGCCTACCTTTTTGCATTATTGTTGGAGGATATGTCAGGTGTCAGTAAGAAAGTTATAATATGGGAATAAGTCATATTAAGGGCTCGCTCTCTTTAGCACTCGATCTCTCGGAGTACTCACAATACTCTCTATTGGAGTAGGTCTACACGGGGAGGCGTTCGCTTCTTCCCCGTATGGACTACGATAATCTCTCCGTGCCCTTGCAACTTAGAGAGATTAACATAACAATAAAAACATCCAATAGACTCACAAAACTAAACCAATCAACCAAACATAGAAATCTACATCACATTAATGCATAATCTAAGGGTTCATCACACCCAAGTGAGGCATAGCAGTGGGCAATTGAGCTTGGTGAGTTCAACTTCAACTACAAGCCCTGCACAGTGATCAAGGCCCATGCTTTGGTTGATTTCATTATGGAATCAGTCACTCTCGAAGGCGACGACCATGACTATATTGAGAAAGATGAGGGCTGAGCCACACCCTCCAGTCTATAGCCTTTCTATGTAAACGGCTCGGCTATAGGGAATAGATCCATGGCCGCTTTGATACTGTGGTCCCCTTCAGCATGGAAAACCTCTATCGCACTCAAGTTCAATTACAAGATGACGAACGATGAGGCGGAATAAGAGGCGTTGGTTGTTGGGATACAGTTAGCTCATGGTCTCGTATCCCAGAACCTACACGCCTACACCAACACTTAGCTGGTTTTTGGCCACATGAGTAAGGAGTTTGAGGCCAGAGATGAAAACATTTCAAAATATAAGGCCATAGTGAAGAAGCTCACTTCAAGATTCCAACACTTCCAGGTCAATAAAGTTCCTCGGGCGGAGAATAAATAGGCAGACTTTCTATCAAAACTTGTGTCCTTGTCTCAAGCCTACCGATTAATCTCCACCACTTAATTGTTAAAAGTGTGCAAGACCGACCAGAGGAAGAAGTGCGGGAGATCCAGGAAGAGTCGAGCTAGATGGATTCCATTTGGAGTCATCTTCAAGATAATCTTTGTCGGTCGACCCCAAAGAATCTTGGAGAATAATTATCAGGTTGGCTCGCTATACTATTGTATGTGAACATATATATAAGAGTTCATACTGAATGCTCTATTTAAGGTGCCTGAGCCCATTAGAGGAAAATTATGTCCTTCGCAAGGTACACGAAGGGATTTGAGGAAACCACCTCACCGGAAGATCGTGGAGCTACAAGGTCCTCCGACCAAGGTACTACTTTGCAACCATGGCCAAGGATGCCATGGAACTAGTCCGGAGGTACGAGGCATGTTAGTATTGTACCATTCGAGGATCCGACGACGACTGACCACTCAGATTACTTATGTCATGAGTCTAAGGCCATTTGTGATGTGAGGGGTTGACATCTTAGGCCATTTCCCAATGGTGGTTAGATAGTTGAAATTCCTCATCGTCGGCGCTATCAATTATTTCACCAAGTGGGTAAAAGCCAAGCCACTAGAAAGAATTTCTGAGAAGGTATGCCAAGACTTTATTTAGAGATCAATCATCTATAGGTGTGGTATCCATATCAAGAGAAAGGGAGTTCTCATTTATTTCCCCATTGACTACCTTTTCTACTTGTGCTTTGAATTGATCATGGATGCTTAGGTATTAATGTTCTATACTATTTTGTATGGACTCCTTAATATGAGAATTAATTGATGTCATGATTATTATAAATTGTTATTATTGTGAATGTGTTTGTGAGCGTGTATCCTATCAACCCCTTAATTGAGAGAAAGTGCCATGTCTTACTTCTCTTCATGTAAGGATGGGAGATGAGCCGATGCGAGTTCACAATGTGCATTCTATGGCTTATGTGCTTGTACATTAACCACCAGACCGAGAGGAGGAGGCAATCTTAGCCTCTGTTCGCATGAGAATGTGAAAGGGGTGGATCTGGATATATTAGGTGATAGGGGTAGAAGTCTATGGTAGAGGTAGGAAGTAGGGTCTATTAACCCTTAGTGTCATTGATAAAGATATGGTGACATTAGGGGTATTCATGTGAAGACATGAATCATAACTAATGCCTGACATTAAGATCCTGAAACCTATTCTTAGTACACCAACATTCATAACAACAACAGTTTAGAGAGAAAGAGTCAAGATTGATCATTTGTATAGTGTTAAGGAGGATATGCAATCCCTAGTATTAGTGCTTGATTCTCCCTGAAACTACTCTTTTACCTTTAATTGCTTCATAGTTTAGGCTTAGCATAGGACAACTCTTTTATGATCTCATTGGATGAATCAAGGCTTGAAAGTAGTTGGTACTCAATTAGGGTACTCACTAGTCCCTGTAGAATCGACTCGGTACTCATTGGAATTATTACTATAGCGGCACACAAACTTGTGTAAGAGCCCGGTCTCAGCTCCCCGAATCAATTACCTCAAGCGTTACTACCAATGAACTTAATCCTTCTTTCTTTGATGAAATCTCATGCCCTCTTGTGTTGTTTGTAAGCTTTTTCTCATATCAAATTCCCTTAGTAGGCTAGCATAGTTGCTTGTATCAAAGTCCCTTGGTGGGCCGAGCATAGTTGCTCATATCAATGTCCCTTGACGGACCGAGCATAGCTGCTCACATCAATGTTCCGCCATGGGCCGAGTATAGTTTCTTGTATCAAAGACCTTTCTCGCGTTGATCATAGCTGCCCGTATCAAAGTCCCTTGGTGGGCCGAGCACAACTGCTTTCTTCAAAGTCCCTTCGTAGGTCGAGCATAGTCGCTTGAGTCATAACAACATAACCATAAATAACCTTCTCGGCAGGGTAACCTTTTTAGGGCTCGACCAAACAACCCTATCGGCATGGTGCCTTTAACATGGCTCGATCGAACTACACTTTTTAGAGCACACACTTTTTAAGGTAGGGCAACCCAAACCTTCTCGTAGATTTCCCTCCTTAGGACCTAAGAAGAAGAACTCCGGAGAGCCAAGTACCGAGGTTGCCAAGCATGACGAAACCCTAGGTCATAATCTCTCTTTGAGGAGTTTCTCAAAAATACACGAATATGGCATCGATCGACGTTCTGGCTCTATCGACAGAGCCAAACCATGGGCGGGTTGTATGAGACAGCCAGAAAGCTAAGACAACTATGAGCTATGATACAAGTAAGTAAGAAAAAGTTCATTTCTATTAATAACTTGCGAAATGGTTTACAGTTGTAATACCCCGAATTTTCTAAATAAATAAATCAGAATATTCTCAAAAATTATTGAGATTAATTAGCACGGAAAAATAAATAAATTATTTTAAAGCCCAATTAAAGTAAGATCAAGGATTAATGAATTTAAATCCAACCTCACAACTATTGGGCTCAGGGAAGGCCTTATTGGGCCATGCCACTTACACTTGGAATAGTTGGAGGTGGATGGTTAAGATAATCTCGATTAATTAATTGGGAGATTTACTAAGTATTAATTAATCAAGATTAATTAAGTGGAAGATACCAGACAAAAATCAGAGTCCCGATAAAGTAGATCTAATCAGGTTAAAAGCCGATAATATCGGATATGGTCTGGAGTGAGAGGACAAACCTCGTGATGTCACAGTGCACTCGTGACATTGGGGTCATCTGACCCGGAATTTCAAGATCTGGGTCGATGAATCATTAAAGAGATAAGATAGATTAAAGGCGATGGGACATAAAGTGGGAAGATAAATTAAATTAATTAAAGATAATTGGGGAAGATAACTTAAATTAATTAAAAGGTTAGTGATAAGTTAAAGAAATGAATTAAATATTATATTATATATTTATATATATATTAAGTTGGCAGACCTAAGTAAGGAATTGAAATCAAATTCAATTCTTGAGAGAGTGAATCATGCTTTCCTCTCTTCTTCTCTACCTTCTTCTTCTCTCGCCTATGCCCGACAACCTCCTTGCTTAGGGCTACCCGTGCTGTTGCTCCGGCCAACTCCGGTGCCGCCTGAACTCCCTCTTCCTACGACGAGACAGCAGCCCACGCCCCTCCCCGTCGTAGCATCGCCGCGGCCCACGAGTTCAGCCGCGTCCGGTCGCCACTCGGCGCCCCTCCTCCCGTGACTGCCCCCCGCGCCACTAGCCGACAAGCTCGCGCCAGCGTCATCCCCCATCCAGGCGCCTTTCCGTGGCCAGCCTCGCGCCGCCTCCTCCGCCGGCATGCGCGACAGCCACTCGCGACCTGGCCCCATCGCAAGCTCCGCTCATGCCCAGCGGATTGCGCCGCAACCTCAACCCCGCCGGCTTGCAGCCCCACTCGTCAGTGAGCCCTAATTTGGGTAAAACCCTACACTAATCCAGGGTTTCAATTTCATGAATTAACATAGGGTTGATCGGGTGAATTGGAAGAAATTAGGCCTGTAAAAGGAATTGGAGATTTTGGATTGATCAATGGGGATTCTAAGGCTTGGGTATGGTTTGATCATGAAGTAGAGAGTTGTATAAATGTTTGTATGGATCAATTGTTGCTAAATGTGAGAATGTTTGTATAATTTTGGGGTCCTATAAATAGGGGAGGTGTCGCCGAATTTTCGTGAAAATTCTAAGTGTTAATGTCCCATTAAATTCCTAGATATCATGCTTACATGTTTTCATGTTTTACATTAGTAAATTATTGCTAAATGCTCTTGGTAAGAGCCGGCATGTTAACAA
This sequence comes from Dioscorea zingiberensis, assembly GCA_026586065.1. Taxonomy (NCBI): domain Eukaryota; kingdom Viridiplantae; phylum Streptophyta; class Magnoliopsida; order Dioscoreales; family Dioscoreaceae; genus Dioscorea; species Dioscorea zingiberensis. The sequence continues at coordinate 31,065,968 of CM048820.1, read as the reverse complement.
GTAAAGCATGATTGATCATTACCGTATTCTAAAGCAATAGAACTTAAGTTATGAATGTCACGCCCCGAATCCAGCCCGAACACGTGGACAGATCGGCCGTACCCAAACAGGGACGAGTCTCCATCCACGCACAAGGTCTCAGAGATCCTATACAATAATAAATATCCAAAGATATATAAAACAATGGAATTAATATTAGAAAGGAGAAGGAAGTTTACACCACTCCATACAAATACAAAATACTAGGGTCTATACGACCCATACAAGGATCCATCCAAGTCACCACTAATAGTCCATACAACAAAGAAATACAAGTCTCACATACACACACAAATGAAAAGAGGTGTGCAGACCTCAAGGTAAAATAAGCAAGTCCGAGTCAGCCACTCGGAAAGTCCCCGTCTAAGTCTTAACCTACTCCTCATCGTCACCTGAGAAAAATCAATTAAGTGCGTGAGCCAAAGAAAAGGCTCAGTAGGATCGCTATAAAAGTAATAAAGGTGGTGAAAGCCACTAGCAAAGAATAGAATAAAAGAAGAATAAATATGCAAGTGTAACAACATCACAAGAAAATAACAAGTCTCGGGAATGTGGATCAATCCACGGATGTACTCAATCTCCTGGCATATACGATACTATGATACCTCCATTATCATATGATATCCTCCAAATATCATCTCCGGTCTACGCCGGATAGCGCTATAACAATCATGTATACATGGCCAGATAGTATTGCCCTCTAATTGAGCCTTCGTCCGATGGAGCACCAAGTGCTCGTGGCCAGAAATTATTCGCCCTCTGCCGGGGTCTCTGTCCGATGTATCATGCCTGTACGTAAGAGATTGCTAGTACGAATACCTAACAACAGGTATACATATATATCCAAGGCAGCAATATCTTGAATATATATATAATCAATGATCTCGTCGAGATCGGAAGCCAAACATATTTAAGGAGTAAACTCGACTCAAATATGTATAAGAAAATAAGGAAAGCAACAATCTCCTCGAGATATAAAGCCGATACATATGAGGAAACCCATCTCGAATATGTATTGGGAACCTCTCGAGGAAATAAGAGTACAAGAATCAGAAGCAAGTTAAGGGAAATAAGATACTCACAAACCCGGTGCAAGATCCTACCATGTGAGTCGGGATCTAGTAGATGGAATAAGAATCTCAGTATCTCCATACTAACACATGAACAAAAGTGTCCTTACCAGTCTACCACTTAATAGCTACCATGAACTTCAATGTTCGTGTGTTCTCTTAGAATACGGATACTATTTTCGTATTCTACTGGAATCATCTCTTTTAAATACTAAAGGGCATATGAAGCCCTAAACATCTCTAACGAGGAGATTAACTCAACAATTGATGATTCATTAAACTTAATCATGCTTGAAAGACATTAAGTTCACTACAAGTGTGCTTTCCTACTTAACATGCATTTCATGTCTTTAAGATCCTTAGACCGCCCCTAAGCATGCTTAGTTAGACAAGATTAATTAATCTAAAGCATGAAATCATCAAGCATGTTAAATCATGAAAGCTAATAGCACTTAAGAAAGTTAACATGAATATTAATAGGTATTTACACTTAGAGATTTTCATGGAAAATTAGGCGATACCTCCCCTGTTTATAGGGCCTCGAATCAATACAAACATACACACTAGAGTATCCATTACACATGGATATCACCCTTTATACATCGGCAAGCATTAAGTTCTTATAAGCATACAACTATCATCTTAATACATGTATAACATACATTTTAATCCCCTACTCAAAGCCCTCTTTATCAGACACAAATTATCATGTTTATTCAAGGTTAGGTTGCTCACTGTCACGATGAAGGAGGTGATCCATTGGGTCGATGATCCTCACCGGAAGGAGGAGAATAAGGCAGGCCGAAGAGGGCAGCTGCAGGTCGGCGGCGTCATGGCCGGATCTGGTCAGATCTGGGCCTGCGCGTGCGTGGAGAGGGGCAGATGCCCCTGCACTCAAGTTGGCGGCAGGGGGCAACGCCGGCATGCGGCCTGGGCTGCGCGGCGCAGCTCGCTGCCACGGGCGCTGCTGACCTGGCTGCGCTGCGCGTGTCGCGGCCTTTGCCGCTGCGAGAGTACGCGGCTCTGGCTGCGCGGGTTGCGTCGCATTACGGCTTGGCAACAAGGGGCCGGCGGGGCTGGGCTCCAGGTGGCCGGTGGCGAGCGTGGGTGCGTTCGATCAATGGGGATTTTCAGATCTGAACTTCAGATCGAGAGGGTAAAGGGAAAGAGAGAGAGAGAGAGCTTTTCTTTCTCCCTCTCTTATCTGAGGTTATATATATAAAGAATGAAGTTTTTATTTTAAATAAATCCTTTAATTAAAATATCTTCACCACTATAGCTTCACATGCCTACTATTCACCCACATGTTTAATGTTCAATCACAGGTAAATCTATTTTATTCAAACTGGGGTCTACTATGATAATTCTCTTGTCCTCATGCTCGACCCAGATCCACGAATCTCGGGCCAATTGTCCCAGTAGCACGGGTGCACTGTAATATCACGTGGTCTGTCTCTTGTTAGATTAGATCCGAGAATATCGGCTTTTAGTCAAATCCTTCGTTACTGGCATACAGTGGCATCACGGGGTTGTCTTAGTCCCCGACCAGATCCACCTTTCCCGGGATTTGAATATTTGTCTATTTTCTTTTCTCAATAATTAATTTGGATTAATTAACATATAATTAATATGGATTAATTAACATATAATTAATATGGATTAATTAACACATAATTAACCTGGATTAATTAACACTTAATTAATTTGGACTAATTAGGTCTTTTTGATTTTCCAAGAAATTTCACCGCTTATCATATTAAATTGACATTTTAAAATTCTTGGAAAATAAATCTTTATTTATTTTGGGGCGGGTTTTACAATGAAAATAAGAATATCGTATTTATCTAGTTATGATTATGATTCTTGAAAAGGAAAAGGTCTCACGGGAGCTGCAGACGGACCCAATCAATCCTAGAACTTAGCAAGAACTTCATGTGAGTGGGCATCCCTGTATATTTAAAAAACTCATTTATTTGTGCTTTAAATGAGTTTTTATCAGTTTGTGGATGCCGATGGATTTTATCGCTATTTTAGTATAGTGATTTCATGCTTGCTTAATTGTTGAAATTGAAATAACATGAGTAATGATTAAGTGAAACCTTAATTGGTGGAAATATTGATTTTATTGTATCGTAGGTTGCACCCTAGTTAGATATACATGAAGGATCCAACGGGGCTCAGGATAGAGCCCAAAAATAAGTAGACAATATCGGGTTAAGAAAGGATTTGTTTTCAATCGTCTGTTCTAAAACAAAACGTTTGCAAACTTCATCTTTTTATAAAACCCCCTTTCTAACTCTTGTGAGTGCCCGTATCGGATACGGGATGCACGCTTGACGTGCACATGTAGATGTATGCCTCTGGTCGTCAAGCCCCGGGTTTATGTACTGCATGCCTCTGTTCCCGGTCATCAGGATCATGTAGATGTATTTTTTTTCTTTTCTCTCCTCTTTCATCTCCATATAACCAACTCCCTTGCCCCTGTTGATCCTTGCCGCCACCGAGCCACTGCCCTCCCTGCCTCTTATCGTCGTCCATTCATTATCGTTGCTGCCCGGCTAACTCTCGTCCCTGCCAGCGAGGGACACCACCCCAGGCTTGTAGGTGTCATCACTGGCAGTGTCGGGCCGTTGATCCTTGCCGCCACTGAGTCGCTGCCACCGCTGCCGGCGAGGGACACCACCCCAGGCGTGGAGGTGTCATCGCTGGTGGTGCCGAGCCGCTGCCGCTGAAGAAGCCCCGATGATCGTCGTCGATGCCATGTCGCAGCCGTCACCAAGTCACCGGGTCTCCCTTGTGTATGTTGTCGATGGCTTGCAGTCACCGGAGAAGAAGCAAAAGCTATATAATTATATATATGGCTTCTCTGTTTCTTTTTAATGCTTAGTTGGAGCTTGCGTCCCTGGATCTTTCTATAAAGCGTCTCCCGGGCCGCATCGAAGGTCCCATCAAGAAGCTCACGATCTAATTAAAGTCCAACAACAAGAGGATGATCCTTCATGACTTGGATCTCATCGATTCCAATTATGAATCATACAATGAAGAAGGAATCTATTGCCCTGAAGTTTCATGTTGTAAACCTGGTAATTGTGTAGCTGTGTTGTTCTAAAATAAAAAAGGAGGGTGATGCTGCAAAACTTTAGGAAAGAAGCTTACAAATTGGTTGTTATGAATATAGATTGGCAAGGAATTTGAGAAGGAAATATAACCCCAATCAGTTGGATGAGTTCAAGGAGGATGTCAATGATAGCTTCAGACTTCTAGCATAGCTGCTCTTGTTGTGAAGCAGCTCAAAAAAAAAAAAAATGTTGCACTACTTATTCGGTTTGCAATTGCTGGAGAAACTTTGCAAGATACATCAAGTTCGAGAATGAGTTGAAATATTGCCTACCTGATGTGATGACTTGGATGAAGTTGAGAAGAAATAAAAAAAAAATTCAAAGTTCTGGAGGATGTGACCAAGCCATTTAATGAGAAAGATGGAGCGAAGCAATTAATCTTTTCTCAAGAAGAGAATGGAAAAGCAAGCAAAGAATAAGATGCAATGGAGAAATTGCAGGTAGTGTTTTTAGACCCGGACTGGACCGGACGGTGGGACCGGCAAAATTGGGAATCGGGCTGCAGTTCGGTCTGGGTTTATATAAAATGTTGACAAACAATGAACAGGTCAAACCCCCCAAGAACCGGTAAACCGGCCGGTTGGACCAGAACTTGATAGAACTGGGTTTTTTATTTTTTTAATTTCAATTGATTTTTACCAAAAGAAAAAAACCATGTATGTGCCCGCTAAAGCCCAACCCATTTTATAGCAAACCAAATCCTCTCATTTCTTCTCCCCAACCGATGTGGGACTAAACAAATCCATTGCCATCTCTTGCCAAGAAAGGTATGGGCTCCAATTTCCATGATTCCCAATATATAGATGGTTCTAAACACCCTCCTATTTCTCTCAAATTACATCCATTGCCATCTTTTGGAATCCCAATTTCAAATCATAAAATATATAATTAATACTTACAAGTAACAACTTTATATATATATATATATATATATATATTTCTTTCCTTGCCTTTTTTAACCTATTTGTTATATTTATCTACCTTAAAGATGTTATAATTTAATATAAACATCTTTGAGTTAACCCACTAAAATATTTTGTTGTCTCTCAAAATTGAGTTACACTTTGATCAATCTATCCTTGCATTGGTTAATTAAAAACTATTTAGAAATATTAAGATATAATAACAAATTAACAGTAACTTTAAAACAATACATCTATAATATATATATATATATATATATATATATATATATATATATATATATATATATATTATGACGTCATCTAGCCCGACCGAAATGGGTCATCCTTGCCGTAATCAATCGACCCATGACCAGTAAGACCGTTCACTTGGCCCGTTTAAAAACATTGATTGCAAGAACAATGAAGTTGCCAACGCCAGAAGCAAAGCAGTCAAATCTGATATGTTGACTTCACTGAAAATAAGCATTATTGATAATGCTTTGTACCTGTTTGATGTAATGCTTGAAAGAATTTTTAGAGCTTGAACTTGAGAACATTCTTGCATTAAGTTTACCTCTTTGGATAAATACATCATGTTCATAAATGATTAATTGAGAAATAAGCTGTTGTATCTCTAAAGATTTATTATATCTCTAAAGGAAGTTTGAAGGTTGCAAATAATTAGCAGTTCAGAATTGTGAAGTTTGCTGAATATGAAGAGAAAAGATGGAGAAAATGCCAAAGGATCTTACTATTTGGAGAATTAAATGTTGGTCATGAGAAGCAAATCTCTTTGATTAGCAAAATTTGGAAATAAACAGTAGATAATTCCTATGTGCACACCTGACTATATTAAAGGCAGTCATATTATCCCAAGAAATGAAGTTCCTCAATTGCTGAAATATGGTTGTGGTTGACCTTGAAAGTGAAGCAACAAGAAATAAAAATAATTATGTAGATATATAATGGACTGCCACAAATCCACTTTATCAAGCATGCATTAATGGGTTTGGAGTAACACATGCTGAAAATGATGATGATCAGCAGGTTATTGTGTCCAAAGTTCAGCCTAATATATATATATATATATATAGAAGCAAAACAAAACTTCTCCTTTATAAAGTTGGGTTAATTTTTTTTTACCCACCTGAACAATATTGCTTTTTCGATTCGGCACCTCACCATTTTTTTTTACTAAAAAACAGCCGCAACTTTTTCTAAATTTCAAAATGACACCTCCGTTATCATCCCGTGCAACACCGTGAGATTAAGTCTCTAAATTTTTCATTAATCTTATTTATTGCTATTATAACTCTATTATAATAATATTATTATGATATTATAATCCAACTCCAACTCTTCTCTCTTTCCTCGCGATCCTCACTACCTGATTGACACGACGGCATGCTCCGCTAGCTCCCCGCCACCCTCATCTCCGGCGGCAAGATGGTGGCGGCGACAACCACGGGGAAGACAACAACTTGCACAAGAGAGAGGTGCCATGCACTGGAGAACAAACCCAGCAGCGCAAGCGATGAGCATGGGATGAGTTTTGGACGATCAGCAATGAGCATGATGAATAATTACAAAACTTAAAAGAGAGCTGAGTAGTGGATAGGGTGGAGTTCTCTCTCTCTCTCTAAAAACACTTTCATTTGTTTTTTATGTTTCTCTCTCTAGAAAGCAGAACCAGAACCCCCACAGCTCATTTTTTTATAAGTGCTCTCCCATTCTCTCTCCGCCGCTCGAATACCGGCGAGACTATTTCCATTAGAGAGAGTTCTTGTTGACTAAACTCCTCCGATTACAGGGAGGCCAAGAGAGAGAGTAGAGAGAGAAACCAACTAGAAAAGTGGAGAAGTTGGTTGTTCCCTTTTCACTGCCATGAACTCACTGAACTGGTGGTCAAAGTGGGAATCTAAGACATGGCTTTGCTTCAGTTGTTGTTCATCTCTTCATTGTTGTTCTTCTCCTTCTGCTGCTCTGTTGGGGTTGAAGGAGGTTTAGGTTTATTTTTTCACCTCTCATGCATGCATGTTCTTCTTGCTTAATGGAAAACTTCATGAGTTTCTTTCTTTCTTTGTTGGTGTTTTAGGTTGCATGGGTACTGGGTATGAATGTGTGAGCCAACAGGAGAGGGCTTCAACTACTGAGAAGGAGATTAACTTACTTAACATACCTCTCTCTTGTTATAAATTTTACATGCATGCATATCCATGAAGGGGATTATCATGGCTGTGTGGACTTAGGGTTTGGTGTTTTTGGCTTCTGTGGAGGAGTTGAAGGGGGGAAGAGACCTGGTTGGGTGGGACTTGAGGTGGGTGCCATCTGGACCTGAAACAATGCACCATAATGGAAGTCCTAGGAAACCAGGTCTCCCTGATCAAAGGTAAGCAATGCAGGAGAAAGCTTAGTTCTGCATGCATGTTGAAGAACATGCTTGATGTTCATGCTTTGTAAATATGTCTTTCTTTTAATCCTATCGATGTGTTTTTGTTTTCATGTTATGCTTAAATTTGGTAAGAGTTTGGGTACATCCATGGATAACTATTGTTTTTAACAAGATAACTGCTTAAAACTAAAACATAAACATTAGTAAGCACCTAGAGAAGTTCTTGATCAGTGTTGTTTACCTACAACTACAACTTGATGCTATGCAAGCATTTACATGTGCATTCATTTGTCAAAAATTTGAGGAAAAAGGTGGTGAAGAAAAGGATAGCATCAAGCCTTGAATGGTTTACTAACACATCAGATAACTGAGAAGCATTAGATGAGTAAGAAGTGAAGTGCTTGTTAGCTTCATTCAGTAGTGCAGGAACTTTGTTAGTGATTGAAGCCATGTCTCAACGAAACGGGATTCAGACTGAGCTTTGAAAGGTCTGCCTCTGCTGAGCCCATTTCAAAAAAGGATGAACTTTTGCTTCCTCGATAATTTCCCTGAACCATCTTCAACTTCTCCACTTAATTCTTGAGAGAGTTGGGGTGGGTGTTGTCATTAGGATTTGAGGAGAGAGTGAGAGGAGGTGGGGTGGTTGTTAATGGATGGTTGCCACAACTTGGGGTGCTTGGCCATGGACGAGTTGGAGGCTTTATGATTCACTCTAGGTAGAGCTCAATGCAGAGCAATAAATCATGCACATCCTGAGCTACTTATCGTGCTTCGTCCGGATCCTCGTCAACCAGGTGGGTGGTGTTAGTTCTAAAACGGCCTAGTGGAGGTGATGGTGGTGAGGATCAGGTTGCAAAGAGGGTGGGAGGAGGAGGAAAGGGTGGATGATAAGGTGGTGAAGGGTTTTAAGAGAGAGAATGAGTTTGGCCAGAGTTTTGATGAGGTGGATAAAAAAAATAAATAAGGGACCCACCTCTTAAATCTCTGCTCTTTAGCGAAAAGGTATCATGTGACTATCACATGGCTTTGTTAATCTCACGATGTTACACGGGATGATAACGGAGGTGTTATTTTGCAATTTAGAAAAAGTTAGGGCTTTTTTTTAGTAAAAAAAAACGTTGAGGTGCCGAATCGAAAAAGCAACATTGTTCAAGTGGGTAAAAAAAACATTAACCCTATAAAGTTTGAAAGATTATGCAGTCATTTATAGCATGCAATCTGATTATCCAATGGCTATTACATATGCACTATGGAATTGATCCTATAAGCTTTGTGCAAAGAGATGATAGACATGCAAAGAAGTACCCAATTCGCAATGTTGTCATTCATAGCAATTGTCAGAAGAGTTCAATTCACAAAAAAAAAGAAAAAAAAAAGAAAAAAAAAACAAAGATGACAAAGATAATAAGCAAGTGGTTTGTGAAAGGGAAGCAAATAACATGAAGCATATACACAACATAATGAGGAGCATGAGCCACCTTTGTTGATTTTTTTTACAAATCATCAAGAAATTACATGGATAAGTTCGCATGATAGTGACATGGGTGGTTGATTGCAATTAAAATTAAAAACAAACCCCAAAGCATTATATGTAAAACCCGCCCCAAAATAAATAAAGATTTATTTTCAAAAAATTAAATATGGCAATCTAATATGGTGAGCGGTGAATTTTGAAAAAAATCACAAGGCATGAACAATCAAGATTAATTAAGTGTTAATTAATCAAGGTTAATTATGTGTCGATTAATCCAGATTAACTATATGTTAATTAATTTGGAATAATTATCGAGGAAATCAAATAAACGAACAATTCAATCTCGGGGAATGTGGATGCGGTGAGGGACTCCACACGATCCGTAATGCCACAAAGATACCGACGGCAGTATTTGATTGAAAGCCATATTCTGACCGGATGCATCGGCGAGAGACAGACCCCGTGACATTTTGTTGCACCCGTGCCACGGGGACCATTGACCCGAGATTCGCGGATCTGGGTCGGGCCTGAAGACGAGATAAGTTTCACAGCAGACCCCGACACGAAATAACTTGAGGACCCGTGATTTAATAGTAACCACATGAATGTACAATAATCATGTGAGGCTACAGTAAACATGTGACAATTTTCAGAATTTTAAAATATAAAGGTTTGGAGAGGTGGTGTAATAATTAGATTATTAATTTAATAAATAATATAATACTTTTTCATTTATATAAAGAATGAGAAAGAGAGAGAGAAGAAAAATTTCTCTCTCTCCCACTCGTTTTCAGATCTGAAATTCAGATCTCTCTCTCTCTCTCTCGTCCGTCACTCACGCGACCGAGTGCGCCGGCCGCCACCCCATCTTCCGGCCGGCCAGACCCGTAGGAGGGCGGCGCACATGCGCCAGCGCCAGCCCACGCCACAGACCGGCAACACGCCGGCGGCATGGCGGCCGACCACCACGCAGCCGGCAACGCCACACCAGCGTCTGCAGCGGCAGCGATGCCACCGGCCGTGCAGCACCGGCCGTCTTGTACTGCGCGTCGCCGGCAGCCCTCCTGCGCCGCTCCTGGCTGGATCTGTACCCCTGCGCTCCAGCCGCCTGCGCGCGCACATCAACGACCTCGCCGGTCAGATCTGTCCTCTTTTTGGCTCGCCGACATCGCAAGCCTGCAGCCCCGCGTGTTGCCATCTTCCTTCCTCGAGACAGTGAGCATTCATAACTTTGGGTAAATAGTGGGATTAAGAACTAATTGCTTGTGATTAAGAGATTGTGGATTCATAATGAAAAATTAAGAGATGAGCATGAGCCTAGCATAAGTAATCAAATGGATTAATTACATGTTATGTTATGAAGAAGGATTTTGGAAGAATTATTGTATGTCATGAATGGATTTATGAAACCCATATGTAATGGGTATGTTGATGAATGATTGTATAATTTCAGGCACTATAAACAGGGGAGGTGCCGCCGAAATTTCATGAAAATCCCTAAGTATAAATGTCCCATTAGTATTCATGATAACATGCTTAATTGTGGTTTATTTCCATGATTAATATGCTTAACGATTTCATGTGTTAGACTAGTTAATTATGGATAATTAAGCATACTTAAGGGCATTCTAAGAATCTTAAAGATATGCTTGTTAAGTAAGGAAGCATACTTCAAGTATGTTTTATGTTTTCCGAGCATGATTGAGTTTAAGGATCCATGTGTAATCGTGTTTCATATTTAAATAGGAGATTTCATAAGTGTAGAGGCATTGAAAGTTCTATCTATTTACTAGGTCCTGATTCGGACGCATGAGGCGCGACAAGGATCAAGGATTTACTTCTAGTCAGGTAGGCTCTCGCACGGGAGGTTTGTGAGTATTTCTTCCTCCTACCCTACTTTGATTTTGTACTCTTATTTCCTCGAGAGGTTCCCAATACATATTCGAGATGGGTTTCCTCATATGTATCGGTTTTATATCTCGAGGAGATTGTTGCTTTCATGTTTTTCGTACACGTATTTGAGTAAAGTTTATTCCTTGGATACGTATTGGCTTCCGATCTCGATGAGGTCATTGATCTTTATATATTCAAGATGTTACTGCCTTGGATATATATGTATACCTGTTGTTAGGTATTCGTACTAGAATCTCTTACTTTCAGGCATGATACATCGGACGGATGCCCCGGTAGAGGGCGTATAATATCTGGCCACGAGCACGTGATGCTCCATCGGACGGATGCCCCGGCAGAGGGCGTATAATATCTGGCCACCTGGCTCAGTCAGAGAGCGGCATTTTCTGACCATGTGCACATGTTTGCTATAGCATTATCCGGCTTAGGCCGAAGACGATACCGACGGTGTCGTTGATGTCGTAGACATCTTAGTATCATATATGCCAGAGATTTAGTACATCTGTGGATTTATCCACATTCCAGTTACTTGTTACTTGCTTGTGGTGTTGTTACACTTGCATATTGTTACTTGTTATGTTCTGTTCTTTGTTTATGGCTTCCGCCTTTTTTTTATTGTTTATGCGACCCTACTGGGCCTATTCTTTAGGCTCATGCACTTGACTTGTGTGTTCTCAAGTTCAGACGAGGAGGAGTAGGGTCGAGCTTAGGCAGGGATATACCGAGTGGTTGACTCGGCTATTTGTATTTGTCTCGAGGTCTGCGTACCTCTTTTTATCTTGTGTGAGACTTGTATTATGTATTCCTTGTTGTATGGATTTCTAGGGGTGACTGGACCAGATCCTGGTCATGGGTTGTGTAAACCCGGTATTATACTTGTACGGAGTTGTATAAACTCCTTTCTTCTTTTATCTTATGATTCCGATATTATCATTACCTCTGTATACTAATTGTATAAGAGTTTCTAAGGCCTTGCGCTTGAACGGGGACTAGTCCCTGTTTGGGTGCGGCCGGTTGTCTACATGCCTGGGCCGCGGTTCGGGGCGTGACATTATATATATATATATATATATATATATATCCCAAGGTGATTAACACTAAATACAAATCGTAAAGCAATGAAGTGTGTAAGGTGATAGTAGAACACTCACTTCCGAGTGCCTGATAAAATCCAAACCTCAAAATAGCATGCATCTCGATGCGGATGAACGAACACATATCCTGAGGCAGATGATGAAACACAAATCATCAAATGACGCGCATCTCGATGCGATGATGGACATGCAGCTTGAGGTGGATGATGAAATGCAAATTCTAAAGTGACACTCATCTTGATGCAATGATGGAACATGCATCTTAGGACGGATGATAAAATACAAATCATGAAGCTGCACAAATCTTGAAGCGGCGATGATGCGCATCTCGATGTAGCTGATAAATACGAATTCCAAAACTACGTACATGTCTCAGTACGGTGATGAAACACTCATCTCGAGATGGTTAATATAAAACATAAACCCTAAAGTGGTGCAAATCTCAAGGTGGAGGCAAAGTAGGCATCTCGAGGCAACCAAAGTAACACAAATTCCAAAGTGGCGAAGCGTACATCCCATGGCGGAAGGCGATGTCATAAATAAATAAATAAATAATATAATATAATATATATGTATATGATGATATTTAGATTATATATATATGTAAGAAATTATTATATTATGTAATAAATGAATTATTTTTATTCATTGCCTCTACTTGTACTTTTGCCCTTAATTGGAGGTTTCCAAGGCTCTGTCTCGGGTAATTAATAATAGAGTTTTGCCTCTATTAGGAATGGAAGTACCCGTAATAATTAAATAAAATAAATAAAATAATCATTTGTGATTCGATATGTCACCTGATGTCTCTTCACAGACATAATGCCAGGCGGGTATTTTTGATCCCACAGGTTGTCTCCTTGTTTTTGCCCCTAGTCGAGAAGAGCCTTAGGGCCTCGTGATAGTCAATGTTGGTAAGGTCAAACTCATTGTGAGAGCGAGCCAACTCCTGGAAAATGGCGAAGCCGTTTTTCACCCTAGTAGCGGTATCGCCCATGAAAAGGTCTAAGTTCTTGAAGTCTACCACAACCTTTTCCGCCACCTCGCTCCTCTTATCCAGAAGCAATTCTCTGAGTCCTCCATGGCCTTCTTGATGATGTCCTTCAACTCCACCAAGAATTCGATAGTCTTTATAATTAGCGATCGCCTGCTAAATTGCGTCCTTGACCCTCTCCTCTATCAGGGCCTCATGCTCCCTCTTCAAGACCTCAGCATATTTTTGTGATGAATTCAAGAGGTCTTGACATGTCTCCCACTCACCAAAAACCTTACTTCTCTCCTCCTCGTCAGCTCTGAGCCTAGTATAGAGATCGGCGAGCTGGGCCTTCTTTCTCCGCAACTCAGAGTTTTATCCATAGATTGGCGAGTTGGGTTATCTCTTTCTCCACAACTTAGAGCTTAGCCTGGAGATCAGCATTCGAGTGCTCCAGCTCTAAGACTTGACCCTTGAGCTTGGCCAGGTCGGCCTCATCCTTTTGTAAGAGCTCGACAGAGGGGTCGCTTAAAGTGGCCTCCTCCTGAAAGCTAGTTGCAGTGTGCGCCATTAGCAAGCTAGACTACATAAAGGAGCAATGAATCAACAAATCAGTTACCAAAAAAAAAGTTTCATGGAAAGAAAGTGTCTTCTTAAAAAACTTAAGGTTATTCCGGCCAATGTCAATCGAGATGCTAGCATACCCCTACTTAGGCTTCGCAGCCTTGCCTCGTTATCCTCTAAGGTGATGGCATTGAACGCTTAAGTTGCCACCACGTCATCGTCAAAAAGGGATTTCTCCCAACAGTCCTCCAAGAAGAAGGGTTGTCCCTTGGGAGTAGCCGGTCCCTTTAACCTCGGGACCACATGGCGTGACGCCTTAAGGATTTGGACCTCGGCTTGCGTCCCTTTGGGGACCGGGACCTTGACTTGCGTTGCTTCGAGGCCAAGAGCTCCATAAGTCACCATCTTCGGAGGTAACGAGGAAAACAAAGTAAGAGCTCCCATCTGCAGATTGAGGCCCAAGGAAGCCGTCCGAGGGTACCGAGGCCTATAGACTAGGTCAGTAGCAAGGTCCATCTCCTCCACCGATGGTGACTGTGGTGTGAAAGAGTCACCAAGGACTCCCGAGCTCTCTTTTTGGTTCAACTATGCTCCCTGGTCGAGTATTTCCACTTCTGGGATGAGATCGGAGGAACAATGACGAGCTCGCTTAAAATGGGCCAAATCAGATTATTGCGATCTATGTCGTGACTTGCAAACACAAAATGAATAGGTCAGCATACGATCCGATGTTCCATAAAAGAGTAGATACAAGGACACCCTACCCACCGCTAAGAAAAGGCCATGCCTTCTGAGATTTTCTGCCGTTACCAAGTTATCAAGGGGAACCGATGAAAGACCTCGGAGGACTTCTAACTGCGCTAGTTCGATTGTTGTTAACTTGGATTTATATGATGTATCCAAGTTAGAAACACCCCATGAGGTCGGGACTAACCATTTGGATTCACAGGACCTGAAGAAAAACCTCATTTTCCACTCATTGATGGAGATTGGTGATTTGCTTAGAAATGACTTGTGGTTTAGAGTAGAGAAATAGAACCAATCAGGAAAAGGATAGGTTTTCACGACAAACAGAAGGTTGAACCAACGAAGGGTTGGTTCGTAGTCCAAGTTTTGAAAGACGATAATGAACCCACAAAGGATCCTTCATGAGTTCGGGGTCAGCTAAGAAGGACAAACCCTTTGAAAATTGTCATGCCCCGAACCTTGCCCGAGCACGGGCACGCGACAGACGTCACGTACTTATGGGGTTGCCCTTATAAGTATGCAAGGCTTAGAATTAGAAATAACCTGCTATAGACATAAAGTCACAATAGATAGAAGGAAGTCAACATCCTGATATTATATACATCTATTGTTTAGATACAAAATCTTTCATAACTTTATTGAACAACTCATAAAGTATTATACATTGACCCACACTATACTTAGAGTCATCTATAGTTATATCCATTGATCCCTAGTTCTGTATCACTCCAAGTGAACCAGGTCAGCGATCCTAACCTATCCCTGTACACTATATGATGGGGGGAGTTGTGAGCTACAATTAGCCTAGCGAGAGACATACATCATAACAGAGTTATGTATAGAAAATAGTAGATGTAACTCATATATAAGAGAACAAAACAATATACATGTTGGTCTATATATGCGCATATCAATCACATCAGAAAGTATCATGCCAGTTAAAGATAATCAGCATAAGATGCTATCTGATCTCAATACTTTAATTTCAAAAACACTAGTAAATCATAACATCAGAACATAATTGGGATATCAAAGCAACTATATCAATCACACCTAGTCTGTATGCATCCAATCTCAATAGCATTAGCTGTCCTCAAATCACTCACATAACCAACCAACGGATGGTATACAGGAAACATGTGGTTCCACGACCCCAAGGCTCCTCACCCAAGCCCCGATAGGCATATCTCGACCAGTGCATACATGACGTAGGTATAGATTGATATAAGAAACATGTAGAGTTGGCTCTACTATGAGCAAATACGAATACATACTGAAAATACTGATTTTAGAATCCATCAATAAAAACATCGATAAAACATCAAGATTCAAATCAGAAATGTTGGAGTTTATCTGTGCTCAACTCACCTGGCAATCTCCCTAATGCTTATCCTAGTTGGACCCTCTTGACGGTTCTGAAATGGCTTTACCGTGTCCTAAACATCATAATTAATCATCCATTAACATCTCATAACATTTGGAAATCTCTAATTATATAAGTGTACTATTTATTTAGATTCTTGAAACATCGGCTTTTTAATTTATAACCGACGAATCTGGGCTCCTAAACACCCACCCGCATGATTTCCCTTAGTTTTAACAAGCCCCCGAATTATCAAGATGATCAGAATTGAATTCGGAGCCTTTTTATCTTCTCTCCCAAATCCTCTCAAGAACTTTCACCATAGCTAGCACCTTGCGTGGAAGATCACCCTGTCGCCTTTGAGGTTGCTTCTGTGGATCTTCGCGTGGATCACCGTTAGAGGCACTCTATCTGCGGATTGTTGTGGTTGACGCAACGTCTTCTCCAACTTAGAGAAACGAATTCGGTACAGATATCAAAAGATACATGCCCTTCAACTTTGTTGGCTTGTGTTTTGATAAACATAAGGAGATCCGTTTGGGCTAGGATTTAGAAAATTTTAATTTTTCTGTTGTGTCATGTATATGATACATGTTTTTTATTTTCTCCAAAACCCTACACGGAGTAGCTCTATTATAAACAAATACAAGTACATACTGAAAATACGTTCCAGAATCCATCGATAAATCATCGATAAAACATCAAGCATTAGAATCAGAAATACTGGAGTTCATCTGTTGTCAACTCACCTTGGTGGTGCAACTATATGTGTACTATCACTATCTCTTCTTAAGCTCTATTGCTGAATCCTCGATGCCTCTCCAACGTCCTAAACATATTAATTTATTATTCTTCAATATTACATAATATTCAAAAATTAATGACTGAACTATATGCTCTAGATTTCATGTCTTTCAAGTCCATGGAGTTAAAAGCTCAGGTGATTTTGGTTACAAAGAACGGACCAAGCTTCAACAGGTGTTCCCATGCCTATCTAGTTCTTCTACTCCATTGTATTACTCGAAGAGTAAATCCTCAGACTCAAAGCCAATACTTCGATAAGAATTAAGATGAAAATCAATCCAAATACATAAACTCATAATAAAGCATCAAATGTATCAAATCCCATACCTTTTACCTCAACTCTACGAGGTATCCTACTGACTCAATAGCAACCATCTCCAGTGTCCAAGCACCATCAAATTCCTTTCCTAAAGCAGGAAAGAAACCAGAGAGAGAGAGAGAGAGTAAGAGGAGTGAAAACGAAATTATCTCAACTGGAGAGGGACAAGAGCTTCCAAGAAGCTCATTAATTTCACACGCCCGGGAGAAGCTTCAAGAGAGAATATGAGAACACTCAATGATATGATATATTTTTATATATGTAGTTTTAAAATTAATCAATTTTACTTTCAATTCCCTCTTGATGTGTTGGCTGTTGGAAATTATGGATAAATTTCCTTTATTTTGTTTTAAATTTTGAATAATGTTTTATGGATTTGATTTTATCTTTTTGACTAATAATCATATTAAAACTTAGAACTAATCTTATCCAAACTTAGTAGTTGTTTGTACCAAAAAAAATGAATAATATATATATGAGGCTTGAAAATACAAAATGATTCAAGGGCCAATATGAAATATTTCATATAAATTATGATGAAATATATATTTTGAAAAATCCTGAAATTACGATATTTTAATTAAAATATATATATCTGGTTATATCTCAAGGCAAGCCAAGGAAACGAATCCTAAGATAGCCCGAGAATACATATCTCAAGGCGATCTCAAATTCCAACATAGCCCAAGAACACATATCCGAGGCAATCTCAAATCCCAAAGTAGCCCGAGAACACAGATCTCGAGGTAATCTCAGATAGCCCGAGAACATATCTCGTGGCGATCTAAGAAAATACAAATCCCGAAATGGCCAAGAACACATCCCGAGGCAAATCCAAAACTATCCAAGGGAACAAATCCCAAGGCAAATCCAATATATATATAAAAGGATAATTCCTGGTAAAGATGCAAATCCCGATGAATTAAATTAAATCAAATTAAATTTCATCTTATCCCTCAAAACCTGGTTTATCTTATTTGTTATGATATTTTAAATTTTAAAATAAAAAAATAGATATTATCCCGCTCATAACCTGCCCTGTCGCATTGAGGATAAGTTAAAATCGGGACGTTCATTTAAAATTAACAAAAATAAATAAATAAATAAATAAATAAATAAATAAAATCTGATATGATCCTTCGGTCTATAAAAAGGAGACAGGATGAATGTAGAGGGGGGAGAAGATGGTTCTTCTCCGGATCAAGCAGCCGGCCTCCCTTGTGGAGGCCATCGCCATCGTCGCCGCCGGCCTTTATCAAATCACCAGCCTCCCTTGTGGAGGCCGTCACCGCGCGTCATCAGATCAAGCTCTGGCCTCCCTTTTGGAGGCCATTGCCGCCGCCAGCCACCAGGCCGGCCTCCCTTGTGGAGGCCGCCGTCGTCGCCGCCAATCACCAAGCTCCGGCCTCCCTTGTGGAGACCATCGCAGCCACGCACGCCTAAGCCACGTCCTCTTTTTCCGTCGCCCACGGTCCAAGCCGCTGCGGTGATCAAGCCTCGAGGTCAAGACTCTCTACGCCATAGCCATCGCCCCTCCTCTCACCCCTCACGGGCCGCTCTAAATCTCCCCATATGAGCACCCAAAGTGCCTCCAAGGACCACATCAAGGCTCCATCAAGAAGCTCATGGCCCAACCGAATCCAAAGAATGAAGAAGACTTTGATTTGCGTACCTAGCGAGGTCGTCATGTGGTTCTAGAACAAAGAAATACGGTGAAAGCCCAAGCAGCTGGAGAGAAAATACAGTCCCATGAAATCTAATAAGCTTCATTTCAGTTTTGAAGTCCTCAAGAAAGAGAAGTGCTAGTTGAACAATGGCAAAAGCTAGCAAGTAAAGGGCAAAGATTGACCTACAGCATTTGAACCATGAAGATCCTTGCAGATTTAGAACTAGAAGAAGATGAAGAAGCTATTGCAATTCCAAGGAAAGGAAGACTATTGCAATTGTTTAAGTTCTATGAATAAATAATGCTTGTAAACTGCAGAAGCGAATTGATGTTCTTTGCTATGAAAATTGATGAAATTTATAGTGCATATCACCTGTTTGATAAAAATGTATTCTCTTGGAATTCAATGATTTCTGGCTGTTGTATTGCTGTGAAATTGGAGAAATAAAGATTGAAGAAGCCGCAATGGGATTCGATAAATCTGTGTATTTGTGAAGAATTCTTTTCCAAAAAGTTATGTAAAATGCCTAGTTGCAAAATGCCCTTTTAGTGTTCGATGTAATGTCTCAAAGGAGTATTTTCCACAAAATAAGGCAAATATTCAACAAAAGTCTTGAAAAGGGCAATTTTTGCTGTAGCTAAAAGTTGGGACCTGTAGGAATGGTGTTTCTTTCAATATTGGGTTGATGATAACTACGGTATGCCCACCAGAAACAAATGAAATCAAGCTACTATGGAGCAGTTTATCAAAATCATAGTCATGAATACATTGGACCACCCATGGGATGTTCAATATTATTTTGGATGCAAAGATGTTAGAATTCGATATCCATTAAAATCGATGACAACTAGGAGTGTAGTTTCATGGAATGTAATTATTGGAGCTGTGCAGTCATGCATGGACATGCATCAATACTAAGGCCATCGAGGACATGTTGTAAGGTGTTGTTGCAGCCATGAAAACAATGAAGATTGTTGCTGCTATAGAAGATTAAGGAGATGATGTTTAATATGAAGCAAAATGATGGAAAGAATGCTAAAGAATCCACATGCAACTGTTGCTGCTGTCATGGATAAGAAAGGCTGCTGCAAAAATAAAAAAAAGGAGGAAGAAGGAGATATGGGAGAAATAATGCATGTTCTTTGTTATTCTAAAATGGTGTTGAATGCCATGAGAGTGCTACAGCTTTTGTGTTCTAAATCTTTTAAAAGAAGGCATTAATGTGCAGCACATGATTTGGGAGAAGTTTCATTGCTCTAAACAGTGCGAAGGAAATTTTGGAATTTTTTTTTTTTTTGAGATCACAATTTCCTATTTCTTTGAGAAATTTAAATGCCAAGATGATGGTTATTGTTTGAAACTCTAGCCCTCTTTGTTTGGTGATTAATATAAAGTGATAATGAGTTGGCCATCCATTACTTTGAGTTGATGTGGCGGCTTATGGAAATATTCTTATGGATTATGTAAAAGCTAAGTGAGCTAGCTTTTAATGATGTATATGGGTTGCAAGAAATAGAGATAGATTTTTAATTAAATATGGAATGGAGGCAAATAGACAAATGTGCAGTTTGATTTTCAAATTGATGATGTTTGAAGGGCAGGGCAATTGGCGCATAAAACTTCAATAATCATGCATGCTTCTCATGGAGAGACTTTACTCCTCATGGGGGACATAATGTGCTGAATGAAGTCCAATTAAAATTCACAAATAGAAGTGAATTCTAAGTTTAAAATAAAAAAATGACAGCTTCCATATTCTCACTGCTGAAGCTTCTTATGGAGACAATGAAAGGAAATTTCAGCCCGTTCATGAAGAAAAGAAGGTTGAAAGGCGAAGAAGGCGTCAAGTTGCTACTATCTTTAACAGCTGCACATACACGCTGGGCAAAACAAAAAATAAAGATAAGAAAACCTAATGAAGCATTCCAAGCTTTCAAGCGAGATAAAGAGTTTGAGAGGCAGGCTGCAATCTCGAAGGTCACTAGTCATGAATAGAGAATAAATGAGAGAAAGGGGATGGTGCTGCTGAAGTTGCTGTGATAATGGACACTCAGCTCCCTATTCTTGACATCCAGGTTAAAACTGAAGTTGTGGATGAAAAAAATCTCATGCCTTTCCTCGATTGGGAGGTCAATGAGCAGTTTCAGAAGGTGAAGGCAGAGATTGGAATCCTTAGGGTTTGCTTTTAGAGGCCTTTCATTCAGCTGCTAGCTGTTCCGGTGCACTAGCAAATCTTCGAATTACTCTAAAATCTGCAATTAACAGATTAAATAGTAACATTTTGGAGGAATTTATTGCTGAGAACCACATTTCAATTGCTATTGATGAGAAAGACATTCAACCTGTTTTCTTGCACTCAAAACAATTTAGCAAAGAAATATATGGACGATGCTATCAATTACTTGGAAAATAACTTGATTTTACATCAGAAATCTATGACAAAAGGCCAGAAAAGATGCTGCTATAAAGCATGAAATACAAGAAGGTGTGAAATAAAAGAAGATTAAGAAGATAACGAAGGTTGATGGCAATTTCTGCAATTCTGCCAACTTGACCACTCTTCGTTCAAACATCGATAACTTTCGTCAGAAAATTCCGATCGAGGTGAAATTTGTGGCATTGGAGACTAGACTTCCAGAGCTTTCCTAGCATGTATGGTACATTTACTATCAGCGGCCCAATTTGTAGCAGATTTCAGTGGAAAGAGGGACAGATTCTTACAGTTCTGTCAACTCGACAACCTCTCATTCAAAAGCTGATAACTTTTGATAGGAAACTCCGATTGAGGCGAAATTTGCGGCATCAGAAACTAGACATCCAGGGCTTCCTAATCATCTATGGTATGGACTGTACTGATGGCCCAGCTGGTACAGATTTCAGTCATAAGGTGGGACAGACTACTGTAAACTTATGGGCTATTAGCAATCATGACGTATATCTCAGGGTGGCGGTAAAATGCTCATTTCGAGATATAAATCTCAAGGCGGCATGAGCCTCAAGGTGACCAAGAAATAAACATCTTGAGGCAATCAATGAAACTCAAATCCCAAATGGCGGAAGTGTGCGTATAAGGTGGCCGATAGAACTCAAATCCCAAATGGCGGAAGTGTGCGTATAAGGCATACAAGGCGGCGGCGTTAAAATAAAAATAAATAAATAAATAAATAAATAAATAATATGTATAAGCATCTTATGATGATATCGATATGTAATGAAAGTTATAATAAATAAAATCATTTTCATATTATGTTATTCATTGCCTTTACTTGTACTTTGCCCTTAATCGGAGGTTCCTAAGACTTTGTCTGGGGTAATTAATAATAAAGGCTTACCTCTATTAGGAATAAAAGAACCCACAAACAAACAAATATGATATTTGTGCTTCGATATATCGCCCGGTGTCTTCTTCACAGACACGATGCCAGGCGTGTGTTTTCGATCCCACAGTAGTAATCCTATTTGAGTTTGAATAAGATTATGATAGATATCCTTCTTCATGAGAGATGAAGAGGCTATAAATATAGAGTGATCCATCTCTCTCAAAATATACAAAATAAAAATACAAAAAGAAGTTTTTCTCTTTTTCCTTTTCTCGATTTTCCTCGGGCTTTCTTTGAGCGGTACTAAAGACAGCGGGCAGATTCGACACCCCGGCCAGCGCGCACCGAGGTCTGAGAAGTAGAAGGGTTGAATCTTGGGAGAAGAGCGCTAGTAAAGCCCTGTGCGTGAGGGGGCGTAATTCTTCTCTAAAAACAGCATCTTTAGACGTGCCTCTCATCTCGGTTCTCAGAGATAAGTATTTTAATCTTCGCTATATCTTTTCTGGGCCTTTTCCTAATAAATGTTGCAACAATTTTTAGACAAGAATTAGAAAAGATATAGTAGTATAATTGTCCATCACATCAGGAATACTGAGGATCTCTATTCTGCTAAACCTGAAAAATTCTCTGGGCAATGTTTTAAACGCCGGCAACGCCAGATGCGTTACTGGCTAACCTTGCTTGATTTATTTCATGTAATATCAACCACACATCCTTCTATATATAGATGATAAGGGTGCCTATCAAAATTTTAAACATAGAGATTTTATTTGCACAGGTAGGATTCTTTCTAGTTTGTCAAATAAACTGTATGATATATACTGTTTCATTGATTCTTCCAAAGATTTATAGGAAGCATTAGAGAAAAAGTTTGGAAAAGAAGACACGGGAATAGAAAAATACACCCTTGGAAAATATCTTAGGTTTTCAATTTAGGACTCTAACTTAATTATAGATCAAATACATGAACTTCAATCTCTTGTGTACGAATTAAATAAAAAAGACATGAAGATTTCTGAAAAATTCCAAGTAGGAACTATTATAGAGAAACTTCCTTCATCTTGGAGTCAATTTGCACTTAGTCTTAAACATAAGAGAGAAGATATTTTATTAGATGAATTAATTTGGTCAATTAGAGTAGAAGAACAACATAGAGATCAAGACAAAATAGAATCTAAATCAGAATTAGTGGACTTGCAACCTAAGGCAAATTTAATTGAAGTGTTTAAAAGAAATTTCAAAAACTATCATAACAAACGGTACATGAAACCCAAACCTAAAATTACCAAAGAAGAAATAAATTCAGGATCATGTTATGTTTGTGGAAAACGTGGGCATAAAGCAAAAGATTGCTATCATAGAAAAGATAAAGTCCAAAATTCCAAATCCAATTCTAATCAAAGTAAGAAGCTAGAAAGACATAGCGGACCAAAACCTCAAGTCAACATTGTGATAAGAGCAACCTCTGCAAGGTCAGATGAGAGGTTAGTAATTTCTCTTTCTAAATTTCCTTCGGCACCTCTATCAACCGATTGGTGGATAGATACTGGAGCTAATATCCATGTTTGTTCTAACCGAGCTGTCTTTTCCTCATATCAGGCAGTTTTCGGAAGGAGCGTAACAATGGAAAACTCCACTGCTGCAGAGATAATTGGTGAAGGACAAGTTAACCTGAAGCTAACCTCAGGAAAAACTTTGTCTCTAAAAAATGCGAAGCAAGTGCCGGAAGCAAGGAAAAATCTAATTAGTGGGTCACGCCTTGTCCAACAAGGATACAAATTAGGCTTTGAGTCAAATAGGGTAGTCATTATAGAAAGAGATGTTTTTGTAGAAAAGGTTATGTCAGTAAAGGGCTTTTTAAATTAAATGTGATTAAACCATGTGATACATATTTTGATTCTATGGAAAATTCTACTTCTATTGCTATATCTGTCGAATGTTCTGAATTATGGCATCATAGATTAGGACATGTTAATCTAGAAAGTATTAGAAAGTTAATGAATTCAAACATAACTCCAAAATCACATATCGATATGAAATCTAGATGCATGACTTGTGTACAAGCTAAACAACCTCGTAAACCATTCAAATCTGTTGAAAATAAAGAGACCACATTGCTTGAACTAATTCATAGTGATTTATGTGAAATGAATGGTACCTTAACTAGTGGTGGAAATAGATATTTCATTACATTCATTGATGATTACACTAGATTCTGTTATACATATCTGATGAAAACAAAGGATGAAGCACTTAATAAATTCATAGCTTACAAACTTTAGGTAGAAAATCAATTGGATAAGAAGATAAAAATCTTAAGAACAGATAGAGGAGGAGAATATACTTTTAATGAGTTTAAAGAATTTTGTGAAAATAATGGAATTATTCATGAAGTAACACCTCCTTATTCAAGCCAATCTAATGGAGTAGCTGAAAGAAAAAATAGAACATTAACTAATATGATAAACACATTATTAGAAAGTTAAGGATTACCACAAAAAATGTGGGGTGAAGCTTTGTTAACATCATGTTATATTTTAAATAGAGTGCTATAGAAAAGGTTACCAAAAACCCCTTATGAACTTTGGAAAAATAGGACACCCAATTTAAAACATCTCAAAGTGTGGGGATGCCTTGCTAAGGTGAACATTCCAATAAATAAAAAGAGAAAACTTGGACCTAAAACAGTTGATTGTGTATTTATTGGTTATGCCCTACATAGCTCGGCTTATAGATTTCTTGTTATGAAATCGGAAGTGAGTGATGTTTTAGAAAACAATATCATGGAATCTAGAGATGCTATATTCTTTGAAAACATATTTCCTTTGAAAAACAAAACATCTAGTGAAGAAATTACTGATTCCAACTCTTCTATGGCACCTATTGAATCCAACTTGGAACATAATCTAAGAAGCACTAGACCTAGAAAAGAGAAAACCTAGGAGATGACTTTGTGTCCCTCTTACTAGAGAGATGATACGCCCAATTCTTATAAAGATGCAATGCAATATTCTGATGCACAATTCTGGAAAGAAGCTATTGAAAATGAAATGCAATCAATAACATCCAATAACACATGGGTTCTGACTGATTTACCCAATGATTGTAAAACCCTTGGTTGTAAGTGGGTTTTTAAGAAGAAGAGGCCAGATGGTACAATAGAAAGACACAAAGCTAGATTAGTAGCAAAAGGATATAATCAAAGAGAAGGCATTGACTATTTTGACTTATATTCTCCTATGACAAATATAACTACTATCCGTGTGCCAATAGCACTTGCATCCATACATAAACTTGTGGTTCACCAAATGGATGTGAAAACCGTATTTCTTAATGGTGAGCTAGAAGAAGAAATATGTATGGATCAGCCAGAGGGATATAATGTACCAGTTCAGGCGCAAAAAAGTTTGTAGATTAGTCAAATCCTTATATGGCCTAAAACAAGCTCCTAAACAATGGCATAAAAATTTGATCAAATCATTTTATCAAATGGATTTGTGTTGAATGAGTCAGATAAATGTTTATATAGCAAATCTTATAACAATCAAAGTGTTGTCTTGTGCATATATGTGGATGATATTCTAATTTTTGGTACAAATATTGATGTGGTTAATAATACAAAAACTCTTTTATCTAGCAAATTTGATATGAAAGATTTGGGTACTGTTGATGTTATTTTAGGGATTAAACTTATCAAACTACTAATGGGTTTTTAATATCTCAATCACATTATATAGAGAAAATCCTTAGAAACTTCAATTTATTTGAATTCAAACCTGTGACAACGCCATTTGATCCTAATTTAAAACTTAGTAAAACTTTGGAGAATGTGTTGCACAATTAAACTATTCTCAATTATTAGGTTGTCTGAAAATTTTGTATCAAATAACACAATACCTGATATATCTTATGTTGTGTCTAGATTGAGTAGATACTCTTCTAATCCAAATAATGAACATTGGGAAGCTTTGAAAAGAGTTTGTAGATACTTAAAGGGAGCAATTGACCATTGTCTTCACTTTCATAAGTTTCCTTCAGTGCTTGAAGGATATATAGATGCTAATTAGATTACTGATTCAGATGAAACTAAATCAACAAGTGGTTATGTGTTTTTGTTAGTAGGAGCTACAGTTACTTGGAAATCAACTAAGCAGACTCTAATTGCTCGATCCACTATGAAGGCTGAGTTAATTGCCTTGGACAGTGCATGCAGTCAAGCTCAATGGCTAAAGGAGCTACTTGAAGGAATCCCTTTTGTGGATCATCCTGTCCCAGCAGTGTCAGTATTATGTGATAACAAAGCCACAATTGATGTGTGCAAACAAAAACACTACAATGGCAAGAAGAGACATATCAAGATCAGACAAAAGTCTGTGTATAGCATGATTGGTGAAGGAGTGGTATCACTAAATTTTGTGAAAAGTGAAAATAATCTTGCAGATCCTTTCACCAAAGAGCTAGCACGGAGGCTAGTCCAAGATACATCAAGGGAGATGGGGCTGAAACTAAAAGATGTACTGTCGTCGATTGGAACCCAACTCTCTTGATTGGAACAACCTTTCTTAAAAGTTCAATGGGTAGAAACAGGTCGATTGAATAATTGTGAAAGAACTAATAAAACTATGAGCCCCTCTCTATGGTGTGAGTGGTTATTACTACACGGTTAGGATGAGTGTTACTCTTAATTAGACCGAGGCATAAGTGCAGGGTTAGTTCCGTTGTAGTAACCCTTGGAGGTCTAACCTATGTGAGTGGGACTGTGGGGTCACAGTCTATAGGAGTTGGCTTAACCCTACGAGCACTCATGAAATAAGATAATCGTGCATGACCGGAAAGCACGAACCCGTTTAGAATTCTGCTCAAGTCTGTACTATGTGTGCTTTTAGTGATTGTCTGTGCATTAAGAGTCCAAGTTCAAGACATAGTTCACTTCGGACTTGTATGGTCAAAAACTGATTGTCACTAGGAAGAGGTTCAAACCCGCAAGGTACCTACTTCTGATGCATGGTATAATACCACTCAAACGTTTTCGTTTTCCGTTTTTGATTATTTCAAAAATTCAAAACAAATGTGGGGATTGTTGGAAATTATGGATAAATTTCCTTTATTTTTTTAAAAAATTTTGAATAATATTTTATGGATTTGATTTTATCTTTTTGACTAATAATCATATTAAAACTTAGAACTAATCTTATCCAAACTTAGTAGTAATCCCATTTGAGTTTGAATAAGATTATGATATATATCCTTCTTCATGAGAGATGAAAAGGCTATAAATATAGAGGGATCCATCTCTCTTAAAATATACAAAATAAAAACACAAAAAGAAGCTTTTCTCTTTTTCCTCTTCTCGATTTTCCTCGGGCTTTCTTTGAGCGGTACTAAAGATAGTGAGCAGATTCAACAACCCGGCCAGCGCTCACCGAGGGAAGGGGTCTGAGAAAGAGAAGGGTTGAATCTTGGGAGAAGAGTGCCAGTAAAGCCCTGTGCGTGAGGGGGCCTAATTCTTCTCTAAAGACAGCATCTTTAGACGTGCCTCTCATCTCGATTCTCAGAGATAAGTATTTTAATCTTCGTTATATCTTTTCTGGGCCTTGTCCTAATAAATATTCCAACATTGGCAACTTGGCATGTTGAGATGATGAGAAGCATAAGCTTCTGCCACGTTAGTTGTTAGCCAGCCATGCACTTTAATAACTTATCATCTTTTTATTGGTCAAATATCTTAAATGGTCGCTCTATTTTATAAAAAATGTCCTTTTAGTCCCTCAATTCTGAAATGTCCAAATGCGGTCCCTTTACGTCACTTTTGGGGAAAAAGAAGTCCCTCCTCCTAATGTCAGTCATATTTCCCAGTAGAGAATCTGATGTGGCATTTTTTATTAATAAAATAATATTAAAATATTTCAAAAGATTAAACCAATTTCACTTAGTTGAGGTGACATTTTTTAATTAAAAAATTATTAAATATATTAAAATATTTCATGGCGGAGCTTCGTCCTCACCTCCCTCTCCAAGCAAGAGAGAGAGAGAGAGAGAGAGAGAGAGAGAGAGAGAGAGAGAGAGAGTGAAGAACGAGAGAGAACTTGGAAGGTGGAGCCATGGATGTGCTCCTTTACCTGCAGAGTTTGCCGGTTGGAGCACTTGAATCTCTTGCCGTTGTCCTCGTTGTTGTTCCGGCTGTCGGCAAGCTTCTCATTGATAGTAAACAACCTTCTAACTCTCCACCAGGTTCTCTCTCTCTCTTTTTGTTTCTTCTTCTTCTCAATAGAAAGTTAATGGGAAGTAAACATTGGATTAAAAAAATGTTGAGAAGTTATTATTTTGTTTCAAAGGGCTTGCATAGGTTGCTTGAAACAAATGAACATTCTTGTGAATGGATTCTTGCAGTTGTGGGCATTGTGGGTATGCACTGAACCTTTGCTTTTCACACAGAAACACCACCAACATTGATTCGAAGTATTGAAAGACAATCAGTAGAGGAGTTTTATCCTTATACTCCATAGATGACAGTAGGTTCTCATACAGAAACACCACCAACATTGGTTCATGTAGTAGGTTCTCAACGGCGACGAGGACGACGAGGCGAGGACGCTGAAAAGGATGTAGTTCATGCAGTAGAAATGGCCGAAAATAAAGAGCATGAGGCCGGACTCGAGGTTGCAGAGCTTGGGGAGAGAGATGGCGGTGGCCCAAGGGGAGTAGAACCCGGTGAGGCCGTCAACGTAGAAGGTTTTGGCGGTGAGGTTCTTGGCGACAAATGGGGATATGAGGTCGTCGCCTGCGATGACGGCGCTGAAGGAGGAGTTGCCGACGGTGAGCCCGACGTAAGGGAAGAGACGTGGGCGAGGAGTGGATGGGAGATGGGAGACGAGTTGGAATTGACTTCAACGACGTCGGCGGTCCCAGATGACGCCAAGTAGAGGAGGATGCGGGAAAGCCGGAGGATGGCCACGATTATGTAGTCGTTCGGCAGGATGGGATCCCCGTCGGTGAGCAGGAGGATGGAGGAGACAGAGAGGGCAGTGAACGACGAAGCTTCCAGTACGTAGCGCCATGAAATATTTTAATATATTTTAATATATATATTAATGATTGTTTAATTAAAAAATGCCACCTCAGTTAAGTGAAATGGGTTTAATTTTTTTAAAATATTTTAATATTATTTTATTAATAAAAAATGTCACATCAGATTCTCCAACAAGTGATATTTTTTTTTAATTTTTATTTTTTTTTGATAAAGTGGATAAACCACATTCTCTTATTGAATGCTAAAAGTGAGTGATTACACGAACAAGTTTGGTGTTACATAGGATCCTTTACTAGGCTAAGCAGGAGAAAACATGGGCTAGTCCCCCGTGTGATGTGCTTCTGCTAGTGTCGGTTCATTCTGATTGTCCTCCGCAAAATCTGCTTCGGGGGGCCTTGTCTCACGCTCGTTTCTAGTAAGGGTGAGGCTTCGTTCGACGATGTCCTTCAGGGTTCGCAATGATTGCGTGGTTGCATGGCTTCCTTCAAACCATGTGAGGATGAGGAAGTTCACGCGACGATGAGTCTCGCATAAACACGTTGTTTATTTGTGAAGCATCGTCGGTTTCTTTCCATCCAAAGGTTCCAAGTGATTGCCATCGTGAGCAGTGACCATCCCTTTCGGAGATCGCTCCTCAGGTTCTTACCAATCGATTGTCCCCCCCATAGATCTTGTATCCTGTTAGGGGGTGCATCGATGTTCAGAAGTTGGGCATAGTGCATCCAAATTTCATGTGCATATCTGCAAAGGGTGAACAGATGATCGGTAGTTTCTTCTTGGTCGCTGCAGAGGTGTCTGGTTCTTGTCCCTTGCCAGTTTCTCTTTGCAAGGTTCTGGAGTGTGGGAAGTTTGTCTTCCAAAGCCAGCCATGCAAAGAGCTTTACTTTTAGGGGGGATGCCTGTTTCCAGAAGGAGCTCGCAAGGTGGCTTTTCATGCCGCCGTCAATTCTAAAGAGGTAGAGCGATTTCACTGTGAAGTCCTGATTGGGTGTGAGTCTCCATCTTCTTTCATCCTCAAGTTGGGTTTCCCCAGATGTAAGGTGCTCTTGTAGCCCTTGCCACATCTCCATTGCCCCTAATGACATGGGCCCCTGTTTAAGTATCGGCATCCCCCTTTCTTTTAACCGTCGCGCTTCCTTAATAGTATGATCCGCTTTGACCCATAGTGTTTCCAATTCAGGGAATCTTCTGCGCAGGCTATGCCCATTGAGCCAATTGTCATACCATATCTGAACCGATTCCCCGGTCCCTGTGATGGTTGTGATACTCGCCATGGTGAGGTCTCTTTGCGCCACGATCCCCTTCCAGAAGAACGAGGCCCTCCTGGGTGTGGGCTTATACGGATTCACTTGTGATCTCCTGAAATATGCATGCGCAATGACCCTTCCACAGATTCCTGTTTGCCCTTTCAGTAACCGCCACCACCATTTACCAAGTAAGGCCTCGTTGAAGACTTTTAGGTTCAGTATTCCCCAACCACCAAGTTCCTTTGGTTTGGTTAGCGTCTCCCATTTCACCAGACGGTACGCTTTGGAGTCAAGGTTGGCCCCTTTCCATAAGAAATCCCTCCTTGTACCTTCGAGCACGCTCCGATTACCCATTTGGCAGATTGTACATCGCCATCCAATAATTCTGGATTGCCGATGGGGACCGAGTTTACGGTGATAACCTCCCTAGGGATGTACTTCCCTTTCCATGTAGCCAACTTGTTTTCAACTTTCCTCGATCAGCTTGTTCCAATCCTCCTTTTTTGGTGACTCCACTGAGTGGGATTCCAGATAGTTAATTGGGAGTTGGTTTATGGAGCATCCAATAATTTTCGCCGATTCCTGGCCTCCGATGCCGACATACCTATGGTGGTATGAGTGCGCTTCTTGTAGTAGTTGATTTTGAGTCCCATAGTCCCTCAAGAGGTGGAAAATCGACTTTAGTGTTCAAATCTCTTCTTTTCCCTAAGCCGAGAATCGTGAGGTCGCCCAGATATATTAAAGATTTGAGATTTGGTCTCCTCTCACGCCCAATCCGAAAGCCTTCAAATATGTTCTCGCGTGTTGCATGTTTCACCATTGTGGTGAATACATCCATTGCAAGAATAAAGAGCAAAGGTGAGAGTGGGTCCCCCTGTCGTAACCCTCTTTGATGACGTATGTATCCCATCGGGGATCCATTAATTAGGAAGTTGGATTTTGATGAGTAGAGGATCTTCCTGATCCATCCTATCCATCTTGGTCCAAATCCCCTTGCTTGTAGGATTTCAATAAGGAAGTCCCAGTCCACCGAGTCAAAAGCCTTTTCGAAATCCACTTTGAGTAGCACCCCGCGGTTCTTTTTCATGCTATAGATGATTTCTTCTACCGCCACGATGTTGTATCGGATGCATCGCCCCCATAGGCCGCTTGGTTTTCGCTAACTGTGATCTCGCTAGACGCCTCAGAGATTTGCCAATACCTGGTGATGATCTTTATGGGCTTTAGTAGACTAATCGCTGTAGTCTTGAACCGGCGTGCCGCTTCATTCCTTTTGGGATTAAAAGAATGTGTGCCCAATTTATGTTTTTCCGTGTTTGCGCGCCTTTGGTATAGTTCCCCGGAATGTTTGTAGTATGTCTTCCTTCTTTATGAAGTTCCACCCTTGTTGGTAGAAGTTCATAGGAAATCCGCCCGTCCCGTACGCCTTTTCTCGATCAGGTCCCGATGGCCGCCGGGATCTCTCTTGTTCGAAGGGGTTGTCGGCCAAATCACGGGTTGTTTCACGAACATTGAATCCAACCGCTTGATACCGCTGGGTCTTGCTCTTCCCTAGTAGTCCGCTGTAGTGGTTCCGATATCGCTTCCTCGCTAAGTCCGCTTGTGTTATGCTATTTGCACCCGGCCGCTTGGTGGATCCGATTTTGCTCCTTCTTTGACTTGCTATGGAGTGGAAGAATCTATTCCATATCCCCTTCCTAAGTCACTCAAGTACCTCAGTTGCTCCTCCTCTACCACGATCAGTTGTCATATTCATTTTGCAAATATGAAGTCATAGTTCTCCTCCTCGTGGTAAGTCGTTGTTGTTCACTTTTGCTGTACCGCTCAATATGATCCAAGATTTCCCTTTTTCTTTGTCGCTTGCATTTTGTTCTTCCCTATTCCACCTTTCTGACCGGCCTCGCGTAAGTATGAGTTTTTGGCCCATCGAGCATGCTCCGTGCCCTATATATTCACTCACGCCACCAGCCCAAGCATGTCCTGTAAACGTTCTTTCGCTTTCCCCATCCTCGGCTGGAAGTTTAAAATCCGTAATCGCTTTGAGGTCATGTGTTCCGTAGTCCAGGACTATGGGAGCATGATCTGATCGAACGCCTTGTGATAGCAATACCGCTGCACTCTGGGGTATCGCCGCCATCCATTCCCCAGTGAAAGGAGAAATCTATCCAGCCGGATCATGGTCGGTGACTGTCTTCCATTGGTCCAAGTATACCTTCTTCCCGACAACGTCAGATAGTAGATCTCTGCATAAGGTTGTTGAAATCTGCTGGTCTTGTGGGTTTCCTGAGTTAGTGCTTCTCTCATTGGGCTTCGTGAGCGCTGAAATCCCCTATCGCCTATTGGTCCTCGCCATCGCCTTTCGATCGATCTTAGTTCTTCCCTTGGAATTTCCGCTTTCAAGTAGGTCTGTGATACCGTGAGCATCCATTTACTTCCTCGTCCATTCTTGGCGTTCCGGGATAGCTTGTTGAGAAGGAATCAGTGTATTCATTGACGAGGTTAAGGGCTCGTGGGTCCCATCCGATACAACATCCTCCACGGGTGTTGTTTGCTGGTAGCACCACCTTTCCTCAGTGATAAGTGTTTCCCCTATTGGATCGCCAAGCTCTGGGGTCTATGGTTTGGAGTTTTGTCTTTTGTAGACAAAAACATCCGCTTTTTGCCATGATGAAATATTTGACTAGGAAGCCGCTTTTCCTCTTCCCACCCCTAACGCTCCATGATATCACTTTCATAGAGGAACCATTTCATACCCCTGGAGGTTGTTTGGAGCTTCTCCCATCCTCCTCGTTTCTTTCGTTCGAAGCCATCCATAGGTGTCTAATTACTTTGTCTGCATTCCCTTCCCCAATTTCCAAGTGTACTCCCACTTTTCTCGCTTCTACATGTGAAGTCCTCAATCAATTCACTTGAGAAAGAGATGGGTACCAGAAGTCGTGGATGGAGGGTCATCCTCCACTATTCTTTGCTTTCCCTTTCCTTGTGTTTCTTTGTGCCTGGGTCCCGGCTTTGTCTCAGCTTGTTGTTGGGGCTTCTATTATTTTTATTTTCCTTGGTCTCCCCTTTTTTGGTAAGCGGTTGTGTTTCATGAGGTCCTATCTCCTCAAGTAGTTCCTTTGTGTTCTCTCTCTTTTGTCAGCATTGTAGATTCTATGGGTGTGTTAAGGGGGGCGGTTGTGGCCGAATTTTGTGAATTGATTATTTGCCACGCTTCCTCTGTGATGAGATTCCAAGTATTGCCAATTTTCTTCAGTGTTGTATTGTTTAGGTTAATCCATGTTTCATTGTTTAGAGCCTTAATGGTATCTTCATTAAGGATGATTTGGATATTGGTGTAAGTGGAAGGCCTCAGTGGGCTTTTTGATTGGATTGAAACATTGGCAGATACATTGGATAAGATTGGGATTAGGGTCCCATCCTGCTGGGCCTTACGGATCCGGACTTGCCGCTTGGTTGTTCTTCTCATTTGGGCCACCTGATTTTCCTTGGTTTAACATTCTCTCCTATATCAACCTTTGTAGCTTTTTTGGGGAGTCAGGTGGGTCAGCTGGATGATTAACTATGAGGGCATTTGGGCTCAAGACCCGGAATTCGGGTCGTCCGGGTTTTCAGCCAGTGTGTTTGGTCCGGACCTCTTTGAACCGCTTTGGTAGGGGTTGGTTGGGCTCCCCGCGGAATGGGCTTCACGGCCGCCCGAGAGTGTACATTGTGGTGTTATACTGTAGCGTGACTTGGCGCGAGGGTGGGCCCAACCAATCTGTTGTTTACGGCACACCCGCTGATTGGGTATTTTCAATTGTGCCTCGGCAATCGGGAGCATGGCGGACTCCGTGATCGCCCTGGGGAGACCAACCACGCCCAAAGCACGGGATCCGCTCTGCTTCTTCTCCATGCAAATGCTAAGAAAGGGTCTTGTGTCATCGCATCATCCACGGCTCGCCTAACGGCCCCTACATCTTCATACTCCTTCCTGCACGCCGAGGTGGGGCCGATTGCAGCGCCATGTCCCATCTCTCACGGGGCAGGCTTTCTCTCCTTTGTCTTGCCTCCTACGTATCGTGCCGATCCCCGACTCCATCTCTGGCCAAGGGTCTTTTCTCGACGCCCTTTCACTTCCATCCAGACGACCGGCCAGCCTCGGTGCCCTCGAACTTACCTGGTTTCGAGGTTTCATGGGTCCCTCGCTATCGGACGCTTCGGTTTGCCGGTTTCTCCTGATTCCGCCTCCGCTCTCCGGCATGGACGATACCCTTCCCTCTCCTGGGCCATCCAAGTTCGCCGGATCTCTTCGGCCATCAGCCGCGCTTTCCTTTGTTGTTGTGTCCTCCCGTGGCCGCACGTGAAGCTGGGATGCCATGTTCTCCTGGCCAGTCTTCAGGCGAACTCATTTCGAATTGTCCCCATGGTAGTGCAAAGTTGTCCGCCGAGGAGCCTCAATCGTGTAGTTGTATTGCCGATATCCCATGTTGCATTGGATGTTGCATGGTATCCTCCTTGGTCAGCTTGATACGGAGAGTACACCGGAGATCGTCCTACGGCCGCTTTAGTAGTCGCAAGCTAACTAGATCCACCGCTCCAAATCCATTGGCAATTGCTTCACTATGACCCAGATGGCCCCTCCGCCTTACCCTTGCACCATAGATCCGGTGACCATGGTTCCAACTCGAGGTTGAAATTGAACTGTCGAATTGGTCCTTGAGCTTCTGTTTGTCTTGCCAGCTCCACCGAAGAAAAGGCCACCATGAAACGCCCGTCGCGGAGCGGCTTGACTTCCCATCGCCATTCTTCGTCCACGATGGCAGCCAACACATCAGTGATTTCCCCTGTTCCAACCCATCCTTCTCGTATTCCGGGCCACCTTATGATGAGAAGCGCTTCACGCGCCCCTCCCCCTCGAAGATGTTCAATCCGTGGCTACCGATATATGCGGCTGTTCCACTCCACGCCAAGTTTCTTTTCGGCTCTTCTTCTTCGCCGGGCGGTTTTGTCTGCTGGTGGTTTAGTTAGGGTTTCGCTAAGCACGTCAGCAAAGGGTTCCACCTTGTCGCCGCCCTTGGTCTTTGATTCCACAACCGGGTTTGACTTCGCTTCATTTGCGTATTAGCGGTTGCGCGTTCACCCGCTGTTTCGTGATGACCACGTGCGACATGCCCTTCTTTATGGCCAAGTCCACCACACCGACGGCAGTCACTACCGGCTGACATTTATCCGCCTTTAAGGTCCCGCCGCAGTAATCGCCTACACACGCTGATCGTGCGGGCCAGCGGAGTGGGGGGACCTCCGTGGTGGTTGACTTGGTGGTGGTGGTTGGTCGTGCCTTCCTTTCTCACCGCCATTCCCTGGCCGTCTCCGCGGACGCCGCCTTTATGGCCAGCGCTTCCCATCCGCTGCTTATCCACTTTTTACCACGACGAAGGTGGGCGGGTTTCTTCCTTGTCCTTCCGTGGGCTTCTCATACCGCGGATGACTGGTTCCCGTGGGGTTTCTAGCGTGGAGGTGGAAGTCGGTATCTTGCGTCTCCACGTTCCTCCCGTGTGTTCTCTTTTGCGTCAGCGCGGTCCTGCAAGGATCTTGGATTTTGGAGTCAGTCCCGGCGGGGTACATTCCGCCTGGGTTTGTTGCCGCCGTTGTGCTCCATATCACGTTTCAGGTGAGTTGCTGGTCATTTGGCAGAAAGGATAAGCTCCGCCGTGTAGTCCGCCGCTAGCCGAGAATCGCGCCGCTCCTTTGAGAATGATACCCAACGAGTTTTAATTCAAGCTATTCGATTTTGAGTTCCCTCCAACAAGAGATATGACGGTCATTATGGGGATGGATCTCATTTTCCCCAAAAATGACGTAGAGACCGCATTTAGACATTTCAGAGTAGAAAGATTAAAAGTGTATTTTTTGTAAACTAGAGATCATTCGGGGTATTTGACCCTTTTTATTTCATGTAAGTTAGTGTTGAACAGTGAACTTCCATTAATATAAGCTTCGGCTTCCCTCATATGCTTTTAAATTTATTTAGTCCCCCTACTCTTCTATAAAGTGCCACGTGTGGATGAGAACAAATTGGGATGGTATTTTTGTTTTGAAATTTCTTTTTCAATTTAATCCTTGCATTTTCATATAATTATATGACAACCTTTATTATTTACAAATTTACATATAAGCCCCTAACATTTTATTATTTATTTTCCCTTAATTTTATTTGTTAAATGTATTATTATTATTTTAAACCTCATAATTAACTCAATAATCCCATTTCCATTCTAATAATTCCTTTAATCCTTCTCATGACTTTAAATTTACCTTTTTACCCTTGTTAAATAACTTTTCAGATTTTTGTAAAAATCAGGTGGTCACAGAGGTAACCAATTCCACAGAAGAAAAAAAACATCTCTTTCTCTTTCTTTTCGTACGAGACCCCTCACTAATTTAGGCGTCGGAGCCATCACGAGTCATGAGACCCGCCCCACTTATTGTCTCCCTCTTAGCAAGTCTTAGCTAACCGAGAGAACCGATCATCAGTCAAACACCCATCTGGAGAAAATTGCCACCTGGGTGCCTGATGATCGCTGGCGATGCTTTGCTTATCCATCATCCAGTCCGAGGAAACACATCTCATCCGTTGATTGTGATTGGTGATGATCGCAAGGATGACCGATTATTGCACCAACAACATGATTTTCAAGGGATGACATACGGCATTAACCACTTGCGAAGGCTTTGTACAATTACAAACTTATAAAATAGTTGCATTTAACTAGCATCCATCACAAAGTTCTATGATAACGCACAAGAACTTAATAAAAGCCCTAGTTACAATAGACGCAAGCTCTTTACCAATTACTAAAAATACTAATACAAGAGAAGAATTCCTTAGAGGAAACTTCCTTGAAAAGGTCATGTCCAAAGCAAATTACAAAACCATGAATGACAACATGAGAACAGATCTTTCTAACGTACAACATTAAGGCAATTCACTATTGCAAACCAACTGATCCTTCTAGCAAGATGTCACAAATTTGTCCCTATCATTTCAAACCCTTTTTACTGCCATAAATTGTCATTGATGGCCAATAACACGGGATATTTTCTTAAAGAAAACAGGACACATCCTCATGCTGAAAATAATGTCTTCCTTCATCCAATCTAGGGCCACCCTCTCCAAAGTCCCCAGTGAAGAAACATGGTACATCAACTCACCTTCACGTCGGTCTTCACACCCTATCCATGATAGGCTGAATTTGTAACCTGCATATAATCGCATGTAGATGCAGTTATATAACACAGGCATGCATTCACATCGCAAGGAGAATGCATTTATTTACCACAATCAAGCTCAAACTTGATTGCTCATATTTGTATCTTCCAACCAAAACTAGCAACATAGAAAAGAATGAAACAAAAACTCAATCTAGAAACAATGTGAATGTTTCTAAATGTTTAAGTGAAATTTCAAATTCAGATACCATTCAAATGAGAAAGGAGCAGTGGCATCTGCTTTTGACACAAAGCTAGAAACCAATGAATCCTAGAAGATAATTATGTCATAATTTGTGGAAACAATAGTAGAAGAGTAATATGCTAACAATATCCCAATACCTAGTTTTTAAATATTCAAAATGGACACTACTTTGATATGGAGTCATATATAAACACAAGGGATGAATCTATCCAAAATCAAACAGATAAGGAGGTATTTTGGACAAGGAATAAGTGAGCATGGGATCAGAGTTCTAAAAAGCCTATTTTCTTCTCTTATTCCTTCATTTTGTTTTGATAGAGATTAAAAATAAGGCAGAACGTTTGGGATGAATATGGGAGTTAAGGGAAAATAAAGTGAAAATAAATAAATAATGATGATTGTTAAGGATGGTAGTACGTGGATATGTACAACAGCTAAATATATCCTGACAAATGATACATGTAATTGAGTTAGGATTGGGAAGTGATGCAACCACATTCTAAACTTGTGAAATCCTATTTTAGTATTTAAAGAATTTATTCAGTTTATTCATCGACTACCACTACATAATTACCAAGATGATTTGCAATTGAATAAACTTAAGATTTTCTAGCCAGCTACAAGTGGCTAGAGCATAATTTTCTGATAGATCAAGGAAAATCTAGTATTCCAGATCAGGATTGATTATCAAAATGTAGAAAGCAAAGAAACAGATATGCTTCTAAGCTTTGTAAAATAAAACCCTGCAAAGGTTATTCCTTGCTCAAATTCACGAGAAGGTCTAATTATTGAGTTTATTGCTTCATTCTTCTTTTGACTTTGAGTCTCTGAATTAGCTAAGTTTTGTGCATAATAGTAGTTCATCGTCCCAAGCTCAGACCAGTTCCTTTGTAGTTTCAGTATCTTTCTTTTTGGTAAATCTTGACATAGCCTAAGATATTGGATAAAGCATCTTGTTTTCACAAAAATAGAAGGGGCAAGGCTTAAGTACATAAAAGAGGGGGCGAGTAAAAAACCAAAAACGAAACAGGAGGAAAGCAATGAACAATGAAGAATGATTTGTAGATTATCAGAAAGAAGAAAAACAAGTTCTCTTTGATCAATCATCTACTCCATATGACAATGATATTGATTGTGTTTATTAAGCACACTATGACTTTTGACACATTTAAAAGTGATACAACAAAATTTTATGTAATTATCAGACTAATATCAAGATCTTAAAGAGCATAAGGGATTGTTATTTTGGATAGGTCTCTAAGGATTTTTGATGTGAAGTAATCAAGTTATTTCAGATAGATATACGACTGTCACATTGGAATATAAAAACAAGTACAACAGTGTTTCCCTAGTGGAGAATGTTCCTTTAGGTGCTGATTTTAAATCTTTCAAATGAAATGCAAATGTGGGTTGAAAGCTCCCTTTTAATCAGAGACATAAGAGAAAACAGCAACCACTCATAATATGTAAGAGCAGTTTTCAAGAAATTGTGTGGTAAAAATAGCTCAGGTTCTTCTGAATATGCGGACGGTCTTCTCTAGCAAAAAGAAATGTGCTAGAAATAATTGATAAGTCTCACCAGTAAAATTAAGAAACTGACTTGTACAATGCTGATAACTGAAAGCATTACCAAGTTGACTTTGGTTAAGGTGTTTACCACTCATGGGGTGAATGACTGAAAGCCATACTCCTTGTTCTTGACATCTCACAGAAAATTCCATGCCAACTATGTGCTCCAGAAAGGTTTGAAATACACAACTATGGTAGACTTTTCCTGTTGCATCACCTGGTAAAAGAGGAAAATTCTTAAAATCAGGTCTTGGCAGAAGAGCCGAGTAGAGTTATGTCATGATTAAAAAATCAGTACATACTTGAACCCATCAGGTTTCCTCGACAGCAATCTGGCTGAAAACT
The DNA here is from genome assembly GCA_026586065.1 of Dioscorea zingiberensis. Taxonomy (NCBI): domain Eukaryota; kingdom Viridiplantae; phylum Streptophyta; class Magnoliopsida; order Dioscoreales; family Dioscoreaceae; genus Dioscorea; species Dioscorea zingiberensis. Next base: position 31,026,563 of record CM048820.1, on the reverse strand, counting down.
CCCATCCCGTTGTGAAAATGGAAATAAAAATATCAACAATGCTTGATAGGTAATGAATTAATTAAACTCTAACACAAATTTCCCAGCCATACATAAATATACTTTAGGTAGAATAATTGACATTCTACATGAATTGCCTTGACTTACCACAGTCAGTTCTTTTTTATTGTTATTGCACAGAGCAGTTGTTGCTTCTTTACAATGAACATCAATTTGATTGGTTCTTGAGTTAACAGAACTTTTATCTGCATCTCCAGACCTGGCTGCAGGATATCCAAAAGGTGAAGCACGGATGGCAGTATTGCTTGGAGAACAATCTGATATATGTCTTGAGCTAGCAGGACTTGTATGAGGAGATAATGGCAATGCAGCATCATTATAATGAATCCTTTGTGATAATAGATCCTGAAGCCTTCCAATTTCATTAGACATCTCTCTCACTGTTTAAAAGAAAAAAAAATCAGCAATTTAACACCCTTCCCTTCATCAAACTGAAAAGCATATTTCTGTTCACAATAGCATAGTATGACTGCTATTACTCATGCAGGAGAACCATTGAATGAAGTTCAGAAGCAATGTTTGAAAGTTTGGTGAGAAGCAAATATGAAAACTGGATGAAATAAGGAATTGGCCGCTCACTCTTTTGTCTCTCTTCAAACAGAAGTTTTTGGCATTCATCATACTGATCCTGCATTGAAGACCTGCAACCACAAACAAAATGTTTCAGAACTTATTAGAGAATAAGTGCCTGCCAGCAAACATGCTTCTCCTAGACATATACATTTGGGCACGCAACCGGTCATTTTCATTTTTCAGATCTCCGATCATATCCTCTGTAGCTGCACAAAACCCATCATTCAATCTTTTTCTTTATAACCATGCAACATCTCTAGTATAAAGCCTAAATAATTTTTGAGAAATTTACCCAATTTACTCTTTCTCAAGTCAGACTCTAATTTATGGAACCACTCGTTGTCCTCGAACCCCTTCCTCTTCTGATGAAAAAACATACATATAAATTGGGGAAACAAAAAAGGAACAAAGAGAAAAAGAAACGGAGCTCAATTTAACAGTAGAGGTAAAGGAGATCGACGAAGCGAACTATGAGAAGAACATTTAATAGAATGGTGGCGCACCTTGAGGTTCTGGTACTTGGCATAAAGCTTAGCGTTGAGCTGCTCCATCTGCGCCCAAAATATAAATCGAAAAAAACAAAAACTATTAGAAAGAGAATCAGAGAAAACAAGCTAAAAGGAGAAAAGGAAGGGTAGAAATAGAAGGACCGGAACTCGTGAAAAATGCTTCGCCGTGTTAGGGCTTAGTAAGAGGAGGAGAAATTACACCTCAAAAGAAGAACCCTAGACCTTAAAGAAACGAAACCAGAGAGAATTCGAAGAAGAGGTAGTAGTGTGGTCAAGTGCACGAAGAGAGGAAGAGGGACGACGTCGAAGAGGTCAGAGAGAAAGGAGGGAGAGCGGAGAAATTCGAAATTCCAATTTTTTTTTTAAAACTTGAAATAGACATGAGACTGTGCGTTGAAGGAAGGATGATCCCAAACATATAGGGCGTTTTGCAGATGTAACCGTCAAAAATACCAAAATTATTTATACATCTATATATGAAAATAAAACATAATTATACATATAACCTATGGTTTCCATGAAAATAAAACATAGTTTTACATATACCTTAAAGGTAAATATCAACAATTGTAAGTTAACAAACGGTAGTTGTGTGAATATCTAAGTCTTACATATATACCCCTTAAAAATTTAATTGGTTATAAATTTATAAATACCTGAAAAAATTGATATTGAAAGAAAAAAAATTTAAAAATGAAATGTATGAAAGATGTTTTTTCTATGATTTAAATTTTAACTATAGTTAAGACATTTTGGTTAATGTTAATACACAATATATATATATATATATATATATATATATATATATAGAGGTGTTAGGATCAGGCCGGCCGAATGTCCAGTTGCCTGATCCTAACACCTATATTATATCTTAAAAATATATAAAAATATATATATTATATTTTTTATAATGTTTTTAGATATATTTTGATTTATCTATAAATTTTAAACAGAATATAGATATGTATATATATTTTTTAAATTATCTTATCTTCAGAATACATGTATACATGTGCATATAATTTTAAAAAATATATATACATATCTATATACTATTTAAAATTTATAGATAAATCAAATTATATCTAAAAACATTATAAAAAATATAATATATATATTTTTATGTATATATAGATATAATATATTTGTTACAATCAGCCTGCCTGATTATAATATATATATATATATATATATATATATATATATATATATATATATATATATATATACGGGCAAGATACAATCGTATAACATGTTAGGTAAGGTCACCTCCCATTTTGACCCTTGGAGCATGTTTTAAAGATTTCCAACCGTATGGATAGAAAGATCATCAAAAAATAAGCTAGCATGTCAATTTTCATACAATTTGGGAACTTGTAGGGTCTTCATCTTAACGGGTGAAAATTTATAAAAATCCTACCTGTTCAGAATTTCACTCGTTAAGATGAAGACCCTACAAGTTCCCAAATTGTATGAAATCAACATGCTAGCTTATTTTTCGATGTTCTTTCCATCCATACGATTGGATTTCCTCAAAACACTGTGCAAGTGGGTCAAATGGAGGCGACCACACTTGCACAATGATAAGGCCGGCCGCATAGTATCATGCCCGTATATATATATATATATATATATATATATATATATATATATATAGTAAAAGATCCATTTATGCACAATTAATGGATGTGATGAGGATATATATATATATATATATATATATATATATAGGACGACTCCTTTAAACCCTAGCCGCCGCCGCCGCTACAAGGAGAAGAGGTTAGCCACTAGTATCAACCAGCCTTGAGCATCGCCGGAGTTCATCTCGAGAGCGCCAGCAACCATCGCTGGTGGTGAGTGCCTCTAAACCTCCTGAGAATCTATTATTGGGGTTTATAAGGCTCAGATGAGCGCATGCATGGCCTGGTTAATGTGAGATAATAGAGATAGTTTAAAAATAAAACATAAACTACACATGTTGATAAGAGCCTTAAGAGTGGTACCTTACTTAGTTCACATTATAGCTAAGACCACTTGAGACTAGTCATGTGTGAAGGTGTAGTTGGCTGGTGGTTGCTTTGTTTGTAAGCATGAAGTTATTAACAATGAATGATCAGATATAGTGATAGAGTCAAACAATAAATGATTTCCTCCCATCTGTGCCAACTAATGGTTATGTGAACCTTGATAATAAACCCTTTACCAGTTGGTTTAAATGTATCTTAGCCATGAGATGTTGATGGGCATATGGTTTAAGGTCTCCATGTTCTCACTTAGAGAAGAAATAGATCTAAGACTGTGAGTGCATCCTGTGGAGGATCAAGAATAGTTAGGTGGGCTAAAGCATGGAATTAGATGCCTGGTTTTTAAGGGTTCTGAGAGAAGATTAGCAGAGGGACACCTCAGCATGTATGGGTAATGGGCATGGTGTTGCTAGAGTATTAGCACCCGTAATGATAAGCATGATGGGTTAGAAGAGAACTAAATGGAGGTTGTTAGTGAGAATCATAAGGATATCTGACCATTTAATGGATTAACTATAGGAGCTTGACCATGGTTGAACCCTTGATATGTCAGAGGTTTGAATGAGTGAGCCACTGGGTTAGAGAAACTATCAGGTTGACAGCCTGGTGGGGCGAAGGTGCACTAGTAGGCTAGACATATACACAAGATAGATCTATTAAATGATGGGATGAGAAAATAAAAGAGAGTAGCTGTTGTGAGTATGCAGGGATAGGATGACATTAGTGTTGGGCAATGACCCAATCTAATCATGGTTTGATTATGGGCTTGAGACAACTTGTGAGGGTTATAAGGGTGGTAATAACTATTAAAATAATTAAATGTGTCACAAGGGGATTTAATAATTATATATAACTCTACATGTATATATATAGGTAAATGTGCTGAAACACGATTTGATTTATTAGATCTAGATCCAGAGCATAGAATCACGTCAGGAGGAAAGCAGATTGATTGAATAGATTGTTGATATAGGTAAATACTCTTGCCTAGTTCCCACTCATTGATTGAGTGTTTCTTGGATTTCCTACTTGGTGCTTTTGATTATTGCTTTATTGATTACATACATATATTTGCTTTCTTGACTTGTTGGATTATTTCTATGATTGTGTTTGTACGTTGGTTTGTTGAATGTTGGTATCCATTTGTGAGTGTTTGTACTTGCCGAGTATGCCTATCTGTTGACCGACACGTGGCTTTGGAGGCACGTGAGCTTGTGCGCTGGCCCGATAGGTGTACATCATCTGTTCTTGTGAATTCTTCCGCTTGATGCAGTGGAGCGAGGCTCCGGTGGGGCGTCTAGGGCCGAGGACACCCTAGTGTCTTGGTAGTCCATACCAAGGGGAGAATACTCTGGTTATCCAGCCTGTTAGTGGGATGATTCACTAATCGTGTCGACACGCACTAGAGGTGGTGCTACTGACTTCCAACCGAGGGTCAATTCTAGCTCAGGCTGGCGACTGACCAGGGGATACTTCGAGGGCCTTTCTTAGATCGCTCACTTCGAGCTTGAGTTTGGTTATTGTTGATAGGGAGCCCCTACTATTGATAAACTCTTTGGGGTAGGTATGAGACCCCCAAATGTTGGATGGTGTGGGGCGTGGTCCCCGCTTGATTGATTGAGTCATCTGACTTGTTGACTTTCCTTGTTTGGTTATCTTGCTTTTTATTACTAGATCTCATCGTATTCCATGCAGGGGTGCTTACTAAGCTTTCCTTTCGGAAGCTCACTTATTTGTTGACTTCTTTTTTAGATCGTAAGGAGTAGTTGACTCGGACTCAGGAGCACTATGTGGGTTGGGAGATCATTTTCTGAGGTTTACGAACCTCTTTTTTATTTGGAGTGAGGATAAGAGTATTAAGACCTTGATATGGCCATTTATGTACTTGATATTGTAGGGTGTTGGACCCCCCTTATTTCCTTCCTCTTGCGAACTCTGATATTTAATTATGTTTTCTTGTTATATTTGATGTTGCTTATTGATTCACCTAGGCCTTGTATCAGAGTGGAACTCGTCTCTACTTAGGTACTTGATTGCGCAGAATCCGCAAGTGCACGAGTCGTATCAAGTAAAAGAGTGGACTCTTGAAAAGTCGGGCATCGATCCTTAAGGAAAAAAGGAAATACTAGTAATAACCACCTATCTATTATCTAGTTGATTTAAAGATAGGTGTTTGTGAATTAAACCTAAGTTGGAGAAATTAATAATTCTAGCTATGAAAACAGGAGTTATCCTTGATGACAATCAATCAAGAGAAGGGGATACTTGGGTAATGAATCCCCCTTGGATTTTACTCTATACATAGATGGAGATTTCTATGTTAGTGATTGGTAGGGTTTGGGCCAAGGGTTTCTAAGGTGTACTAAATCCCTCTCTCTAGGCGATCAATACCTAATTCTGTCAATTGCATTACGATCTAGGGCACCTATATCTTGGAAAGATTGTGTGAATAAGTCATATTAACGGCTCTCTCTCTCCTTAGTACCTGACCTCTCGGTGTACTCACAATCTCCTGTATTGGAGTCGATCTACACACGGGGAGGCACTCACTTTTTCCCCCATATGGATTACGATAATCTTTCCGGGCTCTTGCAACATAGAGAGACTAATATAACAATGAAAATATCCAAGATACTCACAAACTAGACCAATCATTCAAACATAGAAATCAACACCTCATTAATGCATAATCCAAGGGTTCATCATACCCAAGTATCTATAAAATTAGTTCCCCGTGGATGGAGAACAACAATCCAAAACAAAGAGAATACAAGTCAAAAGGATCATAATGAGAAGCACCATTATATACACTGTTGGAGGCTCTATTGACTTCCTCTTTAATGCTTTGTCCTTCTCTCGTTCCAAGATTGGGAGGTGGGGCTCCTATCCCTAATGCAAGGCTTTTCTTCTCTCCAAGCTAAATCTCCCCCTCCAAAGCCCTAATCATTCGTATTTATACTTCCTCCTAGGGTTTTGGAGTGACATTTTATCGTTCTGCCCCTGCCTGGGCCGGTAATGTAAGGGTTATGCCGTAAGCAGCGGCGGAGGGAGAGGGGGAAAGGGGGTGCTTGAGCACCCCCTTGCTCCAGGAGGACACCTACCTCCATTAAGGTATTAGATAATTTTTTTAATTATTTTATATGATAATGAGTAATAGTAATAGTTATTACACCCACAACCAAGATATCTAGGTAGAGTAGTTGGTTTGCACACTTCCTCACACACAGGAGGTCCCTGGTTCAAATCTAGGCTCAAATAATTTTAAATATTGATTTATTTTCCTATTCATTCCTTTAATCATACTCCTCAAAACATAAAACTATTATTGGTCCTTGTTGGTTTTTTCAGAAAAGTTAAAACTGTAAAAAAAAATTGAAAATTAGCTTTTTGTAGAAGCTACTAGCTAGTGATTTGTAACTTCCGAAAAAAGTTGTTCTGTAGAAGATGTTCTAGAAAGTGTCAATTACCAAAACACCTATCTCAAACCTTTTAAAGCTATTTTGAAAAGTGTCGATTACCAAAACATCATTTATCATTATTATAATTATTTATTTCTATTTATTATTATTATTATAAAACTAATTTTAGATTAACATATCCAAACACAAAAATAACAGCAGCGCTTAACTTACTTTATGAAGCACTTTTTTGAGAATTTCTTCTATCAAACTAAAAAAGTGTTTTTTCATAAGCCAATCCAAATGGAGTCATAATCTTTCCTTTTAATTAATTCATTTAAGTATCTACTAAATTGATATTAATGAAGTCATGTTAAACAAGTAATGTTAACCACCCTTTGTCCCTATCTCACTTTCTTTAATGTTCCCAAAAAAGTAATGTTAAGCGCCTCCTTAATTTTACTTCTGGTTCCGCCACTAGCTTTACGGGCATTCATACGGACCGTACACGGCCAGTATAGAATGCAGGTCGACACATATGGCTGTACATCAGACCGTATGACACCCCGTATGGCCCCATACGGGTTGTACACGGTCTCGGGAGGCTTGATGCAAAGATCGTTTTGATTTGCAGGTTCATACGGGTCATATGGGAGCCTGTATGAGGCCATACGGGTCGTATGGGGACCCATATGAGGTTGTGCCTCAAATAGAGTTGCTCATTTCGGTCTCAATTTCTCCTTAAAAGCTACCTTTTCTCCCGATTCATCACTATTATGCTCTGTTCATCAAAATCAACACTTTTTAGGTACCAGTGGGCTATAATTCTATCAAAATAGCATGTTAAACATATATGAATACGATATGAAATTACGCTCAATTGAACACTTATCAAAAATCTCCATACTTAAAGGTTTGCTTGTCCTCAAGCAAAGAAAATAAAATTAACAAAAGTTGATAAGTGTTCAACCTCCAGCCAAAAAGTTAATGGTACTACTCTATTCTAACTTCACCATCAAAGTGTGTATTCTCCTATTTCCATACCAGGGCTTAGATTGATCTTGTGATATGTTTCATTGTAGCTCTAGATGAACATCCTCACTCCACATGCCTTGTTCTAGAGTCTTAGCAAGACAAGCATACCCTCAATGGACTCTAGAGGGTTCTTGGGGCCCTAAGGACAAGACGACTAACCCTCTATTGAGTAAGTGATGGACAACTTTGAGAAGTCCTATATAAATAGCCTTTTTTTTATTTTTTTATTTTTTATTCGGGTAGGGCATCCCTAATGGATCTGACTTTCCTGTGCTAAAGATCAATGTAGAGTGTAAATCCTTTTTTCTGCAGGATGCACATATTGATTAGGTACCAGAACACTTGGCTACTTAGAGGGTTACAACTCTACCTAGATGTGTTCATTCTAAGGAGTGGTTTTTCGAATTAAGGGACACTCTGATTAGGAGCCAGAACTCCAAACTACTTCATCACAACAAGCAGCGGAATACTGTCTTTATTGCTTTTTCAACTACTATGTACATAACTATTATATTCTTCTTTTTCTCGTCCACTAAGTTAGATTGTAAAAGGTTAGAAGCTTGAATTAGTGTCACAAAGCCTCTTGGAGCCATTGAATGTGATCCTTAGCAATTAGAGTCAAAAGAACATGACAAATGGGTTATCTATTGTGACTAGAGATTATGAGTGCCACAAAGATGTTCTCTAGGTACCAATGGTATTTCATAGGAGAATTCGAAAAAAATTGTGTGCTAAGATGGTGCACTATCAATAGAGTATATCAATGCTTTTCCTAATAAGGCTGTCATCGGTGTATGTTAAACATGCTTTTTTATAGAAAGATTTGTAATGAATTTCACCATTAGCTACCTATCTCCACACATAAATATTTACAATAAAGCCATAAATAAATAGGTAGCTACGCATCTCCACACTTAAAAGTATAGATTATCCTCAATGTACTCAATAAAGCTCAATAAGAAATAAAAGTTCTAAGAATGAGCATGGAGAAAGGTGAACTAAAACTTCCACGGTGAAATGATGTGCCTCTTGAATTCCATGATTCGCTCACGGGAGCACATATCGGGGAGTGTGTATTCGTTTTCCACATCTCCAAGGGAAAAGAGATCATCATAACTCCAAAAACATATCAAATCAATAGAAGCCACAGAAGATAAAAATAAAGATAAGTTTAGCAGGGCGAGGCCCTTGCTAACTGGTATATAAAGGGTAAGAACATGAAAAACACAAACATAAAAGACACATATAAGAAAGTAAAATAGTAAGTCTCAATCCTCTTTGGGGGGCTGCTCTTATGCTGGTACGACGGGTGATATAGTGGTGGGTGCCTGAGATGGAGGAGGTAGATGCTCTGGTTAGAGTTACAGAAGGTGCTTGTCCTCGAAGGAATGTGAAGAGCTCTGTGAACTGGGCTCCCATCTGGCGCTGCTCCTCGAGGATGGTGTCCTATACCGTTTGGACCTTGGCGATCTGCTCCTCCAATTTTGCAAGTCTACTCCTAGTGGATAAGGGTCATCGGTCGGTGTTAGACGATGGGGAGGAACCCTCTGATCAGGATCATCTTCTACCGGGGCTCTTAGACTCCTAGCCGACTAGGGTATTGCGGGTGCCTGTGTGGCGGACTAGCCATATCTAGACGAGAGTGCTCATCTCGAGGGGTTTGATGAGATGTAGCCGTTGTACCTCCTCCGCCCTCTGCTCAATTCCCATCCCAATGATTATTCGGATGATGTAGGGTCTTGCACTGATGGCCTTGAGACGGGGGCTCTGTCCCTGATGCGCCAGGTAATCGACGAGCACATATCCCAGGTGGATGGGTACTCACTCCAAGATACTGTAGAGAAGGAAGCGGTAGGTGACAATGACCACTCCTGTGCTGTCATCTCAACTCGCGATGGACCGACTGATCAAAGCGTGATGCACCAATGTACCTGGTCGGTCATCAAGGATGCTTTCTGGTTGCCGTAGTGCCCACCAAGCTGCATCCAGTAGCGGGAAGAGGAGATAGTGTGCTCCGGGATGGCCGTGAGGAGCTCGGCGTAATAAGGAGTGGAAATGAAGTCTCTATCATATAACCCCATGTACAGAGCAAGCTGAGTGTAGCTTATGCGCCTCTACTCGCCATAGAGCTGGAAAGTAATGGAGATAAAGCGCTGCTCGGATACCGCGCTCTGGTGTTCCTAAAAAAACTGCATGGTCTAGGGAGAAGACGTGATCCCAAGCTGGTCGGGAACCCCCCTAGTCAATAGTGCGTGTGCGGCCAAAGGGCTGAGCGGCGAGACGTGTGTAGCGTTGGCGTAATCATTCCTCGATGAACTGAGGTGCTCCGAAGGATGATCCCTCTCCTGCCTTGCGCTTCTTAGGTGCACCTGCCAAAAGTTTTTTAGGCATGTCTGCTAATAAGTGCACAAATATACATGTATTTCCATCATATTCACATGCACTTACCCTGTTATTTCGCATTAATGTCTCTATTTTTGTGCTGCTCTGGGTTTTTTTTTGTGATTGAGTAGGAAAAATAGGCACCTGGAGTAAAAGGAACAAGAAACGGGACGAAACAGGGCGAAACAAGTCAAAAGAGCACTTCACAGAGGTGTGCATGACCTCAATACAATTTGGCTCGGTCGTGCACACGCCTTTGCACATCAAGAAATTTAAAATGTAGAGATTAAGCCCCGGGAGTTGACACGGGCGTGTGCGATATGCGCACAGCTGTGCCAAATCAGATAAAGTTCTATATAAACCTGCCGAAGGAATAAAGTTTGGGGACTTTTAGAGGGCAATCTTCGGCGGGTATTTGGAGCAACATTAGGGTTTCAGAGGAGATTGAAGGTGGAGAAGACATCGAGCAAGGGAGTCCTCATGTTTTCAACTATGTCTTCCTCCAATATCTTTGTCTATGTTTCCATTAGCATGAGAGGCTAAACCCCTTCGATGGTTCCTCGGACACTTGAACCCTAAGATGATTTATTAATTAAATTTTGTTATTTATTGATTTTCTTTTATTGATTATTCTTGTGAAGTCTGTTCGTGATTTATGTGATGATACCTTGCATGAGCCATGGTCAATTGCGTTGTTAGATTCTAGCAAAGCACAGGTATGCTTTGGGTTTTGACTTGCATGTCTCTATTATGTATAGATCCATATCTCTCTTAGTTAGATTACAACTAGACATAGGTAACAAGTTTGATCCACATACCAAGAGATCGGATATTGCGTCTAGATGGCACAATTGGCGAACTCCCAAGAGTCAATAAATGGAAATCGGTATTTAGAATTCAGTTATTAATTAAGGAATCTTAGGGGATTGAGATCCGAGGTGCCAGGCTTATCTCTGATTGCTCACAACTTACCAATGTTTCGTATTAGTTTCTTTAGATTAATCAATCAACACAAGCACTTTCGTAATTTTGAACTAGGTAACAAAGATAGTCAGTACTAGTTTTCAGTCTCTGTGGATTCGATAACCCTACCTTTGGGTACTGTATACTTGTGGGTAGTTTTCACACACCTTGTGCGTACATTATCTACAAATCAATTGAGGAACATGTTAGTGTAAAATTATCGGGAAATGGAAAGAAAACATATACTTTAGCCTATATACGGGCACCATACGGCCCCCATATGGCTCCATACGGGCTCCATATGAGCCTTCTGGAAGGCCATATGGCCCTGGTTGGGATCCACACGGGATACCGTATGGACTGTATGCGTCGGATCGTTCGGACACCCACGGGCATCATACGGCCCGTTTGCGGCCTAACAAAGCTCTCTCCTCACTCTCTTCTCTAGACATAACTCCAATCTTAGTGTTGTGGCCTAGATTTGGTGCAAACATGCATGCATTCACCCTAGAGATCATCCAAGTGCAAGTCCTGGGTTTCTAACTTCAAAAAGAGGGATTTTGTCGATAAACCAAAACAAATCAACACATACCTAAGGTTGATGATCGCCCAAATGCAAGGAAGAGTATCGCGCGAGATGGGGGAGTGCCGGATTTTGAATCGAGGAAAGGAGGGGTTGGTGAGAACCTTTTAAAGGAATGAAAGGGTGTGATATGAAACGCCTCATCTTTTGTAACTGTTCGACCCCATATGGGCTTACATACGGGCCGTATGCAGGGCCATATACTCCACAGATAGGGTTATATAGGACCCTATACGGGTCATACTCTACCCCGTATGCTCTATTGGCTTGACCATACGGTCCATATACAGGTCGTATGCCTCCCCGTATATGCCTGGGTTTGACTTATGCGACCAATACCAACGGCCATTCTTGGCCTCATCGCGGTACCTATCAAGAATTATCAATCTAGGGCTAATAAAAAGAGCATCCAGCATGATGAGATGAGTGATGCAAATGTGGAATCGAGACATATCATCAATTTATTTCAAACATCCTAACTAACACTAAGAAAATTGCACAAAGAAAGAGAAACTTTTAAATAACTCGCATGTTTAACGTTACTAGCTTGACGTACCTCAATTTACCTTATTTGGGTTTAAATACGTTAACATTTTCACCAGCTCCTCTCTTGAAACATTCACCAAATAGTAGCATGCCCAAGTCAGTGTAGATAACACAATTATATTCTTTCATACCTAAGCTTCCGCCTAATGTATTGTGAGCGGAAGAGATAATTTTTACCCATTTGTCTTTGACCTTCTTCCAAATATTTTCTCCGGCGGTGAATTTATGCCTCTTCCTTTTTATCTCTTCTTTGGCTTCCAGAGCAATCTTCAATGTATCCAAATTTCCTTGAGCTTCTCCCGGGTCCTCCTTGATCTCCCCCAAATATTAGGTCAGTGGATCTGTCATCAACAACTCTTCCATGCATTCAGAAGTAATTATGTCAACCACATCGACGCTATATGAAGTATCATCTTGAGCTATTGTGTGTCTCATAGCGTCGAGCAGCTTGAATACTTCCTCTTATCTCCCACTCTCAATGTCAATTTCCCTTGTGCATGATCTTCCAAGTCTTGAGCAGTAGCTAAGAAAGGACGGCCAAGGATGATCGGAACACGTCGTCATCCATATTTAGCAGTACAAAATCGGTTGGGAAGACAAACTGATTTATCTGAATCAGTACATCTTCAACTAGCCCCTTCGGCCGTTTCACCGACCTATCGGCGAGCTGCAATGTCATTCTCGTTGGCTTTGGTTCATCAAGGCCTAGCTTCATATACAGCTTATATGGCATCACATTAATGCTTGCTCCTGAATCAGCTAATACTTTCTTCCTAATCCCTTCACCAATCACACAAGGGACAACAAAATTACCATGATCCTTCAGTTTCCTGGGCAAACTTTGTTGTAGAACCGCGGAGCATAGGCCATACAATATGATAGCAACAACATCCTCCATTTTCCTCTTGTGGGATAGAAGTTCCTCATCCTCCTTGTCTTTCTTTAAGCTCGTAGGATATGGAATTTGTGGTTGATATGTGGGGATGGGCGGTCATGCCAACTCGTCCTCTTTTTCTTGTTGTTTCCCTTCAGAACTATCAATAGATTCAGTTTCTTCCACTTTAATGGTGCTCTCGATTGGGGGTTTCACAACGGGCAGCTCTACCTCTTTCCCATTTCTCAGTGTAATGGCCTTGAGCTACTCCCGGGGGCTTTCTTCAGTATTTCCCAAGCGGCTTCCTAGAGGTCTCTCAGATAGGGTCTTAGCCATTTGTCCCACTTGATTTTCCAAACCCTGGAATGTAGCTAGCATGTTTCTGATTATTATGTCATTTTTTTTTTTATATACTTCAATAAGAGCTCTTCCGTGGTAGACTTTCTTTCTTGTGGTTGTTTTGGAGTAGGTTGGAAACTTGGAGGATATTGTCCTACTTGTAGATTCCCATAAGATAGTGCTAGGTGGTCCCATTTTGGGAGGTATGGTCTATATTGACCATCCGGTTGTCTTTGAGCATTTCCGATACATTGGACTTGCTCCATGGGTAAAACTTCGACGCTTGCAATGGGACAATTTGATGCCTCATGTCCTCCTCCACATGTGTTGCAAAACATGACTGTGGCCGGCCTTGAACTACTACCAGATGTAAGTAATTCAATTTTTCTTATCAACACTTCTAACTTCTCAGCGAGAGCGGTATCCATGACTGTGGGTTCATCCAATGACCAAACCATTTTAACTTATCTTACCCTTGTAGACCAATGAGCTTCATTACTAGCAATGTCCTCAAATATCCACTTGGCATCTTCCGGGTACTTATTTCCCAATGATCCACCGGAGTCGGCATCAACTAGTTGCTTTGTGGTGTTATCTAACCCATTGTAGAAATTATGAACTTTGGCACACTGGTCTAGACCATGTTGAGGACAATGCCGAAGTAAATCTTCGTATCTCTCATAGGCTTCAAAGAATGTTTCTGTTGTATCTTGCTTGAAGGTGGAGATGTCCACTCGACGCTTCGTGGCCTTGCTCGATGGAAAGGAACGACCAAGGAACTTTTCTAGCATCTCGACCCAAGTGCGAATGGATCCAATGAGAAGTGAAGTGAGCCATCGATAGGCTCCCTCTCTCAAACTGAATGGAAAAAGCCGCAACCAAATAGCATCATCGGAGGCCTCGCTGATCTTAAACATATTATAAATCTGCAAATACTTTGCTATATGGGCATATGGGTCTTCATCTGGCCTTCCATCAAACTGAGCTGAATTCTATATCATATTCATTATGCTAGCCTTTATTTCAAAATTGTTCAAGTTGACATTCGGAGGGTGGATACTGAATTCCTCTCCGGTGTAATGAGATCGCTCATAATCGGATAGAGTTTGTCTCCTTTCGGCCATAATGGGTACTTCTCTAACTTCAACAGTAATGGAGTTTTCTGCCTCTTAAGAGGATCCTGGAATTGACTCTTCTACTTCTCTTAATCTCTGTTGTAGTGTTCTGTCTATCTCATTGTCTCCTTTAATCAAGCCCTTTGGGTTTTTACGGGTCATGCATCAATTCCTCGCAACCAAATATAGTGAGAAAGATTAGTATCAAAGAAATTAATCCAAACAAAAAGTAAAATTAAAAATAAAGAAAGAAAATAAAATGACTAAAGTAATAAACTCCTAGCTTTCCTAGTAATCCTTAATTCCCCAGCAACGGCGCCAAAAACTTGATTGCATAGAATCCGCAAGTGCACGAGTCGTATCAAGTAAAAGAGTGGACTCTTGAAAAGTCGGGTATCGATCTTTAAGGAAAAAGGAAATACTAGTAATAACTACCTATCTATTATCTAGTTGATTTAAAGATAGGTGTTTGTGAATTAAACCTAAGTTGGAGAAATTAACAATTCTAGCTATGAAAACGGGAGTTATCCTTGATGACAATCAATCATGAGAAGGGGATACTTGGGTAATGAATCCCCCTTGGATTTTACTCTATAGATAGATGGAGATTTCTATGTTGGTGATTGGTAAGGTTTGGGCCAAGGGTTTCTAAGGTGTACTAAATCCCTCTCTCTAGGCGATCAATACCTAATTCTAGGGAACCTATATCTTGGAAAGATTGTGTGAATAAGTCATATTAACGGCTCGCTCTCCTTAGTATCTAAGCTTTCGGTGTACTCACAATCTCCTCTATTAGAGTCGATCTACACACGGGGAGGTGCTCGCTTTTTCCCCCATATGGATTATGATAGGCTCTCGCAACGTAGAGAGACTAATATAACAATAAAAACATCCAAGATACTCACAAACTAGACCAATCATTCAAACATAGAAATCAACACCTCATTAATACATAATCCAAGGGTTCATCATACCCAAGTATCATAATGAGAGGCACCGTTACATACGTTGTTGGTGGCTCTATTCACTTCCACTTCAATGCTTTTTCCTTCTCTCACTTCAAGATTGGGAGGTGGGGCTCCCAATCCCTAATGCAAGGCTTTTCTTCTCTCCAAGATGAATCTCCCTCTCTAAATCCCTAATCATTCGTATTTATACTTCCTCTTAGGGTTTTGGAGTGACATTTTACTGTTCTGCTTGTCATTGGTCTGCAGTGTAAGGAAGGGTTACGTCGTACGGGCATTCATACAGGTCATATGCGGGCCAGTATAGAATGCAGGTTGACACATATGACCATATATCAGACCGTATGATACCCCGTATGGCCCCCATACGGGCTGTATACGATCTCGGGAGGCTTGATGCAGAGACCGTTTCGATTTGCAGGTTCATATGGGCCGTATGGGAGCCCTTATGAAGCCATATGGGCCGTATGGGGACTCATATGAGGTTGTGCTTCAAACAAAGTTGCTTCGTTTCGGTCTCAATTTCTCCTTAAAAGTTTTCTTTCTCCTGATGTATATCTATTATGCCCTGTTCATCAAAATCAACTCTTTTTAGGTACCGGTGGGCTATAATTCCATCAAAATAGCATGTTAAATATACATGAATACGATATGAAATTACGCTCAATTGAACACTTATCAGTACAACAGATCTGTCACGTGCTCGAGGCTTGGGATTTTGGTCGGGGCGTGACATGTACTATACATGATACGGGAAAAATTTTCAATATTTATTGAAAAACTTAAAAACTGATTGAAACTAGTAATATATATATATATATATATATATATATATATATATATATATATATATATATATATATATATTATAAAAAAATAAATTAGTTTCAGTATGAAACCCCACCCCCCAACTAAGATAAGTCATTGCCCCCGATGGCACAAGAAAATACAAGAAATATACAAAAACAAAAGTAGGTAGTTAGAGGTACACTCCCCTAAAAGGCGGTGCCCTCATCATTTGCATCCTCTTCCTCGTTATACTCTGCCACAAACGTTGAAGATGTAGAGGGAAGGTGATAAAAAAAAATTGAACATCGACGTTTGACAGTACCGGTTGTACAAAGGGAAAATGAGGGAGCTTGCCTCGTGTTAACCCACCGAATCATGGTGATTGGTGCCCAACAATGAAGAGACATTAGTTTGGAGGAAACTAAATTTAAGCACACCAACATTCAAGCACTCTACAAAGGGTGGTATAAGTATCGTCAAGGGCATAGACTCATCAATTAAGGCAGAACAATTTATCCGTAAAGGGTCGCCTTTTATTTTCTAAGTCTAGGAAAAGGTAAAATTTTTGGAAAAGTCTCCCCTTGTAACTTGGAGGTTCAAAATCTGCACAATCATTCCCAAATGTTCAATTTCATTCACAATCAAACACATATTCAACATTGAATTGCATGAAACTTTCAAAGCCTCATTATGCCTCATTCATCAATTTTATCGGTGAAAACTAAAAATAATTGGGTATGAATGCTTACCATCAAAGTGTGCATGAATGAGCATGCTAAAAACAATGTTTGTGGTCCTTGGGAAGGGTCGAGACTCACCGGTCGCCGGTGGGGTCGCCGCACTAAGAAGATAGAAAATAAAAGAAATGGGCATATCCCCCCGGTTTTAACCTAATGTTGCATCCGCATCACGATGCCCAAATTTGACATTTAGATGTGGAGTGAAGTGTAAACCCAGGCATGATTTGACATCGCAATGTTGCCTACAGGCATCACGATGTCAGCAAAAAGAGCTTGTTGTTTTCAAGCTTGGAACTCACATCATGATGTCACCTACAAACATCGTAATATGGACTACAAAATGACTGTAGTCATACTT
Source organism: Dioscorea zingiberensis (assembly GCA_026586065.1). Classification (NCBI taxonomy): domain Eukaryota; kingdom Viridiplantae; phylum Streptophyta; class Magnoliopsida; order Dioscoreales; family Dioscoreaceae; genus Dioscorea; species Dioscorea zingiberensis. The sequence goes on along the minus strand of CM048820.1, from coordinate 31,009,310 downwards.
ATACCTTATTTCCCTGGCTATGTTTGTATAAAATAAAAAAATTCTTCAACTTAAAGGTCAGAAAACATTACTAGGCCTTGCCGAATTAGAAATTATGCATAATCCAAGCCTTTCCATGCATAAGTAATATTTGGTGCCTTGCTTCAATGGGTCTCTCCCAAACTCATGTTCTTCCCTACAAAACAAGTTTAGGTTATTCCAAACAAGAGGAAAACAAGAAACTGAAAATGAACAAAAGAAAATATGAATACAACCACTACTCAAAATAATCCCAATCCTTCTAAACTTGAGTTGCCTCCTAAAAAGCACTAGATTTAAGGTCTTAAGCTTCACCCCATTTTTGTTATTCGGGCTCTTTGATGATAAAAGCCACCGCATCCTTCAAAGACCTTTTCCTTCGTATTGCTTCCGCCGCTTTTTGGAGGTCTTGATTGGTTCGGCATATGGCTCAACACCTTGAAGAGATAACTATTCAACTAATATGGAAGATTTGAAACTTGTGTTTTTCTTTACCCCCAACAATTGTAAAATATGATATTTTCGTTCGGCCCTTCTTGTTATAGCTGAATTATTTTGTCATCTATCCACTTCCTCAAGAAGAAAATCTTGTTCTGAGGGTTCATAGAGCACAATTGTGGGTAGTTCTGCCTACTTAGAATGCTCACTTGATAAGTTCTCAATAGACCATCATTCTCTAGTATTTTTACACACACTTTGCATGTTACTTGGAGAAATTGTAGCCCGCAAGTAATTAATTTTGGTTAATTCTTGTTTATAGGGCATTAGAAGGACTCAGGAATGAAAAGGAAGTAATTCAAGACTATTTGAGGCATAAACAAGCATAACATGATAGTACACGGGTATACACACAGGCACACACGCCCATGTAAAGAGGATAATTCAATTTCCAGTCCTACATACGCGAACACACACCCGGGTGAAGACCCATGTAACCTGGGGAGCAACACCTAGGAGCTACATGGGCGCAGACGCGCTCGTGTGAGCACCCATGTAGACCGCAATATGACGATTCTACTTCCTGGGAGCTATATGGGTACAGACATGCCCATGTAGTAGCTCGTGTGGCTCAGACCCCAGCCTTCTTAACCCGAACTTATACAGAATATGGCCCAGCCGACCCAGATTAGAGAGAGGTTTACTCTAAACGTAGGAGGCCATATAAATAGGGGTTTTTATAGGGTTTTGGGGGAGCTTCTAATCCCATTCCTCACCCTTGAGGGCTGCCATCACTACAGTCATCCACCTATCATCTAGGGCACATCGGAGTATTGAAATGGCGTCCCTTGACGTTGGAGGCTTGGAGGAGATTTGCCAATTGTCCTAGCCAACAATGGAGGGGACGAAGTATCATTTTCCTATGCTTTATCTTGTTTTCATTATTGTATTGCATTTGTGTTCCCATTTGATGAGGAACTGATCTTATAGGTATTCGGTCATTGATGAACCCTTGGGTCACAAAGGAACTTTGATTTTGAATGTTAATGGTTATCTAGTTGTTTCTTTTATGATTGAGTTGTATTGAGTGTTATTTATTGCATTGGTAATCTACATTGTGATAGCTCGGACTATCCAATCCGACGCACGGGGGAAAGAAACAAATGCCTCCACTTGTGGGGGCATACCCAATAGAGGGGATTATGAATACGCCTTAAGATCGGGCACTAAGGAGAGCGACTCCTTCATATGCATTGTTTCGATAATCCTTCCAAGAACTAGATTCCCTAGAACATCATCAGTGAGGGTACAAGGTTAGTAATTCACCTCGAGAGAAGGAATGAAAGCATTTTAGTAATCTTTTGTCCGATCTATTGCAACTAGTGACCCTAACATTCATTATCTATCTTGATGAGAACCCGAGGGGGATTCATTTCCCGGATGCCCTTCTTTCATCACTGATTGTCCCTACAAATTCATCACCCTCTTTATTTAGGTTAATTGTGTTTTCTTTCTAGGTTAACTCTTAGTTCAGTCCACAATTCCCAAATCCTTGATTAGACAAGATAGTAGACAAGTAGTTAGTACTAGTACTTCGGTCCCTAAGGATTCAATACCTGACTTTCATAGTCCACTTTATTACTTATCCGCCCCATGTACTTGAGGTAAGCATACGCATTAGGCTCACATCAAGTTTTTGGTGCTGTTGCCGGGGGACCAAGGCTACTAAGAGAACTAGGAGTTTACTACTGTAGTAATTAGTTTTAGGGTTTTAATTTTTCGTCGTTATTGTTTCATTTTGTTTAACAACGAAATACTAGAGCCATTGGGTGTAGGACCCCAAGAGGCAGTTCAGACAATTTTGATTGGGGAAGAAAGGAGTGAAGTTGCTGGTCAACTCTACTTTTGGAAGAAGAAGATTAAAGGAAGGAACAAAAGAAAGGCTGCCCTCCAACACAAAGTAGGATACTATGCAAGTGTCCAGCATGGTGAGTCTTTCGTGTACTCTAGTCTTGCATTCTCCTTATTTGGTTACTGTCTTAAAGGGAAGACTGGAGATGTTCCAGAAGTTTTTGATCCACCATGAGAGCTAAGCAGGTATGTTAAGCTAATGACATTAAACGAGTGCTTCTTGGGAGGCAACCGATGGTTTAAAATTCTCTTTGAATTTTCTTTACTGTCATTTAGTTAAGTGTAGGAGGAAATTAGAAATCTTACCCGACTTCACGCGAGTACTTTGGCAATAAATCCACGAACTCGGGAAGTCTCAGTTTACCCTCACCTTTTGTTTTCTTCCTTCCACATTCTCTTATGCTCTATTGTTTGCATTGCAGACAATGCAATTCATGAAATATGGGAATGGGGTCACTGTAGTTTTGGATTTCATTGAAAACCTTAAGTGTGGGGATGGACAAGAACAATTCATTGCAAATCTTATCTTGCATGCTAGTGTAAACCAATGACGTCATATTTGGAAATTTTTTGGTTTTGCTCTACTCTTAGTTTACACCATATAGAGACATATTCTTTTTTAGAGAAAATCCTTGTGACAACTATATTGTTTAAAGACATGAGATAACCCATTGCCATGTTTCTCTTGACTTAGAGTGCTAAGTATTAATTTTCAATAGCTCCAAGAGTTTTCGTGACTTTAGTTCAACTTTCTAGCCCTTATAAGTAAAGCTCTAGAGAATAAATAAGCATTGTACATAGAGACTGTAAAAAATAAAACCAAGATAATGCTCCTCTACTCTTGGTGATGAAGTAAGCTCAAGGTTCTTGCTCCTAATCAGAGTGTATCTCAAGCTGAAAAATTCCTTGTGAGCATGAGTACATATACGTAGAGTTGTAATTTTCTAATTAGTTGGGTGTTCTAGTGCCTGGCAAGCATGTGCATCCCTCATAAAGGGAAATCTACACTCTATGTTAATCTTGGTTTACCCGGAAAGTCGGATCCATTATGGATGCCCTACCGGGGTGAAAAAGAAAAGCAAATAGAAAAGAACAACAGATTTGCAAAAGAAAAGAAAAGAATAGGCTAGTTATCTTGAACTTAGAATCTCAAGATACCACTAGAGCCCGCTGAGGATATACTTGCCACTGTAGGACTTAGAAACATGGCATGTCGCGTGAATAGGCTTTGTCTGTAGCTATATTGAACATGTCACACGATCGATCTAAGTCCTAAATTAAATTTGGGGAATACACATTGATGGTAAACTTGGAGTAGAGTTGAACTGATTCTTGTAGCCTGAGGTTGAACACTTATCATCTCTTTATTTTTCGTTTTCTGGTTGCTTGAGGACAAGCAAATGCATAAGTGTGGGGATATTTGATAAGTATTCAAATTGCTATATTTGACAATTCTAATTGCTTGTATCAAGCATGTAATTCCGATGATTTGCAGGTCGTTGGTACTTAAATTGTGTTATTTTTATGAATCAGGACAAACCGGGGCGACTCGATAAGGAGTTAGGAATTTGAACAAGATTCAGCAGAAGAAGCTGAAAATAATGGATCTAAACGGACCTGCTTGGTCACAGACGTCCCTGTCTCCAAGCGCAAGAATGGCAGACAGTCATGTCTTCTATCAGATAGGACCGTCCTACCAAGCAGAAAGACCCAACTGAGCAGACGACCTCGTACAAGTTATGTACGAGGTCAGTAACGGGATCGTCGGAGCCCTATACTGGTCGTTCATGCACATTGAAGAAGGAATTGGAGGGTCTAGACGGAGCTGTCTTCATCATAGACAGGACCATCTGGAAGAACTCAAACCCTAAACGACCCCGTATGAAGGATAAACGAGGTCAGTAACGGGGCCGTTGGGTTCTCACACGGATTGTTGAAGTAAATTTGCAAAACCCTAAATGCCCCGTCTACGACAAGATAGCCCCGTCTAAGATGGGCTCTCAGAGCATATTGTGATTTATTTAATCCAAAGTGCCTCGTAAATTGTATTCCGATCTTGATGGCGCTGAGAACTATAAATACCAAGGATTAGAAGGGGGTTTTTTTTTGGAATCTCATTCATCACCTTTGGAGGCTTTCACCATCCTTGATCACCATTATCCACCATAGAGAAGAGATGAACCAAGCTGAAAAGGGCACAATAGAGCTAGGAGCAAGAGGAGACTGCGGAGCATCATGGGAGTATACCCAACGATCCCCACCAATAGTGTATGGAATAGCGTATCATCACCTTATGTTTTTATTAGCAGTTACTGTTATTGTTGTCTTGTGTTCCTCTTTAATAAGGAACTAACTCTATAGATACTTGGGTATGGATGAACTCTTGGGTTAATGTTAATGTAAGACAATGTATTTTATTTGTTGATTAATTAGTGTGGATTGAGATCTATTGAGAGTATTTCATTCATTGTATGCTTACGTTGCGACAACTCAAGCATATCAGAACTATCTCAATAGAGAGGACTGTGAATATACCGAGAACTCTGGCATTTAGGAGAGCAACTAGTTCAAAACTCGTATTCCCATAGGCCTTCTAGGAAATAGGTTCCTAAGAGCCCCATTTAATGTTAGTAACCTAGCCACGAAAGAGGAGGCGAAAGCGATATAGGAGCCCTTAGTCTAATCCATTTTAATCTGTCAAATAGAAGGTATTGTCTGTTTCCTGTGTTGAAGATCCAAGAGGGATTCCTACCCAAGTATCCTTTCTCCTGATTGATCCTCCCTTGATTTTACACCACTTTATACTTTACAATGATTCAAACATTCCTTTCTCAATTCTAGCAAGTAGATTAGCCATCCCATCATCACTCGGTTAGGTTAATTAGTAGATGAATAGCCAGCACTAGTATCTCTACAATCCCTAAGGATTCGATACCCGACTTTCAATAGTTCATTTTACTACTTGTATGACCCGTGCACTTGTGGAACTACGCAGGAGCATTTGGCTCCATCACCCGTGCTCTTCCTTGCAAGTGTGGTTCTTTGCCCTTTTTACTCTTGGGTGTTTTATTTCAAGTTCCTTTTGCCTTGGGTGTCTGTTTACCGGTCCAATCACCAAAGAATACCCATAGAAGTACAAAAATAGAGAATTGATCCCCCTAAATGGCATAAGTGCGTGTAAATATTAGCTGGAAAATATGTATGATCATGTACTTATCAGAGAGCTTGTCTGGGATATTCTGGGACCGTTTTGGACCTAATTCTCACCCGATTTTCACAGAAGTTGATCCTATTAGAACCCAAAACTTGTGAGATAGTTTTGAGAGGCTGGAAACCCTGTAAATACTGATGTTTTACGGTTTGGAAAACATCTCTTGGCCTTCGGCCACCTTTTTGGCCGTCTTGGAGATCTTGGAGCTCATTTATGGCTATAATTTGAAAGGATCCTCTTGGGAGATAGCAAAGGCATTGAAGGGAGTTCATTACTGCAGATCCACACGCGCCTCAAGAGTGGAGGAAACATTGGAGGGAGGTTTATTTGTATTTATCTTGATGTTTTCTTCTTCTATTGTAATGGATTTGTGTTCTTCTTTCATGGAGAACTAATATTCTAGTATTTAGGCATTGATGAACTCTTGGTGTAGTTTAATTGTGATATTGGATGTTAATGGTATTTAGTTGCTTGTCTTTGATTTGAGACCTATTGAGTGTTATTCCATTCATTGAATGCTTATGTTGTGACAACTCTAGTATTTAATAAGTTCATATGAGGGAAGAAGCGAACGCCTCCTCATATTAGAACTACCTCAATAGAAGAGATTGTGAGTTCATTGGGAACCTCGGCATTAAGGAGAGCAACTCTTTCATATGTCTTATTCCTACAATCTTTCCAAGAAATAGATTCCCTAGAGTCCCACTCAATGTAGTAATTCGGTCACGATAGCGGGAGTGAAAGCGATATAGGAATCCTTGGTCCATTCGATTGCAACTGTTGACTTTAATATCCCTTATCTATCTTTAGGAAAAACCCGAGGGGGATTCATTGCCTGAATACCCCCTTCTTATAATTGATTTACACCAAGATTCAATCCAGTCTTTAGTGATATCCAATTATTAGGTTTTCTTAGTTTTAATAATTAGATTAAGACTTCATTACTCTTTGTTAGACTAGATAATAGACAGACAGTGAGTACTAGTACTTCTCGGTCCTTGTGGGTTCGACATCCGACTTATTAGTTAACTTTATTACTTGACACGACCGGTGCACTTGCGGTATTAAGCATGAGCATTTGGCTTCTCCAAATTTTTAGCGCCGTTGCCGAGGATTGAAATTACTAGGAATATTAGAAGTCTATTAATCTAGTCATTAGATTTAGGGTTTTAAATTTTTTTTTTTTACTTTATACAAAAAGAAAAAATATATGTCTGACTGTGTTTCTGTGTTCTCTTTTGTGCAAGGTACAATATGAATCCCTCAAGGTTAGCTTTGTTGGAAGCTATAATTAACGAGCTTTTAAGAAATCAACCAATTCGAGGAAATCCATGTAGCAATTCTTACGAACCATTGGGGGAGGAGCTCCAAATTATTCAAACAATCAATATGAACCACAATGGGAGTGTCCTTAACAAGGATTTCGTCAATATTCTCCACCTCAAGAGTAATGGCATACTTATCCTCCGAATTTTTAGTATGAGCAACAACAACAAAGACAATTTAATACTGAGGAGGTGTTGGCAAGATACATGCTGCAAGACGATGCCAAATTGGAAGCCATTAGTACCACAATTGCCAATTTACAAACTTCTCTTCTTAAGCTTGGGAACCAGGTGGGAGAACTTTTCCAAAGAGTTTTGGATGATCAACAAAATTTTGAGCAAGCAGTAGAAGTTCCACTTGAAGTCATTACTGAAGAAGCAGAAGAAGAGAGAAAAGAGGAACAAGAGGTGGAAGGATGAGTTAGTGTGGAAATGGATGAAGTGGTAGAAAAACAAAGCTGATACTTCTTGAACAAATTCTACAGTTTGAAGGTGACCTGCACACTGAAAATAAAAGAGACACATCCGGGATAAAAATAGGAGCGTGGAGGATGATTCAATCCAAGGATCCACTGAAGCCAAAATTGAACAATTCTCTGGCCAAGTTATTTCCTTGGAGGCCTAAAAGTTATTGTACCAAAACCTCCACCACAATACTACCCGGCATGTATGTCTCTCTTTTTCTGGAAGTAATTATACACGGTGCAGCCGGGAGGAATACACTTTGTTCAAGCCTCCATAAGGTAAATAAAAGGTATATCAAGCTCGTGCCATTAAACAAGCGCTTCTTGGGAGGCAACCCAATGCTTGAAAATTTTTTCTGTTATTCTTGTTTACTATTAGTTAGTTAGTTCTAAGTTTTAATAAATTGATGGCATGTCTGATCTACATTTTCTTATGAACCCCTCAATTTTGACTATATTGGGGTATAATTCAGTATCCAAGCTGAAGTCTGATGTATAGATTGCACAAAAATAGCCTGACAGAGCTAACAACCCCAAAAAGTATTTAAATGGATCCGTATGTTAACCAAACAGACCCATCTATATTGGAAAAAATCGAGCATAGAAGGGGAAACAAAATCAGGCGAAACCGTCATTGACATAGACGGGACCGTCCGAATTGAATTTTTCTATTTTTTTTTTAATACAGGCATCATTCCTGGACCTTGATCTTATCAGCCCGACAGTGTCATCTCAGGAGTAGATTTGTATTTCATGGATCAGGACCATCTTTTCTTTTAGTTTCATAGTAACATTTGTTATTATGTTTTTATTTTTCTTGAGCTATAATGATCTCTTCTTGCCTTACAAGATTTTGAGAGAGCACACATTGTGGCCAAAACAAATCTCCACCCTGAGCTCCTACGAATAATGGAAATAATCTCAATGGAATCGGGGAAGTTTCAGTTTGCCCTTCAACTTGTTCTGATTATTTCTCTATCTTTTACTATGCTTTATTGATTGCATTGCATTTTTTTTAAGTGTGGGGATGGGTAGCTAGAAAGCTAACTGTTGGGGATGGATGAGTAGTTAAAAAATTCATTGCAAATCTTTCTAGAGAGTTCATTGCAAAACTTTGTGTAATCTTGCATGCTTAGTGTAAACCAATGATGTCATATTTGAAATTTTTTTAGTTTTGCTCTACTCTTTGTGTACACCATATAGAATTTTTTTTTTTTTTTAGATTCTCCTATGAAACATCATGGACAATTAGAGAAAATCCTTGTGAAAACTATATTGTTAAGAAACAGTAGATAACCTATTGTTATGTTTCTCTTGACTTAGAGTGCTAAGTATTATTTTCAATGGTCCAAGAGTTTTTGTGACTCTAGTTCAAATTTCTAGCCCTTGTAAGTGAAGTTTTAGAAAATAAATAAGCACTGTATATAGAGACTGTGAAAAATAAAACCAAGATAGTGCTCCTCTACTCTTGGTGATGAAGTAAGCTCGGGTTTTTGGCTCCTGATCAGAGTGTTTCCCAAGCCAAAAATCCCCTGTGAGCATGAGCACGTATATGTAGAATTGTAATCTTCTGAGTAGTTGGGTGGTTCGGTGCCTGGCCAACATGTTCATCCTTCATAAAAGAAGATCTACACTCTATGTTAATCTTTGGTTACCCGGAAAGTTGGATCCATTAGGGATGCCCTACCGGAGTGAAAAAGAAAAGAAAACAGAAAAAAGAGCAAAAGAGTGAGAAAAAAAAAGGAGTAAATTAAGAATTTATTTTTCATAATGGCTAGTTGGTTTGTACTTAGAGTCCCAAGGAACCTCTAGAGTCCACTGAGGATATGCTTGCCATTCTAAGTTAGAAACATGGCATGTGGAGTGAATAAGCTTTGTCTTGAGCTATATTGATCACGTCACAGGATCAATCTAAGTCCTGAATTGAAATAGGAGAATACATATTTTGATGGTAAACTTTGAGTAGAGTCGAGTTGATTCTTTTGTAGCCAGAGGTTGAACACTTATAATCTCTTTATTTTCATTTTTATTTGCTTGAGGACAAGCAAATGCTTAAGTATGAGGGTATTTGATGAGTGTTCATTTGACCATATTTGTATATATTTTTATATTATATTTAAATACACTTTGCATGCTAATTAATGAAAATATACCCCATTGGTATTTAATCAGTGAAACATTTGATAAATAGGGCATCAAGAAGACAATTCGGGAGAAAGAAGACTTTTGGAGATATTTCAAGGGCAAAAAACGTCAATTCGAGGAGTAATGAAGGACCTACAAACGCTCCCATACATTATGGAAAAGTTCCACGAAGATTTGGAGTCAAAATGAGTATTTTTGGACACTCCAAAGAAGCAAACAGAATAGTCTGCTATAGTATTTTTCAGGTTTTACTGTAGCTACAGTAAAATCTGAATAAACGACCTTGTTTGTGACCTCGTTTGCTATATGAAAGAGGCCGTTGTTGACCCAGTTTGCTATTGGGACGGACCTGTCTACTACAGGGCGGACCCATCTACAATACCAGCTACAGTATTTTTAGCCCATCTATACTATTTTTAGCCCTCATCTGAGAGCCTGTATGGGATATTTCTGTGACCGTTTTGGATCTAATTCTCACCCGATTTTCACAGAAGTTGATCCTATTCGAACCCAGAACTTGTGAGATAGTTTTGAGAGGCTGCAAACCATATAAATACTGATGTTTTAGGGTTTGGAAAACATCTCTTGGCCTTTGGTTGCCTTTTTGGCCGTCTTGGAGATCTTGGAGCTCATTCTTGGCTACTATTTGGAAGGATCCTCTTGGGAGATAGCAAAGGCATTGAAGGGAGTTCATTACTGCAGATCTACACATGCCTCAACTGTGGAGGAAACATTGGAGGGAGGTTTATTTGTATTTATCTTGATTTTTTCTTCTTCTATTGTAATGGATTTGTGTTTTTCTTTCATGGAGAACTAATATTCTAGTATTTAGGCATTGATGAACTCTTGGCGTAGTTTAATTGTGATATTGGATATTAATGGTATTTAGTTGCTTGTCTTTAATTTGAGATCTATTGAGTGTTATTCCATTCATTGAATGCTTACGTTGTGATAGCCCTAGTATTCAATAGGTTCATATGAGGGAAGAAGCGAACACCTTCTCATATTAGAACTATCTCAATAGAAGGGATTGTGAGTGCACCGGGAACCTGGGAATTAAGGAGCGCAACTCTTTCATATGTCTTATTCCTACAATCTTTCAAAGAAATAGATTCCCTAGAGCCCCACTCAATGTTAGTAATTCGGCCGTGACTGCGAGGATGAAAGCGATATAGGAATCCTTGGTCAATTCGATTGCAACTGTTGACTTTATTATCCCTTATCTATCTTTAGAAAAAACCCGAGAGGGATTCATTGCCTGAATACCCCTTTCTTATAATTAATTTACCCAAGATTCAATCCCGTCATTAGAGATATCCAATTATTAGGTTTTCTTAGTTTTAGTAATTAGATTAAGACTTTATCACTCTTTGCTAGACTAGATAATAGACAGACAGTTAGTACTAGTACTTCTCGGTCCTTGAGGATTCGACATCCGACTTATTAGTCCACTTTATTACTTGACACGGCCCATGCACTTGCAGTATTAAGCATGAGCATTTGGCTCCATCAGACGCAACCTCCTAACCAATTCTTTACTGTAAGAGGTCCAATATACCTAGAGGGATGGACATAGTTTAGATTATATAATACGATAGAGGAAAAAAAAATAGCAGCAAACTATGTACCCCACTTTCAAGCGCCGAGATTTTTCCTCTAGATACTAATGTGGGATGTGCGCAAATGGCTTGCATATGTCAATGGCGTACCCCATCTGTCAGTGAAAAACATGTTAGTAAATCACAAAAGTAATGTAAAATGGACGTCAATATGTAGCATATTGGTCACAAAGCATATCATCTTCACCGAAATCAAAATCATGCAGTGGGTCCTCTCAGTTAGGACGGAATATAGGGAATCTTTCGCACACCCACAATTGTGACACAAAATTACGTTAGGGTGATAAACCAACATAATGAGGTGAAACAATGTAAAGTGTGGTACTTACCTGTACTAGGGTATAACAAGCTGCAGTGGTTGAGCATCGTCTAATCGAAGCTTTGGGAAGCCTCGAATAAAGGAGTGTGAGCACGGCCGCTCCCCAAGCAAACACTCGGCATATATGAAAGTTGTCAATAAATGTATGCCATTTCGGGTGTACAAGATACTCGGATGAATATAGTGTCAATGTTGTTCCAATGATGTACAATATGTAAGCTCACGCGACGTGATCTTCATGGTTCGGTGGCACAATATCGTAGAAAAATGTCTCATACAACCAGTTGATGCATGGGGACCATACCATAGCTGACGTCATCTGGAGATTCCCCAAGCATCCTCACACACATATCATTGAAATCAGGATACATATCGACAATCACTAGCGGGCTATCAACTCACAGGCCGGTGAGGACCTCTACGTCTTGTAACGTGATTGCTATCTCCCCAAGGGGCATGTGGAAGGTATTTGTTTTACCGTGCCACCTTTCCACTAGCGCCATCAGTAATGAGTGATCAAGGCGGACATAACATATGGAGCCTACGAGATAGAAACAAGCAGCCTTCACCATCTTAAGGATGTGCTTGTTTTGAGATTCCATTCGAAACCTCTGTGGTCCACATTCTGGGGTTTGGTTTCCTTTAATAATACAGTGGTGGAAGTGTAAACATGGGTATGGTTCAGCCCACCCCCCCTCGCCCCCACCAAACAACAGCAAACCTACTATAAGAAAACAAAGAAGAAGGCAACATTACATGCAAACAATCAACCATACAGCTAGCAAGTGTATATAATATGAAACTAAACAACCATACAACCACCATGAAAACAAACAACCGTACAGACCACCATGAGAAATTGCATATAATATGAAAACAAACAACCATACAACCACCTGACAAATGAGATTAAAATGAGCGTATACAGGGGTGGACGAAGGGGGGCAAGGGAGTGCTCAAGCACCCTCTTGGCTCTCGGCTCCAGGAGGGTTTTTACCTCCCAAAGTTTTGGTTATAAATATTAATTTTATTACCACATTTGAGAACAAAAATGTAGTTGTAGTCTATTGGTTAGAATTTTAGTTTATGAATGTGGAGACATGGGCTCGAATCCCAACATCTACAATTTGTTTGTTAAAATTAGTACTTTGCAAATCAACCATTCGTTTTCTCCAAGCCTCGCATGCAAACCCTTTTGATTGACCATTATGCATATAGGTGCCATGAAGAGTTCAATTCTCCCTCTATATGTATATGAATCCTTTTTTACAGATATACCCTCTCTTTAGGGTTTATTTGCGAAGATGATTTCATTAAGCAGTTTAATCTTTTTCTTAATTAAAATTAATGCAAGATGAGAAAATTAACCAAGGCTTAATAAGATGTTAGGGAGTTTATTAACAATAATTGGTGCAGTCTTTACAATTGATATCACTTATAAAATTTAAATTTTGCTTATATATTTCCAACAAATCTTTTTCCTTTTTTTCTCGTATCTCAATGATTTCTTTTAATATTTGAACTTAATTCCTATATCATAAATTTTTTGTGATTTATATGTTTTTTTTACAACATTCCTCCAATAAAATATTGATAGAATTAGACATGAACCAAAAAAATTAAAAAGAAAATAAAACTTGTTATTTTTTTTAGCAGAGAAATTATTATAAACAAGTAATCTTAAGTTTGAATTAATATAATTTATTTTAAGTTGAAGTCAACACCCCTTTAATTTTGATTCTGGTTTCGCTACTAGGCATACATATTGCATATGAAAACAAACAACCATGATAGAGAGATGACATTGAAAATATAAATTGTTCAAAGGTGATCTACAGGTAATCAATTGAAAAGGGTTGCTTAATATTCCCTAAACCTAAACTCTTGGAAGAACAACATATTCTAATCCCTAAATCGGGATACCTGTTGGTGTTAGAAACTGGATCTGCCTTGTGATCTGGTTCAGACTTCTATCAACGGTTGAGATTTGTTTTTAGTGTGGACGCTCACTTTGATTCTGGAGATATGGTAGAAAACCTGTAAGGGAAAGAGAAAACGATCGGAATTGGGCCTTTCTTCCCGGATTTAACTCCGACGATCAAGTTAGTGGATGAGGAATGGCTTAGGGGTTATGATGAAAAGAGTAAAAAGTGTGATTTTAATCTTCTCAAAAATTCTTGTTTTTGGTTCTTTGTTGTTCTTCCCATTTTATAGAGAAACTCCTGGGTTTGGTTTCTTATTATTAAGGTTGAGGCGGTAGGAAATATCTATCTGTGTAGGTGAGGGGGTAGGTGGGCTGTGTCAGGGCAAGTGGATGTTCTTGCCTTAAATTCCTGTCTCATCGACTATCAGAGTGTTTTATGGTGCTTTGTCGTATTGGTCGGATTTGATTGGATTTGTTCTGACATGAGATATTTTCTGTATTTTTACTGTGATTTTAGTCAGTTTTGTCAGAAGGAGGGTGGGTATTTCATTCCTATTCTTCGGTCCAGGGGGGAGGTTTTTGGGGAAATGGGGTGGAGGGTCCGATTAATAACAGGTGTTTGGTTTAGGATGATGCCAAGTGGCTGGAGGGGGTTGTGCCACGTGTTGTAAGGGATCGATGACAAGTGTTATGCTAGATATTTCCATATCATTAGCCCCCCCTAAGTGTGCTTGTTGATAAGTCTGAGTGATAAGCGGACGGAGTTCGCTTTTCGCTTGGCTTGAGAACGAACATTTCCTTTAGTTGGCTAATCTAAATTTGTGTAAATATTATTGTCTCGAAAAGATAGAACACGTGCGTTTTAGCGAGTGTTCGACACCTGTTCATCTTATCTAGAATTTTGAATTGTCTTTTCATTAGTTCGGATCGAGGGATGGGTGCGTTGAACTTTCTTCCTGGGAGGATTTACTATTCTGATAGGGCTCTTATCTATTTAAGTCATTGTGGGGGTGGGCTATACTGTTCATCTTTCCTGTTTGTTTGTAATGGCTTTTTATTATCGCTCGTCTTTCCTCAAGGTTTTTCTCCCAAGTATTTCCGTATTGCATATGAGAATCCCTTCTTCTTTTTGCGAGAGTCTGGAAGCGTTGGGAACGAGGGTTGTTAACTTAACAGGTCCAAATGGTTGTGTGTGGCCGGTTCTACTTGATATCAACGAGGATGAGGCCGAGATGCGGTTCGAGCAGGGGTGGAGGGAGTTTCATATGGATCATTGCTTGTCTGCGGGAGATTATTTAATTTTTTCCCATCTGGGGGGCATAAACTTTGAAGTGGAAATCTTTGGGATGGACTCTAACCGCAAGGAGGTAGATCAGGACGTTCGATCCCAAGGTTGGGCTGAGGCTCCTAGTGATAGTGAGGACAGCGTTGGCGGGGGAAGTCCGTGCGTTACTTCAGAGTCACTTCCTTATGGCTCGTCTGGGTCGTCAATTGGATCGATTTGGTAGATGGACGGATTTTTTTACTTTTGTTGAAATTTCCTTGTAACTGCTTGTATGTTTGTTTTTCTTATAGCCTTTTTTGTTTAATGTAATACTATTTCTTTCGCTAATCTATTATTGTTTTATGTTAATTCTAATCTTGGGAACCTAACCTTCTTTTTTTTTTTACTATAAGTAGGTTCCCAAAAGTCAAATCTTCAATAAATGGTGTTACCTTGGGAAGTAGGTATGGTTCCTTCCCAAGGGGTAGGGGGTAAACCCAGGGTGAATGACTCTATGAGGTTCCTTTATAAATGGGTAGTGGGGTAAAATATCTGTATTTTCAAGTTTGCGTAGAGACATTATCCAATGGCTTCTCCTTTTCATCCTTCTTTCTATAGAGTGTTTGGTTTGAGGGGTTCTATTAGGTGGCTTAAAATTCCGTCGACATTTCATGCAACTATGAACCAAGTGAATGGCGAAGTTGTTGTTTTGGAGGGACTTAGCGGGCACGTGTGGAGAGCAGCATTGATTCGAGATGAAGCTCAGGGGGAAATCTGGTTCAGAGATGGGTGGTTGGATTTTTTGGTAGATCACCATGTGCAAGTAGGTGATCTGATGACTTTCACTTATATGGGTGGGGTTTTCTTCAGGGTGACAATTTTCGGGAGGAATAAATTCTAGAAGGATTGGCCCTTTTTTGTTTTTCCTTCTCATGAAGACCCGGATTTTACTGAAGACGAGAGCGGTGGGACAGAAGATGAAGGGACTGATTCAGGAGAGTCGTCGGGTTAAAGCGTTTTGTTCTTTGTTGTTTTACCCCTTTTTTTTTTGCAGCCATCGGCCTATTGTTAGCCATTGGCTTAGTAGTTTGTAATTATTTTCGTTGTTTTTAAATAAAGTTGGGGTTCGGAAACTTGTTTGATGTTTCTTTCTCTTTTTTGGAATGACGATGTATCTTGGGGGATGTGTAATTATTTCTAGCATTTCGTAATGAGCTTTAATATCTGTATTTCGTAATCATTATTGAGATTCCTGATGAGATGGCAACGTGCTTGACTCCAAATCTGATAGTTGTGTATCCAACTTAGATTAATTAATTTTATCCTTTAAAAAGAGTGGGCGAGCGTTTATTCCCGTCTGTCTTGTCTCGGATACTATTCCATATTTAAGGCGGGGAGTGGTGCGGCGTGCGTGGGTCAATGTGATGATGGGTGGCGTGGTACCCTATTTCCTAGGCTGTCAAGCGTTTGGTGTGCCGCCGCTTGGGGGCGAGATCGAGACATCCAAGGAAGGTTATGGCTTTTGGTTCTGATAATTCGATATGGGCGGTGCGATTCTATGTGACGTTTGGTATAAACGGTCGTGATCTAATCACAGTACGTATTTTTGGAGGGTTCGATCTGGGCTTCTCCCTGTAATCTAACGGTTGGGATCCCTTTTATTGGGTTTATGAATGAGGATTAAGGGTTTTTCTTTGCATCATCTTCTTGCGACTCTTCTCTCTTTCGTTTGTGGTTCTTTCTTCTTCTTCTCCGGCGCTTTTCCGGTTGGCGTCCTTTGTTTGACGTTTTCTGTTAAGGTAATGGAAACTAATTCCATAGATTCTAGGGCTCCCACACCTTCCGATTCTTCTCATGACTCTTCTGCTATGCATTCGTTACAGTCCCCTCGTTCACCGTCCCCTTCTAACTCTACTGCTTCTATTCCTATTCCGGCACAAGGCGGCACTGGGGGTCTATTGGTCCAAGGTTTGAGAGGTCATCCGACCTCGTCTAGGATAGAGAATGGGGGGTCTTAAACTTTTTTGAGTATTTTAAATCAGAAAGAGGTAGATGAATTGGTGGATCGCTTTCGAATCGATCTCTCTTTTTTCAGTTAGGGTACCCTGTTCTGGAGAGCGGGCTAGTTCATCTAAGGAGGGTGAGATAGCTATCTATCAAGATGCTTTGCTGGGTGGTCTTAGGCTTCCTTTTTCTGATTTTGTTAAGGAAATTTTAGAGTATTATCAGTTATGCCCTTCCCAGTTGACTCCAAATTCATGGAGATTGTTGAACGGGTTTGTTATTGTTCTCAACAACTATGGCGTAAAACCGACTGTTCGTTGGTTTCGTCTTTTGTTTAATTTGTACATTGAGACGGATACTGACTGGTATTATTTTTCGGCTCGTTCTAAGAAGAAATTTCTGGGTAAAGTTCCTTCTTCCATCAAGCAATGGAAAAGTAAGTTCTTTTTTGTGAGTAGTAAATCCGAGTGGGATGTCCGGACCAAATGGGAAGTTCCTCGGATGGACAACATTTGTGAGGAAGGGATGACAACTGACGAGAAGTCTGTAATTGAAAGTTTTAAAGGGATTTCCGGGGTTTCTATGGATACTTATTTGACGAAGGAAATCCTTCTGAGATGTCGTTTATTTGTAGCTGCTGGTAGGGCTTGTTTGTACTTTTATTCTGTAAGTTTTGAGTTTTGATGATGATGGGTTTTATTATGCTTTCGTAGGTGAACCGATGGGTGATTTGGATCTTGCGAAGGGTATTTTAGCGGATCTCGAAGGCGTTATTGAAGCTCCCCTATCGCGAGGACGGAAGAAGAAGGAAGATACCTCTGGGAAGGAAAAAAGAGGGGAGAGTACCCCTAGAGAGGAGAGGAAAAAGAGGAAGAAGGAGGGAAGGAAGGATGATGACCCTACCGGGAAAAAATCTAAGAAAGATCCTGTTGTGGGGCTTTCCCAGAAGAAGGATGAGAGAAAAAGGAAAGACAAATCTGGGGATGAATTGGGTCAGCAAATCACGGAAGACGGGGTGAGTTCACCCGGTCAAGAGGTTATTCCAGATTTTCCGATTTTGGCCCTTTCTGTTTCCGAGGATCTTCCTTCTCCTAAGAATATCGAGAATATCGGGACTTTGAGCCAAGTGTTGCGGAGGCCATTGCGCATCACATGGGAAAAATCTATGGGAGGGTTGCCCCTTCGTCCCGCGCTTGTCAACATTCATAGAGCGGTAAGGCATCGGTTTCTAGATTTATTGGAATAAGGA
The DNA here is from genome assembly GCA_026586065.1 of Dioscorea zingiberensis. NCBI lineage: Eukaryota > Viridiplantae > Streptophyta > Magnoliopsida > Dioscoreales > Dioscoreaceae > Dioscorea > Dioscorea zingiberensis. The sequence goes on along the minus strand of CM048820.1, from coordinate 30,991,419 downwards.
TAGTTTACGATTGAAATTTTTTTTTTTCTTAAAGTAACTCGGAATTTTCTTCTATTTTTTGTAGGAGGACGTGGCAGAGGCAGAATTACAAGATAAGCTAAGGTATAGTAACTTGTCTCTTCAGATGGAATCACCAGCTATTGAAAAGGGATCGTCTTCCGATGATTTCCCTTTTCGAGATCATATGTCCATGGGGGATGTTTTAGAGGCCCTGCGGCCTAGAAAAAGTTTCTAAGCGGCTTCAGGAGGCCGGGAAAGAGGACGTTGCCATTCAACTTCTTCGTTTTGCTATGATGGTAAGAATAAAGTCTTTTGTCCTTAAGTTTTTGCTTATTATTATTTATTTTGTTCGTCAATTTAATTTCTTACTGTTTGTTTTAGACTGCTCATTGGGTGGATCATGCTGGTCGTCTTTTCCGAAAGGAGGTTGTGGGTTCAAAGATGGTAGAGGAGAGTGGGGCGGAAATTGCCCGACTAAAGGCTAGGATTGCTATTTTGGAAGAGGAGAAAGACAAGGCTCTCAAGGTAACTGATTTGGTTACCAAGGAGATAAACGAACTTCTTGCGAAATTGATTTCTGTGGAGACAGAGAGAAATGATCTGTCAGAGAAATCTTCTCGTTTTAAAGACTCTTTTCAGACCGCCAAAGCAACGGTGAAGGAACTTCAAGGTACTGTGGCAGGTTTGAAGGGAGAACTTGAGTCTCTCAAAGAAGAGCAAGGTAAAATCTTTACAGAGCTCAAAAACGTTAAGGGAGAAAGAGATGGTTTTAAGAGGGACTTAGCCTTGGAGAAAGAGGCTTTAGAATTAGCCCAGCAAGACGTAGAAGATTTTGAAAATCAAGTGGATAAGCTGCAGAAGGAAGTGACGTCGTTGAAGGAGGAGAGGAAGGATGCGGCGACGCAAATTTATTCTATCGTTCAGGTTATTGGCCATCATACTTCTCCCAGGACAGCTCTATCTATGGGACTCCCTTCTGTTTTGAAGGCTTATGTAAAGGTGAGGGATAAACTTCCGGGTGAGAAGGCTCAGACTAGAGCTTCAAATCCTTCTCACAGTGATCTAAGAAGGAGTGAGGATCGCCTTCCTGGTGAAGATGACAATTGCCTTCCTGGTGAAGGTGACGAAAACGTTGATGCAGGGGCTGAGGATGTTGATGTGGGGACTTTCAACGTGTTATAGAATGTATTTCATTTTATGGTCGGTTTTTAGTCTTGTAAGTGGTGTCTTGGTCTTGTCTTCGTAATTTTACTTTGTTTTTGCAATGTAATGTAACTTCAAGTTTGAATGAAATGAGAAAACCGAACCTTTTTCTTGAAAACGGTTTATTTTCCAGGTCTTAGTCATTATAACTATTCGATGTCCCCCCTTGATGTGTTCTTTATCTGAGTGATGGTTGACTACAGTTTGTCTTGGCCCAGTGGTGGGACTTTCATTCGAGGCTTTTTGGCTCGGCCCGGTGGCAGGACTTTTATTCGGTTTTATATATGATGAGATTTTTGCCTCACTATTGATTTTGGGATGAGATTTTTGCTTGATTTTTGAGATTTTTGAGATTTTTGCCTCATCTTTGATTTTTGAGATTTTTGTCTCATCTTTTGGAGATTTCAGTCTGAGATTTCTGAATGGAGGAACTTTCTTTATGAAGCTTGGGATTTTTCTATAGTGTTTACTGATAGTAGTGTCGCAAGTGTTCGGCGTGGTATGGGCGCTTGAGGGTTTTTCCATCCATGTTGGTGAGCCAGTATGTGCTTGTTCGGACGATTTTTCACAATGTATGGGCCTTCCCAGTTTGGGGTTAGCTTCCCCGTTCGGCTTTTATTGCCTTGGAACTCGTTTTCCCTTAAAACAAGATCTCCGATTTGGAAAGAGACTTTCTTCACTTTGGAGTTATAAAATCTTTTCACCTTTTGACGATATGTCGCCGCTTTGGTATCAGCGGTCTCCCTTCTTTCTTCGAGGAGGTCGAGTTCCGCTTGGAGTTTTTCTTCATTGGTGGTTGGCGAAAAAGTCTGTGTCCGTAAAGTAGGTACTCCTATTTCTGCTGGGATAACAGCTTCAGTGCCATAGGTGAGGGCAAAAGGGGTCTTTCCTGTTGGAGTTCTTGTAGTTGTTCGATAGGCCCAGAGAGCACTCGGAATTTCTTCCACCTAGTTTGTTCCATCCCTTAACACTCGGGTTTTGAGAGTTTGTAATAGGGTGCGATTGGTTACTTCTACTTGGCCGTTGGCTTGGGGGTACGTTACCAGAGTGAGTCTTGATTCAATCCTAAGATCGGAGCAGAAAGTTTTGAAGGCTTTATTGTCAAATTGACGTCTGTTGTCGGTGATGAAGGCTACTGGGATTCCAAATCGACAGACTACTGTTCGTCATAGGAATCCTTGGCATGCTTTTTCCATTATTTTGGCCAAGGTTTCGGCTTCCACCCATTTGGTGAAGTAGTCAATGGCCACAATTAGGAATTTCATTTGCCGAATCGATGTAGGAAACGGTCCTAAGAGGTCAACCGCCCAAAGCGCGAATGGTCTTGGGCTTATGATTGGGGTGAGGGGGGTTGGCGGTCGTCTTTGGATTTTGGAGTGTCGCTGGCAGGCGTCGCATTTCCGAATGAAATCTATTGCTTCTCAAGCTAAAGTCGGCCAATAATATCCTTGTCTAAGGACTTTGTGACTTAGGGCTCTACCTCCCAGATGGTCTCCTCCGATGCCTTCATGGATTTCTCGGAGGACATAATTGGCTTCTGTTGGTCGTAAGCATTTTAGTAAATGTTGTGTATACGACCGCTTGTATAGATGTTCGCAAATTATGCTGTAATGGGCGGATTTGTTGGAAATGCGACGAGCTTCTTTTTTGTTGGGTGGGGCGGGCCCACCTTGCAGATAATTTTTTATGGGGTCAATCCAGCATGGTTCTTCTTCCAAATTTGGTACTTCTTCTTCCAACTCTTCGATAGTTTTTGCCTGGAGATATTTGATGTTGAAGGAATGTTCCGCATCGTTATTGAGTGAAGTTACCTTCCTGGATAGAGCATCAGCTTCTTCATTTTGGGTTCGAGGGATTTTCTCGATTTCAAAACGGGCAAAATATGGGATTATTTTCTTTACTATTGCTTGATATCTAACCATATTCTCTTCTTTAGCTTCGAAACTTCCCGTGGTGTGGCTGACAACCAGTTGTGAGTCAGAATAAGCGCATAGGTCTTGTATGCCGAGTCCTCGGGCTAAGCGTAGTCCTGCAATGAGTGCTTCGTACTCAGCCTCATTGTTGGTTGCTTTGAATCGGAATTTAAGAACAGTAGAGGTTTTCCATTTTGAGGGGGAATATAGGACAAAACCTGCTCCTGCTTTTTCATCGGTTGCCGACCCATCTACGTCCATGGGGTGGATGGAGAGTCTCCTTCTTCCGGTTTTTCTGGGTTTTTGTCTCTAGGGGCGTTAATTCTACAATGAAATCCGCCAATGCTTGGGCTTTGATTGTAGTCCGGGGTTTATAAGTAAGATCGAATTCCCCCAGCTCTACTACCCATTTAGCCAGTCTCCCGAAATTTTCTGGTTTGTGAAGAACTTGTTTCAAAGGTTGGTCGGTTAAAATCGTAATTTTGTGTGATTGGAAATAAGGCCTCAATCGCCGTGCCGAGGTAATAAGGACGAAAGCTAACTTCTCAAGAGAGAGGTACCTTGACTCTGCATCACTAAGGATCTTACTTGTGCAGTAGATGGGTTTCTGAATCCCTTCTTCCTCTTTTAAAAGAACCGCACTGACAGCTCGAGTGGTGGCGGCTAGGTACATAAAGAGTTCTTCTCCGGTTTGCGGTTTTGCTAGTAATAAGGGTGATTTGAGATAATCTTTGAATTCTTGGAAGGCTTTTTCACATTCTTCAGTCCAATCCATTTTTGGCGCTTTTCGTAATGCTTGGAAGAGTGGGAGATTCTTCTCTCCGGCTTTTGAGATGAAGCGTCCAAGTGCTGCTAGACGTCCATTTAGTCGTTGTATCTCTTTGAGGTTCTTTGGTGACTTCATTTCAAGAATAGCTTTGATTTTTCCAAGGTTTGCTTCTATGCCGCGTTGGGTCAGTATGAAGCCTAAAAATTTTCCGGAGCGGACGCCGAACGCACATTTATTGGGATTTAGACGCATGTCATAAATCCGAAGGGATTGGAAGGCTTCTAATAAGTCAGTCAGGTGGTCTTCTGTCTTTTGGCTTTTTACGAGAATATCATCTATGTAGGCTTCTACGTTCCTTCCAATTTGTTCTTTGAATACCTTGCTTACGAGTCTCTGGAAAGTGGCCCCGGCATTATTTAAACCAAACGACATTACTTTATAGCAGTAGGTCCCTTTGCTGTTGATGAAGGATGTTTTTTCTTCGTCGGTTTTGGCCATTCGGATTTGATTGTAGCCTGAAAAGGCGTCCAAAAAGCTCAATATTTCGTGTCCTGTCGTGGAATCGACCAGGTCGTCAATCGAAGGCAAAGAAAAGGAGTCCTTTGGACAGGCTTTATTCAGGTCTGTAAAGTCGATGCACATCCTCCATTTCCCGGAGGGTTTTTTGACCAGGACTACGTTAGCCAGCCAATCTGGGTAATCCACTTCCCTGATGAACTCTGCCTTTATGAGAGTGGTTACTTCTTCTTCTGCTGCTTTTTGCCTTTCCGAGGCAAAATTTCTTCTCTTTTGTTTTACCGGTTTGAAAGACGAGTCTATGCTGAGACGATGTTCAATGATGTCTCATTTTACTCCTGGCATATCTTCTGAGGACCAGGCAAAGAGGTCGGAGTTTCTTTGTAGTATTGCCATGATATTTTTTTGTTGTGCGGTCGTCAGGTCTGCGCCAATCTGGACCGTTCAATCTGGTCTTGTTTCGTCCAAGGGGAGTGTGAGCAACTCTTCAACTGGGGTTGGTCGGAGTTCTTCGTCTCTGTTTTGTTCCTTGACCCCATTAACCAACATAGCTTCTGAAGTTTTTCTGTTGTTTTGGTCCTTGCCTTTAAGTGTGGAGGCATAACATTAGCGGGCCAAGGGCTGGTCTCCCCTTACCTCCCCACTGCCATTTTTGGTCGGAAATTTTAGTAGGAGGTGGTAGGTAGAAATCACCGCTTTCAAATTGTTGAGAGTTGGTCTGCCAAGGATGACGTTGTAACTAGATGCACAGCGAACGACCACGAAGTTTGTCGTTACTGTGGATGATCTAGGTGAATTTCCGATAGTGACTGGGAGGGATATCATTCCTTCGGGTTGGATTACTCCTCTGAAAAATCCTACCAGAGAGGATTTTATCGGGAGTAAAATATATGCGTCAAACCTCATTCTTTCAAAGGCGCTCCAAAAGAGTATGTCAATTGAACTTCCGCTGTCAATAAGAACTCTCTTCATCTGAAAATTGGAAACTGTGATGGCAACGACTAGAGCATCGTTGTGAGGGTGGCGGACCCTACTAGTGTCATCGTCATAAAAGATAATAGCGGGTGTGGGCCGGGACCTCTTCGGATGTTGTGTTTCTTGGGTGACTCCGACCATCCTAGCATAGGTCTTGTGGGAGGCAGAGCTTTCCCCACAGCATCCTAGTCTACCACTAATGAAGCCGACGATTTCTTTTTCTACTTCAGTCGGTTTTGGGGATTGTGGCCTTTCTTCTTTTGGGTTGAGATCAATATATTGCTCAAGCTTCCCCCTCCTGACGGTGTCTTCAATCGCGTTCATCAAGTGTGTGCATTCTTCTATATCGTGACCTCGGGCTCGATGAAAATTGCAATATCTTTTGTTGTCTTTTTGGTAGTCGGGATTTCTTGTAGGTTCTGGCTATGTTAAGATCTTCTTCTCTTGGATCTGCATCAGGATATGGCTTCGGGTCTGGTTTAGAGGGGTATGATGATCATACCTTACTACTTTTCCAACTCTTGGGGAATCTCGTGGTTGGAGCATATATTGCCGAGGGCGAGGCGGGGGTTCTCTGCCTCGATTGATCTCCCTGCGCGCTCCTTCCTGTCGGATTTCTCTGGGTCCTCTTTCGGGATTTTGAGGTGCCTTTCCTTTCAATTCTTCTCTGGACTTTTGTCGAGCCTCTTCTTCCCAGCTTGCGTGGATTTCGTCGTAGTTGATGTACTTTTGGGCATGGATCAAGAGGTCAGGTATGGGTTTTGGTGGATCTAGGGTGAGGGAGAAACCAAAAGGGGATTCTCGTAGGCCTTCCATCAAAATGGTAACAGCCATACGGGGGATGAGATCCACGATGTTCAATGCCTCTACAGTGAAATGATCAAGATATGAGCTAAGATTTTCTCCTCCCTGATGTTTGATACGCATAAGAGTAGATGGATTTTTCTTCTGTTTCGAATAATTGGCGAAATGGACAAGGAACAGGTCTGCTAATACTTGGAATGAGGGAACTGTGCCAGATGGAAGGTCGACAAACCAATCTTGTGCTCTCCCTTCCAGAGTGGCCGGGAAGGCCCGGCACATGCAGGCATCGGTGGTCCCGGAAAGAAGCATCTTTGAACGGAAAGATTTCAGGTGGCGGGATGGATCGGTTTTTCCCTCATAAGTAGTCATGGTGGGAGGTCGGAAATTTTCGGGCACCCGCTCTTCAAGTATTTCTTTTATGAAGGGAGAAATTGCATAAGGGGCGTACCTTTCTGTTCCCGGTTCCCACGGGACGGGACCTGTCATTGGGTTCTTCTATCAAAAGACGGACTGTATCCTTGTGTTCTTGGTGGGGTTTGGTTCCGGCGTCGAATTGAAGGAGGTTCTGAGCTTGCGGAGAAAAGGGTCCTTTCGCTGTGTTCTTTTTCCGGCCTCGTTTCTCTATGGGTGTGAGCGGTGGACCGTCCCCTGCTTTCGGAATTTGCCGGGAGGGCGGTTGGGGCGACCAGAGGGGTTTGGATTGGGGGAGGTGGAGCTGGGGATGGTGGATGGTTCATGTTTTAAACAACTTAGGTTAGTTGATCCAACTGTCGCTCTATGCTTCGGTAGTGTTCGTGGATGGCTTCGCCTTGAGGCAAGACTGGCTGGTTTTCTTCATCTACTTGGGCTCTGCCTAGTGCACTAGTCTCATTGCTGAGCACTCCTTGTTCTTGGATACGCTTTGATTTCCTTGTAGTTGTCATTTGGCTTTTAGTAATCGTCCCTACAGATAGCGCCAAACTGTTGTTGTCAGAAACTGGATCTGCCTTGTGATCTGGTTCAGACTTCTATCAACGGTTGAGATTTGTTTTTAGTGTGGACGCTCACTTTGATTCTGGAGATCTGGTAGAAAACCTGTAAGGGAAAGAGAAAACGATCGGAATTGGGCCTTTCTGCCCGGATTTAACTCCGACGATCAAGTTAGTAGATGAGGAATGGCTGAGGGGTTATGATGAAAAGAGTAAAAAGTGTGATTTTAATCTTCTCAAAAATTCTTGTTTTTGGTTCTTTGTTGTTCTTCCCATTTTATAGAGAAACTCTTGGGTTTGGTTTCTTATTATTAAGGTTGAGGCGGTAGTAAATATCTATCTGCGTAGGTGAGGGGGTAGGTGGGCTGTGTCAGGGCAAGTGGATGTTCTTGCCTTAAATTCCTGTCTCATCGACTGTTAAAGTGTTTTATGGTGCTTTGTCTTTTTGGTCGGATTTGATCAGATTTGTTTTGACAGGAGATATTTTCTGTACTTTTACTGTGATTTTAGTCAGTTTTGTCAGAAAGAGAGTGGGTATTTCATTCCTATTCTTCGGTCCAGGGGGGAGGTTTTTGGGGAAATGGGGTGCAGGGTCGGATTAATAACAGGTGTTTGGTTTAGGATGATACCAAGTGGCTGGAGGGGGTTGTGCCACGTGTTGTAAGGGATCGATGACACTTGTTATGCTAGATATTTCCATATCACCATACAACCCTAAACCCAAAAATGGCAACCATCAAAACGATTTGAGAACTTTACATCAACTCAAGCAATGTCAAGGAGGCGAGAGCCGCCCAATTGCAGCGCTTGCAGGCCAGAGCATAGCCGATCGGAATGTTGCGACTGAGTTTGGCTGGGGAGAGATGCGAACGGAGAAAGGTAATGGTGTCGCTTCTCCGGAGGCTCTTTAGATGGGGTTATAGGATAGAGATGAAGTTGGTATTTCAATCTCGACGTATTTCGATCTCGGCAATAGAGATGAAGAGGCACTGTCTTCATCGTCCCAAGGTGCAGAGTAGGTCACGAGGGGTTATGGAAATGAATAAGAAGAATGTTGGGTTATTAAAATGGGGGCCAATTTGATAATTACACCCCTTAGGTATTTTTTTAAAAAAAGAAGCTTTTATTAAGACATTGGCTTAAAATTTTCCTCAAAAAATTTCAAAAACTATTCCCCAATTCTACTTGGGTAATTCCTTTACCAAACAAGGAGATTATTGTCATGTCTTAAATAGTATATCTTTACGCTCATCCAACATTTCCCAACTTTCTCATCTTCCCTTCTTTATTGATGCCAATAAAATCAAGGGAAAATTATCAAAAAGTCCGTGGCAGTGTTGCCAGGGACCAAAACACACCCTAAAACCTAAACAGTAAACACACCCCCGCGCCCCCCTCCCCACAACAAGGACTCAAAAGTAAGTAGCAAAAAGTCCTTTGACTTTTTGCTACTTACCGGTAAAATCAATTTCTACAGGACTTTATTATTAATGATTTTCATTGTCAAATGGGACATTAAAAAGGGAAAAATAATCTTCACAATTTTCTTACACTTTTAAGTTAAAAAGCAGACTAATGAAATAAAATCATAAATTTTAGGGTTGTGCATTCAATTGGCTCAGTTTATCATTTTTGAGAGTGAATTTTTATTTATTTATTTATTTATTTTTTAGACAAAAATGACAAACACCCACAAAAGAAGTCAAGAATGTGTGCTGACGTGAGAGAATCCGCATCTTAATAAAAGACCCGGTTCAAAATCAATTTTTTAGATTACCTATTTTATCAAACTGAACCAGCCGAATCTATTAAAAAAAACCCGAAAGTCAAATTAACCACATTGAATTCAGGGGTAAAAATCTTGAGAGGTTACCAAAGTATGCCCATATTTCACTTTAGGTACCAAACTTCAATTTGTATCTTTTTTGTTACCCTACTTTTATTTGATTTCATCGGAGAGGGTACCGGAGGAAAACCAATGATAATTATCTGACGTGACCATTGGATTAGCCACGTAGGGGGTATTGAAATCCTAATTTACAAAAATCTTAACTAATTGAACATTTGAACCTTGATTTCGGATGTTGTTCATTTTGACTTTGTTGAAATCAAGATTCAAATGTTGTTTTTCTTTCCAAATGTTGTTCAATTAGTTAGGATTTCTGTAAATTAGAATTTCAATACCCTCCACGTGGTTAATCTAGGGGGCACATCAGATAATTCTCATCGGTTTCCCTCGGGTACCCTCCTCCTGAAATCAAATAGAAGTAAGGTGACCAAAAAGATACAAATTGTTGGTACTCAAAGTGAAAAATGTGCATAGTTTGATAACCTCTCTCAAGATTTTTACCCTTGAATTCAGTTAGGTCGGCTAATTTTGTACAACCCGAGTTGTAGTCATGGACAATGCCAACGTCAGTAAACTTAACACAAAATCAAATAAATTCAGTCAATTAGCATACAAATTCAAAAAACCAAACTGAACCAAACAAAACTAGATTATGTTAAAAAATGAAAGCAAACCTATACTATACAAAACCCAACAGCGCCAACTGAATGAATTTTGTAGGTTTCGTCAGTTGATGCGGATTTCCCCAAAAATTTGTACAGCACTAACAATTTCCGAGTACTAGGAAAAGCTAACGGAAATAAAAAATTAAAATAAATAATTAAACAAGGAAATAAAGAAAAGAAGCAAGCATGAGATACTGCACAACACCTTTACAGATATAATTGAATATGAAACATTTTGTTTTTTTCTTTCCCTTTGTACACTTGCAGAGAGATTTATATATGTATATACCCAAACTTCACCATTCTGATGAGTGTGATGCAGCAAGGAGAGCCGCACCTATTCCTGATCCATCCTCATAAGCTCTTAGTATGACATTCCTCACAATCTCTTCACCTAATATTTCGACCAGTGCCTCTTTCAGATACTCCCTGAATGTGGAATAATTGGCATAGATACCACCCTCAATAGCCACCACAGTGCGTCTCACTTTGCCAATTGCTCTTCCACTAGCAACGCCACCACTACCGTCTCGCCCTATTTTCTTCAGAATGCCAACAATACCCGCAGCAGCTAACCGGGCAGCTCGCTGTGTTATCACATCACATACTCTTACCACCAGCCGCCGAGCTTTGAGACTGATATTTGGCATCTGAATTGAAAAAGTCATCAAAGCATTTATGTTTCTGTGAGGATGGAAGTAAATGTATCTGCCTAATCACTAGAGTACAGTACCTGTAAATTTTCTTCAAGTATCCTCCCCACCTCTTTCAAATTTGGAGAATCATCCTCATGGATTGCAGCCATTAAAGGTGTCCTACATGATAACGATGAGGAAGACTTGAAATGACTAAACTTTTTTTACCGAAAATAAAGGTGACATACAAGGAGAAGCTTCTAATGGTTAATAACATGATGAAATGAAAATCTGCAGAAACAGTCTGCCAGTGCACTGAAATATATGATCCAGAAAACAATGCAACTTTCCTCAAGCACGATTATGCTGATATGAGAAAATAAATCTGAAAACGCAATGATTCAAATGTAGCATACTAGTCAAAACTCCAAAGTAAAAGAAATCATAACGCTCATGACACAAGGATGAAATATTAGCAGAAAAATTACCAAAGCTGTCCCAAGATTCATCTGTTATCAGAAGCCATTGGACAAAAGAATGAATGCAAATTAAAAGAATAAACAAAAGATGGAATAACTAAAGTCCCGAGGCATCAATGGGCCATCGAAAAAAATTCATACAAGTTCAGATAGCTTGGTACATCCATACAATTGAAAAATAATTCATACAAGGTCCATTGCTTTATTCTCTCTTGTTCTACCCTAGTCTTGTAAGTATGAAATGTTCATTAGAATACCATAAGTACAGTTGACACATATCAAAATTCTCAAATTGGGGGCAAACAAACTGTTTCTAGCAATAAAGCATTGCATAAATGGAAATGAATTACTCGCCAGTAAAATGATCCCGTAATGCGCACACACACAAAAAAAAAAAATAAAACCTATCTGATGAGACCTTTATTAGAATTAGTGTCAAAGCTCATTAGTTATTTAGCTTGATTTGAAGATCTGTGCTGCCTACAAAACACTCCCTGCTTTCTGATTACACTTGGCATGTATTTTGATTTTTTCGAAGTGTCTCAAGTGAAACTGTGTCCTTCAAGTATTAACCAAGCACCTAGCATGCAAACATGATTAAAATTTTCATGAAAGATTTGTTAATGTTATGGGCATGTTTTGATATTGCCAATTAATTGCAATAAATGTTCCCAAGGCTCAAGTTGGATGTGCAGCTTTCAAATGTCTGTAATTTTAAAAGGTGGTTTGTCTTCTATGGAAAACAGGACACTCGGTTCTATTCCAGATGTTCACGTGATGCTAACTATAACCATTAAAAGTATACTTCACACATTGGGTGTGGGACACGATCCATTTTCTTTCCTCAATGGCCTTCCTAAAACATTAGCATGCAACAGTGCATACCATGTCTTACTGATTATCTTCCCAACACAAGCCACTGAAGCATTTTAATCAAAGTTCTGTTAGTACAAAATAGAGATTATATCAGAAATAAGGTTTCTGACATGTACAGGCCTAAAGGCCTGAATCACACCCCATTTCCTTCCCTATCTCTGCTTGCTAGAAAACAATTAACCTCCAAAAGAATCAACAAGTCCAACTAGTCCTTGATTCATTTGACCTCTTTCTCTTGCCTTCCCTATCCCTGATGTTATCATCAACCACCCTTCCACAATCTCATTTCTCCCACCGTGCCTTGGAGCTCTTTAAGGCCAAGTACAATGATCACCTTGCCAATAACAACTCACCGAGGTCTTTGTGGTCCATCACTGGTTTTATGGTGCTCTTCAAACTTTTCAAATTGCTATTAAAATTTGAATGTTTTAATGATTGAGGAGATGAGTGTAAAGTCGCAAGGCTCAGTTAGCTGCACTCAATTTTCTGTATTAAAGAAGAGCAAGGTTTAATTAAAAAGCCCTTATTCTCATGGGCTATGATGAGAAAAAGGCTTTAAAGCATGACCTTCGCACAAGAAACATGATCAAAACCTCTTGTAATATAGTCTAAGCTATATTCATCATGTTCGTCTTCCATCTTGATTTTCTTTTTTGAGGGTTCTCTAGATGGTATTTCAGGGAGAACTAGCTAATCTATCAAAAAAGGGGAAACACACAACTAGGTTACTTGATTGAGGTTTGGGTGCAGAATGAGCATGAAGCTAGAATAATGCACAAGTTTAGGGAATGGTCTAGCAATCACAGGTGGGATGAAGGGTTAATTAGTAAATCAGTGTATCTATTAGGCCAATGTATGTTTAATTTGTGAACATAGCAGTAAAATAATGCATGATGTGTTGACTTAATGGCTCGATGTATCACTTAAGCAATCAAAATACCAATATAGCAGTCTTGTAAAACTTCAATTCTTAAATTACATTGATTTGTTAAAACAATGTCTCAATGTATCATTTCTTGTAAAACTTCAATAGTAGTATAGACAGCTTTGTCTGCGATTTCTTAAATCAATTCCTTAGGATGTAAGTTTCTATATGAAACAACATTTATTGGCAACTTTGGAGAATTAGTTTATTCAAACATTCATAAATTTTTTAAATGGTACAATAATTAGTTGGGAAATGTTAAGCTTTAATAGTTTAGATTGATAATATCATGGTTAATGAAACTAAGTAATCATGATCAATTTTTCAATTAATTGTTTCTTAATTAGTATATTAATGAACATGTTTACTTTGGAATTTCATTATCCTTGTATGGGGATGACTATGTATCGATACAAGATTTGAAATCTGGATTTCCACATCTTCCTAATCTCTAAAATCAAACACAAAAAGTGGGAATCCGGCCTCTCCCATCACTCAAAAATAAACACCCCAGTGTGTGTGCCCGTCCTGGCATATCCTCATATTAGCACGTCCTTATTGATGAGGACATGCAAACATCCAAACACAAAGTGGGAATCCAGCTTTTCCCATCACTCAAAATAAACAACCTAATGTATATGCTCATCCCTGCAAATCCACATATTTGCATGTCCTCATCAGATGAGGAAATGCAAACATTCAAACACTATCTAAATCAAGACAATCATGATTGCACTTCCAAAATCATGCATAAGTATACCGAGCTCACCAGATATTGGCTGTCACCATACTTCCTCAAGTACTACTTTGAAAGTCATCAACTTTTTCCTCAAACTACAATAATCTTCTAGAGAACAAACTCTAAATGATCAAATAATCGATTGAGGAATTTATCCAAAGACATGGTATTATCACAATAAGGAAGAATGCCTTCTTGATGACAATGCTTGTGTAGAATAAATCAATAAACTCCATAGCATAGGAGCTTGAATTCCCTAGCAACAAAATCAGATGTGGAAATTAGTGCTGCAGTTTCTGTGCTAGTAAGTGAGAATGCCCATAGGAAACTCAAATATTATACAATAGAAAATCAACACCACAGTAGGTTTCATGACGCATATGATCACAAGTCGCATTCTGTTATAGACAACGATGCTTTTAGAGGGAAACCAGCAACTATAACATTAGCTTCACACAGCAGCTCATAGATTAGGAAGCATAAAATAGAAACATCACCGGAGTAACAATCATCATTATCTAATAAGAACCATAAAATTATATGTAGTATGGCCATTGAACAACTATCTAATAAGAAACATACAAAAGATGAGAATCAAACAACTAACAAGAAAAGATTTTGGTAGAAGCATAAATGTGTGGAACAAGCCATCATTAGTGTCAATTAACCTACAAGCCAATGAAGGCCATTTTACAGTTGGCACAAAGAAAACTCATTGTAAAGAAACCAAAGGTCAAAAAATATGAAATTAGTAACAGACCTCAAGATGAATGGTTTTGATAAAGATTGGGCAGAATCTCCAAAGACATCAGATTCCAGTGCTATTCTGAGAAGCACCCTTCTAACAATATCACCCAAATACATTCCTGAAATCATTTTCTCAAATCCCTGAAAAAAGTTAATATTTCTAGGTTTAAGAGTTTCCTTGTGGAAGGTAACAAAAGAAATACACACACACACACACACATGAGGAAAAACTTGCCTGATCATTTCGATTTAGGCTTTCATCATCTAAAGCAAAATCATAAGGTGTCCTCGGCAAATGTGATGACCAAAAATTTCCCCATTCCATGTTAATTACCTAGTCAGCAAAATAGAAAAGTACAGTAATATGTGAACTATTAAAAAATGCATCCCACAATTCAACAAAAGTATTCATACAAATAAAAGATACCATGCCTCCAGAATTTGTAAGAAGACCTTGACATTTTATTATAGCATCAACGCGCTCTATGTAACAAGCATTGGTGCCTGTTCCAATAATTACTGCAACGACAGTGTCTTCATCATGGTAATGACCCAGGGCTAATGTTCCGACAGTATCATTCACCTGGGAACAAAAACAGATAATGAGACCTCCATGTTCATGCTATGTTCATTCATACTGCATATTACTCAAACCAATAGCAGGGTAGAAGCCATGAAACTAGAAATAAATTACCTTATTATTTGATCATTAGGATAGAATTACAGATCACAGGCAATCCCCAAGTAAATAGAGGTTTCAGCATCTTTCTTGGTTAAATATAGTCATTTAAATTCATTTGAATATATTAATTCATAAATTTCAAGCACTGCAGATAATATAACATGCCCCATATAGCAAACATTTAATATGACACTAAATTTTCTGGAACGATTCAACTAGCATCTTAAATAGTTCAGAGGCTTTTGAGGCTAAAGACAATAAGACAAAAATTCTCATGCTAAATCACTACAATATCAATAAAACACAAAAAGCTATTTTGTGGTCCCACCATAACAATATGGACTATTATGTAAGCTTTAAGCTAGAAACCTGGCACAGAAATCAATTAATGAAGAAGCTACATGGAAAGCAGGGTGAAATATTTGAGTGAAAGTTTTACTTTTCTTTCGAACTAGGTCACTAAATAACTTGATCTTAAATGCCCATCAGTTAGGTATATTTATAGATGAGAAGAATAGTCTACAATAGTGTCCTATTATCACCGAATCCTCGCAAGCACACGTATCAATAATTTTTACATTTCCAAACCACACAACCATAATAGAACCACCTCAATCTCTTTTGATGAATCTGGCTATAACCCGATTTAGATGAAATTAATTAGACCTGATGAAGGCTGGAGATAAACATTGAAAGAATATCATCCATATATCTTAGTGAAATCTTAGTGAGTGTGTACATTAAGACTTTAATTGGCTTGCATCTTTGAATAAGTGCTCTTGTATCACAACCTGAAAGAAGAATTTTGATCAAAATTAGTCTAGGCATAGCATTCTATCATGATGCTTGATGAAACCAGATCTTAAATTAGAAGACGATAATCTAGATCTTCAGATGTCCAAGCTCCAAAAATTGATTCAAGCTCCGAATCAAACGACAAAGATTACCGCTACTAAAGCACTAAAATTTAATATTTTTTATACAGTTTACCTTGATCACACTTACAATGAACTTCTATTCCATTTTAAAAATTCTTTTGTTATTGGGTTAGGGCACCCATGCAAAAAACGTAAAAAGAGTTATACTCTCATACTTTCATCCATGCCCAGTTAAGCATTCCGTAGTATTTCCCACGCTAAATGGGTATTTCACTATTAATATCCTACCACATTACTCGACAAATGACAAGCTTGAGAACACAATCCTATGACCAGCTTCCTACATCGCTGTAGATGAGTTTAAAAACCAAAGCATCTAAACAATATTTGGGTATTGTCAAACGAGCCAAGCCATTAGTAAACCACTCAAGTTCATCTCTGAGTTTCTGCTCACTCGAACTCATTTAATTAACAAACCAAGTTTGAGCTAAGATTTCAAGCTCAATGAGTAAAGGAGTTGAACTGTAACATGCTTTGGCTCTTTCAATAAGGGTGAATAACACAGCTACACACAAGTGTAGTAGTAGGTCCAGTAAAGGTTTATAAAATTAAAAAAAAAAAATTTTTATTTTTATTAATGATTTATCATCAATTTACTAAAAAACTGACTTTATTATGAATTTTATATTTTAATAAGGAAATCTATAATATTTTGTAGCACACAAGAGAGGATCTAAGTTACAATTTTTTCTTCTTAGAAAATTATGAAGTTGTAATTTAGGTTTTTTAAAAAAAGACAAAATTGAAATTCTCGCATACCCAAGCCTAAAATCAAAACCCTTCATTGTCGTGATCCTCCTCTTAATTCTCCCATACTGTAGCCCCTTTTCAATTCTTCTTCTTCACTGTGAGTTTATTTCTTCAAGGTATCAATGTAAATGCAAGATCATTTCTTCACCTTGAAGCCCCACATGTGAGCTAGAGCGTCTGAGGCTAAACAAGCTAATCTCAAGGTCAACTCCTCAAGCACAATTAGGGGCATTTACATCAACCCTTCCCCCCCACCCCCATGGTCATACACCATCTTAACTCGGCAGTCATGCAACCTTGTTGAGAAAGATGGGGATTCCAACAGCCTCCTAATCTTAGTGAAAGTAATCGATTAATAAAGAAGATCAATGGAGGAATAGAAGATTTTACATGATGGTAACATTTAGTTTCAAACTAAACACTGAATGTGTCTTACGTTTCACATTGCGCATACCAAGACTAAAAAATTTGGGCCATAACAGTTTGATGTCAGAAAAAGTTGAAAATCATGCATAATATCACAACCAAATACAAACAATCCCATAATGGAGGCAAAATAAACAGAAACATAACACAACTTATTGATTTAAAGAGACCTTTCACATTACCCAAACTAGACAACACTATCACTATAGATTCATAGAATCAACCTCTTGACGCTCATTTTAACTTTTGACATCTCTATTAAGTCAGGTTCTGATATTTACATTTGTTCCATTTTCCAAAGAAATTCTTGCTTGAACGTGATGCAATGCACCGGATCTCAAATTTAGGGTCACATGGCTATAAGTGGGATTGAGCCATTGATTTGGTCTTTTTGCATAAAAAAGAAAACCCTCAATATGTATATATAAAATCAAAAATATATTTTTTTATTTTTATACCTTCACAAACATTTTACATCACCATATATATTCATAATGTTTTTATAATATATATATAGGGTCATGAT
This sequence comes from Dioscorea zingiberensis, assembly GCA_026586065.1. Classification (NCBI taxonomy): domain Eukaryota; kingdom Viridiplantae; phylum Streptophyta; class Magnoliopsida; order Dioscoreales; family Dioscoreaceae; genus Dioscorea; species Dioscorea zingiberensis. The sequence goes on along the minus strand of CM048820.1, from coordinate 30,974,034 downwards.
ATGGTGCGGTCGGCCTTATCACTGTGCAAGTGCGGTCACCTCTTTTTAGCCCACTTGCACAGTGTTTTGAGTAAATCCAACCGTATGGATGGAAAGAACATCGAAAAATAAACTAGCATGTCAATTTTTATACAATTTGGAAACTTATAGGGTCTTCATCTTAACGGGTGAAATTTTGAACCGGTAAGATTTCAATAAATTTTCACCCGTTAAGATGAAGACCCTACAAGTTCCCAAATTGTATGAAAATTGACATGCTAGCTTATTTTTCGATGTTCTTTCCATCCATACGGTTGGAAATCTTTCAAACATGCTCCAGGTGGCCAAATGGGAGGCGACCGCAAATGAACAGTGTTTCCGACCGACTTTACCTTATCATGATTATATATATATATATATATATATATATATATATATATATATTATTTTTTATAATGTTTTTAGATATATTTTGATTTAGCTATAAATTTCAGGCAGTATATAGATATGTATATGTACTTTTTAAAATTATATGCACATATATACATGTATTCTGAAGATAAGATAATTTAAAAAGTATATATACATATCTATATTCTGTTTAAAATTTATAGATAAATCAAAATATATCTAAAAACATTTTAAAAAATATAATATATATTTTTTATATATATAATATATAATATAGGTGTTAAGATCAGGTGGCCGGATGTCCGGTCGGCCTGATCCTAACACCCCTCTCTCTCTCTCTCTCTCTCTCTCTCTCTCTATATATATATATATATATATATATATATATATACGATGATACTACGCTTCAAATTTTATCATCAGATAGTCGCATTTTACCACTTGCACAATGTTTTGAGGAAATCCAACCATATGGATGGAAAAAAAATCAAAAAATAAGTTAGCATGTCAATTTTCATATAATTTGGGAACTTGTAGGGTCTTCATCTTAATGGGTGAAATTTTGAACCTGTAAGATTTCTATAAATTTTCACCCACTAAAATGAAGACCCTACAAATTCCCAAATTGTATGAAAATTGACATGCTAGCTTATTTTTCGATGTTCTTTCCATCCATACGGTTGGAAATCCTTAAAACATTATGCAAGTGGCAAAATAAGAGGCGACCTTCCTTGGACAGTAATCCGGCTAGCCTTATAATATCACTCCTATATATATATGTCTATATATATATATATATATATATATATATATATATACCGACAGTCATACCATCATGTCCCATATATATATATAGAGGGGTGATACAATCAGGCCGGCCGCAAGTGCGGTCGCCTGATTGTATCACCCATATATACTATATTATATATATATATATATATATATATATATATAAGCGTCTTTACTCAAGGCCGTAGAACATCTAGTCAGTGCCTTCATTTGGCCCTTGGAGCATGTTTGAAGGATTTTCAACCGTACGGATGGGAAGATCATCGAAAATAAGCTAGCCTATCAACTTTCATACAATTTGGCGACCGTTTGGTCCTCCTACTTAATGGTTGAAATTCTGAACCGTTAAAATTTTCCTAAAATAAGAACCGTTAAGTGGGAAGACCAAACGGTCACCAAAATATTTGAAAATTACAGACTAGCTTATTTTTCGATGATCTTCCCATCCGTACGCTTGGAAATCCTTCAAACATGCTCCAGGGGCCAAAATGGGAGGCGGCTGGATCAACCCAGTGATCCGTCCGGCCTGATCTTAGCATTACCGTATATATATATATATATATATATATATATATATATATATACGGGCATGATACTATGTGGTCGGTTTTATCACTGTACAAGTGCGGTCGCCTCCATTGACCCACTTGCAAAGTGTTTTCGAGAAAATCCAACCGTATGGATGAAAAAAACATTGAAAAATAAGCTAGCATGTCAATTTTCATACAATTTGAGAACTTGTAGGGTCTTCATCTTAACGGGTGAAATTCTGAATCGGTAGGATTTCTATAAATTTTCACCCGTTAAGATGGAGACGCTACAAGTTCTCAAATTGTATGAAAATCAACATGCTAGTTTATTTTTTGATGTTCTTTCCATCCATACGGTTGGAAATCCTTAAAACATGCTCCAAAGGGCCAAAATAGGAGGCGCCCTTACCGGAACAGCGTTCTGGCCGGCCTTATTATATCATGCCCATATATATATATATATATATATATATATATATATATATATACGGGCATGATACTATGCGACCGGTCTTATTACTGTGCAAGTGCGGTCGTCTCCATTTGACACACTTGCACAGTATTTTGAGGAAATCCAACCGTATGGATGGAAAGAACATCGAAAAATAAGCTAGCATGTCAATTTTCATACAATTTGGGAACTTGTAGGGTCTTCATCTTAACAGGTGAAATTCAGAAACGGTAGGATTTCTATAAATTTTCATCCGTTAAGATGAAGACCCTACAAGTTCTCAAATTGTATGAAAATTAACATGCTAGCTTATTTTTCGATGTTCTTTCCATCCATACGGTTGGAAATCGTTAAAACATACTCCAAAGGCTAAAATGGGAGGCGACCTTACCCCGGAACATTAATCCGACCGGCCTTATAGTATCATGCCCGTATATATATATACATATGTAATTATTAAATTATCTTATCATCAATATATATATATATAATAATTATATAAAATATATACATAAATAGATATGGATATATATAGTTAATATAAAATATTATATATACATATATATATATATATATATATATTATATATATATAGGGGTGATACAATCAGACCGGCCACAAGTGCAGTCGCCTGATTCTCACCCTTCTATATATGTATATATATTAGCTTTTATATATATTATAATTTATATACACTATATAAATATATATAGATTTATGTATATTATATATATACATATACATATATATATATATATATATATATATATATATATACGGGCATCCTACTATGCGGTCGGCCTTATCACTGTGCAAGTGCGGTCTCCTCCATTAACCCACTTGCACGGTGTTTTGAGGAAATCCAACCGTATGGATGGAAAGAATATCGAAAAATAAGCTAGCATGTCAATTTTTGTACAATTTGGGAACTTGTTGGGTCTTCATCTTAACGAGTGAAATTCTGAACTGGTAAGATTTCTATAAATTTTCACCCGTTAAGATGAAGACCCTACAAGTTCCCAAATTGTATGAAAATTGACATGCTAGCTTATTTTTCAATGTTTTTTCCATCCATACAGTTTGAAATCCTTAAAACATGCTCCAAGGGCCAAAATAGGAGGCAACCTTACCGGAACAGTGTTCCGGCTGGCCTTATTATAACATGCTATATATATATATATATATATATTAAATTATCTTATCATCAAAATACAGTTATATATCTATATATATATAAAAACAAATATATATACATATATAGAGGGGTGAGAATCAGGCGACCGCACATGCGGCCGGCCTGATTCTAACACCCCTATATATATATATATATATATATATATATGTTAATGCTCAAATCGTTGACGTAAGGCCGCTTTTCGGTGGAGTTCAACTTAGGAAGATGGAGTTGTGTGAGTTGGAGATGATTAAGGACACAAGCTTTCTGTGGCCGGTGGCTGTCCGATGGCCTGGAGAGGTGGAGGGCCCCCGCTTGATGACCTGCTTCCTCCTGCAAAACCAAGAAGTCCAAGGGGTCTATCCCCCCAGACCCTCCGACGCTCAAGTTAATTTGAGCAGAGAGTTTTTTTGTGGAGAAGAAAATAGATTGATCGTCCGAATGAAGAGCCTCTTTATACCTGAAATGCCGCCCCCTGGCCAATGGCCTAGGATGCCTTTTTTGTCCTGTCGGTCATGTTTTTATTGGGAGACCCATCGGCCCACTTTGTCAAGCGGCTGTAGCCGTACGAGCGAGTGCCCCTAGGCATGGAATGTCCCCTCCTTGGGATGCGTGCGCTGACTTGTCAGGTGATCGCAGCTGATTCCCTTTGCACCTTTTCGAAGGCGTTTGGGGATCTTCGTAGTCCCCACACCTTACCATCGCTCAGGTGATAACGCATGTAAAGTTGGGTTTTCCCCAATAATATATATTATATATGTATATATATATATATATCAATATATATATATATATTGATATGGCATATCAATATATATGATATATATATCATGTCCCATATATGGGAATGTATGATAGTATGGGTCGACCGCAAATGCAGCCGACCGCATACTATCACTCCCCTATATATATATATATATATATATATATATATATATATATATATATATATATATATATATATATACGGGAGTATTACCATGCGGCCGGCCTTAACATGTCCCATATAGGGTAATGTGTGATAGTATGGGTCGGCCGCAAATGCAGCCAAACGCATACTATCACTCCCCTATATATATATATATATATATATATATATATATATATATATACGGGAGTATTACCATGCGGCCGGCCTTAACACGGAGTCTATGAAAGAATCTCTCCACTTTATATACTAGTACGAAAAGATATGGATAGAAAAGTAAGATGCCATTAATGATTAATCCTATTATCCACATCTTTTGCAAGAACATAAATCGCTCATAGCTTCCAAGTCAAATTGCAATCTTGCCCTAAATGGAGATAATCGACAATATCTTTCGGACACCAGCCTTGACTCAGATTTTTTTTTTTTTTTTTTGAATATACTACAATACAATATGCGCCAAGGCATCAACAAAAGTACTACAATTTTACTTGTTTATTTTTAAGGAATTGTCTGTGCATGTATTCAGAGGTGTGTTTCATTGTGTCATGCAATGATAAAAAAGAGACGATTACTTTAGAATGTCGAAGGTAGCTCCCACAAATGTGGAACTTTAAGCTAGAACAACCAGAGGACACTCAAATCGTACCAATGCTGCCACCCGCATATCCAATCCACTTTTTGTTAGCGCTTCTTGTAGGCATTGAGCCACATCTTTTCCAACCTTAATCACACACACACAAAAAAATATATATCAGCTATTTCTGAAGCATGTATGAACTAACACCATAAGAAAACTAACAGGAAAAAGTTATAGTAATGAAAAATTGTGGACTGAACTTCATGTGCTACAAAATGAAGTCTACAAAAAAGAATTTACAACGAATAAAAGATGCATGAATTAAAGGAATTCAGTATATAGCATTCCAATAGCAACATTCCAAACCAGATGTTAAAACCTAGGGAGGGAATCATGGATAAAAAATTTAACATGCAGATGAAGTACCCAAACCTATTATAGCATCATTTGGCATGGATTCAATATCTAATCAACAGAGATCTTTGTAAGGTAAACAATACGTTGAACTTAGAATAGTTCACATTAAAACATTCTTAGAACTTAACTATTACAAAAGGTGGAAAAAACAGTAAAAGTGCTATAAAATAAGTTAATGTAAATAAATATCCTCTAGGCAAATTAACAATGAGAAAAATTGTATATACACTAAACTAAAACACTCTAAAATGATATCTAATTGAATGTAACCATGACTTAGATTCTCAACCACAAATGATGCAAAATCATCTGAATTTTGGTTTGAACAGAACAAGGAAAAGTTAGATGATCATGCTTGCTTCCTCCAATCAAGTTCACATCCAAACTTAAGATGATAGGGGAACATACAAGACATTTGTCTTACTACCACAAATCGGATTGCTTGTGCATACAAACATTCCAATAGGTTTCCAACACAAAGGTATATGAAGTAACTAGCCAGCATAGATAGTCAAAATAAGAGAACCGAAGATAAATTATATTTGTCGATTTTGCTTTTGGAGAACTTATAAAATCCTGAGGTATTATGAACCTGAAACAAGGTGAAATTAGTCATTCATAAACATGACTCTTGCTATAGCAGTAGGGATCCCCAATCTCCTATGCCCATCTGCACAGATAGCAAAGTGAGTGCTGGTGCAAATTAGAGATCTTAACCAAGTGATGCCTTCAAAACAGGGGAAGAAAACTACCCAAGATATTGCTCTGTGTTTCCCACATCAAATTACTTGTGTTGAAGTATATGGAACATTTCCAAATGCAGGAAACAAGACATGTATGACCCAAAAAGCATGGTTGCAGTCATAATCGACTATTAAAAAGTGAGCTAAATCAGCTAGCAAACAAAAACTCACAGCATCTTCAATGGCAAATCCTTTCGTCCACTTTATAAGAATGCCAGATGAAACTGACAATTGTCTAACAGGAAAAGAAAATGTCAACCCGAGCTCCTTTCTTTTATCTGATTGCTGAAAGCCATCATTTTCTCTCTCAACAAAGTTTCTGAGTGTCATTGCAAGAAAATCAAACAGGTCCTGCACATGAGATACTTACATTAGCTTTCACTACTTGGGAGACAAAGATATGGTAAGGGAAGAAGATAAAGAGATTAAAATGAAAAGAAGAGTTTACCTCACTTGTGCCAGTCATCAAATCTGCAGGAATAGGATGTTGCTCAAATTGATGCCTCAAGATCATTGATCTTTTACCACCCAGTTGAACCTTCAAGACTCTGAAAGTAGTAGCTCCCAGATCAAGAGCATAGTAGGTGCCTGTTTCATTCCTGATAATAATAATAATAATAAAACTATATAAGAACTTTGTAATAGAACAGAGAATGAAAGCGACCACTTCAAACCAGGGCTGGCCACTACATTCAGTATCACCGTGTTATGTTAACACCAGGCTCTTGGCTAAAATTGTCCCTCCAGAAGTAAAAGAATTCCATTTGCAATAAATGACTAACACATGCCATACAGGGTTTTGACAAAAGTACTTCTCCATGAAGTCATTCTACACTAATCCTAAGTTCAAAATCAATGCTGGAATCTACATCAAGGAATGCAAGTTATAGATTCAAATAAGGCAAAATTTCTTCCAGAATTTCTTCTACCGAAAGGCAAATAAGTATTATGTAACCAAATCACAAATAAAAAGACTTCTTCTGGGCCTTCAAGATACTGTATGACAATTAGATGCACTGAATTAGAAGGTGAATATCTACTGAGATACAATAAACTGTTATTAGGGTGACACCAACCATGATGAAGCAATTTATTCAATGATTTAAGGGGATGCTACCTAATAATAGATATCCTAATCACTCAGTCATAAATTAACTACTGTTGTCTCCATCAATACTTTATTAGCTATCAACTAGCATCTAACGTTACTTGATACGTATACAGTTAATGTTAAGGCTGGCTATATTACTGGTAGGAAGGAATCTAGGATTAAAATCGAAACCACCCCAGAAAAAAGCCATACTAAACAAGCAGCCAACTTGAACAACAAAGCTTCTCTAAAATCGATATCAATTATCATAACCATCCAAAATAGTCCTATAGGCTTCTGGAAAACATTAAATCTTTACCTGCATAAACATCCACGTACTTAGTAGAGATATATGCATGCAGACAACAAAACCATATGCACCAGAAAACAACTTCTATCTTAACATTAACAATATATCACCAGGAATATCAATACATTACTTTATCCACTAGAGAAATTAAAAAAAAAAAAAAAAGACTTCAGTAGACCAAGCACCCTGAATCGAAACCTTGACATAACTAAACCATGAAAAAGGCAAGCATAAAAACCATCCAAAAGTTGCTTAAAAAGGCTAATTTTTCATGGTAACATGATACAATGGCAAACAAAACACTTTTAGCACCCTCGAAAAAATTCCAATAAAACAAACTGAATAAGAGCACTATAAACAGAATCCAGTCCCTGTCCCAGCGAAACCATTGAAAATCATTGAGGGAAGAATTTATGAGACAATACCCATCAGGAAGGGCGTCGACGAAGGTAAGGAGCATTTTAAGCTTGCTGCCACCGTCAGATGCCAACCCAGCGTGCATCTCAACCGCCATGGCGTCGACGACCTGGCGCAACCTAGAAGTGGGTGTGGCGCAGCCCTCTTCAAGTTCTTTGAGCACAGCGACCGCCCTCCCCCAGGCCCTCCTACTCCTCGCCCTCCTCCCCACGGCCACCGCCGCAATCCCGCACCCCACCACCGCGCAGCCCACGGCCAACCCCAACAACACCCTCCCCATCCCCAGCTCACAGCCCCTCAGGCCATCGACAATCTCCAATCAAAAGCGCAGGAGAGGTGTTCGACGAATTGCCCCAAAGACCTTAGGAAAGAAGAAATTAAAAGGAGACGAAGGAGAGAGGGGAGCGGCGAAGGGTTGGGTTTATTTTAAGGTGGTGGCGTGCGTGGGCCCACTTCTCGGGACGGCGCTTTTCAACCAGTGTGAGATGCCGGATTTGCCCTTAAAGCTTTGAAACAATGACGGATGCCGATGGCAGAGGGACCAGTCTGTTCTACTTATAGGGAAGCCACCGATGCTTTTTAAAAAAATTTAGAGAAAATTACAAAAACGTACCATGGTTTGTGACTTTCTCAATTAAATTTCTTGTGGTTGAAATTGAGCCTTAAAGGCCATGGTTTCTTGGATTTATCGGCTTTAGTCTTATGTAACTTGTGCATTCAAAGTCGCGTCCCGTTTGGCCTCCTAGAGCATGTTTGAAGGATTTCCAACCGTATGGATGGGAAGATCATCGAAAAATAAACTAGCTTGCCAATTTTCATACAATTTAGGAACTTGTAGGATCTTCATCTTAACGGTTCTTATTTTATAGGAATCTGAACAGTCCAGAATTTCAACCGTTAAGTGGGAGGACCAAACGGTTACCAAATTGTATGAAATTAATAGGCTAGCTTATTTTTCGATGATCTTCCCATCTATACGGTTGGAAATCCTTCAAACATGCTCTAGGGGGCCAAACGACACCCACCTTGAATGCACAAGATTGTGGTACTAAAGTGATAAACGGGCAAACCACAGAGTCTTTGTGGTTCAATTTTGAACCACAAGGACTGAATTGAAAAAGTCGCAAACCACAGGGTACTTTTTTGTAATTTCCCCAAAAATTTATCATTTATTTCTTCATGAATTTTTTTTAGAAAAATTATTTTTTAGTCCGAACATATTTACATATCAGGGAGACACTCCAAGTTTTGGTATTCCTTGTTAGTCTTTTTTTTTTTAATTTCTCCAATGGTCCCTCGTTTCAAAACTTTTTAAATAATATCCACTTTACTCCTGACTGTTTTGACAGGAGATCTCCCGCCCAGTCATGTCGTCATTCGTTCTCTTTGCTTGCCCAGTAAACTTACTCATCTCCTTCATCTCGCTCCTCTATGCAGTAAGAGCTTATTCAGTTGAACATCTACATTTTCATCTTTCATTTCTTCCCTTTGTTCTTGGTTTTGGAAGGGTAAGTTTATTTAATTCCGCTTACAAATGATGGTCCCCCTCCTTTTTAAGCTGAGCAATTTCTCTGACATCTTTTGCTTCCCTTGCTCCTTCAGCATCTTTGGCCCAACAGTCCATAAAATTCTTTTACTTCCTTACCCTGTCTGCTCCTCCAGTTGAACACCATTTTTTTCACCATGCCTTGCCCTTTTTGGGTTTATAGAGTGTGTACTAGTCACACCTTTATTTATAATAACGAACCTATTGGCTTTGCAAGTTGCCAATATCCTTTTATAGGGGTGTCACAGTGGAGGCCTTGTGAGAGTCATCCCAAACATCATAATTAAGGCTACCTTTTTATTTGTCCTTGTTGAAATTTTGTATATTTTATGTTTCGAACAACTATGTTATTTGTTTTAAAATGAAAGTATGTTGTTAGCGCAAATACCGGTTCCCTTTGGGGTCTACTCCAGTCAAGGCCAACGGATAAAATCTTCAAAGGTTGTAGATGAGGTTGACGTTGTTGCCCCTAGAACTTCCACCTAAAAAGAAAGAATACAAACACTGCCGTGAGGAAGGGGAGGGCCTAACTGCCCAAATCCCACTTTGACCTGAGTAGAAGGTGTTCGTTCTAAAGTCGCTTACCCAACTTTTCCGAGGTCTCCTTCATTTTGTTCTCTTGGTGTGCCTCAGGATTCGATCCCTGTCCCATCGTCACCTACCGCCTTACTCGTCATGATAACTTTTGGCGTATGGCCACCCCTTTTGTCCCTAAGGTGACAACGACCATACCCTGTTATGGGGATGGTGTGGTGATCTCTTGAGATTTGGGTTGCCTTTATAGGGGGCTTGGATGGGCTGACACATCTATCGTGGTTGATGCGATCCATCGAGGTGATAGAACCGAGGTATGCGCCCTCAGGTAGATCTTGGAATTGAACCCTAGTGAGTTACCAAAAGAGATCCGGGGTGAAAAAACCATTATCTGGTTCAACAAAGAACGATCTCGAGGTTAGTCACTTGGAGGTCGAGGAGAAAGTTAAGCAGGGACTAGAAAAGTGATATGGACTTCGTGGAAGGAAGCGTGTATTCACTTGGTGCGCTATACAGCATTTATGAGAGGATATGACTCATTTTCTCGAGACGTCTCGTCCGAAAAACAGTTGGGTGCCACTACTGAGGTAATAATAGGGGTGACCTTGAGGGGCCACGTGTCGCCTCCTCACCGAGGCATCGTTTCGGGAGTGGATCCGAACTATCAAAGTGAATCTTTGGTTGTTTAAACAGGGTGTTCAGTTAGGGTTTCCCCTTCACCCTGTTCGCTCGCTCTCTGAGAATTTTCCAGTACTCTTTGCTTCCAGCCTTCTCTCAGCCCTTCCCTTAGATGTTAGGATGGAGGAGGCCGAAGTTGGGCCTCCTCCATCCGTACCAGATGGGGTTGGAATAAGTTGTGTTAGCAGTTCCCTCTCATCTGTCTAGCTTTGTCGGATAACTAGCCGTTTTTTGATTAACCCATCTTCCTTCACCTGTAGAGTCCCTTCGCCTTCTGAAAAAGCGAACTCGCTTCCTGACGGCGAGATAGCTATTTAATTAGATGCCTAGTCACCGATCTCCGACTTCCTTTCTTGTCTATATTCCAAGAAATCTTATGTACCGTAAGTTGTGTCCAACCCAATTAGTTCCTAACTCGTGGCGAGTTTTGTGCAGTTTTGTCATGGTTTTCCAACATTTTGGGTACAAACTGACCATCCGTTGGTTTTGTCTTCTATTTCTTTGAGGTCTCATCCGTCCCTTGGTTAATACTATTTTTGTGCTCGAGGTGAGAAATTTTTTTGGGTCTCAGTTTGTGTTCCAATATGAGTGATAAGACAAGTTATGTTTTGTTTCCTATAATCAAGCCTAGAGAGTCTCGATCGTCTGTGGCCCTCCTAAGATGGACACTTCTTATGGGACTAATAAGACGGCTGAGAAGACAACTCGAGGTTCTCTGGGGTATCTCTCATGTTCCCTTTGTATATTGATCACCCCAGAGCGCCTCTGGGATCACGGTCTCTTCCTAGGCATGGGTAGGATGTCTTGCTTTCTATTCTTATAATGAGATCAGATGTCGTACTAACTCGATTCTATGTCTGCAGGTAGGGGGATGAAGCTCAACGATTTGGTGAACTTCCTTCTTGCTATGGTCGGTGTCGCTCCCCCGAGTTCATCTAGGAAAAAAAAGAAGAAGCCAACCGGGGAATCGTTGAAAAAGAGGGACGTCGGAGAATTTAGCCACCCGAAGAAGAGAGTTCGATCGTGAGGTTTCCCTCAAGGTGGAGAAACCGACGTCTGACTTGGTGCATCGTCATTGGTGTTCATGACCTGTGGTGGTCACTACGGCGGAGTAGGACCAAGATATAATTTTGATAAGCTCTCCTCTACTGCCACCGTCGGTTCTCAAGGTTGCATGTCCCGAGCTGGCACAAGAAGAGGGTTTTAGTGCCAAGTTGGCCAAGGTTGACCACCTGGTCTAGGAGATGGCGAGAACTGGGGCCATGAGTCCTCAGAGCGCTAGGGACGAGGCCCGAGGTTCCCGAGGCACTACAAAGTTGTCTTCAACTCAAGTGGGAGCTGCTACTCCTCCGAGGCCCCGGGGACGTATCTCGGAGGTCTCTATTGATACAATAATTACTTTCGAGGCAGTCACCATGATGCGTTCAAATGTTATCGAAGCGAACCTGCTGAGCCTCAAAAAGGACGAACTAGCTGTCCAATTCTCATTGCTCGGTTTGACAATACGTCTGCCTTTATTGTGTCCTGTGATACATTTCTCATTGACAGGCTTGATATTTTTTATCGTTCCTTGTTGCAGGTCAGTTTTTTATTGGATCAAACCACAAGGCGTCTTCGCGAGGAGGTAGCTAGTGCGGATCTGGTCAGCGAGCTTTTGGAAAAGCTCGAAGCCAAGGTTGCCGATCTGAAGAAGGAGGACCATGACCTCCATGTGGCCTTGACGACTTCTGAGTTAGACAAGGGCCATTTTAGGAGGGAGTGGGATCAAGGCGTCGCCGTACTAGAGTCTTTGAAGAAGTATGTCAAGGAACTATTGACGACGATCAGACTCCTTGAAGAAGAAAATGAGAAGGTCATCAAGGACCTCAAGGTGAGTTGTGGCCTTTTGAAGACTGTTGTCACGCACCGACCCGATCCTCAGGCCTCGGGCACGTGCACAGACCGGCTGTACCCAAGTGGAGACAAGCCCCACTTGGATACAAGGCCTAAATGAATCAAAAGCATGCAATAAAATAAAGTAACTATCAACAATAATTAGAGTTATACAGCGGAATTGAAAATACAAATTTGGTTTCTGACATCCTACAAAGGTTATGGCCCTACAAGGTTCCTACAATAAAATCATCTTACACACAAGAAAATACTTGTGGTCCCTGAACCTCAGTAAGCTAGTCCAAAATCTCGCGCAGCTCCCGAACCAATCTAACTAATCCCTCAGCCTGAAAGAAAGAAAATCAAGTGGAATGAGCTTCGAAAGGAAAGCTCAGTAAACACCCCCGCAGGGGAATACAAAGAAGCCAAAAGGGATAATCAAAACTAAAAGTGATCCAAACAAAACATAATCATATCAGAACACAGGAACAGACACAAGGATCACTATCCATCAATCTCATAAAACAACAAGCAATAGACAAGAAAGCTTTCACGTTATCTCCCGGTGCTCATCTTAATCACATCCAGACCCTCGAGTCTGGTAGCTCTCCTACATGTACGTACACGGTCAGCGTATCATCCTACTGACGGGTGGACATCCAGAGTTCCCTCCCCCTGGTAGGACTACAGGACGTTCAGAGTGTCCTCCCCCTGAATGCTCACAACTTATCTGCACTAATTGGGAGAATCTTCAATACAAGTAGAGCTGAAATACCAACCTGGATGGAGCACAAGCTCACATGTCTCCACGGCCACGTGCCGATCAACGAGAATGGTATGTTCAACGATCTCAAGCATATCAACATGCATACACTATCATGGGAATTCAACAAAACAGGAAAACGAATACGTGTATGAAAATCAAGCAATAGCATACTACACATGGTGTCTTCAAGGCCGATAAGTAATGAAGCAAAAATCAAAGAAAACCAATAATATCGATGCCAACAATTTTCAAACAAAGAAACAAGATCAAGGATTCAAAGCCAAGAAAGCTCAAAACTGGTTAGGGACTAGGCCGAAGTACTTACCTATGTTTATAATATCAGGAATCCTCCCCGGACTCCTACTCCTGATACGTCTCTATGTCGGTATCTGGCAGCAAAGCCTAATTTAATAACGGCAACGTTTTAAAATTTCTAGTAAAACATGCATGATGCTCTAATTTGGCCCAAGTCCGACTTATGGGCCTTCCTGTGTACTCCATGTCGTTTTCCTTTTATTTTCTAAGCTTCTGCCCCTATATTAATAAACTTTCTTTGTTTAGTCCAAAATAACTAACTAGTATAGTGGCTAAGGCCCACCAAGCCCAAGTGGGAGGTCCCTGGTTCAATCCCCCTTCTCTACCCTTTTTTTTTTTATATATTTTTGTTTTGATAATCCTTGTTCAAACATGATCAGACCCAATCTCTTAATAACTGGTGCACCCAACTTTATTGATCAAGCCCAAACCCATCATCTATCTGAAAAATAAACCTAACTTGTTAAACAATTTGACTGAGCCCAACTTATAATCTTGATTGGACCCAAACTAGTTAACTCTCTAACTTGGTTTGCTTTTAAAATAGTTCCAACCCAACCCATTAGCTTTGCAACTGACCCAATCCAAACACTTAACTTAATCATCTCGACCCAATCAATTTTCTTTTAAAACTAAACTAGACCCAACTGTTTTCTTGATTCGGACTTAACCAACTCAATAAATCAATTGGGTTTTAATCAAACCCAAACCTGGTTGAACTATAAACATGGCTGGTATATCGGACCTGACCCAATTCAACTCAAACCCGTTTTTTTGGTTGAGACTAACCCATTACGCATCACCTTCATCCTCTGAACCTAGCCTCATCAGAGAGGAGAGGAGACTCGGCGGACAGGCGGTTGTTGGCGGCGGACAGGTGGGGTCGGGTTGTTCTTCCCTCGAGGTCCTCGCTGTCTGAGGATGCCTGGTGTGCCGCGAGGTTTTCCTTGGCTGAAAGCCCTCGAATTCCTTTTCCCATCACCGAAGCAGCCTTCTCTGGCGCTCGGTGTCGCGATAAGGGGCAGCGAAAAACCTCATAACCCTCATCCCTCCTCTCTCGACATCCTTACTACTCTACATGTATGTACAGTTATTAACAGAACTGATCGGATAAAAAGAACTCACCGAGGGTTGCCGTCCGTCAATCTCTCTATACGCCGGAACTCCTCTTCTTCTCCGGCGCTCTTCTGGAGATAATCCCTGCTCCTGTGAACGCGGACCTTTACGTATCCTCCCTTCTCTGTCCCTCTACCTCTCAGCCTCTCACGGGGAAGGTGGCTATGGCGCTGCTCTCCGATGATGTCGTTCAGATTCGCAAAGGGCTCCCTATATTTATAGAACCTCGCGGAGGAGTTCGCATAAACCTCGGAGTTTAAACATGTGATCAACTGGGGTTTATCTTTTAATTCAGATTCCAATTCTTCTCTATATTTGGTAGGGTAACGCTCATCGGAGACGTGTCTACACGGCGGCGCTGCTCACTGGAGAAGAATCTGTGATGCCTCGCAATTGATCCTCCCCATCGGACGGATCTGAACGTGCGTGTGAATCCAACGACCACAGAATTATCTTACGCCTCATAATTGATTCTCTTATGAAATGGACGATTGATGTCTAATGATGATGAACGACTAGATTACACTACTTCGCCTCGAACTTAACCTATAACCCAAGATGGATTGCTCGAATTGATCTGTAATGTAGGTTCCTACCTATACTTGTCCTGGCTGATCAAAATGGATGACTTGATTGATTGCCTCGAACTTAAACTAAGTTTGAGATCGGTGTCCCAGATTATTTCCTATCCAATAAATTAATGGAGTGCTGTAATTAAAACCCGTGCCTCGAACTTACTCAATCTCTAGATTATTTAATCCTGGCCATCTGTTCCCTTTGAATACTCTCCTCTGCATGGTTTACTCGTGAATTTGCAAATAAGTCACTTTTTTTAAAAATTGTTACATGTAGGTCCCTCTTTTGAGAGAAAGATATGAAACTCTCGTTAGGTCCCTGACTCTCCTGATATTACAACTAGGTCCCTGGTCCAAAGAGAGACATATTATCCTTCAGTCCTTAATTTTTCCAAAAATTACTATTAGGTCCTTAATGATCCCAATTAACCCTAATTAGGGTATTTATCATTTTACTCTCTCTTTCCATAAGCAACCATATAATTTCTAATCACAATAAGCTTCTCAAATTACAAATTAATTAAAGAGATCAACTAAAAGACAAACTTTTGTTCAAATAAAAATTTAGTTACATCCTATCCATAAGGACTTTTATTTGCCAACCAACCAAAGAAGTGAACTAATTAAAAACTAATATAAACACATTTATTCTCAAAAGAAAATCTAAATAAAATAAACCCTAAAACTCATGGATCTTACAACTGTGCAGAAGGTTTATGATGACGAGGAGGCCTAACGGGAAGAGATCATCGGCCAATAGGTAAAGGCCAGGATTAAAGAATACATCGCGGATTAGAAAGGATACATGAAGTGGGATTTGGAGCTGAAATAAGCAATAGAAGACCACTTAGATTTCCCAGAGTTCGTCCAATACCTTCGAGGGGAGCGACAAATAGAGACGAAGAAGGAAGTAGCAAATTTCCGAGGCAACGAGGAATTCAAAGGGGCCATTTGGAATGGGTGAAAGGACGGGTTCGCGATTTTCTAAACGCTTTCCGGAGCCCGACACGACATCAACCTTGTCGAGATTGAGTATGTAGAAGCTCTGAAGTTCTTCATGAAGGTAAGGAAGGAGACAGAGGGAGCAAGGGAGGATGCTTCTCCAGGGGCAGGCGACGTCGTCGCGGAGGAGAGCGGTGACGATGTGGCAAGGGTCCAACCCAGGAGGAAAACAAACCCTAGATCACAGAGGAGCCGACCTCGAACGAACCTTAGCCTTTGAGTCATTTTATATTTGTTCTTAGTGATGGTGAGCCTAATGTTTTTGTTTATATCGCAAGTGCATGGGTCGTATCAAGTAGTAGAGTGGACTATGAAAGTTGGATGTCAAACCCACAGAGACCTACGCTACTAATTCTATCTAATTATCTGCTACCTAGCCTATTCAAAGGTTGTTGAAATCCTAATCTAATTTCTAAAATTGAAAGTGTTTTGAAATCAACTTGATGAGAGTAGTAAGGGTAATCAATCATATAGGGGAGATACTTGAGCAATGAATCCCCTCCGGACATTCATAATTTGGGACAAGTATGAATTTCTTAATTGATGAATGTTAGTTTATGGACCAAAAATTTCTATAATGCTTTCACACCCGATAAGATTGATTACTATAAAGGCGAATTACTAACCTAATTTCGTCATTGCATTAACGCTCTAGGGAACAAACATCTTGGAAGGGTTGTGGGAATAATAAATCTAAAGGAATCTCTCGCCTAAACACCCGATCTCTCAACGTATTCACAACCCCCACCTATTGAAGTGGATTTATATGTATATAGAGGGAGTGTTAATTGTCTACACCCCGATAGATCTAGATTGACACTTAGAGCTGTCGCAACATAGGGCATCAATACCATACATTACATCCAATAGGTTCTCAAAACATTAAACATTCATTCAAATATAGAAATCCATACAAGTAAAGTTAAACATAAATATGAAGGTTTGATGCAGGAGAGCCCGAGTCAGACGATGCCGAGCTGTCTGATTGAACCATTAGAGGGGTAAAGCCATTTTTGGTCCCTGAAAATGGGACCAATGTTCATTTCCATCCCAAAATTCAAAATTTGTTCAATACGGTCCCTATGTATTGTATATTTTGACATTTTGGGTCCTATATATTTCATATTTTGACATTTTTGGTCCCTATTGCAAACGTAGCGGTTATGTGGAATACCAATGAAATGCATATAATCTTTTTATTTTTATGTTTAGGTTGTTATTTTGCTGATGTGGAGTAATAGGTAGCAGTATATGCTGATGTGGACCGTATTGAACAAATTTTAAATTTTTGGGATGGAAATGAACATTGGCCCTCTTTTCAGGGACCAAAAATGGCTTTAACCCTAACTTTGGCTACCGATATCGGATTCACGCGCTCAACCCCAATTCGGAAAGCTCGTATCGACACGCACGTGAGATCTATCCAGCTTTGCTCGATGGACCCTTCTTTCACCCTCAAATTCTACTATTTTCCCCGTCGTTTCTTCGTTTCTCGGTGTTTTGTTTTCCATTTTTGGCAATATTTCGTATGCCAATTTAGGATAGGATATGAATCCGATTTGAACTCGGATTTTTAGGAGTTATCTGTTTTGTTTAGTTATTTTAGAATTAGATAAGTTTTTCTATTGGACCAAAATTTGTCGATTTGGGCAAATTTGGATAAAAAGATAGAATTTCTAGGTTATCTAGGTTAGTTTTTTTGGCTATTTAAACCCTGTTTGTAGTTTGAATTTTATTCATTTATTATTGAGTTATTTCCTTTTAAAGTTTCAGAGACTTTTCTTCTCTGTTTGTCCTCCCTTTTTCTTGCTCTTCTATCAATCCCCCCTGTTTACCACCGCCCGCAGGTTAATCACTACCCTGCCCGGTGTCAGTTTCATCATGCTCAAGTATCTAACAAGTTAGTTCCCTATCAAGGGGAACATAATTCCAATACAAGATTCAAGAGAAAGAAATGAAACATAAGATGCAATACGCTTCCCTCCACCGTTGGCGAAGACCGTTGGCGATGTGTGTGGATATGTCCCATCGATGTTTGTCATCACCTTCTTGCTCCAAGATCTTCAATGATGCCCTAATCTCCATGATGGAGGAAGGGTGGAAGCCTTCAAGACAAGTGATGAGTTCCAAGTTCCAAGCCCCTTCTCAAACCCAAAAGTTCGCTATTTATAGGGTCCAGGTCAATTTAAATAATTAGTGTCCAAATCAGCTAAATCCAGATTTGAATCAGCCATAAAACTGGGTCAGGTCGCAGCGAGAGTCGTGCGGGCGGTCGTGCAGGCGCACGGGCGCCTGCATACCCTATCTGCAAGCCTGTGCGCTCTATGATGCGGGTGCACTGTTGGCCGTATAGCTCTCTGTAAGACTGGAGGTGTGTGCTCAGAGCGTTAGCGCTGGTGTGTACGGGCGCACGACTGCCCGTTTCCTGCTTCGTGGTGGTGCTTGCGGGCGTACACTGGCCCACACGGCTTCAGTAACTTGGAGTTTTGCTTCGATTTGTACCGCGTTAGTTCCATTTTGCTCTCGAAGCTCACACTAATTAGGTATCAATGGGCAAAAATTACTCGAAATCACATGCATAGTGTACAAAGAAGTGATATAACAATATGATCAATTGAACGCTTATCACAAATATCCCCACACTTAAGTGTTTGATTGTCCTCAAGCGAACAAAGAAATAAGATTTCAAAACATGAGAAGCATTCAACCTTAAGCTATAAAGCATTTGCATTTTGTTCTACTCAAAGCATTTACCATTGGCATTTGTATTTTCCTATTTCAACACCTCGGACTTAGGTCAATTACATGACACAATTTGGTATAGCTCTAGATGAGTATTTCACTCCACTTACTATGTTCCCGAGTCTTAGAGTGGCAAGCATATCCTCAGTAGACTTTAGAGATTCCTTGAGACCCTAAGTACAAAACATCTAGCCCTTAAGAAAAATAAACTTTCTTTTTGTTCTTTTCTTTTTAATTTTTTTTCCACTTTTCTCATTTCTTTTCATATAAATCTCGGTAGGGCATTCCTAATGGATTCGACTTTCCGGGAGGACAAAGGTTAACAAAGAGTGTAGATCTCCCTTTTTGAAGGATACACATACTGATCAGGTACCGGAACACCTAGCGACTCAGAAGATTACAACTCTACATAAACACGCTCATGCTCACAAGTGACTTTTCGGTTTGAAAAATACTCTGACCAAGAGCCAAAAACCCAAGCTTACTTTGTCACCAAGAGTAGAGGAGCACTACTTTAGTCCTTATTTTTATGATCTCTATATACAAGAATTTATTCACTATGTATAACTCTACTTGCAAGGGCTAGAAGTTCGAACTAGTGCCACGAAACTCTTAAAGCTATTAAAGGAAATACTTAACAATCGAAGTCAAGGAAATATGATCATGGGTTATCTAATGTCACTAAAGAATATATAATTGTCATGAATATTTTCTCTAAGTGTCCAAGGTGTTTCATAGGAAAAATCTAAAAAATTTTGCTTAGTGCAAACTAAGAGTAAAACAAAATTGAATACAATTTTTCAACATATGCCGCCATTGGTGTACACTAAACATGTATTTATACAAAGATATGAAATAAATTAATAGGATACTATCCTCACACTTAGAAATTTGTAGTGAATTAAACATAAAGATGTGCAATGAATATTAAGGCTACACATGTGTACTCATCCCCACACTTAGGGGTTGTTTGGTTGGGGGGAATGTGGTGGGAATGTGATTACATTTCCCCGTTTGGTTATTGTAGCAGTGGAAAATGTGGTGGGAATGCACATTCCCAACTTATCCAACATTCCCACCTTGGTGGGATCCAGAAAGCCACCAAAATAGGTGTCTTTATGGATTCCTGACTTGGTTGGAATCGGAGTAGACAATTTGTTCCCATTTTTCCCTTACCCTCTTTCAACACCTTTGCCCTAACTCGAGCAGTCACCAACCCCCATCTCCCCCATCCTCTCTCCACTGCGCTTTGATTTCATCAGTCGTGTCGCTGCACACAGCCCTCGGCCGCGCCCTAACCCGCGCCTCCATCAACCCACGCCGTCGCCACGCGTCTTCACTGAAAGATACTCCGAGGTGGGTTTGTGATGTTTCATAATTTCTCATCTTGTTTTTTTTTTTTTTGGGTGTTTTCATGATTTATCATCTTGTTTTTCATGATTTCATATCTTGATTTTGGAGGTTTCGTGATTTCGTATCTCCTTGTTATTGGGGGTTTCTGAATGTTGTTTAGTGGAAGATCCAAGAGAGATGTGTATAAGCAGAGAGATTCCACTGTGAGTCATCAATCATAAGTGTGATCAAGAACATTAGTGTTGTATATAAGCAGAGACTTGACATAAAAACATAATGATGTACCATGAAAAATGGTTTATAAGTGTGATCTAATGCTTTTGTTTCCCATGTGGATCTATGATTTTCTTTTCTTCTTTTGTTTTCCATCTCTTTAGGACTATGTATGTCTTGTTCCTGAATTGTGTGACCTGATCCTTGATTTTCTTTAACTGGAGATTACTATGGTTCACCTCTAAGAATTAATCACATTGATCTCATTGGCTAACTTAGGAATCTAAAAGGAATGAAGACTAGTTGTTTTGTTTTGTCCTCTGTGATATTTTTTTGCTCCATTGGAGATATAATAGATGTGTTGAATTCTAGCTCTAGTGGTGTTTCTGGTACCCTTTTGTTTGTTTGTAAATTTGATTGATTCTCACAATACTGATTATCATGGGGCATTGTCATCCCTGATGATTTGATCATACAAAGTTTTCATGCATCTCTCATAGAGATTTAATTGCAAGTAATAGTTTTGAACTATTCCTAACCTTGAACTAAATAAGACAAATGTTGGGCTACAGTTCTGGTTTGTGTCTCTTTAGCAAGGGAGTATTTGTCCCTATCTTAATTGTCATCAGCAATGACAACAAGAACTAGATAATAATAGAAGATTGACTGATACTTGAAACGACAAAGAACAATTAATGTCAATTAAATTGATAAATTCACTGTAAAAGTTTGAGTTTGCAGATGTAATCTAAGTTTTCATTTCATCAAAAAACATAGATAACCAAAGCATATGGATTTTAGTTATTCATCTAAGCTAATATGCTTTTGAAGAACAAAATACTTCAGAGATAGAGATCAAAAGGAAGTTCCTACACTGTTGCATTGTAATAAACAAGAGCATCAGTGTTCTAATTAATCAGTTTGATTAAAATGTTCTCATATTTTTTGTTTTATATAAATCTGAACTAATATATAAGTTAGAAAAGTTGTACAAGGATATTCATTTCTGCCACTTAACTCTGCTAATGTCAATGTTTAGGTTTAGGTTTGAATATATTTTTATTAGTCATATATGATGATTTCTTAGTTTGTTTATGTTTGTAATATGTGGAGCTTGTTTTTTGACAGGTTTTGATATTCTCTACCTTTGATCTTTGCTATTGTGCTAACATAAAGGCTCTTGAAATCAAGTTGTCAGGTGAGAAGGCCATTGCAATATATTTTTCTTAGTCATATATAATGATTTATTAGTTTTTTGTTGTGGTATTTGTAATATATTTCCATTCTTTCTGTTAAGAAGTTTGTGGAGTTTTTTTTTAACTTCCATAATGATGCACTGATAACATTGACAAATGTTTGTAACTTTGTATTTTAACCCAAACCTTATTTTCATACTGTTCCTTTTTTTTAGAGTGAATTCTTGGTTTTTTTTTTAATTCTACCAACACATGTCATCTAATACTGCTTCTTGTTTTTCTCTTTTTTTTTAGATGGATATTTTATCTCCTGTTAATTTGGGATTACTTGCCTCGATAACTTATGTGAATGTAGATATGGTGAATAAATTAGCTACATTAATGTATGTCATTGCCTTACAACATATGCATGGCAGAAAGAGACCATGAGTTACCATTTATAGCACCAGTAGGCATATGATTAGAAATTTCAACATGTATAGGATGATTTTTGAGAGTGACCTAGCTTGCGTTGAGAGTATTCATATGGATCGACGGGCATTTCATCGTCTATGTGATTTACTTACCACAAGCGGTGAACTGGTAGATAATAGGAACATGTGTATTGAGGAAATGGTCGAATGCTTCCTATATATCATTTCACATAACCAAAAAATTAGAGTAACAAAGAGGGAGTTTGTCAGATCCGGAGAGACAATAAGTTGACATTTTAAAGGGGTACTAGATGCAATTTTGAAGTGTCACGACGTCTTGCTCAAAAAACTAGAACCAGTTCATGAGAGCTCAACTGATGAAAGGTGGCACTGGTTTAAGGTAAATGAAAACAGTTAACTTGTTTGAAGTTTACATTTTATACCTAACATAACTTTTTTTTCAAGAAAAAGTGCATTGTACTAAGTTTAACCTTTTTTATAGAATTGTCTAAGGGCTTTAGATGGAACATACATCAAAGTTAATGCAAGAGCAATTGACAAGCCCAGATATCGGACAAGGAAAAATGAGATTGCCACTAATGTCTTGGGTGTGTGCTCTTAAGACATGCAATTTATTTACATCTTACCGGGGTGGGAGGGATCAGTAGCTGACTCTAGGGTGTTACGTGATGCAATTTCTAGGAGAAATGGGCTAAGAGTCCCCAAGGTATATTAATGTTTAGCATAGCTAGCCTCCGAATATGGTTTTCTTAAAAGCACTAACAACCTTTAACTTTCATTTAGATTACTATTATTTATGTGATACTGGTTACCTGAACGGAGAAGGGTTTCTTACTTTGTTTAATTAGAGGGCAACGATATCACTTAAATGATTGGAGGCAAGGTTGTCACCCCACCACACATGAGGAGTTCTTCAACTAATAGCACTCTTCTACTAGAAATGTCATTGAGAGATGCTTCGGTTTATTGAAGGGAAGGTGGGCCATTTTGAGGGGGAGGTCCTATTATCCTGTGAAGACACAATGCAGGATTATTTCTGGTTGTGCATTGCTACACAACCATATTAGGCGAGAGATGTCTATTGATCCTCTAGAAGTAACACTTGGAGAAGACATCGTAAGCGAGGACATAGATGGTGATAGAATTTCCTTTGTTGAGGCATCTTATGCTTAGACAACATGGCGGTCATCTTTGGCACTTGATATGTTTAATCGATAGGGGACAACATAACTAGGGAACTGATTTTTGTATAATATTAAATGTTTTGTCTAATACTTTATTTTGTTATGTTTCTTGGATAATCAATAGAAACGTGGTTGTATGTGTTTCATTGTTTGTTTCCTTATGTGTGTGTGATTTTTTGTATAATATTAAATGTTTAATCAATGGGGGAATTATAGAAGTTTTGTTGTGGTTGATACTAAAAGTGAAGTGATTTATTTGTTGAAATTGTTGAAAATAATTTCTCCGAGAACCACCTGCTTAAATGTTTTTAAAAAAACAGTGATAATTAAAAAACAATGTCAAAAACTGAAATGAAATGGTGTTATGAACTATTCAATCCTTTCTTGATTTATATGTTTGGTTATGATGCTTCTCTTTGTTAGTAAAGTAAGAAGTTCTTGGATTTTTTGGACATTTTCTTCATTCTAGTAACTCTTGTTCTTTTGATTTCATCTTATAATTCTTTTGATTTTCTGGACATGTTCTTCAACATGGCTGTCATCTTATTATTTATTTATTTTGGTATTTTAGGGTTTTCTTTGCTTCTATTTACTTTATATTATTAAAAGAGTTCATCTTTGTGAGGACAATTCATGGATTTGGGAAATAGTAGCAAAATTCTTTGTGAGAATGTTCAGTGGTATAGCTAAATTTCCTTTCATACTTGTATCAGCCTGGATTGTTAAGTGCCATTGTTTTGACATTTTGTAGTAGGTGTAAGGTGCCGGTAGATTCAAATATTTTAGAATGTTTACATATATATATATATATATATATATATATATATATATATATATATATATATATATATATTAGAATAAAGTCATATGGTCTTAGGAAGCATAAATGATGATGTTGGGTTGCTGTTACTGCTGTTTTGGTTTGTGCCTCCAGTCCTGCGGGAAGGAATGGTGACTTGTTTATTGTACTTGTGACATTAGTTTTAGATTTTGATCTGGCACCCATACTTTGTGAAAAGTCAGTTCACTAAGCAGAAAAATTAATCAAATGTTGCAATTGTTCATAAACCACAAGAATCTTAATTATCCCATGATCAATTTGCACACCAAAGTGTATATTCATAAACAACTGAGCAATGCCACTGATGAGCACACTTTCTAGTTTAATCTTCAAAGGACAATTCATGAATTGTAGACATAATTTTTGAAGTTTTTATGAGAGTATTAGGTTGTATAACAATAAAGTTTTCATGCATACTATAGAATTCTTTGTGTGTCTGTTTTTTTTTTCATGGTGATCTACCTTGATGTAAATGCACTCCAGCACCCTTTTTCTTGGATTTATTAGTCATACTGTATGATTTGTTCTGATTCAAGAAGAAGAAGCTCAACATTGAAGTGGTACAAGTCACCTTGTGGATTTTTTGTAGTTCCATGATGTAGCTTCATTTTGGTTCTTTTGCAAAAACTACCTAAGCTTTAACTCATCCTCTTTTTATGTAGACCAGTAGTGTGTTGTATTACTGTTATTTTTAACTATTATTATTATTTTTTTGGCATAGGATGGCTGAAAATACCAATGTTGATGGGATGAACCCAATTGAGACAAGGGGCAAAAGACCGACAAAACAAGGGAACGGACATGTGTGGAATAGTGAGCAAGATGCCTTGTTAGTTGAATGTCTAACAACACTTGCCCAATCTGCCAAATGGAAGGCTGATAATAGTCAATTTCGAAGTGGCTACATACTCCAACTTGAGAAGTGGATGCATGAGAAGATACCGAGTTGTGGTATGAAGGGCTCGCCCCACATTGAGTCCAGAGTGAAATTGTGGAAAAAGCAATACCATGCCATTCAAGAGATGTTGGGCCCAAATGGAAGTCATTTTGGTTGGAATGATGCCGCAAAATGCATTACTTGTGATGCTACTGTCTTCAATGATTGGGTGAAGGTAATTTGTTTTGTTATTGTAGTATTTTGATTCTTACCATGTGAATTCATGTCTTCTTTATGTTTACAATTTATGTTGTTTGTTTTCAGAGTCATTCGGGGGCTATTGGACTTAGGAACAAGCCTTTCCCTTTCCTAGAGGAGTTGAGCCATGTATTTGGTAAAGATCGAGTCACCGCGGAGGGTGCTGAGGCTTCAGCCGATGCTGTTGGGGAGATTGCGAATGAAGAAGCTGCATCAACTAATGACTCCTACATAGGAGATGATTTTTGGGACATAGAATTAGAAGATAACAATAATGCTGAAGATGGGGGAGAAAATCCAAGGGTCATTCCAAGCCCAACTAATGCAAGTGCCACTTCACTTCCAGGTACATCACAAGCTGGACCTTCAAGGAAAGTTAAGCGAAAACGCTCCTTCTGTCAAGATGTTAGCACTGATAAAATAAACAACAATATAATGTCTATTGGGAGCTGGGTTGAAAGTTCTAGAGAGCACGTTGCAAGACTTGTTAGTTGCTTCCAATTCTTATCTGATGATGCAGATGCAAAGAAGAAAGTTTTTGGTGAGCTACTGAAGCTTGAATGTTTAATCCAATCAGAAAGGATCAAAGTTGGTGGGATAATTGTATCTGACACTAGCAAGGTGTCATACTTCTTCTCACTTCCTGATGATTGCAAGGAGGAATATGTTAGATTGATTTTAGATGGTTGCCTGTAGGAAGGTTTTTTTCTTGTTGTCTATGGATCATTATATGTATTGTATGGCTTTTGAGACTAATGTTGTGTGCATGGATTTAATATGGACAACTTGTTCTATGGCTTTTGAGACTAATGTGAACTTGTTATGTTTTTTATTAAGGTGTGAATGGAGTTTGTGGACAGCTTATTATGTGAAGTCATGAGTTGATTCCCATTTAATTTTCTTGTAATGTGTATGTTTTCATTTTTTTTTTTTGTATTGTTGGAGGTGCATTTTTGTGATTTGGAATTTTTTTGTTATAAACTCCAGGTTAATGTCTTTGTGGTTTATTGATCCTCTAGGTTGTGTATTCTTGTCTTAATTATTGAGTGAGAGTTTTGGTGTGTATTATTTATTGATGAGCAAAGGAAAATGGATTGGAGTATACACTTGAATAAAATTTTGGGAAAATGAGTTTATAATTGGTAATAAAATTTAATTTTGTGCATTTTTGGGAAAATTTAATTTATAAGGCAAGGGTATTTTGGGAAAATGTGCATTTTTGTTAATAAAATGTAATTATGTTTAATCTATACATTATTTTATTTTAACTTTATATTTGTGCAAAATTTTATAACCAAGGGTATTTTCGGAAACTTAGGACATTACCAAGTTGATTACCATATTCAACCAAACATGGGAATGAAACATTACCGGGAATACGAGTTTCCAACCAAACATGGTAATGCAACATTACCACAACATTCCCGGAAATGTAGCATTCCCGACTACATTTCGAGAAATGTCACATTCCCATGGGAAATCTGAAAACTTGAACCAAACAGCCCCTTAAAACTTTGCATTGTCCTCAATGCAAACAATAAAGCATGTAAATGATAAGAATATAATAAAATAAAGAGATGGGCAAACTAAAACTTCCCTGATTATTTGGGTAATGTGTCCATTGATTGAGTGAAATAGAAGAGGCCATCATTCAACAATTTATAAATAAACCTGCAAGCACGAAGGGGATCAAAAGATACAACCGTATAAGAAAAATAAAAGCAAAAATGCATTTTTGGTCCCAGTAATATGGTATATTGTTCATTTTAGTCCCTATACTATGAAAATGTTCAATATGATCCCTCTACTTTCAGACTTTTGGCAATTACGGTCCCTAGGCTGACGTGGCACCCAGCTAGCATACGCGCTGAATACATGAATTTTTTAATATGACATGGCATCCTATGTAGCATGTTGACGTAGCAAAATATTAAAAATCTCAAAATATTAATCACTTAATAATGACGTGGCACGCCACATCAGCATGCCACGTGGCCAAAAAAAAAATCTAAAAATTATAAAAAATTCTAAAAAATTCTAAAAATTAAAAAAAATTTAAAAATTTAAAAAATTAAAAAATTAAAAAAATTAAATAAAATCTGAAAAATTCTAGAAAATTATTAAAACTTCAAAAAATTTAAGAAAAAAATTAAAAAAATTCTAAAAAATCTCAAAATAATAAAAAATTCAAAAAATTCAAAAAATTAAAAAAATGAAAAATTCTAAATAATTATAAAAAAATTCGAAAAAATAAACAGGATTTTTTAAAATATTCTAAAAAATCCAGTTAGAATTCTAAAAAATTCTAAAATTTAAAAAATATGAAAAAAATCTAAAAAATTATTTCAAAGTTCTAAAAAAAATCTAAAAATAAAAATGGTTTTTAAAGAAATCTAAAACAAATTGATTTTTAGTCCATGGCATGCAGATGTGGCATGCCACATGTGAAAAAAATTTCTAAAAAATCAGGTTAGAATTCAAAAATTTAGAAAATTTCAAAAAAATATGGTTAGAATTCTAAAAAATCCTAAAATAAAATTCTAAAAGAATTCTAAAAAATAAATAGGATTTTATAATGTAATCATAACAATAAACATTGAAAAATAGTAAAAAAAAATATGATTTGTAATTTATAAAATGAAAATGGGCTTTGTAATCACAACAATCAACCAGAAAAAATAATTAAAAAATGTACGAAAAAATATTATAGTGATAGGGGTAAAAGTGGGAAAATACGTGGCATCCATCCAGACAACCACAAGGAAGGATCATAAACTATTTTCTACTCGGAATCCGAAGAGCACCCCGAAGTACCTTCTGAAGCGCTTTCCGAAGCACCTTCCGAAGCACCTTCCGAACACCACCCCAAAGAGCCCCCCGAAGAGCACTCCGAAGAGTCTCCCGAAGAGCAATCCGAAGGGTCTCCCGAGCTGATCCCAAACGAAGAGAAGCTTCCAAACAGCCTTCCGAACAGCTTTCCAAATGGTCTCCAAAGCAAATTATCCAAAGAGAATTCCGAAGAGCACAGAGGCCGACTTAGAACAAGACTCCTCTTCTCCTCTTCCCGAGGAGCCATGAACCCTTCTAGAAGAAGCAACAAGCCTAACTGAAAAACCGAAGAAGTTATGGCCAAGGCCTATAAATAGCCAAGACCTCACACTTGTAAAACGGATTGAACCCCTTGTACTCACACCCTCCCTCTCTCTCCTTGTAAAAGAATCGCTCTATAGTGGAATTCTCTCTCCAAAGCTTGGAGACCCGTGGTTTTTCCCCGATTTAAGGGGTTTTCCACGTTAAAACCTCGGTGTTTGTCTTCTTGATTCTCTCTTTCTTGCTCTTCTTGGATCTTTTCCCCAAAAAACCCTTATAAATTTAAGTGTTTACGTGGATCTTGGGATCTTCCCGAAAATCTCGTTAACATTTTGGCGCCGTCTGTGGGGACGCGATCAAGAAGTCATGGCGACCACTAGGAGGTCAAGACAGAGCCAGAATCAAGAACAGACGAGCGCCGTCCATCCAACCCCACCCCCTGTTGAAGCGACGCCCGCCCCGACCGGAGCAACACCCCCGCCCCTAGACGAAGCCCCTCGAGCAGTAGAAGAGGACCCTCCACTTGGTCCCCGAACAATGGAGGTCCCAGAGGAGCGCTTCAGGGCCATGGAGAGGCAGATCGCCGACCTGGTACACAGCATGGTAGCAGTTGAGCGCCACATGGCTCAAGTGACAGCACCGCACGCTCCACCACCTCGCCTAGGGAGCCGAGAATATTCTACGACTTACTCTCCCCGGCACCGTGTGCCTACACCTCCGCAGGGGCAAAACCATCGCTCCCTAAGCCGAAGTCCTATCCCTCATCACCCCCGCGGGGGAGTACGCTCTCGGTCTGGCCAGAGGGATCGATAAATGCGTCTTATCTCGTGGAGAGGATCCGAATCCCCCGAGCCATATTGGAGGCGGCCGTCACCTCGACTCCAGTCTCCAAGAGGGGGTTCTCCCGTGGTACGCTCGCCTCGGTATCACACATATAAACGCTCCCCGCCGAGGTACCACTCCCCCTACGATTATCAGCCCAGGGGTCGCTCTCCTCGACGTCACCATTCTCCGGAGCCCTACCGTGGAAGGAGGATTAGCGATCGTGAGAGGGTTCTGACCCATGTCCCATACATGCCCTCACCCTTTATCCGGGCAATCTGGGAGGCACCATTCCCAGAAAAATTTCAACCCCCCAACATCAGATATTATGACGGCACCACCGATCCCTATAAGCATGTAGAACGTTATTGCGTGGAGATTATGACTAATGGCCTCAACGAAGTGGTCTTATGTCGCGCTTTCCCCAAAACACTCACGGGGATTGCCTACGACTGGTTCAGGAGCCTGCCCCTCGAATCCATAGCCAGCTTCAGGCAGTTGACCGAACTCTTCTTCCGAAGATTCGCCAATCGCCAAAGGCAGATGAAGAACCCTGTGATGCTCCTCAGGTGCAAGCAGATGGAAGGGGAGACCCTTCGGGATTATTTGGATAGATTCAGTAAAGAAGCTTCCGGAATGTCCCATACCGATTCCATTATGGTTGTTGGCGCAGCATTAGACGGACTCCGGGATGGTCCTTTCCTTGATGCAATCTCCGGATCTATCCCTAAGGACCTCCCCGAGCTAATGAACAGAGCACAGTCCTTCATCGCCACCGAGGAGTTCAAAGCTGGCCGAAAAAAAGAAACCCTGCAAAGGATCAGGGAGTTTCAGAGGGAAGAATCCAGATCCGAAAGGTATAGGGATTCGAGGTAAGGGGAACAACGGCCCCGAAGGGATCCGGAAAGGAAGCGAGACGAGCCGGAACGACGAACCGATCACCACCCCCAGGAGCCCCGGAGGCCTCGGTTTCCAGGGAAATATGACAATTACACCAACCTCAACACATCTAGAGAGAATGTCCTGATGCAGATACAGCACAAGAATCTCTTGAAACCACCAAATCCCATCAAAGAATCCGCGGCCATGAAGCGAAGTGGGAAATTCTGCGCGTATCACCAAGTCAAAGGACACACAACCGAAGACTGTATCCACCTAAAGGATGCCATCGAAGACCTCATCAGGGCGAAGAAACTCGATCAATTCTTGCAGCAGGAACCGACACCCAAGGAGAGTCCAGCGCCACAGCAGGCCGCTCCCAATGGCGCCCTCCCCCTGCACTTCATTGCCGGAGGCCCTGGCTGTGGAGGGGAAAGCTCCTCCTCCAGGAAGAATTATGCAAGTATGGTAGGGGCGGTGCACGAGGACCCGCCTCAGAAGCGAGCGCGCCCATCAGAACTAATAACTTTCTCAAGAAGACCTTCGGGGAGTCGCCCAACCCCACGATGATGCCTTAGTGATAGCTGTCAAGGTGGGGGTATTCATGATGTACAGAGTGCTCGTCGATACGGGGAGTTCGGTCAACATCATTTTCTGGGACGCCTTCGAGCGAATGAAGATTGGCGCAAAGAACTTAAAGCCAACCAAATCCCCCCTGATGGGTTTCAACGGGAGCCCCCTTCAGCCTGAAGGCATCGTAACTCTTCCGGTTACCCTCGGAAACCCTCCACAAGCAGTGTCCTCCATGATCAACTTCCTGGTGGTTCGGTGCCCCTCTAGCTATAACGCTATCATGGGCAGGCCCTCCCTCAATATCTTCGGCGCAGTCCCCTCGACTTACCACATGATGTTAAAATTTCAAACTGAACACGGATGTGGAGAAATAAAGGGCGACCAAACAGCCTCTCGGCAATGTTACTTCAACCATTTAAAGAACCGAGGAGGTGGACCCAACGAAGCATCGGAGACGTTAGCCCTCGACGAGCTACTGCCGGAAGAGGAGGAGTGAGAGGCTCGCCGCCCCACACCAGTTGAGGAATTAAAGGCATGTCAATTTGACCAGGAAATCCCCGAACGAACGGTACAGCTCGGTAGTGAGCTCACTCCGATGCTCCAGCAAGAGCTACTAGGACTCCTGAGGCAGAATGCGGACGTCTTCGCCTGGGCTGCCGAAGAAATGCCAGGAGTGCCCCGCACCGTTATAGAGCATCATCTAAAAGTAGACCCCTCTTTAAAACCAGTCATCCAGAAGAGAAGGAACCTCGCTTCGGACAGCCTTGAAGCCGCCGAGGAGGAGGTCACCAAGCTGTTGAAGGCAGAGTTCATCCGGGAGGTCCAGTATCCCGAATGGCTCTCCAATGTAGTCCTTGTAAAGAAAGCCAATGGAAAATGGTGTATGTGTGTAGACTTTACATATCTCAATAAAGCCTGCCCCAAGGATTCCTACCCCCTGCCTCTAATAGATAACCTCGTGGACTCCACTTCGGGCTACGAGATGCTTAGTTTCCTAGATGCATTCTCAGGATATAACCAAATCCGAATGGCCGAAGAAGATGAGGAAAAGACCTTATTCATCACCTCCAGGGGAACATATTGCTACAAGGTTATGCCCTTCGGATTAAAGAACGCAGGAGCAACGTTCCAAAGGCTAGTAAACAAAGTCTTTGCAAACCAAATTGGAAGGAATGTCGAGGCCTATGTAGACGATATTCTCGTCAAGAGTGCAAAAGCCGAGCGCCACGCTTCCGACCTCCAAGAAACTTTTGAAGCGTTACGAGCCCATGGCATGAGTCTCAACCCAAACAAATGTGCCTTCGGTGTCCGCTCGGGAAAGTTCCTCGGTTTTATGATCACTGAAAGAGGGATCGAGGCAAATCCGGAACAAATTCGAGCCATTATAGACACCAGGCCCCCAAGAAGCATCAAGGAAATTCAGCGCCTCAACGGAAGGTTAGCCGCCCTTGGGAGATTTATCTCGCGATCCGGGGAGAAGAACCTCCCCTTTTTCCGCGCCCTTCGGGCAGCACCAAAGTTGCAATGGACGGAGGACTGTGACAAGGCCCTGGACCAATTAAAAAGTTACCTTCAGTCACCCACCCTCCTCTCCAAACCGAGGGCGGGAGAAGAACTCTACATCTACCTTGCAGTCACGGACTGGGTCGTCAGTTCAGTCCTCACAAGGGAGGAGAATAAGATACAGAAGCCAGTATATTACACCAGCAAGGTACTCTCGGATACTGAGTCGAGGTACCTCCCTCTTGAAAAGCTCGCCTTCGCATTAGTAATCTCAGCCAGAAAATTCCGGAGCAGGAATAGTTCTCCGTTCCCCCTCAGGATGGAGCACCACCACAGTCCTCAAGTTCAACTTCAAAGCCACCAACAACGAAGCTGAATACGAGGCGGTGATAGCAGGACTACAGCTCGCCCGAGGCCTCGGGGTCCAAAACCTACAGATAAATACCGACTCGCAGTTAGTGGTGGGCCACCTGACAGAAGAATTTGAGGCCCGGGAAGAGAATATGTTAAAATATAAAGCGGTACTACAACATCTCATGAAAAGCTTCCAGGATGTTCACATCAACAAAGTGCCCAGGGCAGAAAACCAAGAAGCGGACCTCTTATCCAAACTTGCTACTTCGAAGGGGGACACCCCGCAGCTTATCAACATTCAACATCTAACGGCAAGGACAATTGAGTGCCGTCCCCCCGAAGAGCTCCTCACCGTAGAAGGCGAGCCCTGTTGGATGGACCCCATCTTGGACTATCTCAAGAACGGAACACTTCCACCAGACCCTAAGCTCTCCCGAAGCATTTCCGTCCGATCCACCCGCTTCACCATCATAGATGGCCAGCTCTACAAGAAGTCCTACTCCCTGCCTCTTTTGAAGTGCCTTCGACATGCCGAAGTGAACCACGTCCTCGAGGAGATCCACGGAGGAATAGCGGGAGATCATCAGGGCGGTAAAGCCCTCAGCCACAAAATCCTTCGGCAAGGTTATTACTGGCCAACCTTATCTAAAGATGCTATTGAGTTCGCTCGGAAGTGCGACACGTGTCAGAGGCATTCCAACATCCAGAAGAAACCTGCCGCTCACTTAACCCCAATCGTGGGCGCAAGGCCATTCACCCTCTGGGGAGTAGACATCCTTGGTCCCTTTCCAATAGCTGCCTGACAGTTAAAGTTCTTGATAGTCGCAATCGACTATTTTACCAAATGGGTAGAGGCAGAACCCCTATCCTCGATTACGAAAAGGCATGCCGTTCCTTTCTTTGGAAATCGGTCGTCTGTCGATTCAGAATTCCTAAAGCCTTCATAACAGACAACGGCCGCCAGTTCGCCAATTCCGCGTTCAAAGCCTTTTGTGAAGAGCTCGGGATTGAGCATAGACTCACATCAGTTACCCACCCCCAAGCGAATGGGCAAGTCGAAGTTACCAACCGAACCCTCCTACACGGCCTGAAGACTAGAGTCCTCAGCTATGGTTCCTCATGGGCAGAAGAGGTCCCAGGTACTTTGTGGGCATACCGAACCACCGCCCGAACGCCCACTAGTGAGACACTCTTCGCTCTTGCCTTTGGAGTGGAGGCGGTAATCCCTCCAGAGATGAAGATACCTACTCTTCGGACACGAGCATTCGATCAAGCAACCACCAAAAAACAACTCAGAGCTGAATTAGATCTCTTTGAAGAAAAAAGGGACATGGCAGATTTACGAGCCGCCTCCTATCGCCAGAAAGTAAAAAAGTTTTACGACGCAAAGGTAAAGGAGGTCACCTTCCAGATGGGGGATTTGGTCTTGCGGGAAAACAAGTTCGAAGGGAACAAGAGCAGGACAGGAAAGTTAACCCCGAACTGGGAAGGACCTTACGTTGTAACCGGAATCGTAAGACCAGGAACCTACCGGCTTGCCAAGTTGGATGGAAAGAAGTTGAAACGTCCTTTCCATTCCGAAGCACTAAAGAAGTATTACCAATAAGACTTCATCTGTACAAACGCCTCCACCATCCAGAGCAGAGGTTCCAAAAAGGAGGGGGGGGGGACTCCCCTTCGGAATGGGGGTTCAGCGCTTTGACAGCGAACTGCTTCGGTTCCCCCTCGAAATCAGGGTTCCGCGCTTTGATCGCGAACCATTCCGATTCCTCCTCGGAATCAGAGTTCCGCGCTTTGACCACGAACCTCTTCGATTCCCCTTCGGAATCAGCGTTCCGCGCTTTGATCGCGAACCGCTTCAATTCCCCTTCGGAATCAGGATTCCGCGCTTTGATCGCAGACCGCCTCGATTCCCCTTTGGAAGAAGGGTTCCGCGCCTTGACCGCGAACCGCTTCGATTCCCGTTTGGAATCAGCGTGCCGCGCTTTGATCGCGAACCGCTTCGATTCCCCTTCGGAATCAGGATTCCGCGCTTTGATCGCAGACCGCCTCGATTCCCCTTCGGAAGTAGGGTTCCGCGCCTTGACCGCGAACCGCTTCGATTCCCCTTCGGAATCAGGATTCCGCGCCTTGATCGCGAACCGCTTCGGTCCCCCCTCGGAATCAGGGTTCCGCGCCTTGATCGCGAACCGCTTCGACTCCCCCTTGAAATTAAGGTCCTGTGCTTTGATCACGAGCCACTCCCATCTCTCCTCAAGAATAAGACTTTTACTACTTCAACTTCAAGAAACATTTCTCTATCAAGTTTCAGAAAGAAATAGGCACGAAAAAAGCAAAAAGCAACGCAAGATTCATTCAGACTGGGTGTTTGCAATACATCTGAAACGAAGACTATACAAGTTGCAAAATGAACAAAAGGAGTTCCTATGGCAACAAAGAGATGTCCTCAGGAGCAGGAAGAGCACCAGCACAGCTCTCCCCGTCCCTATGCCTCGCTCCCGAACCCGCCTCCCCGGCGCGACCAAGAGCCGAAGCATCTTCCGGGAGTCCTTCATCAACAGAAGTTACCTCCTCACCACGAGCCGCCTCAAGTGTAGGGCCTGTAAAGATCAAATCAATAAGTTTCTCGAGCACAACAAGAAGGAATAAGCGCATGTAACCTTACCCTCCCCCTCAGTCTCATCCAAGGAGAGCTCGTCATACGTCTCCACGTTGGGGTCTTCTCCGGCTAAGGTCTTGAGGGCTTGCTTATATGTCAGGGTGTTAAAGTCAGTAGAGATCGTCCCTAACACTTCAGAGGGCACAACCTTCAGCACCAACTCTCAAAAGATCTTGAAGGCCTCCTCACCACCCCTTTGAAAGCCAGCCCCGTACCCTTGGTCCTTCTCCTTATACAGGTCAGAAACGGCTTCCAGCTCTCTTATGCGGTTGTGGTAGAGGTCCAGAGTTTCTTGAAGGGACGCCATCTCCTTTAAAGTTCGGTCCCTCTCCTCCACCGCAACACTTCTTTCAGCACCCGCTCAGGCCAGGGAACAATCTCTTTCCTCTATCCCCTTTGCCAACTTGTCCT
Organism: Dioscorea zingiberensis; assembly: GCA_026586065.1. Lineage (NCBI taxonomy): Eukaryota > Viridiplantae > Streptophyta > Magnoliopsida > Dioscoreales > Dioscoreaceae > Dioscorea > Dioscorea zingiberensis. The sequence continues at coordinate 30,938,422 of CM048820.1, read as the reverse complement.
TCTCCCCTTGAAGAAGAAGGATAGATCGATTGGCAAAATCCAGATCCGAGGAGAGCTTCTTGACCTCGGTCTGGGAGGAAGCGAGACTGGCCTCGGCAACAAGACACCGTTCTTCAAAGCTATCCTTCGACAGCTTGATCTGGTCCATCGCCTCTTCCAGCTCCTTCACCCTCTCGTTACGGGTCTTTATGCGACCCTCCAGCTTCATTTTCTCCTCCAGCAGCCGTTGGCACTGAGCGGATGACGAGTTGAGAGACCCCTCAATCCTATCTTTCTCCCCCAGCATGAGAGAAAGATTAGTCTGAAGCCTCTGGTTCTCTGCCTCTAGGCCCGACACAGCGCCTCGGAGATTGCGACCCGCCTCTAAAAAACTTGCGGCGCAGTCCATCATCACCCCGCTCTGGAAAGAAGATACACATCACCTAAGTTTCAAACAATCGAAGACCCTGGAAAGATAGGAATCGAAAAACTTACCGAAACCGCGGCTAGGCGCATGTGAGCCGCCAGCTCGACCTGATCAAGGCACCGTAGCCGAGACTCCATCTCCTCGGTCCGAAGGAGCTCCAGCGAAACGCTTGCCAATGCAGGATCATGACACAAGAGGCCATCAAAGGGATTGAATCTGAGCCCCATAGAACCCCCAAAGCCTGGCCCACATCCTCCGCTTCGGCCGCTGGGCCCTTCATCTTGTCTAAAGAAGAGATCGAAGCATGCTCTGGCTCCCCCCTTTCAGGGCAAGCAATTCCTTGGCCACCAGGCTCCGCGGCATCACAGGCGGGACCCAAAGAATTTTCACTCCCGTAGCAAGAGGCCCCCCGAATCAAGTGGCTCCGAGGAAACACTTACAGGAGAAGCGCTCCTTACACCACGAACCCCCCTTTTACGCTCATTAAGGGGGACGAGGTCCTCTTCAGAAATAGTCTCCTCCCTCGCAGGAGGAGTCACCTCGGCTCCTTTCCCCTCTTCCGGGGCCGAAACAATGGACACCTTCTTCTTCGAGATAACTGCCTTCGGGTTCCGCTTCAGAATTTTTCGCGGAGGAGCACTTGCTTCGACATCCTTCTTCTCCTCCTCCCGAAGAGACTCCTCAGTTTGCTCCCCTGCAACCTCAGGGGCCTCCTCCTCGGCAGCAGAAACTCCCTCTCCCGTCTTAAGAGACTTGGGAGGCTTACCACCCAATACCGGAGCCTTCCTCTTCTTCTTTTCGAGCTTCGCTATTCTCAGCTTGGCTTTATTGGCCCCCACTCCCGCCAGGAGGATGCTCAGCGCAGTCTTCACCTCGATCGGTTTACCTACAAGGAGATATGGAGAAAACCCATCAGAAAAACAGGAAGACATCGGAACATTGGAGAAAAGAGAGAGAACAAAACAAAGACCCTACCCAGGGCCGAATAAGATCGCAGGATTGCAGGATCTCATTAGTCAAATATCTATCAACGGGAATATCGAGCCATTCCTTAAGCTTTTCAAACTCGGAGTCCTCCTTTGACGTAAAATCCTTCCTTTCCAAGGGAAGAAGCTTCGGGGAACCCCATTGAGTCCGAACTCCCAACCCCTCGGTGCTAGATACAAAGAAGAATTTTGACTTCCACTCTTTTATCGACGAAGGAACGGGGCCGAGGAACCTCCTATTGGCCCGAGCCCCAAAATAGTACCAATCAGTGTGCCTTTCCTTACTCAAGCCGAAGAAAAGCTTAAACCGAGAAACTGTGGGCTCGAGTTTATGGTAACGACACATAATTACAAATCCACACAAACACCTCCACGAGTTCGGGGCCAATTGGGATGGACAAACATCGAATTCCCTAAAGATGTCTATGAAAAGCTTCAGAAATGGCAACCGAAGACCAGCAAGAAGGGCATCATAATAAATCGCGATTTCACCATCCTCGGACGGTGAACTCGCACGCTCCGAAGACACCGGAACTCTATACTTTAAAGAAGACACAGTCCCAGTAATTCTATACTCTAAAGCTATCTTATGGATCGCTTTTGAAGAGAGAAGGTTGGGGAAAAATGAAGAATGAGCATCTGGTTTTTTGACAACATCCGTAACAGTTTCAAGAGCTAAAACAAGAGGTTCAACCGCCGAAAAAACAGGAGAAGGAGTGGACGGCTCACCTGAAGCCATCAATGATGATCGGACGAGCACTGGAAAGCCTTTTTGCATACACACAACCAGAACTCGCAGCGGAGAAGACGATTGCTGTCCTTGAGAGAGAAAAACTTTTTCGAAAAAGGGAGGCGCGATGGAGAAGATATAACAAACACTATTTTTCTCCCAACGGTTCAGATCGCTTCCCCAACCGACGCGTTATCAGAGCCGGACACGTGGACCAAATGAGGGAAGGCTCAGATTGAAGCACAGAGGGAAGATGCGCCGGATTGACGCCAGTAAGGCAATGATGGAACAGTCGCAATCATTACCCCTACCGACGCCTGCGAAAAAGGGAGCCTTGAAGTACTGAAAAGATACGGCGCATTTAATGCACCTCGAGCCAGCGATTGGACCCTTCACCTGCTCACTCAGAACTCTACCCAATCCGGGACCGAAGCGTACGTATCTTCTCCACGCCCCCATACCGAACTACCCTTCGGAAGATCTCGCCATAATCATGCACCACTACTTGTATGCTTAGCTCAAACAAGCATACTAGAGGGGGGACTGATGATAGGGGTAAAAGTGGGAAAATACGTGGCATCCATCCAGAAAACCACAAGGAAGGATCATAAACTATTTTCTACTCGGAATCCGAAGAGCACCCTGAAGCACCTTCTGAAGCGCCTTCCGAAGCACCTTCCGAACACCACCCCAAAGAGCCCCCCGAAGAGCACTCCGAAGAGTCTCCCGAAGAGCAATCCGAAGGGTCTCCCGAGCTGATCCCAAACGAAGAAAAGCTTCCAAACAGCCTTCCGAACAGCTTTCCAAATGGTCTCCAAAGCAAATTATCCAAAGAGAATTCAAGAGCACTTGAGGCCGACTTAGAACAAGACTCCTCTTCTCCTCTTCCCGAGGAGCCATGAACCCTTCTAGAAGAAGCAACAAGCTGAACTGAAAATCCCAAGAAGTTGTGGCCAAGGCCTATAAATAGCCAAGACCTCACACTTGTAAAACGGATTGAACCCCTTGTACTCACACCCTCCCTCTCTCTCCTTGTAAAAGAATCGCTCTATAGTGGAATTCTCTCTCCAAAGCTTGGAGACCCGTGGTTTTTCCCCGATTTAAGGGGTTTTCCACGTTAAAACCTCATTGTTTGTCTTCTTGATTCGCTCTTTCTTGCTCTTCTTGGATCTTTTCCCCAAAAAACCCTTATAAATTTAAGTGTTTACGTGGATCTTGGGATCTTCTCGAAAATCTCGTTAACATATAGGAACAACTTCAAAACCATTCCAACTTCTTCATAACTTTAATAACCTTAATGACAACAATCACAATATACAAGCCCATTTTTTTATATTTTTTTAGGTTGATTGTTGTGATTACATTATAAAATCCTATTTATTTTTTAGAATTATTTTAGAATTTTTTAGAATTCTAGCCGGATTTTTTAGATTTTTTTTATTTTTTTGACATGTGGCATGCCACATGTGCATGCCATAGACTAAAAAAGGATTTGTTTTAGAAGTTTTTAGAATTTTTTTAGAATGTTATTAGATTTTTTAGAATTTTTCAAAAATCCATTTTTATTTTTTAGATTTTTAATTTTTTAGAATTTTTAAATTTTCTTTTTAGAATTTAAAATTTTTTTAGATTTTTTTTTTCATTATTTAGAAATTTTAGAATTTTTTAGACTTCTAACCGGGTTTTTTATAATTTTTCAAAAAATCTTGTTTATTTTTTAGAATTTTCAAGATTTTTTTAGAATGTTTAAAATTCTAATCGGATTTTTAGAATACTAAAAAAAATCCTTTTTATTTTTTTTGAATTTTTTAGATTTTTTAGAATTTTTTTTAATTTTTTGAATTTTTAGATTTTTTTTAGAATTTTTATTTTTTAAAATTTTTTTAGAAAGTTTTATAAATTTTTATAATTTTTAACACGTGGCATGCTAATGTGGCGTGCCACATCATTATTAAGTGTTTAATATTTCCAGATTTTAAATATTTTGCCACATCAGCATGCCACATAGGACGCCATGTCATATTTAAAAAAAATCATGTATTCAGCCTGTATGCTAGCTGGCTACCACAGCAGCCCTAGGGACCGTAATTGCCAAAAGTTTGAAAGTACAGGGGCCGTATTGAGCATTTTCATAGTACAATGACCAAAATGAACAATATACTATAGTACAGGGACCAAAAATGCATTTTTTCCAAAAATAAATATCATAGAGAAAGATGTCTCAACTGAAAATGGAAGAGAAGGTTACAAAAATATAGTAGGGAGAAGCCCTTGCTAACTAGAAAAGATGTGATACAAATCCCAAGAAATCCACCCCAGGTGGTGTCACTGTAGAAACAACAGGGGTGGCGCATGGAGTGCTCCTAACTGGTATTGTAAACGGTGCCAAAGGGGGGTTTGGGTCGCGGGAGGAGGCAAAAGGGCTCGGATGAGCGTGTGGTGAGGCGGAGGAGGACTGCGTAGAAGCAGGTGGGGCTGGAGATCCCCCACGCTCGTGGAGCATATATAAGATCTGACTGACATCCCATCATAGTTGCTCATGCTGGTCCTGGATCTGTTAATTTGATGCGGAGAGATACTGCAATGATGCTTGAATCTGACTCTACTCCTCCGCGAGTCTCTGTTGTGAGTCGATAATGTGTCCTAGCTCCTACAAGATCGTCTGCTGCCAAGTCTGAATCTCCTTGAGCTGCTGGATGATTTACCGGTGGCTCCGATGATGCCATATAACCGCAAGTATACAGGTCGTTACAAGTAATAAAGTGGACGTAAAAGTCGGGTTATCGATCCGCAGGGAGATGGAAGTACTAGTACCCACTATTCTTCTACTATTTAGTAGATCCAAAGGTGGTTGGTTATACTAACTCTAAACTAATCAAATTGAAAACACAAACGAGGGAATCGAGTTGCTCTTAAGGTCAAACAATCATAAAGGGGGGATGCTCGGACAATTGAATCCTCCTTGGACTTCTAAAAGATGAATGCTATTTTCTATCTCGACTCTTGGTTAATTCTTGGCCAAGGGTTCCTATCGTGCTTTCACTCCCTCTTACCGAGGTGAGTTACTAATCCTAGTGCCCTTACCGATTATGTTCTCGAACCTATTTCTTGGAAGGATTATGGGAATAATTCATCTAAAGGACTCGCTCTCCTTAGTACCCAGGTTCCCGGTATACTCACAATCCCCTCCATTGGAGATGGTCTACACACGGGGAGGCGTTCGCTTCTTCCCCCATATGGACTATGAAAATCTCTCCGGGCTCTCGCAACGTAGAGAGATTCACTCACATTAAAACATCCAATAGACTCAATGAATATAACGAAGTATTCAAGAATAGAAAATCAACATTAATTAAATCATGTCCAAGGGTTCATCATTCGTCCAAGCATCTACAAGATTAGCCCTCCATGAAAGGGGGCAACAATCCAAAACAAAGATGAAAGCAATCAAAGAAGACATGATGAGTAAACCAAATGCAATCACCGTTGATGGCTTCTTGGTCTTCTTCCAAAGGTTTCTCCTCCTCTTGCTCCAATAGCTCCTAGATGAAGACCTCTAAGCTTTCCCCCAAGATTGCTCTCTCTCTCCCCAAGCTGCTCTCTCTAAACCCCTCATTAGTCTGCTTTTATACCTCTATGGTTTTAGGGGTGAGATTTACCCATTTGCCCGCTTCAAGATCTGCAGATTCGCCCAAATTGACGATGTACGGGCCCGTATACGGGTGTATGTCAGCCCGTATACGGGCCAGCCACCTTCATACGGGCCCGTATATGGGCCATATATCAGCTCGTATACGGGCCAGTCATACCATACCAGTTATCATACAGGCCGTATACTAGCCTGTATTCCCTTCAGGAGCCAGTATACGGCCGTATGTCAGCCCGTATGATTGCCCATATGGGCCCTTTTGGGTGCTCTGGGATCCCAGTTTCTCTCGAAATGCTTTCTTTCCTTCGGGGTCCTTGTATCATGCCCTATTGATTAGAATAAATACATTTTAAGAATCAGTGGGCTAAAAGTCTTTAAAATTACATGCCAAGCATATAGGAATATGATATAAAATCATGCTCTAATGAACATTTATCATCCGACTACGAGATGGTGGAGGGACAGCTGAAGATGTACCCTCCAGGGGAATGGTGCTGGGGTTGGTAGTATCTCATCCTCATCCTCCACGGGCCCCTCTTTGAGATCGCACCCTGCAATAACATATCCACGTGGTGTGTGTACGATCAGTCCTATCGACACTATAGTCGAAAAGCCGAGGAGCTGCATGATGCAGATCCGGTGTGGTTTGGGGCGGGGCCTAAGCAAACTCATGCCACGCAGTTGTGCAGTGATATAAGGGCCGGCTGAAATCATCCTGAACTTCGAGTATGACCCCTGACGGGCGATATAGGATGGGAACTCTATCAGCCATACTATATATCTCCAGTAGGTCAACAAGAGTGACGTGACCGGTGTTGTCGTCCCTCCCCGCGATGGATCTGCTCGTGAGAGCTTGGATGTAGTGGTAGACCAGATCAGATAGGCGTGACGCTTTCTTCTGGTCCGTGGTCGCCGCTCGGGACACCTGTCTCCAATAAACAACAAATGGCGTATCCATGGGGAAGTCTACGGCTAACTCTCGGTACTCGTCTATCTCCGTGAACGCTCGGTCGTATAGGCCAAGGTGGATAGAGAAGTATGTAATGCTGAGCTGCCTCATAACACCATGGACCTGCAATCTGATGGAGTTTGGGGTCCCCGCTATGAAGTGACTCTGATCAACCTCGAAGCTGCATAAGACCTCAAGTGTCATGTCTCTATACACGGCTCTGAAATGGTTAAGGCTTGATTCTATCCTCCAAAGGAAATCATGCTTCGGACCGCGTCCTCTATCTCAAGCTCGCGGAGTACACTCCAATCGATGTAATGAGTGATGCAAAACTCCTTCGAGGATAAGATGTCGTATCACTCCTTATAGCAATCCTGAAGGAGTCAAGGGCCTGAGGAAGATGGATTCTCACTCATCTTTCTCTTGATGTCCTCCCGGATACTTGCTTTGCTCGCACCATATCTGCAATTGAAGAGGATGGGGATTAATCACATGGAAATTTTCATGGTTGCAGAAAAAGAATTCCAGGCAAGCATGCGGGCGCATGCATCGTGCAGAAATTTTGCTCTTAGGGTTATGGCAATGCGGCCGCACACGACTCCATTTACTCAATAAACAAGGGGGAAAATATGTTCTCGACAAGTTAATGGACATTTATGCACAGAAACACTTAAAACAAACTGTAAATGGGAGAAATCGCTAGAAAGATTCTAGAACCCTAGAAATGGGAAACTGGATTTGAGAGGGATGTTTACCTTGGATTCGCCTTTAATCCTTGATGACTCTAGCGTGATTGAGAAGGAGAGGAAAAAGGAAAAGGGGAGGAGTGTCCTTCACTGTTGCATGGATACGGTTTAAAGGGGTGTAGTTGCGGCTATATATAACAGGGTAAGCTGAACAGTTGCGCCCACAGTCAGTCTTATCGCGCGTCATGTGGGCAATCGCTCGGGCGCATGCTAGACCGTATACAGCGTTTTACGGGTTGGTGCGTGCTTCTGCTTATCCACACATAGTGCTTTACGAGTTGGTGCGGGCGTACGCTCACTTGTATGCAGTGTTTTACGGGTTGGTGCGGGAGCACGCTCGCCAGCACGACTTCCTTGTGCAGTGGAATTACTGAATTCCTTTGGCACCCCATCCTAACTCCTCTCGATATCCTTACCCATTCTTCTAAGCTCCGAAGCTTACCCTGTTGACACGAGATTGAAGTCTCTCTCTAGGTTTCTCAGGGATTAAGGGATTGGATCACTTATTTCAAGATGACAACTATCTATCCCCAAACTAACACTATAAAAATCCTAATAAAAAAAATTTTAGAGACTTAGGTTGCCTCCTAAGAAGCGCTTGTTTAATGTTGCTAGCTTGACATTCGTGTTCTTTGCTTACAGAGGCTCAAACGCATGAATTCCCCCCTTGAAGCAGTTTCCAAACAGTGAGAACTCTAAGCTAGAGTAAACGGGAGATTCACCATATCGAGCATTTGCTAAATGCCCTGCCTCAACGTGGAAGCCGGTTTCCTCATTGCTTTTCTCTTTATCCTTTTCCTTCCAAAATAGCAGTTAGAGAAATATTTTCTTCGATCCTTTATATTTCTTCCTTGCTTGCCCTTGGTTGCCTTTACTTACAAAATCAGAATTTCCTTCCACAGATTTCTCTTTCTCATTATCCAGTTTTCCTAAGTACTCCTCGAGCGGATCGATTGCTAACATTTCTTGAATGTAGTTATTGGAGATCAGTTCAAGATCATCAATAAAATAAAATGGGTCACCGTGGTCAAGAGTGTGCCGTATTGTTGTAGGAAACTTTAACTCGACTATGCTATCACCCACTCTTAAAGACATCTTGCATTCAGCTTGATCATGTAAGGCTTTTGCAGTAACTAAAAATGGTCTTCCTAGGATGATGGGTACTTCAACATCATCGTCAATGTCTAGTAACACAAAATCAGCGGGGAACACGAGCTTGTCTACTTTTACTAATACATCCACCGCCATTCCTCGTGGTCTCTTAATGGATCGATCAACGAGTTGAATGGTCATCCTTGTAGCTTTGGGTTCTCTCAGCCCTAGCTTCATAAATAACTTATAAGGCATTGCGTTGATGCTGGCACCTGAATCTGCTAAAGTACTCTCCTCCACACCATCCTCAATGACGCAAGGGATTACCATACTTCCAGGGTCCTTTAACTTCTCAGTAGGTTGGGTTGTAATACCATTGAGCATTGAGAATTCAAAGTTACTATTGCGAGTTCTTCTAACTTCCTCTTATTAGTTAACAACTCTTTAATATACTTGGCATATTTAGGTATTTGAGAAAGTAAATCAACTAGAGGTAGACTCATATGTAATTGCTTCATTGTTTCCAAGAATTTCCTTAAATGGCCATCATCCTTTGCTTTCTTCAATCTGTCAGGGTAGGGAATCGTGGGTTGATACTCAGGAGTCGGCGGAAGTTTCATTTCCTCATCTTTTTCTTGATTTTCTTCGACGGCGCTCTCCTTAACTCCTGATAGTTCACAAGTTTCAACCCGTGTATCTACTCTTCCAGATTTTCTGACCAATAACTCTATCTCTTTACCACTTCGAAGAGTGATGGCCTTTAGTGTTGCTAGGTAGGCTTCCTTGAGGTCTTTCCAATGAAATTCTAGCCAATTGTCCAACTTGATTTACCATAATTGAATACTTGCTTGGACGTTTCGCAACGTAGTATTGATTGTTTCGAATTTTGCATTTGTGGTTACCAGGAACCTAGCTAAAACATCCTCTGTGGTGTGTTTTGGCGGTTGAGGTTTTGGAGGTAAGGAGTTGAATCCCAGAGGGGTGGATGATCCTTGGAGATTGTCATAGGATAACCCAGAATGATTCCAATTAGGCATACAGGATCTAAATTTGGTACCTTGGGGTCTTGGGTTACCCATGTAGTGAATTTCCTCCATAGGGGCTACTTCAACGCTTGCAATGGGGCATTGTGATGAATCATGCCCACCTTCGCAAGTACCATATAAGATAGTTGCAACTGAGCTCGGCGATCCTCCTAATGTGAGCTGGTCGAACTTCTTTGAGAGTTATGCCACTTGTGCTGCAAGAATAGGGCCCTGGTGAACTAGACCAGCTCCAATACTAACAGTTACCTCCCTCTTGACGACCATGATGACTCGGTGTTGGCCATATCTTCAATCAATTGCTCGACATCCTCAGGGTATTTGTTGCCTAAGGAACCATTAGCTGCGGCATTGACCAGCTGCCTGGTGCAATTGTTCAGCCCATTATACATGGTGTGGAGTTTAGCCCATGGCTCCATACCATGGTGGGGACAACGTCAGAATAAGTCCTTGAATCTTTTATAGGCTTTGAACAATGACTCGTTCTCACCTTGCTTGAACGCAGAGATTTCTTTTTTGATTTATACTGCTTAACTCGGAGGGAAGTATCTATCTAGGAATTTATCCAACATATCCCTCCAGGTTCTTATACTCCCTACAGAAAGCGAGGTGAGCCAACGGTATGCTGCTTCTCTCAAGCTAAACGGGAATAATCTTAAGCGGATGGCGTTATCAGAGACTCCAGTAATCTTAAACATGTTGCAAATTTGAATAAAGTGCGCCAGATGTGCATGAGGGTCCTCGCAGGGAGTCCGACAAATTGGGCCTAATTTTGAATCATTTGAATGGAGCTCGCCTTAATTTCGAAATTGTTTATAACTTGAGGCGGGTGGATACTGAATTCTTCCCCTGTGTACTCTGATCTCTCATATTCGGATGATGTTCTTCTCCTTTCCACCATGACTGGAGGTTCTCTCGATTCGATGTTCACTTCTGTAGGAAAGACGTTTTCGAACTCAGAAGAAGGTCCCGGAGTTATCTCTTATGGTGAGCTCAGTGCTTCTCTAATTCTTCGGTACAGAGTGCGCTCGATCTCACTATTGCCTTCCACCAAACCCGCTGGATTCACTCGGGTCATGCACCAAGTCCTCGCACAAACAAGAAAGAACAAGAATCAGTAGTGCAAGTGCTCAGACTAAGCAAAATAAAATATATGAAAGAAAGTTAAAAAGGAAAATTTTAAAAATCTAAAACTAAGACTAACTAACAGACTCTTAGTATTCCTAGTGACGTAAAGGTCCCCGACAACGGCACCAAAAACTTGATGGTGAGCCTAATACTTATGCTTATACCGCAAGTGCACGGATAGTATCAAATAGTTCTATCTAATTGTCTACTACCTAGCCTATCCAAAGGTTGTTGAAATCCTAATCTAATTTCTAAAATTGAAAGTGGCTTGAAATCAACTTGATGAGAGTAGTAAGGGAAATCAATCATAAAGGGGAGATACTTGAGCAATAAATCCCCTCTGGATATTCATAAATTGGGACAAGTATGGATTTCTTAATTAATGAATGTTAGTTTATGGACCAAGAATTTCTATAATGCTTTCAAACCCTCCGTCAAGGCGAATTACTAACCTTATTTCTTCATTGCATTAGCGCTGTACGGAAGACACATCTTGGAAGAATTGTGGGAATAATAAATCTAAAGGAATCTCTCACCTAAACACCCGGTCTCTCGTCGTATTCACAACTCCCACCTATTGAGGTGGATCTATATGTATATAGAGGGAGCGTTAATTGTCTACACCCTTATAGATCTAGTTTGACACTTAGAGCTATCGTAACATAAAACATCAATACCATACATTACATCCAATAGGTTCTCAAAACATTAAACATTCATTCAAATATAGAAATCTATACAAGTAAAGTTAAACATAAATCTGGAGGTTCATCATGATCAAGTATCTAATAAGTTAGTTCCACATCAAGGGGAACACAATTCCAACACAAGATTCAAGAGAAAGAAATGAAACATAAGATGAAACACCCTTCCCTCCATCGTTGGCGAGGATCGTTAGAGATGTGTGTGGATATGCCCTATCGATGTTTGCCGTCACCTTCTTGCTCCAAGATCTTCAATGATGCCCTAATCTTCAAGATGGAGGAAGGGTGGGAGCCTCCAAGAGAGGTGATGAGTTCCAAGTTCCAAGCTCCTTCTCAAACTCTAAAATTTACTATTTATAGGGTCCAGGTCAATTTACATAATTGGTATCCAAATCAGCTAAATCCGTATTCAAATCAGCCATAAAACTTGGTCAGGTCACGTCTACAGTGTGAGTCGTGCGGGCGGTCATACGGGTGCACGGCCGCCCTCAGGCCCTATCTCCAGGCCTGTGCGCTCTGTGATGCAGGTACACGGTTGGCCGTATAGCTCTCTGTAAGACTAGAGGTGTGTGCTCAGAGCGCTCGCGCGGGTATGTGCGGGCGCACGGCTGCCCGTTTTCTGCTTCTTGAGGGTGATTGCGGACTTGGAGTTTTGCTTCGATTTGAGCCGCGTTACTTCCATTTCGCTCTCGAAGCTCTCTAGGTCCTTGCAAATAGGAATTGACACTAATTAGGTATAAATGGGCAAAAATTACTCGAAATCCTATGCATATTGTACAAAGAAGTGATATAACAATTTGATCAATTGAACGCTTATCACTTAGTAACTTCGTAATTTGAGTGCTTTTGCTAATTTATGTAACTAATTTTATAACTTGAGCGATTTTGTCGATCTATGAAATGGACTTTGTTACCTATCATCAATTGTTTCACTCACCAAATATGGATTGAGTCTCCTCCTACGGTGAAATCCGATTGAGGATAAGCTTGCTTTTATGTGTTGCGATCATTTATTACCTTAAAAGGGTGTTCGAAAGAGATCTTCTAAGCCGAGGTTGCATATACACCGTTGAGATGTCGGGAACGCGTCCATGAACAAGGCGACAAGGTCTCTTTTGTATTGGGGATTCCGAGTCGAGACCACTCCAATAGAAGGGATGCCGAGTCAAGGCCACTCCCGTAGAAGGAATGTCGAGTTAAGGCCACTCCCGTAGAAGAGATATCGAATCAGATTCTAAGTCGAGGCTACTACCGTAGAAGGGATGACGAGTCGATGCCACTCACATAGAAGGGATGTCGAGGCAAGGCCACTCCCATAGAAAGGATACCAAGTCAAGGCCACTCCTGTTGAAGGGATGTCGAGTCAAGGCCACTCCCATAGAAGGGATATCGAGTTGAGGCCACTCTAGTAGAAGAGATGTCGCGTCAAGGACACTACCATAGACGGGATGCCGGGTTGAGGCCACTCCTGTAGAAGGGATGCCGAATTCAGCCCTGGATAGGGCGACCTACCAGGAGGCCCGTATGATCGAGGCAAATCTTACGAAAAAACTATCGATTTTGGAGACAAGATTGAATGTGGAGGCTAGGCCCTCTTGATGATTGCACTTTTAGAAGATAAAACGAGTCGAAGTGCTCGCCCTTATGATGAAGGTACTTTAGAAGATAAAACGAAGTCCTCGACCCTTATGATGAAGGGATTTTTAGAAGATAAAACAAGCCAGAGTGCTCAACCATTATGATTAAGGGACTTTAGAAGATAAAACGAGTCAAAGTACTTAACCCTTATGATAAGGTGTCACGCCCCGAACCCGGGTCCACGCACGTCGGTAGACCGACTGCACCCAAACAGGGACGAGTCCCCACCTAGATGCAAGGCCCCAGGTTCCTGGTATAAATCAGAGTAACAGCGGAATAATGATAATGATCATAATAAGATAACAAGGAGTTTATACAACTTCGAAGATAGGTCCAAATAGTTACCCCTAGTGTCAACAACATAAAAATCATAATACATGTCCTATCGCTCACTCTCACAGAATAACAAAAAGAGGTACGCATACCTCAATAACTGTAGTGAGCTAGTACTCAAGAATTTCCCCCTCCTATGCCTGGTCCTGAACCTGCTCGTCCCCTGAAAAAATGTCAACAAGTTCATGAGCCAAAGAAAGGCTTAATAGGTTCGCAAGGGAGACAATAATGTGGCGGGGAGCCATAATCAATGAGTCAAGTAAGTAAATATCAACAAGTAGAATATAAATAGTAAAGTGGAGTCACAACAAGTCATGCATCTTGCAGGCATATGGATACTGTGGTATGACATAGCGCGGCCGACGTCGGTCAAACAGTCCATACCTATATCAGCCTAAGCTGGAAAGTAGCGCTACTAAATATACATGTGCACATGGCCAGAGTATTAGCCCCACTAAAGGGCCCATAGTAGCCCCAGGGTATGAGCTTCCCAGGCAATAGGTCTGAAATAACTCTGCGGAATGAGCCCCCCGGTAAAGGGCCCAAAATAAGTATCATGTCGTGTAAGTGAAATGCATACAACAGAATATACAACAAATAAGAGGCTCAAGAAGATCAACATCTTCGAGCAAATAGCAACCATGCAAAATCTCAAAGAATGACACATAAAGCAAAGGATAGATTTCAACATACATCTAGCAAATAAGCAAAGATCAACAAAAAAGGGCTATGAGTAGAGATACTCACAACACCGACGCGAATACCTACCTGGCAATAATATAGAATTAGATCCCGTCACGTCTTGCCACTCTATGTCAGGATCTAATACACAAATATTATATTTCCTCAGTATATATTTATAACCACCTAATAATCATGCTTATAATGAACTAAGGTTGGCTAACCCCACACACCTCCAAGGAACTGGGTTCAACCATTTTCCAAGTGGTTATTGAAATGGGTTGCGGCCTGTCATTTGACCCAACTCTAATTTATGCTCTCATTATCACAGTTTATTGATCATGTATTCTTCAAACATTTAAGGCATAAAGACATTGGAATATGTTCGTACACCTACTAGAGTTTCATTATCCATCCATGATTATATATATATTTATATATATATATATATATATGGGGAAATTGGTTATATACCCCACAAAAGTTTCATAATTGCATATTTACCTCTGAAAAAATCATAATTGCTTGTATACCCTTGAAAAACAGATTGAATTGCGGATATACCCCTACTGTTATGATCCGTTGACCAAAGTTAACCAAGTAATCTTAACCATGGTTACAACTTAGGTTAAGGGTTGGAAAATGTCCAAAATACCACTTTTTATATATTTTTTAACTATTTTAAAATTTAGATTTTTAAAGGGGTATTTTTATATTTACAGTCAAACAAATTTTTTAGGGGTATATATGTTAAGGGTATGATGGTCATTTTGCATGTCTACCGTTTGTTAACTTGACGGTTTTTCATTTGATTTTAACCCCAGGGGTATATACGCAATTATACCTATTATTCAGGGGTATGTATGCAATTATGTTTTATTCAGGGGTAAATATGTAATTTCAAAATTATTCAAGGGTACACCTGCAAAAAGCCATATATATATATATATATATATATATATATATATATATATATATATAAACTAAAGCCTAGCAAATATATGCTCAGTTTATTAAAATGGCCATACGACTACCTCCCAACCATGCATGAATATACTAAAAGTAATTCCAACTTAGTAGATTCTCAAAGCAAATATACTCCATACTCTACTCAACAGCTTAGGAATTCACCATGTTCAATAGATCCAATCTATATACATGCACTAGCAAAAATAGCTTGGTATATATATATAGATGGCTAGATTTCATTGTTCATGCACGTACTCACATGAAACTCATGCTCATGTTTCTCATATTACCATTCATGGCACCTTGGAAATTAACTACAACCTTTATTTGTTTCTAATTAAAGCTATTATCATATCTAAGTTATCTAACCCAACGCTTTCTCATGCATGCATGCTTTCATGGGTGCAAAGCTATTGAGGTTGACTTACTGGGGTACTGACGGTTCCCCGCATCGAGGTTTCCTCGGAGCTCCCTACGTACTACGCAGTGTGGGTTGGCGTTCCTCTGCGGAATTGTAACACCCCAGAATTTTTACGATTAAATAAATTATTTTCTAGAGGAAATTAATTAGATTAATTAGCACATAAAAGAGATTAATTACTTTAACAACTCAATTAAGGAAAATCGGGAATCTAACTGATTAAAAGTTCAACCTTGCGACTATCGTGCCCAGTGAAGGCCATATTGGGCCGGGTCACTTTCATATATATAGTTGGAGGTGGACGGAAGAGAGAGAGATCCCGAATTATTAATTAGAAGAATTAGTAAGTACTAGTTAATTTCAATTATCTAGTTGGAGAAACGGGACACAATGTAAGTCCCGATAAGGCACGACTAGCAGAGTCAAAAGCCGGGAAATAGGGATCTCAGTCGGGTGCGTAATTGCGACCCGTGAAGTTACAGTAGGGTCCGTGACCACTAAAAAGATGTAAATAATGAATTAAATAATTAAATAATAAAATAATAAAATATTAAATTAATGATTTCGATCCGTAAAAACCGGATCTGGCTGGAGAGATTCTGATCGCCCGTGCTCATACAATAATGGCATAATAGTGTATGAATTAAATAATAATACTTTTCTAAAGAGGCTTTAGGTTATAAGAGAAAAGGGAGAGAGAAGGGAGAGGTTGTCATCTCCCTCTCCCTCACGAATTCTCCTCTTTTCCTCTTCTTCCCTACCCGTACCCACGCTCACCGCCTGCCTGCACCGGTCGCCGATCGTCGGCCGCCGCCTCACGCTGAGCGCTCCACGGCCCGCGCCTCCCCTACCCCCGGTAGCCACAAGCAGCCCACGGCGGCTCGACGCCAGCCAATGGCCGCGACCCAGCCGGTTTCCACCGCCCGGCCGCGTGCGCCTATATGCGCGACGACGCCTCATGCCACCCTGCATCTCAGCCAAGGCTCCTCCTCCGCCGCAGTCCGCCCCTTTCTCTGTCCAGCAGGCCCCTGTGCGTCCGTTCCCCCTTTTCCGACGACCTGCACCATCCTTTCTCCCAGACGACAGGCGGCGAGACTCGAGTTGGTTGAGGGTGAGTAATTGAAAGACTTAAAACTGTGAGGATGTATGTTGTTGGGGGACTGTTAACTATGAGACAGTGGGCTAAGTAGCTTAAGATTTTGTCTGAATCCTTGAGAATTAAACATAATAGTGATTGTATGAATTATATAGTTTGTGGGGCATGCTTGTATAATTCTCGGGGCCTTCCAATTAGGCGAAGTGATGCCGAAATTTTTATTGAAATCTAAGTAAATCATAGTCAATTATACGTTCATGATCATGCTTAGCCCTTATCGTATTTGATCGTATTTTAAAGAGTATGTAGGTGTTATTTATTGTTACAAATAATTAGAGTTTTAACTCTCTAGAATTGGGGGTAAGATGCGTATTACCATTATAAGAAAATATGAAGTTCATGCTAGGAGAATCATACTCTATTCAAATGGTGAATTTATCGTACTCTAATGGAATTAGATTAGAGTATGCTTTAAAAATACGGTATTCGTATTCCTGAAAAGTTTGTACTTTTATTTTAAGGACAAGGAAAAGGCAAGGGCAAGGCCGTTGTTGCTGAAGAACCTAGCCAGCCGTAAGAACGACACATAACAAGGTGAGGGAACACAACTGTAAATTTATCGTAATTCTCTCGTATTTTTATCGTATTGACTGCTTGAGAATTCATGTTATGAATTGATTAGTTTTCATAAATACTGTAAACTTTCAAGCATGAAAGTAGTGATCATGTTCGGTATTTATTGAAAACCCATTTATGAAATACTGTAAATTTCCAAGCATGAAAGTAGTGATCATGTTATATAGACATATTAGTGCACTGCACCGTACTCACATACATGCCTGCGCCAGAGGTGGCTCTACGATAGAGCCAGAGAGTACGATACTAGGTAGGAGAGGGGTGGTTTTATATAACTCTGTTTTTACTAGTCCAACTATCTGGTTTTCAAACCCTCCTGATTTCAAGAAACAAAACCCCCTTTCCGTACCCGTCGGGTGCTTAGTATACGTATATACACTTGTAGCTCACGGTCGTTGAGTTGATCCGACTGGAGAGCTACCGAGTGTTGAGTTGGTCCACTCTGGTTCCGCTGTATGGTAGTAGAGGTGTAGATGACACTAATATGATCGATGACGAGGATTTGTTTCCATAGCTTGTCACCTCCACGGTTGTTGAGTTGGTCCAACCGTGAAGGCTACTGGCTTGATACGGTCAACCAGGACATATGTGGAAATCATCTCCCGTAGATTGGCATTCATATAATTGAAGACGAGGATTTGATTCCATAGCTTGTCACCTCCACGGTTGTAGAGTTGGTCCAACCGTGAAGGCTACTGGCTTGAGATGGTCAGCCAGGACATATGTGGAATTCATCTCCCGCAGACGAGGATTTATTTCCATAGCTTGTCACCTCCACGGTTGTAGAGTTGGTCCAACCGTGAAGGCTACTGGCTTTGAGATGATCAGCCAAGACATATGTGGAAATCATCTCCCATTCTGATGATTAAAGATTAAAGAGATACATATGTGCATATCATTTGATTTTATTGGATATTGCCACGATTTATATTTATGATCAGCATGCTGTTTTTCATGTTTTAAATATCGTTCAATCTTTGTATTTCATATTTCGATATTTTATTATCTACAATTGAAGGCATACAGGTATGTTAAACCTGACAGTAGTGTTAGTACCTCACTGAGCTCTTGTAGCTCATCCTGTTATTATATGATCTTTTGCAGGTAGTAAGCAGGGTTATGGTTCTGCTTAGAATGGAAGATAGGGTCTTGATTTCCTTAGTTGGCTCTGACCACCTGGCCCAAGCCGTGTATTACATTTCATGTTTATGATTTGAGGAGTATTGTCAACTCCTATCTAGACTTGTGTTGTATTTTAAGACATTATGGCTTGTATCAATATTGTATTTGACTTTATGTTTTCCTAATATTAGCATTGATTATGAGTAAATGTTTGTTCTATACAGCCTTAGGCCGGGGTTCATTCCATGACCTGGCTGGTGTGACACCTGGGTCCAGAAAAGGATAAGGGTGTTACAGCAATAGCTCCGGTGATGTTAATCAGTGAAGAATTGTCCAGCTCGACCTCCTATCTTCGTCACGTGCCACCAAAGCGCTCGGATGAACAGAACACGGCCGAGGTTTCCATCACGTCCTCCGGGCGGTGGAGAGGGGTTTTGCAACACCGGTTGAGAGCCCAACACGATGGAGGCGATGGTGGTTAAGGGCGATGATGTGCAATCATCCACTGTCTCTTTTGAGAGGCGTTGTGCCTTTAACCATTGAGACACTGTCTGTGGAGGGCTCGAGGTGAAGTAATAGATGCAACAATTCCCTACCATCTCTTGTCCTCTAGTGAACAGAAATCCCAGTGAAGCTTCGCCGTACGCACAGCCACGTTCGCGCTCGAATTCGGGTCAGGGTTCGTATATATTTCTAGCTGGACAATAGTGGGAAATCCGTTTCTTGGATGTTGAGCGCTCAGATCGCGCCAAGTGGCGTTGCAAATGAGTCTGTTTCCCTTCACGTGTTTTGCCCTGGGCCATCAGATGATCTCCATTTAATATTAATAATGCATCTCGACCGTTGAAATCTCATTCAATATCATAGTCAAACCAACCACCACATATATATATATATATATATATCTAACTATAACATATTTTTCAATACTTCTTCAGATGATGTATCCCTTTAACACGTCATGCATTTAATGCATCTACTAGCTAGAATATAGGTACCTTTATAATATTCATGAAGATACAGTTGCCTTTGAGCCCAAAATTTCCCAAGTTTCTGATTAAGTCTTTGGTGAATTATCAAGTGATGACCCTTTACGTCTACAACCCTCCAATGGTGTTAATTTGTCTCATTAACACTAAGCACATCATTTATAACTTAACCCTTCATGATAATTATAATTAATTATAAGTCAAGAGACTACTAATTAAAACATACTTAAAGGGTAATTAATGATTAATTAAGTCATAAACAGGGTGGCTTTTACAATCCTCCCTCCTAACAAAAATTTCATCCTCAAAATTTGTTCCCAATACATATCATCAAGTATCAAATAACTCTGGGTAACGCTCTCTCATGTCAGCCTCGTGTTCCCAGGTTGCTTCCCGATCAGAGTTGTTTTGCCATCTCACTTTGATAAATGGGATGACCCCGCTCCTTAGTCGCTGCTCCTTATAGTCTAGGATCTTCACGGGTCGCTCCTTATACACCTTATTCTCATTAAGTTCCACAGGAATATGTTTTATCACGTGAGATGAATCACGGATGCATCTCCTTAACATGGAGACGTGGAACACATTGTGGACCTGAGCTAGGTTCGGGGGTAGAGCCAACCTGTAAGTAACTGCTCCTACCTATTCTAAGATCTCGAAGGGTCCAACGTAGCGTGGGCTGAGCTTTCCACGCTTCCCAAACCGCATGACCCCCTTCATTGGTGATATCTTCAAGAACACAGCATCACCAACCTAGAACTCCAACTCAGAGCGGTGTTTATCAGCATAACTCTTCTGGCAGCTCTGAGCGGTCTTCAATCTTTTCGGATCATCTTGACTTTGTCCTCAGCTTTCTGGATGATCTCCGGTTTCTCAAGCTTTCACTCACCTACATCATCCCAAAAGATATGGGTGATTGACACGTTCGCCCATACAATGCCTCGTACAACGCCATTTGTATGCTCACCTGATAGCTATTATTATAGGCGAACTCCGCCAGGCGTAGATTCTTATCCCAAGAATCTGTATAATCCATGGGACATGCCCTCAACATGTCCTCGAGGATCTGGATAGTCCTCTCTGACTGCCCGTCCGTCTGTGGATGGAATGTTGTACTAAAGGCCAGACGGGGCATGCATGCTCTCCCAGAACCTCGAAACAAACCTGGTGTCATGATCAGAGGTGATCGACAATGTTACTCCATGCAATCGGACTATCTCCTCAATATATAGCCACGCTAGCTGCTCCAAGGTAGTACTAGTCTTCAATGGTATGAAATGTGCTGACTTGGTCAGTCGGTCCACTGTCACCCAAACTTACTCACGCCCTTTCCGAGTATGGGGTAGCCCTGTCACGAAGTCCATATTAATGTGCTCCTACTTCCACTCGAGAATGGGTAAGGGCTGCAGCTTCACAGCCGGCTTTTGATGTTCTGCCTTTACTTGCTGAGAAGTAAGGCACTGCTCCACAAACCTTGCAATCTGCTTCTTCATGCCATTCCACCATACGTGGTCTTTCAATCAACGATACAATTTGGTGCCCCAGGGATGTATCGCATAACTCGAGTAGTGTGCCCCTTCTAATATGTCTCTCTTCGGGTCTGGAATATTTGGTACACATACCCGATCCCCATATCTCAGTGTGCCATCCTCATCGATCCGGAACTGTGTTGGCACACCCCACTTGATCTTGCCCAAGCTGTCCCTTAGGCTCGAATCTTGCAGTTGAGTCTCTCGGATCCTCTCCAACAAGGTAAGCCGTATATACAAGCTGGCCAGACTAAGCTTCATCTGTGGCAACACGACCTCCAAGTCCAATCTCCTCATCTCCTCTAGCAAAAGGCCTTTGCAAAGTCAGATGTGCGGTGGCTCTATAGTTGACCTTCCTGCTCAGAGCATCAGCCGCCACGTTAGCCTTGCTCGGGTGGTAGTGAATGCTAAGGTTATAGTCTTTGATCAGTTCCAACCACCGCCGCTGTCTCATATTCAACTCTTTTTGGGTGAAGATGTACTTCAGACTCTTATAATCTATGTACACTTCACACAGTACTCCATAAAGGAAATGTCTCCAAATCTACAGGGCAAACACGACCCCTGCAAGCTCTAGGTCGTGTGTAGGGTAGTTCTCCACATAGGGCTTCAGCTGACGAGAAGCGCAGGCGATGACTCGCCCGTTCTACTTCAGAACACACCCCAAGCCTATCTTACAGGCATCATTGTAGATTACATATCCATACCCACTCTCTGGTAAGGCCAACACTGGTGAGGATTCTAATCTTTGCTTTAACTACAGGAAGCTCCTCTCACATGCATTAGTCCAGACAAAAGGAGCTCCCCTCCAGGTCAATCTCGTCAGGGGTGCTGCCAACTGGGAGAAGCCCTCTACGAACCTCCTGTAGTACCCGGCTAACTCCAAGAAGATCCGAATCTCCCTGACACTAGCTGGTCTCCTCTAATCCACCACTGCCTCCACTTTCTTGAGGTCCACAAACACTCCGTCCTTGCTGATGACGTGCCCCAAGAAAGCCACCCAGTCAAGCCAAAACATGCACTTGGAGAACTTTGCATACAATTGTCTCAAAGTCTCAAGTACAATCTTCAAGTGCTTCCTGTGCTCCTTGTGGCTGTGTGAGTAGATCAAGATATTATCGATGAATACAACCACGAACCGGTCTAAGTAGCGTCTGAATACCCGGTTCATCAAGTCCATAAATACACAGCTGGGGCATTGGTAAGCCCAAACGGCATTATGAAGAATTCATAGTGCCCATAACGTGTCCGGAAGGCACTCCTCGGAATGTCCTCCCCTCGGATCCATACCTAGTGGTACCCGGATCTTAGATCAATCTTAGAGAATACCTGCGCTCCTTGCAACTGATCTATCAGATCGTCGATCCTTGGCAACAGATACTTGTTCTTGATGGTCACCTTGTTCAGCTCTTTATAATCAATGTAGAGTCTCATTGTCCCGTCCTTCTTCTTGACGAACAATACTGGAGCTCCCTAAGGTGACATGCTCGGGCGAATGAAACCCTTCTCAAGCAGCTCCTCCAACTGTTTCTTCAGTTCTCTCAGCTCCGCGGGCGCTATTCTGTATAGAGCCCTAGAGACCAGAGCCGTACAAGGAAACAACTCAATAGCAAACTCCAGCCCTCGCTCTGGAAGTAATCCTGGAATGTCCCCAGGTAACACGTCCGGAAACCCATCTACTACCGGGACGTCTACAACAGTGAGACCAGTCCTCTCCTTAGCCTTGGAGATAGAGGCTAGAAACCCTATGCATCATGTGTCAATCAACTTTTAGGCCTGAAGAGCAGATATCTCCCGGGTTAAGGCATAGCCTTTACTGCCAGCAAATACGAACTCCTCGCAATCAGGGAATTGGAAGTGCACCCTCTTTCATCTATAGTCCACCACTTCATAAGCTGAGGAGAGCCAATCCATGCCGAGGATGACGTCATAGTCACGCATGTCCATCAAGTGTAGGTCCATGGTGAGCTCGTGACCCTCGGTCACTACCGCACACCCAAGTGCCATTCTGTTCATGACCCTCGTCGCTCCCACTGGAGTGTCGACGCGTAGAACGTGTGATCACTTAATAATATACAAGGAGTTCTTCCGAGCAAAAGATGTAGACACAAACGAATGTGTCGCCCTGGGATCAAATAATGTGCAGGCATAATGAGAACAAATAGAAATAGTACCTGCCACCACATCATGAGATGCCTGGGCGTCCTCCTGCGTCAGGTTGTAGACTTGGCCTTGGGCCACTGGTCGGCTGGAAGAGGAAGGCGGGTTTAACAGGTATCCTTTCCCCTTCCCACCTCGGGAACCTCCGCGCTGGACTCGACCTCTGGTGCCTGAGTGTCGTGAGACTCTAGATGAGTGTGGTGGTCGGCCTGGTACCCCCTGAGTCCCGTCACCTCCTAGTGACCTTGACGAACCGATCAGGCACTGAGATGCAAAGTCTCCATGACTGCCGTACTGGAAACAAGTGCCAGCTGCATGTTTGCACTCTATCTATGTATGCGATCCTCCACAATCAGGGCACTAAGCTGGCTGGGCAACACTGCCTAATGATCCCCTGCCTCCAGACTTGGACGATGAGGTCGGTGGTCTACCATAGGGATGTGATCGGTGCCCATCTCTGGAAGGTCTTGAGCTGCTCCTGGAAGACTGACTCTTCCTGGAGCTCTGTCCTCGGCCTCGCTTTTGATCTTGCCTTCCCGGCTCTTGTGTCTCCTGCCAAGTAATCTCCAAGTCCTTGGCTATGTCAACTATGTCAAAGAAAGGCAGCCTTAGAGACGGTACCAAGGCTCGCTGAAGACTGTTCCGTTGGCCTCCTATGAACTGGCGGGCTCTACTCTCCTCATCAGCAACTAGAGATGGTGCAAATCGAGACAAACGGTCAAACTCTACCTCATACTCCTCCACAGATGTAGCTCCTTGCTTCTTGTTCAAGAGTTGTTGCAACATTTGTGCCTGTTTGCTCCTGGAGAATACTTGGTGTAGAATGGCATCTTCAAATGCTCCCAGGTTTGAAAGGCTCCCTCTCCTTTCAGCCGTAGTTTACTGTTGAACCAACTCTCTGGCCGGCCCTTCAACATATAAAAGGCCAGTCTGACCTTGTCCCCTTCTGAGCTCTGTATAACCCGGAAGGTAGCCTCCATCTCTCCTATCCACAGCTTAACTGCTATCGGATCTGCACTATCCTCAATAGGAGACGGTCCATGCCTCCGAAATTCCGTTAGTAAACTCTGGCCGCTCTCGGGAGCCGGTCGCGGCTATTGGCCCTGATCGCACAGAAGATACATTACCTCCCTCATAATCCCAATGAGGGTCTCTGGCTCCGGCTGCTCTACCGTCTCAGGTATCGCCTCCTGTGGTCCTTCACAATCTGACTCAACAGGGGCCTCCTGCACCCCCTCCATGGGTTCTGGTTCCGGTTATGGAGGTGGGATACGTAGCCCGTTGTGAGGTCGTCCTCTACCCCAGCGCAGCATTGCTGGGAGACAAAAATAGAGTCAGATCTTTCCAAAATGGACTACTCTACCCAGACCAACTCTCAATAAAGAATTGGATCGAACTCTTAAGTTGCTAAGACAACTAGGGTGACTTTTTAACTGAATGCTCTGATACCGCCTCAATCTATTACGCCCCGAACCCGGGTCCAGGCACGTCGGCAGACCGGCCGCACCCAAGCAGGGACGAGTCCCCACCTAGATACAAGGCCTCAGGTTCCTGGTATAAATCAGAGTAACAGCGGAATAATGATAATGATCATAATAAGATAACAAGGAGTTTATACAACTCCGAGAATAGGTCCAAATAGTTACCCCTAGTGTCAACAACATAAAAATCGTAATACATGTCCAATCGCTCACTCTCACAAAATAACAAAAAGAGGTACGCAGACCTCAATAACTGTAGTGAGCAACTACTCAAGAATTCCCCCCTCCTATGCCTGGTCCTGAACCTGCTCGTCCCCTGAAAAAATGTCAACAAGTACATGAGCCAAAGAAAGGCTCAATAGGTTCGCAAGGGAGACAATAATGTCGCGGGGAGCTATAATCAATGAGTCAAGTAAGTAAATATCAACAAGTAGAATATTAACAGTAAAGTGGAGTTACAACAAGTCATGCATCTCGCAGGCATATGGATATTGTGGTATGACGTAGCGCTGCCGTCGTCGGTCAAACAGTCCATACATATATCAGCCTAAGCTGGAAAGTAGTGCTACTAAATATACATGTGCACATGGCCAGTGTATTAGCCCCACTAGAGGGCCCATAGTAGCCCCAGGGTATGAGCTCCCCAGGCAATGGGTCTGAAATAACTCTGCGGAATGAGCCCCCCGGTAAAGGGCCCAAAATAAGTATCATGTCGTGTAAGTGAAATGCATACAACAGAATATATAACAAATAAGAGGCTCAAGAAGATCAACATCTTCGAGCAAATAGCAACCATGCAAAATCTCAAAGAATGACACATAAAGCAAAGGATAGATTTCAACATACATCTAGCAAATAAGCAAAGATCAACAAAAAAGGGCTATGAGTAGAGATACTCACAACACTGACGCGAATACCTACCTGGCAATAATAAAGAATTAGATCCCGTCACGTCTTGCCACTCTATGTCAGGATCTAATACACAAATATTATATTTCCTCAGTATATATTTATAACCACCTAATAATCATGCTTATAATGAACTAAGGTTGGCTAACCCCACACACCTCCAAGGAACTGGGTTCAACCATTTTCCAAGTGGTTATTGAAATGGGTTGCGGCCTGTCATTTGACCCAACTCTAATTTATGCTCTCATTATCACAGTTTATTGATCATGTATTCTTCAAACATTTAAGGCATAAAGACATTGGAATATGTTCATACACCTACTAGAGTTTCATTATCCATCCATGATTATATATATATATATATATATATATATATATATATATATATATATATATATAAACTAAAGCCTAGGAAATATATGCTCAGTTAATTAAAATGGCCATACGACTACCTCCCAACCATGCATGAATATACTAAAAGTAATTCCAACTTAGTAGATTCTCAAAGCAAATATACTCCATACTCTACTCAACAGCTTAGGAATTCACCATGTTCAATAGATCCAATCTATATACATGCACTAGCAAAAATAGCTTGGTATATATATATAGATGGCTAGATTTCATTGTTCATGCACGTACTCACATGAAACTCATGCTCATGTTTCTCATATTACCATTCATGGCACCTTGGAAATTAACTACAACCTTTATTTGTTTCTAATTAAAGCTATTATCATATCTAAGTTATCTAACCCAACGCTTTCTCATGCATGCATGCTTTCATAGGTGCAAAGCTATTGAGGTTGACTTACTGGGGTACTGACGGTTCCCCGCGTCGAGGTTTCCTCGGAGCTCCCTACGTGCTACGCAGTGTGGGTTGGCGTTCCTCTGCGGAATAGCTCCGGTGATGTTAATTGGTGAAGAATTGTCCAGCTCGACCTCCTTTATTCGTCACATGCAATTCCGGTTAAGAGCCCAACACGATGTAGGCGATGGCGGTTAAGGGCGGTGATGAGCAAGTATCCACTGTCTCTTTTGAAAGGCGTTGTGCCTTTAACCATTGAGACCCTGTCTGCGGAGGGCTCGAGGTGAAGTGATAGATGCAACAATTCCCAGCCATCTCTGGTCCTCCGGTGAACAGAAATCCCAGTAAAGCTTCGTTGTACGTACAGCCACGTTCGCGCTCGGATTCGGGTCAGGGTTCATATACATTACTAGTTGGAATGGTGGGAAATCCGTTTCTTGGATGTTGAGCGTTCAGATTGCGCCACGTGGCGTTGCAAATGAGAAACCATTTCAAAAGAGTCCGTTTCCCTTCACGTGTTTTGCCCTGGGCCGCAGATGATCTCCATTTAATATCAACAATGCATCTCGACCGTTGAAATCTCATTCAATATCATAGTCAAACCAACCACCATATATATATATATATATATAACATATCTTTCAATACTTCTTCAGAAGATGTATCCCTTTAACACGTCATGCATTTAATGTATCTACTAGCTAGAATATAGGTACCTTTATATTGTTCATGAAGACACATTTGCCTTTGAGCCCAAAATTTCCAAAGTTTCTGATTAAGTCTTTGGTGAATTATCAAGTGATGACCCTTTACATCTACAACCCTCCAATGGTGTTAATTTGTCTCATTAACACTAAGCACATCATTTGCAACTTAACCCTTCATGATAATTATAATTAATTATAGGTCAAGAACTACTAATGAAAACATACTTAAAGGGTAATTAATGATTAATTAATCTATAAACAAGGTGGCTTTTACATAAGGAATGATAATTGTTTAAATTGCTATATTTGATTATCATAATTATTTTCACTTAACATGGACTCCGGATGATTTATAGGTCGTCGGTACTTAAAATGTGTTTGTGAATCAGGGCAGAGTGGGGCAACTTGACGAGAAAGTAGGGATTTGAACCAGATTCAGCAGAAGAAGGCTGGATAAAGAGATCCAGAAAGACCTGTCTGGTAACGGACGGTCCAGTCAGCAGTGCGAGAACCCTAGACATCCCCGTCCAACTCACAAACAAGGCCGCCTATCAATATTAGAGGAATTAGGGTTCTGAGCCCATGGTAAACTACCTCGTACAAGTCATATACAAGGTCATAAACAGGGTCATTGGAATCGTGTATAGGGTTGTTTATCCATGGTGAACAAAATTTGGAAGATATAGACAGACCCGTCCATGATATGGACAAGACCATCTAACAACATGATTTGGACTTCACTAGTAGACGACCCTATACAAGTCATGTACGTGGTTATAAACAGGGCCATTTAAAGTATAAGCAAGGTCGTTCACTTGGAGACCAGACAGAGACGGACCTGTCTTCGCATAGACGACCCCGTCTATAATGACCCTCAAGGGAGCAATGTTAATCTGTTGGGCCTAATCGCCTCGTAAGTTGCATTCAAACCCTGATGGTGCTGAGAGCTATAAATATTGAAGATTAAGGTTTTGAGGGGCAACTTTCAAACCCCATTCACCACCCTTGGAGGCTCTTACCATTCATCATCACCATCACCCACTACTAATAAGGAATCAGCTAGTCGAAAAGGGTCACCGGAGCCAGGAGCATTGCTAGACCATGATGGAGCATCAAGGGACTATATGAAATGGTCCTCGCCAATAGCGTTTGGAACAACGTATCACTGTCTTATGTTTCTAATTGTAGTTATTATTGTGTTTGCTATGTCTTCCTCCTTAATGAGGAACTAACTCTTTAGATACTTGGGTATGAATGAACTCTTGGGTTTGATTTAATGTATAACATTGTTTCTTGTTTGTTTGGTTAATTTATGTGGACTGAGATCTATTTTGTGTATTCCATTCATTGAATACTTACATTACGGCAATTCTAGTATTCAATAAGTTTATACAAGGGAAAAAGCGAACACCTTCTCGTATTAGAACTACCTCAATAGAAAGGGCTGTGAATTTACCGAGAACTCGGGCATTAAGGAGAGTAACTCTTTTATATCTCTTATTCCCACATTCCAGGAAATAGGTTCCCTAGAGCCCCACTCAATGTTAGTAACTCGACCGTGACAGGGGAGTCAAAACAATATAGGAATCCTTAGTCCAATCCATCTTGATCATCAAATGAGAGCATTGTCTATATCCTGTGTTAAGAACCCAAGAGGGATTTATACCTGAGTATCCCTTCTCCTGACTGATTATCTTTAAGATTCATCCCAATTTACACTCCATAGTAACTCTAGTCTCTTTCCCTTAATTTCAGTGCTTATATAAGTGAACATCACCATCATGTTTAGGTTAAGTAGTAGATAAATAGCTAGTACTAGTACTTCTTACCAGTCCCTAAGGATTCGATACCCGACTTTCTAGTCCATCATACTACTTGTTCGACCCGTGCACTTGCGGTATTAAGCAGGAGCATTTGGCTTTACAGGGGAACTTTAAGAGAATGTGGGTCAGAGAAAAATAGAAGCACAACAAAGGGATCCATTCATTGATAACATCGACGGAGGTATTCAGAATAGAAGGGCCATGACAGTCTTTGCCTTTCCATATCAACGAGGTAGTAGGTTCCTGGTCGAACGACCTCTTTTAAAATATACGACTGATGAGTGCACAATCATACATACTTTCATATCATATTGGCATGCACTTTGTCTATTTTTTTGCACGATTCCCTTTATTTTTGTGCTCTGTTAGGTATTTTGTTATGGTTGGAAAGGTAAATAGGTAGCTAGGGGAAACGAAGAAAACTTTGAAATAATTCAGAGCGAAAAGATCCGGAAACACACTTATATAGAGAGTAACACGACTTCTACACAGGCGTGTCACGGGCCTGTGAATTCAAAAACACAAACAAATCGATAAATCCCACGATCGTGCCCAATTTAACTCAAACACGACCATGTGTCTAATGACACGGCCTTGTATAAGATGATACGGGCGTGTGGAGCCCGTGTGCAAGACCATATACATCTCCGGACAAGAAGAAACCGTGTTGATTGAATTCTAGATGATTCCAAATGATATACGCGGGGTCTACACAGCTTGGACACACCCATGTGGAGTAAAACTGGTTCTTATAAAAAGTTGTTGGATCTAATTTACAAGGGGACTTTTGGTGGATCAACTTCGGTGACTTTTCTACGGATAGCTAGGGTTCCAGTGGAGATTGAAGGTGGAGGGGACATCGATCAAGGAAGTATCATAGTATCTTTCATCATGTCTTCTCTTTTAGATCTTGTGCTAGGTTTTCATAGTATGAGAGGCTAAACCTCTTGTGGTGCCCCGGGTCCTTGAACCTTAGGATGAACTTGTGAACTCTTTTCCTTTTTCTTTAATAGAGGCTTTTCTATTTTTTATTATTCTTGTGAATTATCCATGAGATGCTTAATGATTGTGATTTGTTAGTGTGAAAGCTTTGGTCACATAATCTGTAGTTGCTTGATGTATGAAGAGAAATCTAGGTCAACCTAAATCTACGCAAAGATAATAGGGGGTGCGCGCACGCCAAGAGATCGGGTGTAGCTATGACAGATCACAGCACTCTCCTGATAAGGGGTAAAACCTAATAGTAGGAACCACAGAACACTCAATAATTATAATACATTCATATGACGAAGTTGTTATATAAGACTAGGGTTTGGCTGTTACGAGAGATCAGGGTCATACTAATTTAGGGTTCCTCACAGTCCAAGAATACATCATTAGATAGCCTATATTAGGAATGGAGTCGAGTAAGGGATTCCAGGAAAGATAGTGATAAGCGTTCAATTGATCATATTTTTAAACCATTTTCTTGTATACTATGCATGTGATTAGGAGTAGTTTTAGCCCATTGATACTTAATTTGTGTTAAATTTCGTTTACAAGGTATTGGAAGGCCTCGAGAAAAAAAGGAAGCGATTCGGCATCATTTGAGACAAAATCCAAGTTATTTGAGGTTGTGTGGGCTAGCATGCAAGCGCTCACAACCGCATAAAGCAAAAATCCGGCTGTACCACATCTACACATCGGCACCGCTAAATCGCGCGATTCTGCAGAGCTAATCCGACTTATAACGAGCGATGTGTGGACGCTGGTACGGCCACATGGATGGTTGCACGATTTATTAGAGGTCCTCTTGAGCAGTCTGCGAACAAGCACGCACACGCGCAGTAGCCGCGCGGATCAAGCAGCATTTTATATAGACACTCGCTCACCCGCAAGACTATTTGCACGGCTCAGGATTCAGGCACGACCAGACTCATCTTTTATTTCAGATTCAGACTCATACGTACCAGATAGCACCAGCTATGTTCTGAATGCATGAGGGACTGTAAATAGCGAGGATTAGGGTTGAAGAAGGGGCTTTTTGTCCTTGGCTTGTCTTGGAGCTCCTATCTCCTCTCCAACTTGGAGATTAGGGTTTTGTTGAAGATCTTGGAGCGAAGGACGTGACGACAAGCATTGAAAGGCTCCGTGCACTCCGCCAACGATGTCCTCGCCAACGATGGAGCCAACGGTGGAGGGAAGGGTGTTTCACATTATGTTTGATTCTTCTCTATCACATTTTGTATTGGATGTGTCTTCCCCTTTAATGAGGAAGTAATTTGTTAGATACTTGGGCATGATGAACCTCTGGATTAGAACTTAAACTTGTTTGTTATGGATTTCTATGATTAAATGAATGCTTTATGTTTTGAGATCTATTGAATGTCATGTATGGTACTGGTCATCTACATTGCGACAACTCTGATTACCAATACAATTCATTGGTGGAAGAAGAGAACGCCTCCTCGTATGTATATCTACTTCAATAAAGAGGGTTGTGAGTACAAAGAGAGATTGGGTATGAAGGCGAGAGACTCTTTTAGATTTCTTATTCCCACTACTCTTCCAAGATATAGGTTCCTTAGAACGCTAATGCAATGAGGGTATTAGGTTAGTAATTCACCTCGACGGAGGAAAGGAAAGCATCATATGAACTCTTGGTCCATAACCTAGCAATCTTCAAATAAGAATCCATACCTACAATTATCCTCAAGGATCTGGAGGGGATTCATTGCTCGAGTATCTCCCTTTCATTATTAATTGTCATCACTACCCATATCGATTTTACGTGTTGATTTTGAGCCCCTTTAGTTTAACAATTTGATTAGAACTTCACCCCAACTCTTGGATAGATTAGGTAATAGACAATTAGGTAGTACTAGTGTTCTACGTCCCAGTAGGTTCGACATCTGACTTTCATAGTCCACTTTATTACTTGAACCGCAAGTGGATAGATTAGTCCACTTGCGGTTGTAAGCACAAGCATTAGGCTCTCAACATGTTTTTGGCGTTGTTGCCGCCGCCAGGGACTTTTAGATTGCTAGGAATACTAGGAGTTTGTTAGTTTAGTCATTAGTCTTAGGTTTTTATTTTTAATTTTTCTTTATCCCCTTCCACTTTTTTTTTGTTCATTTGCACTAATTATCTTGCTCTATTTGTTTTTGTGAGGAACTAGTGCATGACCCAAGCCAATCCAGCGGGTCTTGCTAAGGAGATAGTGAAATCGAGCGTATACTGCACCGGAGGATTAGAGAAGCACAAGGACTACAACCAGAAATAACTCTGGGATCTTCTTTAAAGGCTAAAAATTAGGCTCCCACAAGTGAATGTTGATTTTAGAGGACCCCCTGTTTTGGCGGAAAGGAGAAGAACATTGTCCGAGTATGAGAGACCAGAATACACGGGTGATGAATTCAATGTCCATCCTCCCACAGTTAGCAATAATTTCAAGATAAAGGGAAGTATCGTCCAAATGATCCAAAATCTGACGTCCTCATCTGATATACCATTGATCTTGAACATGTTGCAGATTTGAATAAAATGCGCTACATGCTCATGCGGATCTTCCTCCAGCCGGCCGTCAAACTATGCTTGATTTTGGATTTTGGACAAGGTGCTTCCTTTGATCTCGAAATTGTTCATGTTTACCGCGAGAGGGTGAATACTGAATTCCTCCTCGATGTAATCAGGCCTCTCATATTTTGAAAGTTTCCTCCCCCTCTCTACCATGGATGGAGGGTTCTCAACTTCAACACTGATCTCAAGTAGAACCGAGTTCTTAGCCTTGGAGGACCTCTCTTCGACAGGCTCCTCTATCTCCCAGAGGTTACGATGAAGTGTCCTTTCTATCTCTCGGTCTTCACAAGACCTGTTGGCCTTGCTCGGGTCATGCATAGTTCCTCACAATACAAGTACAAAAATTGGTTAGCACGATAAGCAAATAAATCAAGCATCCAACAGAGGAATAATGAAGAAGAAAAAGAAGAAACATAAAGAATAAATAAAAAATATAATTATACAAAAATTAGAACTAATGGCTAGAGTAATAAACTCCTAGTTTTCCTAGTAGACTAAAGTTCCCGGCAACAGTGGCAAAAACATGATCGATGCCAATACTACCACAAGTGCACAGGTCGGATAAGTAATAAAGTGGACTCTAAGAAGTCAGGTATCGAACCTCAGGGACTTTGAGAAGTACTAATACTATCTAGGTGTCTATTATCTAGTCTAACCAAAGATTGGCAGTTTTAGCCTAATCTAAGTACTAATTCTAAAGGGTAGAAGTGGGAATAGATCTAAAGGGAAAACAAGATGAAATCACAGGGCAAATCAGTCAGGAGTCGAGATACTCGAGTATGAATCCCTCCTGGGTTCTTACTAGAAGAGTCAGACAAAACCTTCTATGTTGATAGTTGCATCGGACTGGACCAAGGATTTCTAAGATAAATTTGATCCCTCTCTCAAGGTAACTAATATCTAACCTCTTCATTGCATTAGGTTTTGGGGAATCTGTTACTTGGGAGAATCATGAGAATAATATATATTATGGAGTCACTCTCCTAAACAGCCGATCTCTCGGGGTGCTCACGACTCTCTCTATTGAGGTTGTTCTAATATGAGGAGGCACAAGCTCTAGCCCTCGTATAAACCTATTAAATGCCCGGGTTGTCGAAACGTAGGCATTCAATGAAATGAATATACTCAACAGATCACAATCCAACAACAATCAATTAAACGACATAAAGGTAATGTCATACATTAAAACCTAGCCAAAGAGTTATTCATACCCAAGTATCTAAGGAGTTAGTTCCCCATAAGAGGGGAGCTCAAAGAGAATACAAAGATAAGTGCAAAATAAAACATAGAAAATTATTATCTCGTTCTCTCCACCGCTGGCGAGGACAGTTGGCGTGTACTCCCCTAATGCTCCACCGTTAAGTGACACTCCTTGCTCTACTGGTGTGCTCTGGGTGGTGGATGGATGAAGATGGGGTGATGAGAGCCTCCAGGGTCGTGGATGAAATTAGAAGTTACTTTCAAAACCCTAAACTTCAATATTTATAGTCCTAAACATCATCAGCCGATAAGAGTGTTGTTTCCAAGGCATTTAGGCTCAATCAGGTCCATTATTGACTACAGATCTGATATAGACAGGACCGTCTGGAACAAGATGGGCTCGTCTGGTACTTTTAACTCAAGATCCCCAAGATATACGTCCTCGTCCAGACATTAGACGGCTCCGCGCATGCTCCAAACTATTTTCCTTCAAGACGGACGGCCTCGTCTAGAAGCCAGACGAGGCCATTTGTGATGCTCTTCAAAGTGGATGGCCCCATCTATGAACCTGACGGGGCCGTCCAGCTTTATTGGCTTGTCCATTCCAAATTCAGACGGGGTCAGGATAGGGCTCAAAGTGTCCTGCGGATAAGATGGGACCGCCTGATTCCAGGCGAAACTATCTCGTTCTTCATTTCAGGGTTCTTCTCCTTGATTCTGCTACGAATTGTCTCAAAACTTGAACTTTTCATTAAGTTGCCCCCGGTATATCTTGTTTCACAAAATCAACACATTTTATGTACGAGTGGGGCACATCTCAACTAAACCGCATACTAGGTGTATACAAATATAATATAAAAATATGGTAAAGTGAACATTTATCAGCTTCCTCCTAGTTTGTATTCCCTCAATGCATTATATTCAAGTGTTCTAGTGAAATCTAGATCATAAATGTTGAGGTGGATAACAAACTCAATGTAGCTTATTTGTCTATGAGTACCTCTTATTTGAAACTCAATCTAATCTTGTCGATGCCAAGAAAAAGCTCCTTTGATAATTATGAGTGTTGACAATACCTCTAGTGTAAGTTCTTGATACGACTTCTTATTTTTTAATAGGAGGCGGTCCCATACTCCCGCGGTCAATAGTTGTCGGATCTCGCTGGCGAGACCCACCTCTTCGAGGGTATTCTAAGCAATCGTTCAGAATTTGCCGAACCTTAGTTGTTGTAATCGAGTGTATCTATTATAGTCGGCTAGTACTCGGAACTCCGGGTAAGAGGGATCAGGGTTTTCTCCCCGTTGCCTCTTCCTTGATTGTATTAGAGAGGTGATTTGCTTCCGGTTAGGCATGATTATGGTCGATTGGGACTGACCGAAGTTATAGGATGTGGTTGTGCTTGAAAGAGAGGACTTGATCTTGCAACTCTTGATGCTTAACCTGGGTGAGGGTTGACAAAATCTTAGAGTGGATATTTGGGCGTTTTGTACATAGATTTGGGAGAGCAAAACTAAAGAGGGTTGATGGTGGTGCCGTGTGAGTGAAGCGTTTAAACACTAAACTTTTGGTCTGCGTGCTAGCACACGCCCGTGGATCTTGGTTGCACGGCAGCGTTTAATTCCGCCTTATGTTCCTGTGATTTCCTGAGATGTGTACGGTTTAGAACACTGTCATGTTTGTGCCTATCTATTTTTCTATGAAGAGCGCACGCCCTTGTATCTCCAGTACACAACCTTGCTAATATCCACCTGATTTGAATTACAACTTCCCGAGAGGTGCACAGCTGTATTCATGCCCATTATCCTCTCTATTGGCTTCTAGACTTCCTCTTTCTCCTTGTTCTCTTCTCAACGTGTGTGTTAGTGGCTCCAATGGCAAGGGATTAGTCGTTAACCACTTTGGAATGGATTAGTCAAGAAAACATTATCAAACGAATGGAATTCACCACTAATGTACACCTAACTAAAATCCTAAACTAAACTAGAAAGAGATCTAACCGAACTTGGGTTGCCTCCCAAAAAGCGCTTGTTTTATGTCACTAGTTTGATGTACCTTTTTAGCTCAGTGAGGTCAAAAGAGATGGAACCTCTCTGCTTCCTTGTTGGAAGGGATATCACCTACTATATATGGCTTCAATTATTGTCCGTTGACTTGATAAGTCCCCTTGGTTGGATGTGTGACTTCAATCACCCTGTGAGGAGAGACTTGGGTTATTGTGAAGGGTCCCGACCATTTGGACTTGAGTTTCCCTGAAAATAGCCAAAGATGTTAGTTGAAAAGCAAGACTTGATCTCTAACCTGAAAATGTCGACTCTTTTTTATCTATGCATCATGAAATCTTTTAGCTCTTTCCTTGTATATCCTAGTGTTCTCATAGGCATTCTCCCACCATTCATCTAGCTAATTCAATTAGAGTTTTCGCTTCTGCCATGCTCTTTTTAGATCGAAATTGAGGAACTTAGTGGCCCAGTATACTCGGTGATCTAATTCGACTGGTAAGTTGCATGCCTTACAAGAAACTAAACAATATGGGGTACTCCCGATCGGAGTTTTGTTTGCTGTCCTATATACCCACAGTGCATCATCCAGCCTTTCTGACTTATCGTGTCTATTATATTGCACTATTTTCTCGAGGATTATCGTCAATTCCCGATTTGATACTTCAACTTGGCCACTTGTTTGTGGGTGGTACGAAGTAGCCATCTTGTGCGTCACCCCATATTTCCTTAAGGTCCGTTCAAACTAGGTATTATAGAAATGTGTTCCGCGATTACTTATGATTGCGCGTGGTGTATCGAATCGAGAAAACAGTTTCTTGAGGAACTTGACCACCATCCTCGCGTAATTAGTTGGTAAGGCTTAAGCTTCCACCTATTTTGATACATAATCTACCGCGACCAAGATGTATTATTTCCATTGGAGTTTGGGCAAGGCCCCATGAAGTCGATCCCCCAGACGTCGAATACTTCACATTGCTGGATTGGGCTTTGACTCATCTCTTCATGCTTAGAAATGCTACCTACTCTTTGGCATCTATCACATGCCTGTACGAACATCTGTATGTCCTTGAACATTGTGGGCCAATAGAATCCAAATGTAAGAGCCTTTTGAGCTATCTGATTTGAATTAAAGTGCCCCCCACCCCTGTTGGTCTGGTATGACAGTGCCTTAATAGCTCCCAACCTTCAGGTTGAGACACACATCTTTGAATCACTTGGTTTGCGTAGATCCTATACGAATACGGGTCTTCCCTTACATAGTATCTTAAGTTAGAGAAGAGTTTCCTCCTTTCTTGAGTAGAAAGGCCTTTTGGAAGTATGCATCCTACTAGATAATTGCCATAGTCTTGAAACCATGGGGTTCCATTTTCTTTCACTTTTTCCATGAGATATAGTTGCTCGTTAGGAAATGCATCATTGGCTTCGCCCTTTTCCATCATGGATTAACCCGATCCTTCAAGTCGAGATAGGTGATCTGTTACTATATTCTCAGATCCTCGTTTGTCCCTGATTACAGGGTCGAATTCCTACAATAATAACACCCAACGGATAAAATGAGGTTTAGCATCAGATTTGTTTAATAGGTATCTTAGTGGTGCATGGTCAGTATAAACAATGACTTTTGACAAGACTAAATAGGGATGGAATTTGTCGAATGCATAAACCACAGCTAACAATTCCTTTTTCGTCATGGTGTAATTTTCTTAGGTCTACATCAATGTCTTGCTCGTATAGTAGATAAGTAAGAAATGTTTATCCTTCCGTTGACCTAAAACTGCTCCAACTGTAACATCACTTTCATCGCACATTAGTTCAAAAGGTAAACTCCAATCTGGGGCCACCATGATTGGAGCTTTTATCAAACTATCTTTCAAACATGTAAATGCTTCCATGCATTTTTTAGTGAAATCAAAAAGTGCATATTTTTCTAATAATTTAGTTAGAGGTTTTGTGATTTTCGAGAAATCTTTTATAAATCTTTGATAAAACCCAACATGTCCTAGGAAGCTCCTAATAGCTTTAATTAACACAGGAGGTGACAGTTTTTCGATTGTTTCAAATTTTGCCGTATCTAATCTAGAAATCTTATGTCCTAAGACTATGCCCTCTTGGACCATAAAATGACATTTGTCACAGTTTAAAACCAAGTTAGTTTCTTCACGACGTTGTAAAACTTTTTCTAAGTTATGCAGGCACAAGTCAAATGAATCACCAAATACCGGAAAAATCATCCTTAAAAATCCATGATGTCTTCTATGAAATCATCGAAGATAGACATCATGCAATATTAAAAAGTGGCCGGAGCATTACATAAACTCAAACGCATCTTGCGATAAGCGAACGTACTGTATAGGGAAGTGAAAGTAGTCTTTTCTTGATCTTCAGCCACTATGGGTATTTGCAGATATCCAGACATCCCATCCAAAAAATAGTAGTAATGGTGGCCTGATAATCGCTCCAGCATTTGATCGATGAAGGATAGCGGGAAACGATCCATACGGGTGGCATCATTGAGCTTCTGATATTCAATACACACCCCCTATCCAGTGATGGTTCTTGTTGGTATGAGTTCATTTCTGTCGTTTTGCACAACAGTCATCTCTCCCTTCTTCGGAACCACATGTACTGGACTGGCCCAAGACCTGTCAAAAATGGGGTAGATCACTCCTGCATCCAACAACTTTTTCACCTCTGCTTTCACTACTTCCTTTATATTCGGGTTTAGTCTTCGCTGAGGTTTTATCTTGGGTTTATAATCATCCTCCATCAGGATCTTGTGTGTACAAAACGCGGGAATAATTATTCCCCTAATATTCGCTATTTTCCATGCTAGAGCTCTTTCATGTCCTTTTAGCATCGTTAGTAACTTCTCCTTCTGCTACAGGTCTAGGTTGGAGGCGATGATAACTGGGAGTTTTGCACTCTCTTCCAAATACGCATACTCCAGGTGTTCAGGTAGTTTTTTTAGTTCCAACTCTAGGGGTTCCTCGATGGATGGTTTCATTTTCACCCATACCTCCTTATCCAGATCCTCACATGAATTGGTCTCCTTAAGGGTGTTTTCGACTGCTTCCTTGACACACTTCATCCCTTTTGTTTTCTCGTATGCGTTCAATCCAGCATCAATCTCTTGTTGATATTTCTGATTGAACATGTCTCAGTTGGTTGGATCCTTAGTGTTAACAGAAATGGATAAGACCTGCTCAATGGGGGTTGTTTTGTTGGAAGTTGACTGCATGAATTTGCCCATGCTTTCCTTGAAATTGTGTACCACTTCCTCCAAGTCGAGTTCCCTGTCCTTTACGGACTCTAGCTACCACAATGTTGTTTCGCCACCATGAATGTAATATGCAAGGAGATCGTACAGTGAGGGTTGCTCATAATGAATCATATTGAACGGATTACAATCCTTATCACCTGAAAGAAAGACCATTATTAAAATATTAAAAAAAAGAATTAAAGTAAAATAACTAGAATGACAAATTCTAATGTTCCTAATATTGTCAATCTCTAGCAACACCGCCAAAAACTTGATACATGCACAGAGTGCTCAACAATTCACCAACAAGTATACGGGGTCGATCAAGTAGTAAAATACCCTAAAGTAGGGTAGTCGAATCCCTAGGGACTGACTACAAGTATTAATTATCCTCTATAATCTAGTCTAATATATAAATGGTGTTTTCCTAATCTAACTAATTATCCTAAAGAATGAACTAACGCGAACAGATGATAGATTTTCAGAGATGAGACATGGCACCTCAAATCACAATTCCCATAAGAATCCCTTGCTAACGATTGACTTCCTAATACCGGTTATTTGGAGATAACTTCTTGGACGATGCGACAAATACACCTATCAGTACAACACCTGATCTCTCGAAGTGCTAATCACACCCTATTACCTGTGCCTAACTTTAACCGAAAAGGTATGACATCCGGGCTAATGCAATAATAATAACCATAGGAATCATCAACATAAACACTTATCGTGCTGATGCTACAACCTGACGAGGTAGATAACCCGGGTTCATGCAGGTGAAACTACATAGATATCAAGCATAGGCATACATAGATGATGCACAAGAATTATCAATGAAGAGGGAACCTAATATAAAAAAAAAAAAAAAATTCAATAACAGATTCATCCTAGGGTTCATGTGCCCGAGGCACCACAGAAAGTTTAGCCTCTCATATTATGGAAAGCCATAACAGAGATACAGGAGGAAGACATAAAGAAAAACATATGAAAATCACCCTTGTTGATGTCTCCTCCGCCTTCAATTTTCTCCCAAAACCCTAGCCGTCTCTGCGAAGATCGCCCGAGACTGATCCGTTAAAAGTTCTCATTAGGGTAGAGTGCACGGTTGTTTATAGATTTTAATTATGCAAAGAACGGGCTTGTTGATATGATGCACCCTCGTCTTCTTCATCCCGCGACA
The DNA here is from genome assembly GCA_026586065.1 of Dioscorea zingiberensis. Lineage (NCBI taxonomy): Eukaryota > Viridiplantae > Streptophyta > Magnoliopsida > Dioscoreales > Dioscoreaceae > Dioscorea > Dioscorea zingiberensis. The sequence goes on along the minus strand of CM048820.1, from coordinate 30,898,487 downwards.
CGGTTCATGTGTTTTCAAATATTCGTGAGTTGCATGGACAGATGCATTGTAACACCCATCTCGCTAATGAGACAGATGTCACACCAACTAGGTCGGGGGTGCACCCAGCCCATAAGCTGTGTAATTTAAACCTAATAATGATCATAATGACCAAACTACTATTCATAAAAAAAAATAAACAAACTGATTTAATCTTATGCAGAGTTTACAAATTGCGGAAGAGTTCTAGAAGTTTAAACAACCAAGTGCAAACCAACACTATCCTTATCTGGTATGTCAAAGCCATCTACTGGATTACTCACGCTCAATTACCTGCGCAAGTAGTTCATTTGAGTGAAAATCACTAATATACAGAAATAAAGATATAATGAAAGATTTACGAATCCCAGAAATAATGCTAATCATATGCATTATCTTATCATTAGATTAACATGCCAAGTATTTCAGAAAACCCGAATAACGCATATGTGCAATTTCAATCATCATAAGCATATCACAATCACATAAATATGTATGCTAAGGCCTCGTATCATACAAGCGTGCACCCCTAGTTAAAATGTCTCCATAAGGACTCCAACTACCATCAAGAACAGAGGCATACATCTACATGATCCTGATGCCGGGGAACAGAGGCATACATCTAAATAAAAACCTGATCATATAACATCTAAATATAGTGTAGTCACTCACCTGATATTCTTAACAAGCCTATGTTTGACTCAGTCCTGCTGAAGCTCCCGCTGGACCTTTACCTTTTCCTAGAATTAATAACAGTAACTAAGTAAATACGAAGTTCGTATTTTCCATAACTTAGTTCTATTGCTATAGAATACGGAGATTTAAGAATACAAAAAATCGTATTCTCTCTAAACTCTAACTTAAACTCGATAAAATACACTAAACTCATTAAATTATCTAAGCATGATTCTTAATTAAAATCTAATACATGCTTCCAAAATTCATAAGAATACGGAAACCATATTCTTATCTTACACTCTAATTAGCCTCATTAGAGTACGATGATTTCATCAAGCTAAGTGGAGTTTGATTTCTCTTAACATGAAATTCGTATCTCCAATAAATTTAAAATATGAAATTGTCAAATTAAGGGATTTAACTTTTCTTCCACTTAATCTCAATTTAAGAATTCTAACATGCTCCTAAAGGGTGATTAAGTGTTAATCATGATCTTCGTATTTCTATAGAATTAAAATACGGAATTGTTCAATAAGAAACCTTAGCTCTAAAAGCTTCAAGTATGTTCCTTACATGTAACTAAATACTAAGCATGATCATGGAGATTAATCAAGCTTTAATACTAAAATTTCCTACAAAAATTCGGCGGCACCTCCACCATTTAGAGGGCCCCGAAATCAATACAAACATTCATACAATCAAATTGAAATGTCATTCATACAATCTTTACTTGTTCTCTTGTATTTATCTACACATCAAACATTCATATGAGCGTTCTATTCACTAGATATTAGGGTGGTTGCTGCACTGTCCTGATTCGCCCTCGATCCTTGCCGAATACCTACATAGCAACCCCATTCAAGAAATTTAAAAAAAATCAACTCATCCAAAGTCATAATCCCCCAATTAAATCATCACTAGTTAATCCCTCCACGATCACCTGAAATCAGGCCGTTACTCAACGGTACTCAGATGAAGCTCACTGTTCATCTGAGCTGTGCTCTTGCAACGGTACTCAGATGAAGCTCATGTTGGGATGTATGCCCTAAAGCATATGATGTTATGAATATTATTTAATTGTGATTAAAATAATATAATTATTACAAGTGCATGTATTGTTTGAATACTCTATGAATATCACAAAATTCCATAATTATCTACGTAACCTTGAATAAATATATATAAGTGTTATATATATGGGAGGATATTATTTAAGGATGATAATTTAAATTAGTCCGTGAAAACTAGTCAATTGACTTAACAATTAAAGTATGGAATCTTTAATTGATTTTCACAAGTGCGGCTCATTATCATTAAGAATGAAATGATTTTATCCAAACAATTGATGTAGAGGACATCTAATGAGGGCACTATACATAATGAGATTATGTAGGACTGGGATACGATGTGATTTGAATCATTGATAATTTCCGTTAAAATATAATGCACTCAAATCATGTCACTGATGGTCGGATATATAATGATCTTAATCCTGAGTGGTTAGCAAACTCCTATTTGTTGTGTTGCATCTTTTGATTTACTTGGTACGGATTATGAGATCATAATCCTTAAACTTTGTATTTTGGAGGTGTAACAAAATAAATAGCAGGGAATGTTAACATCGTAAGACGGAATCCATACCTTCTTTATAAGAAGTAGACAGATAATTCTCTTGAGTGATGATTCAGGGCTTGAATGGTATGAGTACTCAAATTCTTGATTTGTTCTTGAATCTTATCATTCATTAGAGAATCATTGGTACTTGAGGATAAAGATGTAATTAGAGAGGTTAACGGATCTTTACCTAGCTCTAATTATGAATTATTTATGGAGGATCAAATATATAGGAGATGACTATATCATATGGACGACTCGAATCCCGAGTAATTTTATATCTATAATTTCGGGAGTGCAATTCCAAGTTTTTAGTGGAGTAACTTTGGAATTAATAAAACATATTGATTAATTAAAGAGTTTAATTGATTAATATAAAGTTTTATTGGAGCCCGGGATTATAGGTCCATAAGTCCCCCTCCGGACAAGGAACTCCGATTGGACAAGTTTAGTTGATTTTGTGTTGATCACTTTATTACAAATTAATTGAGAATTAATTTGTAGTATTTATGAATAATAAGATTATTTATAAATAAAATAAATAAATACATAATTTGATTATATATTTATTTATGGACTTATTGGATAATGTGAGCCAAGACACATGTGTTTAAATTTGAGTTAAAATTAAGATAAACTCAAATTAATTTGAATTTAGATAAGCTTGTGAAGCATATGTCTAGATTCAATGTATGTAGTAAGTTGGTTGCTAAGTTTGATTTTGATCGAATAACTAAACACATGGAAAAAGATAAATATAAAGATATTTTATCTTTTAAATTTGGCCTAAAATATCTCTAAATTTTTGTATGACAAAAATTTGATTTTGAATTCAAAAGGGTATTTTATCATAGTTTAAAAAGGAGAGTGATTTTCTCTATAAAAGGAGTAGCCTTTCTCCTCTCAAGATATGACTTTCAAAAGAGTTTGATATAAGTTATAGAGAGTGTGAGATAGGAACCAATTGAGGAATCCTAAGAGAGAAAAGAGAGAGAAAAGTTCTTTCTCAAAAGTCCTAGTCTCAATTGCTCATTGGATGAGTTTTAGAGAGAGACAATAATCAGTTTAGTGATCTGATTAATCTTGAGTTGTGCCCACACACAAGTCCGTCTCGGATCTTTGTTACCGGAAGGAAGACCGTGGTTTCGGGAAAAGAAGGTCTACCGATCTCGGAGGATTTAAACTTCTACAAATTCAAGGTACGCTAAGAAATCTGGAAAATAGCTAGGGAAAATTTCCCTCGCGAAATCATCAATTTCCGTCGCTAAGATAAATCAGCGACGGAAGAGCGAGGGAAAAAGTTTCCGTCGCGATTTTTGTTCTTATCTAATTTTATTAATTCATAAGTAGAATTAATTATCATAATTTACAAAGTATTCATAAAAAGTGTTTTTGATGAATACCGATCCAAGATCTTGGTTTTATACGTGTTTATTCACGCTTCCGCATATTTTGAAAATTGTTTTCCCAAGATCTAAAACCAACAGCTCACTGTTCGTCTGAGCTGTGCTCTTGCTGTGCCAAGGAAGAGGGGGGAGAAAGGGAGGCGCAGCCTCGCTGCAAGCCCACACAGAACAGTGAGAAGAATGGGCGGAGCTGCGGCCTAAATGGTGCACAGGCTGCGGCGTTACATCGCGGCGTCCGAGGGCGGGGAGGCGGCGAGCGCGGCCTGCAGGCTGTGGGCGGTGATCAACTCCGACGGCGGCCTCTGGCTGGGCGGCGCCCGATTCCGGCAACGGGATGGCGATGAGAAGGGCGGGCAGAGGAACCGAGGCGAAGCGGCGGTAGGGAATGTCCGGCGGGCGGGCGGAAATGGGGGCCTTGTGGCGGCGGCCTCGACATCTGGCTACTTGGGATGGCTGCTTGCGGCGCTTCTGATGGCGGGCTTCTTGCGAGTAGGCGGCGGAGCTTTGGACGACAAGGCCGACCGCGAGAGGGTAGGCCGTAAAGGGGTAGATCGAGAGAGAAGGTGAGAGAGGGAGAGAGGCACGAGTGTTTCAATTGAAATCAATTTCCCCTTTCAAAACCTAAGTTCCTTTGTATATACATACTCTAAAATATATATTTTTCCATTACAATATGTTGTCACATGCTTCAACTAATCCAAATATACTATAGTTTCATTATTGGGTTTTTAAAATCAATCCTATTATTTGTCACACCCAAGCTTGATTTGCCACTAGTCATTTAAATCCTCAACTATGCTTTATTAATTAACCATTTTAAATAAATCACTATATCACCATAGTATTTTGTCACAAGTCTAAGTTTGTTAAATCTAATCACTCTCTTATGCTTGGGTTGGGCCCAAGCCAGAATTGTTGGCCAATTCCCATTCCATTTTATCTATTTTATTTTTAAACTCTTGTTTATAAACTAATAACCCCCCGATTAATTTTTCAGAAAGTTAAAAAAAAATTAGTAAAAAAACTGGGGTGTTACTTGCACGCCCGTGTTGATGGGGTACACGGTCGTGCACTTCGATTTAAGAATATAACATGTACAATTATGCACTCATCAATTATCCCCAAACTCTTTGACAATCAAGTCGGTTTACTAAGGTTAGACAAAGGAAGAGACACCAGAGACCTCTCTCTAAAGAGTTCAGAGAAAAGATTAGAATCAGGAATAAGAGCAGTGAAAGGGTTGAAATGGTCCCGAGAGGGAGAGAGATCTAGGGGATGTTAAGGTAGAGGTCCTAGATGAAGTTCCCCGCTTTCTCTCTCATTGACCCCTTTTATACCTTCCCCGAGACCATTAGGCTGTTGGAGACGACTTGGACGACAAGTAACCCTTTGCTTGGGTGCCAAATAAGCGTCCGCTCAACGCCAACTCAGAGGGAACCTTCCAGTGTGTTGAAGAAGCTCACCTGATACTCCCCTCGCCCATTCCAGAAGCTTTACCTACCGTTATTCAGTTATAAGATGTTCGTGCGGTGCTTCTCCTCTTGAGTTGTCGAGATCGTGCTATATGCCCAGTGGAATTTTCCCCATAATATATTAGTTGTTAATAATTTTCTTAATATAAATTAATAGTTAAATGTGACAACTTTCTTTTCAGTATTTTTATATTCAAATTTAAAGTAATTAGTGGTTAATAATTTTCTTTAGAGAGTCGACGCTTCACCATTTTATCCATGTATATCTATTAAATCAAATACAAAAAATTAACATCCATGGTCCACCTTCTATGCATCTATTTGGATGACTAGCAGTCATGGTTTAATAATGTATGGTATGGTATTATAATTAATGTTTATCATGTTTGGAAGGATGATATAGTATGGTATAGTTAATAAGTAATTTGTGTTTGTTTTGATGGTATAGTGTGGTTGCAGAAATAATAAAATAACAAGAATACTCTCAAATACAAATTAATGTAAAATCATATTAAATTCAATAATTTAAGATACCAAAATTAAATTCAATTAAAGTATAAAAAATTCTTACTAAAATTTACAAAATATACATCAAAATGTTACTCATTAATTTAAAATTGATAAAATTATAATAAAATTAATACACAAAAAATATTAGAGATATTTTTTCAATAATTGTGACTTGTGTGCATTGGAGATTAGAACTATGTTTCTTCATTAGTGGAAAGGAGAGGAAATTGAAATAAATTTGATATTTACAAAAAATATTAGAGATATTTTTGACAGAAAAAAAAACCATGAAACACTATACATTCTAAATGGAGGTGAAAGCAAATAAAAAATTAAACCATATTAACCATAAGAAACTATGAAACAAACAAGATCTAAAACGTCTACATATATCTACCCAACCAATCTGCTCCAAGGACGAGTGAACCAACAAATTTTTTTTTTTTTTTTTTCTCAGACAATATGTATAAGCTCATTTTAAAGAATTTTGACTCTGAGAATTGAAATCAGTGTTCTTCCTGACGGAATGTTGCATCTCAAAAGACCATGATGTTATAAAAAATGACTTATTTTTTATACAAATACACGCACCATTTAACACCACAATAAATACTCACCAACAATAAAAAAAAAAAACTACTACTAATACTGATCATTTTAAAGAAGCATGATCTAACAATCTTGGTTCCTGAACACAGATCTCAAGGCAGCCCAATATCTTCCAACAAAACCATCAAAACAATCCTTGCAACGAGTACCAACTACCAAGCGCGGCAATGGCGACAAGAAGCCTGAGCTCATCCACTCTCCTCATCCCACCATCCTCGGCCCCCAAGGCCTCTAAGCTGCACCCCTACTCCATTCCTTCACGCCCTGAAATAGCTTTCCCTTCAGGCCGGAGCCTGCTGCAATGGCTGCGGCGTCCCCTGCTGCCCAGTGATGCAGTAGTGGTGCGCGCGGGGCCTCCCAGCTCTTCCACCCTCCTCGGCGTATTCTTGCTGCCGCTCTCTCTACTCATCGGCACGATCCTCGTCTCCATCCGCATTGCTGACAACCTTGATGAGAAGTACCTCAAGGAGGTATAAGAAGACCCAATCTAAACGCTAGGTAGATGTTTGATGTAATGCCCCACTGACTATTTTAGTGTTGATGTTTATCCTGAAGCTTGCCATGAATGAAGCAATGGCGCAAGAGAACGAGGCGGAAAGTGAAGATGAAGAAGGTGAAGAAGATGAGGACGAGAGTGCTGACGAAGGGAAGGTTTTGGAGGTGGAGGAGATGGTGGCACCAGCCCCACGCATTCGAAATCGTCCCAAAAAATAAACCTTAAAACCATATGGGCTTCTACAACAGCATTGTCAGTCAGTCTCAACTGCTTGTAACTTTCCATTTGGATTCCAGACCAAAAAATTTCAATCCAGAGATAACCAGGCCTGCAGTCACTTTTTTCAAATGTTCATTTAGCAACTCCTCGTGCACAATGAAATTAGCCTCTGTGAGAAGATTCCGATCTCTCAGAATTGCAAACACTTTTCTTGCTTCTGTTGAGCTTGCATGCTTACAGAAACCATGGATGATTGCGCAATATACAACGTCCTCCAATGCAACACCTTCTCCAATCATCTCATCCAAAATTTCTATCACCTTCTGTGGATTTCCGAATCGACATGCATTGAGAACTGTCAGAGTGTACTTGAATTCCAACGGCCCGTTTTCAACATTGCCTAAGCAATCCTTGACAAGCGTAATTGCTGCATTGATCTCCCAAATCTTGCAAAGGCCCTTCACAAGAGAAGAATAAGCAACAACACTTGGGATCACAGACATCTCCTTCATCTTATTGTAACAAGAGCATGCCGCCTCTCTAACATCTCCATCATCAACAAAGCAAGGAATCACAAGATCATATGTAGCAGAATCAGGTTGAAATTCTTCTGAGCCTTTCATCTCCTCAAACAACGACAATGCCCCCTTGGTCTCCTTAATCTTGTAGAGGGATTCAATAAGAATGTTGTATATCTGAACACTAGCATATCTTCTCTGTTTCAACACTTGAAACACCTCCAATGCCTTCAACTCCCTCCCTCCCTTCCCTAAAAAGAACATGAAGAAATGGCTCAAATGATCCATAACCGGCAAGTTGAACTCACTGATACTATCAACCAACCTAAAAAATCTAACCGTCTCATCAGCGTCAGCATAACAAGCAAGCAATGGAGTCACAGTCTCGAAGCTCGGCACCAAGTCCTCCTGCATTGCAAACTGAAAGAGCCTATAAGCTTTATCACCTCTGTGAACCTCACAGAGACCACGGATCAAACAGTTGTAGTGCGTTAAATCAGCACGGTAGCCATCATCCATCATCTCCTTCAACAGCTCACAGCCATTGCCGACCTTCCCCTCGGCCACAAACCCCTCCATGAGAGCACCATAGATTGCTCTATCGATCAAGAAGCCTTTCTTCTTCATCTCCCGAAACAACTCCATCCCCTTCCCCACCCTCCCGTCCTTGCATAGGCCAGAGACCAATGTCGCATAGGCCATAACATCCGGGTGCACGCCGTCAACCTTCATCTGCTCCCAGACCTTCAAGCATCCATCCACGTTCCCCTCTGCCATCAAGACCTTCACCATGGCCGTGTAGGCGAAGACGTCAGGCTTGCACAAGTCTCGCCTCATCTTCTCCAGGAGCTCCAACGCGGCGGCTACACGCCCGACCTTGCAGAGCCCTTTGGCAAGGATGGTGAATGTGATGGGCTCTTCCTTGATCTCGTTACGGATCATGTCGTCGTAGACGGAGAGGGCGAGATCGAGGTGGTCGGTGCGAATGAGGGAGTCGAGGATGCGGTTGTAGAGAAAGACGCGGGGCTTGATGTTGAAGAGAGAGGTCATTCGTTTGTAGACGTGGAAGAGGCGGAGACCGCGGTGGGATTGGGAGTGGAGGCGTACGAGGAGGGCAAGCTGCTGCTCGGAGGGGGGTTTGCCAAGGGCGAGCATGAGGTCGGGGACGCGATCGGCGGCGTGGGGATGGCCGGAGCGGTAGAGGGAGTGGGTGTAGGCATTGAAGGAGGAGTAGGTGTGACTGAAGCCCTTCTGGCGAGAGGCCCAGTGGAAGAAGCGGGAGGAAAGGGAGGGGTCCGGGTGGGGATCGGAGCGGAGGACCTCGGCGACGAGATCGGGGGTCACGCGGCGTAGCTTGGAGAGGTCCGCGAGGATGGCGGGGCCCCAGCGGCGGTGCCGGCGCAGGGAGTCGGAGATGAAGCGGGCCAAAGGGGAGAGACGGCGGGTGGAAAGGGGGACGCTGGGGGATGGGATGGACGGCGTGGATTGGAGAGATGGGTCCCAGTCCCGGAAATCGACGGGGGGGATCGGTGCAGTGATGGGTTTAGAAGAGGAGGGGATAGTCTTCCGATTGCTGAAGAGACCGCCGTAGACGACGGGGCGGTTCTGGGAGGGGCGGCGGTGGCCGTAGTAGAAGTAATACTTTTTGACTGCTTGAGACATGAACGAAGAAAATGAGAAACTTCAACCGAGAATATTATCTAGTAAAGATGAGAGGCGAGGGTACAAAATTTGATCAGAAAAAAAAAAGCACAAAAACATGATACGACTTCCAACAGTGAAGTGATTGATAGATATAAAAGAACAACCAAGAGATCTCCATCTCCGAACCGAGTTTCTTTCTGTTTCTGATGAAGTTAGTCAATGTCCATGGCCTTCTCCTTGTCATTGGTTTTGCTGGACCAGAGCTTGATAGTACGATCATGCGCCACAGTTACAATTTGTTGTCCATCTGCAGAATAGGAAGATGCAAAATTTAAATGTTGTTTTTTTAAATTTAAAATTTGGAAAACAAAACCTAGGAACTGTCAAACCAAATATAGGAGGAACAGGATCCATATCCAGATACATACATATTTACATGGGCTGGAAACCACGCTAACTAAACACAAAATTAAATATACGTGGCAGCAATTTAAAAGAAATCAGAAACGGTGTGTTTTCTTTCCTTCCCTACCTGGAGAAATGTCCAGGCCTGTGACTTTGGCTTCATGGCCAGCCAAAGTTTTGATAGGCTTGACATCGCGAGAAGACCAGATCTGATATCAATGATAGTTAATAGTTTAGTAGACTAAAAAATGAACTAATAAGAGAAAAATTATTGAATTCTCTAATCACGGTTTAAAAAAAGCAAAAATAAGTAACTAGGCATAGCATACCATTGCTTTAGTATCAAATGAAGCAGTTGCTAGGAAATACCCTTCCTGAGGTTCATACTTCACTTGTGAAATAAGATGTGAATGAGCTGGTATAACAAACTCGCACTTTCTTTTTCTCAAGTTCCAAATGCGGCATGTGTTATCTTCACTACCAGTGGCTAAATGATAGCCATCAGGAGAAAAGCTAACACTGAGAACCTACACAGATATAATAGAACAGTGCTTTAGGTATTAGTCAAATGGGTTGTAGGATTTCTCAACTGAAGAGAACTTAAAAATATTTCCATAAACAATTTTGTGTACAAATGGATAATGAAGATCAAACACAAACTGCTGTTTCAAGCAGGTAGATAACTTACTGGTTTAACATGACCTTCAAAGGCAAGAATGCTTCTTCCAGTTCGAAGATCCCACACACGAGCAAGTGCATCAAGACCACATGATGCAGCTAAAGATCCATCAGGGTGGAAAGTGATCCCATAAACACTTCTGCTATGGCCTTCCTGAAGTAGCAATTCAGAACCAGTATTAATATCCCAGAGTCTCCAAGTCTTGTCAAAACTGGCGGTTCCTAGGTACTTTCCAGATGGATGAAATGCAACACGTGCAAGACGATCTAGATGGCCATTGAATGATGTCAAAAGGGATCCATCAGCATTCCATAGTTTTGCAGTCCTATCAGCTGATGCGGTTGCTAAACAGTTCTCCACAGGAGAAAACACCACATCTGTGGCACGCTCTGTGTGACCTTTCAAGGTGGCAACTTTTGATACATGAGGCATGCTCCATATCTTTGCAACTCCACTCCAAGCACTAGATGGAAAAGACAATGAGAAAACATGGAGAAAAATTATAGGTATTAGACATGCTCTTCATGTGAGGACATAAGAAGAGCCAAACAGGTCAAAATTGAGCATCTAGAAAAAACAAAGTAATCAGGAACAATGCCGAATTGGAAAATACCACATAAAGAACTTGTGAGTTGCAATATGTGCAACTGATAACAAACAAATCTTCATGTGGATACCAAATAAAACCCCTGCAATTCTACACGAGAATTGCCAACTATTCATAAATGGACTAAACTTTCTGCCTTCAGATAGGCAGATCTTCCATACTATCATCTCTATTGCATTGTAGTCACCAAATGCTTCTTGATAACATTGAAAGTAAATAGTGTTTCTGAAGATTTGATTTCTTATACTTCAATGGCATCATTCAAAAGTTGTCAACTCAATCATCATTTAATCAAATTTCCCCATGGCACTATCAGAGGTTAACATGCAGCAGATAAGAAGGAAATTTTGTAAGACTTGTTATGCTCTTAACTTTTTTGTAAATCAAAGACTGGCATTTCAACCCATGGTCAGGCAAAATCAACAGTCCTATGATCAATTTCTAGCTCCAGAAAGTATAAATCTAATAGTAATTTTAGATTCAGCGAATTCATGAAAAAGGGATGATGAATCTTCAACCATGAAGAATGAATTTCAAAGCCAAGGAAAATAAACAATCAGGGAAACAATACAGTATAAAATGGAGAAACAAAACAAAGACTATCAAGAAACAAAATATATCATCCAATAATTATGCAACATCTAAATTGGACAAATTATACCTAGTACAAACATAAAGAAACAAAAAATCATGAAAATTTAAGGTAAATGAGCATCAAATTCAAATAATCCTAAACAGGAAAATTCGTTCATGTTAAGATGTCCACAAATTAGCTACTAATAAAAGGGAAATCCTTCCAGAACTAACTCAATGCCCAATGGGGATCTGAATTATATCAGTCCCCAGTTTCTACAAAAACCATAACATGAGGCCAACTAAATCTAAATGTATGAATAGCCAAATGTAAATCATGCATTATTTTTACTTATTATTGTACTACAATGCAGGTTTGACAACTGCATAATTTTCTCTACTTGAAGTCGAATAAGAGTGCTGTGTCTTACAGCCAACAACCATACCATTCTCAGTTTAACTCCTTTTCCATACATTTCTTCATATTAAATTGTGATTACAATTGCAATAAATCATGTGCTTCTCATGAGAGTGCTAAAATATTAAGTTATCCTCTTAATATGAAATCTTTCAAGCAAGCTTATAACTTAATTGAAAGAACTGTAGCATAAATAAACAAGGTTTTTCCTACAAGAATAGCCTCAAGGGATGAGATAGTAAAAAATTTACTAAAAACCTTTGAATAAAGAATTATCTAGGCTAAAAATACCACAACATTAGACCCAAGTGCTACAAAATAGAACATAATTAACAAATAAATCAAAGGTTAACTATAACACTTGAATTCACACTCATGGTAATCTGCACATATGAATAGAAATCCAACTCAGTCTTTCACAAAGAATTTTAGAGATGAGAAGTAGTTAGGTTGGTACACATGAAAGAGAATAAATCAAATGAATATGCGTTCATGTTTGTCATTAAGAAATAGCCACATGAGTTAAAAAAACACCTCTACAGATTTACTAGAACTAATTCCATATATAGTGAAACAGATATGGATATAGACAAGCCTTGATTAATTGGCTACAGTGAATAAATCAAGTGAAAATGCTTGTCCAAATGAACCACCCACCACTCTGACATATATCTTCAGAATAATTGGTGGTGACTACAATGACCTCAAGGCTCTAGATGTAGATAGGAATAGGATCATTATCCACACATCAAACCAATATTTTAACCATATAGACCAGCTAAGTAGATGATTTGTTTCAAGTGTCAACTCAATCACATGGAGTAAACATCTATATATACTAAAACATCGTAAAAAAAAGGAAATGGGGAGTTGGAGATAGAATAAGAAGATAGAATTTATTCACTTAACAAGTTTGATTAGGCCAATCAACTTTTCCCTTTTTATAATGAAATCCTAAAAAACCCTAGAAAAATATTATAAACAAGGCAAGGTCAACCTTACAGCAAAACAAAAGAAAAAAATAACCTAGAAAAAGTAGGTACGAAGGAGAAGCACCTTAATACATTCTGTTTGAATTGTTTGATCTAGACGTGCAGTAATCCATAAGATTTTATATAATATAGGAGAGGTCTAATGATAGGATCACGAAAGTTGATCATAGATGTATGAAAGGAAGTAAAGTAGGAGCATCGTGTTAAGACAAGTGCAGTGATGAAAAGACATCCAAAACTCTCAAAATACAAAAAATCCCTAGAAGCACAAGCTCATGTCAAAACAAAGTGTGTTTGCATCCACCCCCATTATATGGAATTCAACTCGAGATCAGTTCAATGTGACCATTACTCTACATCAACTTTGATGGAGGAGCTATTTATCAAAAAAAAAATTTGATGGATGAGCTGTTAGGATTAACATCATTTTATGCCAGAAATACATATTTTAAAAGTTAACACTTTTGGATCATTTTTCATGTCAGTTTTTTATTTCTAGGAAAACAAAACAAACAAAATCATTTACTACATTTTCGGAAGATGTTGAGTAGGTGTTTGTCGCTATTCTGAAGTTCAAACAAACACTGGCCTTTTCTTTTGAGACAAAAATGCTTGATTTTTCGCATGAAAATATCCTCATTTTTTGTTTTTTTGTTTTTTTGTTTTGTGAAAAAAATGCCCTCATAATCCTTTTGAAGTGACTCAAGGAAAACTGCTTAGATTTCACCCTGAAGCACTTGTAAGAAAAGTAATTTAAGAAAATTTATAAAAACATAATTTTGAGAAGTCAATCCAGACAGAATCTGAATTGCCACGACAAGACCTAAATCTTGGTATCCACTAAATAAGGTGCTTATAGTCAATGAATGAGACTACATGACAACTTTGACTGGCCATGATCTAAAAATTTTGGTGATAGTCAAGTGATTGATGATTGTTAATTTCTATTAGTGTTTTGATCCTTAAAGGGTGTTTTATGTATACTTTTTGCCACTGGTCTTATTTCAGTTGACCAAACCAAAACATCAATTTTACATGATCATCCCTTGAGAGAGCATCTGATGTCATAAAAAGTTCAAGCCTACAAATAACTGCTTTCTCTTCAATCTTGATTGAAAGTAGCAGGATTTTGCATTGATTACAAATTGATTACTCCGTGCAAACATGTCTTCATTCAAGATGGATAAGACATCATCAAGTTGATTGCAAATCCTTCCAAGAGTTTGATGCATCAAATAAATGGCTCTCACCTTCATGTTCTTTTTAACTTTCATAATTTTAGCTTCTTATTTCACATTCCTCTTTGCACCACTTCATGTAGGGCATTCTACTATCATTTTATCCTTAAACGATTTTATGCCTTGACTAGTTAACTTCACAATTTCACAGACATTAACAATGAACACATTTATACAGATAAAATATTATAATTTCTTCAAACATATTGGATTTATAGGCAATCGATTCAAAAGAGACACCCTGATGGTTGTTGGAAAAACGTAATAATGCCACCCATGTTTCTCTAAACTTTGACCATGCGCATCAGAATTGAAGTTACAAACAAAGATACAATTTCTAAAACTTCATAGCTAGGGCAGAACTGAACTTTTAGGACAAACATTATGATAAAAACGAAGCAATACCTGGTGGCAAGCAACGACCTATCTTGAGAGAAGGAACAACCAGAGAGCGGACGATCATCTCCAATCTCACTACACTCAAGAACAAACTCCTTGGCTTGCTTCAAAACATATTCTATCTCCGCGCAAACGTCCTCATCAGGATCATCCCGCCTCCTCCTCGCTCTATCCAATCTTGCTGCAGCTCTTGCAATTGAATACTTTGCGATTGAAACCCTAGCCTCCAGGAGCTCCTTCGACCCCTCAGTATAGAACGGGTATTCCTGGGGAGCCCCGTCCTCGTCTTCAACCGAGGCTGCAGCGGCGGCCGCGGCCTGCTCATCATCGTGGGCACGAAGGAGACGATCAAGCTGGCCCTCGGCTTCGAGGCGGACCATAATGGAGCGAAGGCGGTCGCGGCGCTCCATCTCTCGCTCACCGAAAAGGGTGACGGGCTCGCCGAGACGACGGAGGCGGGCTCGGACGGCGGAGTCGTTGGTGGGGACGGCCATGGCGTAGGCCCGACGCTTCATCAGTAGCTCTTGGACGGCCTTTTCCTGGCGCTCGCGGGCGATCAGGCTCTCCTCCGACACCTCATACTCAGAGGAGGAGGGTGGCAGAGGGGCCGAACCCTCTCGATCGGAGTCGGAGTCGGGGCGGGCAACGGAAGATTGCCGCGCCCGGAGAACAGCGGCATGGGGAGGAGGTAACGGGAATGGCATCGGTGTGGAGCCCGGCGCAGAGGGCGGGGCTCTAGAGTCATCCTCTACCTCCATGGCCAATGAAGCAGAAGCTGAGAGAAAGAGGCGGGGGATATGTAAGGTTTGGAACCCCTTTCCGCCGGATTCAAGTCCGAGTCTGGTTGAAATTGAAGATGGCACCGCGCAGGACCTTGTGGCATCGAGGGGAGTTTAATGGTTTTATCCAAGGTAGTCAGATCCACCCCGGAGCATTGATCCGCCTAAACTCAAGAATCAGGGCTCAATCAAGATCAAACAGAAGTTGTACCAGGGTTAATAATTAAATATTAAAAAATAATTTATAATATTTAATAATAATCATATAATATAAAATATAATAATTATAATAATAAAAATATGATTAACTAAATTTGATATTTATATTTATTCTATGCTCAAAATAAACACACACTAAATAAAATAAATTAGTCAAAAATATTAAAATACATAATTAAAATATAACTACAATTACTCAAGCATTCAAATACAATTTGTTGGAAGCTCATCTCATTTTGGACCTTATTGTGCTCTTGCTTTTAAAATGATTGGTTTCAAATATGGGTAAATTGCACTCATGGCCACAAAAATACTCGTATTATTATAATATGGCCACAAAACGGTTTTTCCTATAAAAAAAAACCCATAAAACTTCGTTCTGATTGCATGTAAAGCCAAAATAAGCATTTTTTATGGAATCTCTGGCAAGCCTGCACACGTGGCGCTGACGTGTCACTGACATGTGACAAGTAATTGACACGTGTGCACCATGTCACACGTGTCAAGTAATTGACACGTGCCCCCACGTCATAGCCACGTCATCGACACAAAATAACATGGTCTTTAATGGTAGACCAAACCGTGCGACAACTGTTTGCTTCTTACTCTTACACGTCACAAGATTTCCACCTAAAAATGTGCAGTATCCAGTCATAGACCGCCTATCCGTCTGTGAGTAGGCCCAATCGTGATCGACATCCGTAAAAAGGAATATTGAACATCGATTTTTTGAAATTTGCAAGTGTAACACCCATCTCCTTTTTAGGGAACACGTGTCACACCAGCCAGGTCAAGGGAATGGATCATAAACCTATGGCTGTAAAACTGGTAATCAATAATAATCAAGTATAAGCGGAAGCTAATAAAGCAAACTAGTCATATCATATCATAAATTCAAACTCGAATACTGTTTAATACAACCCAAATAAACATACTGTCTTAAAATTAATGGTCTCAATTACACTCATAAACAATACATAATCATAACTAAGACACAAGAAGTCAGAGCCAGCTACAAGGAATCTCCATATGATCTCACGATTAGACACAACCCTCTATCTGGTCTCCTGTCTATCGCATGCATAAAAATATCAGGAAAAAGGGGCTGAGCTATTGGAGCTCAGTGATTTGGGAACAGTACTGTAGGGTATAAAATATACCCGTATAAATAAATAAAACTATAATAACTGAAGCATAAAATATGTTTATAAAATAATTGAAATTAAATACTGAAATCTGAAAGAAATGTTGAGCAAATAAAATGTTGGTCAATGCATTATCTTCAATCTGTTTTAATCATGTCAAATGCATAGAAATCTGATGTATGCATATAACTCATAATCTGTTGCTTTGTACTGTTAGTGAATTTCGAAATTACCCTTGGTAATCTGTACCAATCCCCTCGACGGTGGATCTCTAATCGTTACGGGGAGGTAGGTAATACAGAATTATCTGATCATCACAATACTATCATTTCTAATTACACATCTACTTCAATACTGCAGGACCAGTGACCAACGGGTAGATCTATCCTCGCTACATAGGGTCAAATTATATACGTATACTAGGCACTCCAAGAGTATGGAAAGGGGGTTTTAATTTTCGTAACAATGGAATATTTTAAAAACAGATAGCTCAGTAATGAAAATCAGAGATTTAAATCACCCTTTTCCTAACCTAATGCCGTACTCTCTGGCTCTCTACGAGCCACCACTGGTACAAGCATGTATCTCAATAAAGTATAGTCTATTAATTTTTGTATCTGTTTCTCTATTCTGTTACTAATTATTGTGCATGAATGTTTTTCCAAAACTCTGGAAGTTTTCATAAAAGTTCTAATTCATGCTTTTCAAACTGAATTTAAAACTGTAATAAAATGAAAATACGATAAAAGCTCGTACTGTACAGCTAGTTCCCCCACCTGAGTCTAGTCCGAGCTTAAGAGTGGCTCGGTCCTTCGGCAGTGGCTGACTTGCCTTTACCTTTTCCTTTTCCCTTTCCTGATAATCGAAATATGAAAATTATAAATACGGAGACCGTATTTTTAATTAACTCGTACTCTAATTTAAACTCGATAGAATACGGTAAACTTATTAATTTCGCTAAACATGATTTCTTTCTTAACACATAACTCATGCTTCTTAAGGCATGATTTTCCTCTAACAAGTATTTCATGCTTTCAAAGCACATAGCTAATTCAAGAATAATTAACTTAATTGTCACCTTCTTACTTGATACTAGCACATTAAGTAAGGAATGAAGATAATTAACTAAACATGAAAGCATGAAACTGGAGATTAATAAATCTTTAACTCTTATAAATTTCCATGAAAAATAGGGCAACATCTCCCCTATTTGTAGGCTCCTGAATTTATACAAACATTCATCCATAATCTTTATAACATTGTAATACATGCTTAATAACATTCACAATATTACTTCTATCAATCTCCCCCCTAAATTCCCCATCAATTTCAGTCCTTACCATACGCCTTAGTCCTTCAATTATGAACCCTAACTCAAGAAATTACTTAAGGGTTTCCCCCAATTCCAAACATTTATGAACTATTAGAGTAGGGTTTTCCCAAGAATCTCATAGTCGCGAGGGTGAAGGAGACGAAGCGCAAGGCTACAGCTCGACAGTGTTGGCGCGCTCAAGGGCCAAAGCTGGACTGCAGTCGCGTAGCGGCGGCGACAAGGTGGGGTGACGTTACAGCTGGGACAGCGGCGGCTGGCAGTGTGCGAGCCAACTTAGCAGAGCTGGCTGCGGCTCCGGTTGGGCGTGAGGTTGTGCTTGCAGGTAGCGGTCGGCGTGGAAACGACGGTGGGCAGCGGTTGCGCAGCAAGGGGGGCGCCGAGGCTAGAACCTCACGCGCATAGACGGGGAGGCAGCGCGCGGGCGGAGAGGATGGAACAAGTGTTGGAGCGGTTGGGCTTGCCGGCAGTCGGTGACGGCGGCCGAGCGTAGGTACAGGTCTGAGGGTTCGCAGGCGTGGGTAGTCTAGGGCACGAGCGTGAGATGGATTCGAGAGAGAGAAGAGAGAAATTTTTATTCTCTCTCTCTCTCTCTCTCTCTCTCTCTCACCTTTACTTATAATGAAAACATTTAAATATTTAAATTTAATAATAGTTATGTAAACATTACTCTATTTGATTAATTAAACTTATCTTGGTAAATATCTTCGACTAAAAACCAAACAACTTTATTTGATCTTATCTTGTTACTGTGCAGTCACGAGGATGACTAATATAATTATCTGGCTCGTCTCTATCCCCGACCCAGATCCGGGAATCTCGGGTCAGACGACCCCAGTGATATGAGCTTACTGTAGCATCGCGAGTCGTCTCTTCTCCTGACCCAGATCCATGTTTCTCGGCTTTTGACTCAGCTAGATCTACTTCATCGAGACTCTAACTTTTGTCTGGTATCTTCCATTTAATTAAGCTGGATTAATTTCCATTTAAATAATTTCTAGTTTAATTAATATAACTCTGCTGACTATCCACCTCCAACTATTCTATGTAAAAGTGGCCTGGCCCAATAAGGCCTTCTCTTGGCCCTGTAGTTGCGAGGCTGGATTTCGGAAACTTTGAGGCTAAAATAATTAATCTATTTTCTGAGCTAATTAACCTCATTTAAAGTTTGAAAAATTAATCTGTTTTAACACTCGATTTTGAGTTAACTGCAGGTGAACTCCAGTATTTTGACGTGTTTACCAGGTTTTTTATCGATGTTTTTACCGATGGATTCTGAAAAGTGGTATTTTTAATATGTACGTATATTTGCTCATAGTAGAACCACTTGCATGTTTAATATATTAATCTGTGTCTATGTCATGTGTGCACCGTTTGAGACATGCCTATGTCAGGGCTTAGGTCTGTGGGAGCATCTTGTTAATGTGTATGCAGCCGGGGAGGCTGGTTATATTATGTGAATAAGATTGTAATCTTAGGATGTGAGCACGGGTAGTGCTGTTGAGATTGAGTGCATACGGACTAGATACGATTGATATATTTGCAACTTACATGAGTTTATGACATGATTATGTTAAGCTTATGCATGTATGTCCAGTATGAATTTTGTTATATTTTGACATATATATATATATATATATATATATATATATATATATATATATATATATATATATATATATTACACAAGTTATTATTTTTGTATTTAACCCTGGTGCAATGTTAGTTTCTCACTGGGCTAGTTTTGGCTCACAAAGCCCACTATTTCAATATATAGGAACAGATCAGGGTAGCCAGCCTAAGTGTATACATGTCTCGGAGTAGATGTGGAATATAAAATTGCTGAATAAAACTATTCCATTTTCAACTTTAAGTATGGAAATGTACCTAACCTCTGAACATCTAAACGAAAGATCATGTGTCATGTACTGTATGACATAAGCATCGGTAGTCCATGGTTGTGATAGAATCTTGGTCCTATAATACTTCTCCTTCACCATAGACATATGGGTAGGTTAGAGGCATGCTCCTTGGACATAAGGGCTTGCAGTTTACATCCGGAGTGCACATAAGTGCGGATTCGTCACTAGTAAACCCATACCCCTAGCAATAACATCATCGCAATCATAGGAGAAAATCCATCCAAGTCATAGAGTCATACATGCACTATCTGAGTTGGGATATATAACTCCAGCATCTAAGAGCTTAAGTACCTCTGCCTTGACAACTTCCTGCAAATTCATATTTAGTCTCCTTTGAGGTTGAATGGAAGGTCGGTGGTTATCCTCAATAAGGATTTTGTGAGTGCAGAATGAAGGACTGATTCCCTTGATGTCGGATATTTTCCATGCTATGGCCTTCTTATATTTCTTGAGGACTTGTAGTAACTTCTCCTTTTGTGAACAAGTAAGATTTGAAGCAATGATAACAGGGAGTTTTGAATTTTCATCCAGAAAGGCATGCTCAAGATGGCTAGGTAACTCCTTCAGTTCAAGCTGTGGGGGTTCTTCCACTGAGGGCCTTAACTTTTTTATACTCACATCTAGTTCTTGTATTTCTACCTCTGATGATGAGGTGGATTCTTCGTCCAGATCCGGAGGTGTGATGTTATGCCTTGCATTTTGTATGAGATCAATGTTCATGATGTCATCCCCTTGATTGAGAACATTACATTCAATCAGCAAACTTGGTGATGAAGGGACTTCTTCCTGCTTGTTCAAAAACTCCATTAGGTGATTACCACTGTACTGTGAAGATTCATCACATGATTCCATTGGAACTGTATCCCATGATATAAGGTTCTCCTCCTGATATATTGTAGAAGATATGTTCCCCTAAATTTCTGACCCCCATGCGATATACAATTCCTCCATTTGGTTGACTTCTAAAAACTAATTTTGTGATGAACTTGTGGACTAGGTTGAAAACTTTTCTTCAATCCAGCGATCTAGTCTTTCCAATTTTGATAACATCATTCTCCTGGAGATGGCCATATAATTCCTCACAAAATATTCAAACAGTTGGGATTAGCAAAGACGGAATCAATTGAACAAAAAGTAAAACAAACAAAGAAATTAAAATGACTAAATTAGTAAACTCCTAGCTTTCCTAGTAGTCCTAATCTCCTCGGCAATGGAGCCAAAAGCTTGATGTGATGCAACCGCAAGTGTAAGGGTCATAATCAAGTAATAATAGTGGACTTGGAAGTCGGGTATCAATCCTCATAGAGATGGAAATACTAGTACCCACTACTCATCTACTATCTAGTTGATTCAAAGGTGAGTGATTATCCTAAGTCTAAACTAAGAAATTACAAAACACAAGCAATTGGTCAAATTACTCTTTAAATCAGACAATCATGAAAAGGGGATACTTGGGTGATTGATTCCCCCTTGGATTTCTAAAGGATGGATGGGACTCTCTATGATGATGCTTGGTGAATTCTTGGCCAAGGGTTCCTAAAGTGCTTTCACTCCCTCTCTAGAGGTGCATTACTAATCCTAGTGCACTTACCGATGATGTTCTAGGGAACTTAACTCTTGGAGGGATTATGGGAATAATACGTCTAAAGGACTAGCTCCCCTTAATACCCAGGCTCCCAGTATACTAACAATCCCCTCTATTGGAGATGGTCTACACATGGGAAGGCGCTCGCTTCTTCCTCCATATGGACTATAAAAATCCCTCCGGGCTCTCGCAACGTAGAAGGATTCACTTACATTAAAACATCCAATAGACATAGATTCATCCAAGCATTCATACATAAAAAGTAATCATAAATTAAACCATATCCAAGGGGTCATCAACACCCAAGTACCTACAAAATTAGCTCTCCATGAAAGGGGAGCAATAATCCAATGCAAAGATGCAAGAAATCAAAGAGTTCATGATAAACAAGGACATTACATACACCGTTGGTGGACTCCTTGACTCCTCTCCAAGCTTTTGCACCCTTTTCTCTTCTTTCTAGGGTTGGTGATGAAGATCTCCAAAACCCTAATCAAGCTCTCGATCGTTTCTCCTCCCAAAGTTAGAACTCCCTCTAAAACCCCCAATCCTTAGATTATATGGGGCCTTCTTAGGGTTTTAGAGTGTCATTTATATTTTTACCCTTGCCTAGGTCCGCAAATTTACAGGAAACTTACGACATACGGGTCCATATAGACTTTAGGTGGACCTATATTGGCATATATCAGACCGTATGAGTGCCTGTATGGTCTCATACGGGGTGGTGTACGGCCCCAGGCGATTGACTACAGAAGCCTTGATTCTCCAGGTCTATACGGGTCTTGTGGAAGCCCATATGCCTTGGTTCTTTCTCCAAAAACGCTTCATTTTGGCCTCAATTTTCCTTGAAAAGCTTTCTTTCTCTAGGGGTCTTGATATCTTGCCCTGTTTATCAAAATAAACACATTTTAAGTATCGGTGAGCCAAAAATCCTCGAAATTGCATGAAAAGCATAGAAGAATATGGTATAGAATTATGCTCAAATGAATACTTACCATTTTACGTCGTTAACTTGACATACCTGATAAGCTTAGTAGGGATCAAAGAGATAGAACCACTCGGCTTCCCCGCCATAAGGGTTACGTCTTGTGATTAGTACACTCAAGGAGGCAATAAATTCATACTTACTTTGGTTAGCCTTGAGTGGGTCCAATTGTTTAGTTGTAGGATGGGGAGTGCGATTTCTTTTCTTCTTTATGAACTTTCTCTACCACGCTATCCTTTTCTCTGCCCGAGATATCAGTTGTGCTTGTTCAAGATCTTTTATTTCCTCAACAGGATTTTCCCAGGATGGTGTTGCATCCTTGAATAAGTTATCCAGTTTGTCCTTTAGTAATTCATGAGGTACAAAATCATAAACACAGTCATCAATATGATCAATGAAATAACAAGAGTCATTAAGTTCCATGGGATGTCGCATGGCACTCTTTGAGTTTGAAGACCACTGCCTCCTTTCCAACCCTTATGGTCATCCGACCATCTTTGATATCAAACAGTGCTTGCGTTGTCTTCAGGAAGGGTCTTCCAAGGATGAGGGGGTACCTCTATTTAATTGTACAATTCCAGAATATATAAGTCCATAGGGAAGATAAACTTGTCGACCTTTACTAATACATCTTCAACTACTCCCCGAGGGTGACGAATTGAACTATTTGCCATTTGTAGTGTCACCTTTGTTGGCTTTGGCTTGCTCCAATGTCACCCAAGGCCTTTTCATCCACCAATCCTCCAATGGTACAAGGGATAATGTAACTCCCTGGGTCATTTTCCTTCTTTGGAAGCTTGTTTGTGAAAACTGCTGAATACTCTTTATTCAATGTTGCCATGGATACTTCTTCTAACTTTTTCTTGTTGGTGAGCAGTTCCTTTAAGAATTTCACATATCGTGGCATCTGTGCAAGCGCTTTTACAAATAAAACGTTGATGTGTAGTACCTTGAAGACGTCCAAAAATTTTCTGAATTGCTCATCTTGTTGGTTCTTTTTCAACTTGACCAGGTAAGGTACCTCCGGTTTATATTCAGGAACCATGGGTGCTTCCTTTCTCTTACTCATACCCGACTCTCTTTCAATTTATGACTTGTCCTCCTCATGAAGTGCAACAGGTGTTTCTCCGGCCTCCTTGACCTGCTCTGGTGCCAGCTCTGCTCCACTTCTGAGGATAATGGCTTTGAAAGGCTCCCTTGGGTTGACTTTTGTATTACTCGGGAGAGTGCCTGCTGGTCTTTCTGCCAACGACTTAGCTATCTGGGTGACTTGATGTTCAAGATTCTATAAAGATGCTTGCTGGTTTATCATCGTCTCCTCATTCTTGATAGTTGGTGCTTCATTTTCTTGGATGTACTGTGTACTCATGTTCTCCAAGCGCACCCATTTCTTATCTTGTGGTGGTGGCTGATTACCTTGTGTTGGCAGTTGATTTGCTTGAGGATGAGTTGGTCTTGGTTGCCCTGGATGGTGCACTGGGATGTTGTAGGAGAAGTTGGGGTGGTTCCTCCATTCGGCATTATATGTAGAGCTATACAGGTTATTCTGAGCTCTTCCTATGAAATCTACTTCCTCGACTGGTTCGGCTTGATTCTTTTCTGGTTTACTCCTGTATGCGGTGCACATCATCACCGGTGCTTGCTACTGGCAGCTAATGCTCTCCAACTTCTAGTTTATTGCCTCCACCTTGGCTGCTAGGTTTGTCAACACGTCTATGTAACATCCAGAATTTTCTAAGTCAATTTCAGTAAATTTTCAAAATTTTAAATGAGGTTAATTAGCTCAAAATCAGATTAATTATTATTAACCTCAAAGTTAAAGAAAATCAGGAATTAATGGTTTGAAATCCAACCTCGCAACTATAGGGCCGAGGGAAGGCCTTATTGGGCTAGGCCAAAGTTACATAGAATAGTTGGGGATGGATAGTCGGCCAAGTTAGATTAATTAAACCAGAGATTAATTAAATATTAATTAATCCAGATTAATTAAGTAAGAATATCGGACAAAAGTTAGAGTCCCGATAAAGTAGATCTGGCCGAATCAAAAGCAGAGAGACACGGATCTGGGTCAGGAGAAAAGACGACCCGTGATGCTACAGTCAGCCCGTGTCACTAGGGTCGTATGACCCAGGATTCCCGGATATGGGTTGGAGAGAGAGATGAGGCAGATAACATTATTAGTCGCACTCGTGACCGCACAGTAACAAGATAAGATCAACGAAATGTTGTTCGGCTTGTAGTAGAAGATAATTTAGAAGATAATTTAATTAAATCAATACTTGTAAAGAGATAAGTTAATATAATGTTTTAATTAATTAAAAGATTAATAAAAAAAATGACCTATGTCTTTATAAATCAGATGTGAGAAAGAGAGAGAGGAAAGAAAAAGATTTTTCAATCCTCTCTCTCTCTCTCTCTCTCTCTCTCTCTCTCTCTCGTGCTTAAGAGAAGCACTTGCCCTTTACTTGCATTTCTCTCCCGGCGAGCTCATCGACGAAGCCTCGAGCCCCCGCTGCGGTAGCCAACACCACCCGATAACGCTTCGGTAGCCCATCTACTTCATCACGCCACGCATCTCTCACTGTGGATCAACCGGTCGTCGTCCCTCCACCACGCCCCGCCGTGAATTCTCGGCCGACGGCAGCTCTTCTCCAGCCAGCTGCGCCGCCCACACGCCCTTGCCGCAGCCGAGCTCCACCGCAGCCCCTTGCCGCCGACCCCGAGCGTTCCACCTGCCGGTCAGCCACAGGCTTCAGTCACCACACCGGCCAGCCTTCTTCCGGCGAGCAGTAGCCCAAGGCCGGCCACCCTCTTCTCCGGCCTGCAGCCTACGCCGACGAGCAGTCCCAATTTTCAAGTAAAGCCCTAGAGTTTCAAATTGGGGAAAACCATAATTAGATGCATGATTAAATTGAATTTATGGACTATTAACAAGAGATTAGAATGTTATATGATAATGGAGTAAAAGTATGTTAAATGTGGATGAATGTTTGTATTAAATCGGAGCCCTACAAATAGAGGAGAAGCTGCCGAAATTTTTGCTGACTTACTTAGATTAATCATGCCTTGATTAGCAAGTAATTACCTCAATGAAAGCATGTTAGAGACCCATTAATTCCCATGAAATACATGCTTAAGTTTCCAAGTTATATAACTGACGAAGATAAGTATAGATAGTAAGAAAAATTAAATCTCGTATTTTTCCGTATTCTTATAAGTTTTAGAAGCATGTATTGGATCTTAAATAGAAATTATACTTAGATAGTTTAATAAGTTTATCGTATCTTATTGAGATTTAGTTCGTGATTACAGGGTTAGTAATTAATTATCTTTATTCCTTGCTAGATATGTTAGTTATTAAGTTTAGGAAAATGATAATTAAGTATAATCGAAGGATAATAAGAAGTATGGAGAAATACGAGCATGTTGTAGCCTTCCGTACTTTTACCATATTTTATTTAGTTTAATTAGAGTACGGGTCAAGAATACGACCTTCGTATTTATAGATTTCGTATTTCAATTATCAGAGAAAGGAAAGGGCTAAGGCAAGTCCGCCGCTGCCGAAGGACTGAGCTAGACTTAATTAAGCTCGAACCAGACTCAGGTGACGGGAAATAGTTGTACAGTTACGTTTGATTTATCATATTTTTATACAGTATAGATTTCAGTTTTGAAAAGCATGAACTAGGAGTTTTATGAAAATTTCTAGAGGATTCTAAAACCATTTCATGCACAGTATTCAGTAACAGAAAAGAGAAACATATACAGAAATAGATAGATTACACTTTATTGATATGCTTGTATGGACCAGTGGTGGCTCGCGTAGAGCTAGAGAGTATGGTACTAGGTTAGGAGAGGGGTGATTTAAATTCTGATTTTAAGTCTGAACTATCTGTTTTTAAAACACTTTCATTTATAAGATCAAAACCCCCTTTCCATCCTTTCGGGTGCTTAGTGTACGTATATATAGTTGACCTCGTGTATCAGATATACTCGTTGGCCGCTAGTCATACGGTATTGAAGTAGATGTGTAGCCATAGATTTAGTCTTGTGTTTATCAGATAATTCCGCATTCCTCGCCTTCTAGAGATTGAGTTTATCTTGGAGAGAGAGAAGGCACAGGTACAGATTACCCAGGGGGAATGTCGGTTTCATAAATAATTCACAAGACAGAGAAACAGAAAATTAGATATGCATATTAAAGAGAATACATTGATCAGCATATACTTGCTTAGTATTTATTTCAGATTTCAGTATTTAAGTTCAGTTATTTCTTATACATGTTTTATACTTCAGATTTATTGTTTTACTCTATTATACGGGTACAGATTATATCCGATAGATATGTTCCCAACTCACTGAGCTCCAGTAGCTCAACCCCTTTTTCTCTTGACGTTGTGATTGCAGGCGATAGACAGAGGACCGTATAGAGGTTGGTCTGATCGCGAGTCTAGTGGAGACGTCCTGTAGCTGGCTTTGACTCCCGTGTCTAGAAATTATGTTATTTTGATTATGAGTGTTTGTGAGACTTTAAGTTTAAGATAATATTTATATGGTGTTGTATTAAACCAGATTGAGTTTGAGTTTTTAATGTATTCAGTTTGCTTTACTTAGCTTCCGTATGTTATTAATTTAACAGTTAATTAGTAGTTTCCTGGCTGGTGTGACACATGTCCCCTGAAAAGGAGATGGGTGTTACAGTCTAACTCATGTATGCCGGGGAATTTACTAGGTTTGGTTCTCTAAGAACTCCACTGATATCCATTGGTGGCAATCTCATCTATGAGTTTCCTGGCTGTGTCAGGGTCCTTGTTGCAAAGTGAGTTGTTTGACGCTGCGTCCAGCATTTCCTTGGTAGCTATGATCAGCTCATTGTAAAACATTTGGACTTGCATCCAATCTTCTATACCATGTTGTGGGCAATTCCTGATCATATCTTTGTATCTCTCCTATATGTCGTATAAGGTTTTCATATCCATTTGCCTGAAGGAAGAGGTGTCACTTCGCAGTTTTGTTATTTTTCCTGGCGGAAAATACCTCATCAGAAATTTCTTGGTCTGCTGGGCCCATGATGTAATCAACCCATGAGGTAGTGAATTTAACCACTGATTCGCTTGTCCATTAACTAAGAAGGGGAACAACCTGAGGCAGATAGTGTCCGTAGATACCCCATTTACTAGAATTGTGTCACTAATCTCCAGGAAGCTCTGCAAGTGTGCATATGGGTCCTCATCTTGGAAACCATCAAACTGGTATGACTACTTAACCATTTGGATGACATGAGGCTTCAGTTTGAAATTGTGACCTCGAGCCGATGCCCTCTAAGTTTGGTCTTGCATAGTCCGATATTGATCAGGCTGGTACCGCCATTGATTCTGGTTGATTGACTTCTGTATTGCTTTCCACTGGCATTGACTTTTTGGTGAGGGCTTCTCTTCACTGACGAAAACGCTAAAAGTTCGGGTAAGGTACTTCCACTTGATATGGAACACTGCTTTTGGTCATGCACTAGCACTTGTACAGAAAGAAAAAAGAAAGCAAACCTGAAAGCCAGAATATTATTGAGTTTTTAATTTTCTGAAATTTTTTTGGATTTTTGGATAAACTCAAACAAGACAAAGTGAAATAACTAGAGTAATAAGTTCTAATATTCTTAGCATTGCTAGTCCCTGGCAACGGCGCCAAAACCTCGATGCATACACAGAGTGTGCGACGACACTCCCGCAAGTGTACGGGGTCGATTAAGTAGTAAAGTACCCAAAGGTGGGGTAGTTAAATCCATAGGGACTGGTATACTAGTACTAACTATCTTTTTCTATCTAGCCTAAGAAAATATAGGAAGTGGTTGGAGAATTCACGGATAAACCTAACTAAGAAACTAATGTGGATAATTGGTAGATTGTGGGTAATCAGAGATAAAGTGCGGTACCTCGGATCACAATCCCCTAGGAATCCCTTGCTAATGCTTGATTTTCGAATATTGGTTATCTATTACTAATTCTTGGGGAGTTCAACAATTGCACTATCTAGATGCCACATCCGATCTATCTGCATGCTTAGCGGACTCAATTACCTGTGCCTAGCTGTGTTTTAACATAGTGAGATATGGGCTAATGCACTATTATACACACAAATCATAACCATAAACACCTATGTGATTCGTTGTAATATAACGAGGTGTATGACCAGGGCTCATGCAATCATAACCACATAATTCAAGCAAAGGCATACAAAGGTAACTCACAAAAATTAATAAAAGAAAAGCCAATAATAAAAGAAATTCAAGAACAATTCATTCTAGGGTTCATGTGTCCGAGGCACCACAAGGGGGTTTAGCCTCTCATACTATAGAAAGCCATAACAAAGATATTGGAGAAGGACATAATTGAAAACTTGGGTCACTCGCTTGCTCAATGTCTTCTCCGTCTTTGATCGTCTCTTGAAACCCGTCACTCGGAAACCTGCCGAAGACTATCTACCAAAAGTCTCGAATTCCATGCCCTTTGCGAGTTTATATAGATTTCAAATCAATTTGGCATAGGCGTGTGGATCCAGTACACGCACGTGCATGTCTTCTGTGACGCGATTTTACGCAGTTTGAAATCAAAGAGGTGCACGGGCAGATGCACACCTATGCACAAGTGTGTCTAGGCCTTGCACATCTTTGTAAAGTCCTTTTTCAGCTTGTTTCGTCCTAGGTTGTCTCATTTATTTTTTCTTTCACTCCGGGTATCTATTTTACCAGCTTAATCACAAAACAAAACCAAAGGAGTATAAAAATAAAGAAATTGATGCAAGATAACGGGAGAAGTGCATGCAAATATGATAGAAATATATGTATAATAACACACTTATCACCCTTCATGAGGCCCATTAGGTCGAGGTCTTCCTCATTCGGGAAGCCTAATTTGGCCCTGAAAAGGGCTACCCTTCATAAAGCCCGTTAGATCAAGATTTTCCTCATTTGGGAAGCCCAAGGTTGAGGCCTTCCTCTTTTGGGAAGCTGGGATCGAGACCTTCCTCTTTCATGAAGCCAAGGTCGAGGCCTTTTCTTTCGAGAAGCCGAGGTCGAGGCCTTCCTCCTTCGAGAAGACGAATTTAGTCCTTAAAAAGGGGACCTTTCGAAAAGCCCGTTTAGTAAGAGAACTTGCAATGAGTTTCACAAATTCATCCAGTGATGTGACGGGACTTTTATCGGGAATGTGCGAACTTAATAGCTTGGCTTTTGCGAGAAAGATTTTGAGAGAGAAGCAAGTTTTGTAACTTATCCCTTATAGCGAAGGGACTTAGAGCACGTGAACGCACTTGGGAGCTCGATCCTCTCACTGGAGGGACTTTGATAATGTGAAAGTTATAAGCCATATGTGGGGTATACTCGTTGATTCCATTAATGTTGATAGTTAAGAAGCCGTCTAGGTGATAATTATACAAGCTTCTGTCTCACTAGGAGGTAGTTTCCCAACTATTGTACTGTTCAGACGGGCTTCGGGCCTTCAGGCCTTGGGTCGGACGAGCCTTTTTCTTGAAGTTCACATTTGATAAATTGGTCTAGTCGTCCCTTCTTATTTGATCCTTGATCTCGTCCTTGAGAAGTCGATACTCCTCGGTGTCATGTCCATGCTCCCGATGGAAGGAGAAACACTTGTCCTTCCGGGTTAAAGGGTTTCTCAGCTTGGTGGGCCACTTCAAGATCCTTTGAGTCTGCACCTGCATGAGGATATTAGCCCTGGTATCATTAAGGGGGGCAAAGTTCTGATACCTGATCAATTATTTACCTCGGTTATTCTCCAAAGATCGGGAAGCATTCTGATCCTTTGATGACCAGAGATCTGGTTTCTGCGCTTCTGGTGTTGGCGTCTTCTCTTCCCTTAACTGGCTCATTTTCCTATTTGCTTTTCATCCTTGTTGGATCTCCTCCGTGTTCATATATCTCTCAGCCTGTACGAGGAGGTCAGAGAGGCTTTCCGGTTGGCTCAGGGCTAGGGAGAACTTGAATGGTGAATCTCACAGTCATTCCAAGAGTGCCATGACGGCGATGGATTGGTTGAGCTTCGGGATGGTGCGGGTTTCCTCAGTGAAACTATTAACATACATACGGAGGCTTTCACCTTCCTGGTGATGCACGCTCATGAGAGTGGCCAATGTCTTCTTCCATCTTTTGTCACTTACGAAGTGGTTGATGAAGAGCTCACACAATTCTTCAAATGAGGTAATGGTGTTGTGCTAGAGGCCCCTAAACCATACTAGCACCTCTCCTCTTAATGTACCCGAGAAGACGTGACACATCATTGGGGTCGGATGAGGCATCCATGAGTATCAGGGTTTCATAGACCCCTATATGATCGTTCGGGTCAGTGGTTCCATTGAACATCTCTCTCGCGGGAGAGAGTGGGGCCTCCATAATTTCATGAACGAAGGGTGACGACGGGTAGCGGTTGCACTTCATGCGTTCTCTGCCAACCTTGGGGGTCATGTTGTGTGTTGTTATAGTGGCAGGGTCTTAATTTGCGGGGCGTCAGGGTTGTGGGGACCCCGATATGATTACCTCTGAGGCCGCCCTACCTTTTCCTTTTACAGACCTCTCGTCATGCCTTCTGGTATGGTCATCTGATCTTGATCTCCCTCCAGGTGACCTGGGAGAAGGTGACATCGATCTCCCACCTGGCGACCTAGGTGGAGGGCCTTAGAGCACCGAGGATTGCGAGACCTGCCTCTCAATCCTCAACAGGGCCTGGGTCAGATTATCCATTGCCGCTGTAAAGTGTGGTAGCGCTCCTCCTGAATGTCAAACTGGCCAAGGTCGGAATTGGCCTCTTTTGGAATGTCCTGGGCAAGACCGGGGTTAGGGCTGATCTCATTAAGCCCATTCTCATTCTGTTGGTCCGTCGATACTTCACTGGTTCGTGGGGCTACGTTGCAAGTTATCCTCCTTATGGTATACACAACTCTTTTGTTTAAAAAGTCCCCACAGACGGCGCCAAACTATTAACCAAAAAACTGGTTGGGCCTAGAGCGACTCCCAATTCAAGTTAACTGTTGATATCTCCTTCGGTTGAAGAAAGTGTCAAAGATGTCCCCGTGGATGGTTCACCTAAAAAGAGGAAAGAACTAATAACGGTGAGAGGGGGGAGGGCCTATATGCCCTAGCCCACTCCGACGGTCAAGTCAGCTGGAGTTACAGGAGAAGGAGAAGAGAGTCATTAGGGAGGAGCATGTTTGTCTCTTGTTCAAAATGAGCTTACCCCCCTTACTTTCAAGTCTTCCTTCTATATTCTTTTGGAATTCTTTAGGGACTGTCTGGTTTGTTTTTAGTTTTCTGTTTTATGAAAATGTGGAAAACGCATAAAAGGAAAATGATTTTCTATTGTGTTTTCAGAAACTAGAAAATGAAAAAGTAGTTTGGTTTGATTTATTGGAAACTGTTTTTAGAAACAAAAAATAGAAACTGTTTGCAGAAACAGAAAATGAAAAATGACAAACATATGATATTTTTATAAATTTCAAAATATAAAAAATAACAAACATGATATTTTTATATATTTTTATAATAACAAAAGTTCAAGAAAATATATTTTAAGAAATAAAAAAATAACAAACATGATATTCTTATAAAATTTAAAATATAAAAAATAACGAATATGATATTTTTATGTAGTTTTATAATAACAAAAGTTCAAGAAAAGATATTTTAAGAAATAAAAAATTACAAACATGATATTTTTGTAAAGTTTAAAAAAGAAACAAATAACAAACATGATATTTTTATATATTTTTATAATAATAAGAGTTCAAAAAAATATATTTAAAAAAATAAAAAAAATGGCAAACATGATATTTTTATAAAGTTTAGAATATAAAAAAATAACAAACATGATATTTTATATATTTTTATAATAACAAAATGTCAAGAAAATATATTTTAAGAAATAAAAAATAACAAATATGATATTTTATATATTTTTATAATTATTTTTCGTTTTCCATTTTCCCCCTTTTCGTGGAAATGACCAAACCAAACAGGCCACCATGTCTCATCACCTCTTCTGAGGTCTTGTTCACAATCATGAAGGATGGTTTGGGAGACCCTTTTGTCGTTGGGGGTCGTGGTGGTACTCTGACATGGGAGGTATGACAGCTCTCTTGGGGATTTGTGTAGCCTTTACGGGATGCACAAGGACCTTGACGCATCGAGACAAGGATTTGGGGTGTAACAGTTTATATATATATATATATATATATATATATATATATATATATATATATATATATATATTGTTAGTGCTAAAATTGGATTTAGGGCCCAATTTCAATCTAACAATTGAATTTATATTTGATGGGTGGCTATCCTAGTGAGAAATCGAATGAGAATCCAAGCAAAAAGAGAGAGAAATCAGATTTAGGTGGAAAAACCCCTAATCAACGGGGAAAAAACCACGGGAGAGGAAAATTCCACTATGAATCATCGAAAAGTATAAGAGATCTTACAAGACTTCCACAAATGGAAAGCAGGAAGTAGAAAGAAAAAGAAGATCCCGTTTCCAATTTGGCAGGGCTTCGCCGCTTGGATTTCAGAATGTCCAAATGAGTTGTGATCCTTGCCTTTTATAGGCATGGGTTGCGTGCTGAACACGCTCCTGAATTTAGTCACGTGCTTGCCAGCTGTCCATCCAGCTAAGCGCCAGCTAGATGCCAGCTAAGCGTCTGAGCTGTCTCCAGCTGTAATCCTTCTAGAATGCCAGGCTGTCTGCAGCTGTACTTCTTCTAGAAGACCGGGGGCGATATGAGTAGTCTTAAGTTCTGATATACCTTCTCTGGTCGACATATGTTGGTTTGATGAGGTTCTGTCATATCAGTTTCGCCACATCGGTTATGCATATCGGATCGGACAAGCACTTCACAGCTGGTCAAACCGATCAGACAAGTTGTCCATATCGAAACGGTCTACTTTATCACGGAATTTACGCCATCGCTTGACATGTGGCTTGTTTAGATGATCGCCACGTGTCCCACTACTTTCATCCCTATCATATATATATATATATATACACAAATACAAACATTAAAAAACAAAAAAACAAGAAAAAGAAATAAAGAAACACCAAATGACCCTTGTAAACTTTATTTTTGCAATCTGATCCTGTTTGGGTCTAGGTGGTATGAAACCAGAGTTTCAAATACCTGACTTCATGCCACAGACTTCCTATTTTTCTTTTCGCACATTTGAAACAAAAGGAAAATGAAATCTGAAGAGAATCCAAAAAACCTGGCTTAATGTTTCTTTTTAAAAAAACAAAACAAAGTAAAACAAAACAAAACAAGTAAACAAACAAAGAAAGAAAAGAAATTTGATCCCACGAGTTGAGGCAAGAACTTGGATCTGAACTGTTTATTAAACATCATGTAGTTTCTGGCATTGATTTAATTGATGTTTATTTGGATAATTTTCTTTGTTTCTTTATCATGTTGTGCCAATTCAAACTTACTCGGATTTCTAAGCTCAAATTGATGGAGAAAACATGCAACCAACCATATACTATGAACTCTCTCAATGTTGTAAGGTCATAAAAAAAAAATTCTAATCAACATAACCCTTACCTTAATCAAGGGCATAGAAAATGCTAATAATGATAACTAACAACCATATTAGTGTTACAAGATCACATACCTGCATGGTGTGAGGGTAGATGTAACCAGAGGGGAGGAATTTCTCACTCTGCCTTCGCCGGAGTAGTCAGTCTTCACAACCTTCGCAAGAGCTTTATGCGAAGATGCATTTTCCATTTTTTTTTCTCAAACACCTGCTCCATATATGGTTGATTTGCAAAATAAAGTTTAAAGTGGATAATTTCGCTAACTTTTGTTATTGTTTCTTTAGGATGAGTTTGATTGCCTTCATTTTTCATGGAAAATATTTTCAAAACCAATTTTCCACCCAACGCAACAAAACTTTTCCATGAAAAATTAAAGGGGTTATATGAAAATTAACAAAATAAAAAAATGGAGCGGTAATAAGAAAAAAACAAAATAAAACAAAATTAGAAAGGTTCATTTTCAACTAAAAAATAATAGCAATCAAACGACCACAATCTTGATTTCCACAGAAAATTTTTTCTCAAAAAATTATACTACGGAATTTTTTTTTTTCACTCATTTTCTATCTTGCAATCAAACACATTTACTTGCCACCTCCTAAAAAAAATAGCAAAATCACTTATTAATTTCTCATTTTTTAATAATACCCTATAATCCCCTATTTTATTGTTGTTCTACTTGCAAAGCAGGGTAAAGTTGCATACAATAGACCCAAGTGTAATGGTTTTCCAATGGCCCCTTCAAATTTTGCAAAATTTCCCATTGCCCCGCAAAGTTTTAAAAAGTTTTTATATAAATATAAAATTTATAAGGGTTTATGTGAAAAAAAATCTAAGCTAAAACCTATCTTCAACCCATTGAGTTTCATCTATGGACCATCCGACCATACATTTTCACTCTTGCTCACTGTCGCCGCCGCCTTGCCGTTGCTAGCTTGACGCTCTTCTAATTTTGATAGCCCATTGCTATGTATTTTTTAGAGAAGAAGATATTTGATTTTTCTTATATAACTTCAATTTTTTGGATTGTTAATATTCTTTGAATGTGAAAAATGGGCAATCTTGGATTCTTGGTTTACTTGGTAGTGAGTTTTTTTTGTTCATATAGAGGTAGTGTTAATATGGTATAATTGAATTTTGCTTTTTAGTTTGTTTTTTGTTCTTCGATTTATTTGTTTTTCATGAATTTTGCTTCATGATTTAATTTTATTGTTTGTTTCTATACATTAATTTGCTTCATGCTTTATATTACACTTGTTGATAAATTAATTTGATTCAACTTGTTCTAGTTTGATTAAACTTTTATGTGTAGTTTTTGTTAATTTATTTCTTATAATTTTAATTATAATATTTATCAAATCAATTTTCGTGTTAATTAATTTAGATAGTTTTAATAAAGAATCAACAATTGATTATTTAATGTTCTTCTTAGACACAATATCAATGTAAGAGATATTCGTGGTCATGAGGGATATAATGGGGCTAGTAACATGCGTGTGGAGAGTGGTTTGGGTTGGAAGCTCTTATCTCTAACGAGTGTCCATATGCTTATTATATACATTGTTTTGCTTATCGTCTTCAGTTGGCTTTAATAGCAGCATCTAGAGAGGTCATTCCAGTGCATCAATTTTTTGCTAAGTTAAAGATTGTTGTCAATATAGTTGGCTCTTCTTGCAAACAACATGATCAATTACAAGCTAATCAAGTAGCTGAAATTGAAAGTCTTCTTTCTATTGATGAATTAGAAAATGGTAAAGGTCTGAACCAAATAGGTACTTTAAAAAGAGCTAGGGATACTAGATGGAGTTCTCATTTAAGCTCCCTTCGAAGTTTGAGGATTATGTTTGAAGCAACTTGTACAGTTCTAAAGAACATAATTTCTGATGGAGCAACCTATACTCATTGGGGAGATGCAGATGCAGCTTATGATGCAATTATATGAATTTGTGTCTATCTTTCACCTTATGACTTATATTATGGAAGTCACTCATGATCTTTTCAAAGCTTTGCAACACAAGTCTCATGATATTATAAATGTCATGCATCTTGTTTCTACAAAAATATTAATTCAAAGATTGAGAGAAGATGGATGGGATCTTTTGTTTGAGAAAGTAATGTTATTTTCTGAGAAACATGTAATTGATGTTCTTGATATGAGTGCTCCTTATACCTCAGGTCGAGGTCGATCTCGTCTTCAAAAGGATCCAATTACAATGGAACATCACTTTCGTGTTGATATATTTTATGCTACAATTGATTCTCAATTACAAGAATTGGATGAGAAGTTTAAAGAAGATATGGTAGAATTGCTTATCAGCTCTAGATCCTCTGGATCAGTGGCGGAACCAGAAGTAAAATTAAGGGGGTGCTTAACATTACTTTTTTGGGGCAAGAACAAAGGGTGTTTAACATTAAAGCACGTGAGATAGGGACAAGGGGTGCTTAATATTACTTGTTTGATATGACTTATTTAACACCAATTTAGTAGATACTTAAATGAATTAATTAAATGGACAAAGATTATGATCCCATTTGGATTCTCTTATGAAAAACTACATTTGTGACCATTTATATAATACATCTCAGAATAAATAGTTTTATAATAATAATAATAATAATAATAATAATAATAATAATAATAATAATAATAATAATAATAATAATAATAATAATAATAATAAAGGGTGTTTAGGAAATCTACACTTTTCAAAATAGCTTTGAAAAGATTCGAGAGGGGTGTTTTGTTACACACTTTCTAAAACAGCTTCTATAGAATAGCTTTTTTAAGAAGCTACAAATAACTAGTTATGAAAAAAAACCTAATTTTCAGATTTTTTTTTTATTTTCTGAAAAACCCAACACAAATAGATTGTTTTGTCTCATAAATGTTTAACTTACTCTAAAAACACGAAAAAAAAACTCATCCAAACATGGCCTAGTCAAGCGGTGCTCATGTATATTATGTTGGTTGGAATGAGTGAAGGACCAATAATAGTTTTATTTTTTGAGTATGAATAAAGGAATGAAGAGGAAAAAAACCATTATTTAAAATTGTATGAGGAAAGGTTTGAACCAAGGACCTCATGTATCTAAAAGAAGTGTGCTAACCAACTACACCAACCAAACATTTTAATTCTAAGAATAATAACTAATATTATTATTCATTATAATCTAAAATAATTTTTTTAAAAAAATCTAATACCTACATGGAGGTAAGGGTTCTCCGGGAGCCAAGGGGGTGCTTGAGCACCCCCTTGACCCCCCCTCCCTCCGCCCCTGCTCTGGATGACTACAAATCATTCAATATTGATAATATATGTAAGCTTGCAGAGAAATTTAATCCTAAAGATTTATTAGAGCAAGAGAAGTTGCATTTGAGATATCAGTTAGAACACTTTGAGCTCGATATTCGTCGGAATTTAGCTTTGCAAAATTTATCTTCAATTTTTGAATTATACCAAGAACTGACAAAGACAGGAAAATCAATCATTTACCAATTTGTTGATGAATTAATTCGACTCTTGTTGACTCTTCCTATTTCAACAGCTGAACATGCATTTTCTGCTATGAAGATTGTGAAAACAAAACTTTGAAATAAAATGGAAGATGATTTTTTGGGGAGTTACTTGATTATATACATTGTAAAAGAAATTGCACAAACCTTTGATGATGATTCAATTATAGATGATTTTTGTGACATAAAAGAAAGGAGATTGCAATTTAAAATTCCCAACTTGTTCAAATAGGTAAGTAATATCTACATTTTATTTATTTATTTTAGTTCGTGTGAACTTATATATGCAAAAATTGTATTTTAATTTTGATTTCTTCTTTCTCAAATAGTAGAAGATTATTGGTACTTGGAATTTAATATTTTGGTATTAGAAGTTGGAATTACAATGAAATTGTCGAGATTAGAAATTTAAACTTTAATTTTATATATATATATATATATATATATATATATATATATAGAGAGAGAGAGAGAGAGAGAGAGAGAGAGAGAGAGAGAGAGAGTAGTAATAGGATGAGGCCGGGCGCACTTGCAGCTGCCTCATCCTATCACTACTTATATATAGTAAATATATATATAAATCATATATTATATTATATATATATATACATATTTTATAAAAAATATTATATATATTTTATATATTTTATAAAAAATATAAATAAGTAGTGATAGGATGAGGCGGCCGCAAGTGCGGCCGGCCAATATATATCTAATAACATTATAAAAAATATAATATATGATTTATATATATATTTACTATATATAAGTAGTGATAGGATAAGGAGGCCGCAAGTGCGGCCGACCTCATCCTGTCACTACTATATATATATATATATATATATATATATATATATATATATATATATATATATATATATATATATATGCTTTAATTATTACATAATTATAATTCAAAATTGATAGTAAAAAAATATCTATATTGGATGATGACTTCAGTAATTCGCTCCCTATGTCTAATTTCTGGATCGACCACTGCCCAAGTGGTCTAACCCTTTCTTGGACTCCGCAACAAGCGAGAGTTTTGTAGCATCGCACTTTGCCACCCCTAAGCTTGTTTCCGGCCCAACCAAAAATATTATTTAAGAAAACATTTAAAAAGTTAAGTAAAAGATAAAAAACAAATACCCTTTTCTTTTGATGCTTGATATTTATTTATGACTAATAATCAATTAAAAATATTTTCAAATGAGTTATAAGTAAATTATGATTTTATTAAGAGGGCTACAAATAAACTAATGTTTAGTTTATAACCAAATAAAAATATAAAATTAACTTTTTTATTTAATTTTTTAATGACATTCATTAAAAAAATGAAAGAAGAGATTAATGTATATAAAAAAAACTCAAAATAGTGTTTGGTCCAGTAAATAGCAAATAAAATAAAAATAAAAGAGAGAGTTATGACTTATGAGATATTATTGAAAAATGAGAAGATGACAAGTGGTTTCCATATCTTTGCGGAAGCGACATGTAAAAACTCTTTAATTTTCCCTATTTATATCACAAAAAACCAGCTACATTCAAGAGTCCAATATATTTAAGTAAAAGATCAGTAACTTTTAATCCCAACATGAAAAATGTAACAAATTCATCTCATCAAAAGAGCATTGCTCAAAAGAAATAATTTACCATAAAAATATGGCACTGATCAATTGCTGCTGCATATGGAGACTGCTAATGAGTTAATCATAAGAACATACATGAATATTTGCCGATGCCATATAATTAGAAGAAAAAATGAGTCAAAATGTACTCAGATAGTAAATCCCCAGTTCCATGAAAAACACCAAAGCTTATAATGAACAACAACAATTACTACTACCAGGTCTTAATCTCATATTAGATGGGGTCAGCTATATGGATTCTCTATCTTCATATTCCATTGTTAAAAGTAAAATCCAACTCAATATCCTTAAACAATATCCCTCTATCAAAACCTTATAATGAGGTAATATACATAATTCACATTTACAGGTTAACGCCAGAAAGGAAAAAACAAAAAAATAAAAAAATAAAAAAATAAAAAAATACTTGAGAAACAAGGCATTCGTTGCCTCCCAAGGAATACCTTATTAAAAGACAAATAGGATAAATCTAAAAACATGAATCAAAGAATACAAACATAGAACCTTAATATAGCTCAAAAATTGAAAACCTACTACCAAACAAACTACAGAAACAAATTTAATAGGCAAATCCCAGTTGTCTACCTCTAAAAATCTACAACATGCTGCTCATGGATAAAACTACTGAGAAATGAATATGTGATCTTCAGTCAACAGACTAAGATACAGATTTCTGCCATTGCCATGCGCTACCTGATTCAGTAAGAACCTTCTCCTTCATGGGTTCACAAGGCAAATAGTTGCTCCGATGCAATGTCAGAGGTACCTTATCAAGGGTAGATTGCTCATATGGATAGTTTATTCTACTCCTTCCTCTACATATTTTCCAGCTATTATTTCCTTGGTTATCTCCTGCATGGTACGTACCTTGAATTTACATGCCTTGGGTTGAAGCGACCTCCCCCAGCTCTCTTTTTATCATTTTCTCTAGGTGGGATATTATTCCAATTCTCAGAATGCCCACATGAGTTATTCCATCCATTGCCTGATGAGTGATCTCTTCCAGTACTGACCATTGTATTATTCTGCCCAGCTCTGTCCCTGCAGCCCATTCTGCCATGCTGGGCATCACCATAATAAAAATTTGCAGTGTCACTGAAAAAAATTGATCTATTGGCAAAGTTACCATTTACATCATTATTCTTCTCCCAGCCAGAATAAAATGATGTAATACCATGAAAACCCTCATTTAAAGGGACTGTAGGGTTGTGCTCAGTCTTATTGTTCAGCGAGGAGACTTGATCCTCTTCA
The DNA here is from genome assembly GCA_026586065.1 of Dioscorea zingiberensis. NCBI lineage: Eukaryota > Viridiplantae > Streptophyta > Magnoliopsida > Dioscoreales > Dioscoreaceae > Dioscorea > Dioscorea zingiberensis. The sequence goes on along the minus strand of CM048820.1, from coordinate 30,858,022 downwards.
TCACCCCATCCAGTAGCTGGAACTGGTTGATCTGCAAAAAGAAAAGAATCCCATCCACCAGTTAAATCTTTTTCTTCACTATCTTGGATTTGTGCCTCCTTGTACAAATCTTCCACCAGCAGAGGGTCAATAACAGCATCATAGTCGATCACATCAATGTAAGCATCAGGATCAGGTAAAGGAATGTCACAGTGTAATCCATTTATATCTGCCCAGTAACGGGCCTTTGCATTCCGGAAAGCCTCTTCTCCTGCCGCATCATCCCAGTTTGCCACTCTTTTGTACATAGGCATCACCCTCTGTGTTTCACATAACTTTTCCCATGAAATTAAGCAAACCAAAGTGCAAAATTTCTTTTCCCACAATGGAACAGATGGACGCCAAGACTCTGAAACAGAGAAAGAGTAAATTAAAAGAGAAAAAAGTGCAACAGTAATGCCTATACAAACCCAAAAAGTTCAAAAGTAAAAGTTTTTTAAGCCCTGATAAACTCCATCAAATTCACCTCAGATAATTTCATGGGGAAGTTCCTGGTTTTAAAAACAAGCAACACAATGCTATGCATTATTGGGTACACTACTTAATTGTTAAATGATTGTAAAACACTCATTGATGATGGTAGAAAGCAAGAAGATCAGATGGAGACATTTGCAGCTTAATCTAACAAGAGAAGGATAGAATAATACACATAGTTAAAGCACTAAGCCTACCAATATGCTTCTATATATCTAGAAGGAAAATGCAGCATTATTGGTCAACCATGCAAAAGATGCAAAAACAACAATAAAGAAAAATATATAACATTCGCAAAAGTTACAGAAACAACGTTCAAAAATGCATTTGAGAAAGAAGATAAAAATAACTTGAGAAAAATGCCGATAACAGAACTTTAAGGAGGAGTTGACTTAATATGTTCCTTATTCCCTCAAACATGCAAAAACATGGATGTAGTCAATTGATCAAATTATCCCGCTTGAATTGGCGTTTTAGAATACTAGATGGAATCATCAATAGATCTTAGTTATTCCACTTCGCAGGAAGCTAACAGCAGATTCTTACTCTTTGTAAAATTTTGTCGTTTGCTCGTTTCACGGTCTAAAGAATCATACTCAGAGAATCTAGAAAGGAACAACAGACTCCAAAACTTCACGGTCTAAAGAATCATACTCAGAGAATCTAGAAAGGAACAACAGACTCCAAAACGACAAAGATATTGAACTTGTTAGTCCTATTAAAGAGTAAATATATAAATATAGTATTAGGGGAAAAAAAGCAAACAACATAAACAGACACCAAAACCACTGATCCGACAAATGATTAAGAATCATGCAACACAGATAAGTTATAAAAAATAAAGACATTACAACAACCAGACAACATGAGGGAATCCATAGATTCCTCAAAATTAAAGAAATAAATAAAATAGAAATTAATAGAACTTCGACTAAGAGTGGCAAGACAATAAAACATCACAATGCACAATCTTTCCTAGTGAAAGCAACAATTGATCCAGATACAGAGACTAACCATCATCTAATTGACAAATCAACTATCTCTTAAAACCACATCCCAATTCTACTGCAATGGACAACAGAAAGCCGTTACCACAGAGCTTAGCAACCTACACAGAACACATATTGAGATTAAGATTGCTCACTAAGATAAATGAAATCCATCAAACTTGAAACATCAAGGATCAAGGAGAAAAAGGCCCCAAAGATCGGAACAAAAACATTTTTTGTTCTGTTACCAACAATCCAACACAAACAACTTCCTACAATTATCCAAGCATCATTCCTAATTAAAACCAATAAAAACAGCACATTCCAATACAAGATCAAGTCCAATGATAATAATAATAATAATAATAAAAGGAATTCATGATAATAACCTAGTAAAATAAACATAGAAACACATAAAAAAATAATAATAATAATAACAAAAGAAAACAAATCTTTTGAGCAAATTAAACTACTGACCAGAAGGAGCAGGTTGCTTGGGGTGCCTGCGAGGAGGGCGGCAGGTGGGCCCAGGCCTGCCCCTCATGTGCCAACCTTGCTCGCAGTATCTCGCCCTCTCCCCACCCATCTCTCCCATCCTCCTTCGCTCTTCACTCACACAATAAACAAAACAAAATCAAAACTTTCCTTAAATAGCAAACACGCTAAAATATACTTTTTCTTTCTCGCAGATTGGAAGAACAAAGAATTGAGAAAAAAAAAAGATTTGTTTACTTCAAAACGAGAAACAATGCCAAAAGGAAAAGATGGTCAGAAATGAGGGACGAAGAAGAAAAAACATTGTGGGGTATGTATTATGTCTGAAGAAACACGTGGCGGGAATTCTTTTCCTCGTTTATTAGTTCTCTTTCTTCTTTTGTGAAGATGAAAAACCAACAAACACGCCCCCTCGGATGCTCTCCTTGTTGAGGTGGCACAGGTGTGTCGGATTAGGAATTTGGGATTACCTGCAATTTTAATTACATTTTTGCCGTCCATCATCTTCTTTTGCAAGTTAGAGTTGTCATGATAAATGGGAGTAAAAATCTTGAGAGGTCACCAAACTATACCAATATTTTATTTTAGGTACCAAACTTAACTTTAATTTGTATCTTTTTGATCATTTTACTTCTATTTGATTTCAGCGGGAGGGTACTTAAGATTATCTCATGTGACCGCTGGATTAGGCACATAGAGGGTATTGAAATCCTAATTTACAAAAATCCTAACTAATTGAACAACATTTGGAAAAAAAAGCAACATTTGATCCTTGATTTTGACATAGTCAAAATGAACAACATTTGAAATCAAGGTTCAAATGTTTTCAATTAGTTAGGATTTTTGTAAATTATAATTTCAATACCGTCCACGTGGCTAATCCGGTGGCCACGTCAGATAATTATCGTTGGTTTCCTTTGGATACCCTCCCGGTGAAATTAAATAGAAGTAGGGTGACCAAAAAGATACAAATTGAAATTCGATATTTAAAGTAAAATATGGATATAGTTTGGTAACCTCTCAAGATTTTTACCCTGGTAAATAGACTCTCGTGTTGCTTAGAAATTTATTAAAATTTTAAAGTATGTTATTGATTTTCTGGTAATAATATTTAAGGTCGCAACTCTTTATAGTAAATGTACCTTTCAATTTTTTATTAAAAAAATAATAATATATGTATTGGATTCTTTTAAAAATTAGGATTTCAAAACATTCATTGAAATTAAAAATCTACATATAGTACTTTAAAAAATAATTTTTAGTATTTTCCTAAGTGGATTAGATTAGTTAATTTAGCTATAAAAATATAGTTTTTACATGTATAAAACCCCAAGAGTTACATCTTTTTAAAATTTACTCAAAAAAGTTGTAAATTGTATAAACAAATTTGACAATCTTTGGGTCAAGACACAATGGCGGAGCGATGAGAATGGCGGAGCGTTATCCGGCAAGGGGCGGAGACAGAAGACACAGAGCGCCTGAAGCCCATAGACCAGAGAGACCTCCAGCAAGGGGAGGCGGTGGGAGACATAGGGAGCCAGAAACCCATAGGCTGACGGCGGAGAGGAGCGGCACATGGAGGAGGCTCGAACCATCGACTGCTCCCTGGGAAGACGACAAAGCCAGACCCGGAGACCCAGCGGGAGAAACGCGACGACCAATCAGAGAGACATACGGGAGATGTCCACCTGGAAGGAGCCTAAGATCATATGTCGAGAGCCTCTTGGATGATGGCAAGGATGGCCAACGCACGCTACAAGCCCAGCCTGCCAGTCGGGAGGAAGAAGAACGACAGGAGGTCACTCACCCCAAGCGGTGCCGCAGGCAGAATGGAGGGCACAACCCGGCGAAACACCAGGGCACGCGAAGATCTCCACCACTCATCCATACACCTTCAGGGATGATTGAGGTTTGTGGTCAATGTCTCAGGCCAGGACATAAAGCAGACGAGTGTAAGCGTGCGATGACTTGCCGAAGATGCGGGGAGGTAGGACACAAAGGAACAAGCTGCAACAAAACAAAGCCAGGGATGCAAGAGAGTCGGAGGAAGCAACCGGAAGCAAGCACAACAGGAAAGCACAATCAGAAGAGAAAGAGAGAAGACAAGCCAATACCCCGCACAGAAGAACAGAGTCAGCCTACAGAACTGAAGAAGAGTGAGGCGATTACACAAAACTATATCTCCTTGGCACTCGATAGCGACATGATTACAGGCAAGGAGGGGATGAAGAAATTCACGATCATTACCGTAAAGAAGGTGCGCATAGGTATGGTGACTACCAGGAACGTGAAGGAGATGCTGAAGGAGATTGTGGACGAGGAGTAGGACTGGCCAACCAAATCGCTCCGAGATGGAAGATATATTGCGGAGTGTGTATCTGTGAACCAAGCACGACACCTAGCATGTGGAGAACCGTTAGAGCTGCCGGACTTCACCATGGAGTTCGCCGAATGGACGCCTGACCTGTGGAACCCACCCAACGCAACAAGAGATGCACGGTGGGTGATAGCCCGCAACATCCCGTTCTTTTGCTGGAGCCGAGACACCATTGGCCGGATGATGAAACCCGTCGGAGACTTGATCCATGTCGTCGGCCGAACTTTGGAAGATGCGGACGACATCAAAGTCCTGCTGAGGATCAGGAGGCATAAAACCCTTCCAACCATCATACACTTTACAATCGGAACAAGAACATACAGCTACAAAGTCGAGCTGGAAAGAGGACAACCACCGTTGGATTGGGAAAGCCCACCAAACAACAAAAGGGAGGAAGGAGATCTAGTCGGAACAGGAGTAGATAAAACACAGACTCAGGAGCCCCTCCACACCGTAGAACAGTCCAGGGAGATGAAAAGAGATAAAGGCAAAGCCCCAATGGTGGAAGAGCTGATTCCGGCGACCGGCGGAAGAAGGCGGCCAACTGGGATCACAATCCAGGAACCGCTGGAGATTCCTCCGTCGGACCGGACCAAGAAGGTGCAGCTTCCCTAGAGAGAAAGGACAAAGCTAGCCAGCATTTCAGGCTTCTAAGGCGAAGCGGCGCACCCACCTCGCCTATAGGCGGAAATAGAAGAGGCAAGCAAGAAGGCTTCACAGGAAAGGAATGTGGCTGCGCTCGGACTGATGGCTCAAGAGGACGTGGCGCGGGCCCCGGCACACGCGGATGAGGAGCGACTGAACCTGGAGGATCTCAACCCAAGAACCGAAGGACTAATTGAGGCTGTGCGGCAGAGAGCGCCTTCTCCAACACGGGACTCGATCAACGAGGAGGTGGAGCGAGTTGATGGCACAACGCATAGGGAAGGGGAGCCAGACGAACTGGATCCCTTAGCCCATATCTTCGCGCCCATTCAGCGCTTGTGCGCTCGGCCTGATGTGGGATCCGTCAAGAGTGGGACCCACACAACGCCAGCTCAAATGGCCCAGCCTATTTCCCAAAACCCTCCCTCTACGGCCAGCCCAGTAAGAGGCGAGGATGCACAAGTAACAACACCTTTGACAGACCAGGCCCAAGCCCAACAGCAACAGGCCTGGTGAACGATCACATGGGACTCTCAAGCAGCATTGTAACCAATGAACCCAATGTAGCCCAAAATGAATGTGGAATCAAAAGCCAATCCAGGCCTTCTATCTACTCTCCAATCCAATATGAACTTAGAGATGATCAACTAGTAGCCCTACAAGAGGGCCTAACTATTGACCTAAATAAGACCTTACTAAAAAGAGTGGCAAATACTTGGAATCTTATTACTGAGGAGGCATGGACCTTACTCACCTCAAGTGGAAGGATCGAGGACAACCCTTCAACCCAACCAAGACAACAGAACATCCAGATTGAGGAAAGGGACACCACACCACCTGGGATCTCCACCCCCGAGGACAGAAACATCATCTTACACGAAAACACAGGACATAGACCAAGAGGAAGGCCAAGGAAAACTTAAGGACCAATAGCAGAAATCGGGAAAGAAGGAATGAATGTCGCACAAGCTGACACCCTTATAAGAGGGAAAAGGAACATCCCTCAAATAGTGGACCCGGCATTAGCCGAGGCTCCAACCCCAAAACTGAGAGGGAGACCCCGTAAGTCCCACCCACCCGAACTCCACACAAGCATCAACCAAAACAAAACCAACAAACCACCAAAGAAAGGAAAAAGGAAGGCACTACAACCAGAGTCAGAAGAGTCCCATGACACACTACACACCGTGCCGCTAACTCTCGTCAACTGGACGGACATAGAATTCATCTCCAATGCCCAAATGGTAGGGGTACATTTGGATCATGTTGAGGGTAATGTATCTCAAGCTATAAGCCATATGAGACGCTTGGAAGTAGAAAGGGGATCGACAAGCATCCAAGCTTCACCCTCCTCCAACAACAGGGCCCAGCAAGGTGACCCATGAAAGTGCTATCATGGAATGTGCGAGGGCTTGGGAAACGTAAGAAATGTTTCCTTGTAAGAGATATCATAGTAGCAAACAAGGTGGAAGTCTTTTGTCTACAAGAGACAAAGCTCCAGATAGTAAACAACAGAATCTGGGGTACAATCGGGGGACAAGAATATAAGGAGAAACTAATTCTCCCTGCATGCAACACCAGAGGCGGATGCTGTATAGGTTGGAAGTCGGCACAATTCCAGCTCATTGAAAGCTATATAGACTCCTTCTCAATAACAGTAGTACTTGAAAAAAAGGAGAATCACACTCGATGGATGATCACGACAGTCTATGGCCCCTGTGACCGTGCACAACGACAGCGTTTTTGGGATGAGCTGAAGGAAATACGCAGAAGGTGGAGAGGGCCATGGCTAATTGGGGGAGACTTTAATGTCACAAGAAACATTGATGACAGAAACATGGGTGCCGGCTATCCGCTAGACCAGGAGGGGTTCAACCAAATGATAGAGGAACTACACCTATATGACCCGCCCTTAACGGGTCGCAAGTACACTTGGACGAACGGCAGGGAGACACCGACAATGATTCGGCTGGACAGATTCCTACTGTGCCCAGAATGGGTGGCGACCTTCCCCCGGTTATGGCAAAGGGCGCTACCGCGCGTCCGTTCAGACCACACACCCATAACCCTCGAAAGTGGAAACCACGTGCCCATGAAGTACCCCTTCAGATTCAACAGATGTTGGGGAAAAACAGAAGGGTTCTGGATAATGGTAAAGGAATGGTGGGAGCACTGCCAATATACGGGGCAAGGGAGCTTCAAATGGGCGAAGAAGCTAACCCTAGTAAGGGGAAGGCTAAGAAAATGGCACCTAGAATACCTAAGCAACAGAAGACAAAGGAAAGGAGAGCTCCTCCAAGAGATAGAAGACCTGGACATCCGAAGCGAATCCCAACTATTAACCACCACGGAAGAGGAACAACTCAATGCAAGGAGAGTAGAGTATGACAACATCATCCGATCAAAGGAAGAACTTTGGCGGCAATGCTCAAGAATTACTTGGCTAAGAGAAGGCGACCGAAATACAAGATTCTTCCATACCGTTGCAAACCAGCGGAAGAACAACAACTGGATATATGAACTACAAGTGGGCGACCAGATTCTCCAGGAAAACGAGACAATAGGCGAAGCGGTATCCAGACACTTCAACCACTGCATGGGGCAGGAGAGAACCTTCCGATATAACACGGACTGGAAGAAAATGTTTGAAGGAAGAGACCAATGGGACCTTTCACAACTCGAGGAGCCCTTCACAGAAGAGGAGATTCGGCAAGCAATTCAGGAAATGAACCCAGACAAGGCCCCAGGGCCGGATGGCTTCTCCATGAACCTCTACCAACAAGGGTGGAGCTTCATGAAAGATGACATCATGCAAACCTTCCAGGAGCTCCATCAAGGGAACGCAAACCTGGAACAAATCAACTGGGCACACATCCTACTTATACCCAAATCGAGTGCGGCGGTGTCGATCAAGGACTTCCGGCCGATAAGTCTCGTCAACTGCTCACTCAAAATCATAACCAAAGTTCTAGCAAACCGCCTACAACAACACATCTCACATCTGATAGATGAAAGTTAGACAACGTTCATTAAAGGAAGATGTATCCAGGATAATTTAGTAGCGGCGGAGGAGTCCATCCATGAAATGAAAAGAAAGGGAGGGATTCTAATGAAGATAGACTTTGAAAAGGCCTTCGACACGGTAGACTGGGAATGTCTGCTAGAAATGCTCGAAGCAAGAGGATTTGGACCAAGATGGAGGGGCTGGATCCGAACAATCCTACAAACATCGAAATCTCGTTTCTTGATAAACGGTACTCCGATGGGATACATGCGCCACCATAGGGGCCTAAGACAAGGCGACCCCTTATCCCCCTTACTATTCATCTTGACAATGGACGTCTTCTCAACCATGATCAAAAAGGCTGCACAAGCGCAAATCTTCAAAGGCCTCAGTCTTGGAAGGATTGAGAGTGAGCAAATCACCAACCTACAATATGCAGATGATCTCATTGTGATCAGCTCTGGAACCCCCAACTACTTTAGAACGCTAAAGCTCATTCTTTACCTCTTCGAGGGACTGACTGGCCTAAAGGTCAATTATGACAAGAGTGCCATAATCCCTGTTGGCAGAGTACCGACAGACCCAAGCATCATAGTGAGAACAATGGGATGCAAGACAAGTCAATTGCCACTAAAGTATCTGGGCATCCCGATATTAGGAAACAGACCCCGGAGGGAAGATTGGAAAAACTTGATCATGAAGGTAAGCAACAGATTGGGATCATGGAATGGGAGCCTACTCTCAATGGGAGGAAGAGTCACCTTAGTGAATGTAGTACTAACGGCCATCCCAACATACTGGATGTCCATCTACAAGCTACCCCAGTGGGTCTTGAAGCGGATTGACGCCATACGAAGAGACTTTCTCTGGCGTGGTGCCAACCAGGAGTCAAAGGCTTATAGACTGGCAAAATGGGAAACCCTCTGCAGGCCAAAGGAACAAGGTGGATGGGGAATAACCAATCTCAAAGCTTTCAATGAGGCGCTGCTTGGAAAGTGGTGGTGGAGGCTTGTCACAGGAGAAGCCGAAATTTGCCAACGGATCATTAAGGGAACCTACTACCGAAATGGCCACATCGACCCGTTTAAAAAGACCCCGAGAAGAGAATCATACTTCTGGAAAGGACTAAGGGACCAAAGGGACATGGTCATGGCGAACATCACCGCGATCCCGGCAACAGGGGAGACCATCAATGTCTGGTACGACGGATGGATGGAGGGACTGAGGCCTTGCCACATACACCCGGAACTCCAAATAATGGTTGCAACAGAATCCCTCACAATCCAAGAAGCGCGCAGACGAATTCTACAGAGTCAACCCTTACTACGTCCAGGACCAATATCACAGGAGGCTGCCGAAATGCTGCAACTAATGTGGGACAAGATCATGGGCGACGGAAACATAGGGCTGGACTGTAGGCGATGGAGACTAACTCCAAACCAACAGTTCACGGTAAAATCCCTATATCAACTCCAGATGGATGGAGGCGCATTTTATGCCCTATCCAAATCCTTCTGGAAGCAAGAGTGCCCCCTAAAAGCCAAACTATTTGCATGGCTGGCATTCGAGGACAAGATACTAACGCTACACAACCTAACAAAGCGCAAATGGCAGGGAGAGCGAACTCACTGCTATTTGTGTGAAAGGGAAGAGGAAACGACGGACCATCTGCTTCTCACGTGTCAATACTCATCAGAGATATGGGCACACTACTGCCTTCTCTACGGGCTCACAACCCTCCCAACAAGGATAAAAGAACTATGGGGGAGGACGACCTTCTCCAATCAAATGGAGAAGGAAGCCCGCAAAAGCTGGCAACTAACGACCATGGCAATTATCTGGAATATCTGGATGGAGCGGAATCGGAGATGCTTCCAAGATAAACATCGTGTTTTCATGGATCTGATCCAACAAACGAACTACCTCCTACTGGCTTGGTTTGAATCATCAGCGGAGACCAAGAAGCAGAGTTTACAAATGATGCATGCCATGGCGAGACGTAGCCTAGCCCAAACCAGAAGCGCACGTGGTCAGCGAATGCCGGGAAGCGACTTTGAGGATGCTGAGGATGCGACTCACACATCTTAGCAGAACACCGGGAACGAGATATCCACATTAGACCCAATGTAACCGAAACTATTTAGGGCTCCAGGTTCCCTATGAACCAGGAAACCTGTACTTTATTTCTAATGATCAATAAATGAATGTGGTTTATCCACTTTTATCAAAAAAAAAAATTTTTGACAATCTTTATATACTTGCAAATAACATATGTGCAGTATATGTGAAATAAATAAAAATAAAAATTACAGGCACCGATGTATAATAATTTGAGTTTTTCATAGTTTTTCATTTTTTAAGTTTGAAATTTATAAGATGTTGGTTTTTTTTCAAATTTAGGCATATGGAAAAATGTGAAATAGGAAAGATAAAGATGTTGTACCTTTTTTTTGTTTTTCATAGTTCCTCCTTTTTTAAGCCTGAAAATTTATAATGATATCAATGCCACTTGGATTGAAGCCTTTCCACTTTCCTTGTAGATTCTGCACATTCTTTGACTTTGATTAAATTAACTCTCTGAACCCTCTCTCTATATTCTATTAATCTCTCATCCTATCTCACAGACCTCTCTCCTTTTGACCCAAAAATTCAAGCTCCTTGTCTGAAAGAGCCTCCATTTTTGATGCAGGAGGCTCGGGTCAGTTAGTGCCGAGTTGGCATATCAACATAAAGACTGGAAGTGATCGAGCCAATTCCGTGATTGGAATAGTTTTGGGGGTGGTTTTGTATTTTGGCTATAACTTTGGCTACAAATGTCGGAATCACACGTTCGAACCCAATCCGGAAAGTTCATTTCGGCGCGCACCATGTGGTTAACAAATCGGCTCATTGGGCGCCATATTCGAATTCAAATTATGTTATTTTTCCTTCATATCACTATTTAGATATTTTTTGCTATTTTTAGTATTAAATTATTTATCAAATTAGGATAGGATTTGAATTTAATTTGATCTCGGATTTTTAGGAGTTATTTAATGTGTTTAGAGTTTTAAATTTAGATAAGTTTTAGTTTTGAATATTAATTTGTCAATTTTGGCAATTTAGATAAGATGATAGGGTTTCTAGGTTAGTCTTTGAAAGCTATTTAACCCGGCTTGTGGGTTGATTTTTCATTATGGAGTTTTGAATAAAAGTATTTTCTTGAATTTCAGAGTATTTTCTCTGGTTCTTTTGGTTCTTCATTTGGTCTTCCTTGTGGTCCTTGGATCCGGCTAGCCCGCGGGATAATCGCTACCCCGCCCAGTGTCAATTTCAAATTGGATGGCTTCGTTCTAAAGAAAGAAGAGAGAGCTTGAAGTTCATTCAGTCCTCTACCCATAGCATCTGTCAAGCTAGAAATCTGTAACGCCACGACCCGAATCCCGGAACCTCGAGCACGTTCACAGATCGGCCGTACCCAAGTGGAGACGGGCCCCACTCGGATACAAGGCCTAATAGATCAAAAGCAGATAACATACTTAACAAAATAACTACAATATAACGGTTGAGTTTCACAATGGATGCAATTACATGTTTCAAAATACCCTACAAGGGTCTACACAGGATCGAATAAAAACCTCACACACTCATACAAAATTCTTAAGGTCCTCGAACCTCAGCAAAGTATCCTGTCCCCTCGTACGTTTCTGAACCTGAGTCAGCTAATCCTCAAACCTGAAAGAGGGGAAAAAGAAAGGAATGAGCTTTCGAAAGGAAAGCTCAGTAAGTATACCTGCAAGGGAAGCAATGAGCTCGACACAGATATCAAGAAATAGTGATCCACTCGAACATAACATATCATAGAAAACAAGATCAAGTCATACACACAAGGATCACTATCCTACAAGCACACAACACGGAGTCCAAAGAATTTATTGTCATCTCCCAGGCAGCCATCTTATCTTATCTTAAGTCAGACCCTAGAGTCTGAGAGTGCTCTAACATGTACGTACACGGCCAGCGTATCATCCCACTGACGGGTGGATATCCAGAGTTCCCTCCCCCTGGTAGGACTACAGGACGCCCAGAGTGTCCTCCCCCTGGACACCCGTACACACAATCTGCACAAAAAGGGAGAATCTTCACACAAAAGTGCTGACACGCTAACCCGGACGGAGCACAGGCTCACGTGTTTCCACGGCCACGTGCCGATCAACGGGAAGGCGTGATCAGCGTACACACGCATGTCCAACAAAAAGCTTACACACCAATATGCATACACCATCACGAAACTCAATAAAGAAAGATCTTGAACACGTGTATGCAATTCAAAACAGATCAAGCATAATGATATCAAGGCCAATAGACAAGGAGGCAATAGCTCAAAGATAATCAACAATATCGGGATCAACAAATAATCAAGCAAGGAAGCTGAAACAAAAACATACAGTCAAGAAAACCCAAAACTGGGTGGGTACTAGGCGGGTACACTTACCTCAATCTTCAAGCTAACCAGAATCAATCGTGACTTCCCTCTTGACGTGCACTCTTTGCTTCACATCAATATCTGGTAAGTAGAACAAAACCCCGTGTAAATAATAGAAACACGTAAAGTTCAATTACTAGTTCACTTAAATCTCTCTCTGGACCACTAACCAATTCACATTATCTTATCAAACTATATCTTGACTCACAGTCACTCACTAGGCCGGCCACTTTTCTCAAAGCTAAATGGTCATCCCCTAACACCTAAGTGGGCTGTAGCCCACCGATCTATTATAATCCAACAAAACTCCTTAATGAGACATAATATTATTTCTGCTCTTGAGAGTCCATAAACAGTACCACCATCTTCTAATACAGAGCTTAGGATTAAATCACCTTCTCACTAGATCCTGCCATTATTTTCTAAGTTCATTCTAAAAGAAAAAACTGAGATTAGTATTAGTTAGACAATACTACCCCAAGTACCTACACAAGCCTGGACTCCATGTTTCTAGTTCAGACCATTAACTAACTAATATGAAGCCATCCCTTATGAACATACCCCCCTTCTTGTTTGCTCATCATCAGAACCTATGCAAATAAACTAAATATGATTCCAATCATCAAGTCAAAGCCTCCACAAAACCTGGAAGCATCCCCACAGACCTCTATCTCTAGATTAAACCCGTCTCTCTAAAACTGAACATAAACTCCTGGCCTATTAATACTTACTCATTAAACCTTTTTGAACCATCATAACTTCTCTTGTCACAACAACTATGGAAGAACCAAACCTGCAAAAGGAATCAATAAACTCAACTCCAAGACAACCATTATCTGACCCCATGCTCATGAAACTCTTGAAAATAAAGTTATGGTGTCCAAAACTAAATAGGCCTATTGAAGTTCCTTGGGTTCTCTCAACTTTAACGCTAAAGTTAATCAGGCCCTATTAATGGCTTCTCCATCATGAACCCATACATATTAATTAACACTCATGAGGAACAACATACTATCGGAGGGGGTGCCAAGAAGCTTACCGGAAAGCAACTTTCCTTAGCGTTTCGCGACGGAGCCCTGGTGACCGACACTGCCCTAATAAACGTCCTCCTCTTCGACGGCGGTTGCTAGGGTTCGGAAGGCTCCTATTTTTATAGAGGCTTGCGGATACGATTTGTTCCATAACTAGGTTTATCTTTTAGTTTAAAATCCTTTCGTAGTTGGCCGCACGCGGTTGACAGCGAGGATAAGCTCGTATCACGATTCTCTCTCTAAATATATATAGATATCTATCTCTCTATGTCTCTCTCTCTCTCTCTCTCTCTCTCCATATTTCTATATTTAAAATATTTAAATATGAGACAAACCACCCTGCGCCTCCATTCACGTGCATGGGTGCAATCTTTTTCTTTCTTTTTTTTATATCTTATTTTAGTAGCCATGCATGTCCCTTAAAAATTTCTCTTACTATCTATATTTATATCTATATATTACTCATCTATCAAATCACATTTTAAATGCATGAATGAACCTCTAACGTATATTTTTATATATTTATTTACCCATCACATGCACATTAGTTAAATCAGCAAGCATGGCTGCCATGCAATTTCTCTCTCTCTTTCTATATAACTATATATATATATACACATACGTACATCCATATATATAATATTTTATTCCTTTATCTCATCTTACTTTCTTTTGAATTCAAATCATATATATATATATATATATATATATATATATATATATTACCATCTTATAATAATCTTATTGAAATCATTTGGATAAATATAAAATAAAATGTCATCTTTCAAATCAATTTAATATGTAGATATAGATTTATATATATATATATATATATATATATATATATATATATATATATATATATATATATATATATATATACTAAATTTCATCTCAAGTAATCCGATTTCATCTTTAACTATAATTAATATATTTATACATATAAATCAATAGCATATAATGTATATACTCCAAATTCAATCTTTTGCTAATTTACCACTTTAATCCCTCATTAAAAATTTCAAAATTTCCTCTTCTTATCTAATGTTATCCCATATATAAAACTTCGTATACTCTTATCAAATAATAAATATTGTTATCCAATAATTTGATTCTTAATCAAATTCTCTTATCATTAACTACCAACATAATATTTATCTATATAAATACTTTGTAAAATAACTAGAAACTTTATTTCAACTAAAATTCAAACAACAATCTTTGGGAGGCTCTCCTTTATTCTCTAACAAAATTTAAAATAACCTAATAATGAAAACATAATTTCCTAAAAATTATGGGCTTCACAAAATCCATCTCCAACCCTCACAATCTTCATCAGTAACTATCTAAGAAGATTGATCATTATATCCATCGACTTGGTGGAGCAGCTTCCACTCGAGATCCTAGTCCCCAACTCCGCACCACTATCTCTATGGCTCCCTGAGTTTGGATCTGGCCACTCCTCTCTCTCCACATTCTGTAGCAGTAGGTTATAGCATTCCCCTTTGGGATCTGAGAGCAGCTGGAGGAGTTTCGCTATCTGAAGGCAAGGGATGACAACGGAGGAGAGCAAGAGGAATTACGGCCTGGACCACGGTTGTGGGCTTCTTCTTCCTCATGAACTGGTAGATGTTTTCTAGGTTGTAGGAGAGCCCGGATGGTCATGAGGACCTCTTCGGATTCTCGAACAACACTTCGCGGATTGTGGTATGAGCTATAGACCAAGTCATTGCTTTACGAGCTTTCTACCTTCAGCGTTAATTTAACATTGCCCTAATTTCGTTTTGCAAGTATATGATTCCATTTAGTATGGTAGAATATAGTCATGATTAACTTCATTATAAACTAAACCGGGGCTTCAAGATAGGGTCCAGTGTGAGAGTTGGCAATTTTCCCATGAGCAACTATTAATTGTGCTATAAATGCATGGTATATGTGATATCTTTAGGTTGCTGTGAAGTAAGGGTAGTGAACCCAGCAGTTAGTTGAGGGACTGACAATGGAAGAGGCTATTAATTTGGCTATTGAGGAATAGCTGTCGGTTTTAGTTATTAAATTTATTTTACTAACCACTGAAAATCTGGGGACTGATAAACCATTTGATAATGTATGCCTTCATTAGTAGTTGGATATGCCTTTAGTGATGACCGCATCTTGGGCAAGTGTGGAGGTGTGTATGGATTATTCAATGAGGTAAATTTATGCTAAGTTTTAACTGTAAAGCACTGAATTTGGAAAAGACCTCCAGCTATTATGTAGAGTCTTAACAAGATATTATAGTCCTTGTAATATCTCCTAACTAATGTTTTAATAGTATACCATTATGGTTAGTCAACAGGGCCTATTTGATTTATACTTGGAGGATATTTATAGGTTGGGATGATGTTATGTAATAGGTCAATGTATTAAACTACTGCTAAAATTACAAGTTCATGACCTGTTTAAGTAATCTGAATTTTTGGAGTTGTTTTAAGGCACAATAATTCTAAAATAAAATATGTGCTTGATCGGTAAGATGCATGCTAGATTGGAAATGTTGAAAATAGAGCATATTGCTTATAAGTGGAGATGGAGCCACAAACTAGGGTAATAATAATTATTAAGTATTTTAATGCTCCAACTACTACAGGAATAACTTAGCAAGTATAAGCATATGGCAGTTATGACTTACCCAATTGGAAATTGCTTACGTGTTTGGAATATGTATAAATACATGTTACCATTTCTTACTGCATGACCTATGAATGAACATACATAAGGGCATAAGATGTGAACTAGATGTGCAAAGTCACATACTATCATCACCTATAGTCATGAATGGTAAACTGCATACTTGTGAAACTATACACACTGTGATACAATAAACAAAAGTGTATATTGG
The DNA here is from genome assembly GCA_026586065.1 of Dioscorea zingiberensis. Lineage (NCBI taxonomy): Eukaryota > Viridiplantae > Streptophyta > Magnoliopsida > Dioscoreales > Dioscoreaceae > Dioscorea > Dioscorea zingiberensis. Next base: position 30,841,622 of record CM048820.1, on the reverse strand, counting down.
ATAGAATCTAAGTATATGCAGATATTTTCTAGGTCCCGACACGGGCGTGTGAGTCATGACGGGAGGTGACCTAGGATCGGTATTACTACTAAACCAGGTAGGCTCTCGCACTCCCACTTCTATGAGTATCTCTAACTCAACCACTTTGGGTCATATTGATATTCTACTTATGTTCTGCCTTTCTGAGAATTTCTGGTCTGCTATTGCTTATTCAAGAACAATTTGTTTTCTTGAACTTCCATATTTGGTATGTATTCCATATTGTTATGCATCTCATTTAGTTGGCATGATACTTATTTTTGGGCCATTACCAGGGGGGCTTATACCCTGGAACTATGTCTAGCCCATTACCAGGGGGCTTGTATCATGGAACTATTATGGGCCCCACCAGTAGGGCTAATACACTGATTATGTGCACATGTATGTTTGTATTAGTAGCGCTACCAGCATGAGTACCCGCACTAGCTTTTGCTGATAAGGGTATACACTATATTGACCGGCGACGGCTGGGTCTTTGTATTCCGTAGTATCGTAGTGCCTATGAGATGTATTATTTACTTTGTGACTGGTTCACTTATCTGATATTATGTTTCGGAGTTTTTGAGATTATGTTTCTCTTCTTATGGTATTTCGCCACATTATTCTTATCGCGATCCTACTGGGCCTTTCCTAAGCTCATACACTTGGTTGATTTTTCCCACGTGATGGGTTGACTTAGGATCGGGCGTAGTCGGGGATTCTCTGAGTAGCTGCTAGTTTTTATTACATTTATTGGAGGTCTGTGAACCTCAAGTATTGTATTAAGTGTGTATGTGAGACTTGACTTTGTATTTTGTATCTGATTTAAGACTCTAGGGGCGACATACTGTTTTCTGTAGGGCTATGAAAGCCTTGACTTTGAATTTCTATTATTATGCGGAGTCGTGTAAACTCCTTTTATTTATTCAACTGCGGTATAAATCTGTACTAGGAATATGAGGTTTGGCATCTAGGCAGGGACTTGTCCCTGTTTGGATGCGGTCGGTCTGTCAATGTGCCCGAACACGGGTTCGGGGTGTGACATACCAGTGATATAACTCAATGCTCCCCTTGATAAATGGATTGATGTGGAATTTAATGAACATAATGGAGGGCAATCCATAACCTGCAAATATTTTTTTTGTGACTAAGTTAGCTTGAACTACAAGTGAATATAACAATGTAGATTTTTGTATACCTTTATACTTTGTTGTTTTTACTCCGTGTCCAAGTAAAATCTATTTAGTTTTAAAACCATCAACAAGTTGTTTTCCTTCTACTTGTGCATGTTGAACCCAAAGAGTGAGAGTAATAGGAATATAGTTGTAAGTTACAATAATTGGATGTTAAATTCAATTAATAAAATAATAATATATTTGAGTTATTAATTTACCTTTTATCAAATAAAATAATGTCACCCTTTAGTGATTTGTGAGATTTTGATATTTCCAAGTCTATCACATTCCCTAAGTGGATGGTGATTCCCATTACATCTGCCAAGTAAGTTAAGTAAACTAAATATTAGAAGAATTAACATTGGTGAATTGAATCATAGTTCTATAAGAAATTATTTAGATAAGTACCTAATAATTGAACATCTCTTGTTGCATAAGCTTCCATCTGGCTAAAAGGGATAAGATGATTGTTGTATTTTGGGATTCTTGGCCATGCACCACTCATTTGTCACTACAAAAAATTGGAGCTGTTGGGGCAGATATTAGCTGCGAATATCGAAATCCGCCGCTAATTTGAAATCTATTGCAACGGATTAAAATATCCGCCACTATAGATGCTAGTTAGTGGATGAGACTAATTTATAGCGGCGGATATGTTTATCCGCCACAATAGTTGTATGGACAATGGAATAAATTCGAAGTTATAGCAGCGGATATCTATATCAGTTGCTAAAAACTAATCTATAGCGGAATATAAGTAGTTCTGTCTCAATAATATATCTAACAACTGCTTATCTTAATTAATTAACGCAACTATAATCTATGCGTTAATTAGCAGCACTAATATTTAGCGGCAGAATTGGTAATCCGCCGCTATACCGCACAACCCCTCATCACGAGCGAGTTAGCTTGTGATTCCATCCTTCTTTTTCTGAAAACCCTCAGTGCGCCCCCTCGTAAGATCCTTTGTTTTTACCTCAGCGCGTGATCTTACCCAGCAAGCTAGCCCGACTACTCTGTCTCTTCCTCTCGACGTCCGACGATCTTCTAAGTTCTCATTAGGTTAGGGTTCTCGAACTCAGTCCTCTTCTTCTCCGAGGGATTTCATAATTTCTCCTCTTTCTTCCTCCCACCAGCTAGGGTTCCTGATTCCTCTCATTAGGGACTTGGCCGAGGGAAAAAAGCTCTACTCGCTCGATTTTGGTTATTTATCTATTTATGTTCGGTTAATTTTGGATTTAGTGTTTCTGGATTGGGTTTTGTTATCTCTATGGATGAATTCCTATCGACACGATTGCTTAGATGTCCTTTATCATTGATATTTCCCCTTAATGATCTTGTTTATCCATTGTCATTTTTTCTTCATTGATGACTCAAGCAAGTTTTTTCTAATGTAATAGCAGGACAAGCATTCTCTAATTGGCTTTTTGTTAATGTAATAGTAGGACAAGCATTCTCTCTTCGTGTCAGAGAATTTTTCAGGGTTTTGGTTGTGATTCTGAATTTGTATTCTTAATTAGCAATTCTTTTAGCTTTGTGTGTGCCATTTTGTAGTGTATTCCATCATTCATGGCATGTTTCTTCATTGCTTATGTTACTTAGCAACTTCCTTGGTAAAGAGCCCATATAATTAATTTAATCATAAATAATGTCAATTTGATCCTTAATACGGTGGATGATTTTACCATTCTCATTCCTCATTATGTTCAGTATTGTTTTGCTATATGTTCACACATTTCTTTTCTTCATAGTTTAGGGAGATTGTTTATATGTTGTTCTTGTGTGCAAAGGTTAGAAGTTGCTCAGTTTTATATTTGCAGTAAAATTTCTAATCACCTACCTATAAATAAGGAAAGTGACATGAGTTGTATAAATCTACGGTTTTATGGATGTGACTCAAAAGGGAGTTATGTCTACAAGTCTAGCAATATTAGTTGCTCTATTTTGCTTCTTTAAGCTAATTCTTTGAATCGCATATTCCTATTGACTTTATTTATCTTCCTTTTCTCCACCCACAACACCTTCCCTGGCAAATTCTTTATTTTTTCCCATCCAAATGAATATTAAAGGACACATGAGTAGCTCATAATTCTATGCTTTTTTGTGCATGAATTGAAATTGAGTCATGTATATCATATTCTATGCTTCTTTAACCTAATATGTATTTTCTTAGCTTCTTTCCAAGGTAGGCCCTTTCTTTTTTTATAAAGAAGCCAATTTGGTCTAGTGGATAACATCTAGTAACATAACTGTCCTTTTGGTTATTTAAATTGGTGTGTTTCCCTTTTTATAGCATAGTAAAATTTTAATTAGGATATAAAGGATGTGAAGTAGAACCTAGGTTGACATATTGGTAACTAAGAGCGGAGAGCCCTATTGACACCAATGCATCAGCCGCATCATCCATTAAAAGTGATGTAAAAAAGGGTTCAAATTATTATTAAAGAAATTAATTACTACCAACTTTTATTGAAGGATAAATGAATTATATAAAAAAATACATCTTTTTATTGAAATTTTTCTCTGAATCATATGTGCAAGTGAATGTTTATATATATATATATATATATATATATAGTTTTGAAAATATTTTTCTAATTTATTTTTTACCATTTATCAAAATATATATTTTTGTATAGTATGAACATTATTACTGCACCTAAAACTAAATAGTTTAATATCAACAATGAATCAATTTTAGTACTTCTTTTGTCCGCTAATATTCTCATGTATTATTACAGTTCTTATTTTCTTTGATGCACAAAATATCTTGCCATGTTTGCCATTTCAATCCTAATAAAGGTCTTAGATCCATGAAATCGTGTATTTGTTATTTTGTATGATAGAAGACATGAAAAATTGGAATTCTGGTTTAAGATCATGAAGCAAAATAAGTGGATATTATAAATAAAGGGTCATAGGGAGAATAAAATACCAACCATTTTTTATTTCAAAATATGTTCTCTTTGACAAGTGTTTCTTTATTCTAGTTTATGTATTTGAAAAATTATGTAAATCGCCTTTTGTCATTGCATTGCATAGTGATTGGCTTTATCTTTAGCATGGTTGTCTTTTCATCCATGATCTTATCATTTTGCACAAATAGAATATTTTATTATATCATCATCCTTGTTTTTATATAACTTTTTGTTGTTTTTAAATTTTGCAAGTTCACGGTATGGTTATGAAGGAGAAATTTGGGTTTACATTTTCACTTTCCTATATCTGATATTGGCCTCTTGCTCTATGATATCAACTTGATTAAAACTGTATAAATCTTAGCAATGGCATGATAACACAGAAAAAGAACTTTATGTGGTGTAGCTAAATGCGGCACTTTACAAGGCGCGGTAGGGTACGTGGTGGAGGAGAAGTCTCAGCTCACTCAAACCCAAACTCGAATCATACTCCTTTAGATGAAGGAAATTCATCTAATCCAGGCTAGTATATCTTCATCAAGTTTTCATAAAAGTTTCCATGAAGTTTTATAATTATACTCATTTGCATCTTTATAAATTTTATGAAGTTTTTAAAATTCAATATTTAATATATCAAAGCATATTACAGAAATTCGTAGGAATGTTAGGGGACGCACACGGCTTGAGAGACTTTGGAATAGGGAAGAAAATGCACCAAAAAAAGTTGTCCGAAATAATAATAAGGGGCAACCAATTGGTATTGGCGCTAGAGATTTGGGACAATTTCTAGGTACTATGGTTCGTAGACCTAGATTTTGTTCGTTCAGGTACTCTGATTGGAGGTTTGTGCCCCAGGAAGATAAGGAGAGGGTGTGGCAGAGAGTTCAGGTAACATTTTTAATGTTAAAAAAAAAATAATTCAAAGTTGGATAATATGAACTAATGGTTTTGTTTTTTTTTTGTTTGTTTTTTTTCCCATTGTATTATGTTTTAGGATGTTTTTGAAATCGACAACTCACTTAAAGACTGGGTGTTGCAATCTTTTAATAAGAAATGGAAAGATTATAAATCCCAAGTGAAATGTGCTAATTACACCCCTTTTAAGGGTGATGTAGTAGGAGCCAAGAGGAACCGACCCTTGGAGCTTGACCAAACCGAATGGGATTGGCTGGTAGATTTTTGGGAAAGCGACATAGGGAAGGTATATTTAATATCCTTATTTGTATTCTTATTCATGTAAATTTTTATATTCTTTTGGGTTTAGATGCGTGAGGAAAAAGGCAAAGTAAATCGTGAAAAACAAACCATGCCTCACACTTCCGGAACAAAAAGCTTTGCAAGGAGAATACATGAAGAGGTAAAGAAGATCATTTGTGGTTGATAGTAAATTGTTATTTTTACTTCATTGAAAAATATGATATTATCTATTTTGCACTAGATGATAAACAATGATGGAGTGGAACCGTCACGCATAGAGATGTTTTGTAAGCTGCATCAAAGAAAAGACGGCACATTCGTCGATGCAGTGGCTGAAGAAAAGTTTGTATGTATCTATAGAATTTTTCTTTCTCTACTTATACAATATTTACATCTTCAAATTAAATTGTATACTTTTTTTTTAAACAGTCTCAAATGAATGCTCTAGTGTCCCAGTTGCCACAAGAGTCCCAAGGTACCCCTGTAGCTATGGATGAAATCTTCTCCCAAGTTATGGGAGAAGATAGTCACGGGCGCTGCAGATTATATGGTCTGGGTGTTTCACCTAAAGATCTACATGGACCACAACCTACGCGTCGAGAGCTAATTGAAGAGAATCGAAGCTTGAAGGCTGATAAGGAAGACATGAGAAAGGAATTAAATATGGTAGTTTCAATTCTTGGTCAACTCACTGGTGTACAAGGTGATGTTCATGATATTATGGCTAACTTATCTAAAAAGGTATATTTTTTCAATTGAAATTTTTTTTTATTGTTAGGTTGATTTTTTAGATTTAAGTAACGTGAAGTTTGTATTTGTAGGGTCCTGGAAATTATTGTACAAATCCTACTAATATCGGACCTTCTCGTTCCTTTGAAAATGAAAGTCAACAAGATTAATATGGAAAGTAAGGACGAAGTCAATTGCCTAGGCATTGCATCAAAAGGTAATTTTTTTTTTTCTGTTATGGGATAGGCAAAGAATGCGTTAGTGGAATCCATTGCTTCCTTTATTGATTCCATGTATTTGGTATTTTTTTGGTCACCTTCTTTTCTGTTATCCTTTACTTTGTTATTCTCTTGAGAGAGTTTAGTTGTTCTGCAAATCTGCAAAGAGTTTAGTTCCCCAGCATCCTTTAATCTTGCAACCATCACAAACTTTTTCCTTCTTATTCTCTTTTGGTGCAATACTAATTCCATTTTCCATGTGATTGATTATGAGTTTTGTTCTCCTCTCGTTGTTATATGGTGGGGAACTCTAGTACTTTCTCATGGAGCCTGATTGCTTTGCTAGTCAACAAATTGTTTCAACTGCAGTGTACTAAGGAAAAGTCCATCTTACCCTTGACAAGATTTCTAGCTCTATAGAGATTTTCTTCCCTAATATTCTATCACTAATAAATTAATCTTTTGAGTCCTACCTTATCCTACATGTTTGTTATCAAAAGTTTCTCGATTTCAGTAGACTGCAAAATCAATTGGCTAGGTAATGTGGGAGGGGATAAAAACTAAGGATAACCATTGTCAAAATTTTACTTGTTCACCAATATAGCATATGAACTACATGCCTATGTTGAAAAATCATTGTTGATATCTTGTTGATATTCATTTTGATGTCTTGTTAAGTTATTGTATATTGTTGAATAGAATCTAATCATACCACCAATATATATTTTCTCCTCCGGTAACTCTAATCAGATTGTTAGATCTTCCCATTCTAATGAATGAATTGCTTCCAAATATTCATGAATCTTCATACTCACTAATTGTTAGATCTTCGCATTCTGATTTTTTTTTTCTTTTTTGGTTCTTCAATGACTACAGTGGATTCTGTGAGCAAAGCTCTAGAGTTCCTGGGTCTGTTAGATGGACAACAACATGTAATTAATTGTTACACTTTGGTTTATATTCTAATGTTGTTTCAATGGTTTTTTGTTCTTGGTTTATTCATGTGTTTTTCTGTTTGTTTGTTTGTTTGTTTGTTCAGGAAATTGATGTGAATTTGATTATTACTTATTACAGCATGCCTGGGATAACTGGGTATGACCTGCTCAAGAAATTGATGTGAATTTGATTATACATGTAAATTTCATTCTTGACCCTGGGGTATAAAATATATTCATTGTTAATCAACCTATTTGTCATTTGCGATCTTCTTGGTTGTGAGGTGTAAAATATGTGTTTTCTTCATTGTATCGTTCATGTAATTGAAACAAATAAAACTCCCTTATTGATATTGATATAGAGTCTCTCATTTTTTGCCTTTTTCGATCTTCTTTATATGGTATTGTATTTGACCAACAATCTTCTCCATATGGAAATACTAAAGGATATTACAATGCCATATAGCTAGGATGTGTTTCTCTAATTCTCTGTAATGGACTAGCTTTTGGATGAAGAATAATATCGCATCCATTAACTTCTTCTGATTCATCTCCTATTATAACAGCTACAACCTCACTTGCCATTGGGAGGGAATATTATTTTCCTTTTCTATTTTCAAGAAGTTATATTCTCAAGTCTATACTACCATCGATAGAAAGTAGTTCTCTTGCTGATTAGAATACAAGAACATATGAATTTACAACATCAAGCATATTTTGCAATAATTTCATTACCATTTCTATGTCAAATATTGTAGCTTCATTTCCTTTCATCCAATACATTCGACTTTGAAGTTCATATTTTGAATCAATAATATATAGTTGTGCAAAGTTTTGAAGACTTCCCTTAGGTGCTAGTAAAGATCCAATTTGATAATAATTTGCTCCAATAATACTAAAGTAGTATGGACCACTGCTATTAATCAACTTGTAATCAATTTTGCCACCGATTGAAGTAAATGAGAACATACAATTAAAATTCCTTATCATATCTTTATACTTCATTCTTGTTGTGTCATATTTTCCATCAAATAATTCTTGCAAAATGTCGGGAGTAACAATAATGGTAATGACACTTTTCCATCTTGACAACATAGATTGAAAGCCGGGTTTCTAATACTTGAATTGCTAGTTTTTTCTTTAGTCCACATTAGTGGCTTGCAATAGTTACATTCTACCCATTCATGAGAGAATTCCCACCGTTGTTGAAAATATTCCTTTCAGTAATTACCTAAGCATAGCAATTGTTTAACAAATATATGACAATTGTTGAATGCATAGTATAAATTATTAAGCATATCTCGAGAATACTGATTTATTATAGAAGTCCGTTATGCTACTTCGTGCGCATTAACATTATGTTCCACGTCTTTATCATATTCTAGAAATGGGTTTATTAAATTATATTATAGAAATTTTACATTATACATACTGAATGATATTGTAGTACGGTTTTAGCTATCCGTATTTCATTGTCATTGAGGTGTTGTCTCTGAAGATTACTATAAGATAGATCCATGTTCATTCTCCCCATGGAATTTTGTTCATGGAAAAGGTTTGAGTCATGTATGTTTGAAGTATTTGAGTCAAAATCTGTTATTTTTTCTATTCCTTTATTACGTCGTCTAATTGTGTCTCTATTTCTTCCATGATATCTACCATGTCTATTGGTATGATGAGTTTGTGATTGTTGATAATTCGTGTTGTAAACATTATCATTTACAACAGTCTTTCCTCTACCAGAACTGACATGATGCAATTGTTCCCTTCTTGATCATATTTGTGTCATTCTATAATGACGTAAGATTTTGTGTATTTTTCTAACAAGATACACATATTCATTTGTATGTTGTCTCCTCTGATTGTACAATAACAACAACCTATTTTGTCTGGCTAATTTAGCATGTAATTGTGAACAAAACGGTCTCCATAGAAAATTTTGAGCACACATAAGAAGATTTTCAAATTGCATTGGATGAAGCCAAAACACAACTTGTTGGGGTTCGAAAAGATCATTCATATGGTCATCATATTGCTCTCTTCACGAGATGGCCGGAAGAATTAGAGGAAGCAAAGGAGTCATGTTTGCAATTTCTTAGGCATTGAAGAGCTTTCTTTCTTTTTTTTCTTTCCCTCCTTTTTTTAGTTTATTAGTTTATATATGCTTTGGTAGTTAGTTTTGAGACATTTGTCATAAATTAGACTTATGAATATGGTTTGATTCCTTTCTTTTCTTCTCTTTTCTTTCATCCCTCTTTTTTTACTCTGGTTTCTATCACTCAAAAGACCATAATTATTTACTTTTTCTCATAAAGTAAATGCACAAAGAATAATTTCCAAAATATCAAGGACCAGAAGGGACAAAGTCTATTGACTCAATGGAATCCATTAAAGCTCCATGTTTATTGTTTCAGATTTCACTTCTTTGAAGCTTTAGTGAAATCTCTTGTTCCACTTTGCCATTAATAATGTTTATGGGACTATCACTACTGTAAAAGCCACCCCTACTATGCATTGTACTTGTTTGAATTTTCGGTTTTAAATAAATACTTGAAGTTGATTTGGTACCAATATGGGGGTCCATGTGCAAATCAAGAATAATTAAACCATAATAAGAGTGGTGGTTTAATAAGATACAAGAACGCGGACTGATTTGCAACTGTGCTAACAGTTGGACTCAATGATAAATTATACAATAACATGGGTCATTAACTTGGAAAACTAGGGGCCAAATCATAAAATTTTCTAATATGCTTTAATGAAGGAATAAGGAGTGATTAAGACTATGATAAATATTAAACTTGATTAGTCATGTGGAAGAGGTTAAAAGAAAGAAAGGAAAAAAGCTGAATGATTATGTTGCTTTCTGTGGACACCCGAGAAAGGGGGATCTGACGCCGGGCAGGGTAGTGATTAACCTGCGGGCAGTGGCAAACAGGGGGGATTGATAGAAGAGCAAGAAAAAGGGAGGACAAACAGAGAAGAAAAGTCTCCGAAACTTTAAAAGGGAAATAACTCAATAATCAATGAATAAAATTCAACCCACAAGCCGGGTTTAAATATCTAAAAAAAACTAACCTAGATAACCTAGAAATTCTATCTTCTTATCCAAATTTGCCCAAATCGGCAAATTTTGGTCCAATAGAAAAACTTATCTAATTCTAAAATAACTGAACAAAACAGATAACTGCTAAAAATCCGAGTTCAAATCGGATTCATATCCTATCCTAATTTGGCATATGAAATATTACCAAAAATAGAAAAAAGACCAAAAACCCTAATTCGGCGGATTAAATATTTCTAAAAATAGAAAAAAATAACTAAAGTTCTCTCTAATATGATGACCCATGTCGTGCGCACCGCAAAGAGCTTTCCGAATTAGGGTTGAACGTCCAATTCTGATATCGGTAGCCAAAGTTATGACCAAAATACTGAACCACACCTAAAATCGACCCAATCTTGGAATTGACTCGATAACTTCCCGTCTTTACGTTGACCCGCCAACCCGGCACCAATATTTGACTCGAGCCTCTTGTATTAGTCACCCCGGGTTAGAAAGAACTCGACCCCGAGTTCGACTGCACCTCTGTTGGTAGGTTTGGATCTCCATGCTTGATCTCAATCAAAACCCTAGAGACAGAAAGTAGGTAAGTAGTGTTGATTACCGGGCCAGGAGTGTTTTCCTCCCATCTAGATACCAATGCAATGCTAGTCCCATCATCGTCATAGATGGGCTCACCAATCTCCTCCTCGGGCTTGCCAATTTCCTCCTCGTAGTCGTCATAGATGGGAGAGATCTCCTCATCCACATCATTATTGAAGATGGTAAAAATCTCCTCCTCCGCATCATCGTTGAAGATGGGCGAGATCTCCTCCTCCGCATCATCGTCGTAGATGGGTTGGTAGATAGGTTGGCCAAACCTGTGATCGCTATGATTATGGTACTGGACTTCCTCAGCCGGAACCTGCCCATGACAACCATGATCAAAATTGATCGCCGCCAAACGCCTTGATAATTTCTTGACTTGCCTCTGCAAATCCTTGATCATCAAGCGTTGGGTTAACTCCGCGACTTACCTTCGTAGATCCTTGTTCATCGCCTCCAGTGCGCTCAGGTCACGGTATTGGACTTCCTTAGCCGGAACCTGTCCAACTCGATGACCACGACCACCAGTCATTGATGTCGCTGATGACGCTTCCTAGGAAGATGATGATCTCTGATACCAACTGACGCCGGGCAGGGTAGTGATTAACTTGAGGGCGGTGGTAAACAGGGGGGATTGATAGAAGAGCAAGAAAAAGGGAGGACAAACAGAGAAGAAAAGTCTCCGAAACCTTAAAAGGGAAATAAGTCAATAATCAATGAATAAAATTCAACCCACAAGCCGGGTTTAAATAGCTAAAAAAAACTAATCTAGATAACCTAGAAATTCTATCTTCTTATCCAAATTTGCCCAAATCGGCAAATTTTGGTCCAATAGAAAAACTTATCTAATTATAAAATAACTGAACAAAACAGATAACTTCTAAAAATCCGAGTTCAAATCGGATTCACATCCTATCCTAATTTGGCATATGAAATATTACCAAAAATAGAAAAAAGACCAAAAACCCTAATTCGGCGGATTAAATATTTCTAAAAATAGAAAGAAATAACTAAAGTTCTGTCTAATATGACATCCCCATGTCGTGCGCGCCACAAAGAGCTTTCCAAATTTGGGTTGAAAGTCCAATTCTGATATCGGTAGCCAAAGTTATGACCAAAATACTGAACCACACCTAAAATCGACCCAATCTTGGAATTGACTCAATAACTTCCCGTCTTTAAGTTGACCCGCCAACCCGGCACCAATATTTGACTCGAGCCTCCTGCATTAGGATCTCGGTCAGAGGAGGGGAGAAAGCTCGCCCCATGAACCAACAACCTGCCCATGAAGCTCCGGTTGCCAATGAGTCGCACGAACAACCCTTCTCATTACCTTCTCCTCCTTTCCATGGTGACCGAGCTAGAGTTTTGAAGGCTTTGCGAGGAAGACGATGAGTAATCTTCAGCCCAAACGTAGTTTAAGATGGGAATAATCACAGCACCTCTCCGATCTTGAGCCTTGTAGGTCAACCGAGGATGGAACGACTCCATCTCTAAGGCAAGCTAGGTTGCCGACCAACCTAGCAATTGGAAGGAGAGAACATTAGGAGGTAAACCCATTTGATTTATCCTCTAATTGAACACATGCCTTTTCAGTAATCTATATTCAAATCCTTGTGGGTTGGCATGATAGGGCTTAGTCTTATGGTTTGATGCTCATGTAAGCCGATCATAGAGTCGATTGATTGTAATGGTAGAAGAATGAATGTTAAGGGCTAAAGAGTCTTAATGCTTGATATGTACAATAAAGGGATTCAAGGTGTATTGCTATGTAAAGCTAATAGATTGAAATGCATATACAGTGCTCGATGAATTGTCTCAAAGAACCTATAATGCATGCTTTTCAAGTATATTCAGTTTCAATAGTGTTAGTTTGGGGATTTCATGAATCTTTGCCTCCTTACTCCCATGAATCCAGCTTCTCATATGTAAAAGTGCCATGATTCCTAGAATCCATATGAATTAGGAATTAGGACTTCGAAAATTCAGGCCTTATGTGTGCAGTGCTTCAATTTGGAAATTTCAAATGCCTGATTTGCTATTGGACTGTTATGCTATAAGGACTTGAGAGAAGTCTGTGAATATCATCTTACTACAGGTTAGCATGGTAGTGAAATAGCATATAGTGTTTTAACACAAGCATGAAAAGTCTTGGGAAATGAATTGGAGGATATTTTCTGGATTGATATGTGAATCAATGGCCTTGGTTGACACATAAGTGATTCATGAGGTTCATTTCCTGCATGTCAACCTTGAGGTTTAAATTGGTTACAATGCTAGTTATGTATAAATTAACTATGAAAATATTAGATGACAACAAGGACGGGTTATTGGGTGTGTTAGGTGGCTGTTGTAGTAGCAGAAAGGATGTTGCTGTTGGTTGTCCACGGAAGCAACAAATACATATTTAATTGGGCTTGTTTGAGATGAATTATCAGTTAAGGAATGATGCAAAAATTCTGATTTACATGTTTTTAAATTTAATTCTTGATTGAATAGCCATACGCTTAATGGAGTTGCCAAGTGTATGCATCATGGTTTAGATACCGATAAGGAGCACTTAACAGTGGCGAGGAGGACCGGATTTGTTTTGCTTCGTTAAGATGGGTAATCATATGGAAAAATGCACAGTACGCGATTTTATTAAAAAAAAACTTGCATGAGTAGATTTTCAAATGAAAGGTATGCTAGGCTTTTCATTTGTATATTTATAGTTTTTAGCATATTGCTATTGATTATAATATGCTTGGATTGTAAACTGATATATGTTTGTGGATTTATCGGTTTTTCATTGGTTTTATTATATGCCTTGACCCATTTAGGGATCTGAGGGACGGATGCTTTTGTGCATTCATGAGATGGCCTCAATCCATGTTGGGATTTGAGGTTGAGGCCGTGTGACGACACAGGCCTGACCGTGTGATGACACGCATGCTCATCCTATAGGATATACCTGGTGACTGAGCGTAAGACTTGAGCAGGCCTCTCAAAGATGGGAAGGATTTATGATGTTTTATGCTCATCCCGCAGGATACACCCGATGGCCGAGTATAAGGTTTGAGAAGGACTCTCGAAGACAGAAAGGGTTTTATGCTTTAATAGCATCTTTCTCAAGATGGTGTTTTGGGTTGCAGGCCTGGTATGTATCTTGAGATAATGTTTTGGGCCATGGGCCCGATATTTATCTAGAGATGATATTTTGGGCCAATGGCCAAATCATTACCTTTGATATCTATATCAACTTTCATATATGCATGTGATTTGTATGTGGTGCCCACTAAGCCTAGTTGGTATTCTTAGTGCCCTCTTTTTGATATCCACTACAGGTGACGAGGAGTAAAGGAGTGACAGGCTCGGACTAGGAGGGATTTGCGCGTGGGCTTGGGTCTTTACTAATACCTTAGCGATGTTTGTAGTCCCGCAGGGGGTTGTTGTGCCTTTCATTTATGAGTGCGGTTTATAAACTCTGTAGGGATTTATGTATTTGAGACACTTTGTGTCGTGGATTGTTGTAGTATTATGTAGAACCCTTTTATACTTCCACTATATTATATGATTTGTTATCAGTATTGTTATTATACTATGTGAATTATAATCAGGATGATATCTTAGGCCTTGCATTCGGGCCAGGGCTTGTCCTTAATCCAAGTGCGGCCGGTCTATCATGTGCTCGAGGGGTCCGGGATCGGGTTCAGAGCGCGACAACTAATGGGTGCATTATTGTTGGATTGTCATAGGGTCAAAGACTTGAATAGTCAAAGGCTTGAATTTTTTTAAAACCTCATAATATGATTAAAGCAATCACACACATATATATTTAGTGAGATACCTGGAGATTTGAAACCAAAACGTTTTTTCTTCTTTTTTGTCTTTTTTTTTTCTTTTTTTCCTTTTTTTGCTTTCTTTTTTTTTGTGTTTTTTTTTTTGTTTTTTTGTTTTTTGTTTTTTGTTGTTTTATTTTTTTGTTTTTATTTTTTTTTTCAGGTAACATGGGGAGTTAATGTATTTGCATCAAGAAATACATTTAGTTGTGCATAACAAGTCTACCTTTTACAAAGAGTTGGGCATTCCGTCAAAGACAAACACATGCCTCTTTATTTTATTGAATGAATTTATTACAAAAGTACATGAAAATTAATGTTTTGCCATAGGAAGTACGTTCGATCGTAGATGACTGGTCTACTTCTTTTTTTAAAAGGGACCAGACATTCCGTCATAGGCAAACATTTTACATTATGAATAGTACATTTTTAGAAAATGACCATTAATAGGTGGTATTGGTCTTTCTCCATTGGCATCAATGAGTTAGTATGCGCCTCCTTCGTAGACGATCTCCACGACATAGGGACCTTCCCAATTTGCTTTAAACTTGCCACTGACCCATTTGTTGGTGATGATAGGTCTTCTAAGGACGAGAACCATTTCTCCCTTTGTAAAAGTCCGAAATCGAGCCATTTTATTATAAGCCTGAGACATCTTTTCTTTGTAGACTTTAAGATTTTGTTGTGCTTCTATCCTTTTCTCGTCAAGAGAGTCAAGCTTATCTAGCAAAGCCGAATATTATCTTCATTTGAAATCTCATTTTACAATGCCATCCTTAGTGAGGGTATCTGGATTTCAAGGGGAATGACCGCTTTGGTTTCAAACACCAAAGAACATGGTGGACACTATGTTGGAGTCCTATAGGTGGTGCAATAAGCCAACAACATCTTAGGGAGTCTGTCATGCCAGTCCATTTTGTTTTTGGATACATTTTTCTTTAATAGTTTTGAGAGGGTCTTATTGAATGCTTCTGCCAACCCATTTGCTATAGCATTATAGATGGAGGTATATCTCCAGTTTATTTTATGGTGCTGTGCAAATCTCCCAATTTTAAAGCTTCTGAAAGTGGGGCCATTATTTGAGATGATTCTCTTTGGAGTTACGAATCTATACAGGATATTCTCCCTAAAGAACTTTATGCTATTTTCAATCTTTACTTCTCTCAACCGAATAACTTCTGTCCACCTGTAGAAATAGTTTGTTGCAGCCAATATGAATCAATGTCCCAAAGATGATGGAGGTTGGATGGGTTGATTACGTCTCTTACCCATATCTCAAAAGGTCATGAAGAGATGGTGGAGTGTAGAGGATTCCCATCTCTTTACTGAGACAAATGTCACACCAGCCAGGTCAGGAGGGTATCCTGTGCCTAAGGTTGTAAATTTAAAACCTAATATCAATGAAGTACCCTAAATAAAATCCATATGATATAAACATAACCGGTTACACATCGGGAGTCATATTCAAACCAATGTCATAATAGAGTACGACATATAAAGTCTGGGCAACTACGGCTCCAAATACAGCGGAAGAAAATTAATATATTGTCAAATACAACCCGACAAGACTAAACATAAAGACAGGTACGGCAGAGCCAGCTAGACATCGATCCCTACTCAAGGCATGAGTTACTACCAAGATCCATGTCTAGATCCTGTAATAGAAAAACAATAATCGAAAGGGGCTGAGCTACACAATTTCAATGAGTAAAGACAACTCCGCCAGGTATTATACATACCTATCTCTCAAAAGAAACTGTACTAAAATACTAGAACATGTACATAATCAAATACAAGTCATGAGGGTCAGCATAATTATTTTAAATCAGGATAAACATGCTAACACGATCAAAATCCGAAGAAAGCATACAAGCAATCTCACATCGTATCAGGTATATAATGAATAAGTATATGCAATGGCCTCGTATCATACAAGCAGGCACCCCTAGTTCAAATGTCTCCGAAATAACTCCAACTCCCATCAAGGAACAGCGGTGTACATCTACATGATCCTGATGATCGGAAACAGTGGTATATATCTACATAAGTCCGGTACTTTACGACCAGCGGTATACATCTACATGTGTACGTCAAGTATCAATCTTGTATCCGATACTGTGGGATCGAAAATACCCGCTTGGCATCATGTCTGTGAAGAGACATCAGGCGATACATCGAATCACAAATGTCATATTTTTTTATTTATGGGTTCTTCCATTCCTAATAGAGGTAACCCCTATTATTAATTACCCCAGACGAAGTCTTGGGAACCTCCGATTAAGGGCAAAAGAGTACAAGTAGAGGCAATGAAAATAATTTATTTATTACAGAACATAACAGTTTATTACATATGGATATATGTATTCATATCTTATTTATTTATTTATTTATTTATTTATTTATTTTTATGACGCCGCCTTGTATGCCTCACCGCCGCCTTTGAATTTGTGCCGCTATATCGCCGCCTTAGGATACGCACCCCATTACACCCGTTATGTCTGCACCATTTCGCTTAATCAAGAAATGTGACCACATCTGCTAACGGCTCACAAATAAACCCACGCAACCTGCCAGCTTTGGAAAGACCCATAAATCTATACCAACTGGCCCACCAAAAGAGGTTGTACCATATATAGTTAGAAAGCCCTGGATGTCTAGTTTCCAATGCCGCAAATTTCTCCCCGATCGGAGTTTTCTAGCAAAAGTTATCAGTATTTGGATGAAGGGTAGTCAAGCTGGCAAAATAGCAGCAATTAACCTCTCTTTCTATTAAAATCTGTACCAACTGGGCGTCCGAAGGGAGCTGTACCATACATGGTTGGAAAACTCTGGATGCTTGGTTTCCAATGTCGCAAATTTTACCTCGATCAGAGTTTTCTGGCAAAGGTTATCGGTATTTGAATGAAGGGTGGTCAAGTTGGCAGAATTGAATCTCTTTTCCAACTGCAGCTTCACTTCCCGTGGAATTGATAACCTCGGTTCACCTTTTGATTGATTTATCCAGGAATTTTGAACACGTTTTATTTAGTTGCCAGATTGTATCTTAATTTTCCCTTAATGATTTATTTTTTAGCAGCAGCCTCTTGAAAAAGTAACAATCTTTATTCTTTTTGTTTTTGCAGTGACACAACAGCAATAGCTTTTTCATTACAAGGACAACTCCTTTTATCTTTGCTTTGGTCAAGAGCACCAAAGGTAGCAACAATATCAGTAGCCCTTTTGATCATGTTTTGAAAGATGTTTCAAATAATCTTGGATGAAGCACCAATTCTAATCATTTCAGACACCATTGTCAATTCCCATTTTTGAAGACTAAGAACTTAGTATCCTAATTACAAGATTACAAGTTCTTTCAAGGATTTCATTGAGTAGATCATGTGCATATATAATGATTTTGAAAATTTCCTCTCTTTCCTTAACAAAGATGTGTTAATAAATACAATGAACTGACTTCCTTGCAACAGTGGTCTATAATGCAAGAGAATTCACTAATCCATTCATTGTTCAGATCTTCTTGTGGGGCTTGTGCAGGCAGAGGCTAGTGTCTATTGCAGCAATGAAAACACAAGCTGACATGATCCGGACCCATTTGACCATTCGGATAATTATTGATCAATCTGAACATGTGAGTGAAAAGGCCGTGATCCAAATAGCTCCCTGTAAACACTATGCCCGATAAATGAAGGAACATATGTTGGTGACTCATCCAGAGCTTTGACACTTCAAAGCATTCCCATTTGTCAACACCAATAGACATTAGATCTTTGAATTCAAAAGCTGCAACATCAGCAAATTAACCAAACAAGTCCAAGATCGTCAATTAGTTCATTTGGGAAGGTTTGTCTCGCCAACAGGTCTACGAACTTTATGCTTCTGCTAATCCGCAGTAGCTCTTTCACGTTTTGGTATACCCCAATCAAATAGCCACGTCTTAAATGACTGTGATAATGTCAAAGTTGCAGAATCTGGCATAGCAGTAGACTTTATCTCCATAGCTATCTCTGATGGAAGCTCTTCTCAATACTGTAGATTGTTGTATCAACATTATTCTTGATGTCGATCAAAGCCCTCCTTTCCTGGTCCTTCTGTGCATATAGTCCAGTTTCTTTAACAATCTTCTGATATAAATTCCTTCAGTCCTCCTTTTTCCTTCACTGAGGCTTGCTTCCCAGTAAAAATCTCAGCCTTCACATTTTCCAGCTCTGATTTCAGGGCAGCTTCTCTGCTTTTGCAATATTCTTCTTTTCCTCTTTTCAGCTCTTTTATTTCATTTGCTTCATGGTTGCAGCAGTTAAAAAAGCTTGGGCATATGATTGTCTCCCTTTTCAGCATGCTATAATAAACAAACAAAATTATCTCCATGAGAAGGCCTAGCCATTGATCTCTTTCCAGCTTGTCCAGGAACTGCAACCCTTTCTCCGTCAAGTTGTTGCCCAAAGATAGTGGTAGCTTCAACATCTTCAAAGATTCAGACATGACCTTCAGAAACTTGAACTTGGACAGCTTTTCCTCATGGCATCAGCTTGCTAAACTAGTGAGTATCTTGACAGATTCTTTTCCTCTGCTCTCTCCAGTGGCAGCAGACAACGGCTTGGTAGACTTTAGCAGTAACAACCCCAATTGCACAGCAGTAGCTTCTTCCTTCATATTTTTGTTTCTTGATTCTGCAACAAACAACTTCTTCGGTGCCAGCTTCTTCATATATGCAGCAACTAGCATCTTCAACAACAACACGGCGGCAGCAACTAGCAGCAGCAATAGCATTCTCATCTCTCTCTTTTTTATTTTGCAACAACACATCAACGGCAAGCGGCGACAAGATAGCGCCCGGCCTCTTAATATAATGGCGTGGCAATAGCAATGGCGGCAGCAACTTCTTCGGCTTCATTTTTACAACAACTCTCTTGTAGGGACACAATGAAAGCGGCGGTAGCCATCGACAAAGAACAACTTTTTTATGTGATTCCGCTTGTGCGGCAACATTAGCTTGGTACTTGGCGTAACATCGATTTGTTCTTGAATTGCGACCTTCAATGAGGTGGTATCGTCTTTAGCATTCCTTGCGTACATCGCCGGCTAAAGATAATGGCGACTTCACATTGGCAATCTGCAGACGTAATGCCTTGGCAAGGACAGCAATCTTCTTCTCCATGATGGCAGCAGCTCCTTCTCCTTTCGCATTTTCTTGTTTTTGCAGCAAAATAGCAGTAGCAATATGGCAGCTCAGCGACGCAACAGCTTCAGCAGCAAAAGTAGCGGCGCAACCCATCAGCACCGTACCTTTCTTCTATTTTTGCAGCAACACAATAGCAGCACTACAACAACGCACAAAACTTGGTAACAGCAACAGTTCGGCACAGCAACGAAGCTTCAGTCTCCAACAGCTGCATCAAGTTTGGGGGGGCTGGAGGAGGGGCGCGCGAGGTGGACTGCTAGATTTGGGCGGAGGTGTGTGCGGGCTTGTGCACGCCTGTGCGCGCCTGTAAGCTGGGCGGAGGCGTGTACGGGCCTGTGCGCGCCTGTGCGTGCCTGCAGGCTGGGCGGAGGCTGGCTTGCCCGGGCGGCTGGCGGCGTAACGGGTAGGGCTTCAACGATGGTTGGCGGCTCCAACGGTATAGCAGAGGGGGGGCTTTCTATGGTGGCTGGAGGTTATGGCGGCTGGAGGCTAGCAGCAGCTTCAGCGGTGGCGGGTGGCTCCAACAGTGCAGCAGAGAGAGGCTTTCTATGGCGGCTGGAGGCTAGCAGCAGCTTCTTTATGGCTTGTTTTGCAGCTTGAGCAGAGGCACAGAGGTACAAATAGCAGACTTCAGCATCACGGTGCAGCGGCGGCGAACTTCAATCGGTGCTTGGGCGGATCAGCGGTGGAGCAGAGAGGGCGGACAGAAGCCAAAAGAGGGGATTTGGGGTTTTCTTTTTCATATAGTATGTACTATATATTCTATAAAATACCTTTCTTTGACTCAGGATTTCCCTTCTTTTTATTACTCGCCGGATTTTTCTCCCTTGCTTCTCTTTGCCTCTTTTTTTCAATTCTCTCTATCTCCCTCTTTACTGAAGCTCTCCTGTCTTTTTATCCTCGTGCGAGGGGATCCCCTCTCCGTGAAATCACAACCCTTTAACCTCCCGACAGGATAAGAACGCAAGTTTAAAATCAATTAATTAATTAATCAGAGCCACCCCTTTTTATTTATTTAATTTTATATATATATATATATTGCCTCGGGATTAGCATATTTTGAATTGCCTTGGGATTGGTATTCTCATGATTGCCTCGAGATTTGTTCTCGGGCTACTTTGAGATTTGTGTTTCTTTAAAATCACCTCAAGATATGTTCTCAGGCTATCTTAAGATATATATATATATATATATATATATATATATATATATATATATATATATAATTTTTTTAGATTGCCTCGGGATATGTATTTTCGGGCTATCTTGACTTTGAGATTGCCTCGAGATATGTGTTCTCGGGCTATCTTTGGATTTAAGATTACCCCAAGATATGTGTTCTCGGGCCATCTTGGAATTTGTGATCGCCTCGAGATAGGTGTTCTTGGGCTATCTTGGAATTTGATATCACCTTGGGCTTGCCTCGGGATTTGTGCCTTTGGGCCCAAGATGCAACCAAATGATTTATCAACCTCTTTTTTTAAAATTTTTTTGTTTATCATAAATATCCTAAATTGGAACTTAAATCCTTAGGATTGGGACATGTATTTTTTTTATATATATAAACAGATACGGGCTCTCACAAGAGACAGAAAGGGGGTTTTTATAAAAAGAACAACTTTCACAAAAATTTTTGGTTTTAAGAAAAACAATTGAAAACAAAGCCACTTCCTTAACCCGGTCTCGTCTACTTTAATATCCAGGCTCTATCCTGAGCCCTGCTGGATCCCCTTTACATAACCAACTAAGGTGCAGCCTATGATACATGAAATAATCTTTATCTACCCCTTAGGGTTTCAGTTTATCATTTCTCATGCACTTTAAAATTTAATCAATTAAACAAGCATGAAATCACTATGCAACTATAGCGATAAAACCCATCGGCATTCACAAACCGATATAAAACTCATAAGAATACGAGAAAGATGACATCACGATAAATATATGAATTAAATCTATATTTACGGCGAAGTCTCCTCCCCTGAAGTCCTTCGCAAACTTTCTTAGGTCTGGCTGGGTCCTCCTGAAGCTCCCGTAGGACCTTTTCCCTATCCTAGAATTAATGATAGTAACTAAGTAAATACAAAGTTCGTATTTTCCATAACTTAGTTCTATATCTTTAGAATACGGAGGTTTAAGAATATGGAATTCGTATTCTTAACTTAGACTCCTATTTAAACTCGAAGGAGCATATTAAAGACATTAAACACATAAGAGCATGCTTTCCTACTTAACGAGCATTACATGCCTTCAAAACTCCTAGAATATCCCTAAGCGTGCTTAATTAGCAAGATTAATCAATCTAAAGCATGTGATACTTTAAACATGATAATCATGGAAACTAATCACACTTAAGCATGTTAAAAAGAACACTAATGGGCATTTATACTTAAGAGTTTTCATAAAAAATTCGGAGGCACCTCCCCCATTTATAGGGCCCCGAAATTAATACAATCATTCCACAAATTACTGTAAATTTAATCCATTATCATACAACATTCTAACCCCTTCTAACAGGCCATAAATTCACATCAATCATGTATCTAATTAGGGTTTCCCCATATTCAATTAGGGCTCTCAATGTGAGTTCAAGCTTGGAAATCTGGAGGATTTCTCGTCTGATCGAAGAAGAGGCGACGCAAGGGGACTGCCGGAGTGTAGAAAGGAACTAGGGTAGCGATGAGGTTGTGGAACAGTGGCGGGCTGCAGCCTGGCAAGGCTGTCGACAAAAAAGGGGCGGACAGCTGAGGCGGCTCCACGGCGGAGCCGGCAGAGGGAACCGGCGGCGCAGGGAGGCACGACAAGGGGTCTGGCGGGGGCGGCAGCGCGGTGGTGGTCGCACGCGCAAACGTCGCGGGGAGGGAAGGGACGCTTGAGGGCGGACACAGCTTAGGGCGGCGCCCGGAGTTGATGGCGGCCGGCGACGAGGGGCCGAGCTGCTCAAAGGCGTAGGTATGGGCGAGGGAGAAGCTCCGTCGCGAGAGGGAGAGGATGAGGGCACAACTCGTGACTTCAATCAAAATTTGATTTCCTTTTTACCTAGTTCTCTGAAGCTTTGGTGTGTGTGTATATATATATATATATATATATATTATAATAGTTAGTTTCATTATTTAATTTTATTATTTTAATTTAACTTTAAATTTTTATTAATTTATCTTATCATCTAATTATTGCCACATGAATTTAAATTAATTAAATTATTTTTAGCTTTATGTCACATCGCCCTTTAATAAATGATTCACCGACCTAGATCCGGAAATCCCGGGTCAATGATTCTAGTCATCACGGGCGTAATGTAGCATCACGGGGTCTATATCTCGTCAGACCAGATCCGCGAATATCGGCTTTTGACTCGCATGATTTACTTTATCCGAACTTTAACATTTGTCTAGGTTCCTCTACCTAATTAATCTTGATTAATTAACACTTACGAAATATCCTAATTAATTAACCGAGGTTATTTTTATAGTCCACCTTCAACTATTCCATGTGTAAGCGACCTGGCCCAATAAAGCTTTCCTTAGGCCTATTAGTTGCGAGGCTGGATTTAAATTTATTAATCCTTGATTTTCCTTTAATTGAGCTTTAAAATAATTAATTTATTTTCAGTGCTAATTAATCTCATTAATTATCGATAATTCTTCTGATTTATTTACTTAGAAAATTCGGGGCGTTACAATTCTCCCACCCTTAAGAAATTTCATCCCTGAAATTCCATACATATACATCTAAAACAGATGAGGGTACTATTCCCTCATCTGATCTTCCCTTACCCAAGTGGCCTTCTCCACTTGGTGATGATTCCATAATACCTTTACCAGAGGTATTATCTTGTTTCATAAGACTTCCTTTCTCCTGTCTAGAATACGTACCAAACCTTCTACATATGTCAAATCCTGAGCCAACTCTAATATCTGTCTTGTCATAATTTGATGTTGATCTCCGTAGAACTAATTTGTGGAACACATTGTGTATCCTTGACTGCTCCTCTGGTAGCTCGAGTTGGTAGGCTACAAGGCCTCTGTCCACTATCTCGTAAGGCCTGATATACCGTGGGCGCAGCTTCCCACGTTTGCGGAACCTCAATACTCCTTTCCATGGAGATACCTTCAAGAATACTTTATCACCCACTTCAAACTCAAGGTCTCGACGACGGTTATTAGCATAACCCCATTGCCTGTTTTGGGCCTTCCTCAGCAGCTCTCTGATGAGCTTCACTTTCTCCGCGGTTTGCTGTAGCAGTTTTGAGCCTAGTATCCTTCGTTCGCCTTCTTCATCCCAACATAGTGGAGTCTTGCATCTTTGACCATATAGTGCTTCATACGGTGGCATACCAATACTGCTTTGGTAGCTGTCGTTGTAGGCAAACTTTAGAAGTCCCAAGTTTTCATCCCAGCTCCCGGGAAGTTCCATGATACTAACCCTTCAAGTATCTGGATCACCCTTTCAAACTATCCATCGATCTCAGGATGGAATGCCGTGCTAAGGTTTAGTCTTGTCCCCAAGGCTTTATGCAGACTCTTCCAATGAGAGGTGAATCTCGGGTCCCTTTCAGATATGATGGACACAGGCACTCCATGTAGCCTCACTATCTGATCCACGTACAGTCGTGCCAATCGGCCCCGAGAATAAGTTATCTTAATCGGAATGAGGAGAGCCGACTTGGTCAATCTATCAATGATCACCCAGATAGTATCCTTGCCTTGAATGGTTCGTGGTAAACCAGTCACAAAGTCCATTGCTATCCTTTCCCACTTCCATTCTGGAATCTCCAGGGGTACCAGCAACCCCGGTGGCTTCTTGTGTTCAGCTTTGATTTGCTGACATATTAGACACCTAGCCACGCACTCGGCAATATCCTTCTTCATTCTCCTCTAGACGAAGTTTTCTTTGATATTTTGGTACATCTTGGTACTCCTTGGATGCATAGTATAAGCTGAGCTATGAGCTTTGGCCATGATCTGTAGGTTGAGGGTCGTCTCGTTGTGTGGCACATAAATCCGAGCACCTACCATTATTGTTCTATCTGGAGATAGGGAATAGTTACACTTGCCACACCTTCGCCCCTTAAGTCTTCCATTCTATAGCTCACCAGCTAGCTTCATTAACTTTGGGTCCCGTAGTTGAGCCTCCTTAATTTGTGATATCAATGTCGGGTGTATGTGGAAGCTTGCCAATAGTACCCCCAGCTCATCCACCGAAAGTTGCGCTCAAGTAGATCTCAAATGGTGGAGTTGGGCAAGGCTGATGGTCCCCAATCGTGCCATCGTCTTCCGACTCAAAGCATTGGCCACCAAATTCGCCTTCCCAGGGTGATACTTGAAGGTGCGGTTGTAATCTTTCAGTAATTCCATCCACCTCCGCTGATGCATGTTGAGCTCCTTCTGGGTCATCAAGTACTTCAGGCTCTTATGGTCGGTGAAGATTTTATAGGCTTCACCATAGAGATAGTGTAGCTATATTTTCAGTGCAAAGACTACAGCCGCTAACTCCAAATCATGCATCAGATGGTTTACTTTATGAGTTTTGAGTTGTCTAGAAGCATAGGCAATAACTCTGCCCTATTGCATCAAGACACACCCTAAACCCTGATATGAAGCATCACTATATATATCAAAACCTACTCCAGGTATAGATAAGGTGAGAATAGGAGCAGACACCAATCGGTCCTTCAGCTCCTAGAAGCTCTGCTTGCAGCCCTTGGTCCATTCGAACCTTGCGTTCTTCCTCAGCAGCTTCGTCATCGGTAGAGCAATTGCAGAAAACTCCTCAACAAATCGCCTATAGTAACCGGCTAACTTCAAGAAACTTCTGATCTCCTTGACATTGGTTGGGGCTTGCCAGTTCATTATCACTTCTATCTTCTGGGGGTCCACATAAATTCCTGCCACTGAGACGACATGCCCCAAGAAGTTGACTTGCTCCTGCCAAAACCCGCATTTACTGAGTTTGGCATATAGTTGCTGCTCTCGTAGAGTTTGTAGCATTATTCTCAGATTGTTGATGTGCTCCTCCACGTTCTTAGAGTATACAAGGATGTCGTCGATAAAGACTACAACAAACTGGTCTAAATAGGGTGCAAACAGCGTGTTCATCATCTTTATGAACACCACTAGTCTATTCGTCAACCCGAATGGTAATACTAAAAACTCGTAATGCCCATATCGAGTTCGGAACGCCATCTTTGGTACATCCTCCTCACGTACTCGTAGTTGATGGTAGACCGACTTCAAATCAATCTTGGAGAACACACAGGCTCCCCGTAGTTGGTCGAATAGATCATCAATGCGTGGTAACGGGTACTGGTTCTGGATAGTAACATCGTTCAGCTGTTTATAATCTACGCACATCCGCATGGAGCCGTCCTTCTTCTTCACGAACAACACAGGTGCACCCCAAGGGGAGACACTAGGTCTAATAAACCCCTTCTCTAGTAGTTCGTCTAGTTGGGACTTCAATTCCTGCAACTCCACTGGAGCCATCCTGTATTGCGCCTTGGAAATCGGAGTTGTTCGTGGAACTAACATGATCGAAAACTCCACGCCTCGGTGCGGTGGTAATCCGGGTAAGTCTTGAAATACATCAGGATACTCGCACGCCACAGCTATATCCTAGACCTCTGTCTTCGGAGCTTCCACTTCAACCACATTTGCTAAACATGCTTCCTTAGTCTAGGGTAGTCTCCTGTAGAAGAGTATCTCCTTCTCTCCCAGATGCTAGAAACGCACCATCTTCCAATAGCAGTCAACTTGGGCCTAGTGGAAAGATAACCAATCCATCCCTATGATTGCATCAAAGTCTAGGATCCTCATCGGGATTAGATTAGCTATAAGCTCCTAGTCTCCTATTTTTACATCACATGCCTCATAAACTACTTCAATAGTTATTAAACTACCTATGGCGGATGCCACAATCATTGGTTCTGCTAGTGTAGTAGCATACACATTCTCAGGCACAGAGAAAGATGTAGCGATGTACGAATCTGTAGAACTAGGATCAATCAACACGCAAACATCGGTATTAAAAATTTGCACCGTACCAGCTATCACGTCGGGGGTGTTCACTGCTTGCTGCTGTATCATCGCAAATGCCTAGGCCTGTAACTGAGATGGGGCCCAATGGCCTCCTCCTTGAGACCTTCCACCAGTTGACCTTCCTCGGCTGCCTCCAGCACTACCCATGACAGAAACTCCCTATGTCTGATGCGCAGTGTGGTCTCCAGCAGTAGCTTGTGGAACAACTCTGCTCCCCTAGGTCAGCAGCAGGCACTCCTTCTTGTAATGCCCTGGCTTCTTGAGTAGAAGCACACGTCAGCACCACAAGTCCAGTAATGGAACTTACTACAGACAGGTTATTGCGGTTTCCCTCTCTTGTTCCCACTCGATAAGGAACTACCGCTGCTGCTATTATTGCTCTTTTTGGTGGGCCTTGTATCTCCCCTTCCTTGGGAGCTTAGGCTACTTCTCTTGTTCCACCTCTCAAGTCTCTGTTTTTTTCTTGTTCAGACCCCTTTCAACTCAGAGTGCAGACTCGACCACTCCTCGAAAATCCTCAAATCCAGTAGCCATGACTGGGATCTTGATTTCATCCCAAAGTCCATCCTCAAACTTCCGACATCGGTTATAGGGATCCTCCACAATCTCCAGTGTATAGCGGCACAAGGCAGTGAACTTGGTCTGATACTCGGCCATAGTCAAATTCCCTTTAGTAAGATAAATAAACTCTGCTCTCTTCGCATCACGTTGTACTCGGGTTGAGTACTCCCTCTAGAAGGCCCTCTTGAACTCCAACCAGGTCCAAACACCCAACTTGAAGGCACATCCGAGCCAACTCCCACCATAACAATGCTTCTTGTCCCAACAACAGCTACACTGTAATGACCTTCTCCTCCTCTGGGATCCTCATCGCCTTGAATACCATCTCTAGTTGTCGGATCCAAGCTTCAGCTTCAATTGGATCCTGTGTTCCAAGGAAGTGATTAAGCCTCATCTGCCGGGCTCGAGTCACATAATCATGATCCCTACCCCTGGGTTGCTGTTGTTGTTGTTGTTGTTAAAAATTGGGGAACACAACCAATGACTGGGCCATCTGTTCAAAGAATTGCTGCATCCTCGGAAACTGTTGCATACACGGGTTATATCTCGTGACAGGATGCACATGAGAGGCATCGTCATACTCCACGTGTGGCTCCTCCACAGGCTCCTCAGATGGCACCCTAGGTGGTCTCCCACGTCCTCTTTTTGGCGGCATTCTGCAATATCCATCAAGTGTCAGTTAAATGAAATAATTCTACGTAGCAATTTATACAGCTAATTCCTTATGTCAACAGACTTCGACTCCCACCCTAAGGCTCTGACTACCTCTAGAACGCTAAGGTCTAGGAGCGACTCGCTCTGATACCCCTAAATGTAACTCCCATCTCTTTACTGAGACAGATATCACACTAGCCAGGTCAGGAGGGTATCTTCTGCCTAAGGCTATAAATTTAAAACCTGATATCAATAAAGTACTCTACATAAAATCCATATGACCTAAACATAACCCGTTACACACCGGGAGTCATATTCAAACCAAAGTCATAATAGAGTACAACATATAAAGTCTGGGCAACTATGGCCCCAAATACAGCAGAAGAAAATTAATATATTGTCAAATACAACCCGACAAGACTAAACATAAAGACAAGTACGCCAGAGCCAGCTAGACTTCGATCCCTACTCGAGGTACGAGCTACTACCAAGATCCATGTCCAGATCCTATAATAGAAAAACAATAATCGAAAAGGGATGAGCTATACAAGCTCAGTGAGTAAAGACAACTCCGCCAGGTATTATACATACCTGTCTCTCGAAAGAAACTGTACTAAAATACTAGTGCATGTATATAATCAAATACAAGTCATGAGGGTCAGCAGAATTATCTTAAATCAGGACAAACATGCTAACACGATCAAAATCCGAAGAAAGCATACAAGCAATCTCACATCATATCAGGCATATAATGAATAAGTATATGCAATGGCCTCGTATCATACAAGCATGCACCCCTAGTTCAAATGTCTCCAAAATGACTCCAACTTCCATCAAGGAACAGTGGTATACATCTACATGATCCTAATGACCGAAAAGAGAGGTATACATCTATATGAGTCGATACTTAACGACCAGCGGTATACATCTACATGTGTACGTCAAGTATCAATCTTGTATCCGATACGGGCTCTCACAAGAGACCGAAAGGGGGTTTTTATAAAAGAATGACTTTCGCAAATATTTTTGGTTTTAAGAAAAACGATTGAAAACAAAGCCCTTCCTTAACCCGGTCTCGTCTACTTTAATATCTGGGCTCTATCCTGAACCCTGCTGGATCCCCCATGCATAACCAACTAAGGTGCAACCTATGATATATGAAATAATCTTTATCTACCCCTTAGGGTTTCACTTTATCATTTCTTATGCACTTTAAAATTTAATCAATTAAACAAGCATGAAATCACTATGCAACTATAGCGATAAAATCCACCGGCATTCACGAACCGATATAAAACTCATAAGAATACGAGAAAGATGACATCAAGATAACTACATGAATTAAATCTATATTTACGGCAAAGTCCCCTCCCCTGAAGTCCTTCGCAAACTTTCCTAGGTCTGGCTGGGTGCTCCTGAAGATCCCGCGGGACCTTTTCCCTTTCCTAGAATTAATAATAGTAACTAAGTAAATATGAAGTTTGTATTTTCCATAACTTAGTTCTATAACTTTAGAATACAGAGGCTTAAAAATATGAAATTTGTATTCTTAACTTAGACTCCTATGTAAACTCGAAGGAGCATATTAAAGACATTAAACACATAAGAGCATGCTTTCCTACTTAACGAGCATTACATGCCTTCAAAACTCCTAGAATAACCCTAAGCGTGCTTAATTAGCAAGATTAATCAATCTAAAGCATGTGATACTTTAAACATGATAATCATGGAAACTAATCACACTTAAGCATGTTAAAAAGAACACTAATGGGCATTTATAGTTAGAGTTTTCATGAAAAATTCTGCGGCACCTCCCCTATTTATAGGGCCCCGAAATTAATACAATCATTCCACAAATTACCATAAATTTAATCCATTATCATACAACATTCTAACCCCTTCTAACAGCCCATAAATTTATATCAATCATGTATCTAATTAGGGTTTCCCCATATTCGATTAAGGATCACTGTGGGTTCAAGCTTGGAAATATGGAGGATTTCTCGTCGGATCGAAGAAGAGGTAACACAAGGAGGCTACCGAAGTGTAGAAAGGAACTAGGGTGGCGACGAGGTTGTGGAACAATGGTAGCTGACCGATAAATTTGTCGGCAGCTAAAGGTGAGCATGGCGGCTCCACGGTAAGGCAGAGGGAACCAGCGATGCAGGGAGGCATGACAAGGGGTCTGGCGGGGGCGGCAGCGGGGTGGTGGTCGCACGCGCAAACGCCGTGGTTGTAGGCCGCTCGCGGAGGGTAGGGACACAAGGGGCCAGCACTTGGGGTGGCGCTCCGGGGAAGTTTGTCGGTGGCCCGAGGCCGATCTGCTTTCGAGAATGGCAGTGAGGGAGAAGCTCCGTCGCGAGAGGGAGAGGATGAGGGCACAACTCATGACTTCAATTGAAATTTGATTTCCTTTTTACTTAGTACTCTGAAGCTTTGGTATATATATATATATATATATATATATATATATATATATATGTTATAATAGTTAATTTCATTATTTAATTTTATCACTTTAATTTAACTTTAACTTTTTATTAATTTATCTTATCATCAAATTATTGGCACATGAATTTAAATTAATTAAATTATCTTTAACTTTAAGTCACATCGCCCTTTAATAAATCTTATCTCTTCAATGATTCACCGACCCATATTTAGAAATCCCGGGTCAATGATTCTAGTTATCACGGGCGTACTGTAGCATCACGGGGTCTGTATCTCGTTAGACAAGATCCGCGAATAGCAGCTTTTGACTTTCCCGATTTACTTTATCGGAACTCTAACATTTGTCTAAGTTCCCCTACTTAATTAATCTTGATTAATTAATACTTACAAAATCTCCCAATTAATTAACCAAGATTATTTTTACCGTTCACCTCCAACTATTCCAAGTATAAGCGGCCTGGCCCAATAAGGCTTTCCCTAGGCCCATTAGGTGCGAGGCTGGATTTAAATTTATTAATCCTCGATTTTCCTTTAATTGGGTTTTAAAATAATTAATTTATTTTTTATGCTAATTAATCTCGTTAATTATCGAGAATTTTCTGATTTATTTACTTAGAAAATTCGAGGCGTTACAATTTGGATGTTGATGGATAAAATCTCCATATATTTGGCATAGATGACATCTTTTAGCATAATCGATGCAATCTCTGACCATGGTTTAGCAAGAATATCCCATGCACTTAATCTTAAGTTACATCTTCGGTCCTGATTGGTGTGCACCACCTATCTCGGAGTGTACGTCATGCATGACTTATTTAGCTTCTTTATATGAAAGACATCGCAGGAGTAGTTGATCATACGACCTGCGGTACAATGTGTCATTTATGAGGGTAAATATTTTGGCTCTTTTCTTTATCTAAAGGCCTTGTGATTTGCCCTTTGGATCATCATATTTCAAATATTCTATAAATTGTTGCCCCTAATCTTCCTTTGGCATCTAGAAGGTAAAGATTTTCATTTTGCCCCCAATACTTTCCTCTTTGATATCATCAAGGATTATGCCTATGGGTCTTTTATTTCTTATAGTGATTTGAATTTCTTCATAGTTTGGATTGACTAGCTCCTTTGGCACTCTTGCTAAAGAATAAGCTTTTCCGTTTTCTGATTTTAAAACCCTCCTCAGCTGCACTTGGGGAATTTTCCTCATCAGCTTTTTGACCTTCTTATGGTATTTACGAAGTTCAAGCTTGTATATTTTATAATTTTCTTTGACTTGCTTGATAATAAGTTTTGTGTCTCCAAAGATATGAATGTGTTGGATTCCCGTTTTGATTGCCAACTCTAAACTAGCTATGAGAGCTTCATATTCTGCTTCATTGTTTGTGCATGACTCCATAAGGGAAAGTGCATACCTAAGGATTCCTCCTTCTGGTGTAACGAACACAAGTCCTATCCCAGCTTTTATTTATGGAATCTTGGACCTGAGCGCTGGCATTATAGATGACACTCCATCAAAGTATAGTCATCACTCTGCTTCCGTCATTGTTTGTGTTTATTTATTAGGGAGATAATAGTTAAGGGGCGAATCATCAGGAAGAGGATTTGCCACCAAGAAATCTGCTAACGCCTACCTTTTAATAGCCTTCTGCAGAGTGTATGTTATATCAACCTCCATGAGGATCAATGCCCATTTTACAAGTCTTCTTGTGATAATGGCCTTTTTATAAGATATTTGAGTGTATAAGGATGACTTTATGTGCAAGCAAGTAGTGTCTTAGTTAATGACTACAAACATTAGAGCTAGACAATGCTTTTAAATTGGTGTATATTTACTCTCAGCTACTATCAACATCGTGTTGAGGTAATATAGTATATTTTCTTTGCCTTCTTTATTGTTTTGGGCCAACGTAGCTCCTAATGACCGTTCCAATATAGCGATATATAGAATCAACGACTTTCCAGGGATTGGGGCTGCCAATACTGGTGGATTTAACAAGTATTGCTTAATATCTTCAAAAGACTTCTGACATTCATTATCTCATTTGAAGGGCATATTTTTCTTGACCAACTTGGAAATAGGTTTCTTCTCCCAGATAGGTTGGAGATGAATCCTCTGATATATGCCAAGCGCCCTTGAAAAGACCGTAGCTGCTTTAATGTTTGTGGAGGTGACATTTCTAGAATCGTCTTTATCTTGGAGGGGTCTATCTCTATTCCTCGATGCCTTATAATGAAGCCCAAAAACTTCCCAGATAGGAATCCAAAAGCGCACTTCATGGGGTTCATCTTTAGTTTGTCTTCTCTGAGGCGTGTGAAAATTATACTCAGGTCTTCAAGATGCTTGTCTTTGGAATTTGTCTTAACCACAAGACCATCCACATAACATTCAACGATTTTGTGAATTAAGTCTAATTCTGGTCATAGCCCTTTGATATGTTACCCCCGTATTTTTCAAACAAAATGGTAGTACATGCCATAGGTGTCGGGAAGGCAATATGCTTCTCATCATCTGGATGCATCTTGATTTGATTATATCCAGAAAATCCGTCAATAAATGAGAACATTGTACCTTGAGGTATAGTCGATCATGATCTCCATAACAGGTAAGTGAAAATCATCTTTGGGACATGCTATGTTCAAATCTCTAAAATCTACGCATATCCATATTTGTCATTCTTCTTCTTCACAAGTACTATACTGGCTACCCAATCATGGTATTTCTCTTCCTTGATGAAATTTGCTTTAATCAGCTTCTTTGTTTCTTCCATCACTTTCTCTTCTAGATCAAACTTTATCCTTCTTAGCGCCTTCTTGAGTGGAGTAGCCTTCAAATCAATAGCTAATCTGTGAACAACTACCTCATTATCCAACCCCGGCATTTCATTGTAATTCCAAGCAAAACAGTTGATGTATTCTTTCAAAAAGGCCTTGAAGGATGCTTTTTCTTCTTCAGATAGCTGCATACTTAAGAAGGTTGGCCTTGGGTCTTCGTCACTTCCCAAGTTGATTTCAGCTAACTCATCAATTGTCGCTTGCCCCCTGTCTTCTAATTCAGGTAGTGCACTCTTCATATTAATATCTCCTTCTTCATTCGACGTTGTCATATAACATGTGTTCCTGGAAGGTTTGGAAACCTATTTCTTTCTTGTCCGCATATGGAGGATAATATAACTGATGAAAGCTCTGATATTATTTTTTGTTTGACCATTTCATTTTACCCCCAAACCTTTCAACTATTGTCTTGAGCTTGTCAGGGTAATAGCTAGAAAAGTTTATGGGTTAAATTTCATTATCCTCTTTTTTCTTCAATACTTATAATATCATCACTTGAAATCTTATAGCTTTTGGTTTTATAGAAGAGGATGCCTCTCTCCTTTTCATGTTGAGCTGGTACATAGAATGTCTTTAGATGCTCAACTGTATTAATACTCAAATCATACAAGGATTTGTAGAGTCCATCATGAATCCTTGTGATGTGCAATAAGCTCCCTTGATTAGACCCTTTAGTTAGACTCTTACATTGGTGTGTATGTAACACCCTAATCCCAATAGGGACACGTGTCACACCAACCAGCTCAAGTGAGTACCCTGAGCCCAAGGCTGTCAAAACTGAAATAAAAATCTGCGGAATAAACTGGAGATAGTAGAAACAAACTTAAGAAGTCTGGAACTCATCCAAAAAGAAGAGTCATATCTGATACAATACTCCACAGACTATACGTCTGGGTCTAGTCTCAAAAAGGAAAAGACATATATCTACAGAGTGCACAACAAAAGAAGCAGCTATGGGATGCCAGAGCCAACTACGTCATCACTGCTCACTGAGTCTAACCTCTACCCGACTCACATCCGCTACCCTCGCACAAGGTGGGTGAGAAAAAGGGACTGAGCTATAGAGCTCAGTGATATGTGACCCCTACTGTCAGGTCTAATAAGACCTGTGCATCTGAAAAATATAATCATGTATATGGAAAATACATTGTACTCATATACATGTAGAAAGACAGTAAAGCATGTAAGTCTATGCATTATCTTCCCAATCAGGAAGATCATCTAATGCAATGTCCGAGAAAACCCGGAAAGTCATCAGTCAAAAACATGCCTGTCTATGCCTCATGAGATGTCTAGATATGTGAGTGTCTGTCGATAAGAATGCAACGCTGTAGGATCATTTGCTAAGATCTCAGATAAATAGTCGTGAGGTATTCCCCAATCTAGGCTGTATGTGAAGCCGTGAGGTTTCCCCCAATCTGGGTCTTCACTCGTGGTACCGAGCACCCTAAAGGGTTGGGGAAGGGATTTAAAATAAATACATTTTAAAACAAGGTTTTAATGCTAGAAATTCATTTGGAAACAAGAAAACCTTTCCCCTACTCGGTATCACGCTCTGCATAGCAAGGACCGTCTAACAGGATGCAAAAATCGATGCTCACGTCATATATCTATCTCATATTTATCTCAATGATCTACACCTAGTCATATGCAGAAAGCTAGTCATATGCAGAAAACATCAATTAATAAGACTATTTACAAAGAAAGCCGGGGCGTTACAATTCTCCCACCCTTAAGAAATTTCGTCCTCGAAATTCCCATACAAAGATAACTAAAATAAGTGGGGGTGTTGCGCCCGCATCTGATCCTCTCGTTCCCAAGTAGCCTCCTCCACTTGGTGATGACTCCAAAGGACCTTCACCAGGGGAATCACTTTGTTCCTCAGAACTTGTTCCCTTCTGTC
This sequence comes from Dioscorea zingiberensis, assembly GCA_026586065.1. Lineage (NCBI taxonomy): Eukaryota > Viridiplantae > Streptophyta > Magnoliopsida > Dioscoreales > Dioscoreaceae > Dioscorea > Dioscorea zingiberensis. Next base: position 30,806,351 of record CM048820.1, on the reverse strand, counting down.
TAGAATGCAAACCGGTCCTTCTACATAAGTCAGATCTGGAGCCAACTCCACAGTTGGTCCGTGCAAAACCTGTTGTGGATCCGAGAGACACTTCCGTAAAACCGACACATGGAAAACATCGTGGATTCTTGATAACTCCTCTGGTAGAGCCAGACGGTAAGTTACCGGTCCCACTCGGCCCACTATCTGATAAGGCCCGATATAACGTGGACTCAGCTTCCCCCGTTTCTGGAATCTCATCACTCCTTTCCAAGGTGATACTTTCAGGTACACATAATCTCCAACCTCAAATTCCAAATGCCGGCGACGGTTGTTGGCGTAGCCCCGTTGCCTATCCTGTGCTGCCCTCATTCGTTCCCGAATGAGTTTAATCTTCTCAGCAGTCTGTTGAACTAACTCAGGACCCAATATCTTCCTTTCGCCTTCGTCATCCCAACAAAGAGGAGTTCTGCATCTCCTACCGTAGAGTGCCTCAAACGGTGGCATACCAATACTGCTTTGGTAACTGTTGTTGTATGCAAACTCCAACAGTCCCAGATTATCTTCCCAGCTACCGGGAAGCTCCATGATGCAGGCTCATACAAATCCTCGAGTATCTGAATGGTCCTCTCAGATTGTCCATCCGTAGGTGGGTGGAAAGCCGTGCTGAAATTCAGCTTTGTCCCCAAAGCTTTGTGCAAACTCTGCCAAAAGTGAGCCGTGAATCTCGGGTCTCTGTCGGATACAATGGACACGGGTACACCATGCAACCTCACAATTTGATCAACATACAACCGTGCCAACCGATCCCGAGAATATGTCATCTTGACAGGAATAAAATGAGCTGATTTGGTCAATCTATCAATAATGACCCAGATAGCATCTTTGCCTTGACTAGTTCGAGGTAAACCAGTCACAAAATCCATAGCTATCTTCTCCCACTTCCATGCTAGAATTTCTAGAGGTACCAACAGTCCCGGTGGCTTTTTATGTTCAGCTTTGATCTGCTAACAGATCGGACACTTTGCCACAAATTCAGCAATTTCCTTCTTCATCTTCCTCCAAATATAATTTTCCTTTATATTTCTATACATCTTGGTGCTTCCTGGATGCATAGCATATGCCGAGCTATGAGCTTCTTCCATGATCTGCAACTTGAGGCTCACATTGTTCGGTACATATAACCGAGAACCCAACATCACCGCACCATCAGCAGATAAAGAGAAATCACCGTGCTGGCCACTCTCCATTCGTGAAACCAAGGTAATCAATCTGGGGTCTTGCTGTTGAGCTTCCTTGATCTGGGAAATCAAGGTTGGACGCAGGTGAAAATTCGCCAATAGCACCCCAAGGTCATCCACCGAAAGTTGAACCCTAGTGGACCGTAAGTCATATAACTGGGCAAGGTTGGTAGTTCCTAGCCTTGCCAAAGTTTTTCTGCTTAAGGCATCTGCTACAACATTTGCCTTGCCGGGGTGATATTCAAAGGTACAGTCATAATCCTTTAACAGTTCCAACCATCTTCTCTGTCGCATGTTCAACTCCTTCTGACTCATCAGATACTTCAAACTCTTGTGGTCGGTGAAGATTTTACAGGCTTCACCATAAAGATAGTGACGCCAGATCTTCAAAGCAAAGACCACTGCTGCTAACTCCAGATCATGAACTGGATAGTTTACTTCATGAGTTTTGAGTTGTCTGGATGCATAGGCGATAACTCTACCCTGTTGCATCAAGACACAACCCAACCCTCTGTATGAAGCATCACTATAGATCTCATAGCCAACTCCGGGTGTTGGAAGAGTAAGAACTGGAGCAGATACTAGCCGATTCTTCAACTCCTGGAAACTCTGCTCACACACTTCCGTCCAGTCAAATCTAGCATTCTTCCTCAACAATTGTGTCATTGGTCGGGCGATCGAAGAGAGGGTCCCTACTGTTACACTTCTTCTAGGACAAGAAGCATTATTATGGTGGGAGGCTGTCCTGGAAGAGCACCCAGCACCTGATACTATGACTTGGGCAGATTTCAAGAAGACTTTTCTGCGCACTTATTCTCCTCGCGTCTATCGGGACGCTAAGCAGGCAGAGTTTATTCAGCTGGTACAAGGTAACCTCTCAGTGGCCGAGTATCAAGCTAAGTTTATTGCACTTAGTCGCTACGCACCAGCTATGGTGGTGGACCCTTGGGACAAGTGTAGGAAATTTGAAAGAGGTCTGCATGATGAGGTTCGCATTGGAGTTGTAGGTTCTGGACATGCTGAATTTCGGGATCTTGTAGAGGCCGCTTTGCGTATGGAGCAGACTGTTAACGTGCGCAAGCAAAGAATGGAAGGTTGGAAGAAGAGGAGTAACCCCAGTACGGATAGTGGTGGTGGTTCCAGGCCTTCTAAGAAGAGCACTAGTAGCAGCAGCGGCGGGTCCTCATCTGGAGGATTCGAAAGAGGGAAGACTCCATGTCCTATTTGTAAGAAGCACCATTCGGGAGCTTGTGGGTTTGCTACTGGAAAAGGAGGATGTTTTTACTATCATCAGATGGCTAGGCATTATAAGAGGAACTGTCCATTGTTAGCCCAAGGTAGTGGCATTGCTCCGCAATTCAGTACAGGAGATCAGAGTGTTCAGCAACCTCAGGGGTTCACTGTAGTTGGTAGTAGTGGAGGCAGTCGAGCCGGATCTTCTGGAGGTCGCTCCAGGGGTGGAGGCCGTGGAGCCCAGTCACAGTTGAAGGCCCAGGCTTTCGCCATGACACAGAAGGAGGCAGTTCAGGCCCCAGATGTCATCGCAGGTACTTTACAGATTTATGGTATTGATGCCTGCGTACTTATTGATCCTGGTTCTTCACATTCCTATATTGCTACTTCTTTCTCCATGCCTGAACATGTGCTTGCCACTAGACTAGTGGAGCCTATGATGGTGACATCTCCCATAGGTAGTTCTATTATGGTAAAGTTGGTTTATGAGGGGTGTGATTTGAGGATAGACAACCAAGAGTTGGTGGCTGATTTGATTCCTATGAGGATCCTGGACTTTGATGCGATCCTTGGGATGGATTGGTTGGCCTTTCATCACGCCATTGTTGATTGCCACCAGAAATGGTAGCTTTGCAGTAACCGGGCGAGTCAGGCATCCTTTTCTCAGGTCTCATCAGAATAGAGGGATGCGAAGCCGAACGGTGCTGCAGCGAGGACGAGCGTCAGGAGCTGGTGACTCCTCCCGGAGCTGCTCTGCCTCTTCAACTTAAACACCCCCCCCCCCCCCCCTTTTTACTACTGTCAGCCGACAGATCACAGGCCCCGTGGGAGACTTCTCACACCCCTAGGCATGCAACGCGCCAGCTCCTCCTTGGCCCTCCAGCGAACTCCTTCACAGGCGCCAGCTCCTGCTCCACCGGGCCCACAAGAGCGCCACCTCCAGCTGCACTCAGGCCTCATCATCTCTCTCTTAAAGCCTTCTCACAAACCCAACATCTCCTCCCATAAGTTGTCACATGCCTAAGTCAATACTTCAATTACCCTCCAATAAGTTATTTAAAGAGTTAATATAATTCATTCATTTCTCATTAACATTATTCATCCCTCTCTCATCTCTCTGTAATATAATATATTTGCCAATAAAAACAAATAAAACTAGCAACATGTAGGTACTAGTAACTCCGGCATTTATTTAATAAAACTATTTACAAAGAAAGCCGAGGCGTTACAATATATCTGCATCACTTTCATCTTTTGAAGACTCAGTGTCACTACCAAAATGAGGCATTACTGATTCCTTCTATTTGGATACGAGAGTAGACTTGGACGTCTTCATGAGAGGCTCTTCCTTTGGACTTGGCAACTTGCCCCCTTTGGATTCACTAAAGTAATACCTTACATCTTCATAATGTATTTCATGGATACCTAAGGGTTGGATTTCCCCATAAATTCTAAATTCTTCCCCATCCACTATATACTTCACACACTGATGAACCATTGGATAGACCATTTGATTTTCATGGATCCATGGCCTTCCCAACAGGGCTTTATACGAGGCACCAACATCGATCACATGGAACTTCACATCACATGTCATCTCTCCAAACTTTATTGGGAGAGTAATGGGCCTCAATGCTTTATGGTTATGCTGATTAAAGCCTTGAATAACGATCTTCTCCGGGGATAAGTAGTATATTTTGAGAGTCAATGCCCGGAGAGTGTTAAGGGTTATTAAGTTCATAAAAGACCCTTGGTTAATCAAAATTCGGTTGATTTTCATCCCAACACAATAACCCATCACACATAATGGTCTGTTGTGTTTTGTAAATGTCTAAAACAAATATAAGAATAAATTAGAATTTTTTAATTAATTATATAATGTTATCTTATATTTTTTTTTAATAACTTATCATACATAAATATTTAATAATAAATTATTTTAATATATATTCAATATAATTGAGATATTATTATAATTATGATAACAAAGATATTTCAAACTAATTGGACCTAACATTGTGTTTACCGAAGTATGATAGATAATATATAATAGATTAGCAGTAAATAAAAGCGAAATGGATAGCCCGCTTTTGGTGGTGTTTGGTTGGGGATATCCTACTTGGGGTTAGGGTTATTTTTTGAAAAATTTATAATTTTTTTTAGAAAAATTTTAAATCAAAGGTATTAATAATAAAATAGCGATGTATCTTCCATGCATTGGTGGGTGGCCCATTGTTATATTTTTTTAATTTCAATTAAAGGTTTTGAATCGAAACCATTTTTATTGGGAATTGTGTTATTCTTACTCTCAAATGGATTATTCCTTTGCCAAACACATAATAGAGTTGGGGGTTGATAAGTGTTCATTTGAGCGTAATTCTATAGCATATTCATGTATGTTTTTCATGTGATTTTGGGGAATTATAGCCCGCCGGTACTTGAAAAGTGTTTATTTTGATAAACAATGCAAAATATCGAGACCCCAGGAGAAAGGAAGCTTTTCAAGGGAAATTGAGACCAAAATAGAGCATTTATGGAGAAAGTACCAAGGCATACGGGCCTTCATACGGCCCGTATGGACCTAGAGAATTAGAGGTCTCTACAGTTAATCTCCAAGGGCCGTACACCACTCATATGAGGCTATACGGGCTCTTATACGGTCTGACATACGGTCGTACAAGTTGACCTAAAAACTATATGGGCCCATATACAGCCCGTATGAATGCTTGTATGTCGTAAGTTTCCAGTAATCTACAGACCCAGGCAGGGGCAGAATGGTAAATAACTCTCTAAAACCCTAAAGGGGGGTACATAATCCGACTAATTAGGGCTTTAGAGGGGAGAGCTAGCTTGGGAGAGAGGAAACCTTGTTAGGTTTAGGGATTTTCATCACCAACCCTTGGAGGAAGAGAAGGGGCAAGAGCTTAGAGGAGGAATCAAGGGATCCACCAACGGTGTATGTAATAGCCTTTCTATTCATGAATCTTTTGATTTCCTTTATATTTGCAATGGATTGTTGCTCTCCATTCATGGAGAGCTAATTTTATAAATATTTGCGTATGATAAACCATTTGATTATGGTTTAATTGATGTTGTCTTTCTATGTTGAATGTTTGGTTGAATCTATTGAGTATATTGAATATTTGATGTTTTAATGTATGTTAATCCCTCTACGTTGCGAAAGCCCAGAGAGATTTTCATAATCCATATGGGGGAAGAAGAGAACGCCTCCCCATGTGTAGACCATCTCCAATAGAGAGGATTGTGAGTATACTGGGAACCTGGGTACTAAGGAGGGTGAGTCCTTAAGATGTCTTATTTCCATAATCCTTCCAAGAATTAGGTTCTCTAGAACATCATCGGTAAGGGCACTAGGATTAGTAATTTATCTCGAGAGAGGGAGTGAAAGAACCTTAGGAACCCCTGGACAAGATTCTACCAAGTATCAATATAGATAGAGCTTCATCCATCTTTAGAATATAAATCCATGGGGATTCATTATCCAAATATCCCCTTTACATGATTGAATGCCATCAAGGTTGATTTGATCACATTGCTTGTGTTTTCAATTTCTTAATTTTAGGTTTAGTATACAATCACTAACTTTTGGATGAACTAGATAATAGACCAGTAGTGGGTACTAGTACTTCCTTCTCCCTGAGGATCGATACCCGATTTCATAGTCCACTTTATTCATTAATACGACCCGTGCACTTGTGGATTTTGCACATCAGGTTTTTGGCGACATTGCCGGGGAGATTGGGCCTACTAGGAAAGCTAGGAGTTTATTAATTTAGTCATTTTATTTTCTTTCTTTATGTTACTTGTTGTTCAATTGTTTTCTTGGATACTAACCTTTCTCACTATACTTCATTGCGATTTGTTGATGTATGATATGCAAAAACACTAGAGGCCTTATTGAAGCGGATATTGAGATAGAAAGGACTTTACACCGAAGGTTGAGAGAAGCAGAAGGATCAATTCCAGGATCCTCTTTAGAAGCAGAAAATTCCACACCTACTGAAGATAGTGTTGAGATTAGAGAAGTACCCATCATGGAAGAAAGAAGGAAAACATTATCCAAGTATGAGCGATCTCATTATACAGGGGAGGAATTTAGCATTCATCCTTCAAATATCAACATGAACAGTTTTGAGATCAAGGCTAACACAATGATAAGTGTTCATTTGAGCATAATTCTATACCATACTCATATATTTTTTTAATGTAATTTTGAATAATTTTGGCCCACCGGTACTTAAAAAGTGTTTACTTTGATAAACAGGGCAAGATATCAAGTAACCAGGAGAAAGGAAGCTTTCAAGGGAAATTGAGACCAAAACAGAGCGTTTTTAGAGAAAATACCAAGGCATACTGGTTTCCATATGGCCCGTATGAACCTAGAGAATCAGGGCCTCTAGAGTCAATCTCTTAGGGTCGTACATCACCCCGTATGAGGCCATACGGGCTCTCATACGGTCTGACATATCAGCGTATAGGTTAACCTGATACCTATACGGGCCCGTATACAACCCATATACGGGCTCATATGTCGTAAGTTTCTAGCAATTCTTCAGACCTGGGCAAGGGCAGAAATGTAAATGACTCTCTAAAACCCTAAAGTATGGTATATAATCCCTGGGATTAGGGCTTTAGAGGAGAGAGCTAGCTTGGGAGAGAGGAGATCTTGATTAGGGCCTTGGGGATTCTCATCACCAACCCTAGGAGGAAGAAGAAGGGGCAAGAGCTTGGAATGGAAATCAAAGGATCCACAAACGGTGTATGTAATAGCCTATATAATCATGAACCTATTAATTTCTTTTATCTTGTCCTTGGATTGTTGCTCTCCTTTCATGGAGAGTTAATTTTGTAGATACTAGGGTGTTGCTGAACCCATGGATATGGTTTAATTGATGACTATTCTCTATGTATGGATGCTTGATTGAATGTATGTGTCTATTGGATGTTTTAATGTGTGTCAATCCCTCTACGTTGTGAGAGCCCATAGGCATTTTTACAGTCCATATGGGGGTAGAAGCGAGCGCTTCCCCCATGTGTAGACCATCTCCAATAGAGGGGGTTGTGAGTATATCGGGAACCAGGGTACTAAGGAGAGTGAGACCTCTAGATGTATTATTCCCATAATCCTTCCAAGAATTAGGTTCCCTGGAACATCATCGCTAAGGGCACTAGGATTAGTAATTCACCTCGAGAGAGGGAGTGAAAACACATTAGGAACCCTTAGCCAAGAATTTATCAAGTATTAACATTGAGAGTCTCATCCATCTTGTAGAAATCCAAGGGAGATTCAATTACCTAAGAATCCCATTTTATATTTGATTGTCATCAAGAGTAATTTGATCCCATAGCTTGTATTTTAATTTCTTTATTTTAGAATTAGTGTACAACCACTCATTATTGATCGACTAGATAATAGACAATTGGTGGGTACTTATACTTCCTTCTCCCTGAGGATCGATAACCCGACTTCTGAGTCCACTTTATTACTTGTTACAACCCGTAAACTTGCAGTTGCATCGCATTACACAATAAATATGATACAAAATTCGGCTCAATTTGATGGGAGGCCGGATGAAGACCCCCATGCTCATATAGCAATGTTTTTTCAAATTTGCAACATGTTCAAGATCAATGGAGCTTCTGATGAAGCTATTAGATTGAGACTTTTTCCATTCAGTTTGAGCGAAGGAGCTTATAGGTGGCTCACTTCACTTTCTTCCAGGTCTATTCGCACTTGGGCCGAGATGCTTGATAAGTTCCTTGGCCGATATTTCCCACCAAGCAAGGCCGCCAAGCTTAGATTGGATATCTCCGTATTCAAGCAAAGGGCAACAAAAACATTTTTTAAAGCTTATGAGAGATACAAAAACTTGCTTCGACGTTGTCCTCAACATGGCCTAGATCCTTGTGCCAAAATTAAAACCTTCTACAATGGGCTAGACAACACCACAAGGCAACTAATTGATGTCTCCGCCAACGGATCATTGGGAAATAAGTACCCGGAGTATGCCGAGCAAATTTTTGAAGATATGGTTGGTAATGAAGCTCATTGGTCTACAAGGGGGAAGTAAGTTAAAGCGGTTGGTCATTGGATAAACCCACAATTACAGATGCCTCTCTTGGTGAAAAGCCAGAAGTGTTTACAAGAAAAATTGAGTTACTTACATCCAATAATAGTCCAAGACCGGCTACAGCCATGTTTTGCAATACATGTGGAGGGGGACATGAAGTATCTAATTGCCTCATTTCAAGCACGGAAATGGTTCTTGTAGAGCAAATGCAACACATGGGCAATGCACAAAGACAACCAGACGGTCAATATAGAGCATATGCCTTTAAATGGAACCATCCGGTACTATCTTATGGGAATCCACAAGCGAGGCAATATCCTCATGGTTTCCAACACCCTCAAAAGCCACAAGAGAGAAAGCCCAACATGGAGGAACTCATATTGAAGTACATGCAAAACAATGACACCACAATTAGGAACTTGCAAGCTCCAATTCAGAACTTGGAGAATCAAGTAGGGCAAATTACAAAGACTCTATCAGAGAGGCCTCAAGGAAGCTTGCCGAGTAATACGGAAGAAAACCCATGGGAACAACTCAAGGCCATCACATTGAGGAGTGGGAAAGAGATAGACTTGCCCATGGAGAAACCTCAAAATAAGAGTACCATTGAAGTTGAAGACTCGGAACTCATTGCTAGCTCCTAGGAGAAAGGGAAGGAACAAGAAAAAGTGGGGGAGGCACTCCGTTCCCCCATAACAACCTAAAGTACCACATCCGACAAGGTTGACGAAAGATAAGAAAGATGATCAATTTGTAAGCAATTACATAAAAATTTGCCATTGGTAGAAGTTTTTCTCAAATGCCCAAGTATGCAAAATTTATGAAGGAACTTCTATCCAATAAAAGAAAATTGAAAGATGCAGTTGCTGTCACATTGAATGCCCAATGCTCAGACATTTTGTAACAAACAATGCCCAAGAAGTTGAAAGATCCGGGCAGTTTTGTTGTCCCTTGTGTACTTGGTGAAGGGATTACAAAGAAAGCATTGGCGGACTCCAGGGCGAGCATCAATGTAATGTCATATAAGTTGTATATGAAGCTAGGTCTTGAGTAACCAAAGCCCACTGGAATGACATTGCAACTCGCCAATCGATTTGTGAGACGTCCTAAGGCGCTAGCTGAAGATGTGCTTATCGAAATAAATCAATTTGTCTTTACGACAGATTTTATACTTCTAGATATAGATGATGACGTTGATGCTCTGATCATCCTTGAACATCCTTTTTTAGCCACTCCTCAAGCACTTGAAGATCATGCACAAGGCAAACTAGCATTGAGAGTGGGAGATCAAGATGTGGTATTCAAGCTACCCGATGCAATGCGACACACTATGGCTCAAGATGACACTTCATATAGTGTTGATGATGTTGATATGATCACCTCCGAATGCATAAAAGACTTGTTGATGGTAGATCCACTATACCATTATTTGGGAGACATGGAGGAAGATTCGGAAGAGGTTTAGAAGGATTCTGCTTCACCAAAGATCGACCCAGAGGCCAGGATAGAAAAAGTGAAGAAGAAATAAAGATTCATCTTTCCCACAAAAAGTTGGAAGAAGGTAAAGAAGAAAGGGGTAAATACCATTTCTTTGGCTCACACCATTTTAGAGGAAAGCCCAGGTATAAAAGAGAATAATTGTTCTATCTACACTAACTTGGACATGTTATTGTTTGGGCAATGTTTCAAGGATAGAGCCGATGAGAACTTCAAGGTATTTGAACCCCTATGAAGTGGTTGAAGTTACGTCAAGCTAGTGACGTTAAACAAGCTCTTCTTGAGAGGCAACCCAAGTTCTTGAAAAATTTACTTTTCTTTGTGCAATTTTCTTTTGATTAGCTAGATTGTGTATTTGGAATAAATTGATGAAATGTCTCATATCTATGTTCACATCATTTTGTATCATTATGTTAGATGTTCCTGTTTTATAGCTCTAGATTGATAATTCTTATTAGGTTGCGCAAGGGGGTCACGAATGGCTTCCAGGATTGGCTGTATAAGCCAAATCCAGGTGTGTATGGGGTACCATACGGGCTTATATACAGCGGTATAGTCCCGCCAGAAACATAGATGAGGTAGCATACTGATGTGTGTATTGTGATATTAATGCCTATACCGCAAGTGGACGAGTCGTATCAAGTAATAAAGTGGACTATAAAAGTCGGATGTCGAACCCATAGAGACCGAGATACTAGTACTAACCCTTCCTCTATTATTTAGTCAAAACAAGGATTGGTGGTGGTGTGAAATAATCTAAATTCTAATTTTAGAAAGCAAGAGAGAATGGGATATGATGAAGTCGTGAGGGCAATCAATTAGGAGAAGGGGTATCTAGGCAAGGTATCCCCCTTGGGTTCTTGTGGATAATGTTATGTATGGATTTCATATTAACGAATGTGAGATATGGACCAAGAATTCCTACAACGCTTTCACACCCTCTTTCGAGGCGAGTTACTAATCTACGCTCCTAAGTAGTTCTAGGGAACACATAATCTTGGAAGAGTTGTAGGAATAATTCATTTTAAAGAGTGTCTATCCTAAACACCCGATCTCTCGGCATGTTCACAACTCTCACCTATTGAAGTAGATCTAGGGTATATAGAGGGAGCGTTATTGTCTACACTTTCTATAGATCTAGATTGATACTTAGAGTTGTCGCAACGTAAAGCATCAATACCACACAAAATATTCAATAGGTTCTCAAAAATTAAATAATTCATTCAAATATAGAAATTCATACAAGCAAGATTAAAGTTCACACATAGACCCAAGGGTTCAACAATGCCCAAATACCTAAAAGATTAGTTCCCCATCAAAGGGGAATACAATCTAATGCAATTAAAGGAGAAAACATCAATATAATAACAAAAAAACTTCCCTCTGATGTTTCCTCTACTATTAATACAACAAATCCTCCTCCAAACTTCGCCGTCGAGAAGCCTTGACGATGAAGCTTGGTGCCCTAGTTGATGGTGTGGGAGAGATGGTGATGGTGATAACCCATGGAGTAGCTCCCAAAGGGGATAGTCCAAAGATACCCCAAAACCCTAATTTATCATGTATTTATAGGGTTTAAAATGATAAAGAAGTGTATGCCACGTGTTGGGTCCGTATTGGTCGAGTTTGGGCTGAAAAACTGTGAATATCGGGCACAAATATGCCCCTTACGGGCGCGCTTACGGGTGCTTACGGGTGTAAGGGTGCCCGTAAGGCTCTCGGGAAGGCTTTGAGACGGCTTACGGACTGTCTTACGGGCTTATCCTTGCCAGTATGAACAGTAAATCCTGTTTTTACTGTAGCTTCAGGTCTGTGCAGTGTTCATCAAGTGCTCGATCGGATGACCAAATCACCTCGGATTGACCTGAAATTTTAACTGAGTATTCTTGACTTGTTGGTATTCAATCTGAACGCCGAAGATCTGATTTGGAGTCCTGTAGCTCTTGTAATAAAATTTTGATCTTTGCTGCTCTTTCAGGATTTCTGCAATTGATTCCTATTTCGCCTCAAATGGTGTCGAATTTCTTCCTTTTGATGCTTGAGGCTCTCCAATGCCCCGTAAGTGAGAATTAACCCAAATTAAGTATCAATGGGCTAAAAGCACTTTAAATCACATGAATAATGTACAAAGAATTGATATAAAAACATGATCAATTGAATGCTTATCACAAATATCCCCATACTTAAATGTTTGCTTGTCCTCAAGCTAACAAAGAAATAAAATGTAAAAGATGAGAAGCGTTCAACCTTAGGCTATAAAACATTTACATTTTGTTGTACTCAAAGTATTCACCATTGACATATGAATTTTTCTATTTCAACCCCTCGGACTTAGATCAATCACACGAGACAATTTGGTATAGCTCTAGATGAAAATTTCACTCCACTTACCATGTTCACGAGTCTTAGAGTGAAAAGCATACCCCGAGTAGACTCTAGAGGTTCATTGAGGCCCTAAGTGCAAAACAACTTGCCCTTTAATAAAAAGTAAACTTTCTATTTGTTCTTTTCTTTTCAATTTTTCCCTTTTCTCTTTTCTTTTCATATAAATCCCGGTAGGGCATCCCTAATGGATCTGACTTTCCGTGGAACCCAAAGATTAACATAGAGTGTAGATCTCCCTTTCTGAGAGATGCAAATGCTGGACAGGCATCGGAACACCCAACTACTCTGAAGATTACAACTCTACATATATATACGAGCTCATACTCATAAGTGACTTTTCAGCTTGAGAGATACTCTGATTAGGAGCCAAATACCCGAGCTTACTTCGTCATCAAGAGTAGAGGAGCACTATCTTGGTCTTTATTTTCATTGTCTCTATGTACAAAAATTGTATTCACTATTTACAACTCTACTTGCAAGGGCTAGAAATTTGAACTAGTGTCACGAAAACTCTTAAAGCCATTGAAGATAATACTTAACAATCTAAGTCAATGAAACATAGCAAAGGGTTATCTAATGTCACTACAGAATATATAATAGTCATGAAGATTTTCTCTAAGTGTCCAAGATGTTTCATGGGAAAAATTAAAAATTTTGCTCAAATGGTGCAAACTAAGAGTAAAACAAAATTAAATACAATTTTTCAACATGTCATCATTGGTGTACACTAAGCATCTATATATGTAAAGATTTGCAATGAATTGAATTGTAAAGATATGTAATGAGGTTCATAGAAGCTACACATGTGTACCCATCCCCACACTTAAAATTTTGCATTGTCCTCAATGCAAACAATAAAGCTTGTAAATAATAAGAGCATGATAAAATAAAGATTTGGGCAAACCAAAACTTCCCTGGTTATTTGGTGATAGTTGCAAAATTTGTGTGATTCCAAGGTGAAGTTCAGTTTGGGGTCAAAATGTACACTCTCTCATAACCTGCGAGAAAGGTACGTCAAGCTCCTGATGTTAAACAAGGGCTTCTTGGGAGGCAACCCAAGGTTTTAAGAAAAATTTTCTAGTTTACATTAGTTGGTTTAGTTTTAGTTCTTCCAATTAATTATGCATTCCTTGATCCGAAATTTTTGATTCCTCAATTTTATGTTAGTATTGTGGATTTTAAAGCTTGAAATAGAGTTATAATTTTAGGTGAATGAACACTTGGTGTTTTATTGTGCGAATTTTATAGATTGGCAGTTTACAGTTAGCCATACGGGCTAGCTTATGCCTGTAAGCGCCCATATGAAGCAAGTTAAGGGCAAGCTTACGCCCGTAAGCGTCCGTAAGGACGCTCTGAGCACACAACTCCCAAACTTACTGAGAGCAATACTGGCGGTCATACTCCCGTATCATCAACTGCATGGCCTAGAGATGGGCATACAAGCAACCTTACGCCCGTATGCCTCGCGCTCAGACGCAACCTGACCCAATCTTATTGCTAATTTGATTATGGATTTAACTGATTGGGTCTCTAATCATATGTATTAACCTAAACCCTATAAATAACTGATTTAGGGTTTAGAGAAGCGGCATCTCCTCAGACACACCCCCAGGGCTTTTTCTTGCATCTCCAAGCATCATTGACTCTAATCATTTGCATAATTTCAGCTTACGAGGAGAAGCGAAACATTCGAGGATCAAGACTCATCTTTTCTTTTAGTCTACTAGTATCTTTTGTGTTTTCTTTTTATTATTCTTGAGCTATATTGATCCATCCTTATCTTATGGAGGCCTGAAAAGAGTGTATTCTTCCCGGCTGCACCTTGCATAGCTAATTCCAGAAAATGCAAAAATATACATGCCAAGGTAGAGCTTTTATGGAGGTTTTCATCAAGCTACCTTTAGGCCTCCACGGAAACAGTTTGGGCCGAGAATTGTTCAATCGTGGCTTGGGCCAATCCTTGGATTGTATTATCCTCCTCACTTCTATTGTTATCCCGGATAAATCTCTTCTATGCTCTGTGTGCAAGTCAGCTTCGAGGCAGAGAATTTCGTCAATTGTCTTTGGCTTTACTCTTTCCATCTCTTCCTCGTTTTCTACACCAATATATGCTTCCACCTCATGCTCCTCTTTGCTTTCTTCTTCTTCTTCTCCAGTGACATTTTCAGGTGAAACTTCTAGCACTTGTTCAGAACTTGGCTGTTCATAAGAAATTCTTTGGAAAAGTTTACCCACCTGGTTCCCAAGCTCTTGAAGAAAGGTTTGAATATTTTTCAGTGTGGCATCAACGGCTTCAAATTTGGCATTTGTTTGAAGCATAAATCTCGCAAACACTTCCTCGGTACTAAATTGTTTTCGTTGTGGTGGCTCATACCGGAAACATGGAGGGTGATTTTGCCACTGCTCTTGAGGCGGGGAATAATAACTAAACCCTTGTTGAGGGCACCTCTTTCGTGTTTCATGTTGATAGCTTGGATTGTTTGGATGTCCTCCTCAATATGGATTGTTAACATGGTTGCATGGGTTTCTTTGAGTTGGTATAGGTCTGTTGACCCTTTTTGGAGGAGCTTTAATTGTAGCCTCCAACAAGCTAACCTTGAGGGATTCATTGTACCTTGCACAAAAGAGAATAAATAAAACACGTCAGATATTTTTTTTTCTTTTAATATAAATAAAAGAAATGTAAAAACCTAAAACTAATGACTAGATTAAAAGATTTTGAGAATTCTTAATAATCTCAAGGTCCTCGACAACTGTGCAAAAAACTTGATGCACGTGTATTGTGTTATGCTAATGCTTATACTGCAAGTGCACGGGTCGTATCAATTAATAAAGTGGACTATAAAAAATGGACGTCGAACCCACAGAGATCGAGATACTAGTACTAACTCTTTCTCTATTATCTAGTCAAAACAAAGATTGGTGGTGGTGTGAGATAATCTAAATTCTAATTCTAGAAAGCAAGATAGAATGGGATGTAGTAAAGTCGTGAGGGCAATCAATTAAGAGAAGGGGTATCTAGGTAAGGTATCCCCCTCGGTTTCTTGTGGATAATGTTATGTATGGATTTCATATTGATGAATGTGTGATATGGACCAAGAATTCCTACAACGCTTTCACACCCTCTTTCGAGGCGAGTTACTAATCTACGCTCGTGAGTAGTTCTAGGGAACACATAATCTTGGAAGAGTTGTGGGAATAATTCATTTTAATGAGTGTCTGTCCTAAACACCCGATATCTCGGCATGTTTACAACTCTCACCTATTAAAGTAGATCTAGGGTATATAGAGGGAGCATTATTGTCTACACCTTCTATAGATCTAGATTGATACTTAGAGCTGTCGCAACGTAAAGCATCAATACCACACAAAATATTCAGTAGGTTCTCAAAAATTAAATTATTCATTCAAATATAGAAATTCATACAAGCAAGATTAAATTTCACACATAGACCCAAGGGTTCAACAATGCCCAAATACCTAAAAGATTAGTTCCCCATCAAAGGGGAATACAATCTAATGCAATTAAAGGAGAAAACATCAATATAATAACAAAGAAACTTCCCTTCGATGTTTCCTCTACTATTGGTACGGCAAATCCTCCTCCAAACCTCACCGTCGAGAAGCCTTGACGATGAAGCTTGATGCCCTAGTTGATGGTGTGGGAGAGATGGTGATGATGATGACCCAAGGAGTAGCTCCCAAAGGGGATGGTCCAAAGATACCCCAAAACCCTAATTTATCATGTATTTATAGGGTTTAAAATGATAGAGAAATGTATGTCACGTGTTGGGTCCTTATTGGTCGAGTTTGGGCTGAAAAATTGTTAAATATCGGGCACAAGTATACCCCTTACGGGCGCGCTTACGGGTGTTTACGGATGTAAGGGTGCCCGTAAGGCTCTCGGGAAGGCTCTAAGATGGCTTACGGACTGTCTTACAGGCTTATCCTTGCCAGTATGAACAGTAAATCCTGTTTTTACTGTAGCTTCAAGTCTACGCAGTGTTCATCAAGCGCTTGATCGGATGATTAAATAACCTCGGATTGACCTGAAAGTTTAACAGAGTATTCTTGAGTTGTTGATATTTAATATGAACGGTGGCGATATGATTTAGAGTCCTGTAGCTCTTGTAATAAAATTATGATCTTTATTGCTCTTTCAGGATTTTTGCAGTTGATTTCTATTTCGCCTCAAATAATGTCGAATTTCTTCCTTTTGATGCTTGAGGCTCTCCAATGCCTTGTAAATGAGAATTAACACAAATTAAGTATCAATGGGATAAAAGTACTTTAAATCACATGAATAATGTACAAAGAATTGATATAAAAACATGATCAATTGAACGCTTATCATATACGGCCCGTATAGGAGCCCGTATGGACCATAATTGCATCGTTTTAAAATCTCCATGTCCATACTTCTCGTACATTAGGTAGTATGGTTGCCATGTATGATCATAAGGGATTTCATATGACCGTACGTCAGACCGTACCTTCACATTGGCCTTCCATTGTATATAGCCCGTATATGGGCCCGTATGGGGTTGAACGGTTATAAAAATTGGGGCGTTACACATTGCACCCTTATATCTCTTAAAAACACTAACGCCGACCACACTTCTTCCCCACTTCAATCTGACAATTCTCCACACCGACACGACCTCTCCTCTTGTTTTTGGGCTTCCATCATCCCTAGGTATGTGCATATTTGCTTGATTTATCAATGAAATCCATATTTTTCATGTTTAGAAACCTAGGTTTTTGTTTGGATGATTTCTATGATGAATATATGATTTTGCTCAAACTCTAGGCCGCAATACTTTGATTAGAGGCATGTATAGAGTTTAGGGTGTGAAAATGGTGCATTTGGGATGTATTTGGGGCAAGGAAACTCCATGCCTGTCGGCGCCCGCTCGACCGGACGCTTACGGCCCGTATGGAATCTTATCTGGCTCATAGACGGGGTCATACGGTATGATAGATGGCCCTTATGAGGGCCCGTATAGGGCCACTCATAAGCTACAATGCATATTTTCTTTCCATTTCCGCATATTTTCAAATTCACTGACATCCTTTTCAATTGTTTTGTAGACATGCCTCAGAAGAAGACCAACTCTGCGCCCAAAAGGCATCGAACAGGAGAGGGTTCATCCTTCGGCAACCCCCAATTCATGGAGGAGCGTTTCTTCTACCGATACACACGCCTCGCCACCCGACTTTTTGGCCGCACATATATTATTGACTGGGGCGTCCTTAGTCAACTTGGGATCACTGATCGCGTCCGGGAGATGATCTCTTTCGGGGGATGGGACAAGGTATTCTCCCTAAACCACTAGGTGTCTAGGGAGCCTACATTGAAGGTGTTGAGCACTTTCGAGGCTGACCGGAGTGCCGTGGTGGAGCAAACTCTTAAGTGTGGAGATAGGTAGCCATTAGTGAAATTCATTGCAAATCTTTATTTCATGATTCATATCTAGCATACATCGATGAAGGCCCTAAGGAAAAACTTTGACAAATTCTATTTATATGGCACCATCTCAGCACATTATTTTGTCGAATTCTCCTATGAAACACTGTGGGTACTTAGAGACCATCTTTGTGATATTCATAATCTTTAGAGACAATAGATAACACATTGCCTTGTTCTCTTGCCTTTAATAGCTAAGCATCATTTTCAATGGCTCCAAGAGACATCATGGCACTAGTTAAAATCTCTAACCCCTCATAATATAACCTATTAGACAAGTAAGAGCAGAATAAAATAGTTTGTACATATTAGTTGTAGAACAATAAATACAGTGTTCTGCTGCTTGTTATGATGAAGTAGTTTTGGGTTCTGGCTCCTGATTAGAGTGTCCCTCAACTCGAAAAATCACTACTTAGCACGAGCACAACCACGTAGAGTTGTTACCATCTTAGTAGCTAAGTGCTCTGGTGCCTAACCAGTATGAGCACCTTCCAGAAAGAAGGAACTACACTCTACATTGATCTTCAGTGAGGGAAAGCCGGATCCATCAGGGATGTCCCAACCGAAAAAAAAACATAGAGTCCTTCAAGCTTGCCCACTATTTATTCAATAGGGGAGTCTCTTTGATCTTACAGCCTCAAGGATTCTCTAGAGTCCATTGACGGTATGCTTCTCTTGCAAAGATTTTGGATCATGGCATATGGAGTGAACAAGCTTTGTCAAGAGCTATATTGATAAATTTTATGAGATCTGTCTAAGCCCTAGTGTGGAAATAGGAGAACATACACTTTGATGGTGAACTTGATCAAATAGAGTTGAGTCATGAATTCTATAGCATGAGGATGAACACTTATCATTTCTTTTGCTAACTTCTTTTCTTTGCTTGAGGACAAGCAAAACATTAAGTATGGAGATATGTGATAAATGTTCATTTGAGAGTAATTTTATACCATATTCATGTATGTTTTTCATGTGATTTTGGGAAATTATGGCCCGTCGGTACTTAAAAAGTGTTTATTTTGATAAACAGGACAAAATATCGAGACCTCAGGAGAAAGGAAGCTTTTTAAGAGAAATTGAAACCAAAGAAGAGCATTTCTGGAGAAAGTACCAAGGCATACAAGCTTTCATACGGCCTGTATGGACTTGGAGAATTGGAGGTCTCTACAGTTGATCTCCTAGGGTTGTACACCACCCAGTAGATATGAGGCTATACGCGCTCTTTTATGGTCTGACATATGGTCATACAAGTTGACCTAAAAACTATACAGGCCCGTATATGGTCCGTATGAATGCCCTTATGTTGTAAGTTTCCAGCAATCTGCCGACCCAGGCAGGGATAAAATGATAAATAACGCTCTAAAACCCTAAAAGGGGGGTATATAATCTGACTAATTAGGGCTTTAGAGGGGAGAGCTAGCATGGGAGAGAGGAAACCTTGATTAGGTTTAGGGATTTTCATCACCAACCCTTGGAGGAAGAGAAGGGGCAAGAGCTTAGAGGAGGAATCAAGGAATCCAACAACGGTGTATGTAATAGCCTTTCTATTCTTGAATCTTTTGATTTCCTTTATCTTTGCAATGGATTGTTGCTCTCCTTTCATGGAGAGCTAATTTTGTAAATACTTGCGTATAATGAACCATTGGATTATGGTTTAATTGATGTTGTCTTTCTATGTTGAATGCTTGGTTAAATCTATTGAGTCTTTTGGATGTTTTAATATATGTTAATCCCTCTACTTTGCTAAAGCCTAGAGAGATTTTCATTGTCCATATGGGGGAAGAAGCGAACGCCTCCCCAGGTGTAGACAATCTCCAATAGGGAGGATTGTGAGTATACCAGGAACCCGGGTACTAAGGAGTGTGAGTCCTTAAGATATATTATTCCCATAATCCTTCCAAGAATTAGGTTCCCTAGAACATCATCTGTAAGGACACTAAGATTAGTAATTCAACTTGAGAGAGGGAGTGAAAGAACCTTAAGAACCCTTGGCCAAGATTCTACCAAGTATCAACATAGAGAGAGCATCATCCATTTTTAGAATATTAATCCAAGGGGGATTCATTACCCAAGTGTCCTCTTTTCATGATTGATTGATTTGATCCCATTGCTTGTGTTTTCAATTTCTTAATTTTAGGTTTAGAATACAACCACTCATCTTTGGATCGACTAGATAATAGACAAGTAGAGTGTACTAGTACTTCTCCCTGAGGATCGATACCCGACTTGATAGTCCACTTTATTACTTGATACGGCCCGTGCACTTGCAGATTTTGAGCATCAGGGGTAGTGGAGAACACTTAGCAATTTTACATAAATGTGATTCGTATGATAAATATTTACTTGGAAGGGTGTCACGTGATAAGTGCATTATTATAAATATTCTCCTTATCATATTTATATGCATATATCCCATTTGTAGGAATCTATTTTCTATTTTTGTACTTCTGTGGGTATTCCTTTGTGAGTGGACAAGTAAACAGGCAACCAGGGAAAAAGGAACTAGAAACGGGACTTATTAAAGCAAAAAGAGTAACATACCACACTTGGAGAGAAGTGTATGGTCGTGCTCTCACTAAACACGGTTGTGCTTATCAAGCACGAGCATGCTCAAGACAGTGCAATTCTTTGGATAAAGACGTATCAGCCACGACATAGTTACAACGAGCACAAGCGTGCTCCAGATCAAACACGGCTGTGCTCAAGCTAACGGGTGTGCTTCAGATGAACACGACCGTGTTTCGCAGATTAAGAATCTATAAATAGCCGCCGTGTTACCCTAGAAAAAAACTTTTCGTGGAGAGCAGTCGTGGGCGATTTCGGCTGCAACCGCTAGTGTTCTAGAGAGGAATTGAAGGCAGAGGAGACAGTCCAGGTAAGCTTTTTATGCCTATCTTTATAGCCTCCACTTGTATCTTAGTTATGGTAGTCTCTAGGATGAGAGGCTAAACCTTCTATGGTGCCTTAGATAAATGAACCCTAGGATGAACTTGTTGATTAATTTCCTATTATGAATTGGTTTTAATTTTATTAATAATTCTTTGTTATACCTTAATTATCTATGTTTGTAACTCTGCATGGTTTCACTTGCATGAGCCAGACCATCTATCTCCTAAGGGGATAGCATTAAAATGATATTGTTTATGCTGGATGGTCGTATGGTTATTACTATTACGTTAGCCCGGAGTTGTCACCTTTCTTGATATCCTTGTGTGGTTGTCTATGCATGAGCCTTGAGTCATCTACCCTAGTGGGATAAAGCATCCAGCACCTTGTATGTTAGTACCGATAATTCAGAACGATTATTATTATTACAATAGCCTAGGGATTTATTTAGATAGGTTGTAGCCAGACATAGGTGTTATGGTGTACATGAGCATCACGAGAGATCTCGTGTTGCGCTGAGAAGTGTAATTGCTACACCATCCAAGAGTTGTTAGTAATTAGCCAGTAGTAGGAATCAATCATTAGCAACGGAGTCCTAAGCGGATTGTGATCTAAGGTGTCATATTTCATCTCTAAGTGATCCCAATCCCCCAATTATTCGCATTAGTCTTTTAATTCAGATATCCAATCATCACACATAGTTTTGTTTAGGCTAGTTATTAAATGATAATTAGTACTAGTGTCCAGTCCCTATGGATTCGACTACCCTACATTTGAGTAGTTTATTACTTGATCGACCCCTTATACTTGCGGGAGAGTGTCGCGCATATTTGTGCGTGCATCAAATTTTTGGCACCGTTGCTAGGACTGGCAACACTAGGAATATTAGAATCTGTTATTTTAGTTATCTTATCTTATCTTATCTCATCTTATCTTTTATCTTAAAAATTCAAAAAGAAAAATTCAAAAACTCAAAACTTTTAATTTTAATTTTTTTTCTTGATTTTGAGAGAAAAAATTTCAAAAATTCAAAACTTCAAAAATTTTTTTTCCTGATTTGGATCATCATTATCTTTTGTGCCAAATCAAATATCCTTTATCAGATTAACAATGTCTTTCCTTTCAGGAGACCAGTATCACACTCAATTCGATGCATCATAGCATAGGCAACCGTCATTGGAAGATATCTTCGCGTATTATATTGATCGTAGCAAAGAAGCGGTTCAAAAGCTAGAATCTCGGGAGGTCAAGGAATTTGATTTTGGGAAGAGGTGCACAAATGTAAAGTAAGCACATATCTATTCTTGAATGAATGGGATATGGAAAATCATGAGCCCCAACAAGACATTGAGATAAACTTCATGCAAAGCATAGATGTAGAAGCAAGGTAGTGTTTTGAGGGGGAAGTAGAGGAAGCTTTAGAAGAAACCAATCAGGATAAAGATCTCGATAAGGAGACTTGGGAAAAACTGGAAACATCCATTGAGGAATCACTAGAGTTTGAACATAAGAAGCTACCAGAGAACCTTGTGTATACTTTCTTGGAGCGAGATATGGAGAACCTCTTTAAGCATTCACTGCCATCTGCTAAGGGCAATGAAGACACTCATCCTCCTCCTCTTTCTCAGTGGGTATTGCCTCAAGAGCTAAATGAAAAAATCAAGTACATATTCCAAGAAAAGGGAGAAAGTATGGAACTTTGCTCTATGAACCCTAACAAGAAGGGAGAGTGTTCAATCAAACCCATCATAGTTGCCACTGTGACATACGAACCCTTAGAATAAAACTTTATTCAAGAAATCGACAGATGGCACGGTAAATTTGTTGTAACACAAAGAGCCGAATGAAGATATCACTTATTGTTGCTGAACCAGTTATTAGGGGCAATGCAGATTCAAGGTATAAGATCTTCCATGTTAATTGAAAAGGTGACCATACAAGATGCTGCGTTATTTGTCGAGCCAATCAAGACTTCAAAGAAGTGGCTAATTACATACAAAGGGGAAGGTCCTAAGAAGGATGCAACGGCTCTGATCATCAAAGAACCAGAATAACATGAGGGGGTCTAGCTAGAGACCTAAAATCTAGCGCTTCTTGGGAGGCAACCCAAGCTCAGTTAGTTTTGAGTTTTTTTTAGTCAGTTTAAGACTTTAGTTTAATATACATTAGTGGTGAAGTTCAATTACTTGACGACGCTCATTCCAAAAGGTTTAATGACTAATCTATTTGTGTTTGGAGCTACTAACACACAGAAAGAAGGATAACATAGCATGATGGAGGAAAAAGCAACAGATAGTTGCATGGCCGAGAGCACGGTCGTGCTCAAGGCCGTGCAACTCTCGGGATACGAAAAGGTGAGGCTTCAATATTGAACACGGGCGTGCTTGCAAAGAGGACGGCCGTGCTTATTGAACACGGGCGTGCTTACGAAGAGCACGACTGTGCTTATTAAAACACACTAATTCTTATGGGGTGTGCTCGAGCCAGAACCCTAAAATCTAACGTCGATTGAGCCGCCGCACTTCTTCAGCGCCCTTAACTCTCCTCCTCCACTCCACCTCCTCGATCAAGCGTCGCCGCAGCAACCGGCCAACCTTCATAGCCCGCGACCCCTGTCAGCGACTGGCCAGCCTCCACAGCGCGATCTCACCCACGCCTTTGACAGCCGAGCAAGGCCATGCTCCTCCTCAGCACATCCGTACACCCTTCTTCTCCGGCGAGCGCCACCACCATGCCGCTAAGGAAGAAGACAACGTCAGGGCCCACACCCCCAGTGAAGAAGAGGAGAGGAGAGGGGAGCTCTCAGCCATCAGTCAAGTGCATATTCACCATACCAATGCAAGCGTGGCGACACTACCGACTCCGCCGGCTAGATTTCGGCGAGGTCCGGCACATAGACCGGGATGCCCTTCCAGAGATTTTTGGAAGTGGGAGCCTACGGTTGCCTCTTTGCCATCAGAGAGAGGACATATAGAGAGCTGACCCTGGAGATACTGGCCACCTTCACTCTCGCTAGGGACTTCGTCTTATGGGATCGACCTGAGTAGATTAGTTCCATATGGGCGACACTATATTTTAGACGAGCCTCACAGACTTGGTTGTTCGATTGGGACTCTAGGACCTCAGTTCACCACCACAACAGCATATCGATATCTCTAGATCGACAGATCAGCAGAGGAGACTACGGAGTCTACGTGGAGGAGACTCAGCACAGAGGCACATTACAATCCTCAGCGGTCGAAGGCCTCCACCCTCCGGTCCCCTGTCGTCCGATGCATCCACATGGTACTTAACTATTCCATCATAGGACGAGGGCTGAGCACAGAAGTCGTCAGTACTCGGGACCTTCTTTATTTGCAAAGAATGATGGATGGATTCCCCGTCCACCTGGGCTAGGTCGTGGCAGAGCTCCTGATACATCAGGCATCCAGTCCTAGGATCAGAGTGTTGTTCGCAGGTCCCTATATTACCCGCCTTGCATGAGGGATAGACGTCTTCTCCGATGAGATCATCTCTATAAGCATCGAGACCATGCGGGCAATGAGGATGTTACAGCCCAGGCAAACGGCACAGGGAATCAGGTACGTACTTATAGGCCCCACAGAGACACCAGACTCGGGAGCCGCTGTGGGACCCAGCAAAGCACCTCCACCTTCT
This sequence comes from Dioscorea zingiberensis, assembly GCA_026586065.1. Classification (NCBI taxonomy): domain Eukaryota; kingdom Viridiplantae; phylum Streptophyta; class Magnoliopsida; order Dioscoreales; family Dioscoreaceae; genus Dioscorea; species Dioscorea zingiberensis. The sequence continues at coordinate 30,781,914 of CM048820.1, read as the reverse complement.
CCTCCATCATAGAGAACACCTACAACACCTCCATCATCGGCCATCACATTCATCGAGGCCACTTGCGCCTTACTTTACTGGTTGGTGGGCGGAGTCGACTACCTCCTCCGACAGCAGGGAGCTGACTACCAATTGCCGCCATTGCCTCCTGCCACGCTTATGACACAGACCAGAGCGGATCACGAGGATGCGGCTGAATCTGATGACGAGGATGCCACCAATATCGACGACGAGGATGACTTCTTTAGCACTTGAGCTCATTTTATTTTATTTTTACCACTATTTGTACTTTTTACTTTTGATTGAGTCAGTCTGTTAAATTGCTTAGCCTTATTTATGCTATGGAGCTTCACCTTTACTTTGCCTTCGATGTTCTTTAGGATATATTGGGATTCCCACATGGCAGGAACATAATGAAAGCACGAGACAAATCACGAACCACAATAAGATAAGTTTACTTTTTCTTCCCTCCAATCTTGTTGTCACATGTCATTTTCATTTTAGTGCATATATTGTGTGCATTGGGGACAATGCACAATTTAAGTGTGGGAGAGGGATTATCTTTGAGCGATTACATTATATATGATGGGTGCTGATTTAGGATGATCTATAAACAAATTGATGGAAGTACCCTTAAGTCTAGGTTGACATTAGCGTTAGGTAGCCAAATTTTTCAAAAATATACATATTTAGTCCTGCCTTTACTTGACACCTCACAAAAATTTTGAGCACAAATCCTTACTTTGTTGTCACTTAACCGCTTAAGTTTGGACTCCAGTTAGTTTAACCGTTATAGAGTGTTGATATTTTCTGATTCTTTTGAAAAAAGAAGAAAAACAAAAGGGAAGAAAATAAAACAAAAATAAAAAGAAAAGAAAAAGGAAAATACGTTTATTATTGCTGGAATAATCGGAAAGTCGGATCCGTCAAGGATGCCCTACTGACCGACAAGTCGGATCCATTAGGGATGCCCTACAGGTATAAAAGAGATGGTAGAAAGAGCTATCACCTTTGATGCGTGAAATCTGCTCTTAAATAGTCGGACCTTGGGCATCCAAAATGTTCACTCGATGACCTACCAGGAGAAAAGGCTATCTCATTGGATGTATGAAGCTACTACCTCCAGCTAAAGGAATAGAGAGCAAATAGTTCAACAAATAAGAAAAGATCTATACTAGCTGGGCCGAACTTGAGCTAGTAAGTGGCACCGTTAGAAAAGGGTTATACATACACATGTGGGAAGTCTCATTACAAGGTAAGACTTATCTTTCATAAACACTTGCAGGTACTTGCACTATGTTTTTCCGGGCACTAGAGGGACTCCCAAATATTTTGAGATTGGAGATCATGCACTCATTATCTTTTCTGGAATTCATATATTTCTTTGCTTGAGGACAAGCAAACATTCAATTGTGGGGGTATTTGATAAATGCATTATTATACATATTCTCCTTATCATATTTATATGCACTTATCCCGTTTTCGGGCATCAATTCTCTATTTTGTACTTCTGTGGCTATTCCTTTGTAAGTAGATAGGTAAACAGACAACCAGAGCAAAAGAAACAAGAAACGGGATGTATCAAAGCAAAAAGAGTAACATACCACACTTGCAGAGAAGTGCATAGCCATGCTCTTACTAAATACAGCTGTGCTTATTAAGCACGAGCGTGCTCAAGACAGTGCAACTCTCTAGATAAAGACGCATCAGCCATGACATAGTTACAAAGAGCATAGGCGTGCTCCAAATCAAACACGGTCGTGCTCAAGCCAACATGAGCGTGCTCCAGATCAAACACGGCCGTGCTCAAGCCAATACGGGCGTGCTTCAGATGAATACGGTCGTGTTTCGCAGATTAAGAATCTATAAATAGCTATAGTGTAACCCTAGAAAAAACTTTTGGCTGAGAGCAGTCGTGGGTAATTTCGGCTGCAGCGGCTAAGGTTCTAGAGAAGAATTGAAGGCAGAGGAGACAGTCCAGGGAAGCTTTTTATGCCTATCTTTATAGTTTCCTCTTGTATCTTAGTTATAGTAATCTGTAGCATGAGAGGCTAAACCTTCTATGGTGCCTCATATACATGAACCCTAGGATGAACTTATTGATTAATTTCAAATTATGAATTTGTTTTACTTTTATTAATAATTCTTGTTTACACCTTAATTATCTATGTTTGCAACTCTGCATGGTTTCACTTGCATGAGCCCGATCATCTATCTCCTCAAGGGATAGTATTAGCATGATATTGTTTGTGCTGGATGGTTTTATGGTTATTACTATTGCATTAGCTCGGAGTGGTCACCTTTCTTGATATCCTTGTGTGGTTGTCTATGCATGAGCCTTGAGTCATCTACCCTAGTGGGATAGAGCATCCAACACCCGTTGTGTTTGTGCGGATGATTCAGAATGGTTATCATTATTGTAATAGCCAAGGGATTTATTTAGATAGGTTCCAACCGAACATAAGGTGTTATGGTGTGCATAAGCATCACAAGAGATCGGGTGTTGCGTTGAGAAGTGTAATTGCTACACCGTCTAGGAGTTGTTAGTAATTAGCCAGTAGTAGGGAATCAATCATTAGCAAGGAAGTCCTAGGAGTATTGTGATCTGAGGTGTCATATCTCATCTCTGAGTGATCCCAATCCCCCAATTGTTTGTATTAGTCTTTTAATTCAGATATCCAATCATCACACATAGTTTAGTTTAGGCTAGGTAATAAGGGATAATTAGTACTAGTATTCAGTCCCAGTGGATTTGACTACCCTACCTTTGGGTACTTTATTACTTGATCGACCCTATATACTTACGGGAAAGTATCGCGCATATTTGTACGTGCATTATCATGCCCCGACCCGGATTCCAGGCCTCGAGCACGTGTACGGATTGGCCGTAACCAAGTAGAGACGCACCTCACTCCGGTACAAGGCCTAGGTAAATATGAACATACCACAAATAATAAAAACATAATCCAAATTTTATGAATAAAATCTAGAGTACTACAACGGAAATAAAATAAGGGTTGAGTCACCATACATAAATAAAGGCCCTACAAGGGCCCTACAAATAAATGTCACACTCAAAGAAAAAATGAGGTTCTCGAACCTCTGCATAGATATCCTAATCCCTCGCGTAGCTCCAGTGTCCGAGTTGACTACTCCTCAGGATCTCTAAGAGTATAAAAACAAGTGTATAAGCTTTCGGAATGAAAGCCTAGTAAGTGCCCCGCAGGGATCACAAGGAAGTCATCTAATGTCAAAAGAGAAGCTAACGACAAGAAAATCAAAGAAACATGACCGATCAAGGGGAGACCACGCCCCGCACTGCCAATCATCTAGGAGTCTCAGACCTACCACAAGACTAGCAACGGTAGGGACCCCTAACACATTTAGAATCTCATGCTCTGCAAGAGAAATCCTGGGAAAACTCAGCAAGCATCCCCGGTCGGCACCATCAGCCTCGGCTGGGAATGAGCCTCCAGTCGGGAGTCGATAGCACCACATCTCGTACATGTCGACACAGTCAGCGAATCAATCCCACTAACGTGCTGGACAACCAGAGTATCCTCCCTCTGGAGTGGAAAGCCAGAACGCCACGGTGTCCTCTGCCCTAGGCATTCCACAATGGAGCCCTCACACTTCACTGATCTAGGCGAAAGAATAGAACTCAACTGGTACACATCTACCCTGCCAGTGCACAAGTACACATGTGCCCATGGTCAAGTGCCAATCAACAGGTAGGCGTGCCCAATGAGCATTTTCTCAAGCATATCAACCATTCACATATAACAAGGAAATAATCCAACAAAGTAGATATCTACTATGTGGCATGCTAAAACGTAGCAATCAACCAATTCAATAATACCCATAACTGGGTGAAAACTGGGCAAGAGTAACTTACCTCTGTCAAGGGTGTCAGGAACCACCCGAGACTCCCTCCTGGCGTGTCTCCACACTCTACGTCGGTATCAGATAGTAAAGTCCATATCGGCAATAGAAATAGCTATTAAACCTTACATATCTAGATGCATGAGTATGACTCACTAATAGCCTACTCAAATGGGCGCTCCCAACCAATTGGGCACGGATAGACCTAGCCTTCATTGTAGGTGAGTTTGTTCTTAATTGATTAAACCCAACCATTCAATCAAATATGGTATAGTACCCTAGTGGTTAAGGTCCTCCATATTGGGTTCTAATCCCTCCATCTATAATTTATATTATATTTTTTATAGAAAAGAAACTAGTCCACCAAACATGTTAACATGGTTAAACCTAATCTACCAATTGATTGGACCTAACACCTTAATTGATTGGACTCAATTTCTTTGAGTTGGTTGGTCAAAACCATTCAAATGGATTAAACCCAATCCCCCTAAGTTAGCTGCACCCAACCGTCTAACTGGACTGGACGCAAACCCTTTCATCAACTTGACTAGACCAAATCACCTTAGCCTGATCTATTTAATGGATCTGCTTGACCGGACCAAACCTGATTAAGTTTAAAAATCTAGACTCGACCTAACCTGATTGGGTTTAAGACTTCAGACTTGAGCTAACTTGATTAGGATTAAAATTCAGACTCGAGCTAACCTAACCCAATCTAATTAAACTCGACTGACCATAACCAATTTATATTTGGGGTTCTACTTAACCCATTATCTAACTTGATCCAACCCCTTAGCTTTGGATTTAGACTCATAATCCCAATTTAACTAAACCTAACCACTTATGTTCTGAGCCCAAGTACAGGCTTGCCCGTGGGCTGGGCTTCGTCAGAGCAGAGTAGCCCTCTGGCCTTCAGCGACGCCCGTTGACGAGTGCGTGGAGGACCAGACCTTGACTGTCCCGACAACCTCTCTGTACGGGGATAGTCAGTGAGCCGCGAGGATCTTCTCGGGAAGGTGGTGGTCAGGTTCCCGTCCTCAACTCGTCGGAGCGCGCCTGCACTCGACCGAACTATCCTTCTTCCGGCGTTCCAGGCCCACGACAGTAGGCAGACAGTGGTTCCCGAAGTTTCCCCCCCTTCGCGATGACTATTCTCTACCATGCATGCAGTTTTCAATAGAATAATAGAGGAGAAGACTCACCGTGGAGTTCCGGTTGTGTCGTACTGTGCTTGAGCGGAAGAATGTGGTAGTAATGGAGGCGTTAGCTGCAGTGGAAAGAGTCTTTTGAGCGCTTCCTCTCCCTTCCTCTCTGCTCACGGCAGTCAAAGACAAAGGCTGATCTCCCTCTTGGTTGTAGCTAGGGTTTAGAGAATGAAATTTCTTTTATAGGGTCCGCTAGAGGGTAGCCGGACGGGATTCCGATCCCATTGATAGCAGGGGAGCGAGCCATATTAGGCCCTTCCATCTTTGGCTAGCATTGATCACGGAGGGGCTAGGATTGCGGCAGCGCGCGCTGGCTAAGGAGGAGAACCCGCGTGGGAGGAAGAAGAGGCTGGCTTTGCGATCGAGATACGCTCCAACAAACAGTTGAGATCATCTGCATGACGATCGACGTTGGTTGTTTCTCCATGATGCCTCGGATCTGTTAACCAACTTGATGGACGACAAAGATTGCTTGGCGATGAGTAGCCTATAATTACACACGTGTCTTGAACTTAACTAACAATCTGAGATGGACGGTTCACAGCTGCCTGTACGGTAGGGTATCACACACCATTGTTTTAAAGATGGAAACAGACGGCTGGATCTCCTCACTATGCCTCTAACTTAAACGTCCATCCAAGATGAGTCGCCTTGATTGTTTAAAGATGGAAACAGACGGCTGGATCTCCTCACTGTGCCTCGAACTTAAACGTCCATCCAAGATAAGTCGCTTGGATTGCTCCGGATAACAGTGATTTCACAAGTGGCCTAGATTTATTCTTTTGCACAGAACTTACAATACTCCATTAGATGAGCGGAGGAGATTTGCCCGCACGATGGGACTACATACATGTCTGTCTCAGTGACCGAAGTGGACTGTCGGATCGTTCCTCACGATCGGTATTCATTAGCCTTCATTTGATCCCAACCTTCCATGTCCTCCCTATGCATGGCTCCCACGCGTTATCTGCACATAAACCCTTCCCCTTTTTACGCCCTTACATGCAGGTTGTTAGCTTTGTGAGGGGGATACATTTCATATCAAGTCCTCAATTCTTTATAAAATTACTAAAAAGTCCTTGACAACACCAATTAACCCTAATTAGGGCTTTAACAGATTTAATCCCTCTTTTCACATAAATCCAATTAATTCCAAATATGGGGAAGTTATTCAATTATCTAACTAATTAAAGAACATTTAGAAAATATTTATTCCATAAAATCTTGGATTTTACTCAGGTTTTTTTTTAAATAAGTAGATAAACCATATTTTATTTAAGATAATAGTAGTTCATTACAACTATGATCAAAAGGAAGATAAAAGGATATAATGTTTAAGTGTCCTTCCTTTTGCCTAAGCCGTGTTTCACTGGTCCCCTTTCTCACAACTAGATCCCCTGTTGAGCCGTCCCCAAAGGCATCGCCATCCTCATCTGCCCGCTCTGACGTATCCACTGTGAATTCAAGGCTACGCTTCAGCAGGTTCTAGGCTGCCTCTAGCTTTGCTCACTTTGCCATTAGAGCTGCATCCAACAAAGAAATTATGGGAAAGAAATATCATGAATAATTCTTAGATAAACGCGTTGTTTATCCTGGAAACAACGTCTATTTCTCTTACCCCATATGCACCTTGGTTTTTTCCAATGTTTTTAAACCCGGACTGGACTGGCAGAACCAGGAACCGACCAACAAGCCGGTCCCAGTTTATACCAAATTTTGATCGATTGTTCAACTGGTCAATCCCCGCCGAAACGACCAAGTCAGCCGGTCGAACTAGAATTGGGTAGCCCCATTTTTTTTTAAAAAAACTACTCATAATACCCTCAATTGAAATCGAAAGAGCTTGAAGCTTGAAAGACTCGAAACCCTAGTGGCAGTGCTACTGCTCCCTCTTCTTACCGGTGAACAATGCACGCTCACAGTGAACGACGCCAAGGTCCCCAGGTCAGCTTCATCCCTTGCGCGCGCTTCAAACTCTATCGTCGTCCTCGTCCCTAACCTCCTCCCTGCTCCGCCATGAGAAGATCTAGATCTTGGTACCGTCTTCGCCAGAGTTGAGTCTTCGGTGTTGAATCGGGCACGAACATCTATTATTACGCCTCATCTCCTTCTCATCTTCCTGATTATGAAAAAAATCAAACTAAATCTCAAATTAAAATCTTGAATTATGAACATACCGCTTTTCTTCTCATTGTTAGGCTGTTATCAATTTATCAAATGTTTGTAGTTCCTCTGATATCATTTTCTCCTAAATTTCCATTTTTTTCCCTCAAATAATCCAAGTAAAAAAAACTTTATATTTCTAGGGATTTGATCAAGGGGAATTAGCTCCACTAGCTCTGATTCCACTCTGATTCTCTGAAGAAGAGGAATGTGAGTAATCTAATCAAGTCTTCTTGTCGTTCTGCTTATCATTCTTACTTAATCTTTTGAATATAATCTAATTTGATTCTCTAATTCTTTGAAGATGAGGAATGTGAGTGTCTGAATTAGTGAATTATGAGTTGATTCTAAAGAATTACTTTTGTGACGTGATAGATTATAAATATCAGAATTATTGTTTGTCAGATAGGATCTTCTGAAATTAAGAGTGAGATGTCAGTCTCTAATTGTGTGTTTTATATTGTTTTAGTTTCATAAATTGGATTTTTAATTATTTTTTTCTTTTTTCTTTTAATGTTTGGTTGTCTGTTGAATATAATTGCCTTGATTCAAACTTGAAGAATTAATCTTTTTTATTTAGTCAAATTTAATTATTTATTGTCAGTGAGTTCACTGAGTTGTATACAAAGTTCTTTCAGATCTAGTGTTTTAGTAAACTTTTTGATAAATATCGTGCATGTTTTTTTTATTTGTATTTACTATGTGCTATCTCTGTAATAGTTCTTTTCACTTTCTCATAATTCACGTTTAAAAGAATTTCTGTAAATCTATTTGTGAATTGTGAAAATGCTAACTTTTAATTTGTATTTTCCTCCAATTATATTTTGGTTTTAAAAGTAATAATTATTTTGATATTTTCCTTATATAGACTATAATAACATGGATACTATTGAATTGGGATTGACAGGATTAAATGAAGTGCAATCTAGTTCTACTGGTGTAAATATTCGACAGAAAAAGGATATTGCATGGAGATTTGTAAGTGAGATGCAAAATTCTCAAGGAAGGGGGATTTTGATGTGTAATTTTTGTGATAAGCAAAATGCCAACAGAGGGATCAAGCGAATAAAGCAACAACTAGCTAGATCAAAAGGAAATGTTGATCCATGGAAAAAAAACCTTCAGATGTTCGGTTTTTAATGTAAGGATCATTGCAAGAGAATGCTCAAAAGGCTAAAGATAAAGAAAATGATGTTTTAATGATGTCAATCCTCTTGGTCATGGTGAATCTATGCATGAATTTGAAGGTGGTGATGTTGAAGATATTTCTGGTCAAGTAGCCAAAAGTAGTGCTTATGTGGGTGCAACTTTCAAAGGAAAAAAGAAAGGCATCTTGTGGTATTGAATCATATTTCAAGCATGGAATTTTTTATCCTACCCAACCTAGTATAAAGGCTTCTCTACAAAGCAAGGAGAAATGACATGATACTGATATGTCAATCGCCATGTGGTTTTATCATGCTTGTATTCCATGAATGCTATCAACTCTCCCTTCTTCCAAGCTATAATTAGCAAGATAACAAGTATGGGCCATAGGTATACCGGTCTTAGTTATCATGCATTAAGAACTAAGATGTTAAGAGATTGCAAGTAACAAATGAAGTTGATCATTTATAGTTTTCAAAGAACTTGGGCTAAAACAGGATGCACTATCATGGGTAATGGATGGATAGATATCAGACAAAGATCTTTGATCAATTTCTTGGTGTATTCTCCTAAAGGGATATCATTCATAAAGTTAGTTGATGCTTCAAGCTTTATCACAAATACAGAGACATTATGCAATCTTTTTTCTGAAATCATTGAAATGGTTGGTCCTAAAAATGTAGTTCATATGGTGACAGATAATAGGGCTAATTATAAGGCTACTGTAAGGATGATTACAAAGAAATATGTTGACATTTATTGGTCTTCATGTGTTGCGCATTGCATAAACTTGATTTTCAAAGATATTGGTGAAATGCCTACTGTTAAAAGTTTGGCGATTCTTGCTTCAAAGGTAACAATTTTCATCTACATTCATAAAAGGGTTTTGAATTGGTTAAGAAAACAACCAAATTGGACAGAAGTTATTCGTCCTGGAGCTACTCTTTTTTCCATCACTTTTATTGCATTGAAGAGTTTGTATGACCATAAAGATTAGTTATAATCTTTGGTTGTTTCTTTAGAGTTCAAAAAGTTTCTTAATATGCAAAAAGGGAGAGAAGTTAAGCAAATTATTTCGGATGAAAATTTTTGGAGAAATTGTTTAATAGTGGTGAAGATAATGTGCCCATTGTTTCATTTGTTGCGGATTTGTGATTCAGATAAGAAGCCGACAATGGGTTATGTGTATGATGGGATTTGTAATCATTTTGGCTATAACTTCTCTAAATTTGCTCATGTCAAAAGATTGTGAAGAGAAAGATAAAACTGTATCACCATTCGCGTTGTCCAAAAGCAGTTTGATCTTTACACTGTTTTTTAAAGTATAAACAATCATCTAAATGCCTCTTAAGATGTGTGGTTGTTCCTGACTTAGAACTGCATATTTCTTCTTGCAATGACGACATTCATACCTTTGTACTACTTCATTTCATTCCTGAATGTTTATAATATGAAATTCTGTCCAAACTTTGGAAAAAAATTTCGGCCTTTTTTAATTTCTTTATCTTTTATACCACATGGGATTGTCTCTACTTCTTCACTATGTGTACCAATTTGTATAGGATTCACATCAGAATTAGCCATTAATTGTTGTGTGTCACGTTCAGACATTTATAAATATAGAAATAAAAACTTTAGAAAAAACCAAAAACAGTTCGGATATACAAATAGAAATCTAAGTAATGCAGTTTGATAAAAAAAAAATGAACTATAATGTAGCTGGTCAAGCTATATCACAAGATCACATTGTCATTTGTCACATCACATGTATGGCATTCAAAGGTTAGAAGAATGGAAGTAGATACATTCATTAAAATCAACCTACTATGAAGTATATGAAGAAGAAAATAACAAATAATTATTTACCAACCAGAATATGTTGTACTTGAGGAGAAGCTGCAGAACCAAGGACAAAACATTCTCTTCAACAGCCCCAGAAAACACCTAAACCTGTTCAGCAATATATTATGAAGAGGTCAAAGGAATGGAAGCAGATAAGTTCATTAAAATCAACCTACTATGAAGCAAATTATGAAGAAAAAAACAAGTAATTACTTACTAGCCAGAGAATATGTTGTACTTCAGCAAAATCAAGGACAAAATATATCTCTTCAACAACCCCAGAAAAACATCTAAACATGTTCAACAGTATATCATTCAAAGGTCAGAAGAGTGGAAGGGACAAAGAAAAGATAGAAGGTATGAAGAAGAGTGATTAAAAGGAACATAAGTGGAAGAGCATACCACTACTTGAAAATGAGTGGAGGAGAAAGAAAGCAGCCTAGCTTGACAAGCAGAGAAGGAAAAGCACTGGATACTTTCCCAAAAGACCACCGATCCTACACTGCTACCCTTCAAGGATGAGATCTAGCACGGAAGGAAATCATCATTGAAAACTATAATCTTTATAAAAAAACAGAAGGAAAACTCAAGAATCAAAAGAAAAAAACAGAAAGATAATGTAGTTGAAGGACTAGCAATGGATTTTTAGTTGGAATTTATACAAGTAAAAGCCATGGCCCACAGGCCCACAGCCTACCTTGGGTGCTCACCTTCTCAGGAGTCAGGGTTGGGATCCTAGGGATCAAGAGAGAGACGAAGGGAGTCGGGTCTGGGATTTAAGAGAGAGAGAGAGAGAGAGAGAGAGAGAGAGAGAGAGAGAGAGGGAGGGCGACTTTGAAAGGGAGAACAGGGTTAGGGTTAGAGTTCAACTGTTCGAGTGGAATAGGGTAAACAAAAGAGGAATGAATACATAGATTCACTAAGAGATTATGAGCCCTTGGATCATTTGATCAAAGGGTTAACAATATAAATTCTGGGCCTTGTATTTAAAAAAAAAACTTTGTTATATTCGAATATATTTGAACATGTCATTTTAAATGTTTTTATTTTTTATGAATGTTTTAAAATATATTATGCTCAAAAAGTTCAATTATAAAAGAAAAAAATTAATTATTATTACTTTATAAATTGTTCATATCATCTACAATGATTTATTTATGAAAAATCTAAATCAATGTACTTCTTAGTGCTTTAGTGGTTTGTTTGCCAACGGAAAGGGATAATGTGTTATTTTGTAAAAATATAGAGTGGTAGACCAAAATCAAATGTAATTCTCTTAATAATAAATAATTATTAATGGGTCAAAAAATTAATTATAATAAGTATAAAGGGTCTATGCACAAAACTGATAAATAACTAAGTTATATATATATATATATATATATATTCGAACTTCAAGCTGAACTCGAACGAGCTGAATCTAGTTTGAATTCGACTCATTTATTATATGAGCTCAAATTTAAACTCAAGTTCAGTTTATTATTAAAATAATTAAACTGAACCGAACTTTGAGCCAATATCGAACTGAATACGCGAATAGTTTGATTGTTAGCCAGCCGTAATTGGAACTAAAAAGGTTGGAAGACATGAGTGTACTTTCTTATTGGAACTGGAATATGCTTTGGATGAGCTTATTCATGGATCTTGCTTTGTATCTCCCATCACGATCCTCTCTCGTTTCCACGTATTTTCCCCGATGCTGAGGCTGGATTGGATCTATGTGGAAGCATTTTGGGTGCCTTTTGATCATCACCAGCTTCTACGGCGTTGTTCTTTGCCATGGCGAAGAGGAATCGGTGCTCCGCCAGCCCAATGATAAGGCCTTGCTGCGATTTTCCGCCGATTCAACGTTCAAGATCACCCTCTTTGCTGACCTGCACTATGGGGAGGCTGCGTGGCTCGACTGGGGGCCGGAGCAGGATGCTAACTCATCAAGGGTCATCTCGGCCGTGCTGGACAATGAAACTCCTGGTCATTCCCTCAACCTTAGACTAATTGGCTTTCATCCCAAAAAGAAGTGAACGATTGAATGTTTTTCTTTGCGGCGTGCTTATAATTTGCTTGGGTTTTCAGTGTTCAGTGCTGCAAAAGAGGTAGCAATGCTAAGAATTCATCAGGATTATCCTAAGAAAAGAGAAAAATTCTTTTTTTTTTCCTTCTGTCTTTGATTTAAATAAAAATTGCAATTCTAGGGACATACATGGAATATTTCTCGACTTTTATTTCAAACTTTTGAATTTAGAGGCCCTCTTTTAAATGTTTTTAGTAATTTCCATGATTATGCTTGTATGTTGTACTAATAAGTCATGCTGTGGATTTTCATTCCTTGCCATGCTTGCTTTATTCAGTGAATTTTCATTAGTATTATGTAAATAAATTGGCTACAAGAGAAATTGTTTACGAAAAACTTTTTCCTTCTTTCTGAGATGGCAATACTTCCACACTATATATATTAAATATGTGGGTTGATAGTTTATGTGTATCATTGAGCATGTATTTAATCTCACATTTTTCTTGTTTTTTTTTCAGCTTGAATTAATGACCATGAACTTACTTTATTTGTAGATTCTATCAAACTTCACTCTTAATGATGATTTCTTTAATTAGATGGCTTCCCATTGAACTCTTGCAGACTTTGTAATCTACTTGGGGGATGTCATCACTGCAAACAACCTTCCAATTCCCAACGCAAGCATGTATTGGGATCAGGCCATTTCTCCGACTAGAAGCAGAGAAATACCTTGGGCAACATTATTTGGAAACCATGATGATGCACCGTTTGAGTGGCCACCTGAATGGTTTTCTGCTTGTGGGATTCCACAAGTCTCCTGTCCACCTGCAAATTTTTCAATTTCAGGTAGAAGAAGGACATGACTGAGTTGCGCATAATGTTTATCCTATTGCAATAGACCTATTTTGCTAATTATCATGAGTCAAAGCATGTAATGTAGCACTCTTAAATGTTATGTGCTCTTTGGAGGGTATGCCAATCATATGTATAGAATGTCAGAGTAGAATATTATGAGCACCATTTGAGCCTTGTGCATATCTAGATCGTTTTCTTCTATCTACTCCTTGCTATTCTTATTATTTATTTATGGAGTCTATTTAGAGTAATTCACTTTATTTTATTTATTTATTTTTTTGTATTTTTCTTATTTTCTTTATGAGTATAACTTATTTTGTTTATATTTCTTCTATCTGTTAATTGTTGCCTACTCTTGGTTATATGATATGCACTCTTGAAGTATTATAATACAATAGTTTTCATTTTTCCTTTTTTGGTTTTCACATATACATCTTACTCAAACCAAGTTTCAACAAGTAATTTTCAATTTTCTCTTTTTATGTGATATATAAGATAACCTTTTTTCACTTATGCACTATGAAATTGCTTGATATATAATTTTAATGGTTTGTACTCTTCACTGTTAACCTGGAAGTTATTTAGGTAGATTTGCACAAGAAACATTAAACTTTTTTATTTCCTTGAGCATTTTAGTGGAAGTTTGATAACATTCTATCAGGAGAAGAGTGTAGTTTTAAAGGGACACCAAGAGTAGAACTGATGAAGATGGAGATGAAGAAAAACAGGTTATCTTATTCAATGAGTGGTCCAAAGGAGCTATGGCCTAGTGTTTCTAACTATATTTTACGAGTCTCATCAAGCAAAGACCTGACATCACCAGTCGTGTTCTTATATTTCCTTGATTCGGGTGGTGGATCCTTTCCTGAAGTTATATCGAAAGCTCAGGTTGATTGGTTTCATCATCAGTCCAAAGCAATCAATCCAGATGAAAGGTAGAAAATAGGCAAACCTTACTTCCCTTACATGCTTATTATTATATGTAAAAATAAAATGAAAGCTCTGGCTTATTTTCAGTGTACCTGAGGTTATATTTTGGCACATACCAAGTAAAGCATATGTAAAGATTGCTCCTACTTCACTTTCTGGTATACGAATGCCTTGTATTGGCTCTATTAATGATGAGCCAGTTGCTCCACAAGAAGCTGAATGGGGGATTATGGATATTCTATTAAAAAGGTCTTCTGTTAAGGTTGGTTGAAATTTAAATTCATCCATATGGTTTCGTTTGGACGCTTTGTCTATATTTTATATCTGCATAAGATCTTAATATTAGAATATTATTGCATCTTCAATAGGAATGACTATTGAAGCATTTTGGTAGTTCTCCGCATATTTCTTGTGAATATTGAGGATAGTGACATAAACGCGCACCAAAAAAAATTGAGAAAGAGAGAAAGAGATTGATGGCGGAGATTGTTAGTAATTCTCCAGAGTAGAAAAATAAGGTTTTAAAGGCTGACATGAAGCCCAGGGCCTTCTCCGATCCAGCCTCAAGCCTTAAGTCTTATCGATCTGCTTTTGTGGGATTGCGGTCTCACTGAAGATCATCTGATAAGTGGTGCCTATGTCGAAGATTGGCTCACATGGCCGACCCTTAACATGGGGTCATCAACCAGCTCCTTTTGACATTATGTCCATCCTTTTGATGACCAGAGGTTCATGAAATCCCTGTTTCAATTGGGTGGAGTTTGAAGACTCTAAATCTAGTCAAGCTATGAGATCAGGGAGGTTATTAAAGTCCTTCCTTGTTCCTATAGGTGTGGCATGCTCATATATTGGACCAGATCTTGTAGGAACCTGATGGTGTGCTTTGTGTGTAACCTGCATAGTAGTTGGTCATTGGGCTTATTATTGTAAGCAAGAGTCTAGGAACTAAGCCCGAGGTATTCCACTGATGAGGAAGGTGATGACGTTGATAGTGTGATGCAGTTCATCAAATAATTAGGTGCTTGTGATTTTTTTTGAAGTTATTTTTAATTTTGTTTTGATTTAGATAGATTTCCTAAAATGAGTCTATTTTGGGATTTAAGATATTTGAATCCAAGGGTTTGGTTGGATTAAAGTCTTGGATGCGCAACTATTTAATGCTTTTTATTCACAATTTAGAAGTAGAATTATTGAATGAAATTTTCAGCGCTTGGTTCTTTCCTTATTATTACTAGTAAGAAACTAGTGATCAATACTAAAATTCATTGATAGGGAGAGCCTTCATATCTGTTTCTATCCCTAATTTCTTAAAATTTCTTCTGACTATGGTTTTATCCAGGAGAATCCAATAAGTTAAATTCAAGGTTTCTTCAATTCTGTGAATTGGTGCATCATGGTGTTTGAAGTGTAGTACTGCAGGAAATCAAAAGTAAACTAGAAGACATTTGAGGGAACAGAAATTGAAGAATCAATAGTATGATAGATGGTATTTTCATGATTAAAAGTCTTTATAGGATTGGATTGTTGGTGCTTTGGCCAAAACAATGTAGGTTCTCCTTAATTAAACATCTGTTTTGACAAGTGGTTACCGGAACTTGAACTGTCCAAGACCTTGGGAAGCAAAGTGATTTGGATTGTATTGGCTGGCCTTATAGTTCGAAGCAAATATCTTTCTTCTCTTGCTACTAGGTCTCCCTTACATTGAACATCTACTTCAAGTAAGCAAAGAAGGGGTTTGGACCAGTACTTTATGACAGCTGTACTGGAATACTCATTGAAAAGATAGTGATGGAACTTCATAAGCAAAAGAACGTGGGTTAAGTACAAAGAGATATTGAGTCCCTTGATGTGTGGAAAAGATATATGCTTCATGTTTCTCCACTTAGACTATATGAAGGCAAGAGGTAATGACACCATTGGTGGGGAATGAGATCAAAGAATATGAAAGAATAGTAGTTGTTTTTGTTCTAGGAAACTGATAATGAGAGACGAAAGATTTTAGAGATGACACATAAAGGTGGTTTTTTGGAACATGTCAACATTAGGTGCTTGTCAGGTAATGAATTACCAAGTAGAAATTGGATGTCACATGAGCATTGGGTTTCTTATTCTGACTGGAATGGGTCTAATGGGAATTTTTTTGAGGATTTAAATTTGAATTACAACCTTGAAGGGTAGAAGAGTTTTCAGTTATTCCCTACGAGTTGAAAATCTATTTTCATTGGAAGTAAATTTTTTTTTTTGAGAATGTTGGAAATGTATTGGCGAGGGAATAACCCTCAAATCAAAAGTGGTCAATTGGTAATGTAGGAAGCAAGCTCTTATTAAAAAGGGTATAAATAGACAATGTGAAGCGAACCTAATGCAAATATGAAGGAAAAAAGTAAGGGACCATTTTCTATGAGAATGATGAAGAGAAACTAGGCAACTAAGAGGAAAATGTAAGGAAAACTGGTTCTTTCTTTTCATATAAAATACGCAAACATTATAGATACTCGGGATTCACAATATTATATTGGGAAATAGAGAGAATTTTTAAACTTTGCTAAGATAATGGCCTGAGCTTGGATATAAGCATGTGCTTTATGACGCGATCTCAGTGCTAATGGGTGCAACAAAAATGTGGAATAGGGGTTAATGTAGTTTTTTGGTGGTTGAGTTGTAACAAATAATTGATGGATGATAACTTAAATTTTTTGAGAGATAATATTGTGCTTCACTCTATAAAATATTTTCCTTTTCTGGGGTTCATAAGTGAGTTATGTACTTTGATGGCAGAGATAATCAGAGACATAACCAAGGGGGGCTAGTAGGGGCTTCAGCCTCCCCCCGGCATCGGTGAGTCATTGGAGTTTACTTGACAGCTCAAGAGAGAAGCCCCCCAGCCTCCCAGCCCTCCCTCAAGCCTTCAGCCCCCTCTACCAGTAAGTCTTGGTTCCGTCCCTGGAGATAATGGAGAACGAAATAAGTTAGATCCTTTGAGAATTCGCTCAGGTGTTTTTCTACAAAGGTTTCCCTCTTTGTGAAGTTGGTTACAAGGAGAAAACCCAAGATTAAATTTTAACACCTAGGTAATTTCTTAAAAAAGTTGTAATTAGTGGAATACCAATTAGAAGATGAATAAACAATTCATTTGGTAACTAAAGGCAATATGTTCTAATACTAAGAGACTAAGACTCTTTATATTGGTTCATAATCATCTACTAGATAGACTTAATTAAGTTATTCTAAATTACTCTCAACTTGGCATTGACTTTGATCTAATTCAAAAGTACATAGTACAGAGAATTTAAAACATGAGCTAATCTCTATCACATGGCATTTGCCCCTCTTCATGTTGGTTTTATTTTTGCTACATAACCACTTGTCATCACTATATAATTGTTATCTAATTTGGCCATCTTTTTGGCTGAACTGTGAATGACACTAAAATCAACCTCACTGCCTTGTTTCTTCCTTTTGTAACCTTCCTCTCATATTGTGCTTCTTTTCCATATCTACCTTGAAGTATTTTGTCCATTATCTTTTCTTTAGCAATGTTAGGCTCTTAGTATTGATTTGTGTTAGCTTATAATCGGACAGCTCATGATATGGGCTTAATCGTGTCCAATGATGCCTAAATTGCTCTTGATCATGCTTTTGTCGTTTCCTTTTTGGTTTTATTTTTGCCGCATAACCATATCATGTCATCACTGTATAATTGTTTATCTCATGTGGCCATCTTTTTGGCTGAACTGTCAACGACACTAAAATCAATCTTGTTGCCTTCTTCTTCCTTTTGTAGCCTTGCTGTCTTATCTTGCTCCTCTTCCATATCCTACCTTGAATTATTTTGTACATTATCTTTTCTTTAATGATGTTGAGCTCTCAGTATTGATTTGTATTAGCTAATAACCGGATAGCTCATGATATGGGCTGAATCGTGCCCACCAATGCCTAAATTGCTCTTGATCATGCTTTTGTCGTTTCCTTCTTGTTGTTTGTTGTCTTTTGAGAGACATAAACGCCATGACATAAAGGAGGCCCTCAACACTTCACCTCAAATAAAATTGGAGAGCAAGATAGGGTCTTCAGAAGAAAATTATGTTATGGGGAGAGCAATACAACAACTTTAGCAACTTCATGGAATATCAGATGTTGTGAGAGCCATATAGCTTTAGAAAGAATTGATGTTATATTACTATAAGAAACTAAGATTGACCAAACCTCAAACAGGGTCTTAAGTCTTAAGGTAGTAGAAGGTTACATTGCTGGATGATGAAAAAGATCAGGTGGCTTGGCGAGAGGGATGCTGATCGGTGTTAATTCCAATGTCATTATTCCAAGTAGGAGACTATTGTGTAGTTGTAATCCTTAAACTAATCAATAGTCAACATCCATGATTCCTATAAATGCCTATTGTCCTCATAGTAGGATAGAGAGGAATAACTTCGTAGCCGAAGTGAACTATGAATAACTGGTGGAACATTCCTTGGATGATCATCAGAGACTTCAATGAAACCTTAAAGGGGAGGGTTGTTAAGGTTGTGTGGGGAATCGGTTAGGTAGAAGTTTATAATTAGACCCCAGTTTGCTTTTGATTTTGAGGTCTGTGTGGTGTGATAGAAAGGGGTGAACTAAATAATGTCATATCAAATATGGAAGAAAGATTTTGTTTTTACATCTATGACTTGCATGATAAGACAAAACCATGATGCCTAGTATGGGATGGGCTAAACGGAAAATTCTTCACATGGGATAGGTTGGGTTGTTACATATATAGAGGTGATTCAAAAACCTTAACAATATATTCTAGAAGTTGGAAAATTCTGTTATCATAAGCCCCTAAATTGGACGATTCGCTAAGTTACTATGGAGCAAGTGCAGTCTATCCAAGTACTATGGCAGATGGTCAATGTGGTAAACCTCTGGAGCAGAACAGAGGTCTTTATCTTAATTCTGGAGGGTGTAATAGTTGTATGAGAAGTTTTCAACTTAGTACCATTGTCAAGCTGGCTCAGACAATCTATGCTCTTATTAGTGAGATTCTTGAAGTGGGGAAACAAGCTTATCTCTGGACTTCCCTTCAGTTTTTGATGCTTGCACTAACCTTCATAGCAAGGTTGCTGATTGTGGATTCCAATCTAGTGATGTCATGCACTGGATCATAAGCCAATGCTGCATCACACCCTCATATAGCCTTGCAGATTGAGGCTCTGCAAAGGAGATTGGAGGTTTTCTCAGCAGTAGAGAATTAGATTCAAGACTATAGAGTGGACCGCAAATGGTGTCTTCGCTGTTAACAATCTCTATACTTCCTCAAGGATTGTGGGGTGCTATGTTCTGCATGGATGGCAATGGATGGGAAGATTTGGAACAAAGATAATCTATTGAATCATGGATGTCTCACAGATACCAAATGCTTCCTCTGCTCAGACAATGAGGAGACAGCTGAGCATTATTTGTTGAGCTGTTCTTCCATTCAACACCATACCCATTTCCATGATAAGCTTAAGCTCCTCTGTAAACTGCCCTTGTATGGAGCATGGAAAAGATGGAGAGATATGCCAATCTTGGCTAAGAAGCTGAAACGATGGTGTTTTGTTGTGCTTGCTACTAGGTGGTGCACTTGGAAAGAAAGGAAAATGAAAGTCTTTGAAGTTAGGAAGGATTGATGTCAATCTTTGCCAAGAAGCTGAAACAATGGTGTTTTGTTGTGCTTGCTACTAGGTGGTGCACTTGGAAAGAAAGGAAAATGCAAGTCTTTGAAGTTAGGAAATGGCACTCATTAAAACATCTGAAGAATGTGTGTGCAACTGCATTTTGTCAAATGAGCTACTCTGTTTATTGTATTCATTATGTGTAACTGGTAACTAACTGTTAACCTTAGCAAATGGCATCTTAGTTTCATTAGAAGCAATAACTGTATATGCTACACGATTACTTGAGAAACTGGTGCTTGAATTTACATAATGTCATTGTTATCATGTGCACACAAACAATTTCTTTATGATTGTAGTTTGACTTAGTAGGCTCACAATTGCATGCAACTCTTTTTAGGGAAGTGACTTGACTGATCTTAGAATTCCATTCATGTCTTTTTTAGCCAATTTAAAAATTCTACTTCAACCAATTGTCTATCAAAGAACTATAACATACACTTTTTAAATATTTCTGCTAATTTGATACAACTTTGTCTTTGATAATACACTGCATTTTGAGGCTAACAAGAATTATACTGCATAATGTATGTAAATTTAAGTGTTTTAAATTACTACCTTGTCAGAAACTATGACATTATTTTTCAAAAAATCCAATTTTATTAATGTTATCTTATTTATCATCCCTTAGCATGACTTCTAATGCTTGAATCTGGGTAAGATGTATACCCATGGAATACCATATATAACTCTCATCTTTTTTTTAATTGGTATGAATTCAATTAGGAAAATTTCAAAGATATACATTTACATTTAAACATCTCATTATCATGAAGTTTTCCTCATGGTTTTGTTTGTTAAGATGTATTGTGTCATGATCTAATTGATATCGATTAATAAGTTTAGAAATTTGGAATTAAAGATCATTATTAATTCATAACTGTTTGTTAAAATATCAACCTCAAATTAGGGCATTCTCATCTTTTATGTGATTGGTTTTTCAATAATTTTGGGGAATATTTTTGGCATATTCTCTGCTCTTTGGTAGGGCTACAGATTATTTATGAAATAGGGAGACGAGTAATTTCACTATTTCTTTAAAATCTAATAAGTAAAAAAATGCTAAATTTATCATGAACCGTCCTCTTACTTCTTTGATCGAAGCACAAGACTTAATCAATCAACAAGCTCATGTTAAGAGCAAACAGTTTATCCACATTATTTATTAATACAATTATTTTTAAAACCCCAAAAAATGAAAAATTATAAATTAATCCATAACTAAATTTAACTATCAATTGGTCAAAGCTGGTGATTCAAACAGCCTCTTTATCAAAGGTTTTGAAGGTCGGAGTAAACTTGGAACACAATGGAGGCAATGTGGAACAAACCCTGGAACATATGAGGCTGCTAGAAGCTAAGAGATCCTTAGAAAGATCCTCAGAGAAACACGGGTACAACAAGGCCCCGACATCCTCACAGATAGGGCGTAGTAAGGTAAACCCATGAAAGTAATATCATGGAATGTACGGGGTCTAAGAAAGCGAAAGAAACACTTCCTCATCTGGGACACCATTGTGTCACAAAAGGTGGATGTGTTTTTTCTACAAGAGACAAAACTCCAATCAATGGATGACAGAACTTGGTGTACAATCGGAGGGACTGTATGTGACGGCAAAATAACCTTAGCAGGTACTAACACCCGGGGGAGTGTTGTATTGGCTGGAATACGACACACCTCCAATTAGTTAATAACTTCACCAACTCGTTCACAATTACGGCAATCCTTGAAAACTGGAGTAACAAAACCCAGTGGATGATCACCACAGTCTGCGACAGGGAACTCAAACAGGCTTTCTGGGAAGAACTGAGATCTATCAGAAGGAGATAGCCAGGACCATGGCTAATAGGAGGAGACTTTAACTCAACTAGGGGGTGATAGACCGCAGTGCAGGCATGGGGAACCTTCGAGAGCAGCTCGAGTTCAATCAACTAATTGATGATCTACAACTATATGACCCACACCTAAATGGTAGAAAATACACATAGACTAAATGGTAGAAAATACACATAGACTAACGGAAGAGACCAATCCACACTTATCAGACTCAACAGATACCTTCTATCCACAGAATGGATGATTGCCCACCCCAGAATCTGGCAAACGGCCCTGCCACGCATCAGGTCAGATCATAACCCCATAATCCTTGATTGCGGACATCAGGTGTTCAAGCGCCATCCATTTCGTTTCAACAGGAGCTGGGGAAAGATCGAAGGATTCTGGGAAATGATGAAACAATAGTGGCAGGAGGAAGAACACACTGGGGAAGGGACCTTTAAATGGGCAAAGAAACTTACACATATCAGGGGGCACCTTCGACAAAGGAACCGGGAGACACAAGGAACACAGAGACAACGAAAAACAGAATTTATGAACGGAATAGAGGAGCTAGAAAACCGAAGCGAAAATCAACCTCTCACAGCCTCGGATGAATATCAACTCATGGCTCACCGTCAAGAATACGAGAACATAATCCGTCTAGAGAAGGAACACTTGCGCCAGTGCTCCAGGCTCAATTTGTTAAAAGAGGGAGACCGCAACACCCGATACTTCCACGCCATCGCCAACCAAAGGAGGAACCTAAACTGGATACACCAACTACAGACTGGCTAACAGACCCTGATAGAACCAGCTGACTTGTACGCACCATCTCTGAACATTTCACAAACCTCTTTGTAAAGACGCGAAAGGACCGGTACTCCACAGATTGGACGAAGATGTTCGAGGGCGCAGAACAGGTTAACCTAGCCCAGCTCGATAGGCCCTTCACAGAAAGGGAGATCTTCGAGGCCATCTAGGAACTTAACCCGAAAAGAGCAGCAGGATCGGATAGCTTCCCGATGAATATCTACCAACAAGGCTAGAACTTTACCAAAGAGGAGATCCTACAGACATTCCAGGAACTGTATCAGGGGAGGACAAACCTGGAGCGTCTAAACTGGGCTCACATTGTACTGATCCCTAAATCGTGTACGGCAGCATCAATCAAGGACTTTAGACCAATCAGTTTAGTAAACTGCTCAATAAAGATTATAACTAAAGTTCTGGCAAACCGCCTTCATAAGATCATTGCCAAGCTGGTGAACGAAAACCAGGCGACATTCATCAAGGGACGATGCATCCATGACAGCATAGTGGCAGCAGAAGAGGTCATCTATGGAATGAAGCAGAGGGACAGTGTACTGATGAAAGTAGATTTCGAGAAGGCTTTTGATACAATTGACTCAGAATTCCTCCTTGAAATGATACAGATAAGGGAGTTCGGACTGAGATGGGTCTGATGGATCAAGATGATCCTATAATCATCAAAATCATGCATCCTTGTGAATGGCAACCCAGTCGGATACATCCGTCATAAGAGAGGGCTCCGGCATGGGGATCCGCTATCCCCACTACTCTTCATCCTCGCCACAGAGGTATTCACTGTTATTTAACAGAGCTGCCGAGGAAAACCTGTTCAAGGGATACAACTTAAGCCCCGATGGGGGAAATTTGATAACATCACTACTCTATGCGAATGACCTCCTCGTTCTGAGCTCTGGAGAAGCTGAGGAGTTCCTAACCCTCAAGTTAATCTTTTATCTTTTGGAGGGACTAACATAATTACGAATAAACTACTCAAAGAGCGCCATAGTACACATCCACATACTGGATAGCACATCTGAGGAAATAGCCCTAACAATGGTGTTTCTCTTATCCGACTTCCCCATAAAGTACCTTAGCCTCCCACTGGTTGGAAGTAGACCCAAGAGGGGCGAATGGGCGCAACTCATTCAACGAATGAGTAACTTACCCTACTTAACTCTGTCCTCTCAACAATACCCAACCACTGGATGACCATGTATAAACTCCCGCAATAGGTCGTACGCAAAATAGAAAGCATCAGAAGAGACTTCCTCTAGCGGGGAGCAAACCCGGACTCAAAAGCCACCAACTAGTCAAATGGGAAAAACTATGCAGACCTAAGGAGTTCGGCGGATGGGGAACTACTAATATCCAAGATTTCAACGAAGCGCTACTATGCAAGTGGTGGTGGAGGCTCCTAAGAGGCGACACCGGGGTATGCGGGGGAATCATACTACAGGCATATTTCCGTGAAGAAAAGAATGAGAGGAAAATTCTGAAATTCTCATTATTCTGTGAATAGAACTGGAAAAACCTAAATATACAGAGTTGGACTTGAAGCAGTACACAATTCTAGGAAACTAAACATAGAAAGGGATTTCTAAAATAGGAAACTAATTATACACAGTGATCCTACTAATTAAAACAGATCCTATTAATTAAAACAGAATAAAAATCTATTCTAAATAAAGTATAAATAACTCCTAATTGATTCTGTAATTTGACACTCCCCCTCAAGCTGGGATGTATATGTTATACAAACCAAGCTTGGACTTCAGTTCTTCGAAGTTGTCCCTTGGAAGTGCTTTGGTGAGAATGTTAGCAATTTGAAAACGAGAAGGAACATAGTTCAATTCCACAATGCCATTGTTAACTTTCTCAGAGATGAAGTGACGATCAATCTCAATGTGTTTAGTCTTGTCATGATGAACCGGATTCTTTGCAATACTGATGGCTGCTTGACTATCGCTCAACATCTTGACTGTACCTCTTTCTTCTACTTTGAGCTCTCTTAACAGTCGTTGAATCCACATTCCTTCACATATTCCCAAAGCAAGAGCACGATACTCTGATTCTGCACTGCTTCTTGATACAACAGCCTGCTTTTTGCCTCTCCATGTAACAAGATTTCCCCAGACATAAGAGCAATAACCAGTCACAGATCTCCTATCAGTTAATTCTCCTGCCCAACTAGCATCAGTGTAGATTTCCACCTTGCGGTTTGCAGACTTCTTGAAGATCAGTCCGTGCTCTGGAGTCATCTTAAGATATCTTAAGATTCTGTTTACTGCCTCCAAGTGATCCTCACTTGGATTATTCATATATTGACTAACAATACTCACTAAGTAAGCAATGTCTGGTCTGGTGTGAGATAGGTAGATTAACTTACCTACAAGTCTTTGATATCTTCCTTTGTTAACTGGAACAATTTTCTCACCTTTATTCAGAATTCTGCTGGATTCCATGGGAGTGACAGCAGGCTTACATCCAAGCATGCCAGTTTCTTTCAACAAGTCTAGGACGTACTTTCGTTGGGATATGACAATCCCTTCCTTAGACCGAGCCACTTCCATACCTAGGAAGTATCTAAGGTTTCCCAAATCCTTGATCTCAAATTCTGCTGCAAGCATCTTCTTGAGTTTAAGGATCTCTTCACTATCGTCACCAGTCAAGATAATATCATCAACGTACACTATTAAAATAGCAATCTTACTGGTAGAAGAGAACTTCACAAACAATATGTGATCGGCTTGACATTCATGATAACTACTCTTACTCACAGCCTTGGCAAATCTGTCAAACCAAGCACGAGGTGATTGCTTTAAGCCATATAAAGACTTTTTCAGTTTGCATACCATATTGTTGTTCAACTCATCTTCCAGTCCAGGAGGTATTTGCATATAAACTTCCTCTTTAAGATCACCGTTCAAGAAGGCATTCTTGACATCAAGTTGGTGCAAAGGCCATTCTTGATTCACTGCAAGAGATAGTAGAACTCGAACTGTGTTAAGTTTAGCAACAGGTGCAAAGGTTTCCTGATAGTCTATGCCATAAGATTGTGTAAATCCTTTTGCAACAAGTCTAGCTTTGAGTCTCTCAACTCTCCCATCTGCTTGATACTTGACGATGAATATCCATTTACAGCCCACTGGACTTTTCCCTTGAGGTAATTTAGTAAGAGTCCAAGTACCATTACTCTCTAGTGCTCGGATTTCTTCCTCAACTGCACGTTTCCATGCTTGATCTTTGAGGGCTTCTTGAATAGAATTGGGAATCTGCACACTGTCAATTTGTGACACAAATGCTCTGTAGGAAGGCAGTAAATTACCATAGGCCACATATCTCTCAATAGGATGACTAATACAACTCCGAACACCCTTCCTTTGAGCAATTGGAAGAGAAGAGTCATCAACAAGAGGCATAAGAGATTGAGAATCTATACCATTATGATTTAAGACAGGTGAACTAGGTTCGGGCTCGTGGCTGTCCTGGTTCTGCGCAGTGATCTGTATTTGCTCAATTGGTCTTCTCCTTCTTGAATACACATTGGCAATGGCAGGTCGGGCTGGTGTAGTTTCTGGTTGAACTTCAGGCAGAATTGGTAAGCTGTCTAAATTGGCTTCAGGTTGATGTTCTTGGTTGGTTTCAGATTGATGGATCAGGTTAGTGAGTGTGGGACTTTGGATGATAGGCTGATGCATCGGGTTAGTGAGTGTGGGACTTTGGATGACAGGTTCGGGAAAAACAGCCTCGGTATCTTGAAGAGTATCCCAAATTTGAAATTCTCTCGAGTTCTCCCCCTGAATTTGGGATTTGGAAAAATAAGGGTGATGTTCAAAGAAAGTAACATCCATGGAATTATACACTTTTCTAGTAGCTGGAGAATAGCACTTATACCCTTTTTGATGTGAGGAGTAACCAAGGAAAATACACTTTTGGGACTTGGGATCGAGCTTAGTACGGTGTTGTTGGTGGATGTGAACGAAGGAGGAACAACCAAATACTCGAAGAGGTAAGTCATATGAGAAGGAAAGGATATGGGGATGGAGTTCAAGAAGGACTTGACGAGGAGTTTTGAATTTAAGAACACGGCTAGGCATCCTATTAATGAGATA
Organism: Dioscorea zingiberensis; assembly: GCA_026586065.1. NCBI lineage: Eukaryota > Viridiplantae > Streptophyta > Magnoliopsida > Dioscoreales > Dioscoreaceae > Dioscorea > Dioscorea zingiberensis. The sequence continues at coordinate 30,755,440 of CM048820.1, read as the reverse complement.
GGTTGCAGTGAGGATGGCTTCACCCCAAAAATGTTTTGGCACATTATTCGAGAACATGATGGATCGGGCTACCTCAAGTAAATGTCGGTTTTTTCTCTCAGCTATCCCATTTTGTTGAGGGGTATCTACACAAGAGCTGATATGAATGATTCCATGTTTAGAAAGGTATGTGCCGATAATAAAGTTGAAGTAGTCCTTGGCATTGTCAGTTTTAAGGACTTGAATTTTGCTTTGGAATTGAGTAGAGATCATGGAATGGAAGGATTGGAAAATGGCTGATGTTTCTGATTTTTCCTTCATGAGGAATGTCCATGTTGTTCTTGTGTGATCGTCTATGAATGAGATAAACCACCTAGCCCCATTTATGTTTCTTACCCTTGATGGTCCCCAAATATCACTGTAAATAACCGAAAAGGGATGTGAGGGTTTATATTGTAAGCTAGAGTATACATGTCGTGTATGCTTTGCAAGTTGGCAGATTTCACATTGATAAAAATTGGACCTTTTGTTGATAAATAGATGTGGAAACATCTTTTCGAGGTACAAAAAGTTTGGATGACCAAGGCGAAAATGCCATAACAAAACTTGACTCTCAACTGACATAGACACTGAATTGGAAACAAGGCTAACAGAATTGAAACCGGACCTGGATAAACAATTTGAATGATGGACTTGTCTACTCGGGTCTTGATATCCTTTGAGCAAATATAGACCACCATACATTTCAGCACTGCCAATCACCTTCCCCGAATCCACCTCCTGAAATTCACAATGATTAGAACAAAACTTAGTCATGCAATTCAAGTCACGTGTGAGTTTGCTAATTGAAAGCAAGTTGAAGTCTAGTTTTGGAACATAAAGAACAGTAGAGAGATAAAGATCTTTGGTCAACTTAATTGACCCTGTTCCTGCCACGCCTGAAAAGGAGCCATCGGCTATTCTGACTGCAAAGTGACTTGTACACGGGTTGTAGGCTTGAAACAAAGTGATGTCACCCGTCATGTGGTCTGAAGCTCCAGAATCGACAATCCAAGGTTTTGTTTTCCTGTTTTGCACAACATGAGCAGAGTGAAAGATACCTTGGTGGGCTAACACACTGGTAGGAGGTTCAGTTGATGGCTGTGATGGTTGAGTGGAAGTGGAGATATGACCAAACAGTTGCTGCAAAGTCTCAAGTTGCTCCTTGGTGAAAGGACTCGAACCTGCACTGTTATTTGAAGAAGCCGCAGTATTGGCCTGACTCCCATATTCAGTCCTTCGGGTTGGTTTCCAATTTGCAGGCTTTCCATGTAATTTCCAGCACGTGTTCTTCATATGGCCAACCTTTTTGCAGTAATCACACCAAGGCCGCCCTTTCTTGGCTTTATTGTCTTGAGAAGAATTGTGAGTATACATGGCTGAACCTTCAATAGAAGGTAGAGATTGATTGTCTGTCATCATCAACTTCTTCCTGCTCTCTTCCCTTCGAACTTCAGCAAACGCTTCTCGGATGGTAGGAAGGGGTTTTATCCCTATGATTCTCCCCGTGACTTCATCAAGGTCTTTGTTGAGACCAAGAAGAAATTTAAAAGATCTCTTCTGTTCAACAATTTTCATATACAAGGCTGAGTCATCAGGACACTTCCAAGAATAAACCTCGTACATATCTAATTGCAACCAGTAACGAGTGAGCATGTTGAAATATTGAGTAACACTAAGATCTCCTTGACGTAGGTCATACAACCTAGTCTCAATCTCGAATAGGGCTAAGGTATTTTCAGTGCTCGAGTATGTCTCACGAGCAGCCTCCCATATCTCCTTGGTTGTCCTGTAGAGTAAGAAACTTTCTCCAACCTCCGTGGTCATGGAGTTTATCAGCCATAACATGACCATGTGATCGTCAGTTTTCCAAGCATGGTATTTTGGATCAGTTGTCTCCGGAACAGCAACTTCTCCTGTGAGATGGCCGTCTTTTCCTCTGCCACAGATGTACATGAATACCGACTGCGACCATTGAAGGAAATTATGGCCCTGAAGTTTGTGATTGGTGACTAGTTGGGGTGAATTTTCTGTGATGGTTGGAACAGACATAGTGGGCTCGGATCGGGAAGTGACTTCCGAGGAATAGGTCTGAGAAGCCATGCCGTATTTGGTCACGAAGGAAAGACGACACGGGAAGAAGAGGAATTTTTGGTTTTTAGAGGATAGCTCTTGATACCATGAAGAAAAGAATGAGAGGAAAATTATGAAATTCTCATTATTCTGTGAATAGAACTGGAAAAACCTAAATATACTGAGTTGGACCTGAAGCAGTACACAATTCTAGGAAACTAAACATAGAAAGGGATTTCTAAAATAGGAAACTAATTATACACAGTGATCCTACTAATTAAAACAGATCCTATTAATTAAAACAGAATAAAAATCTATTCTAAATAAAGTATAAATAACTCCTAATTGATTCTGTAATTCGACATTCCGTAACACCCAGATTAACCCGTTCAAGAATATGCCAAACAGAATTTCATATTTCTAGAAAGGGGTCGTGGAACAAAGAGATCTAGCCATGGTAAACCTCACAACCACGCCAGGTCAAGGACAAACAACCCGATTCTGGTTCGACAACTGGATGGACGGACGGAGCCCTACTAGGCCTTTCCCAGAAATCCTAACACTAATAGAGAAAGTAGAACTCACCATCCATGAAGCCCGAGAGCAATACCAACAGGGTATATCCCTAATTCGGCCGGGGCCTTTATCCAAAGGAGCATGGGATATGATGCTGCGAATCCAGGACCACCTAACCCATGGAAGATCGGACGGAGAAGATCGCAGACGATGGGGCCTTACTACAAACCAGGAATTCACAGTCAAATCGATGTACCACTTCCGAATGGATGGCAGGATTAGAGGTCCCCTCCCATCATCTTTCTGGAAACAAACATGCCTCCTCAAAGTCAAGCTGTTCCCATGACTTGCCTGGGAGAACAAGCTCCATATGTTACAAAACCTGACAAAAAGGAATTGGAAGGGTGGTAGGACACGGTGCTTCCTATGCGACCAGGCAGAGGAAACCACGGATCACTTTTTCACCCAATGTCCATACTCAACAGCAATCTGGGAGCATTACGAGAATGTCCTTGGACGCACAACCTGACCCAACATGATACAAGATCTGTGGGAGGCCTTAGCATCTCCAAACTAGTGAGGAGAGAACTCCGCCCGGGGTGGGAACTGACCATCATGGCAATCACCTCGAGTATCTGGCTTGAAAAGAACAAGAGATGTTTCAACGACAAACGCCGTGTTTTCAAGGAATTGATCCGGCAAATCGACTTCCTATTCCTGTCATGGTTAGAGGCTGCGCAAGCCACCAGGAGGACCTAAATGCAGGAGATGCATGCCATCATCACGCAAAGCCTCAACCTCACCCGAGACGCCCAAGTATAGAGGCTCGCTGGAGCGAATTTCGATGAAAAGTATCCATGGCAACCTCCTACTCTCGATGTAATGCAATGATCGGAAATGGTCTCGCAAGCTCCCCAATCACAAAACTTGTACCCCACATTCAACTAAGAGCATTTGAAACTCAATAAACGTGGTTTATCCACATTTATCCAAAAAAAAAAGAAAAAAAAAACACATTCGCTTTAGGTATGGCAGCTTTAGAAGCCATCATTCCTGCCTTAACTTTAGAAAACTAGATTTTTTAAATAAAAAAATGAAGTCAAAATTAAAAAAATATATATGTATCTTTTGAGTTAAATAACAATATCATTATCATAATAATAACAATTTATAATGATTACTTGTTGGTTTTTAAAAATCACCCTTATTAATATAATGTTATTAATAGATAATAATTTCTATTATGGCAATCCATTCAACAAATGTAATGCAAAGGGTATTTTTTAAAAAATAATAATAATAATCATAATCATAATCATGATGAACTCAAAATATTTTTTAAAACCAACATTGCAAACGATAGCATCATGAGAATATATATATAGTAAGCATGTTCTATTTTTTAGTTATATATTCCACTTCTTTTTACTAACACTGTTTACTCATTAATTATTAAAAACCTGAAATATTTGAGAGAAAATTAAAATAAAGAGTTTGAATTATTTATTTAATTTTTAATTTTAAAAATTAAACAAAACATGCAAAATGATCGTAACCAACAAATAGGTAAGTTAACCTTTTGCTACCACATAGTCATGTTCCCATAAATAGTGCAAACCCCCCTACCATATGCAGACACAAGTGTTGACAGATAAATTGATAAAATTGAAATGCAGAGTACTGGATTTACGACTCCCCTAAACTATATATAGATGTAATTGCCTGTTGTAATCGTGATATTTGGTGCTTTGTTGTTTGGTGGGAAATAAAAGGAAAGAAAGGGAGATCTTGAAAAAACAAAACTTGAAAGAAATTTGTTGATTTGTGAGTGTCGTGTGTTCGTTCTTCACCCCTCTTTTTTTTGTATGTGATAACAATGAAACAAAGGATAATACGCAATTTGTAGTGTTGGGCATTATAGGGTGAGGTAATGTTTGGGATAGGAGTAACTAGTGATCATGAATGAGAAATTCAAACAACCTTCTGATTCTGTGAACTCATATTTTTGCCTTATTATTATTATTATGATCTACCTCTGGGGGCTGAAATTAAAATTAAAAAATATTGAAAACAACAAATTACCTTCATCTTCAACATCTTTCCTTTCCTCCTTTCATTTTCTCCATTTTTCTCTAATCTTTCTCTTTCCTATTCCATCACCTCTCCTCCGCTTTCTCTTTCTTATTTTCTTAGGATTTATTATTATTATTATTATTATTTTTTTCTCTCTTCTTTATCACTAAGTGAGATTAAGAAATTAAGGGAGAACTCTCTCCCTTAATCTCTTGCTTGCCAAAAAGAGAAAGGAAATAGAGAAGGAAGGGTGGAAACTAATTATACAATAGTAATGGAAGAGAAAGAAGCACAAAAGTGTATTTTTCAGAAAAATGTGGTTGAATTTGTCTACATGAGTATGTATGCGAAAACCCAATAATCTTGGGGATATACACATTTTTCTTGGGGTACAAAAATAATTCTTTTGTATGGGATTAAGGCTTAGTTGTTGTTGTTGTTGTTGTTGTATAAAAATAATTTTTTCAACAAAAAGTTTATCGGCTTTATACCTCTTCTTTGAACTTCAATTCTCTCCTTTTTTTCTGTAATCAAACAAAGGACAAATATAAATTTCAATTTTGTAGAATTTGCTGGTAGTTGATATTTTTTACAGCACTAAAGGATATCTGCAGCAGACCTTAATGTTTCATCACTTTTCTAGATATGTGAATTGGTATTAAATGGCACATGATTAGATGATTTTAACATGTATTCAGTGCAATGAGAACTCCTCATTTTTAACCTTACCTTCATCTGTTGTACTTGTTGACAAAATATAGTCATATACAGCGCTAAATTAGAGGCATAGATACATATTTGCATGTCCATCATGCCAAATATCACTGACAGAGCAATTGGGAAAATAAATTCCCAACATTCTTCACCTCCAAGACAATTAAATTGGGACTCAGATTGTCGGTTTTGTAGGTTATATCATCCATCTAATCATGAGTCACTTCACTTGTGAATCTGTATGTTTTTTATTGTAACCTGATTAGCTTACTAAGATCCAACTTCAGTGCTCAAAAGTCTAGATCTGGACCGTTATTAGCCAAGCCTATTTGATGATGTATTGTAACTTGTGCCATGTGAACCTACCGGCCTGAACAAATTGTTGAGAAGTCCTCTTGCCTGGAAATGGATCAACAATTCATCTAGCACATATGCATTAATCCTCAATACATGAAAAACCTCCCTGATTCATGAACTAATACTTCTGGATAATTTTCATCTCAGAACCATATCCAATAATCAAGGCAGTTATGATTTTTCCCTGTGGCAATCAAAGTGGGGAGCATTGTTCTTGAAGCTTACAATTCTAGATAAAGACCTGGACAATATTGTTTTCTAAATGTGTATATGTTGAATAGTGGCCATGCAATACTGATTTTTCTTTTTGTTTGAAACCACAATAGAACTTAAGGAGCCATGTCAAGATACATCATCTTTTCCTGCGTATCTACTCTTTGATCAATGAGACTTCACAATACTCATCAGACATGATGGGTCCTAGCATGCTATCTTTGCTGTTTATCTGCAAGGGAGTACATTTTACTCTGTTTTATGGATCTTGATTGTTTTTAAAATTAAAATTACCAACACAGATTGAAGTTTGAACTTATACATGTGCATGCATTCAGCTTGGGCTTTGGAAATTACAGGAAATATATAGTTTTCTCATAACTCAAAGTTGCAGGCAGTCTTCGTGGGTCACAATCATGGGCTGGATTGGTGCTGCCCCTACAACAACCTCTGGCTGTGCTTTGCTCGCCACAGTGGCTATGGTGGATATGGAACATGGCCTCGAGGGGCAAGAATCATTGAGATGACTGAACATCCATTTGTACTTAAATCTTGGATAAGGATGGAGGATGGCTCAGTGCACAGTGAGTTCACCTTGAGTTCTTGAGCTGTCAACTCCCCTCCCTGCATTGTCAAAATGTTTGGATACAGGAAAAATGATTAACTTTATAAAATTATCAGTGTTCTTCGTGAATGATGGTGTGCAACAGACAGTTCTTGAATGTATGATGCAACCATGGAGTTCTCTGACAACTGAGACTTGTAAATACTATGCTTAATTACCTTTACTTTTTTTTTTTTAATTCTGATTACACTTTTGCTCTGAAAAGTCTGAAAAAACAAAGCTACGAGTTGTTTCTTTTGCGATGTAAAACACTAATTGCCTCTTATGTTTTCTTTGGAAAAATCTGATCAGCTCTCTCATATCATGGGGATTATTGCAATGTTGATAATTTAGCTATCCATGTTCCAGTTGTAGTTCTGTGGTTTTGAATACATGCATGTAAAAGTAGCATAGTCACAGTGTTAAATAAATAGTTGGGTTTTGGACCATCCCGGCTCGAGTTTAGCACTATGCATGCCAGGCCAACCCACCTAACATTTAAAAAGAAAAATTTAAAATTTAAAATAAAAACATATTTTTTTTAAAAAAAGAGCTGGCTGTTGGGCTAAGCCCACCAGGCCCATGGGTGCTCTTCCCCGGCCCAATCTGATACGGGAGGGGCGTATGCTTGCACGGCCAATCCAGCTAGGGATGGCAATGGGGCGGGGGCTGGGCGGGCCTCTACCACCACCGCCCCGCCTAAATAGTGGCGGGGCGCGAGGCGGGCGAGGCGAGTCGCGGGGCACCAATATGTACACACTCGAATAAAATATTACATTTAGACCATAGAATGAAGACAAATTTACCGATTAAACTCGAATAAAATAAATTTAACGGCAATGTAAAAGCACTTTGATATACAAGCTCGAGAGAAGAGTGGGAAAGAAGCCGCCAAAGTCCAAAAACTCCAAACAAAGCTTCATTGTAAACCTTAAAACTATATAATTTAATATATATATATAAGGGTATTTTTTATATGTTTTTAGCGGGGCGGGGCGGGGCAGATTTTAAAGGATCTTTACCATACCCGCCTCGCCCCGCATTTCTTCGGGGCGGATCGGGTCGGATCGGGTCGGTAACTACGGATCGGCTCAGGTATTGCCATTATCCAACCATGTTGGTGCGGTTTAAAACCAAAACATGGCATTATATTGAATAATTTTATTGAAAATAAATTTAATAGGAATTTAGTTTATTAAATTTTGATTTTCACATATTGTAAATATAATATTATCAAAACAATAGTTTTAAATATAAAAATAAATTTATTCTATTTTTTTTAATCCGATGTGACGGCCTTGTTAGTATTGATCGGCTACAACAGCAGTTTTTCCCTATGTAATAAAAAAAAAAGTGAGAGATAGAGACAAGAGTGGGGATGAGGGTATATGTTATTTATCAGGAGAGGATCAGATCGAATTTGATTGAATCAGACGTGAGTTAGATTCGGGTTCATCCGGTGAGTTGGAAGTTAGAGCACGCAATGGACCATTTCAACAGCGTGTTACATTCATGCGTTGCACGCCATTTCCATGGGTAAATTACACAGGACGTCCCTCAACTATACTCTCTCTCCCACTTTGGTCCCTAACTTTCACTTTGTAATGAGAATGTCCTCCAACTTTAAACCTTGTAACAGAATTGTCCCTTAGGTCGGTTGCTGGTTAAAGAGAAGCTGACATGGCGGTAAAAGGGCTTACTCACCATGTTGATTCATTTCCCACCCGCTGAGTCACTTCCCCCCTTCCCCGCTATAAACTCTCACTCCTCACGCGACTGGGCGCGCTCTTTTTCGTTCACCTCCGATTTTAAAATCCCCAAATCTTAAAGCTCCCTCGCCGCGCCTCGCCATGCTTGTTGCTACGCCTTGCTCGCCACCGTGCTACCTCGCCTCACTCACTGCTTTGCTGACTCACTTCGCCTCGATGCCTCAACGCCTCGCCTTGGTCGAAATTTCTCCTCTTGTCTAGGGTTTCCCCGCTAGATAGCGAAATCGAAAGGCACGTCACCGGGGAAAGGGAAAACGACAGTAGGTCAATAATTTAGGTTAATTTAGGGTAAACTAGGGTAAATTTCGTCGGGTCCCTCAACTTTTCATCATTCCAACAAAGTTGAGGGACCTGCGGTTCTTACTGGTTAAGGTTTAGGGAAGAAATTAGTTTATAATTGTTGGTTAGGGTTTATATTAATTGCTTTGCTAACTTTTTAGCGTTTAGGGTAGAATTTGCCCTTCTAATCCTCTATTTTCAATGTTACAAAGTATGAAGAGGAACCAATCTATGCGTTTGAGCTGAAATTGCATTATAATGGTGGTATGGGAGAATGGGGATACTTTGATAGAGATGTAGATGTTATTGATGCATATTGGGATACAATGTCAATGATAGTCTTAGATAAGAAAATGCAGGAACTTGGAGTTGAAGGCCCTGTTCAGTATAAGTGGAAGCTGGCTTTTGAAGAATTTTATAGTTGCCTTAAGACACTATAAAAAATCAAAGTGTTTATGATATGTGTGTCTTTGGGTCATGTCATAGTGAGATAGACCTATATGTTCACCATTTGACACGTTCTGACATTGAAAAACTAGTAATTGTGCCAAAGAAATCATCTATTGTGATAGAAGAAATTGATGATACTATTGGGGATGAGTGCAGTCAGGTAAAGAGGAAGAGTGAACCCAAGAAAAAAATCAGAGGGCACCAAGAAATCTGATAGAGGTGAAGTTGCTGTTAGTGAGCAAGAAAGGTTGGATGAGTTCTTAAGGGTGGCTAGGCTAAGAAAGAAAGGGAATCTGAGCAAGAAAGGTTGGCTAAGAAAGAAAGGGAAGCTGAGCAAGAAAGGTTTGCTGAACAAGAAAGGGTGGCTGAGTTATTAAGGATAGCTGAGCATGAAAGGGAAGCTGGACATAACAGGATGGCTGATGACAGGGTTGACTAGGAAAGGGTGGCTTAACATGACAGGATGGGTGAGAATGGAAGAAAGTTGAATTTCCTGATTTTCATGTCTCTCTGACTATGAATTAATGGATGGGGATTATGATCTTGAGATGAATATTAAAGAAGCTTAGTCATATGCTACAAGAAAGGGAAGACCACCACAAGAAAATCCTGAACCCATACCTTATGCAGATAATGAAATCAAAGTAGACCTGACCGCGGTTCGGTTCCAGTTCAGTTTCAGTTCCGAACAGGCGATTCCGGTTTTATAAAACTTAGAACCGGAACCGAACCATAACTCTCGCGGTTCAGTTCTGGTTTCCGAACCAATAGTTCCGGTTTTGGTTCCGGTTCCAAAATAGTTTTAAAAAACTAATCAAATGAGGACAAAATTTGTCATGTGTGTAAAATCCAAAAAAAAAATTTGGAATAAAATATTCTAATATTAGTACGAAATAAATGATAATTAAATTGGTCCCTAATTTAGTTGAGTTGGTTGATTAAAAATTTAAAAAGGGGATTAATTTAATTAAAATATAATTTAAAGTTAAAAGGGGTTTGCAAGGGCCATTTGGTAATTAGTTAAAGTGTGGAGGACCTAAAGGGAATTTGTCCCTCTCACAGAAGTAGGACTAAGTTATAATTTTAATAAGCTGGGGGACTTCTGTGCAAAAGTACAGAGAAAAACTCTAACACAAATGAATGGACGGCTGAGATTGGATCCTCTCAGACTGTAGCTAATCTCGGGGAGTTATTAGAAAATCTGTGAAGCCAGGTGGCGCGATGAGAAGCGAACATTTGATGGAGGCTGATCGCGAGAAGACAGCGATGGAAATCAGGGAGGCCACGTGGCGCACTGTGAGGCGCTTATCTAATTTGGTGTGTGATGCGAGGCAGGAGATTAAGATCCGGCCATCCCTCTCCAGACAAATCTCGGTCGTTGGTCAGACGAGTATTTGATTCGAGACGTTAAGAATCAATCTGAGACGTTAGAGTAGATGCAGACGATCTCCACCGTCCGTCTGGGAATACCGATCGCGAGGCACTGTCGCCCCCTCTGAAACACCTGTGAACGCCGCCGCAAGCCCACCTCCTTCTCTGGCCGTTACGCGCAGGGAGGCCGACCGCCAAGGTGAAACCGTCCCGCGATTTCGCCCTCCTCTTCGTCTTCACCAATTTATAAAAGGTGACCCCATCCTCGAGCATGAACGGAAAGAAGAGGAGCCACCGAGAGATGGAAACCTTCGGCGCCGGCGATCAGAAGAGGAGTGAAGCACTGGCTGCTGGCGTCCATCGACTTTGTGATGTCCATAGTTGTCTCTAGGTGGAGTAGAGGCTGAGAGAGGAAGAACTGAGCTGCTTTTCAGTCACCGGTGCAGCGAGCTCGTCGGACAACTGCTAGAGCTTCGTCAGTCACCGGAGAACCCTCTGGAGGTCCTGTGAACGTCGTAAGCTTTCTGTGAGCCTCTTCTCTCCCCACTGTAGTCTTTAAAATTTAGTTTTATGTGTTTTGACACTTGCTCGAGCTCGCCGGAAGAGAAGGAGGTTTTGGCCGGGACAGTGAAGCTCTAGAGAGGGTGGTGGAGCCGGCCACCTTCCCGGGAGGAGCCCAGCGTGCGTGTTATCTCTCCTAGTGGTCAGAGGAGCGTTTAGGCCAGCTCTCGGTTGACTGCGTGCTCGCCGGTGATGGCTCCGGTGAAGCTCAACCGAGAGAGAAAAGAAGAAGAAGAAGATAACGATTAATTTAATTAATTAAATTAATTAGTAAAGTATGGTTAATTTAATTAGTTTAATTGTTTAACTAAATCGATTAAGTTAAATGGGTTTAATCTAAACCGGTTTAGTTAATTGGTTGGGTTTGATCAATTTAATTAGTTGGGCTAACTAGGAGTCAAAAGGATTGGATTTGGGTTAACCAAATGGACTAGATGGGCTTGATTACTAGATCAAGTCTAATTGAGCCGGTTTGACTTAGGTTCAAAATGATGAAGACTAATTAACCAATCAAAGTAATTTGATGGAAGAGGTTAAGTCTAACCAAGTCGGTTATTAATTTGATTAAATTAATCAAGCTAAAGAGCCAAGGTTTAGACCTAAGTTAAAAAGGTAATTAAATTGATTAAAATCAATTAAAGAGAGGTTCAGTCGGTTGGGACTATGAGATTGGACTCAATCCAATTGGGCTTAAATGGTTGACCCACTAAACCAAGTTTGGTTAATCAAATGATTCAAAAAACTAAATAAATAAAAGAAGGAAGAGATTGTAAAGGGTGGGAATCGAACCCATGACCCCCCAACCCTCATAGTAAGGCCTTAACCGCTAGGCCATGTGAGGCCGCTGGGATAGCGGTTGACCCTTTTATTTAAATAGAGTTGGGCCAGTTCGAGTCCAATAGGATAGTTTAACCCATAAAAGTGGGCCCAATTAACTCTAAGTAGTTGGACTCGACCAAATAGAATTATAAACACAATGATGGTGTGTCATGGTTGGTCGGTTGACTCTAGGTTGACCAAGATAAAAGAGAGTCAACTTATAGTCCTAGTTTTGAAAAGGAAGAAATAGTTGCTCAATAAAATATCGTGTGGGACTCGTTTAACTGAGCTATGGCCCACCGAGAGAGAGAAAGAAAGAGTTAGACATATGCATATAAATAAGTAGAGTCTTATTACTATTGTTGACACTAATAGTATCCTTACTACCAGATATCGACGTGGAGGACTAGTGACACATTAGGAGGAACTTAGAGAGGTTTCATGCTTTCGACTAAGGTAAGATACCCTTGCCTAGATTGCACCTGTTGATGGGTTTCTTGCTTGAATAAATGCTATTCAATTTGGCATGCCTTACTTTCATGTTAATTGGATACATACACTTAGTTGGTAGTTGTTGCCATCTTTTCCTTATGTGTACGTGATTGCTATGCTAGAGATAGTGTTACCACTATCTGTTTGTTGGTATGCTCTTTGAACATGCCCACCCGTGGGCCGACACTTGGTAATGGGCACATGATCTTGTGTGCTGGCTGGGAGGTATGTGCCAACTGAGTTCTTTCGTCTGCCCAGTTCAGTGGAGTGTGGGGACTCCTTAGCAAAACGTTCAAGGCCGAGGACACTCTGACGTTTTGGCATTCCTTGCCAGAGGGGTTGTAATACTCTGGTTGTCCAACCTGTCAGTAGGGTTGATTTGATGACCATGTCGACATGTACAAGAGGTGGCGCTACCGATTCACGACTGGAGGGTCGTTTTCAACCAAGGGTGTTAGAGCTGTCTGGGAGATAGTTGCTTGAGTTTATGACTGTGGACATTGTTTTTACTTTCTCTTACTTTTCATGATTTTGATATTGATATTACATGCCTGTTTGTTTCCCTGCGGGGTACTTACTGGGTTTTCCTTTCGAAAGCTCACACACTTGACTTTGTTTAAGATCCTAAGGAGTAGACTCGACGCAGGAACTGTTTGAGTGTTATCGTTGCTGAGGTTCGAGGACCCAGCGCTTTTATTTATGAGGGAGAGAGTTTTGTTATGTAGGACCCTTGTAGGGTTGAAATATTGGTAGTTGGGAGACCAACCCAGAATTGACAAGGACTTGGCTACATTAGAGAATCTTCAGGAGTAAAGAAGTCCAACCATGAAGTCATCTTTGTCAAGGCTCAAGCTCAACAAGTGAAGTCCCTAGAACTAGTCAAGTTTCAAAAGCCTCAGAAAAGACAGAAGAAAGAGGTTCCCATTTGCTTTCATTATTGAGAAAAGGTCACATAAGACCCAAGTGTTTCAAGCTAAAAATGACATGAAGAAAGGAAGGATAGTTGGGTATGTGCAAACCACTATCAGGAGGAGATTTAGAGGGAAGACTATTGTAATCAAGAAAGTATGGATCAGAAAGGAAGACTCCCATAGAGCAACAACAGAAGAGAAAGGAATCAGGAATTGTGAAGAAAAACGATATTGCAACAAACTTCTGCAACAACAGGATAAATAACCGAAGAAAGCTGAAGATTGGAAAAGCTGGCTTGACAGGTCAGACCATTGATCATGGAGATCACTAAACAAGAAAGATTCAAAAAAAAAGTTGGGGAAGGTTTTGATTTTGGAGGGAAACTGAATTAGTTTCCAAAGTTTTTTTTTGGTTTATGTTTAAAATTTCCCTTGATTGTAAAGGTGCCAGGAAGCAGTTTATCTTGAAAAGGAGCAATCGGTTGGGTTTATGAGGATGTTTAAGGCTGGAGTGAAGAGACAGAAATGGTTAGTTACAACTATAAAAAGAGTGGATTGAACACAAAAACCCTAACATTTCAAATCAAGCAATCCTCCTCTTAAAATCTCTCTCCAGAGTGATCGTTGACAAAGAAGAAGACGATTTCGAGCCAAGCCTTCACCGAGAAAATGGGAAAGAAGCAACTGTGCAAATGAAGAACTCGCGATCGGCTAGGCGCGCAAAAGCCACCACTGCCAAGGAGATCGTTCAAGAACTGGACGCATCATGGAGTTCTCAGTCTAATGGAGAAAACCAAGATACTAACTCCTTAGACATTGTGCCCTATGTACCTCCTTAGTCTAATTTGGGACAAAATCAGAGTTTATAAAATCTAGTACTGTACTATTTGGCTCTGACATAGAGCCACCACTGGTGCGGGCAAGTATGTGAGTACGGTGCATTGCATCAATATCTCTATTAACAACTTATTTTCTATTTCATATATGTTTATGTGCTTTTTGCATGCATTTTCTAAAAACATGTTTCAAATTTAGAAATCTATTTAGAAAAGATATGCTTGTAACACTCAAGGCATTTATAATACATAATAAACTCATGCCTTTTTTATTTCGAATAAATGAACACGATGAAAACTCGGTAGAAAATATGAGAGATGTACAGTGGTCTTCCCTCACCTGAGTATAAGTAGCTTCTAAGGCTGGCTAGGTGCTTCAGCAGTTGCGGCCTTGCCTTTGCCTTTTCCACTTCCTAATAATCAAAATACGGAAATTCATGAATACGGAAATAGACTTATACTCTAACTTCTACTCGAAAGAGTATAGTAGAGACATTAAGTTAACTAGAACATGTTTTCACTTATCATGCACTATAGGTTTCCAAGGAGCATGAAAATACGGAAACTTCACAAATTAGTAGATGTAAGTATCTTCTACCTTAGTATAATTTTAAGGACTCTAACATGCTTTCTTAAGACAATTAAATACCACACATGTTATGGAGAATTAAGCATGTAATTTTTGACAAAATTTTGGCAGCATCTTCTTTGTTTTTAGGGTACCGAAATACATACACTCACAATTAAGAACACAATTAATTAACATAACACATAACATTAAAGTTAACCCAATTCACAGCCCTAGAACCCCATTCAATTTCATAATCTCGACTTTAATCCACTAACTAATTCTCAGAACCCATACCCTTAATCAATTCAATTCATGCAATTAACTTCACAACACCCTCTCAACTTAAGACTACCTAATCTCCTTGAGGTGCACAATCACTTGTAGGAGATCGGTTCAGCTCACAGGACGGGGAGGGAGGCTACCTGCGTTAGGGTCGTCGGGTCTGAGAAAAGGGGAAGATCTGGTGTCGTCGGAATGTTCATAGAGTGGAGGATTTGGCCGGAGGTTGTTGCGCCGAATTAGAGTTGGCCAGATCTACTCACAGGAGCAGAGCTCAACAACAGGTCACCGTCGGTCGCACAAAAGAAGGAGGCGCCGGTTGCGCGCGTGAGGAACGGAGGAGACACGGGGCGGAGCTAGCTGAAAGGGGCGTCGGGCTGCAGTCGAGCAGCTACTAGCATGTGGTTGGCGTCTGCGGGCTCAGCAGCACGAGGAACAGAGGCTGGTCACCGGGCTCAGGGTCTCCGACGGGGGTGGAGATCGGGCGCAAGTAGGGCATGGGAACAAGTGGGGGCGGTCGTGGAGAATGAGAGGGAGGAGAGGAAGACACGGGGGGCTGAGTTTTCCAATTGAAACTTGATTTTAATTTCATGCCCTAAGTTCCATCATACCTCTCATATTTTGATAATAAATTATTTAATATTCCACTTATTCAATGCCCCTTACTATTGTGTCACGGGTTTGTCAATTAAAGCCGACCGAGATTTGAAATCTCAGCTTTGACCCCACCCAGATCTGGGAAATCCAGATTTGGATAATGAATAAAAATATTATTTTATTCTTTTTGCAATAATTGGTATTCCTTTTTCTTAAACGGAATCATTAAGGCTTAAGTAAGAATTAACTTAATTAAATCATGTTAATAAGCAATGAAAGAATTCCATTTGGGTCCGGTCCATTTCCAAGGCCTTATTTGTCTCCAATGTTGTCCTTTTAATTTCCTTGATTTTTCCCACTTAAAATCATCAATTAATCCTTCTAGGATTTAGAGTTATGAATTAGCAAAGTGGTTAAGCCCTTTAAGGGCCTTCTGTAGCTCAATAGTCCATGTGTCGGATTTCTGGCCCGTTATTTCCTGATTATTATTTATTTGAGATTTAAAAAGTATTTGATCCTTTTTATTGTCTTATTACCTGGCTATTTATTTCTAATAATTTAATCATTTATTTGTAAAAATTCCGAGGTGTTACAATTCTCCCACCCTTAAGAAATTTCGTCCCCAAAATTTTCGTACATGGGTAATTAAAACAAATGAGGATATTGTGCCATCACATGATCCTCTCTCTCCCAAGTGCCTTCCTCCACTTGGTGGAGACTCCATAATACATTTACCAGAGGTACTACCTTGTCTCTCAATACTTGTTCTCTCCTGTCGAGGACACGTACTGGTCCCTCTATGTATGTCAAATCCGATGCCAATTCTATGGCCGGTCCCGTCAGGACTTGATTTGGATCTTTGATGTATTTCCGCAGTACTGATACATGAAATACATCGTGTAACCTCGACATTTCCTTTGGTAAGGCAAGCTAGTAGTCTACGGGACCTACCCTGTCCAATATCTCATATGGCCCGATGTACCGTGGGCTAAGCTTTCCCCGTTTGTGAAACCTCAGTACACCCTTCCACGAGGATATTTTAAGGCACACCTCATCTTCCACTTCGAACTCTAAATCCCGACGGCGGGTATTAGCATAACCCCGCTGCCTATCTTGAGCTTTCCTTAGCTGCTCCCTGATGTGCTTCACCTTTTCTAAGGTTTGCTGAACCAGCTCTAGGTCTAATATCTTCCTCTCACCTTCTTCATGCCAGCATAGTGAAGTCCTGCATCTTCTGCCATATAATGCTTCGTAAGGTGGCATCCCAATGCTAGTCTGGTAGCTGTTGTTGTATGCAAACTCCAACAGCCCCAGATTCTTATCCCAGCTACCGGGGAGTTCCATGATACATGCTCGAAGCAGGTCTTCGAGTATCTCTATAGCCCTCTATGACTGTCCATCTATTTGTGGATGGAATGTTGTGCTAAAGATAAACCTAGTCCCCAAGGCCTTATGTAGACACTGCTAGAAATAAGAGGTGAATCTCGGGTCCCTATCAGATACGATGGACACGGGTACTCCATGTAGCCTCACAATTTGGTCCACGTACAGTCGTGCCAATTGATCTCGAGAATAAGTTGCCTTGATTGGAATGAAATGGGTTGACTTGGTCAATCTATCGATAATAACCCATATAGCATCCTTGCCCTGGCTTGTACGAGGTAAGACAGTAACAAAGTCCATTGCTATACGTTCCCACTTCCATTCCAGGATTTCTAAGGGTACTAGTAACCCTGAAGGCTTCTTGTGCTCCGCTTTGATCTGCTGACAGATCAAGCACCTGGCCAAGTACTCGGCGATCTCTTTCTTCATCTTCCTCCAGATGTAGTTTTCTTTGCTATTGCGGTACATCTTTGTGCTCCCCGGATGCATAGCATAGGCCGAACAATGAGCTTCCTCCATGATCTGCAGTTTGAGGCTCTCATTGTTCGGTCCATATAACCAGGTATCTAGTATTACCGCTCCATCGGAAGATAGGAAGAAATCACCATGTTTCCCATTCTACATTCCCTCGACTAACTGTATCAACCTAGAGTCTTGCCACTGCGCTTCCTTGATTTGTGAAATCAGAGTCGGCCATAGATGGAAGTTTGCCAATGGCACCCCTAGGTCATCAACCGAGAACTGGACCCTAGTGGATCTCAAATCATGAACTTGGGCAAAGTTGGTGGTCCCCAACCGTGCCATGGTTTTCCTAGTCAAGGCTTCTATTACTACATTCGTCTTGTCGGGGTAATACTCGAATGTACAATAATAATCTTTCAGCAACTCCATCCATCTTATCTGTCGCATATTCAACTCCTTTTGGGTCATCATGTACTTCAGGCTCTTGTGGTTAATGAAGATTTTACAAGCTTCACCATGCAGATAGTGTTGCCATATCTTTAGAGCAAAGACCACTGCCGCTAACTCCAGGTCATGAAAAGGGTAATTTACTTCGTGAGTCTTGAGCTGCCTAGATGCATAAGCAATAACCCTGCCTTGCTCCATCAAGACACATCCCAAGCCTCGATACGAAGCATCACTATAGATTTCAAAACCTACTCCAGCTATAGATAGGGTGAGAACAGGAGCAGACACCAATCGGTCCTTCAACTCCTGAAAGCTCTGTTTACATTCCTCGGTCCACTCGAACCTTGTATTCTTCCGCAGCAGCTTTGTCATAGGCTGGGCGATTTCAGAAAACCCTTCTACGAACTGCCTGTAGTAACTGGACAACCCCAGGAAGCTTTTGATTTCCTTGACAGTGATTGGGGTTTGCCAATTCACTACCGCTTCAATCTTCTGGGATCCACATAGATTCCTGATGCTGAGATACCGTACCACAGGAAATTCACTTGATCAAGCCAAAATTCGCATTTGGTGGGCTTTGTACGAGTCCCGTAACCGGCAGACCTTGGCCAAAAGATTTTTTTATTACTAATTTACTTGGTTCCTATGTAATTTGTACATCGAGGAGAGGCAATTTTGTTTTTCCTTTTGATGGTATTTATATATTTGTATATTCTTTAGGGTTATAAAAAATTGTGTGGTGGATGTGAGAGGGATAATATTGTAATTGTTACCTCTCAAAGGAGAGTTATTTTGTAGAACTTATATCACTTGCTATAAAGACAAAAAAAAGATGTTCTAAGGTCAAATCCTGTATTTTTTTGTTCTATTATATGAATGTATTCCAGCTTGGATCTCTCTACTTGTTTTAGTTCATTTTTTATCATGAATTATATATTTTCAAGCACTAATTCAAGTCGTAGTTAATTGTATCAGGTGAGGAATTTTTCAGCAAAGTACCGAACGAGAAGATGAAATACTCTCCTCATGAGAGAAGTCCTGAAGTTGCCGTTGTGATGTCAAAGTCTTGGTGTCACAAAGCAAAACCTGGAGACCTAGAGATTCATCTTGATTCTACATCGCGACGCCAAACATCAAGGAAAGGCTGGGACTTCACGTTACAACGCCAAATCTCACGTCTCTAAAAGGCTAAATTTTTTCCAGATCTAACATCAAGGAAAGGCTGGGACGTCACGTTACGGTGCCAAATCCCACGTCTCTAAAAAACTAAATTTATTCTAGATCTACACCTTGGCTTGGGGCTAGAGTCCAACCCTAAGGTTTCCATCCGAAGGGTCTATAGGTAATTCAAAAATGGGTAAATCTCAACAAGGGAAAAGGTTTGAAACATCCAAGCCAAAAAATAAAGCACACACCCGTTCTGCGTCAAAAACCCCCATAAATCCGAGGAAAAACCATGGGCTTTGCTAAGGGAGAAATCCACTATGTACAGGTCGAATACAAGCCTTTATATCCACTTGGAGAGGAGTACAACACCATCCATACATCAAGAGAAGAAGTGCCTCACTGGCCTCATACAAACATAATCAAGAGGAGGAAAGTGTACCTCATCAAAGTTCGTCGGAGAGAGTAAAGGGTCGGCGCTTGTTGGAAAGATGAAGGATGAGGCTTGCTAGCCACATAAATCCGAAAGAGAAAGGCTGTCAGTCGGAGCCTATCCGAAAGAGAGGGTATGCTCACCGGTAACTGGAATCCATCAGAGGTAAAGTGAGGGCGCGTACGCCGACTCATCGAAGCCCGTAGAGTGAGGACAGAAACCTGTCGGCTGTCATAGAATCAAAAGAAAAAGAAAGAGAGGAGCTCGTCGTTGTTGGAGCTTGTTGTAGGGGAGAAGGAGGCTCACCGACCTACCAGAACTCGTAGAGATGGAGGAAGAACCTTGCCATCACCTGTTGAGGAGAGTGAAAGATCTCAGAGCTCGACTGATCACCGATGTGTCAATACTACAGAGACAAAAGTCAGGTATCGAACCATAGAGACCTAAAAGTACTAGTACTACCTAGTTGTCTATTATTTAGTCTATCTAAGAGTGGGTGAGAGTCTAATCTAACTACTAAACTAGAGAAAACCTAAAATCAACACACACGAAATCAGGGTAAAGTAGTGAGGATAATCAATCCTAAAGGTGAGATACTCGGGAAGTGAATCCCGTTTGGATTCTTATAAATAGATATGGATATGGATTTCTCTATTGAAGATTGCTAGGTTATAGACCAAGGGTTCCTGCAGTGCTTTCGTCCCTATCTCGAGGCGATTACTAACTTAATGCCCCCATTGTATTAACGTTCTAGGGAACCTATAGTTTGGAAGAGTTATAAAAATAAGAAATCTAAAAGAGTCTCTCGCGTTAGTACCTAGTCACTCGACGTACTCAAAACTCTCTCTATTAAAGTGGATCTACATACGGGGAGGCATTCGCTTCTTCCCTCGATGAATCCTATTGGCAATTAGGGTTGTCGCAACGTAGATGTCAATACAATACATAACATTAAATAGATCTCATAATATAAAGCATTCATTCAACAATGGAAATTCATAACACAAAGTAAGTCAAATATGGAGGTTCATCATGCCCAAGTATCTAACAAATTAGCTCCCCATCAAAGGGGAATACAAATCCTACACAAAAAATAAGAGAGAAAGGAATCAAACATAATGTAAAATGCCCTTTCCTCCACCGATGGCGAGGACCGTTGGCGGAGTGCATGGATTTACGATGAGAACGCCCCTTCAATATTATTGTCACCTCCTCGGCTCCAATATCTTCAATAAACCCTAATCTCTAGTTGAAAAAAGGGAAAGGAGCTCCCATAGATTTTTATGCTAAGATCCTCCAAGCTACCTCCTTCCCAAAGCCCTAATGTTCACTATTTATAGTCCCTCGTGTATTTAGGAAATATCTGGTGCCATCATAGGTTCGTATGAGTCCAAATCCAAAATAAAAAAAAGTCTGGTCACGCGTGGATCCCGGGTCGTGTGGGTGACTGTGTGGATGCACGGGCGTCAGCATGCTGCTCGGTATGGTGCGAGTGGTCTACGCGTTAACGACGCGGGCGTGTATTTGTCTGCACATCGCTCAAGAATGATACCGATGGCTCGTGCGATCATCCGTATGCCTGCACCAGCGTTGGCATACTTCTTGGTATGAGCTCAGTTGGTTTTGTTGATCGCGAGGCCGAGCTGTGCGGTCCCGCGGGTGCTAGTGCGACTGAAAGTCTGCTTTGTGCGGGCGCATGGGTCCTCAGGCTTGCATGCATGGCCTTAGTTTACTTGTTTTTAGCCTCAATTGATGCCGAATTATTTCCTTTTTGCTTCCGAAGCCTTCTAATGCCCTGTAAATAAAAATTAACACAAATTAAGTACCAATGGGCGAAAACTACTCCGAATCACATTCATAATGTGCAAGAAAATATTATAAAAATATGATCAATTGAACACTTATCATCGACGGTATCCATTAAAGAGAGAGGAAAATCTCTGGCACGCTTGTGCTCGTCAAAGAGAGAGAAAGACCTCTGGTCTTGCTGACGTTCGTCTAAGGCCTTTCTTGGATGAGGTAAAGGAGAGTTTCCAAAGTAAGATAAGGTAAGGTAAGGTAAGGGAAAGTAAAGTTTTAAACCATACCTTGTTTGGGGCAAATGTAGGATAAAAGAAGGTTATCAAAATATGTAGTGTTTGGTTTGAGGTAATGGAAGGTAAGGTTATATACTTATATTACAAAAATGTCCTTTGAGAATTTAAAATGAACATAACAAATTTATACATGTGGGTGACTGGTCATCGGTCGCGGTGGATCATGTGGCGGGCCGGTTATCGGCGGCGATGGATCAAATGGTCAGACTGTCATCGGCGGTGGATCCGATGGCCGGCCAGTCATTGGCGGCCGATCGGTCGATCATCGTTGGTCGGCTAGTCATCAGGTGAATAGTGGCAATGGGTGGTAGTGATAGTTGGTGGTGAGTAACAATGATAATTTAATAAAATATAAAAGGGTATTTTAGTCAATTAAAAAAAACCTCCTCCACACCCCGATTTGGAGGATTGAGAAATAGAGGTAAATGGGGGTTTTGAAACCCCATTTTACTTGCTAAAATCTTACCCCCAAAATAACTCCCTACCTAAGTATGATTTAGAGAAAATCTTACGCTACCTTATCTTACAAAACCTCCAAATAATCCCATCAAAGCAGGCCCTAAGAGAAAGGAAGACCTCTGATTGTTAAGAGAGAAAGGAGCTAAGGGAGCTCACAACAAATTTCAAAGAGAGAAGAAATCCTCACAGCCAAGATAGACGAAAAAGCTAAGAAGCATGCCCGCTGACACCAAACCGAGTGATCAAGCTAATATCCTCTGGTCCAAGAGAGAGGAAGAAGACTGTGCCTCGGAGCCCTCGTCTCCCTCACCTCTTCTACCTTTTCAAGCCATCGGGTCTTGTGTCCTAGCAACATGCCTTGGAAGTAGGGCTGGCAAACAATCAAACTGTTCGTGAGCAGCTCGAGTTCGGTTCGATATTGGCTCGAGTTCGATTCGATCATTTTGATAACAAACTGAACTTGAACTCAAATTTGAGCTCGAATAATAAATGAGTCGAACTCAAACCAGAGTCAGCTCGTTTGAGTTCGGTTCGAAGTTCGACTATATATATATATATATATATATATATATATATATATATATATAATTATATATGTATTCTAATGATATGATAATTTAATAATTACATATATATGATAATTTATATATATTATATATATATAATAATTATATAATATATATATATATACATATATATATATATATATATATATATATATATATATATATATATATATATATATATATATATATATAAATGTAATAATGATATAAATTATATACATAAATAAATATATATAATATTATATATTACTGTACATATACATGTAATGGGGCTGTGTGTGTGACAGTGTAAGTCTGTGAGAGAGGGGGAAGGGGAAAGTGGCAGACGTGTGTGTGTGTGTGTGTGAGAGTGTGTGTGAGAAGTGACAGACGTGTGTGTGTGAGAGCAACAATGGATCCATTCCTCACTTTAGTCCCACATCGGAGACCAAAGCAAGAGAGCTTTCAAATTCCATTATAAAAACAATGGAGCCTCACGGGGAAGGTAAGCATTGAGCAAGCTGTTCTTTCCCTCTAATAAAGAAAGAATAGTGAGCTCTACTTGGATTTTAAAGTGAAATTTAAAAAAATTTAATAAATTTTAAATTTTATCGAGTAGTAGTCGAATCGAACTCGAACTTTTACTTATAGTTTCGAGCCGAACCTGAACTTTAAATTTTAAGATTATTCGAACTCGAGCCGAACTCGAGCCGAATAACGGAATTTCGAACCGAACTCGAGCTGGGCTCAGCTCGTTCGAGTTCGGCTCATTGCCAGCCCTACTTGGAAGACTTTAATTCAATGGCCCCATGTCATCATCCAGGGGATGGTGGGTTTTATCACTTACAATTTATTTTTATTAATTATTTATTTTTATCCCAGCCTAAGCTACTTATTTTATCTAATGCGAAACCAAACTCAAACTTAAGAAAAATATTTTATTTTTTATGTTTGATCTTCCTATTCTAGAACAACCAAATACATTTAAAGTTATATTAAAAAAGAAATAATTATTTTAAATTATTTAAAAGTCTTTTAAATTTAAATTGGATTTTGGATTCACTTTAAAAAAATACTAAAATTTTTAACGCTAAAAGCAATTTAATCTCTCATTGGTGATTTCTGAAGTGACCATTATATATTATTTAGTTTTTTTTTTTTACGTCAACATAAAAATTATTCATTTTAAACCTCAGAATTATTAATGAATTAAAACAGGATCAATAAGTTGGAATAGATCACAGAGATACAAGTTTTCATGAAAAGATTTATTCCAACCATAGCCAAACATTTTCGTACGGTACTTTAAACTTTTAAATGTTGTTATTAATTATAGAGAACTGATAGTCGACATATAGCATAACATAAGATAACAAGGTAATGCTCTTCACACACTTGAGCAAACAAGTTTATACAACAAACCAAATATTATTTAGCTCCTCTCTTATTTTATTTGAGCTCCTCATTTATCCACTTATTTATAAAAGTCATTTGGTTATTATCCGCTCCTCACCGTCAGCCGGAGAAAAAACCATAGGAGTGCTTGTCGATTCTTTCACTTCAAGTTCATTGCCCTAAAATTGTTTTTAACAACCAAACAAAAAATTAGTGATAATTAATTTATGATTATTCAATATAATGAATAAATTTTAGACTACAGTATTATTGGATGATTTAGCTAAATTAGAGATTTATTAGGATAAAAATATTTCATAACCGATAAGAAAAGATGAATTAACTAATGGCAAGTTTATAGGATTGGCTAATTAAGAGATTTCAGAGCACTATAGATAAAGTTTTTTCGAGTATGATAACAAGGTTGTATTTGGAATAAAAAAAATAGTTAATTGGTGAAATGCTATTAAAATGCATGACTAATACTAAATTTGAATTTGAATATAATAATTTTGCTCTATCAATCTATTCAATCAAGTATTTAGATTGAATTGAAAATCTCTAACATGCAATGAGTTACATTACACATGTCGTCCTCAGTTATGGATTAAGACATATATGAAATATATTAGTATAGTTGCACTTGCTCCGCTAAACGCACGCACGTTTGCTTGTGGAGACAATAAAAAAACAAAAAAAAAAAGACAAATAATAATAATAATAATAACAATAATAATAAATATCAAATCTCTAACCAATTTGAAACTTTTAAGTGCATTCAACTTTTTTCCGTTGGAATATTATGAATGAAAGAGAGGATAAACGAAATTTTATGTTACCACATGTTTGGTTTTTGTAGGGTATATTGCAGAATATTCGGTAACTCCACTTGTCGAGGGGGTCATGAACATTCCGTTCCAATCTCATATACCCAGCTTCTCCCCAACCATCTCCCCA
Source organism: Dioscorea zingiberensis (assembly GCA_026586065.1). Classification (NCBI taxonomy): domain Eukaryota; kingdom Viridiplantae; phylum Streptophyta; class Magnoliopsida; order Dioscoreales; family Dioscoreaceae; genus Dioscorea; species Dioscorea zingiberensis. The sequence goes on along the minus strand of CM048820.1, from coordinate 30,730,596 downwards.
TGAATTTTTGATGAGCCAATAGTCTTTAGAACCCTCAGTGCCATAACCTATTAAGGCTATAGCATGATCCAATTTTGTCCCACAATATTTGGTGAATATTCCCTTAAAAAAACAAATTATCCATTAAATTATTTAAAATCTCATAGTAATTTAATAAGCACAGGCATCTTCAAGTAATATATTTTATATAATAGACTACAGAGAGCAAGCACATTGTTCACATCTTGTTGGAGTATTATGCTGAAATCATTTTGCAAGGGACAAAGAAAAATATTTTATTATATAATCTTTCAACTAATAATAAATAACAAAATATAAAACAATAATAATTTAATTAAAAAATTTAAAAATATGTATTTATAACTTGGTAAAAAAAATTTAAATATTTATATAGAACCTCACCGTTCCATATAGCTGGAAAGCCCGCTCATAGGCTTCAACACCGGTTGCTACAGGTTGTTTGGCAACATGTGACTTTAGGATATTCTCATTGAATGGGGCCACCCGTTTATAACCATCAATTGTCACAACTTTATTATCTTCCTACAAAAAAATATACAAAAAACAAAATATATTTTAATAGCATCATTCCAATGAATTGTTGCAAAGCTTGGAGATATATACCTTGGATGTGTCACATTGGTTAGAAACAGCCATGTAAGGATAATCTTGCTCACTGTCAATGCCACCATTCCTTATAATGTACTTAAAAGGCGGCACGAGGTCATATCGATCACAACTTTTACGTTCACAGTCTACTAGTTGTTGCTCGGACAAAGGTGTTAAATCTCCGGTGATGATTTGGTTTATGGCTTCAACTGTTGCGACGGTAGCGAAAGCCCAACAACTAACTGCTCACAAACCATAATTACGAACAACGTATTTGAGGTAAAATTAAAATTTACAATATATATGAAGAATTAATTAATAGCACTTATAACAACCACCCTGGTTCTTGACTGGGAGAACAGCTCCTAAATCTCTCCAGTCAATGGAATCAGGGACGGCCACCGGCGTGCCATTGAAATGGAACAAATCAGTCTCATTGCTCTCATTATCCAGTGTGTCTATTAATCCTGGCGGTGGAAATAAGGTGCCCAAATATGTAGATCTATATTCTTCGATAGTAATGTCCGCAAAAACATTGAGAGCAAGAGTGAAGGTATTATTGCCTGCATTGTGCTCATCTATATACTTGAGATTATCTTTGAAGATCTCATATCTCATCTTCTTCTCTAACAGGTCCTTGTAGGATTTGTTTTGTTTTATGAGCCAACCCTCGTAGAGGAGACTAACTTCATACTCAGAGCGAACTGGGATGGGAAAAGAGGAGGACAGTAAGGAGAGAGAGAGAGAGAGACAGGAGATGAGGAACAGTGATACTAGAAGGCAATTAGCAGCCATTAGAGGATGAAAGTTGGATGGGGAGCTCAAACAATTGTGTGTAGTTGGAGGAAGACTCTAGCTAGCTATATATTATATAGGATGCCCAAAGGTACACAGCCTATAATTCACCGTTTCATGCAAACATGCATTCTTGCATGTAAAGTGAGATAGTTGTGATTAGTGGATCCACCATCTTTAAAAGATTTTGTCCATTCATATTACGTAAGAGTATCCTAGAAAGGATGCATGATTGTAATATTATACTAAATGCATGTAAAGAGAGATAGTTGTGATTAGTGGATCCACCATCTTTGAAAGATTTTGTCCATTCATATTACGTAAGAGTATCCTAGAAAGGATGCATGATTGTAATAGTATACTATGCCATTTCAATTAACTAGGTCTAACCTGGTTTAAAACAAATGGTTATCCTCCAAGAGGATTTCAAAGGAATAAAAAACATAATATATTTTATTTATCCAATCATGCTTGGACTTCTTACTTGAGTATTAATAAAAAATATTAATTTAATCATATTCTAAGCTTACTTTTCTTCTTCTTATTGAAATCAAGTACCGCTGTACTATATATTATGCATTTTTTAAAACAATTTTGGGTTACCTATAATATACGGGCTACAATATTTCGAACAATATTATGTTTTTTTTTTAATATATATATCCAAAATAGCTATTAGCTCACTGATAAAATAATAGTTATGATGGAGATTTTGTCCATCCCTTTCTAAAGAGTATCCTAGAAAGGATGATTGAAAGAGTATATATACAGTGCCAACCATTTTAACCATGTCTAAAAAGGTTTATAACCAATGGTTATATTCAAACAGGATTTAATCATAATAAAAAACTTAACACAATTTAATAATTATCCTATCATTCTTGGACTACTTGTAACTTACTTGAGTATTAATGAAATATATTAAATTTAATCATATTCTAAGATTATTTTTCTTCTGTTGTTGTTTTTGGGAAAATTCTTTTTGTTGTTGTTCCGATCAGGTATCTCTGTGCTCTTTTATATATACATTTTTAACAAGTTTGGGCTATTTATTAATAGGGTCATGATGCGCTGAATCCGCAAGTATACGAGTCGAATCAAATAATAAAGTGGACTAATGTCGGGTTATCGATCCTCAGGGAGAAAGGAAGTACTAGTAGTGGCTATTCATCTATTATCTAGTCGATCAAGATTGGTTGGTGATGACTAAACCTAAATTCTAAAATTAACAATACAAATTAACAAGCAAATTAACCTTGAAGACAATCAATTGGTGAAGGGGATACTTGGGTTATTGAATCCCCCTTGGATTTTCTTAGAGATGGATAGTGCTATCTATGCTAATTCTTGGTGAATCATTGGCCAAAGGTTCCTAATGTGCTTTCATCCCCTCGCTCGAGGGTGATTACTAAACCCAATGCCCTTACTGATTATGTTCTAGGGAACCTATCTCTTGGAAGAGCTATGAGAATAAGACATCTAAAGGATTCACTCTCCTTAGTACCCGGGCTCCCGGTGTACTCATAGTCCTTTCTATTGGAGATTGTCTACACATGGAGAGGCACTCGCATCTTCCCCCATATGGACTATAGAAACCTCTCCGGGCTCTCGCAACGTAGAGGGGTTAATACTACCATACATAACACCCAATAGACTATAATAAATTCAACCAAGCAATTAACATAGAAAAAACAATATCAATTAAACATCATCCAAGGTTCATCAACACCCAAGTATCAAGAAATTAGCCCTCCATCAATGGAGAGCAACAATCCATGCTATTAGGGAAAGAAATCATAAAGTTCATGAGGAAAAACCCTAATCGTGCTCCGTTGGTGGATTCCTTGCTACTCTTATTGCTCCTTCTGCTCCTTCTTGAGCTTTTGAATGGGAAGAACTCCTCCAATCCTCTCCTCCTTGGTGGTGGAGAAGATGGGTGAAAACTCTCCCCCCAAGACTTGATTCCTTGCTCCAAGATAACCCAAAACCCTAATTAAGCTTTGTATTTATACCCCACACTAGGGTTTTGGGTGTATTTTCTGATTTTACCCTTGGTTCGATCAAAACACAGCTGCAGACTTACGACATACGGCCCAGTATACGGACTCCCAGAGTCCGTATACGGAGTCCTGTTAGTCCGTTTAGGGGTTCGTACAGCTGTGGAGTTTGGATCTGAATTCTCCAGGTCCATACGGGTCCGTACGGGACTCCGTATGGGCTGGTTCTCTTGCTCTGTTTCCCCTGTTTTGGCCCGTATTCTCTTGAAAACGCTTCCCTTCTCTTGGAACCTCTATTTTCTACCTTGTTTACAGAAACAAATTAAGCCATTTTGAGTACAAGCGGGCCAATATTCCTTCAAAACTTATAGTAATATGCATGAATTTTATATATAAATGATGCTCATTTGAACACTTATTAGGTCATAGACCGAATGTACATGCCAGATTATATACAATATAAAAAAAATGTATGTGTAATAAAAATTTAAAAATAATGACTTTTTTTATTTAATAAAAGTTAGGTATATTCAGATACAAATTGAGTCCAATGTAACCTAATAGTCAATCAAATATTTTAAATTTAGCTAATTACTTAATCAATGGAATTTATTATTAATTCAAAACTAATTCCAAAATATTAAACTAACAATATAATTATATAATATATATAATTAACTTATAAATAAATGAATTCTTCTAATATACCCCCTCAAGTTGGAGCTCTTGTAGAGAGTCCAATCTTGGTCTTCAAAAGTTGAAAGGAAATGAGTAGAAGAGGCTTAGTCAAGATATCAACTAATTGATCTTCTGAGGATACATGGTTGACATATAAAGCTCCACTTTATATTTGATCCAAAACAAAATGAAATCAATCGAAACATGCTTCATCCGTAAATGAAAGAAAGGATTAAAATAAAGATGAGTTACACCAACATTGTCACAATCGATAACCAAAGTATCAGGAACACAAATACCAAGCTTAGTGAGAAGAGAACAAATCCAATCTAACTCAGCAGTTGTATCAATGACAAAACAATATCTAGCTTCAGAGGAAAAGCATGCAACCATGCATTGTTTCTTAGAGGACCGTGATATTGGATTGTGACCATGGTAAACAATATAAGCATAGGTAAAGGTTTAATCGTCCTTATAACTATCTAATCAGCATCTAAGAAGGCATGAAAAGAAAGAGATGTGTCACGCTGTAAGGCAAGACCATGATCAACTATATCAGAAAGATAGTGAAGCAAGCGCTTGACAACTTTCCAATGATCACTAGCAAGGTGATGCATGAATTGAGACAATTTATTAATAGCATATGTAATATCAAGGCAAGTGAGGCACAAGTATTGGAGACTGCCAACAACTGTTCTGTATATGAAGGATCTATCAATGTAGTACTGGAAATAACTATAAGTATTGGTTTAGTGACAAGTAGAGTAGTGACAGATTTGGCCCATGTCATATTTGTGCGAGTGAGAATATCTGTGATGTACTTCTTCTGAGAGAGAAGTAAACTATTCGTAGTAGTGGCAACTTCAATACCATGAAAGAAAGTCAAAGCATCAAGGTCTTTGATGAAAATCCTTTTGCCAAGACGATAAATAAACTGTTGAAGTACAGTGGTATTGCTTCGAGTAATAATTTTTTCATCAACATACATAAAGAGATAGAGCAAATTACCGTTTGTGTCAGCGGCTACAAGAAATTGTCTTAGCTCATGGTACCATTCCCGTAGTACTTGTTTGAGAGCATATATATAGAGTCCTGTGTAATTTATAAACATGTGTGGGATTATCACAATCAAGAAAACCTGGTTGTTCAACCATGAAAACATTTTCAGAGAGATGACCTTGTAGAAAAGCATTGTTGACATCAAGTTGATGAAGAGACCACCCACAACTAACAACAAAACTGAGAACTAAGTGAATAGTGGTAGGTTTGACAACTTGATTGAATGTGTCATGATAAATAACACCAAAACGTTAATGAAACCCTTTAGCAACTAGTTGCGCTTCGTACCTGTTAATTGAGCCATCAGGTAGACGTTTAAGACTAAAAATTCATTTACAACCGACAAGATTTTGGGTTGAATTAAATGGGGAAAGTTCCTATAAAACCCATCTCTTTACTAAGATAGATGTCACACCAGCTGGGTAGGGAGTGCACCCAACCCATAAGCTGTGTAATTTAAACCTAATAATAATCATTATAATCAAATTGTTATTCATAAGAAATAATCAAACTATTTAATCTTATACAAAGTTTACGAATTTGCGGAAGAGTTCTATAAGTCTAAACATCAAGTGCAAACAAGCATTATCTTTATCAGCTATGTCAGAGCCATCTACTGGAATACTCACCCTCCATCACCTGCACAAGTAGCTCACTTGAGTGAAAATCACTAATATAAGAAAATAAATATATAATGAAAGATATACAAATCCCAGAAATAATGCTAATCATATGCATTATCTTCTTATTAGATTAACATGCTAAGCATTTCAGAAAACCCGAATAAAGAACATATGCAATCATAATCACCAGAAGGCATATCATAGTCATTTACATATGCAAAGGCCTCGTATCATGTAAGCTAGCACCCCTAGTTCGAATGTCTCCGAAAGGACTCCAACTCACATCAAGGAACAACAGTATACATCTACATGATCCTTATAACCGGGAACAGCTGTATACATCTACATGAGCCCGGTACTGGACGACCTGTAGTATACATCTACATATGTACGTCAAGTATAAATCTTGTATCCGATACGGGCACCCACAAGAGTCAGAAATGGGGTTTTATAAAAAGAAAGACTTTCGCAAACATTTTTGTTTTAAGAAAAAACATTGAAAACAAAGTCCCTTTCTTAACTCGGTATTGTCTACTTAATATTTGGGCTCTATCCTGAGCCCTTCTAGATCCCTCATACATAACCAACTAAGGTGCAGCTTATGATACATGAAATAATCATTTTCTACCCCTTAGGGTTTTACTTTACCATTTCTCATGCTCTTTAAAATTTAATCAATTAAACAAGTATGAAATCACTATGCAAATATAACGATAAAATATATCGACATCCACAAACTGATATAAAACTCATATAAGCAAATCCGACAATAAAAACCCAATCATATAACATCCAAGTATAGTGTAATCACTCATCTGATGTCCTTAACATGCTTAGGTTTGACCAGATCCTCCCACCGTTCCCGCGATGTTTTTCCCTTTTCCTAGTAATCATAATAACAACTTATAATGAATACTAGTTCACGGTTCATAATCTCTTTATTAACAATTTTCCTAATTATCCTTGGGCCCAAGTCAATGTAGTTTAGAGCCCTATTTAATCTATATTTTATATATGGGCCTTGGCATCCTTCATTTGATCAATCAAAAGAGTTTAATTACATTATAAAGATTTAGTTAGTCTTCACTAAGAAGGAGAGCTTGAGTTAAATAGCCCATAACCAAAGTTTAGGCCAAACTCCCTCTTATTCATCACCAAACTATGTGTTTGCATAGTGCATAATATTTTAATAGGAAGGACTTTAATATCCAATATTCTATTGACTTCTTCCAACATTAAAGTTTAGATGCAAACTTTGTAAACATATCACCAAGAAAACATGCTTTTAATCTCATCATTGACTTCAAACAAAAAGAATTTCAAGAACACAAAAGGTATAAACTACAAATTTGCTAAAATCTGAGAACTGGTAGTAGCTTTAACTAATTAATCATGCTTTCTCACCATTATCCAAACAAACAAAAATAAATATAATTAAAAAAATCATGAAGAAAAAAAACCTCAAGAGCACAAACTGTGAATTTGCTATTCCATAAGTCAAAAATTTCAAGAACACGAAGTACAATCTGAGAATTTATCAAATTATGGAACAACCATAAGCTTAATCAATAAAACATTCTTTCTCACCCTAACTCCAAATAAAAAAAATAAGAAGAATCAAAGAAATAGAAACTTTCCAGGAAAAATAATAAAAGAACACAAAGTACACACCAAGAATATACTCTCCATATGTCAAAAAATACACGTATACAAAGCATAAACTGTGAATTTGATCAGATTTTAAAAAATAGCATTATCTTCAGGCAAGAAAATATTGCTCACCTACAAACAACCACGAAGAAAAAGAAATTTTTATTGAAAAAAAAAACTAAATAAAATCAACAATAGCATAACAATAACAACTAACAAAAACAAGAAATTGATCAAGAGAATACAACCAAGAGTTATTGAACCCTAGATTGAAGCAAATATGAATTATAGTGATAGAGATGATTTAACAAGATGTAATGCAGATGATTTAATAGGAAATCATACTCATTTTGTAAAATCCAAGGATTTTTGAAGTGAAATGTGTTTAAATTTCTTAAAATTTATTTTATAAATAAATAAATTCCCCAAGTATTTAGAGAGGAAAATAAGGGATAAAAGGTATAAAACCCTAATTAGGGTTAGAAGAGAGCCGGGGACCTTTTGGTAATTTTAAAAGGTATGAAGGACTGTATGGTAATTGTCCTCTCTCTCAATGGTGGACTATAATGTAACCTGAAAAGTTTCAGGGACCTCTAGATAATTGTCCAGATCAAAACCCTTATATAATTGGTTCAACGATAAGGATTAGAAGATCTGAGATTGAAGTAAATCTCGGAGCATTATAACGGCCCATATGAAGCCACTTGTTGGTCTTAAAATTAATCCATCTGATCGTGGTTTTGATCCGGGGACGGGGAGTGGTTTGTGTGAGGATGACCGCATGGTGCGGACAGTTGTGAGCCACTCATCTCGTGGTCGTGTTTAGTTCGAGGCGATGGATAGAAATCGGGCCGTTGGTCGCGATAAGATCTAGCCGTTCATCTAAAGGGGTGCGTGATACGAGACGCGCTAATTTAATCGAGGTCGTTGGTGATGATCAAGCGATCCTCACCTTTCATCCGTGAAACCGAATCTCGAGGCAGGGGGTGGCCGTTTCCCTCCGCCAGGCGAGCCGCCGTGAGCGCCGCCTCCTTCTCCGGGCGTTGATGCGCTGAATCCGCAAGTATACGGGTCGAATCAAGTAATAAAGTGGACTAATGTCGGGTTGTCGATCCTCAGGGAGAAAGGAAGTAGTAGTAGTGGCTATTCATCTATTATCTAGTCGATCAAGATCGGTTGGTGGTGACTAAACCTAAATTCTTAAATTAACAATACAAATTAACAAGCAAATTGACCTTAAAGACAATCAATTGGTGAAGGGGATACTTGGGTTATTGAATCCCCCTTGGATTTTCTTAGAGATGGATAGTTCTATCTATGCTAATTCTTGGTGAATTATTGGCCAAAGGTTCCTAAGGTGCTTTCATCCCCTCGCTCGAGGGTGATTACTAAACCTAGTGCCCTTACTGATTATGTTCTAGGGAACCTATCTCTTGGAAGAGCTATGGGAATAAGACATCTAAAGGATTCACTCTCCTTGCTCCAAGATGACCCAAGATGGTGAAAACTCTTCCCCAAGACTTTATTCCTTGCTCCAAGATGACCCAAAACCCTAATTAAGCTTTGTATTTATACCCCACACTAGGGTTTTGGGTGTATTTTCTGATTTTACCCTTGGTTCGATCAAAACGCAGCTGTAAACTTACGACATACGGCCCAGTATACGGACTCCCATAAGGGGTCGTATGGCTCTCAGGAGTCCGTATACGGAGTCCTGTCTGTCCGTTTAGGGGTCCGTACAGCTGTGGAGGTTGGATTTGAATTCTCCAGGTCCATACGGGTTCGTATGGGACTCTATATGGGCTGGTTCTCTTGCTCTGTTTCCCCTGTTTTTGCCTGTATTCTCTTGAAAACGCTTCCCTTCTCTTGGAACCTCTATTTTCTGCCCTCTTTACAGGAACAAAGCCGTTTTGAGTACAAGCGGGCCAATATTCCTCCAAAACTTATAGTAATATGCGTGAATTTTATATATAAATGATGCTCATTTGAACACTTATCAAATATCTCCACACTTAAAGGTTTGCTTGTACTCAAACAAAGAAAAGAAATTACCAAAAGAAGATAAGTGTTCATCCTTAGGCTCTACACACTATACATGAATTCTAGTCCAAGTGTACCACCTCATTATGTTTTCCTATCTCCACACCAGGGCTTAGATTGATCCTGTAACTTTTTCGATAAAGTCCTAGACAAAGCTTGTTCACTCCACATGCCATGTTCTAAAGTCTTAACAAGGCAAGCATGCCCTCAATGGACTCTAGAAAGTCCTTGAGGCCCTAAGGTCAAAAGAGTTACTTCCATATTAGATGAACAATGGACAAGTACAAAAATAATACCTTTTTTTTTTGAATTGGGTAGGGCATCTTTGTTAGATCCGACTTTCCCGTGCTAGAAATCAAGGTAGAGTGTAATTTCCCTCTTTTGCAGAGGACCCATGCTGATTAGGCACCCGAACCCTTAGCTACTCAGGTGATTACAATTTTACCTGTAGATGTTCATCACCATAAGTGTCACGCCCCGACCCGGATTCCGGGACCTCGAGCACGTCAACAGACCAGCCGTATTAAGCTGAGACAAACTCAACTCAAATACAAGGCCTAAAAAGGTGATAAGCAGATAACAATCCATAATATAAAATAAACTCGTGTTCAAAAGAACATAGAGTCATCAGGGTCCATAGGCCCTATAATAGTCTGGTCCCTATACGGGTCCTACACATAGTAATACTCACAAAATAAAAGACAAAGGAGTCTCCCAGACCTCGGATCTCCTCGTGACCTCTCCTCAGGCTCCACCCCCTACTAAACCTCGGAATCTGTAAAAGAGGAAAAGTAAAACACATGAGCTTTCGAATGGAAAGCCCAGTAAGTACCCCTGCGGGTCACAAAGACATAAATAGGCAATATGTCAACCAATGAGGTCACAACATCAACAAACACAGTCCTAGGAGTCTACCAGAAACAATCTAAAGGTATGACCCCTGCTACAGAAGCCCTCGGGCTCTGTGATGAGTTTCAAAGAGAACTCAAGGATCACTCCCGGCCAGTATGTCCAGCTACTTGCTGTAAGCACGACCTTCTGGTCGTTCGACCCTCCGGTCGCAAATTGGTAGAACTACCTCTCTTACGTGTTAACACGGTCAGCGTACCATGCCCACTGACGGGTAAGACCACCTGGGTCACGCCCCGACCAGGATCCCGGGACCTCGAGATTATAGTCTACACCATCATTACACCCAAGTAATAGAAGTACTCTCAAGATTATAGTCTACACCGATCATTAAGGGTCTACATTGCCCTACTTATTGGTCAAAAGGCCCTATTAGGGTCCTACAATATAAACATCTTTCTCTCAAAGGAAGAATGAGGTCCTCGAACCTCCACAAAGTCAATCTAGTCCTTACACCATTTATCCCGATTGGAGAATCCACATAAGGACTTAGGCCATAAATGATGTCATTAGAGAGGAATTTCAGATGAGCAAAGGAAAGCCTTCGGATAACGCGGATCGAATCTCAAGGAAATCCAAGAAGCGCCAGCTTGGTTTCGACGCTAATTTTCTAGGTCGAAATGGAGTCAAATCAAAGATCATCATTCAACTACCAAGCAGAAAAGTTCTCGCCCATCAAACCAAAACCTTGGGAGTCTCATGGTAGGGCTCCTTACAAGATCTCAACAAGGTACCCCAAAGAGTTCACAAGTCATCTCACTACTATGGAAGATCTTGATGGATTGTCATTCAACGATCCTCGGTCCATGGTCTAGTAGTGCTACTATCAAAAGTCCTCGATTATGGTTTTTTGGCCCACCTTGTTTTGGGATGCGGAAAACAAGGTTTACAGTTATTACAATCGGTGGGAAAGCAAAGATTAGCAGTTATTACCCCGCAATGAAATGCCAAAGAGTACCTCCCTCATTTGGCGGAAACAAAGATGGGGGATTGACTTCATGGGACCTTCCAACATCCCATAGTTGAACATTATACCTACCGGCCGGACTCGACAAGCTCCACGCGTAGAAGCCCAAGCCACCGGCCAATGATGCTCTAAATGTGATCAAGCATACCCTTGAAGATGCTCTTCTCTCAACATGCACACCAAGGAGATAATTAGGTATCGAGGGACTCATTTTGCAATGCTCAATTTGCATAAAATTCTAAAGATGAAGCAAGCAGCAATTCAAGGCATAAGTCCAAAGAAAACCGGGTGAGGAGCAAGTGTACTTAAAGATCGAACTCGAAGTTCTCCTAGTCACCTCTTGAAATGCGTCTTGAACTTCCCGAGAGTATCTAACATATAGAGTTTCTATTAGAGTTAAAATTCTAATAAAACCCTAAGTTTTTAGTTGCACATGCATGACTCTCATTCTTGTTGGGCCTGGGCCTACTAACGGGTCCTAAGGACCATCTCTCGTGTCACTGGCCCTTATCTCCTGTATCCATGACCTTTAGTTGTCTCTAGACCCAACTTGGTCAACTTTACTTCTATTATTCATATTTAAATCCTATTTGTTCACCTCTGGTAATCTTAGCTAAATTGGGCCCACTCCCTAAGCCCAATAGAACATTTAGCTTTACCTTTGTCCTTTCTAACTAAGAAAGGGCATTTCAGTCATCTGAGTAACTATGACTTTAGGGTCCAAAGTCATAACCTACTACTTGGTTGAGCCAAGGTTTAGTTCTTTCCTAGCATCCTGTGTTCTCATTATTATCACTTAATAAAATCTGGTTTAGTAGGTTGCTTGAGCCCAGCCCATTGGGCCTCAAAGCCATTGGACCCAATTCCTTGTTTATCGGTTCTTGGCTATCCCTAGTTAGTCAACTTAGCTTGGTTAGCTTTTGTCATTCCTTACTTGAATAACCCTTAAGCTATGTGTGACTAACCCATCTCTTAAGTTGGTTCATTGGTTCATCCCAACTTGGTAGACTAACCCATCTCTTAAGTTGGTTCATCCCAACTTGGTAGACTAACCCAAGTCTATTTAACCAAATTAATATTTATTAATTCGATCATAGTACCATGATAACTTTTAATCAAAATTTGATTAAATTGTTGGTGTCACACTACTTAGGTCCATTAAAATAAATCCCATTGAATTATTTAGCTTTAGTTAACTTGACCAAACTAATCACCAACTTAATTGCATTTGGCTTTTCAAATTAACTTTATCTAGTTGACTAAGTTTAGTTAGACTTGGCCCATAGACCAAGCCCAATTTGGCAAATCCGACTAACCCAAGCCTCTCTTGATTAAACCTTATCGATTAATGAATCTAATCATGTACCTTGATTCATTTAATTGGGTTTAGTCTTAATTGATTAACCTTAATCAACCCAGTTTGGTGTCACAACACCCAAGTCTGTTTATGTAATTTGACTAACCTAACTTGGTTAAACTCAAATCACTTTAATTAATGGTTTAACCTGAGTCAATTCTCCCCTTAGTTTAATTAATTAAATTCTATTAATTAATTGATTTCCGCTAATCCACTTGATTAGATTTAATAAAATCTTGAGTGACCAATTTGTTATTGATCTACCTAAGTTTTAATACCCATTAACCATTTCAATCAAAACCAATTAACAACTAACATTGTCACAACTCTAAAGTTATTATTTTAATTAAACAGTTACTACTTTAATTAAAACAATAACTTTAATTACCCTTTTTTTTTCCTACCCTGTCTTCTCCTTCCTCTCTCCCGACGCGACCGTGACAGGCCGGAGCTCCGTTGACATCGCCGGAGGGATGCCTTGGCCGTGTCTCCACTGCTTCGAGCTCCCCCACACCCCGAGATCCCTTTACAGGCCTTCAATCTCTCCGTCAGCGGCCTGTTTCTCTCCGTGCAAGCTTCACCGGAGGAGATCGCCGGAAATGGCATCTCCTCGGCCGAGAGCTCCCACAGCCCGCTAAAGCTGCCCGGAGCTTCGTCCCGGCCTTGCCGTCTGTTCACGAACACCCACAGCCCCTGATTGCCCCTCCGCGTCGTGCACCACTCACATCTATATTCACCTTCTCCGGCGAGCTCTAAACCCAAGCTAAGATGCCTAAAATTCGAAATTGAAACCGGAAATAAATTCCTACCTTGGCTCCGGTCCTTCCAGTGGTGAAATTGGCGACAGAGGCTCCCCGTGGCCGTCGTTCCTTTCTCTGGCCAACCTTCGCCGGCGTCCACCTCGACGCTTCGTTTCACAATGCTATAGAAGGGGCCAAGGGGTGGGTTTTATAGAGCGAGGGATGCCGAAGGTGATGGAGGCGTTTGCGAGCCGAACCGTCGGCTGACGGCCGGGTTCTTCGCGAGTAACGCTCGCGGCGGCCGGCGGCGCGTGCGGCGGAGGTTTCCGTTTCCCACACGGCTGAGAGAGAAGCTGGCGCCTCGAGATCTCGCTACTCCTGAGATCGACGATGGAGCGTGCGCCTTACCATCCACGCTCCATCATACCTCGAGTTCGGTTATTGATGAGATGGATGATCAAGATTTATTAGGGGTGACGGCTGGGATTGCATCCCATGCTCCGAACTTGAGCGAGAAATCTAGAGAGACGATCGAGATTGTCTCTCTGAACGAGCGACCCAGATCAACAGTTCAATCCTCGAACATAAACCATCAAAGTTGATGATTGACTATAAGCACGACACGTGGCTTAAACGAGGCCGTAATAACTCCTCGCGATAAGTAAGATCTGAGATTATCTAATCTCAACCATTCATCCATTTCTATAGGGTTTTATTTGGAAATTTAACCAGAAGTCCTTGAACTTCTTTAAATCGCAATCACATCCCTTCTCTGTGAGAGAGGAAAAAAAAATTCCTTTAGGTCCTCAATACTTTACAAAATTATTTAGAGGTCCTTGAACTCCCAATTACTACTAATTGGTCTCAAAACTTAATTTAATTCCCTTTTAAAGCTTTTTAATTCTCCATCCTTCAAGCTTAAATAAATTATGAATCTTATTTTAAAATTCGTGGGTTTTTTACAACCAGAGAATTGCCTCTCTGGCACTGCAGGCTAAAATGCCAGGGAGTCCTGTCCCTGAAAACTTCCCTATCGGAGCTCCTTAGCTCCACTGAGTCCGGGCAGTAGACCATAGCAAACAGGGACACCAACGTCCCGAAACAAACATACATGCTCAACAGGAATCTAAAACAGATACAAATAGCACGTATGATATTAATGAGCATAATCGAACAAGGCATAAGCAAGTCCAAAGAAAAACCCGAAACCGGGTGTGAATGAGGCAAGTGTACTTACCTCCTGGTGAGACTAAAAGTCTTTCTAGAATCCCCTGTATTGCCTTCACTGATCCCAGAGAATATTCATACATAGGTTCTTATTAGAGTCAAGACTTCAACTAACCTAACTATCTCTTTTTGGTGGCACGTATGCATAACGTAACGCTCTTGTTGGGCTTAAGCCCACTACTAATAGTCCTAAGGACCATCTCTCCGCGCTTGCCCCAACCCGGTTTCCATGTCCTTTGGTTGACTCTGGGTCCAACTTGGTCAAACTTAGTCAACTCTACTTTTATTGGTCCAACCTAAACCCTATTTAGTTATCTCTAATTAGTTTTGCTTTTATTGGGTCCATTACTAGGCCCATTATTTATTCCTGCTTGACCTTAGCCCTTTCTAGCTAAGGAAGGGCATTTTAGTTATTTAGGTAATATGGACCCGTAGGGCGTAAGGTTCTATCCTCTTAAGGGTTTAGTTCCTTCTCAGTACCCTTAATTCTCACAAAAATCTGACTTTAAGGGTTATTTGAGCCCAGCCCATTGGGCCTCAAAACCATTGGACCCAATTCCTTAATTATTGATCTTTAAAACAAGTCTCATTAAAATATTTAGTAACCTTACTAAATATTTTTAATCATGCTAAACATTTAACTTAATCTTGTCTCATACCATAAGATTAAGTTTAGTTAAATAACTTTTTAACTTTCATTCAACATCCTAACTATACAAGTTAATTTAATTAATCCATTTGATTAATTAGCCCTTCAAGCTTGATTAACCCTCTTAGTTAAAATCTTTGATTAGTTTACAAACCAAGTCCACAATTTAAATTGATCAAGATGACTAATATTTCACCATATGACAAATTGACCCCAGTCACCTTAAACCAACTTAATTTGGCTAACAATTAATCAAAACATTTGTCACAAACCATAAGGTTCTTTATAATTATTTTAACTAATTAATTAATACTGAATTAATTAATAATTATTATTTCTATTTATTTTTATCAAAACTACTCTTCTTCTTAGATTATTTCTCCTCTCTCGACGATTGGCTCGCCGGAGCTGAACGCCCGCCGCCGCTAAGGCCTCAGATAAGCCTCGGCCTCGCCAAGCTCTGCCTCCACTTCCTCCAGTCGCTGCCAGTCTCATTCCCTTGCAATGGTGTACCACAGCTCCGACCGCGCGTCCCTCCCCTTCGACGAGCTCGTAACACTACTACAGGCGCATGCAGCCTAATCTAAATGACGCAACACAGAGAGAAGGACTTACCGGAGAGCTGGGGACGACGATCGGTTCCGCGGGAGTCCTTCCGTTCGCCCCGCAACTACGTCGTCTTCTCCGGCGAGCTCAGCCGCTCGTAAAACTCCACCGCCTCTCTATCTCGACTTCTTCTTCCTCCCTGTCGATTATCAAGCTCCCGAGACCGCGAGCTCACAGGGGCCTCTTTCTTCTCCTCTGTCACCTCACCGGAGAGTGGAGAAGCTCGGGCGATTGTGTGACAAACAGTGGGGTGGTGTCCCCCCTTTTTATAGCCCTAGGAAGCCAGACAAACCGTCAGCTCTCAGGAAAAACGTCACGCCGGCGATGGTCGGGTTTCTCGTGCGAAGCGACGGACGTGGCAGTCTCACGCGAGGGCGTTGCGCAGGCTGAGGGGTGGTGGAGGTGCCTCAGGATCATCACTCCGATGATCAACGGCGGAGATTGAGCAGATCGCATCCAACGGCCCCACATCAGTCCTTCTGCCTCGTATCTAACAACCTTAGGATGAAAGGCTGGGATTTAAAACCATCCAACGGCCAGATCTCTTCTCAACCCGCCTCGTATCTATCATTAGCTTAGATGGACAGTTATAAATCACCCGCTTGGTAGGGTCGTCCTTACCCAACCCTTTCACCTTTGCCTCGTATCTGGTATACAATGAGATGGATTCCATCTCACTTCGCCACGTGGCTCTATGAGTTAATGCCTCAAGATAAAGTATGGCACGAGATGATTTAATCTCAGCCGTACATCCTCTCTCTATAGGGTTTTCTCGTGGGAAATTTACCAGAGGTCCCTGATACTTTTAAAATTACATACAGGTCCAAGATTGTGAGAGGGAACGATTATCTTTTAGTCCCCCAAACTTTTCAAAATTACCAGGAAGTCCTTCTGGTCACCATAAACCCTAACTAGGGTTTTAAATCTTTTTTTAACTTATTTTCACTATTATTTTCCGATTTAAACTCTAGGGAAATTATTTAACTTAATAAATAATTTTTAAGAAAATTTTAACTCCTTTATTTCTAAGATTTCTTGGATTTTACAATAAGCAGAGGAACACGTCTTTCTTAACTTACACTATGTGCTAAACTATTTTATTTTCATTGTACTTGTCCACTATGTATATTATAAGGGGTTAACAGATTTGAACTAGTGCTACGAAATTTCTTGAAGTCATTGAAAACAATGCTTATCTAGTCAAGTCAAAAGAACATGGCAATGGGTTATCTATTGTCTTTCACAATCATAATTGTCACAAGGATGGTCTCTATATGCCCATGGTGTTTCAATTGGAAACATTTCAAATCAAAGATGGTGTACTAGAAAAAAAATTCATATCATATTTATCTATCCACAAGGTTATCATGCATATCAAACATAGTAAACAAAAATATCTGCAATGTATGATCTTAATAGTTACCTATCTCCACACTTAAAGATTTGCAATAACCCTAAGAAGAGATAGGTAGCCACCCATCCCCACTCTAAAGTTCTGCATTTTCCTCAATGCAAGAAAATCAGATTTAGCGCATGTAATTAGTGAAGAAAGGTGAACGACACTCCCCTAAATGTTGTTGCCAAGAACGGTTCGTGTGAGTGGATGAGTGCTTTGCTCATCGGGGATTGTGGATCCAAAGTTGAATTCTGCGAAAATAGAGAAGGCATCATCCAATAAAATGCAAAACAAGATAATCCACATAACGAAAATAAAAGGTAAAATAGCGAGGCTTATGCCCTTTGCTCGATGTACTCACGATGCGAAAGTAAGGAAATAACAAATTCAAATAACACAGAACCAAATAAAGAGAAATAAAATATGAAAGTGGCGTCTCAAATGTCCCGCATCGGGTATCATCATCGGCCGCTGGCGAAGGTGGAGGGGTGTGCAAAGGCGTGCATGTCCACGAATGTACTGGCCGAGAGCTTCGGTAAATCATTCCCCGCCGCCGCTTCCGCCGTAATGGTGTCTTGGACAACACGGATCTCTGTGATCTGTTCCTTTAGCCTCGTGTATCGGCTTCTGGAAGCAGAGGGGCCACTGGATGTGGAGGGTAGTCGTGCAACAGGCTCGGCCGCGTCGGAGTCGTCAGAATCTGACCCTCCTCATCCGAACTGTCCGAGAGATGGCCGACAAGTGTGTAGCGCCAGCCAGCTCACCGCACAAGCCCAATCTGAGAAAGGAGCGTCATATCAAGCGGGGAGACTAGCTGCTGGTGCTGCTCTCCCTCCAGATGCCAATGATCAGACGTGTGATGTAGGGTCCGGCATGGATGTCGGTGAGTCTGGTGCTCTGCCCCTGATGCGCCAGATAGTCGGAGAGCATATACACTGAGTGGATCGGGACTCGCTTAATAATGTTATAGAGAAACAGGCGGTTGGTGACAATGACTACCCCGCAGTTGTCGCTGCGACCTGCGATTGTGTGGCTGATGAGTGCGTGAATGTAGCGATGCACCGGATCTGTCATAAAGGACGCCTTGTTGTTGTCATGACGCCCGCCTAATTGTACCCAGAAGCTTGCGGAGGAGATGGTGCGCTCGGGGAAGGCGGTAAGCAGCTCGTTGTACTCTCGCGTGTACGTATACTCACGATCATACAACCCCATGTATAATGCAAATTGAGTGTAGCTCTTCGCCTTCTGCCTCCCGAAGAGCTGAAATGTAATGGTTGTGCGGCTCTGCTCTCCCACTGCACTCCTGTTGGCCTCAAAGGTGCTCAGTACCTCGTGACAGAGGGAGAAAATCCTGTCCCAGTTGCCAAACAAAATCATCTCCCGAACTAGATCGGCGATACCAAGCTGAGTAAGAGCTCCCTAGTCTATGGTACGGGTCCGGCCGAATCGGCGGGAGGAGAGACGGGTGTGTCGGATGCGTTGGGTCTCGTCCGTGAAGTGCGGCCCGGTTGATGATGATTCGGCCCCCGTTCGGCGCTTCTTCGTTGCAGTTAGCTTCCTCGGCATCTCTGCCAATAAGTAAGGGATGTTAGTATTAATGAAGCTCATAGGGCATGGCCAAATTTTGCAAGAAAAAGCCCTAAATGCCCGTATACGGGGTAGTATACGGCCTGTCAGAGGGCCGTATATGGGGGACAAAACCCTATACGAGTCTGTATGGGACCCTGTATGGGGGTCCATATGGACCTGGCCGCTGGCGCGCCGACGACCGCAATGGATCTTGGCCTCATTTTTACATTTTTCGCATCCAAAACATCCCTAAAACCTACTACTATCATCCAATACAAGCATTATAGAAAAAGTAGCACAAAATTTCATCCATTCACAACATTCCTCATTCGAAATCGATTTGATGCAAACCTAGGTTTTTAAAACATATAAAAGATGTAAACAATTGATAGATCGAGTGATTAGCGCATACCTAGAGATGATTAGGCCTTAATTCGAAGAGGAATGGTCGCCGCGTCGCAAAGAGGGGGTGTGGGGTCGTTAGGGCAGACGTGAAAATAAAAAATAAGGGTGAAAGGGGGCGCTATTTACAGTGCCCCGCACTCGTGCCCTTTTCAGATTCCATACGGACTCCTATACGGGGTCGTATGGAGTCTATAGTGAAGTCCGTATGGGACCCCGTATACACCTAGGTTGAGGCTTATACAGCCTTTCTAGGGTTCATTCATGCCCCTCCTTTTGCACGGCCTGATAAAGATCAATATTCTATCTCTAATAACAACATCCAATACAAGATTAAAGGGAATTGGACAGAAACACATCTTTAATTTATTCCAAACACCACTAACAAGTCAAGAAGAGAAATTGCAAAAGATAATAAAAGAGGGTTTTAGAACTTGGGTTGCCACCCAAGAAGCGCTTGTTTAACGTCATTTTTACCTCATGGGGGCTCAAATACCCTGAAGCTTCCATCGGCTCTTCCACTAAAGCATGCATCATGATACAACTTGAGACGATGACCATTTACCTTAAACGACCCTCTATTAGGATGGAGGATCTCTACTGCACCTTGAGGAAAAACATTTGCTACTTCGAAGGGTCCGGACCATCTTGATCGCAGTTTCCCAGGGAATAATTTGAGTCTTGAATTGAATAGTAACACTCTATCTCCTTTAGTGAACTGCTTTTGGCGCTTCAATGTCTGATCATGCCGCCTTTTAATCTGCTCTTTATACAACCTTGAATTCTCATATGCCGATAGACGCCATTCTTCAAGCTCATCTAATTGAAATTTCCTTTCTTTTCCAGCAAGAGTTGTGTCGAAATTAAGAAACTTCGTTGCCCAATAGGCTTTGTGCTTGAGTTCAACGGGTAGGTGGCACGACTTACCATAGACCAGCCTGTAAGGGGTATTGCCTATTGGTGCTTTGTAGGCGGTGCAATAGGCCCATATTGCATCATCTAATTTATCGGCCCAATCCTTTCTGCTATACGAAACTGTTTTCTCAAGTATTTTCTTCAATTCGCTGTTCGACACTTCCACTTGGCCACTCGTTTAAGGATGATAGGGCGTAGATGTGCGGTGTACAACGCCATATCTCTTGAGTATCTTAGCGAACTGGGTATTGCAAAAATGTTTCCCCGGGTCACTTATTATGGCTCTAGGTGTTCCAAACCGAGAAAATAATTTCTTTAGAAATTTAACCACTCCTCTGGCATCATTAGTGGGCATAGCTTGTGCTTCAACCCATTTGGAGACGTAGTCGACTGCCACTAAAATGAATCTATTGCCATGAGAATTTGGGAATGGTCCCATGAAATCTATTCCCCACACGTCAAATACCTCACATAGTTGCATTGAACTTTGCGACATTTCATCGCGTTGTGATATATTCCCAGATCGCTGACAATTATCACAAGATTGAGCGTATTTCAGCGCATCTTGGAAAAGCATTGGCCAGTAAAAACCCGAATCTAGGACCTTTCGAGCTGATTTATTTTCACTGTAATGTCCCCCGTGGGTCCTGCGTGACAATGCTCTAAAATCTGCAATCATTTCTCTCTTGAGACACACTCCTTACCACTTGATCTGCACAAACTCAGAATAGATATGGATCATCCCATGTATAGTATTTCAACTCCGCAAAGAACTTCCTTTTTTGTGAATAATCATAGGAAGTAGGGAGGATTCCGACCACAAAGTAGTTAGCAATATCGGCAAACCAAGGGTTTTCCTTCTCTTCATCGGCAGTATTCAACTCATCCGGGATTACTTGAAGACTGCACCGGTGTTCATTCAGAATGTTGTCATTAATGTCTTCCTCGTTCAAACGTTCTTCTCCAGGATTCTCCAACCGAGATAAATGGTCGGCTGCTAAGTTTTAAGCGCCCTTCTTGTCTTTAATTTCTAAGTCAAACTCTTGGAGGCGGAGAATCCAGCGAATCAACCTCGGTTTGGCATCCGGTTTGGCTAGTAAGTAACGTAATGCCGAATGATCAGTGTAGACCACCACTTTAGACAATATCATATAGGGACGGAATTTGTCAAAGGCGAAGACTATTGCAAGCAATTCTTTTTCAGTAGTGGTGTAGTTTGCTTGAGCATCTGTCAAAGTCTTGCTATCATAATGAATTGGTTGGAAATGTTTGTTCTTCTGTTGTCCCAAAACTGCACCTACAACATGATCACTTGCATCACATATAAGCTCGAAAGGTAGCTCCCAATCTTGAACTGTCATGATTGGCGCTTGTACAAGTTTTTCCTTCAATGTATTAAAGGCATTCAAACATTCTTTGTCGAACTCGAATGGGGCATCCTTTTCCAACAAATTAGTGAGAGGTTTATCTATTTTGGAGAAATCCTTAATGAATCGCCTATAGAACCCGGCGTGTCCCAAACACTCCCAATGGTTTTTGCAGAATTTTGTGGTGGTAGTTTTTCAATAGTATCGACCTTTGCTTTATCCACCTCAATCCCTTTGTTTGAGATCTTATGCCACAATACAATTCCATCTTGAACCATGAAGTGACACTTTTCCCAAACTCAGAACCAAGTTGGTTTCTTCGCATCTTCCCAACACTTTGTCTAGGTTCTTAAGACACTGATCGAATGAGTCCCCAAAAACTGAAAAGTTATCCAAAAATACCTCCTTGATATCCTCCACAAAATTTTCGAAAATGGCTAACATGCATCTCTGAAAGGTGGCTGGGGCATTGCAAAGCCAAAAGGGCATACGACGGTAAGCAAACGTACCGTATGGGTAGGTGAACGTAATCTTCTCTTGGTCCTCCGGGGAGATGGGAATTTGAAAATATCCTCAAAAACTATCAAGGAAACAGTAGTGTGAGTGTCCGGCCAGCCTTTCCAACATTTGATCAATGAACGGTAGTGGAAAGTGGTCCTTCCTTGTAGCATCGTTCAGTTTCCTATAGTCAATGCATACCCTCCATCCGGTAACGGTTCTTGTGGGAATTAGTTCATTCTTGTCATTCATTACCACTGTCATTCCTCCTTTCTTTGGGACTACATGTACTGGACTAACCCATGCACTGTCTGAAATAGGGTAGATAATCCTCGCATCTAGAAGTTTGATGACCTCTGCTTTTACAACCTCTTGCATATTCGGATTCAGTCTCCGTTGGTGTTGCACTGATGGTCGGTGATTATCTTCCATCAAGATTTTGTGGGTGCAAAAGGATGGATTAATACCCTTGATGTTTGAAACTTTCCATGTAATAGCTCTCTTGTGTCTCTTGAGCACCTGTAACAATTTCTCTTTCTATGAGCTTGCTAAACCTTAAGCAATTATGACTGGGAGCTGTGAACCCTCATCCAAGAATGCATATTCAAGGTGATCTGGGAGTTCTTTCAATTCAAGCTTCGGGGGTTCTTCTATTGAAGGCTTCAACTTATCCATGCTCTCACCTGTTTCCTCACTCTCCCCATTTACTTGAAGAACTTGATAATTCCCATTGTTGATCTTCAACCAATGCACCTGGGCTTGATAAGGTAGTTTCTTCCTCATATGTTGTGGTGTCAAATTGAGTAAAGTCAACTTCACTTGGATGATCGGAACAGTGGTATTGCATTTCATCACAAACCCTTTCTAGAGATGCTTCCCTTGACATGTAAATACACTCTTCACCTCCAAAAAACAAATCTTGCTGCAAATCTCTCAACTGATCTGCTAGCTTTTCCTCGATCCACTGCTCAAGCAGGTCTAATTTGCATAACATTATGTCCTTGAGATTTGCCATGTGATCCCTCGCACAAAAGGTTGCGAGAAAAATTAGTGTTCAAGAGATCAAACAATTACTAAAATAAAGTAAAAACTGAAAATAAATAACTAAATTAATAAACTCCTAGCTTTCCTAGTAGTCCTAAATCTCCCCGGCAACGGCGCCAACAACTTGATGCGCTAAATCCGCAAGTATACGGGTTGAATCAAGTAATAAAGTGGACTAATGTCGGGTTGTCGATCCTCAAGGAGAAAGATAGTACTAGTAGTGGCTATTCATCTATTATCTAGTCGATCAAGATTGGTTGGCGGTGACTAAACCTAAATTCTAAAATTAACAATACAAATTAACAAGCAAATTGACCTTGAAGACAATCAATTGGTGAAGGGGATACTTGGGTTATTGAATCCCCCTTGGATTTTCTTAGAGATGGATAGTGCTATCGATGCTAATTCTTGGTGAATCATTGGCCAAAGGTTCCTAATGTGCTTTCATCCCCTCGCTTGAGGGTGATTACTAAACCTAGTGCCCTTACTGATTATGTTCTAGGGAACCTATTTCTTGGAAGAGCTATGGGAATAAGATATCTAAAGGATTCACTCTCCTTAGTACCCGGGCTCCCGGTGTACTCATAGCCCTTTCTATTGGAGATTGTCTACACATGGGGAGGCGCTCTCATCTTCCCCCGTATGGACTATAAAACCTCTCCGGGCTCTCGCAACGTAGAGGGGTTAATACTACCATACATAACATCCAATAGAACATAATGAATTCAACCAAGCAATTAACATAGAAAAAACAATATCAATTAAACATCATTCAACACCCAAGTATCAAGAAATTAGCTCTCCATCAATGGAGAGCAACAATCCATGCTATTAGGGAAAGAAATCATAAAGTTCATGAGGAAAAACCCTAATCGTGCTCCGTTCGTGGATTCCTTGCTACTCCTATTGCCTCTTCTTATCTTTCTTGAGCTTTTGAATGGGAAGAACTCCTCCAATCCTCTCCTCCTTGGTGGTGGAGAAGATGGTGTGAAAACTTTCCCCCCAAGACTTGATTCCTTGCTCCAAGATGACCCAAAACCCTAATTAAGCTTTGTATTTATACCCCACACTAGGGTTTTGGGTGTATTTTCTGATTTTATCCTTGGTTCGATCAAAACACAGCTGCAGACTTACGACCTATGGCTCAGTATACGGACTCCCATACGGGGTCGTTTGGCTTTCAGGAGTCCGTATACGGAGTCCTGTCAGTCCGTTTAAGGGTTCGTACAGCTGTGGAGTTTGGATCTGAATTCTCCAGGTTCATACGGGTTCGTATGGGACTCCGTATGGGCTGGTTCTCTTGCTATGTTTCCCCTGTTTTGGCCTGTATTCTCTTGAAAACGCTTCCCTTTTCTTGGAACCTCTATTTTCTGCCCTGTTTACAGAAACAAAGCCGTTTTGAGTACAAGCGGGCCAATATTCCTCCAAAACTTATAGTAATATGCGTGAATTTTATATATAAATGATGCTCATTTGAACACTTATCAGGCGTTACGCGCCGAAAGCCAGCTCGTCGGACAGCGGCTTAACTCCGGAATGTTGCCAAACGCTTTGGCTGCCCTCGTTCTATAAAAGCCCCTCCATGGCTCCGTCTGAGACACCGAGAAGAAAGAGTTCGTTGAGGTCGCCGGCAAGGTTGGTAGGAGAAGACAGGAGGAGAGTTGGGAGCCCTGAGCGCCATCAAACGTTGCTGGAAGCTTGCGCAGGCAGGTACAATATCTCTCTATAAGATATAGGCAAGTTTTGCATACATTTGGTAGAGGTTATGTGCTTGCCGGAGAAAGGCTCACGGCCGGGAGTGATATGGTACGGGGTGAGGTTCTGGGAGCAAACTATTGGTGCTGATGGCTTCCTCGATCGAAGGAGAAGCTCGTCGACGTAATTTCCGACGGTAGGGATCTCAGGCGAGGGAGAGAAGAGCTCGCCGGTGTCGGTGTCGTGCTCGGCCGGGACAGGCTGGGCAGCGGGAGAAGATGAAGAAAAATAAAATAAAATAAAAAATTAAATTAAAATAATAATAGTAATAACATAGACAAATAATTAATTTAATTATTTAACTAAATCACTTAATCACAGATTAGTGAGTAGTTAGTTGGAAATAAAAATTATTTTTAATTTTTTGAGATTTGACAAGAACCCATAGTTTGATTAATCAATATGAAGCATAGGTAGGATAATCATTTAAATATTTAATTGGTTCGATTAAGGATCAATTGGGTTTAACCAAGTTAGACCTAGGTGGCTAGCCAAGATGGTTGAGTCAAGTCTAGTCCATCTAACCTAGCCAATTTGATAGATTGGATTAAATGGTTAGCCAAGATTGGGGGGAAAATATAATTGATTGATATCTAGGTATTTAAAAAAATAATAATAATACCTAAGTATCTAGATGATAAAATTTAAATCATATAATGGGCTAATGGACTCTAACAAGTCGATAAAATCAATTAAGGTTTCGGACCTAAATTGCAAATAATTGATTTAACAAAACCAATTAAAGAAAAATTAATTGGTGAGGTCCATAGAGAGGCCCAACTAAATTGGGCTCAGTATATGGGCCCAATTGAACTAAGAAGACTCGAAATAGCCCACTAGGGTTCATGCCACGACAAATAAGAGTAAAGTAGACCAGTTGACCGAAGTTGACTAGAGTTGACCAAGTGCGGATTAAAAGACAACTTAGGCTGGGGAAATTGGTCGATAACCAGGTAGATAGTCTATAGGACCCGTTTAGAGGGCCAAGGCCCATCGAAAACGAGAGTTATGCATGAGCATTTAGAAACGTAGGGTTTTATTAGAATTTTGACATTAATAGAAACTCTACTACCAGATACTCTTGTAGAGTCTTAGAGACACTTCAGGAGGAGACTAGGAAGGTTTCCAGTTTCTGTTAAAGGTAAGTACACTTGCCTTGAGCTCACTCTTCGGAGTTTTCTTTGGACTAGCTTATGCCTTGTTGACATATACTTTATTGATTCCATACATGCTATCTTCTTGTTTTAAATTCCTGTTGAACATGTATGTTTGTTTTGGGATGTTGGTATCCCTGTTTGTTGTGATCTACTGCCCGGACACAGTGAAGCGTGGGGGCTCCGATAGGGAAATGTTCAGGGTTAGGACACCCTAGCATTTCTGCTTGCCGCGCCAGAGAGTCGATACTCTTGTAGTCCTACCCGTCAGTGGGAATGATACGCTGGCCGTGTCGACACTTATGAGTGGTGGTACTACCGACTTACGACCGGAGGGTCGAACAACCATAGGGTCGTATTTACAGCGTGTAGCTGGATATACTGACCGGGAGTGATCTTTGGGCTTCTCTTTCGAAACTCAACACAAAGCCTTAGGGTTTCCGTTGATAGGGGTCGCACCGTTGTCTTTGGTTGTGGTATACCCCTAGAGATGTTTTCTTAGGGACGTGGTCTCATTGTTGACTTGTTGATATATTATGTCTTTATGACCCTGCAGGGGTACTTACTGGGCTTTCCATTCGAAAGCTCATGCATTTGTTCTTTTTCTTTCTTACAGATCCCGAGGTTTAGGGGCCGGTGCTGAGGAGATTGTCTGGGCGATTGTTTAGGGGATCCGAGGTTTGAGGATCTCCCTTGACTTTTCTTTTGAGAGTTGACTTTGTGAAGGACCCGTATAGGGACCTGATTTTGTATAGGGCCTATGGACCCTTATGACTCTAAGTCCTTTTGAACTTTAGTATGATTTATTGTTACTTGTTATCTGCTGATTAAAACTTAGGCCTTGTATTCGAGCTGAGCTTGACTCTACTCGAGTACGGCTGGTCTGTTTCACGTGCTCGGGGCCTGGAATCCGGGACGGGGTGTGACACATTTATAGACTAATTCCATTTCACTCCTAATGCATTTGATTTCTATGTATAAAATTAATTGGAAACTCCTTAGAATTTCTCCAATCTATAATAAATCGCAGCCTTACCACCTGTTGTCTACTGGAGAATTTCATGACATGGTTACTGCTGCTGGAGGGCTCCAACCTTGGCCGACAACTCCTACAGTTTGAAGATGCTCACTGCTACACCTCTTATTTCTTACTGGAGATGTTGGAAAATCAGTCCCGAGATTCAACCTTTCTTCACACTTTCTATTCGAGAAGGACAAGATCATGAGCTCGCTTCACCTTCTCCACAAACGGATGATTTCTCTCAAGTTTACTGCTGTTGTCCTCTTGGAAGGAGGCTGGCTTTAAGATCAGTGGAGAGGAGGATGCCACAAGGCTGCGAAACTACAGCTCAATCATATAGCTTAACCCGCCAGCAAGGAGAGCTTAGAAGCCACACCGAAACGAAGCCCTAGATCGCACACGGGGAAGAGAGTATAGTCAAAGCCTCAAAACAAAGAGGAAGGTGAGATTTCTTTGAATCAAGACTCAAAATAGCACACTTAGAAAGAGGAAGGTCTGCACCTGAAGCCGAGGATGAATGGAAGGTCGAGAACCAACAGCAGCCGGCAAGGAGAGCTTAGAAGCCACAGTAAAACGATGCCCTAGATCGCTCACGGGGAGAGAGAGTATAGTCTTTGAACTACTTGGTTTTAGAAAACAAATGTTTGGTTGAGTGCATTTTCAAAAACCAAGTAATTGAGAATACGCGCTCAGTGAGGTATTTGGTTTTACAGCCATAATAAACTAAGTAATTTAATAATAGAATTAAAAGTTAAACTAATTAATAAAATACCTAAACTAATTTAATAAACTAATTAAACTAATTAAAAGAATAATTAAAGTTAAACTAATTAGTTTAATAATTAATTTAACTAGTAATAAATTTGATAAAGTAATTAAACTAATTAAAAGTTAAACTAATTTTATGAAATCTTAAACTTTACTAATTAATTTAATAATAGAATTAAAAGTTAAACTAATTAATAAAATAGGTTAAAAACAAAATTTTTTATATATCCGGAAAAGTTAAATGTTTTATAGATAAAGAAACATAAAACATCTAATAATCATAATAACAATAATAATAAGAATAATTAATAATAATAATAATCATAATAGTCAGAATAATAATAATACTAAAATCTGTTTGTAAAAAGAAAAAAAATCAGTTGCTAACAATATTTAATTCCGTAGCTAATATATGAAAATATAGTTTTAATATAAAAATAAAAATTTTCACCAACGGAATTGTCTTGGCAAATCCGTTGCTGAAGTCACAACCATTTTTCAATCGCGTTTCTGTTTTATCACCGACGGAGTTTCAGACGGAAACCATCACCAACGGAATGTTTCGTTGGTGACTACATTAAATTCCGTCGCTAATATGTTCAACAATGGGAAAACCTCTCCGTTGGAAATCTTTCCCAAAATCAGTCGGTGATAATTGTTTCACAAACAGAAATAATTTCGTTGGAAAAATTATGTCTGTGATGTTATACTTTTCTTGTAGTGTAAGAACAAAAACAATAAACATTTTAGGAAAAAGACATATTATATAAGAAAATCAGATAGTAAAAAACCTTATTTAAATCCAAACAAACATGTTAGAAAATACAAACCAATAAGAACATATCGAAATAAACTTAAGTGTTTTATTTGCGGAGCTCAAGACTATCTTAGTAATAGTTGTCCATGAAGAATAAATATGAATACTATGAGATCTACGCTTATTGAGAATATACATGAAGATCTGATAGAAGTAGATGAACTAGTATCAGATACAGAATCTATATATAGTATAGTATCAACAACATTTGAACAAACTAATATCGATAATGATAGTGATAGTGATCATGAGAGCAATGATGGCATTGTAAATCAGATATGTAACATAAAACCAGAAGATCTAAATTGGCAACCAATTTGGCCACCAAAGGAATTAGATCTAAATTATATGAATCAAGAACTTGATATAACCGAACCGACATTAAATTTGTTTACTTCTCTTAATATAGAAAATTTACAAAAAGAGTGTTTAAAGCTTTTACAACAAACATCAACGGTAGCGAAAATTCAAACAAATTACTCTCGCCTAGTCTATGTTTATAAGTAGCATCTTAAAAATATACTCATTCAAGTAGCAAATGTTCCTACAATTCTTCTAAAACATCTTAATGAAATTATGGTTATTACAAAGGATGCACTTTGTTATATTTTTACTCAAAACAAACTAACTATAAATCCTAACCAATATTAAATGGATTTATTAGCATATAATACATATAGACAGAAAGCATGGATTAGCCCTCAAATTCCTTTCTCATTAGCGCTTAAGCTAATACCATCTAACTATAAACCATCTCAATATAATTCTACTACGACTTATTGGACAGGTTGTCATTCATCTTCTTTTCAATCACCTAAAGTTGGGATTGAATTAATGAATATAGACCCTCTGGATCCTCAACAAATTTCCTTAAACTTATTTAGTACTTTGAAAATAGAACACTTACAAGAAGAAAGTTTAACCCAATTATAGAGTATTACAGATCTATGGGCTATTTCCCAAGATTATATGTATCTTGAATATATTTTCAAACAATATATACTTAATATTTTAATCCAGATCCCAAATGTACCTTCTATTTTATTAAAACATATTCATCAGCTTAATATACCATCCGCATCGGATTATTATTACTTTATTAAAAACCAGACTATGATCATCACCCCACAGTAATATTTTCAAGACATTGCTCATTATCAAACTTGGTTAAACTACATATATATATGGTGAAGAAGGTTATTATCACTGTACTAACAAAAGAGATCTTAAATATTTATTTGAAGACTATGAATATCATGGTTGGAAGGATGCTCGATCAAACTTAGAACATATGAATTTTGAAGAAATACCTAAAACTGATTGTCTTCATACATGGCAAGTTAAAACTGGTCTAGATAATATTCCTTGTTTTATTTGTCATTTTTATCCTAACAAAGATAAATGCGCAAAATGTCTATCATGTTATCTTGAAGGGTGTATAAATTGTATTCAACAACAATTTGATATATCTCTTTCTTCGCAAATCTGAGAAAGCAATATAGATAAACTTCAACTTCATCTTTTAGAAAAACGAATAGATGTTCTCGAAAATGAAATAAAACTATTAAAATTACGATTGCCGCTTTGAGAACCTGGACCCTCAGACCCATCTTCCTCCAATACTACCTATATATAAGATGATCTAATCTATAATATAAATCAAATCACTCGTCTAACAATTCCAGTCGAGCTATTTCTTCATAATGAGTATGAGATTCATTTAGTTGCTTTATTAGACACTGGTAGTACTAAATGCATACTCAATCGTGAAATTATTCCTGAAAAATATATACAACAAACAAACAAAGTTACATTTGGTCAACAAATGGATGGTACTTTTAATATATATTCTGAATATATTGACCAAACATTAATTAGTTTATATACAACATGTAATACATTCTCAGCGTATATGCCTTTACCCCAAACATGGGTTCAAAGCTTAAACTTACAAGTTCATTTTATTCTTGGTTTAGAATTTATTTTTGCACTTAATTGACAGTTAACTCTTACTAAAGACTTTATTCAGTTTAGTTTCACTACTGTTTCTTGTTCGGTTCTTTCTAATTCATTAAAGTTCGCGTTGAAGCCTGGTAGAACCTTTAAAACTAAAAAAGATAATGACAAAGACAATTTAGATAAGTGCAAATGTCTAATATCAAGCCCCGACCCGATTTCCGGGACCTCGAGCACATGAATAGATCTGTCGTACCCAAGTAGAGACAAGCCCCACCCCGATACAAGGCCTAAGTAGATATAGTAGATAACCAAAATATAGTCCATAATATCTGAAAAATAAAATAATCAGAGTAACACCAGAATAAATACAAGGGTTCTCAATACCCTACACATGTCCGGGCCCTATAGGGTCCTATAGAAAACACAAATCTCTCACAATAACAAGTAAGTAAGATCCTCAACCTCACCAATGTCCCGACCCTCGCGCAATCCCCGAGATCAACTCTCCTGTACCTCAGGACATGAAAAAGAGGGAAACAAATGTATGAGCTTTCCAGCGGAAAGCTCAGTAAGTACCTCGCAGGGATCACAAGGAATCAGATATGATCAAAGACATATCAATCCACATCATCAAACAAATGGGGGACAACGCCCCGTGTCATCACGGCCTAGGGTCTCAGACCTACCATAAAGACCTAACAAACGGTAGGGACCCCTAATCTCATAATATCCCTCCAGCTATGTAAAAGAACTCAACAAACCTCCCTCGGTCAGCAACAAACAACATCCGTTGCCAGCGACTAACCTATCGCTCCTTGGTAACGCTACCTCTCTCACATGTCGACATGGCCAGCGTATCAACCCTGCGACAGGAAGGACAACCAGAGTATCACCCCTCTGGCATGGAATGCCGGAACATCAGGGTGTCCCATCCCCGAATGTTCTCTCTCAAACCGGAGCTCACCTGCTCCTCTGATATGGGTAGAAGAAAATAGCTAACACTAGGGATGCCAATATCTCGAAACAATCATACATGCTCAAGAATCCAAATCAACAGGGAAACACACATGCATATATGAAAATAAATAATCGAAGTATCTCATCAAAACATGATAACAACAATATCATGCAACAGTAAGACCGAAAAGAATTAAGGCCAATGAATCCTAAAGTCGGGTGGAAACTAGGCAAGCGTACTTACCCGTAATCACGGAGTCTAGTGTTCCATTGAATCTCCTCCCGACGCATCCACGTCGATATCTGATGAACACAAGTTTAACTTAGTATCCTCACTATCCCCACAATAATTCATTGATATTGACAATAATATTAATGTAGAACTCCTGAACCCGCTGCACAGTCCCAAAGAACTGCTCATAACTTTTGATCCAAAAACCCGATCAAGGTGATCTAATGCTCATTGGAAATATCTCTTCCGCATCTTTCCAACGGTATCTTACACGACCCTATCGGATAACTACAGTCTGCCCAGCTATCCCTCAAAGGGGTAAGCCAGACAGCAAGCCCCTTTCTACTCTCCAACTTTATTAATTTTAATCTATTAATTTAAACCAGTCAAACCTGTACACATTGAATATTACACATCATTAAGCAACCTAAGAGCCACCAAGCCTTTATTGGAATTCAACCCACAACCTTTGTATATTATCCTTATTGTTTATATACACATGTACATATGCATTGAATACTTCCACATCCCATCATCTTTGCCACAAAATGGAGGAACCTAAACCCATGCTTTTCTATACTCCACTTACTGTTCTTGCTCTCATGAACCCCAACCATCAAACACACTCCATCCATTACCTGCTTTATAGCATGTAGGCGGATTAGGGACCTCGAACTGCGATCAAGCAGGACCGGCCGTATTAAAGAAGAGATAAACTCAACCCGAACACAAGGCCTAATAATGTGATAAGCAGATAACAATCCATAAACTCGAGTTCATAAGAACATAGAGTCATTAGGTTCCGTAGGCCCTATAGAAGTCTGGTCCCTATACGGGTCCTACAATAACAATGCTCACAAAGATAAAGATAAAGAAGACTCCTATAACATCTAGTCCTCCGGAGTCCTCTCCCCAGGCACCTCTCCCCTCCTATACCTTGGAATCTGTAAAGAGGAAAAGAGAAACACATGAGCTTTCGAAGGGAAAGCTCAATAAGTACCCGTGCAGGTCACAATATCATAAATAGGAAATATGACAGTCAATGAGATCACAAAATCAACAATACGGTCCTAGGAGTCTACCACAAACAAGTCTAGATGCGACCCACGTCTGAAGCCCTCGGGCTCACGTAGAAGTTCAAGAGAACTTCGAGTTTACTCCAAACGCCGATAAGTCGACTTTTGGATGTAAATCGACCTAATTGGTGCGTTTGACCCTCCGTCCGCGGGTCGGTGGGAACTACCTCTCCTACGTGTGCTGCGGTGATTGTACCATGCCTTGTGGCGGTGAGACCTTCAGATCTATTTCCACTGGTAAAATTTGGTGGGGAAGGTCGGGGGTCACGTCACGAACATTCTTAAATTGGAGCTTCCCTAAGCTCCTATGAGTCAGGCGATGAACATGTAAGCGAGGGACACCAGCGTCCAGAAACAAACATACATGCCTCCAGCGGGATTCAAAAGCGGATATGAATAGCATGTATGGCATCGGTCACGGTAATAAGAATACATAGCAAGTCAAGAAATCCCGTTACCGGGAGGTGGAAACTAGGCAAGTAGACTTACCTCTCGGTTAGAGGGAACTAGAAGTCCTTCTAGTCTTCCTTAGTATGCCAACAACTCCCAGAGTATCGGCATATAGCAGTTTTATTAAATTATTGTTCCAATAATTTTTCATCTCTCTCTAAATGTCCATGCATTACCCTAACGTCCTTGTTGGGCTTAAGGCTGGGTCTTAGGGACCATCTCCACGGGTTGCGGCTCTTATTCTCGTTTCTATGTCCCTTGGTTGACTTTTAGATCTACTTTAGTCTAACCTAGTCATCTCTAGTTGAGTTGGGCCATTTCAAAGCCCATTCACCCATTTATGTTGACCTTAGTCCCTTGAAGGGCTTTTTTGGTCATTTGGTAGTTTATGACCCTAAAGTTTAAAGGTTCCACCTTGTTTGGGGCTTATTAGTCCTTTTCAAATTTATCTCGCTTATTTACTAGTTATCCTCAATTAAGAAATTAATTAATTTAATTTCTATTTACTACATTTCATTATTTCATCCCTTAATACTTACTTGATTATTATGTCACACGTCAATTAAATGTCACATGTCAGTTCCACAAATTAACAAATATTTTGTTACTAAATAACAATACTCATCCAATTAACAATACCCCAAATAAATTTGTCACACCCTATAGTTTCCAAAATATTTGGCATATCAATAGTTCTCAAATAACCATCTTTACCAATTAGGTATTGTTTGTCACAATAATCAACTGGATTTTCTAGCTCAAGACTAATAATTCAATATATTATTGGCTTGTCTCACTATTAATGTTATATAAAATAATTAACAAACTACACTAGCAATTATTGTCACAAATAGTGTGTTGATATCTTAGCCCAAAATATATTGGCTAGCTAAATCCATTAGTTTAGCTAATATGTCACCTAAGTTAATAGATTTTTTAACTTATTTTATTTTATTATTATTTTTTAACCTACTTCTTCTTCTTACGTTTCTCTCGACCAGAGGCGACTCCGTCGTTGCTCCACCTCGGACCTCCACGAGGTCTTGCACATGCTTTCGGCCCCGTCAGCGGAGGGTCTCACTCCCTCTCGACACGCCTCAGGAATGCCGGCGTTCACCACCACCTTCAAAGCGTTCTAAGCGTTCCCGTGAAACTTCTCCTTCTCTAGCGCCCAATACACTATTTTAATGCGCGAAAGTAGCTGCGAGGGTTAAAGAAGCTTACCGGCCTGACGGCGTGAGACGGAACCTCGGCGGTCTTGGCGTCGATTCTCCGGCGTGGTGGTTCTCGATGATCGGTATTGGCCTTCCCCTTCTGATCTGGCTCCTCTTCTCCCTTGCGGCAAAAATCCCGTGAAGCATGGCGAGCCAGTGCGGTGTCGGTATTCCTTCTTCTCCGTTGAGCTCACAGTCGCGAGGGTTACTGTTGCTAGCGGTGTGGTGAAGCCGTGGAGATCATCGCCCTTTTTATAGGTTCCAAGTGCGGTGAAGCGTCGCTACGCCCACGGCCAGCGCCGGTATGCGTCCGGCCTCCCGCCCATGGCCTTACGGTGAGGCAATGAGGCTCTAGCGTTACGGTGTGTGGAGAGGAGCGTCCGCCTCAGTGATCGATCTACATGGTGGCGGTGAGGATCATCGGATCCTATCCAGCGGTATGATACACAACCTTGTGCCTCCGGATCCAACAACGCTAAGATCAGCGGTTGGGATCAAAATGGAATTCTGGATGGATCTTCCCCATACCTGGTATCAATGGCTAGCCTTGATTAGCGGCTATGATCTCCTGCGGTTCATTTAGATCCCTTTATAATGCGCCTTCGCGTCATCTACGATCTGGCGCATCTCGGTAGCGTGCATTAATGCGTTACTACCTCCTCAAGTCTCTTCTCAAGATCATCACTCTCGGGGGTGATCAAATCTTATTGTCTAACCAACACATTTATAGGACAATTTTTGAGTCCACACGAACCTATTTATTTCTGGATGGGTCCTTGTTGCGTGAGGAGGAAAAATTTCCTTAAGATCCTTATCTTCGAAAATTACCATTAGGTCCCTGCGGACCCATATTAGTTTTAATTTCCATTTAATTTAAATAAATCATTTAATCCACATTAGCACTAATGGAAATAAATAACTTAAATATTTTTCTCAAGAAATAACTAAATATTTATTTCCAAAAATTCATGGATTTACAATCCTCCCCATACAAAATTTAGTCCTCGAGTTCTCGCCGTTATACTTACATTACAAACAACTCACGGGTATGACGCTACTCATATCCTCCCGTTCCCGGTAGCTTCCGGATTCGGTGTGGTTACTCCAGCCCTTAATAAAGGGATAGTTCTATTCCTTCCTTGTCCTCGGCCCAAAATAGCTCTTTGGCGTTCTTGGGACATATCCTCTTGGACTTCTCACAGGAACACGAGGAATCACTTTCACAGGTAGGATCGCAGAATACACTTCTTCAACATTGAAATGTGGAGACATTGAACTGGCCGAGATCTGAGGTAAGGCCAATCTATATACCACCCTCCTATAAATCCAATATCTCAAAAGGTCCAATATATGCGTGGAGCAAGTTTTCCACGTCGTCAAACCTTACTACCCCTTTCATAGGAGACACTTTTAGGAATACCCCAAATCTCAGCAGAAACTCAGTTGGATCTCTTTCGATGCGTGCATAGCTCTTTTTGCCTACTCTGGAGGCGAATTACTCACGCGATCAACTTGACATGTTCCTCAGTTTGTTTTACAAAATCGGGTTGCTTAAGTGCCGCCTCGGCTACCGACTTCCTTTCTCCACATCTCCCCAACAAATGGGGTTGGCACTTCCTCCCGTAGAGTGCCTCCTTCAGGTGCCATCTTGATGCTTGCGATAAGCTGTTGTTATAGGCAAATTCTATCAAACTTAGGCGTTCATCCCAAGATCCCGTAAAGTCTATTGCAGCATTACCCTCATTTATGTCCTCTAGCTGGATGGTCCTTTGGTTGTCCATGGTTTGTGGGTGAAAAGGCATGCTTTGAGCGCTAATCCACATTACTTGGCGGTGTGCAAGCTCTCCCGGAATCTAGAGACCAGCGAGTGTCTCGTCCCGGAGGTGATAGTCATGGTACTCCATGTAATCGGCGATTTGATCTATATGCAGGTTAGGGCCAACTTTTCCAAGGATGCTCCGTCTTTAGCGGTATAAAGTGGGCGACTTTGTCGGTAGATCACTATAACCCGGTCGATTCATGGCCTCTTTGAGTCGTGGCAACCCGTTACAAAATCCATGTTAATGTGCTCCCCATTTCCACTCCGGAATGGGTAAGGGTTATAACGTCCTACCCGGCTTACGGTGTTCCGCCTTTACCATCGGCAGGTGATGCATTTAGCCGCGAACTCCATAACATCTACGCTTCGTCCCCTTGAAGTGGTCCTTCAACCCCCTGTACATCTTGGTACCTCCAGGGTGTATGGAGTAGCTCGAATAGTGAGCTTCCTCCAGAATCTCCCTTCTTATCTCAGGGACATTAGGTATACAAATCCTTTCATCAAATCTAAGGGTGCCATCTTCATGGACTCTGAACCGTGTTGGTTCTTCTTGGCCGACGTGTTCCTTGATCTCCTCCAGTTATCTTGTCCACTGACAGCAACTCTAATTTTCTCTCAATAACTTGAGGGTCCGGATATGCAAGGCGGCCAATGAAACATCCATCGTGGGCAAGCGACCTCTAAGTTGAGCCTTCTCGTGTCCTCCGATAGCGGACCTGCGAGTGCGTTAACATAAGCGGCAATACCATATCGGACTTCACTGCTTTCGGTCGTATTGACCGCGTTAAGCCTTGCGGGTGGTAATGGAACTTGAGATCATAGTCATGATTAGCTCCAACCATACGCTTGTATTCATTCCAATTCATACGTGAAGATGTACTTGAGGCTCTTATGATGGGGTGTAGATCTAGCCAAGAGTACACCGTAGAGGAAGTGTAAGCGGATCTTTAAGGCAAACCACGATCGGCGCCAACTCAAGATGCGTGCGTAGGGTAATTCTCTTACGTGGGGCTTTAAGCTGGCCGTGATGCATAAGCAATCAGCGCCCATCTGCATCAACACACATCCAGACCGGTCTTGCAGGCGTATAGATCGCATTATACCCTTGATTACTTTGTAGTAGCATGATATCTTGGTCTTTGATATCAACCTACATTTCGACTCTGGTAACTCTCTTTCACAAGAGTCGGTCAAAATAAATTTGGTACCCTTCTGGTTAGCTTGGTTAAAAGATGCGGCTATAGGCGAGAAACCCTCAGCGAATCTTGGGTAATAGCCATTAATCCCGAGAAACTTTATCTCACCCGTTTGTTGGTCTCTTCCGTTTCCACAGCGGCTTCAATCTTCTTGGGATCTCTGAAACTCCGGCTCCACTTACCCGTGGTCCAAAGCTACACTTTCCAAGCGAATTGGCGGCTTGGAGAACTTAGCAAAGGCTGATGTTCCCTCAAGGTCTCTAACACTATTCTTAGGGTGCTCCTCGTGGGCCTGGTGGCTTCTTGAGTAGACAAGTATGTCATCGATGAATACCACCACAAAGCGGTCCAAATATTGTGGAATACCGGTTCATCATGTCCATAAAAGCTGCGGGCGTTGGGTAAGCCCAAGCGGCATTACGAAACTCATGGTGCCGGTATCTGATGTACGGGCACTCTTAGGGATATCTGTCTCCTTAATCCTCTTGATGATAACGGATCTCAAATCGATCTTGGAAAACTTGGAAGCTCAGCTGGTCCAATAAGTCCATCAATTCTTGGTAGAGGATATTTATTCTTCTGATCGCCTTGTTCAACTCCCGATAATCAATCGCACAACCTTAGCGACCCCTCTTCTTACTTGAATAGAGCGGGTGCTCCCCAAGGTGCATTGACATATGCTAGATCTGATGAAACCTTTGTCCAATAATTCCTCTAGTTGGGTCTTCAATTCCTTAAGCTCCATACGCCGTAGATAAGGGCCTTAGACAATTTGTACATTCGGTGCAAATCAATAGAGAACTCAATTCTAACTTTGGGGTAATCCGGTAACTCTTCCAGGGAACACATCCCGAGGGTACTCCCCTTACTCACCGGTTATACGAGGACTACAATCTCCTTATCCTTCTTCACCTAGGAAATGGTAGCCAAGTAGCCTATACATCCAGCCCTAAGGAGCTTCGAGACACGGTGAAATGGCTGAGATTTCTGGTACTAAGGAACAAGTGTGTTGCCTTTAAAAGTGAATTCCTCTCCTCCGGCATCTTAAATACAACTCTCTTCCCTCGACAATCTACCCTTTGCGTAAGGCAGAGAGCGGTCCATCCAGGGATCACATGCGTAATCCTTGGTCCATTCACATGCGAGGTTTGCAAGTAATCTTAGCCCCTCGATCATTATAGGGCATGCAGGTGCCATTCTCCTTACTATCATGGCTGACTCCTACCCGGAGTGTCTACACAAGTCACAGGGTAGATCTATAGTAGGCAATGTATGCTTTCGTGCAAGACCGTGCGGTCTGAAAGAGTGTGTGGCTCCAGGATCAAATA
This sequence comes from Dioscorea zingiberensis, assembly GCA_026586065.1. Lineage (NCBI taxonomy): Eukaryota > Viridiplantae > Streptophyta > Magnoliopsida > Dioscoreales > Dioscoreaceae > Dioscorea > Dioscorea zingiberensis. The sequence continues at coordinate 30,691,753 of CM048820.1, read as the reverse complement.
AAGTGCAGGCATAGAAAGAACTAACTGAAATGGTACCTGCCATGACATCTGCTGATGCCTGTGCTTCCTCGGTTGTCAAATGGTAGACCCGACCATGGGTGGGTGGCCTCTGTGCTAGGGGTTGGTTTTGGAGTAGAAACATCACGAGGTCGCCTTCCTTTCTTATCCACCTTGTGCTCTTGGTGGTGGTCCAGCGGATTGTCGGGGAAGCTTGTTGAGATCCACAGGTTCCCCAGCAACACTTTGTCCTTGTTGTGGCCGAGGGACATTGGGCCTTTTGGTGATCAAGGCCAAGCGAAATAACACCCTCAGGTTATCCTAGAGCTGGGACTTCTTATGTGGTCCCTTGCATTCACCAGCACTTAATGTTGCAGGTCCTGGTGAAGACCTTTTACCTCCAGGTTGAGGGTACATGGACCTAGTAGGCTTCCCATAGAGATTCGATACTTGTTGTCGGACCCTCGCTTCCAGCTCTTTCAGGATGATTGGCCTGGCTATTTGTCCCTTTATCCTTTTTATCTTTAAGGACGACCCACAGAAGTCCCCGTAGAAGCCTCGGTGTATTTAGCTCTAGCCACAACTTTAGTGTAGGTCTTGCACATGTGGTACAGTGCGATCTTTTAGTGATGGCGCGGTCCAGGCCTCAAATTTCATTACGGCTCTCCTGCAGCCGGGACCATGTCGGCGAGCGAGCCAGCCGATCAAATTCAGTTTCATATTGCTCCACCGTGGAGCCTCCACGAACAATTTGGGAGAATTGTTATCCCGGTGTACGGATGTCCTCTCAAGAAATACTTGGCGAAGAATGCGGTCACGAATTCTTCCCAGTCTGGAAAACCTCGCCCCTTCCCCTCGGCTTTGATTTCTCCAAAGTACCGGTCTTCTGGGTCCTTGGAGCCATGTATGCGGTCTTGATCTTCTCGCCTCGGTAGTTTAGAGACCTCGAAGGTCTTCTCCATCTCCCTTATCCGACATTCGTGGCATGGGGTTTTCGGCCTTGAATGGTCGGGGAGAGGGTCTCTTAATCTCCCAAGTAATCCTCTACTTGGCGTGGGGGTAGATGGCGGAGGTGGTGCCGCGTTGTTGTCGGGTCTCTGGATTAGTCCCAACATCTCTCTCATTAATTCCATGCATTGCATGGGGGTACCTCCCCTCTTGGGTTTTGGCCCTCTGCACGAGGCGCTGAGCATTGGATTGGCGAGGCACCTGCAGCTGACTTCCATTCATCCAGTGGTGTACCTCCCCCCACTAGCGGTTGAGGGACTTCTTCCTCCATAGGGAATTTTGTGGTATTCGATGCGGCAGGTAAGCCCTAGCCTACCCTTCCCTCTTCCCCTACCACCTCGACCTCCATAGGTGATCCATAGTTTAAGCACGTATAAGGATTACAAGGTTATTTTTATTTCCAACAAGGCGGATAATGATAAAACATACTTTTATTCATTTTCAAATGCAACAACTAGAGTCAACGTACTAAAACAAAAGACACTAAGGACATAATAAAAGTAGTTCATACAACACATAAGTTTGTAAGACTACGGTTATTCTAACAACTAAAACTAGAACTAGGTCCGGATAATGCTGCGTGGGCGTGCGGTGGAGTGTAGTCGAGGCAAGGTGATGTCCTCCGGACCCTTGGGGTCCCCACTGGAATCTGGCCCAGACGGATGATAAGCTAGGTGCTCCAGGCTACGGCTATGACACCGGAGGCGAGGCGCCCTACACTCTGTAAATACGGTGCCGTATGCTCCAAATCGGCCGGCGCCGTGAGATCCACGAGCAATGCGGAGATGGACTGCGGCTCCCTCGAATCTAAAGCCCCGATGCGGTAGTCACGGGCTCTACACAGCGTCATGGAGGAATACTAGGAGCTCACTATCTCACAGCTAATGGAGACCACAGGTCCCTCTTGGCCTCTGCGTAGCAATGTGGTCCCTAAGTCCACGGACCAACATAGTAGCTTGTAGTCACGAAGCACATCAACCTTTGGTTGGTGGCTTCGGCGTCCTCCTCATCTTGGCGAGGACCTCGGCGACTCGGATGAGTCGGCTGCAGGTGGTGGAGTGTTCTCGGTGATTCCACCTGCGTCGTCAGAGGGCGAATCGCGATGCGACGGTCACGGCGTCCTGCCAGAGTAAACCGGTGTCAATCTAACATACCCACTATCTATACTACCCCGGTCCACACTTTCGGTCTATACAGCGGCTAAGGGCATCTAGAATTGCTGTATACTGCTCTATCTAGAGAACTCTCTCTCATTACCACTTTAATGCATAGCGCCCCTACCCGGATTAGGACCTGGAGCCGTTAGCGAGCCGTGGTATTAAAGAAGAGATAAACTCAACTTCGAACACAAGGCCTAATAATGTGATAAGCGGATAACAATCCATAAACTCGAGTTCCTTAAGCAGAACATAGAGTCGTTAGGGTCATTAGGCCCTATAGAAGTCACAGTCCCCTATCTGGGTCCCTCTCTGATAACAATGCTCAGCAAGATAAAGATAAAGACTCCTATAACCTCTAGTCACTCAGGAGTCCTCTCCCCAGGTACCTCTCCTCCTATACCTCGGGAATGCATAAAGAGGAAGAAGAAACACATGAGCTTTGAAGGAAAGCCCGGTGAAATTACCGTCGCGGTCAAAATGTCATAAATAGGAAATATGGCGGTCAGTGAGGAATCACAAAATCAACAATACGGTCCTAGGAGTCTACCACAAACAAGTCTAAAATTACGACCCACGATACGAAGCCCTCGGGCTCAGCAGTAGAAGTTCAAGAGAACTTCGAGTTTACTCGACGATGAAGTCCCGGCTTTTGGATGTAAATCGACCTAATTGGTGCGTTTGACCCTCCGGTCCGCGGGTGGTAGAACTACCTCTCCTACGTGTTAACTGCGGTGGGTGTACCATGCCCAGCTTGTGGCCGGGTAAGACCTTCAGTCTATTTCCTGGTGAGAAGGTAAGGAAGGTCGGGGGTCACGTCACGAACATTCTTAAATTGGAGCTTCCCTACAGCTCCGGAGTGAGCTGTTATGGGAACACTTAGCAAGCGGGGACACCAGCGTCCAGAAACAAACATACATGCCTCGGCGAGTTCAAAAGCGGATATGAATAGCATGTATGGCATCAGTCTGGTAATAAGAATACATAGCAAGTCCGAAATCCAGATTCTTAGGGTGGAAACTAGGCAAGTGAACTTACCTCGGTTCGGGGAACTAGAAGTCCTTCTAGTCTTCCTTAGTATGCCCCACAACTCAGAGTATCTTGCATATAGCGGTTTATTAGAATCATTGTTCAATAATTTTCATCTCTCTAATGTCCATGCATTACCCTAACGTCCTTGTTGGGCTTAGGCCCACTAACTTGGTCCTAGGGACCATCTCACGGAGTTCTAGGCTCTTATTCCCGTTCTATGTCCCTTAGTTGACTTTTAGATCTACTTTAGTCTAACCTAGTCATCTCTAGTTGGGTTGGGCCCATTTCAAACCCATTACACCATTTATGTTGACCTTAGTCCCTTGAAGGGGCTTTTTGGTCATTTGGTAGTTTATGACCCTAAAGTTTAAAGTTCCACCTTGTTTGGGGCTTATTAGTCCTTTTTCAAATTTATCTCAACATGTACTAGTTATCCTCAATTAGAAATTAATTAATTAATTTCTATTTACTATTTCATTATTTCATCCTTAATACTTACTTGATTATTATGTCACCACGTCAATTAAATGTCACATGTCCAAGTTTCCACAAATTAACAAATATTTGTTACTAAATAACAATACTCATCAATTAACAATACCCCAAATAAATTTGTCACACCCTATAGTTTCCAAAATATTTGTGGCATATCAATGGATTCTCAAATAACCATCTTTACCAATTAGTATTGTTTGTCACAATAATCAACTAGTTTTCTAGCTCAAGACTAATAATTCAATAATATTATTAGCTTGTCTCACTATTAATGTTATATAAAAATAATTAACAAACTACACTAACAATTATTGTCACAAATAGTGTGTTGATATCTTAGCCCAAAATATATTAGCTAGCTAAATCCATTAGTTTAGCTAATATGTCACACTAAGTTAATAGATTTTTAACTTATTTTATTTTATTATTATTTTTTAACCTACTTCTTCTTCTTCGTTTCTCTCCCGGAGCCACGTGACCGGCGACTCGGCGTCATTGCTCCACCTGGAGACCTCCACGAGGGTCTTGCACATCTTTCGGCCCCGTCGCGGAGGGTCTCACTTCCTCGACACGCACTCAGGGATGCAGCGTTCACCACCGCCACCTTCAAAAGCGTTCTAGCGTTCCGAGTAAAACTTCTCCTTCTCTACTTGGCCAATACACTATTTTAATGCGCGAAAGTAATTGCGAGGTTAAGAGAAGCTTCAGTGGCGTGAGGCGAGAACCTCAGCGGTCTTAGCGTCGATTCTCCAGTGAGGTGGTGGTTCTCGATGTCCGGTATTCGGCCTTCCGCTTCTGATCTAGCTCCTCTTCTCCCTTGCGGCAAAATCCCGTGAAGCAAGGCGAGCCTTGCCACGGCGGTGAGAGCTCTTCCTTCTTCTCCGTTCAGAAGCTCACGGAGTCTTGAGGTTACCTTTGGCGGGTGTGGTGAAGCCGTGGAGATCATCGCCTTTTATAGGCTCCAAGTGCGGTAAGCGTCGCTACGCCCAGCCCGGCGTAGCATGCGTCAAGCCTCCCCGCCCCAGCGCCGCGGTGAGACTGGCGAGTTCTAGCGCGTTCATGGCGTGTGGAGAAAGAGCGTCCGCCTCATGATCGATCGCGGATGGCGGTGAGGATCATCAGAGATCTATCCAGCGGTCTCATACGGCCTTGTGCCTCGGATCCAACAAGCGCTAAGATCAGCGGTTGGGATCAAAATGGAATTTATGGATGGATCTTCCCCACATACCTGCATTATCAATGCGCTAGCCTTGATTACTGACTACGATCTCACCCGCGGTTCATTTAGATCCCTTTATAATGCGCCTCGCGATCATCCTACGATGGGCGGGTAGCATCTGGTATGCGTGTCGTGTTGCTACCTCCCTCCGTCTCTTCTCAAGATCATCACTGCTCGGGGTGATCAAATCTTAACCGATCCAACCAACACATTTATAGGACAATTTTGAGTCCACGAACCTATTTATTTTCTGACGGATGGGTCCTTGTTCCATTGAGAGGAAAATTTTCCTTAAGATCCCTTATCTTAGAAAATTACCATTAGGTCCCTGCAGACCCCATATTAGTTTTAATTTCCATTTAATTTAAATAAATCATTTAATCCCACATTAACACTAATCGGGGGAAATAAATAACTTAAATATTTTTCTCAAGGAAATAACTAAATATTTATTTCCAAAAATTCATGGATTTTACATACACACACACACCGGTCACTGCCAACATCTAATCCACTCTAATCACCTGCTAGACACCCACTTGCAAGCACAATTTATGTTATACTATATCCTGCCCATGACCATCATGTGAGACCCATCAAAGACCACAAGATCTTTAAATACTATCCAAGTATTCACTGTCACCAAATCATCAACAGAGACGCAACAATCATTTCCTTCAAGGACACAACCCAAGCATCTATATCATCTTCACCAAAGTTATCAAAAATAATCCGAACTAAATAGTATCCATAAATATACATATACACTTGAGACCCGGCAGGACTTGTTATCATCCAAAGACATGCAACCCCTCTCTTTCTCTCTCTAGCTCTCTCTACACAAGCATAACAACCTCAAACAGCCACCAAAACACCTCACAGGTTGACCCCAATGAATATCATCTACCATGGTATCAAATACTTCTATCAAAGCATTGTCAACATCTAAGAAGGTATAACAAATAGAGTAAACCCAAGGATGCATAATAAACCCATCTCATCTAATTTTTCCTTATCAATCTGACTACTTCATCAACGAATACCTCCATCCTACATACAACTCTATGCATGGACTAAGCCTGGTTATCGTTGAATCTTAATGAGGTTTATGTAATCATGCATACTCATTCACAAGATTTCAAGAACATAGTATGACTTGGAGGGGTTTAGAAACTCATCACTACGTACCTCTCGGTGCTCCGCCTCGGACTCCGACCGATCTCCCTCTCAAACTTTCTCTGTCTCTCTCTCTAGGTGATGGTGGTGGCGGTGCTATTCGCTAAAGTTTGGGTATTCTCCGGTTTACAGAGAGGTACGGAGGAACTAGGATTAGTTCGTGATCCTGCACAGTTGCGAAATGGGCGCGTGAGTGGTTGGGCGGTTTGACGCTCGCGGAGGCGATGAGAAGGACGTGTGAGAGGATAAGAATTCCTCATATGTGATTCACGTGCATATGAAAACATGAGATTCTAATAAAAACCCCCTAACTTTCATCCTATTTACTCCTAATTGTGCATGGCTTCTTATCTTGTCGTTTTAGTAAAGAATCCATGTGCTTCTATTTATTTGCACACTAGTGAGAGAATTCCTTTTGCAGTTAACCCCTCCCATTTAATATATTTACATGCAAATCCTTTTTTTTTCTTTTTTTTTCTTGGGAGTGCGGCAATTTTCTGTAAGGTCCTCAACCTTGATTAAATTGCCAATAAGTCCTCATAAACACAATATCATTCCAATAAAGATTTAATCAAATAAATCCCATCATTTCTAATTAATCCAAATGTATAGAATTCTTCCAATTAATAAAATGGTTAAAAACAAATAAATACTAAATAAATTCTTAAAAACTCCTGGGTTTTACAATCCTCCACCCTTAAAGAAATTTCATCCTCAAAATTTAAAATCAATTCCCCAATTACCTCAACCAACAACAAATAACTCGGGATAACATTTCTTCATATCTTCTTTGCATTCCCATGTCGCCTCACGATCAGAATGATTGTTCCATCTCACCTTAACAAAAGGAATGGCCCGGTTCCTCAACTTCTTTAACTCCCTGCCAAAGATCTCCACCGGGCGTTCCTCATAAGACATGTCCTCCTGGATCTCCACTGGAACCTATGGAATCACCCGAGATGGATCCTGAACACATTTCTTCAACATAGAAATGTGGAACACATCTCTTCAACATAGAAATGTGGAACACATCATGGACCTGTGCCTGGTTGGCGGGTAGAGCCAACCTATAAGCCACGGTCCCTACCCGTCCCAGAACCTCAAATGGTCCAATATAGCGTGGAGCAAGCTTCCCACGCCTCCCAAACCTCACAACACCCTTCATAGGTGACATCTTCAGGAACACTCTTCTGTCTGCTCTGAGAAGCCTTCAACCTCTCCCTGATCATCTTGACATGCTCCTCTGTCTGTCTGATAAAGTCTGGCTGCTCAAGTGTCTGCTCAGCCACCACCTTCCTCTCACCCACATCTCCCCAACAAATCGGGGTCCGACACTTTCTCCCATAAAGTGCCTTATACGGAGCCATCTGAATACTCACCTGATAACTGTTGTTGTAGGCGAACTCCACCAAGCTTAGACGCTCATCCCAAGTCCTTGTGAAATCCAATACACATGCCCTCAGCATGTCCTCCAAAACATGGATGGTCCTCTTAGACTGACCATCCGTCTGTGGGTGGAAAGCTGTACTAAATGCCAAACAAGTACCCAAGGCTTCATGCAGACTCTCCCAGAACCTTGAGACAAACCTAGTGTCCAGACCAGAGGTAATCGACACTAGTACTCCATGTAATCTCACAATCTCATCAATATATAACTGGGCTAACTGCTCCAATGAAGTACCCGTTCTCAAAGGTATGAAATGCGCCGGCTTAGTCAATCGGTCCACTATAACCCAGATTGACTTCTTACCCCTCTGAGTACGGGGTAACCCTGTCACAAAATCCATATTGATGTGCTCCTATTTTCACTCCGGAATGGGTAAGGGTTGTAATGTCCCAGCTGGTTTCCGATGCTCTGCCTTCACCAACTGACATGTGATGCACTTAGCCACAAACTCAGCGACATCCCACTTCATGCCTTTCCAACAAAACTGGTCCTTCAAGCCTCTATACATCTTGGTGCCACCGGGATGTATCGCGTATCCTGAGTAATGGGCCTCCTCAAGAATCTCGTTCCTCAGCTCTAGGACATTGGGTACACAAACTTTGTCACCAAACCTTGGTGTACCATCTTGGTGCACTCTAAACCTTGTCGGCTCTCCCTGCCCAATCTGCCCCCTGATCTCCACCAGATTTGGATCCTGCCCCTGAGAATCTCTAATCCTCCTCAACACTGAGGGATGAACATGCAAGTTGGCCAAACTGACCTCCATATGTGGCAGAATAATCTCCAACTCCAACCTCCTCATATCCTCTAACAAGGGCCTCTGAGATGTCAAAAGTACGGCGACTCCGTAATTGGACTTCCTACTCAAAGCATCTGCCACCACGTTAGCCTTGTCCGGGTGGTAGTGAACACTCAGATCATAATCCTTGATCAGCTCCAACCATCGTCGCTGTCTCATATTCAACTTCTTCTGAGTAAAGATATACTTGACGCTCTTATGGTTAGTGTATATCTCACATGGTACACCGTAAAGAAAATGCCCCCAAATCTTCAGAGCAAACACGATCGCTGCCAACTCCAGATCGTGTGTGGGGTAGTTCTCCTCATAAGGCTTCAGCTGACGGGAAGCATAAGCAATGACTCTCCCGTCCGGCATCAACACAAACCCCAGGCCAGTCTTGCAAGCAGCAATATACACTCTGTAACCGCGTTCACTCTGTGGCAAAGGTAGGACCGATGCAGATACTAACCTCTGCTTCAGGTTCAGGAAGCTCTTATCACAAGCATCAGACTATACGAACTTAGTACCCTTCCTGGTTAACCTGGTCAAAGGTGCTGCCAAGCGGGAAAAACCCTCAATAAACCTCCAATAGTAGCCAGTTAATCCCAAGAAACTCCTGATCTCCCTAACTGTGGTCGGTCTCCTCCAATCAATGACAGCCTCAATCTTCTTGGGGTCCACAGAGACTCCAGCTCCACTAATCACATGCCCCAAGAAGGCTACACTGTTCAACCAGAACTCACACTTGGAGAACTTGGCATACAGCTGATGCTGCCTCAAGATACCCAATACAGTCCTCAAGTGCTCCTCGTGTATCTAGCGACTCCTTGAATAGATCAAAATGTCATCGATGAAGACCACCACGAACCGGTCCAAGTACTGTCGAAAGACCCGGTTCATCATGTCCATGAACACTGCCGGGGCGTTAGTAAGCCCAAATGGCATCACCCGAAACTCATAGTACCCATATCTGGTATGGAAGGCACTCTTCGGGATATCCTCCTCCCTGATCCGCACCTGATGGTACCCAGATCTCAAATCAATCTTCGAAAACACCTGAGCTTTCTGCTTATGGTCCATGAGGTCATCTATCGTAGGCAACGGGTACTTGTTCTTCACTGTCACCTTGTTCCAACTCCCTATAGTCGATACACAACCTCATCGATCCATCTTTCTTCTTGACAAACAGAACTGGTGCTCCCCAAGATGACATACTTGGTCTAATGAAACCCTTCTCCAACAACTCCTCTAGTTGTGTCTTTAGCTCCTTCAGCTCTGTTGGTGCCATTTTGTAAGGAGCCCTAGATACTGGAGCTGTACCCGGAATCAGATCAATAGAAAACTCCACATCTCTCTCCGGAGGTAACCTTGGTAAATCTCCTAGGAACACATCTGGAAACTTCCTCACCACTGGGACATCAGCCACCCTGGTTCCACTCTCCTGCTTAGCCTCCGAGATCGAGGCCAGGTATCCCACACATCCACTGTCAAGTAACCTCCGTGCCTGGAGTGCTGAGATCTCTCGAACTAAAGAACAATCCTTGCTGCCACAAAAAGTAAACTCCTCGTCACCCGGCATCCGGAATAACACTTTCTTCACACGACAGTCTACCACTGCATACACTGAAGAGAGCCAATCCATCCCGAGGATCACGTCATAATCCCTCAGGTCCATCATATGTAGATCAGCGGGCAACTCGCACCCCTCAACCATCACTGGGCATGCCAGTGACATCCTACTCACCACTCTGGCAGCTCCTTCCAGTGTATCTACCCTCAGCTCATAAGACAAATCTAATACAAGCAAGGAATGTTGACTTGCAAACAGTGCAGAAACAAAGGAATGTGTGGCAACCGTATCAAATAAAGTGCAGGCATAAAAAGAACTAACTGCAATAGTACCTGCGACAACGTCGACTGATGCTTGTGCCTCCTCAGTGGTGACGTGATAAACTCGCTCATATGGCACGGGCCTCTGCTGTTGATGTTGCTGAGGCTGGCTAGAAGTGGAAGGCTGTCCAGCGATGCCCTTCCCTTTCTTGTCACCTCCTAGTGGCCTTGGTGGAATCGCAACAGACTGCCTGGAGGCACCATAGGACAGCTGGGGACCCTGGGCTCCTCCCCCTGTGTTCTGCCCCGCCTTTCTCAGAGGACACTACGCCTTCTTGTGATCAAGGCTGCAACAAGTAAAACATCCACCTGTGAGCATCGGACACCGGGCCTTCTTATGTGGATGGCTGCACTCAAAGCACCGTACTGACGACGATCCACTAGCAAATGAACCTCTGCCTCTAGATGACGCTGAAGACCCAGCTGGTCTACTGTAGGGTCGAAATCTGTGGCTTGAATTCTGGTGCCCAGAGCTCTTTCCGGAGGACTGTCCCTGATTATGCTGGCCCTTTTCCTTCTTCTCCTATGGAGGCACTTGTGGATTAACTTGTCTGACGGCCTCGACGAATTTTGCATGGGCCTCTACTTCACTATAGGTGGTGCACAAATGACTAGCAACAATATCTCTCAATGATGGTCGCAATCTCTCAATAAACCTCATTACCTTGCTCTCCTCAGAGGACACAAGGTTAGGTGTAAACCGAGCTAGTCTGTCGAACTCGGCCTCATACTGCTCAACGGTCAAAATACTCTGAACCAACTACATCAGCTGTCGCTCCATCTGTAATACTCTCCCCCGTGAGAAGTATTTGGCGAGGAAGGCCTTCTTAAATTCACCCCAGGTTTGGAAAGGTATTCCATCCCTGGTCCGTACCTCCCCGAGGTACCAGTCCTCTGCAGCACCCAGTAATAAGTATGCAACTGTCCTGATCCTCTCAGTGTCGTCGGTCTGATGGATCTCGAAGGCCTTCTCTAATTCTCTGAGCCAAGCCTCTGCCGCTTGAGGGTCGGCAGTCCCCTCAAACAGTCTAGGAGCAGGTCTCCTAATCTCACCCATAATGCCCCTGGCGGCTGATATTGCTGGTGGGGGTGGAGGTGGAGATGGGGGTGGGGGTGCCTGCTGCTGTACCCTCTCTATCAGTCCCACCATCTGATGCAACAGCTCCAAAACGGTAGTCAGGGGTATCCCCCCCCCCCTCAGATCCGGGCTCGCTGCTGCGGCCCTGCAGTCTTTGATTGAGCAGGCAGCTCCTGCTCAACCTCTATATCCACTGGTGGTGGTGGAGGAATCTCCTCCATCTAGGAATGAGGCACCTCCCCCACTGGAGGCTAAGGTACCTTTACTTGGTGAGGACGTCCTCGCTTGCCTCCCCCACGTCCTCCTCATCCTCGAACCATGGTCTGTATGTCAGCATTTAACAGGGTGAGCCATAAAATCAAACACCCTCATAAACAATACCAAATTACTTTATTATTCAAAAAATAACGAGTAACATCTGTAGTTCATACAAATATAGTTCATATAACTACCACATTATTCTTAGAAAACACTAACATAGCTTGACTAACACTAGCTCTTAAGATGACAATGGGCTGTAAGTGGGTAGCGTATCGTCGTCCTCAGGTGGCAGAAATCCTCCTTGGCCGGTAGGCCCTCTGTCTCCATCTGGTGTAGGACAATACATGGTGAAGTGATACTCACTGTCACAGATCAGGCACCTACAAGGTGGAGGCTGACACAACGTCCACTGATGCCCACTACCTCCACAGCGGAGGCACCTTACCCGGCGACTGCCCCCGGACGCTGCTCCCCCAGCTCTGACTCCCCGCTGGACTCCGAGACTTCTATGATAGTCTCGTGCTCTACCCACAAGAGGAGTACTCCTTGGGTTGATCTCCAACAGCCGCTTGTAGCTTAGCTCCTCCACAGCCTGTATCCTATCCAGGCGGTGAACGATCCCCCGAATGGCCCAGCACACTCATCCCGAAACTCTTCCTCAGATACTGCACGGTCCATAGGTGGTGGAGAGTTCTCCCTCATTGACTCCACTTCCTCAGATGCGGCCAGGAGGAAATATCTACATCTAGGTTGTCCGTCTCCTGACATCTTCACTCTACCCAAATAGCAAAATGTCAGTCTCGAGTCCATAAAACATGGCTATCCTCCCTAACACTCAGTCTAATCTATTTGACTAAGTTACTAGGGCAACTAGGGTGTCTGTTATCTATCTTTGCTCTGATACCACTTTAATCTGTCACTCCCCGACCCAATTTTCGGAACCTCGAGCACATGAACAGATCGGTCGTACCCAAGTAGAGACAAGCCCCACAGGGTCCTATAGAAAACACAAATCTCTCACAATAACAAGTAAGATCCTCAACCTCACTAATGTCCCGACCCTCGCGCAATCCCCGAGATCAACTCTCCTGTACCTCAGGACATGAAAAAGAGGGAAACAAATGCATGAGCTTTCTAACGGAAAGCTCAGTAAGTACCTCACAGGGATCACAAGGAATCAGATATGATCAAAAACATATCAATCAACACATCATCAAACAAATGGGGGACAACGCCCCGTGTCATCATAGGCTAGGGTCTCGGACCTACCATAAAGACCTAACAAACGGTAGGGACCCCTAATCTTATAATAGCCCTCCGGCTATGTAAAAGAACTCAACAAACCTCCCCCGGTCAGCAACAAACAACATCCGTTGCCAGCGACTAACCTGTCTCTCCTTGGTAACGCTATCTCTCTCACATATCGACATGGCAAGCGTATCAATCCCGCTGATAGGCAGGACAACCAGAGTATCACCCCTCAGGCATGGAATGCTGGAACATCAGGGTGTCCCGTCCTCGAACGTTCTCTCTCAAACCGGAGCTCACATGCTCCTCTGATCCGGGCGGAAGAAAATAGCTAATACTAGCGATGCCAACATCCCGAAACAATCAAACATGCTCAAGAATCCAAATCAACAAGGAAACACACATGCATGTATAAAAAGCAATAATCCAAATATCTCATCAAAACATGATAACAACAATATCATGCAACAATCAGACAGAAAAGAATCAAGGCCAATGAAACCCAAAGTCGGATGGGAACTAGGGAAGCGTACTTACCTGTAATCACGGAGTCTAGTGTTCCACGGAATCTCCTCCCAACGCATCTATGTCGATATTTGATGAACACAAGTTTAACTTAGTATCCTCACTATCCCCACAATAATTCATTAATATTGACAATAATATTAATGTAGAACTCCTGAATCCGCTGCGGAGTCCCAAAGAACTACTCATAACTTTTTATCTAGAAACCCAATCAAGGTAATATAATGCTCCTTGGAAAGATCTCTTAGTCATCTTTCCAATGGTACCTTATACGACCGTATCGGATAACTATAAACTGCTCACTTGTCCCTCGAAGATGACAACCAGACAGTGGGCCCCTTTTTACTCTCCAACTTTTTTAATTTTAATCTATTAATTTAAACTAGTCAAACCAGTACACATTGAATATTACACATTATTAAGCAACCTGAGAGCCACCAAGCCTTTATTGGAATTCAACCCACAACCTTTGTATATTATCCTTATTGTTTATATACACATGTACATATGCATACAATACTTCCACATCTCATCATCATTGCCACAAAATGGAGGAACCTAGACCCATGCTTTTCTATACTCCACTTACTGTTCTTTCTCTCATGAACCCCAACCATCAAACACACTCTATCCATGCCTGCACACACATATCGGTCACTGCCAACATCTAATGCACTCTAATCACCTGCTAGACACCCACTTGCTAGCACAATTTATGTTATACTATATCCTGCCTATGACCATCATGTGAGACCTATCAAAGACCACAAGATCTTTAAATACTATCCAAGTATTCACTGTCACCAAATCATTAACAGAGACACAACAATCATTTCCTTCAAGGACACAACCCAAGCATCTATGTCATCTTCACCAAAGTTATCCAAAATAACCGAACTAAATAGTATCCATAAATATACATATACACTTGAGACCCTGCAGGACTTGTCATCATCCAAAGACATGCAACCCCTCTCTTTCTCTCTCTAGCTCTCTCTACACAATCATAACAACCTCAAACAACCACCAAAACACCTCACAGGTTGACCCCAATGAATACCATCTACCATGCCATCTAATACTTCTATCAAAGCATTGTCAACATCTAAGAAGGTGTAACAAATAGAGTAAACCCAAGGATGCATGATAAACCTATCTCATCTTATTTTTCCTTATCAATCTGACTACTTCGTCAACGAATACCTCCATCCTACATACAACTCTATACATGGACTAAACCTGGTTATCTTTGAATCTTAATGAGGTTTATGTAATCATGCATACTCATTCACAAGGTTTCAAGAACATAGTATGACTTGGAGGGGTTTAGAAACTCACCACTACGTACCGCTCGCTGCTCCACCTCGGACTCTGGCCGATCTCCCTCTCAAACCTTCTCTGTCACTCTCTCTAGGTGATGGTGGTGGCGGTGCTATTCGCTAAAGTTTGGGTATTCTACGGTTAATAGAGAGGTGCGGAGGAACTAGGATTAGTTCGTGATCCTCCACGGTTGCGAAATGGGGGCGCGAGTGGTTGGGCGGTTCGACGCTCACGGAGGCGATGAGAAGGACGTGTGAGAGGATAAGAATTCCTCATATCAGATTCACGTGCATATGAAAACATGAGATTTTTTTTTTTAAAAAAAACCTAACTTTCCTCCTATTTACTCCTAATTGTGCATGGCTTCTTATCTTGCCATTTTAGTAAAGAACCTCTGTGCTTCTATTTATTTGCACACTAGTGAGAGAATTCCTTTTGCACTTTCCCCTCCCTTTTAATACATTTACATGCAAATCCTTTTGTTTTTTTTCTTGGGAGTTTGTCAATTTTCTGTAAGGTCCTCAAACTTGATTAAATTGCCAATAATTCCTCATAAACCCAATATCATTCCAATAAAGATTTAATCCAAATAATTCCCATTATTTCTAATTAACCCATTATTTCTAATTAAACCAAATTTATAGAATTCTTCCAATTAATAAAATATTTAAAAACAAATATATACTAGGTAAATTCTTAAAAACTCCTGGGTTTTACATCTAATAAAAGGACAATGTAAGACTTCAGAAAATATTAATACTGAAAATATGGATAATTTAGAAATAGAGTTAAAATTTGAAGATGAAGATTATTTAGATTCTAACAATGACTATATAGATTTTGAAATATCTTTTGTAAATATTCATAAATTTTATACTGAATTAATAACATTAAAAGTTAGACAAGATATAGACAATTTAATAAGTAAATTAGATCAATTAGAAATAATTGGAGAAAATCCACTAAAATATTGGGACAATAATAAAATTTATAGTAAACTAGATATACTAAATCAAGAATATATCATTAAAACAACAAAAATCGAATATTCAAATGCGGATAGAGAAGATTTCAAAATACATATAGAAGGCTTATTAAAACTACAATTAATAAGAAAGTCTATATCCCCGCATCGATCAACTGCTTTAATTGTTAAAAATCATGCAGAGATTGTTAGAGGAAAATCTAGAATCGTAATAAATTATAAGAGATTAAACGATAATACTAAAGAAGATAGTTATGATATTCCAGACAAAAGACAATTAATTAATAGTATTCAAAATAAAAAGATTTTTAGTAAATTTGATTGTAAATCTGGATTCTGGCAAGTTAAAATGAATCCAGAAAGTATAGAAGGGATAGCATCACATGTCCTGAAGGACATTTTGAATGGTTAGTAATGCCTTTTGGTTTAAAAAATGCCCCAGCAGTATTTCAGCGAAAAATGGATGAAATTTTTAAGAAATATTATACATTTGTATTAATTTATATAGATGATATTTTAGTATTTAGTAAATCAATAGAAGAACATATTGGGCATTTACAGTTAGTATTTGCAGAATTTATGAAACATGGATTAATAATTAGTAAAAAGAAAATGGAACTTTTTAGGAACCATATAAAATTTTTGGGCCTAGAAATTGGAAATGGCACCATTAAATTACAAGAACATATAACTACAAAAATTTTAGATATGCCAATAGATGATTTGCAAGAAACGAAAAAATTACAATCTTTTCTAGGTTTATTAAATTATGCAAGAGGATTTATTAAAAACTTAGGAAGAATAGCTGGACCTTTATATGCAAAAACTTCTCAAAAAGGTCAAAAATCATTTAATATTGAAGACAGAAAATTGGTAGAAAAAATAAAAGCATTTGCCAAAAACCTACCTCCCTTAAATGTACCATTAGATACAAATTATATTATAATACAATCCGATGGTTCAAATATCGGATGTGGAGCAGTTCTCATAGCAAAAACAGATAAATATAAAAAAAAAATAGACGAAAAAAATATGTGGATATGCTAGTGGCAAATATAAAGAAAAAGGGAATATCAGTAGCATGGATGTTAAATTATTAGCTATTAATTATGCTTTAAATACCTTCGGAATTCATATTCTATCTAAAAAAGAATTTACAATCAGAACTGATTGTGAGGCAATTGTAAGATTTTATAATAAAATGAATGATAAACGGAGTAGTAAACGAAGATGGCTAAATTTTATAGATAGAATTATTGGTAATGGTTATTACATACATTTTGAGCATATTAAAGGAGTAGATAATAGTTTAGCAGACTTACTTAGTCGAGCATTGATTGACTCTACTATGAAATCTTTTGACATATGCAACCAATCAGACCCAATAACGTAGCATCATCTTCTAGACCTCAGCTCAGAAGATTGTCCGCTTTTCTCTCGCAAGAACAATTAAGTTTCGGTAATACTAGACTAATAGTATATCAGAAGAGTAATATATCTTTTAAACTAGGATTAATTACACTTTTCGTCCCTGAAAATGGTGTCATTGTTCACTTTTATCCTTGTATTTTAAAAATGTTCAATACAGTCCTTGTGTATTAGGAAATTTTGTTCTTTTCGTCCCTGAAAATGGTGTCATTGTTCACTTTTATCCTTGTATTTTTTAAAAATGTTCAATACACTCCTTGTGTATTGCGTATTCTGTTCTATTTTGGTCCCTAACATTGTATTGCGCATTACACAAGGACCGTATTGAACATTTTTAAAATACAAGGATAAAAGTGAACAATGACATCATTTTCAGGGACGAAAAGTGTAACTAATCCTTTAAACTATTATCTCATATAGAAGTATCAAAAGGAAAACAATGCTTATTAGATAACTAATGGATTTCATGAAATATCATTTCTACAGATCCAAAATATTTTCTAGCCTATTTAAATGCTTTATTAGAATATTTTCATAGCATACAAAATAATTTTAAGTTTATACTGTAGTACAAGGACGAATTTGCAGCGTTTTCGGAGATTGGAATGAAGTTTTTGAAATTATTACAAACTAAGATTGCCCGCTTTTTAAAGATTTTAATTATATTTCAGAAGCATTTGATTTTGCATAGAAACATTTCAGGCTGACTTATTACATTTCTACTTCTCTTAAAACTCTTCCAAATCTAGTTTCTGTACCAAAAACATCTGTTATTGTTCAAAATCCGTCCGATAAGATTTTTTTTTGCTCAAAATGTGATAATTTCCAAGTAATGATAAAAAAGAATGTAGCCATTATAGCGACTCTTGAGAGAGATAAGCAAGTGTTACTGTAACGCCTGCCCCAAAATAAATAAAGAATTTTGTTTATTAAATCTTTAATGGGAAAAATTTAAGATTTTGTAGTTATGAAATTCGAGGAATTCGTTAAGTGTTAATTAATGGAAATTAATTAACGATAATTAATTCGGGTTCATTAATTATTTGGAGGAAACAGACAAAAGTTATAGTCCCAGGAAAAGTGGATCTGGTCAGGGACAGCGACGACCCCGTGATGCCACAGTGGACCCGTGACTAAAGGAATTGACTAAAGGCCGAGATTCGCGGATCTAGGTCGGGCACGAGGAACGAGAGAATTATGGTGGTGGACCCCGCCGGAAAATAAATCCATTCACCCGTGGGTAAATAGTACCCGCGTGACGCTACAGTAGACATGTGAGAGCATAGTAATCATGTGACAACTTAGTTTAATGAATATTAAAAACATTAAATAGATTTTATAAAATGATAAGAGGAGAGAGAGAAAATTCATTTCTCTCTCGATTCCTCTCTCCCTCTAGATCTGAACTTCTTCAGAGCCTACCCACGCCCTTCTCTCCGGCGAGCTTCCCCACCGGCCAGACCTTGCCGCCGGCCAGCCAAGCCCCCTCCGGTCAGCCCCTACCTGCGCACCCGTACTGCTGCGCTACAAAGACCACCAGCTGAGACAATGAGCTCACAGCGCCTTCTGCCCGGTCCGCCCGACTGCGCGCCTGCCGCGCCGCCCGGCGGCTCACTCCACGGCCGCTGCGGCCGCCCACCAGCGCCTCGCCACCCTTGCTGCTCGCCCCTCATGCCCCTCTCAAGGCAGCGGCCACGAACCTCCTCCTGCGCGCCGCCCGGCCGCTTCTCCGCCTGCCGCCACTCACGCGGCCTCGTTCCTCCGCCCGGTTGCCGCCTCCGGCCAGCCGTGAGCCCCAGCCCTGCCCCGAGCCACCCTGCTCACGAGCACGCCCGCCCCGCTGCCGCAGTAGCGCGCCGGGCCGCTACAGCCTTTATGCAAAGACTGCTACCACAAAGACCAGCATGCCTGACCCACGTTGCCATCTCCCGTCCTCGCGATAGTGAGCATTCATAACCTTGTATGAAGATTAAGATTAAGATTAATTACATGATATGAAGGGGGATTCTCGGAGAATTAATTAATGTTCATGTTGATTGTGGGTTATGTGAATGCTTGTTGTATGAATTTGAGAAATCCATGTGTAATGGATTCTTTTGAGTGTATGATTGTAGTATTTCGGGGCTCTATAAATAAGGGAGATGTTGCCGAAATTTTATTTGGAATTCATACACCTTAATTGCTTATTAATGGCATTCAAGCATGTTTGAACTTAGAGGACCACCATTTGGGGGAACTAACCTCTTAAGAATAACCGTATTCCGTATTTTTGAAATGGAGTAGTTAAATATAGAGGCACTAAGATTTGTTATCCATTTACTAGATCCGGACTCGGGTGCGTGATACGCGACGTGGATCGAAGGATTGTCTTTGTGACAGGTAGGATCTCGTACCCGTACTTTGTGAGTATTGCCTTCTCCTACCTTGCTTCAGTTATTGACGCTCTTATTCCCTTGAGAGGTTCCCAACACATATTCGAGACGGACATCGGATATGTGTCGGTTTTATATCTCAAGGGATAATTGCTTTCTACATTTCTTATACAAGTATTGTTTTCTTCTACCTTGCTTTTATTATTGGCCCTCTTTTTCCCTTGAGAGGTTCCCAACATATATTCGAGACGGACATCGGATATGTGTTGGTTTTATATCTCAAGGGATCGTTGCTTTCTATATTCTTATACATATTTGAGTTGAGTCTTTACTCCTTAAATATGTTTGGCTCCTGATCTCGAGGGATCGTTACTTTCATATGTATATTCATGTGGTTTGCTTTGGATGTACATATGTGTGTATACCTATTATTAGGTATTTGGTACTGTCAATCTCTTACGTACAGGCATGATACATCGGACGGAGGCTCAGTCAGAGAGTGATATTTTCTGGCCATGTATACATGATTATAGCGCTATCCGGCTTAGGCCGAAGACGATGCTGACGGTGTCGTTGATGTCGTAGACATCCTAGTATCACATATGCCAGGAGATTGAGTACATTCGTGGATTTATCCACATCTTAGATGCAGACAGCTTGCTAGTGATTGTTGTCTTACCTGCAGATTTGTTTATTGCCTCTCTTACTCCTTCTTTATGGCGCTTGCCACTTTTACTGCTTTATGAGGTCCTACTGAGCCCTCTTCTTTGGCTCATGCACTTGATCGTGTTTCTCAGGTTCAGACGAGGAGTAGGGACGAGCCTAGGCAGGGGTTTCACCGAGTAGTCGACTCGGAGCTTGTTGTACCTTGAGGTCTGCGTACCTCCTTTATTCAGTGTGTGAGACTTGTATTTCTTTTGTTGTTATGGATTTCTAGGGGTGACTGGACTAGATCCTAGTCCGGGGTTGTATAAACCCGGTATTGTACTTTTATTCAGTACTTGTACAGAGTTGTATAAACTCCTTTTTATTTATGAAAATTCATTTTATTTATCTCCGAATAATTCATGCAGGGGTCTCTCGAGGGCCTTGTGCCCCAGCAGGGTCACCCCTGTTTGGGTACGGCCGGTTGGTCCACGTGCCCGGGCCGAGGTTCGGGGCGTGACAGTTACTACACAAAAATGTTCTTCTGCAATAGCAGCTTCAGATAGCCCAGCAGGCTAGTAATGAGGCCCAATTAACTTCATTACCTAGCCCGACTCAAACGGCCGTTGGTAAAGGCAAATCAAGTCCGTTTATGGCTGCGTATTTGCCAAAAATACAACCAAGGGTTACTAATGAAACCATAACATCATTGGCTAGTCCAGCTCAACAGGTAGCTGGTAAAGACTCCTCAAATCCTGTGACGGGTGTGGCTTTCCCAACAAGCCAAACAGATAAGGGTAAAGAGAAGTTAGGAGAAAATAAAAGTTTAACAGATGTTACAACAAATGATAAATACTACTCTACAAAAAGAAAAAGAAAAAGAAGAAGAATTTAGCTCAATTCCAGAGTCTTTAGAACCCTATTATCCAGAATTTGATGACTTCAGCCAACCACTAGATGAAATGAATTAGGAAGACACCCAAAAATTACTTAAACAATTAGAAGCTGATAATGAAAAAGAAAAGGATAAGCCTTGTAGTAGTTTAATTGAAGAACTTAATTAAAGGTATAGCTAAGATTCCAATAATTATCTAGCTAGTATCTATATAAAATATTTTAAAATCTCAATTATTAACTTTTCTAGGTAGCTACTCCCAATAAATGATAGTTAATACTTCAATTATATACACTCTATATAGATTCTAATACTTATAGGACATCTGGTTTAACTTACAACCAAGTACTCCTTTCAAGAAAAATAGACTTTAATTTTCAGCCATGTACTTAATTCAAGACGAGTTTGTCTTCATTTCCTTTTTATTTGTATAAATTACTACATTTCTTGCACCATCTTCTTCATCATCATCTCTCAATCAACTCCACCAACCAAATGGCCGCTTCAACTCAAACTCCTCCATCTCCCATCGAAGCCACAACTACCGATTATTCTGAATTCTCAAACCTAACTTCTCCACAAAAATTAATCTTGTCTTACTAATTCCAAGTTTTCTCTCCCATCAAAGACATATTAGTAAAAGAATTTATTGAACTGAATGATGGGAACAAAACCCTCACCAGTGTCTTACATGGACAACACAAACTCATTTGTTCTCTTCTCAACAACTCTCACACCTTTGCCCACCATGAAGTCCTTCGCCTTTGCGGCCAACTCCAACAACTGCAGATAGAAATAGATGAACTTCTTGTTGAACTCAATACTTACAAACAGGGCAAGCCAAAGTCTTATTCTCTAGGCATCTTTCCTGATCAGCTTCGTTTCATCTACCAGGATCCCACGCGACACCATCATTTCAACTGCCCCGCCAATGGCCATTGCTTATGCCAACTTGTTCTCGCCGACGCCTCCATCGACAAAATGCATTACTACACAAATCCATCCAACACGCAGCTCATGGACTATCTTCGCCAAGTCAACTACAATAATTCTGAAGATCATGATGACTCCACTTCCTGCCCTTGTGGTTGCAACACTACCCCACCAATGGTCGACAAGATCATTGCTTGGACCGTCTTATACATATGTTTATCGTTTTCATGTGTTTTTCCTAACGTATCTGACAACACCTATGTACTAAGTAAGCCACTTGTCTATTTCGTTGTCCTCATCAGAGTGTGCTTTTGAAGCGTGGTGGACTCTTAGAGGATAAGAAAAAGATGATAAGGATACTCACTATGCAAGATAAGGATGCTTACTTATCTTCATAGCTAAGGATTCCTTCTTATCTTCTTATCTTTCTTATGTCAAATAAAAAAGAGCCACCTAGCCTTGTAATGGTATGAGAAGATGCTTTTCTCTGGTATATAAGAGAGCCCTTAAGGCTTCTCTAAAGCATCCATCTCAATCCTCTAGAGAAAAACCCCTCTCTACGAGTGTTTTAAGAATGTTTTCTTCTTGTGAATAAAGAGTGAACTCCGGTTTGGTTTGATCTGCAAAAGTTTTCTTCTCCCAAGTTCCTCTACTCTTTTTTCCCCCCTCGAATGGGAAAGCTTTTCTTGTGAATGTATGGCTACAAAAAGATAGTGTTTTCTTGATTTATATAGTCTTTGTTTCTTACCATCCGTAATCTTAAAGAAAAAGTGCAACAGACTTATAATCACTATATTTTATCCTGTAAAATCAGTAGTAAAGAGAGAGATGATCCTTAAGATTTTGTAAAAAAAGAGGCAGGCGGAAATCAAGGCTGAGATGCAAATTCCCAGTCTATACCCGTTATTCCATTTGAAGGCCCTTAGGGTTTATAGGTGTTCTTGGATATGATTTCCCTCTTGTTTACTCTTCTTTCTTGAATGAACTTGTTTCTTGATACTCTAGTTGGTTAGAGCTTGTTTTATTCTCTCTCCATGAAAAACGAATGGCAAAATCACTATAGATATTTCACTGTAGAAAAAATTTCGTCCATTGTAGCAAAATCACTGTAGCTCGGAACTGTAGCAACCGAGAAAGTATTAGTTACTGTAGAAGCCGAAAAAAAAGGGCCATATCCACACTAAAGAAAAGCAAGTACCTAGTAGAGCATAAAACATATTGCAAACAAAAATCTTTACTCAAAATCTCTCAAAATTAAAGAACCTTCATCTTAATCTTTAATCGACAACCTTTAATTTGGTATCATATATATATATATATATATATATATGGTAGTGTCGGGGCTGATATGGTGATGTCGGCCGAACTTGCAGCCGGCCCGCCATATCTCATGTGATATCGGGCCTGGCCTGGTGCGGCCTGCGGCCCAGCCCGATCATGTAGAGATATGGCGGGACGACCGCAAGTGCGGCCAACCGCACCATATCAGCCCCCATAGTAGTGTTAGGATAAATGTATATATTAAATATATATATACATGATACAATCAGGAGACCGCACATTCACTCTTTTTATTAGAACGGATATTGATCAACGAGAGAGATGAATTAGGAATTGTGGAAATTCTTATATAGATTTGATACAGAGGTCAATCACGATAGATGATCCTCCTTCATCTTCAAGTTACTCCCTCGGATCAAGAACTCCTTCAAGGATCGGTCTTTACAAATCTAACCCTGTTTTGAAAGAGGAGAGCACCATGGGAGAAAAGGAATTCGAGCGCTCGTTCTCGAGGGAAGTCTGTGACGATCAAATCAAAACATAGAGAGAGAGAAAAAGGTTTTCAGAAGACAAATTTAGAGAAGAGTTTTTCGTTCATTTGCCAATAGGCTGGAGATCTCCTTTTATAACTTGTTGACCTAATTCACCAGATCTTTAAGCCTTTGGATATTAATTTTCTGTCGTCAGATGACTAGGTTTCCAAGTCTCTTCCTTACCGATCTGGATTATTGTTAGTGCCTAAGCCCACCATATTTTAGAGACTAAATGCGTATTGTTTAGGACCAAATATGTGCAATTATGGCATATTATATGCATCACTACAAGAGTGAAGACATATAGTGACCATTTTTTGTGACTCGTAATCATTTCGTCACAAATATAACATTTATTATAACAAAATATTTATGTGGCACAATTGTTGGATTTAATTGTGATGACTTATTTTGTATGTCACTAATATATTAGTCATTGTGACGATTTAAAGTAGCTTCCTACTCTTTGAGTAGATCAGAATATCGTCGATGAAGACGACTACGAACAGATCTAAGTAACGTTTGAATATACGGTTCATCAAATCCATGAACACTTCCGGGGTATTGGTAAGCCCAAACAGCATCACCAGAAATTCATAGTGCCCATACCTTGTACGGAAGGCACTCTTCGGGACATCCTCGCCCCGAATCCGTACCTGATGGTACCCAGACCTCAAGTCAATCTTGGAGAACACCTGTGCTCCCTGTAATTGGTCCATCAGATCATCGATCCTCGATAGAGGATACTTGTTCTTGATCGTCACCTTGTTGAGCTCACGGTAGTCGATGCATAATCTCATTGATCCGTCTTTATTCTTCACGAATAGTACCGGAGCTCCCCAAGGCGACATGCTAGGCCGGATGAAACCTTTCTCCAATAGTTCTTCAAGTTATTGCTTTAGTTCCTTCAGCTCGGCAGGGGTCATTCGGTATGGGGCTCTGTATATAGCTGTTGTTCCTGGAGCCAATTCCATGCCAAACTCCACTTCCCTTACTGGGGGTAGTCCAGGCAAATCATCGGGAAATACATCTGGAAAGTCCCGGACAATAGGAATCTGTGCCACCGTATACTGCGCATCTCTTGCCTCTGTGATAGATGCCAGAAATCCAATACAGCCCCTGTTGATCAGCTTCCTGGCCCGAAGCGCAGATATCTCTCGGGCCAGTGTATAACCCTTGCTGTCTTTGAAGATGAACTCTTCATAATCTGGAATTTGGAAGTATACTCTCTTCCTTCTGCAGTCCATTACTGCGTAATCTGAGGAGAGCCAATCCATGTCGAGGATGACGTCGTAGTCGCGCATCTCCAATAGGTGTAAGTTGGCAGTGAGCACGTGACCCTCGATCTTGACTGAGCATTCTGGTGCCAACCTATTCACGATCCTCGTCTCTCCCATCGGGGTATCGACGCACAGGTCGTGTGATAGTTTACTTACATGCAAATTGTTCTTCCGGGCAAATGAAGTAGACACAAATGAATGTGTCACCCCGGGATCAAATAGTGTAGAGGCATAGTGAGAGCAAATAGAAATAGTACCTGCTACTACATCCTGGGAGGCCGGAGCATCCTCTCGAGTCAGGTTGTAAACCCAACCCTGGGCAACTGGTCGGCTGGAAGGAAAAGGTAGATCCGATGCCTTCCCTTTCCCCTTCCCACATCTGGAACCTCCTCTCTGGCCTCGGCCTGGTGTGGTACCGTGTCGTGACCCTTCGGATGACTGTGGGGGTCTGCCTGGTGTTGTCTGGGTCCTGTCGCCTCCTGGTGATCCGGTTTGGTCAACAAGGCAATCCGCTCTGAAGTGCTCAGTGCTACCACATCGGAAGCACATATCTGCCGTGTGCCAACACTGCTTTCTAGCATGTGTGCCTCCACAATGGGTGCAATGAGGTCGACGGGAGCCACTCCCTGACGATCCCCTACCTCTAGACCCGGATGACGAGGATGTCTGCGATCTGTCATATGGAGCCGTGGACTCAAGGCCACTCGAGCGCCCCGAAGCCGCCTCCAAAGACTCTCTCGTCCTGGTATTCTTTCCTCTGCCACTGCCCTGCTCTTGTCTATGAAACTCCTGGGTCTCCTGCCAAGCAATCTCACTATCCTTGGTTATCTCCACTAACTCATGGAACGGTCGTCTCAAGGAGGATGTCACCGACCGCCTGAGGTCGCTTCTTCCGCCACCGACAAATCAAGCGAGCCTTAAAGCGGTGACCGCTACCGGTCACGAGGAGCAAACCTGGATAGTCGCTCGAACTCAGCCTCATACTCATCAACTGTCATAGTCCCCTAGTTCAGATACAGGAACTGCTGAGTCATCTGTGCCTGTCTACTTGCTGAGAAGTACTTGTTGAAGAAGGCAGTCCTGAACTGATCCCAAGTCTGAAAGGCTTCTTCACCATGGTTCCGTACTTCGGTCTTGAACCAACTCCTGGCTCGGCCTCTCAGCATGTATGTTGCCAATCTCACCATATCCTCCTCCGGGCTCTGCATAACCCAAAAGGTAGCCTCAATCTCCTCTATCCACTGCTCGGCCACTATCGGATCTGTACCCCCCTCGAAGGGTGACGGTCCGTGCCTCCTGAACTCGGCCAAAGCAGCACGGCTCTGATCTGTGGCCGTAGGTGGGTGTGGCGGTGGGGTATGAAACTGTTGTTGTTGCTGCTGCTGCTGCTGGCGCTGGTCGCGCTGGTCGCGTATCATAAATAGCATCTCCTGCATCAGACCATGCAGTGCTGTAGGATAGGGAAAACCCCCTGGTGTGGGGCCAGGATATCCTCCCGGTGCAGGACCAGTATATCCCCCAGGTGCGGGACCAGGGTATCCTCCAGCAGACGTGCCTGGGTATCCTCTAGCTGCAAGCCCAAGATACCCTCTAGTAGACGTACCAGGGTACCCACCAGCTGTAGATCCAGGGTATCCTCCAGCGGACGGACCAGGGTACCCTCCAGGTGCAGGTCCAAGATACCCCCCTGTTGTGTAACAAGGGTATCCTCCTGCTGCGTAGCCAGGGTATCCTCTTGCCGTGTATCCTGGATAACCCCCTGCCATAGGATCCGTATGTACACCAGTCTCTGGGGCCGGGGCCTGCCGGCCCGCCTCATCTGAATCAAGCATGGGCTCCGAGGGACGGGTCTCCGCCTGCTTGCGAGGTCGGCCTGGTGGTCTTGGAGGCATGACTTCTGAAAATTGAGAAAAATTTCAACTGTCAGTACATTACCCAACCCACTCTCTCAATAAAAGTTTAGACTCAACTCCTAAGTTGTTAAGACAACTAGGGTGACTTGAATTGTACGTTCTGATACCATATTAATTGTCACGCCACGAACCACAGCCCGGGCACATAGACAACCAGCCGCAGCCAAACAGGGACTAGTCCCCATTCAGGCACAAGGCCTCAGAGACTCCTGTACAATAATTATTCAGAGGTAATGATAACAGCGAAATTTATAAGATAAAAGAAGAAAGGAGTTTATACAACTCCATACAAATACAATACCAGTTTTACACATTCCAAGACTAGGATCTAGTCCAATCGCCAATAGAAATCCATACAACAAAGGAGTACAAAACACAAGTCTCTCACAAGATAAAAAAGAGGTACGCAGACCTGAAGATGAATACAAATAACCTAGTCAACTACTAGGTATGTCCCAGCCTAGGCTTGACCCTACTCCTCGTCTGAACCTGAGAAACACACAAGTCAAGTGCATGAGCATGAAGAAATAGGCCTAGTAGGGTCGCATAAGCAATAAAAGAGGCGAAAGCCATAAGTAAAGAAAAAAATAAAGTAAGTGTAAATACGCAAGTGAAACAACATCACAAGCAAATAACAAGTCTCTAAGATGTGGATAAATCCACAGATGTACTCAATCTTTGGCATATGTGATACTAAGATGACTATGACATCAACGACACCATCAGCATCGTCTTCGGCCTAAGCCGGATAGCGCTATAGTAATCATGTGCACATGGCCAGAAAATACCGCTCTCTGACTGAGCCAGGTGGCCAGATATTATATGCCCTCTGCCGGGTCCTGGTGGCCAGATATTATACACCCTCTGCTGGGGTCTCCGTCCGATAGAGCACCAAGTGCTCGTGGCCAGATATTATACACCCTCTGCAGGGGTCTCCGTCCGATTTATCATGCCTGTACGTAAAAGATTACTAGTACAAATACCTAACAACAGGTATACATATATATCCAAGGCAGCAACATCTTGAATATATAATAATCAATGACCTCATCGAGATCGGAAGCCAATACGTATCTAAGGAGTAAACTCCACTCAAGTACGTATAAGAAAATATGAAAGCAACAATCTCCTCGAGATATAAAGCCGATACATATGAGGAAACCCATCTCGAATATGTATTGGGAACCTCTCGAGGAAATAAGAGCACAAAATCAAAGCAAGGTAGGAGGAAGGAATACTCACAAACCCCCATGCGAAAGCCTACCTGGCTAGAAGTCAATCTTTGATCCTCGTCGCGCCTCACGCGTCCGAATCAGGATCTAGTAAATAGAGTGACAAACCTTAGTCTCTTTACACTCTAATACACCGTATTTACTACAAAAAAATACGGTTATTCAAGAAGCTCTATTTATCTAAATCAAGAGGTCAAATCATCGAGTGATAATCCCTCTAAATTCATCATACTTGAAAGTCCTCAACTTAACAAGAAATGATGCATGAATCGAATGAATATTTCAGCAGCATCTCCCTTATTTCTAGGGCCCCGAAAATATACAAACATTCCACAAGGAAATCCAATAAACTTGGATTTCATAAATTCATACATCCATTCCTACAAGCATACTTGCAATATTACATGGCATTAGATTTATATGACTCTCTATAGCCCATATTGTCACGCCCCGACCCGAATCCTGGGACCTCGAGCGCATAAACAGATCGGCCGTACCCAAGTGGAGACTAGCCCCACTCGAATACAAGGCCTAAGTAACAATAGAAGATAACATAATATAATCCAAAAGTTCATAATTTCATTAAAAGTCAGAGTACTAATGCGGAAGATAAAAATACAAGGGTTCATATGACCTATATAAAATAGTCTTCTAATGGTACTAAACTAGTGACTCTCACCCGGAAAAGAAAATATTCAGGTCTGCCGACCTCAGTAAATCAACCCCTTCCGACTATCTACACTACACCTGAGATCGTGTCACCTACTCCTCATAACCTGAAAGGGAAGAAAAGATAAAAGAAGTGAGCTTTCGAAAGGAAAGCTCAGTAAGTGCCCTGCAGAGAAATCACGATATGCACAACCATAAAGTCAAGATATGGATCATATCAAGGAAACAATCAGATCGGCATAAGAAACCAAACAACCGGGGCCCCCTACACTCATCCAATCATACCTCCACGGTCAGCACAAGTCCCGCGCGCCTCAATGGTCAAGTGTCGGACGACAGGTGGCTATGCTCCATGGGTACGCATACCCAATCCAGACACATACCAACCCAACCTAAACACAAGCACCACGAGTCTCACAGTAATGTCCCGGTCAACGGTGGCATGCTCAGCGAGCATCCAACAACAAACTTGTCCAAACAATCAAACAACAGATGTGGAAATATCAACAATATATATGCCGGGAGTCAACAACAGATATCCAAATCATAACAACAATCACAATCACGATACCAACAAAGGACATACCAAACCAAATAATAAGAAGGCCAAAGAAACCCATCTCTGGGTGGGAGCTAGGCAAGAGTCACTTACATGTACAAACATGTAATCAATCAAGAAATAGCGGTACTAGGCAGAAGTCACTTACTTCAATTCGAAACCTACTCCTGGCGTGACCCTTTTCTTCACGCCAATACCTTTTAGCAATTCCCTCACAAGAGACCACTCATGTAACACCCCCTTTCCACAGGAAGATCGGTGTCACACCAGCTGGGTCGGGCGTGCCTCCAACCCATAAGCTGTGGAATCTAGATTCATAATATAAGAAAAATGCTCTCAGACATAGTCATAATCATAACATAGCCTGCGCCCTATAGGGAGTCCAGACATGACCGAGATCATGTCATAAAACGACACACAACAAGTTTGGGCAGCAAGGCCCCAAATACAACCATAATCCAAATTACAAAACAAATTCTCACGAATATTACATAAATGTAAAACAGGTAGTCAAGCCAGAACCATCTAGACCTCAACCCTTGCCCGTAACTCGACCTACTGTGCGGTCCCTGCCTAGGTCCTGCAATGTAAAAACAACAACCGAGAGGCTGAGCTATGCGAGCTCAGTGAATTGTGAACTCTACTGCCAGGCATTTGCATACCTGTCCCATACATCATAATCTCAAACTAAAACAAGATACTAGCATGTAAGCAATTCAAAACATGGAAATCTGTATGTTATCTAGATTTGAGTTAACATGCCAATGCACTCGGAACAGGAAAAACCCGCGTAAACACATATGCTGATCACAATCATCCTTTGCATGATACATGCACTAAATAGATATGCAATACCTCCTGAAACACCAGTCTGCACCCCTAGGTTCGATTTCCCTGGAAGAAACAACTATCCTAGGGCGTAGAGCACCCATCCTCGACGATCAGAGGTATGTCTCACCGTGCCTGAATCGTCATGCAAAATGCACCTCGCACTGATATGGGCTTCTCGGAGTCGGGATGGAAGTTCATGCTAAAACAGTTGAAAGTATGAATTTTTAGAAAAACCATTTGAAAACCTCTCCATCCCTAACCCACTATCAATGCTCCTAATTCTATCCTCGCTGAATCTTCCAGCCTGTCTAGCTAGGGTGCAGCTTATCTTACTAACTCCTCATTCTACCAATATAAGGTATTTCTTTATAGGGAATATGCTAGTTCACCTTCTTAATCAGTGCAAGCTTGAAGGCCAAAATACTAATATAGAAATGGAAACCATCGGCAACCACAATTCAATTCAAAACTCGTATAAATCACGAGAAAAATCAAAATGCGTTGAAATCCTTGAACAAAGCATGATGTGCAGAAAGTCCACTCACCTAAGTCCGACAAGGATCCTAGGAATGGCTTGGTCCTTCTTCAAGGCCCCATGGGATCTCTTCCTCTTCCTACCATATATAGAATAACCAAATAAATGCAAAATTTGCGTTCTCCCTAATTTAGGTCTATAGTTATATAAAAGACATAAGGAGATTTGAGAACATGAATTTCGTATTTTTAACTTAACTTTGATTTCACTTAAAGGAGCATATGAAAATATTAAGTTCATAAGAACATACTTCTTAAATCCACGAGCATTACTCGCCTTCCAACCCCTTAGAATGCCCTTGATACTGCTCGACTAACAAACTTAGCTAATCTAGAACATGAACATTAAACATGATCATCATGAAAGCCCTTATTACTTAGCAAGTTAATTAACATGCTTTGTAGTAACACCTACATCCACTTAACCCTTACATACGAAAGCATGAACATAATAGTTAAGAGCATGCGCTCATATGGTTTTCTACAACAACAATCGGGCAGCACCTCCCCTATATTACGGGCCCCGGAATTATACAAACTATCTCCCAATATTAACATAATTATCACAGATAACCATGGTATCACCATCTAGCATTCCACCACCCATCATCTAACATCTTACCATTCATAATTATCACATACAACACTAATCCCTAACATTATCCAACCTAATCTTCCAATTAAATAGTCAAAAAAATAAGAAAATTTCCCAAGGTTCACAGCTCACAAGGATGCAAGATTGTGGCTGCCCCTGTCTTGCTTGCTTGTCCACCGGTGAGGGAGGAAGTGAGAGGGAGAGGCGCTGGTGGTGCTCGGCTGGCCTGAGGTGGTGATTGCAGCGTGGCTCGCCGGAAGGGGGTTCACAGCTCGCAGCTAGGTCGAGGGCGTCGGCCCGACGAAGTCATAAGCGGACAAGGCGGAGTCAGCCAAAGTGGAGACGCTGGCGGTGATCAAGCGGCCAAGCTCTCACGGGCGTGAGCAAGGGCGGGGAGATCGCGGGCAAGAGGGAGAGAGAGAGGGCAAGGGGCTGAGGTGTATATGAAGCCTATTTCATTTCATCTATCTATGATGCCCTATGTATTATTATGTCACATTACTTTACTTTTCTTTATTTGATTACTTTGACTAGATTCTTATTCCTTTTCCCCTTTTTATTTTCTTTATCTTAATTATTCCTTCTTTTTTTTCCTTTGTGTCGTATCAGCTTAAATTGATGAAGGCTGCCCCCTCACTTTATGCCCCGTCATCTTTAACTAGTCTCTTCTTTTAATGAACCATCGATCTGGATCCGGGAATCCCGGGTCATTGACCCAGTTATCACGGCGTACTGTACCCTCACGGCCTGCCTCCCGTCAGACCAGATCCGCGATTACCGGCTTTTGACTCGCCCGATCTACTTTATCGGAACTCTAATGTTTGTCTGTTTCTCTTAATTACTCTTGATTAATCAACACTTATTAATTTATGAACTAATTAATCCGGCTTCCTCTATTATCCACTTCCAATTATCTCGAATCGGAATGGCCCAACCCCATAGTTGCGAAGTTGGATTTCTAGCCGCCCTTTAATTTCCGAGTTTTCTCTAATCGAAGTTTGAACCCAACGAATCGTTATAAATTTTCTAATTCATCTCATTATTTATTAGGAAATCAACCAAGAGATAACTCAGAATTTTCGGGGCGTTACAACTCAATCTCTTTTCTCACTGAATTGTATATTGATTCTCTAATTATGCCTCTCCTTATATAGAGAGGAGTGTCCTAGTCTTACTCTAACAAGATAAAGATAAATCACAAATTATCTCTATTGGATAAGTTTTCCTCTAATTCAAATTAAACCTTGGAATCTTAATCAAAATAAAACTTATATTTTAGATAGAGATCAATTATAAACAATCTATAATTATCTCTACGAGATAAATATTTATCTAATCCAAACTCAAACATTGAATCATAATCCAATTGTAATTCATAAACAAACTATAATTATCTCTATGAGATAAATCTTTATCCAACTCAAACTCAAACATTAAATCATATTGAAATTAAAATCCATATTTGGATAAAGATCAATTATAATTATTTTCATGAGATAAGTCTAATTTAATCTCAAATATAATATCCTACTCAAATTACAAGTCATATTTGAGATAAAGATAAATCATAATCATTTTATAATTCTCTATTTTATCTCATGTTAATCCCTACAAGGTTAATCCGAGTCAGGTTGCATGATAAATTGGACAATGTTGGTTTAATCACATTGAATCACCATTATGAAATTTTAATTAGGTCCTGAACTAATAGGTAATTACAAACAATCACTTCACACTTTCATTCTAGTACCTATTTATGTATAGGTTCTGGGTGTGTTATTACACATACACATAATCAATCATCATTAGACTACCAATCAAGTCTATTAACAGCCCCAAAATCTCATAACTATTCAAGGTTAGGGTTCCTCACTATCGCGATGGATGACGGAGATCGGCGTGGGGCTGCAGGCCTGGAGTTCGTGTGGGACAGCGGCGCTTAAGCACGAGGCGCGCACAGATCAGGGCTGCGGCTGCAGCCTGGGTTGGGGTGGAAGCTGGCGGGGCTCCTACTGGCTGCAGGGGAGGATGCTCACGCGGGTGGCTGGGAGTGGCAGAAGCTGCAAGGCTCCGAGGAGCTGCGGGCGCGAGAAGGGGCGCTGGCGCCGGCCGCCACGGCGGAGGCGCCGGGTCGGCCTGGCGCTTGGCTCGGGGTGGCCTTGTCGCGGCGGTCGGCCGGGCGGCTGGGGACTGGCGGCGGCCGACTCCGAGCGTGGGTAGCGCGGGCGAAGACAACCTTGGCGGAGGGCTATGCGAGGCTCGCCGGTGCGCGGGCTCGCGGACAGAGGTGGTGACCGGCGGCGACGAGGCTCCAAGAGGCCGGTGGAAGGCTCGTCGGCGTGGATTCGCTCAACTGAAGAAGCAAAACCTCTAGATCTGATGTTCAGATCGTGAGAGAAAGAGAGAGAAAGAGAGAGAGAGTGAGAGAAATGAAAATATCATTCTCTCTCTCCTCTTTGTTATATAATAACATACATTTTATTATTTTAAATTTTTAATAAATTAAAAATCCTTTAAATGTCACATGTTTACTATTCTCTCACATGTGCACTGTTCAATCACGGGCAAGTGAATCATTTCACTGCCATGATTTTCTCGTCCTCACGCCCGACCAAGATCCGCGAATCTCGGGTCAATGCTCCCGATGCACGCGTGCATCAGCAATATCACGTGGTCCGCCTCTCGCCGCACTGCATCCGGTGAATATCGGTTTTTAGTCAAATCCTTCGTCACGGGCATATTGTGGCATCACGGGGCTGTCTCAGTCCCCGACATTATCCACATTTCTCGGGATTTAAATATTTGTCTATTTTCTTTTCTCAATAATTAACCCGATTTAATTAACATATAATTAATCTGGATTAATCAACACTTAATTAATCGGGATTAATTAACACATAATTAATCGGGATTAATTAGACCTTATGATTTTTCCCAAAATTTCACCGATAACCATATTAAATTGCCGTTTAATAATTCAGGGAAATAAATCTTTATTTATTTCGGGGAGGGTTTTACATATATATTTTTATACTATACTAAAAAATAGCACTTGACATTGCTCAGAATTTAAATAATAAAAAATAATCCTAAACAATGTGATGGTTTTCCCACTATATATTAAAATTTAATCCATAATGCCTAAATTTCAACAAATCTGAAATCAATGTCTAGTTTGTTAAAATTAAAGCCAAATTTTAGAGAAAATTTCAACATCTCAATATAGTTTTTTTAAATTTTTTAAAAATTAAAATTATATGTAGCTATAAACTCCCATAATTATATAGATATATAGATACTTTTTAAAATAAAAATACTCTCACTTGATAATGTAGATAGATTTTTAAAATAAAAAAAAATCTAACATTTTAATAAAATTTCAAAACCTCAGTTTACTTTGGTTTAATTTTATTAAAATTAAAATTATCTATAAATGATAGACTCACAAGAATATATAGATAGATATATACTTTTTAAAATTAAAAATACTCCTACTTAGTAATATAGATAGACTTTTTAAAATTAAAACAATAAAAAATTTTGATAAAATTTCAAAATCTTAAATTTATTTTTTTTAATTTTTAAATATTAAAATTATATAGGTAGACTCCTATAAATATATAAATAGATCTAGACTTATCTCGCATACTTGTCTTCTTCTTTCTCGCGGGGCCACGGTGAGCAAACTAGGGTTCGTTTCACTTTTTAGCTTTCTCGATCTATCTCTATGTTTCTAATGATGGGCTTACTATATGTTTTTTTTTATAGATCATCTCGAAGAAGAATCGCCATGGGATCTGCAAGTACCTCTTCCAAGGTATATATCGCGTTTCTCCTCCTCTTTTCCTTAGTTTTCTAGTTGATTAGAGCTAGGGTTTGGTTCCAAGACTGGTTTCTCTAGTGTGGTGATGCGGAGGGGGTACTTTAGGTGAAGAAGGACTACAACCATGCGAAGCACCCAATAATCGATGTACCTAACATGTAGGTCATAAAGCTGATGCAGAGCTTCAAGTTGAAGGAGTATATCCGGGAGATGTTTGCATTGATACATTACTATTGGTACCTCTCCAATTATGGCATCAAGTTTCTCCGCACTTCCCTCCATCTCCCATTCGAGATCGTTTTTGTATTGAATGTTTGAAAGCAATTTCTGTAAATAGTGTTTTGCTAAATTTTGGTATTTGATAACAATTGTACAATTTCTTTCATATGATCGGTCAAATTTCTAAATATAATTTTGTTTCAATTAATTTTGAATTATCAATAAATTTTTTATTATGATATTTAAAATGGATGGACTTCAATGGTAAATATTTGGATTATTGAAAAAAAACAAATAAGTATTTTTAAGGAAAATATTAAAAAAATCAGTTTCCAATATGAATTTTAAAAAATTCAAAAAAAAGAAAATTTTAAATTAATAAAAAATGGTACCCGAGCAGCTGTTATAAAACTGTCGTAAAATGTATCACCTAAGCAAATGTATCACCTAAGCAACAGTTATAAAAGCATAG
The DNA here is from genome assembly GCA_026586065.1 of Dioscorea zingiberensis. Classification (NCBI taxonomy): domain Eukaryota; kingdom Viridiplantae; phylum Streptophyta; class Magnoliopsida; order Dioscoreales; family Dioscoreaceae; genus Dioscorea; species Dioscorea zingiberensis. The sequence continues at coordinate 30,655,920 of CM048820.1, read as the reverse complement.
CGAAATGTATTATAAATTGAATATATGCTATTGTCATGATTTTTTCGGTCACAATTTAGAATTTTTTGAGACAATAAAATTGATACAATTGGTTGGAGTTACTGTGACTATACCAATTTCGTCACCAATATTTGACTTTTTAGTATCAACATATTTGTCACAAAAGTGTTCCATAATTGTGACAATTTTAATTATAGTCACTAATAAAATAGTGGCGGGGTTATTTGTGACGGTAAGTAACGAAATGAAAAAATTTTCACTAAAAGAAGTAGTGGTTATTTATTAGATTTTTAGTCATGAATTTTGTCTCCACAAAAGATGCATTTTTTTGGTAGTGCATGTTGAGTCCTAATTCTCTTAACTAGGTGTAAAATCAAGGAATTTTAGAAATAAAGGGTTTTAATAGCTTTCTTTAATCATTTTTATTAATTAAAGAAGTTTTCCCCCTAATTTAGAATTTATTTGGATTTATATATATATATATATATATATATATATATATATATATATATATATATATATAAGGTAAGGTCGGCCGGAAACACTGTTCATTTACGGTCGCCTCCCATTTGGCCACCTGGAGCTTGTTTGAAAGATTTCCAACCGTATGGATAGCAAGAACATCAAAAAATAAGCTAGCATGTCAATTTTCATACAATTTGGGAACTTGTAGGGTCTTCATCTTAACAGGAAAAATTTATAGAAATCTTACCTGTTCAAAATTTCACCCGTTAAGATGAAGACCCTACAAGTTCCCAAATTGTATGAAAATTGACATGTTAGTTTATTTTTCGATGTTCTTTCCATCCGTAAAGTTGGATTTTCTCAAAATACTGTGCAAGTGGGCCAAAAAGATGCGACCGCACTTGCACAGTGATAAGGCTGACCGCAGCATATCATGACCCTATATATATATGGGCATGATACAATCAGGCTGACCGGAACACTGTTCCGGTAAGGTCACCTCCCATTTTGGCCCTTGGAGCCTGTTTTAACGATTTCCAACCGTATCGATGGAAAGAACATCAAAAAATAAGCTAGCATGTTAATTTTCATACAATTTGGAAACTTGTAGGGTCTTCATCTTAACGGGTGAAAATTTATAGAAATCCTACCGGTTTAGAATTTCATCCGTTAAGATAAAAACCTACAAGTTCCCAAATTGTATGAAAATTGACATATTAGCTTATTTTTCGATGTTCTTTTCATCCATACTGTTGGATTTCCTCAAAATACTATGCAAGTGGGTCAAATGGAGGTGACTGCACTTGCACAATGATAAGGGCGGCCGCATAATATCAGGCCGGTATATATATATATATATATAAGGCCGGCCGGATTACTGTTCATTTAAGGTCGCCTCATTTTGAGGCACTTTTCAAATCCAACCATATGGATGCAAAGAACTTCAAAAAATAAGCTAGCATGTCAATTTTCATATAATTTGGAAACTTGTACAGTCTTCATCTTAACGGGTGAAAATTTATAGAAATCTTACCGATTCAAAATTTCACTCTTTAAGGTGAAACCCTGCAAGTTCCCAAATAGTATGAAAATTGACATGCTAGCTTATTTTTTGATGTTCTTTCCATCCATACGATTTCCTTAAAATACTGTGCAAGTGAGCTAAAATGGGGAGACCCCACTTGTACAGTGTTACGGCCTGCCAAATAGTAACACGACTGTATATATATATATATATATATATATATATATATATATATATATATATATATATATATATATATATATATATATATAAGATGTATATTTTATAAAGTATATATATGTAAGACCCAAGGTTCTTATGAATACTTTGGGTGTTTACGTTTCTTATACTAGTTTTAGTTATTTTAATAATGGAAGGAATTTCCTAATGTTGATTAATTGGAGTTTAGTGGGGTTATTGAGGACTATTTTATAATTTTAGGAATATTTGTGGACTTAATGAAAATTTTACTTATCTCATAGGTTTTAAGTAAACAGGGACGTGTCCGTGATTTCAGAAGAAACCTGTGCTTAAATTAAAAAAAAAAGGAATGAGATTGAATCAGCCATTAATGAGTTTGAAAGTTTTTGGTTTTTGGACAAAACGTGTGAAGAAAAGAAAAATGGTTTTTATTTAAATATAAAATAAAAATAAAGTGAAAAGCTATTTGTGGCGCCTATTAACTAGTTGGAAGCTTGCGTGTGTTTTATTTATTATTATGTTATTTTCATTTGAAACAGACGACCATAATCATTTGTTGAGAAGTGGGAAGCAATCTGATGACTGTAGATTTACCATGTGATAACGGATGAAGAGTGCCTCCTCCTTTGAATTGTTTAGATATGGAAGGGATTTCATCCAAATCTCGTTTTGAATTATGTTAACAATGAGATGGATCATGTCGAGATTGTCTGCAGGCCTATAAGTAAGGAACTAATCTCTAGATCCCCTCAAGGCCACCGTCATCTCCTCTTCTCTTCAAAATGCGCAAGAGTATCATGGTAGAACGCTGAATAGGAGGGCTACGCTTAACCCACAACGCCGTGAAAGCAACACCAATAAATACCATCCAAGTCCCTGAGTTTTCCAAGTCCCTCGTGGTCATAATGTGATATAGGAAACCTCGTTGGATAAATGTGCAGGGAGGGGGGATCAAAGGGGGTGCTCAAGCACCCCCTTGGCTCCAGGAAAACCCTTACCTCCATATAGGTATTAGATTTTTTTAAAAAAATTATTTTAGATGATAATAAATAATAATATTAGTTATTACATTTAGAATTAAGATGTTTGGTTGGTGTAGTTGGTTAGCACACTTCTTTTAGATACATGAGGTCCTTGGTTCAAACCTTTCCTCATACAATTTTAAATAATGGTTTATTTTTCCGTTTCATTCCTTTATTCATACTCAAAAAATAAAACTATTATTGGTCCTTCACTCATTCCAACCAACATAATAAATATGAGCACCGCTGGACTAGGCCATGTTTGGATGAGTCTTTTTTTCTTGTTTTTAGAGTAAGTTAAGCATTTATGAGACAAAACAATCTATTTGTGTTGGGTTTTTCAGAAAATCAGAAACTGCAAAAAAAAAATAAATAAATAAATTTGAAAATTAGGTTTTTTTTTCATAACTAGTTATTTGTAGCTTCTTAAAAAAGCTATTCTATAGAAGCTGTTTTAGAAAGTGTGTAACAAAACACCCATCTCGAACCTTTTCAAAGCTATTTTAAAAATTGTAGATTTTCTAAACACCCTTTATTATTATTATAATTATTTTTTTATTTTTATTATTATTATAAAATATTTATTCTGAGAAGTATTATATAAATGGTCACAAATGTAGTTTTTCATAAGAGAATCCAAATGGGGTCATAATCTTTGTCCATTTAATTAATTCATTTAAGTATCTACTAAATTGATATTAAATAAGTCATATTAAACAAGTAATATTAAGCACCCCTTGTCCCTATCTCACGTGCTTTAATGTTAAATACCCTTTGTTCTTGCCCCAAAAAAGTAATGTTAAGCACCCCTTAATTTTACTTCTGGTTCCGCCACTGGATAACAGCATATTAGATCACTGAAAAGCTTTCATGATTTGGGATGCATGTTGCTAGAGAGAGGTTGTGGATCTCTGTTGATGGCTTAGGTCTAAGTTTGTTTGGACCTAAGTGTAAGGTTTCAAGTCTTGTTCAGTAAATAACTTGGAGATGGTGGTGATTGATTGAATATTTGAAATCATTGGGTGATGTGTTTTCTGTCAACATTGATGTTAGGGTTTAAACTTGGTTGATAATCCTTGGTGGGTTGGATAGTGGTGTGAGGGTGATGTTGACTTGATGATTAATATCAAAGATTTTCTTTTTATGAATGTAAATTTCTCTATTAATTTAGAGTGAGTGTGGATGTTGGGTTTCTCATGATGGCTAGTTATGTAGTTTGTGTTTATGTGTGCTTGGCTTGGATGAGAATATATTGGATTTTAGTTTATAGCATGGTATTCATCTGATAATGATATACATGGGTATGATTTGTGTGGAGAATAAGGAATCTGTTAATGGTTGCTGGACTATAATGAGTAATGTAAACATGTATGATGGAGAGAAGTTATGGATAACCAGGTAGTTGAGTATACGTTTTAGAGAGAGAAAATGGGTTCGGTTTGATCTATTTATAAAAGAGTGGGGTTTAATCTTAGTTGGGTAAACAAGTTCCTTGATTGGGTTTGGTTAATGGGCTAGGCCCATTTAGTTGCATATGCATTATAGATGATATTACGTGGAAACACTTGTGCGTGTGTTGAGTGTGAACCTGTGTTTACCAGATATCGACGAGGAACGTGGAGCTTCGTCGGGATAGATACCGAGCGTTTGGTTGAATTGCGCTTAGAGGTAAGTACTCTTGCCTAGTACCCTCCCAGTGGTGAGCTTTCTTGACTTTGTTGATTCATGTTTCTTGTAAGTTACCTCTGCCTAGTTTCTACCCATCATTGGGTTCCTTGATTTTATTGTTGCTATTTCTTTTAGCATGTCTATTCTCTATCTGTTTTTGGAATGTGTGCACATAATTTGCTTCCTTCTTTGTATGTGCATGGTCGATGTGCTAGAAATTTATTTCATTGCCTGTTGTTTGGATTGTTCATTGGGCACACCACCCTGTGTTCGACATTTGATCATAGGCTATGGTCTTATTGTTGGCCAGGCAAGTGTGCGCCAGGTGAGTTCTTATTCTGCCGGTTCAGTGGAGCAAATGCTCATGTTGCGCGCTCAGGGCTGAGGACACCTTGACGTTCTGATGGTTCCTTGCTAGGGGAGGATACCTTGGTAGTGTAACCTGTTAGTGGGATGATATACTGACCGTGTCGACACGTACAAGAGACCGAGGTCAATTTCAGATGAAGCTGGGTGCTGACCGGAGAAGTTTGTTGAGCCGGAGGGTTGTTTCATAATCTAGGAGTTCCTTTGTTTTCTAGTCTCCTAGATCCTTGTTTGTGGGGGACATGGCCCCGGTTGTGTGATTTGATGACTGTTGAGTTTTGATATGCTTTTATCGTTTTGTTTTCATTTCGTTGTGATCCCTACGGGGAACTTACTGAGCTTTCCTTTTGAAAGCTCACTCCACTTTCTTTTTCCTCTCTATGAGGATTAAGGGATTAGTTGAGTTGGTCTCAGGAGCGTCAGAACACAGCTTGCTGAGGTTGGAAGATCTCAATTAGTTCTAACCTGTAGGACCCCTGTAGGGTGTATAAGTTCTATTTTTATTTCCGTTGTGACTCTGATAAATAAATTTTGAGTTATATATGATATTTTTTATCTTTTAACTAAATTACTTAGGCCTTGTATCCCAGCGGGGCCTGTCTCCACTTAGATATGGCCGGTCTGTGCACGTGCCTGAGGTCCCGGGATTCGAGTCGGGGAGTGACAATATATATTTTATTAGGGAATTATTTTGAAATTTATGAAATAATATAAAGTAATATATATACAAGACGGCAGAAGGCTGCCATTAATAGGATTTGGAAGCTTTTAGATTAAAGGGTGTGGGAGAATGCCATTCACGCGTTTGAATCAAACAGGATAAGGTGAAGGTTATCCATATCTTGTTTTAAAATACCGTTAGCAATGAAATCGAACTCGTTAAGGTCCTCTACGAACCCTATAAATATAAGACTAACCTCAAACCCTAATATCACGTATTGGAGTGGTAGTGAGTTTTCTTTTCGTCCCGAGAGAACCAAGATGAGTGGTGGTGGTGCAGGCCTCCGTTGAGTCGTTGTACAGGGTCCAAACTCACCTGAGAAGATCTAGAAGACAGGTGAGTGGGTCGTCATGTTTGTACACAGTTATATGCATTTATTTACAGTGATGTCATGCTTAGTGTTGGGTCTTGCATGAGTTGTGGGTACTTAGTTTTAGAGAGAGAGATTTATCTAAGCCTTTGTTTGGTTCAAACGGAGAATTTGAAAAGGAGGGGTGAAGGGGAGTTTGGAGGAGAGGGATATGAAGGGTTTTGAAAAATTTTATGTTTGGTTCAATTGGGGTGGGTGAAGAGGGGTGAGGAGGGTGAATCTTTTTTTGTTTGGTTGTGAGTAAGAGTGAGAAGAGGTGTAATGTGTATTTGACTAATTTGTCCTTTAGTATGAAATAAATAATGATAATGTTTAGTTATGAGGAGTGAGGAAAAGTTTAACATGTCTTATTATTATTAATTTAATATTAATTAATATTAATTATATTAATTTAATTATAATTTATAATTATTAAATCAATACAAATTTAATTACTATTAATTATATTAGTATAAAAGCTAGTAACACTAGTTATATTAAAGTTATTAATTATATTAATTTAAGTATAATTAATTTTAATTATTAAACCAATACAAATTTTATTAGTATTAATTATATTAATAAAAGAGCTAGTATTAAACAAAGCAATATTAATTATATTGAAACTATTAATTATATGGGTTAAAGCCATTTTTGGTCCCTGAAAACAAGGCCAATGTTTATTTCCATCCCAAAAATTTAAAATTTGTTCAATACGGTTCACATCAGCATATACTGCCACTTATCACTCCACATCAGCAAAATAACGACATAAACATAATAATAAGAAAATTATATGCATTTCATTGGTATTCCACATGACCGCCACGTCAGCAATAGGGACCAAAAATGCCAAAATACGGAATATATAGGGACCCAAAATGTCAAAATATGCAATACATAGGGACCATATTGAACAAATTTTGAATTTTGGGATGGAAATGAACATTGGTCCCCGTTTTCAGGGACCAAAAATGGCTTTAACCCTAATTATATTAATTTACGTATAATTAATATTAATTATTAAACCAATACAAATTTTATCACTATTATTATTTTAGTATAAAAGCTAGTATTAACCTAATTTATATCAATTATATATATTAAAGACATTAATTATATTAATTTAACTATAATTAATATAAATTATTAAATCAATTTAAATTTTATTACTATTAATTATATTAGTTTCAAAACTAAATTTAAATTAATTAATATCAATTATATAAAAGCCAGGAGTTAGATGGAATTTGAAAATAAGTGAAAGGCAAGATGGTATTTTCAGGTGGGTTTTTGAGTTAAAAATAATATATATTTTCCACCCCTCCAAAAAACCCCGATTTGGGGGAGTGGAAAATGAGAGGTTTGGAGGGATTTGTCACCCCTCCTCACCCCCCTCACCCTCTGATAAGTGTTCAAATGAGCATCATTTGTATATAAGATTCATGCATATTACTATAAGTTTCGGAGGAATATTGGCCCGCGTGTACTCAAAATGACTTTGTGTTTGTAAAAAAGACAGGGGAAACGCTTTCAAGAGAAGGGAAGAAAATAGAGGTGCCAAGAGAAGGGAAGCGCTTTCAAGAGAATACGAGCCAAAGTAGGGGAAACAGAGCAAGAGAACCGGGCCATACGGAGTCTCATACGGACCCGTATGGACCTGGAGAATGCAAATCCAACCTCCCCAGCTGTACGGACTCCTAAACGGACTGACAAGACCCCGTATACGGACCCCTGAGAAACATACGACCCCGTATGGGAGTCCGTATATGGGACCGTATGTCGTAAATCTGCAACTGCGTTTTGATCGAACCGAGGGTAAAATCGAAAAATACTCCCAAAACCTTAGTGTGGGGTATAAATACAAAGCTTAGTTAGGGTTTTGGGGCATCTTGGAGCAAGGAATCAAGGCTTGGAGGTGTTTTCACCATCTTCTCCACCACCAGGGAGGAGAGGATTGGAGGAGCACCTCCCATTCAAAAGCTCAAGGAGGAGAAGAAGGGGCAATAGGAGCAGCGAGGAATCCACCAACAGAGTACGATTAGGGTTTTTCCTCATGAACTTTGTAATTTCTTTCCCTAATAGCATGGATTGTTGCTCTCCATTGATGGAGAGCTAATTTCTTGATACTGGGGTGTTGATGAACCCTTGGATGATGTTTAATTGATATTGTTTTTTCTATGTTAATTGCTTGGTTGAATTCATTATGTTCTATTGGATGTTATGTATGGTAGTATTAACCCCTCTACGTTGCAAGAGCCCGAAGAGGTTTTTATAGTCCATATGGGGGAAGATGCGAGCGCCTGCCCATGTGTAGACAATCTCCAATAGAAAGGGCTATGAGTACACCGGGAGCCTGGGTACTAAGGAGAGTGAATCATTTAGATATCTTATCCCCATAGCTCTTCCAAGAGATAGGTTCCCTAAAACTTAATCAGTAAGGGCATTAGGTTTAGTAATCACCCTCGAGCGAGGGGATGAAAGCACATTAGGAGCCTTTGCAATGATTCACCAAGAATTAGCATAGAAAGCATTATTCAACTCTAAGAAAATCCAAGGGGGATTCAATAACCCAAGTATCCCCTTCACCAATTGATTGTCTCCAAGGTCAATTTGCTTGTTAATTTGTGTTGTTAATTTTAGAATTTAGGTTTAGTCACCACCAACCAATCTTGATCGACTAGATAATGGACGAATAGCCACTACTAGTACTTTCTTTCTCCCTGAGGATCGACAACCTGACATTAGTCCACTTTATTACTTGATTCGGCCCGTATATTTGCGGATTCAGTGCATCAAGTTTTTGGCGCCGTTGCTGGGGAGATTTAGGACTACTAGGAAAGCTAGGAGTTTATTAATTTAGTCATTTACTTTCAGTTTTTACTTTGTTTTAATAATTGTTTAATCTCTTGAACACTAATTTTTGTTCTCGTAACCTTTTGTGGGAGGGATCACATGGAAAATCTCAAGGACATAATGTTACGCAAATTAGACCTGCTTGAGCAGTGGATCGAGGAAAAGCTAGCAGACCAGTTGAGAGATTCACAGCAAGATTTGTTTTTTGGAGGTGAAGAGTGTATTTACATGTTAAGGGTAGCATCTCCAGAAAGGGTTTGTGATGAAATGCAATACCACTGTACCGATCATCCAAGTGAAGTTGACTTTACTCAATTTGACACCACAACATATGATGAAGAAACTACCTTATCAAGCCCAGGTGCATTGGTTGAAGATCAACAATGGAAAGATCATCAAGTTCCTTACGTAAAAGGGGAAAGTGAGGAAATAGGTGAGAGCATGAATAAGTTGAAGCCTTCAATAGAAGAACCACCAAAGCTTGAATTGAAGGAACTCCCCGATCACCTTGAATATGCATTCTTGGATGAGGGTTCACAGCCCCCGGTCATAATTGCTTCAAGTTTAGCAAGCTCACAGAAAGGAAAATTGTTACAGGTGCTCAAGAGACATAAGAGAGCTATTGCATGGAAAGTTTCAGACATCAAGGGTATTAATCCATCCTTCTGGACCCACAAAATCTTGATGGAAGACAATCACCGACCATCAGTGCAACACCAAAGGAGACTGAATCCGAATATGCAAGAGGTTGTAAAGGCAGAGATCATCAAACTTCTAGATGCGGGAATTATCTACCCTATTTCAGACAATGCATGGGTTAGTCCAGTACAAGTAGTCCCAAAGAAAGGAGGAATGACCGTGGTAACGAATGACAAGAATGAACTAATTCCCACAAGAACCGTTACCGGATGGAGGGTATGCATTGACTATAGGAAATTGAACGATGCTACAAGGAAGGACCACTTTCCACTACCGTTCATTGATCAAATGTTGGAAAGGCTGGCCGGACATTCGCACTACTGTTTCCTTGATGGTTTTTTGGGATACTTTCAAATTCCCATCACCCCGGAGAACCAAGAGAAGACTACGTTCACCTGCCCATACGGTACATTTGCTTACCGTCGTATGCCCTTTGGCCTTTACAATGCCCCAGCCACCTTTCAGAGATGTATGTTAGCCTTTTTCGAAGATTTTGTGGAGGATATCATGGAGGTATTTATAGATGACTTTTCAGTTTTTAGGGACTCATTCGATCAGTGTCTTAAGAACCTAGACAAAGTGTTGGGAAGATGCGAAGAAACCAACTTGGTTCTGAGTTGGGAAAAGTGTCACTTCATGGTTCAAGACGGAATTGTATTGGGGCATAAGATCTCAAACAAAGGGATTGAGGTGGATAAAGCGAAGGTCGATACTATTGAAAAACTACCACCACCAAATTCTGTAAAAGTCATTCGGAGGTTTTTGGGACACGCCGGGTTCTATAGGCGTTTCATTAGGGATTTCTCCAAAATAGCTAAAGCTCTCACCAAGTTGTTGGAAAAGGATGCCCCATTCGAGTTTGACAAAGAATGTTTGAATGCCTTTAATACATTCAAGGACAAACTTGTACAAGCGCCAATCATGACAGTTCCAGATTGGGAGCTACCTTTCGAGCTTATGTGTGATGCAAGTGATCATGCTGTAGGTGCAGTTTTGGGATAGCGGAAGAACAAACATTTCCATCCAATTCATTATGCTAGCAAGCTTTGACAGATGCTCAAGCAAAGTACACCACCACTGAAAAAGAATTGCTTGCAATAGTCTTCGCCTTTGACAAATTCCGTCCCTATCTGATTTTATCTAAAGTGGTGGTCTACACTTATCATTCGGCATTACGTTACCTACTAGCCAAACCGGATACCAAACCGAGGTTGATTCGCTGGATACTCCTCCTCCAAGAGTTTGACTTAGAAATTAAAGACAAGAAGGACGCTGAAAACTTAGCAGCCGACCATCTATCTCGGTTGGAGAATCCTGGAGGAGAACGTTTGAATGAGGAAGACATTAATGACAACTTTCCGGATGATGTGCAGTCTTCAAGTAGTCCCAAAGGAGTTGAATACTGCCGATGAAGAAAAGGAAAACCCTTGGTTTGCCGATATTGCTAACTACCTTGTGGCCGGAATCCTCCCTACTTCCTATGATTATTCACAAAAAAAGAAGTTCTTTGCGGAGTTGAAATACTATACATGGGATGATTTGTATCTATTCCGAGTTTGTACAGATCAAGTGGTAAGGAGATGTGTCTCAAGAGAGGAAGGATTGCAGATTTTAGAGCATTGTCACGCAGGACCTATGGGGGACATTACAGTGGAAATAAATCAGCTCGAAAGGTCCTAGATTCGGGTTTTTACTGGCCAACGCTTTTCCAAGATGCGCTGAAATACGCTCAATCTTGTGATAACTGTCAGCGATCTGGGAATATATCACAACGCGATGAAATGCCGCAAAGTTCAATGCAAGTATGTGAGGTATTTGACGTGTGGGGAATAGATTTCATGGGACCATTCCCAAATTCTCGTGGCAATAGATTCGTTTTAGTGGCAGTCGACTACGTCTCCAATTGGGTTGAAGCACAAGCTATGCCCACTAATGATGCCAGAGGAGTGGTTAAATTCCTGAAGAAATTATTTTCTCGGTTTGGAACACCTAGAGCCATAATAAGTGATCTGGGGACACATTTTTGCAATACCCAGTTCCCTAAGATACTCAAGAGATATGGCGTTGTACACCGCACATCTACGCCCTATCATCCTCAAACGAGTGGCCAAGTGGAGGTGTCGAACCGCGAATTGAAGAAAATACTTGAGAAAACAGTTTCGCATGTCAGAAAGGATAGGAACTACCCCTTACAGGCGGGTCTATGGTAAGTCATGCCACCTACCCGTTGAACTCGAGCACAAAGCCTATTGGGCAACAAAGTTTCTTAATTTCGACACAACTCTTGCTGGAAAAGAAAGGAAATTTCAATTTGATGAGCTTGAGGAATGGTGTCTATCGGCATATGAGAACTCAAGGTTGTATAAAGAGCAGATTAAAAGGAGGCATGATCAGACATTGAAGCGCCGGAAGCAGTTCACTAAAGGAGATAGAGTGTTACTATTCAACTCAAGACTCAAATTATTCCCTGGGAAACTGCGATCAAGATGGTTCGGACCCTTCGAAGTAACAAATGTTTTCCCTCAAGGTGCAGTAGAGATCCTCCATCATGATAGAGGGTCGTTTAAGGTAAATGGTCATCGACTCAAGTTGTATCATAATGCATGCTCTAGTGGAAGAGCCGATGGAAGCTCCAAGGTATTTGAGCCCCCATGAGGTAAAACTAAGGTACGTCAAGCTAGTGACGTTAAACAAGCGGTTCTTGGGAGGCAACCCAAGTTCTAAATCTCTCTTTTAGTATCTTTTGCGATTTTTCTTTTTGACTAGTTAGTAGTGTTTGGAATAAATAAAAAGTGTGTTTCCGTCCAATTCCTTTTATTTTCGAGCTGGATGTTATCATTAGAGGTAGAATATTGATTTGTATCAGGCCGTGCAAAGGGAGGGATATGAATGAACCCTGGAAAGGCTGTGTAAGCCTCAACGCAGGCATATACGGGGTCCCATACGGACTGACAGCAGTCCGTATAGGGGAGACAGAAGGCCATACGGACTTCACTATAAATTCCATATGACCCCGTATAGGAGTCCGTATGGAATCTGAAAAGGGCACGAGTGCGGGCGCTGTAAATAGCACCCTATTTCACCCAAAATCTTATTTTCAACACTTGCCCTACAGACCCCACACTCCCTTTTGCGACGCGGCGGCCATCCCTCTTCGAATTAAGGCCTAATCGCCTCTAGGTATGCTCCAATCACTCGATCTATTGATTGTTTACATCTTCTCCATGACCTAGATTTGTATCAAATCGATTTCAAATGATGATTGTTGTGAATAGATGAAATCTTGAGCTATTTTTGCTATGATACCTTTATTGGATGATAGTTGTATGTTTTGAGGATGTTTTGGATGCCAAAAATGTAAAAATGGGGCCAAGATCCGTCGCGGCCGTCGGCGCGCCCACGGCCAGGTCCATACGGACCCCCATATCGGGTCCCATACGGACTCGTATAGGGGTCTGTCCCCCGTATACGGACTTCTGACAGTCCATATACTACCCCGTATAGGGGCAATTTAGGGCCTTTTCTTGCAAAATTTTGCCATGCCCCATAAGTTTCATTGACACTACATCCCTTACTTAATTGCAGAGATGCCAAGGAAGCTAACAGCGACGAGGAAGCGCGAAAAGGAGGGCGAATCATCATCACCCGGGCCGCATTTCACAGACGAGACACACCGCATCCGACACACCCGTCTCTCCTCCCGCCGATTAGGTCGGACCCGTACCATAGACTGGGGAGCTCTTACTCTGCTTGGTATCACCGATCGAGTCCGGGAGATGATTTCATTTGGCGGCTGGGACAGGATTTTCTCCCTCAGTCACGAGGTGTTCTGCGGCCCGACTCTGGAGGTACTGAGCACCTTTGAGGCCGACAGGAGTGCAGTGGGAGAGCAAAGCCGCACAACCATCACATTTTAGCTCATCAGGAGGCAGAGGGCGATGAGCTACACTCAGTTTGCATTATACATGGGGTTGTACGATCATGAGTTTACATACACGCGAGAGTACAACGAGCTGCTTACCGCCTTCCCCGAGCACACCATCTCCTCCGCGAGCTTCTGGGTGCAGTTAGGCGGGCGTCATGACAACAAGGCGTCCTTGATGACAGACCCGATGCACCGCTACATTCACTCACTCATCAGCCGCACTATCGCAGGGCGCAGCAACAATTGTGGGGTAGTCATTGTCACCGACCGCCTGTTTCTCTACAGCATTATTGAGCGGGCCCCGATCCATTTGGGGTGCGTGCTCGCCGACTACCTGGCGCATCAGGGGCAGAGCACCAGACTCACCGACATCCATGTCGGACCCTACATCACACATCTTATCATTGGCATGGGTCTCGAGGCCGATCTGGAGGGAGAGCAGCACCAGTAACTAGTCTCCCCGCTTGATATGACGCTCCTTGCTCAGATCGGGCATGTGCGGCAAGCTGGCGGACGCTACATAAATGTCGGCCATCTCTCAGACAGTTCAGATATGGAGGGATTAGATTCTGACGACTCCAACGCGACCGAGCCTGCTGCACGACTACCCTCCACATCCAGTGGCCCCTCTGCATCCAAAAGCCGATATACGAGGCTAGAGGAGCAGATCACAGAGATCCGTGCTGTCTAGGACACCATTCTAGCGGAGCAGAGACGGCTTGGAGATCAGTTTACCGAGCTATCGCTGTACATTCGTGGACATGCAGCCTTTGCACACCCTCCGCCTTCAGCACCAGCCGATGATGAGCCTGCGCGGAACGCTTGAGACATTACTTTCATATTTTATTTCTCTTTAGTTGGATGTGTGTTAGTTGAACTTGTTATTTCTTTACTTTCGTGCATTGTGGTACACTGAGCAAGGGCATCGCCCTGCTATTTTACCTTTTATTTTCGTTATGTGGATTATCTTGTTTTACATATTATTGGAGTTGATGCCTTCTCTATTTTCGCAGAATTCAACTTTGGATCCAAAATCCCCGATGAGTAAAGCACTCCTCCACTCCCACGAACCGTTCTTGACAACTACATTTAGGGGAGTGTCGTTCACCTTTCTTCACTAATTACATGCGCTTAATTTGATTTTCTTGCATTGAGGATAATGCAGAACTTTAGGGTGGGGATGGGTGGCTACCTATCTCTTCTTAGGGTCATTGCAAACCTTTAAGTGTGGAGATAGGTAGCTATTAAGATCATTCATTGTAGATATTTTTATTCACTATGTTTGATATGCATGATAACCTTGTGGATAGATAAATGTGACAAGAATTTTTTTTCCAATACACCATCTGTGATTTGAAATGTTTCCAATTGAAACACCATGGGCATATAGAGACCATCCTTGTGACAATTATGATTGTGAAGGACAATAGATAAACCCTTTCCATGTTCTTTTGACTTGACTAGATAAGCATTGTTTTCAATGACTTCAAGAAATTTGGTGGCACTAGTTCAAATCTGTTAACCCCTTATAATATACATAGTGGACAAGTACAATAAAAATAAAATAGTTTAGCACATAGTGTAAGTTAAGAAAGACAGTGTTCCGCTGCTTATGGTGATGAACTAGTTTGGAGTTCTGGCTCCTGACTAGAGTGTTCTCCATTTCGAAAAATCACTACTTAGCATGAACATCTATAGGTAAAGTTGTAACCACCTAAGTAGCTAAGGGTTTGGGTGCCTAATCAGCATGGGTCCTCTACAAAAGGGGGGAATTACACTCTACCTTGATCTCTAGCACGGGAAAGTAGGATCTAATAAAGACGCCCTACCCAAAAAAAAAAAAGGAGAGAGTGTTATTTTTTTACCTGTCCACCGTTCATCTAATAGGGAAGTAACTCTTTTGACCTTAGGGCCTCAAGGACTTTCTAGAGTCCATTGAGGGCATGCTTGCATTGTTAAGACTTTAGAACATGGCATGTGGAGTGAACAAGCTTTGTCTAGTACTTTATCGAAAAAGTTACAGGATCAATCTAAGCCCATGTGTGGAGATAGGAAAACATAATGAGGTGGTGCACTTGGACTAGAATTCATGTATAGTGTGCAGAGCCCAAGGATGAACACTTATCTTCTTTTATTAATTTCTTTTCTTTGCTTGAGGACAAGCAAACCTTTAAGTGTGTAGATATGTGATAAGTGTTCAAATGAGCATCATTTGTATATAAGATTCATGCATATTACTATAAGTTACGGAGGAATATTGGCCAGTGTGTACTCAAAATGGCTTTGTTTTTATAAACAGGGAAGAAAATAGAGGTGCTAAGAGAAGGGAAGCGCTTTCAAGAGAATACGGGTCAAAACAGGGGAAACAGAGCAAGAGAACCGGGCCATACGGAGTCTCATACGAACCCGTATGGACCTGGAGAATGCAGATCCAACCTCCCCAGCTGTAAGGACTCCTAAACGGACTGACAAGACCCCGTATATGGACCCCTGAGAAACATACGGCCCCATATGGGAGTCCGTATACGGGGCCGTATGTCGTAAATCTGCAGCTGCGTTTTGATCGAACCGAGGGTAAAATCGAAAAATACTCCCAAAACCTTAGTGTGGGTATAAATACTGTAAAATCCGTGAATTTTTGGAAATAAATATTTTGTTATTTCCTTGAAAAATAATATTTAAATTATTTATTTCCCGCGACTAGTGTTATCGTAGGATTAAATGATTTATTTAAATGGAAATTAAAATTATTATGGGGTGCAGGGACCGGATTTTGAAATCATAGTAATTTTGAAAGAATTGAGGACCTTAAAGAAGTTTTCCCTCTCACAGTCTTGGACCTATGTGCAAATTTTAAAGTGTCAGTGGACCTCTGCATAAATTTTCGTGAGAGAAAACCCTATTAGAGAAGATGGACGGCCGAGATCAAAGGATCTCGTGATGAATCTCGATCTCGGGAGCATTAATAGGGCTCTCTATTAGAGCCACGCGTGGCTAACTGGAGATGAATCCATCTCATCGTATGCCTGATACGCAGGCAAGAGAGAGGAATGAGTGGGGTTGACCCTAAGGTACGGAGTTGATGTGAACCACTCATCGCGGTAGATCGTTTGGATACGAGGCGTGAGAGGATATCGATTGTTAAGTAAGGAGATCTCGACCGCCGGATGAAGCCGTGTGTTGGATCCAGGACTCATGATTAAATCCTAGCCGCTAAAACAATCCGAGAGATCATGGTCGCGATATCACCTGAGTGCCAATCCGAGGCACCCCTTCCCTCCCCACGTACCGCAGCGGCCAAGACGAAGCTCAAACCTTCACTCCCCGCCCGCTACGCGCAGTGGGAGGTTTGGTCTCACGGCGGAGTTGCCATGGGTGGCCGCTCGTCACCGCCACCTAGGGGCTATAAAAGGCGGCGTGGATGAACTTCCCCGCTCAAGACAACAGCGGCTGAGCTCACCGGCTCTTTTCCGTGAGGTGCATTGTGCGGGGGCGAGGTTCTCCGGCGGGGAATTGTTCGCTTCGCTGGGCCCACGGTCGAGTCGCGGGGCGTCAAGGTTGTTCTCGGTGAAGTAGAAGGCCAAATCTCCGCTAAAGGAGGAGAAGCACGTGAGAACGCGGCCGAGGCTCTCGGACGGAGAAGACGGTGGTGGTGCACAAGGGAGCTCAGAAGGCCGGCATAAAATCGCTCTCAAATATTTTCCGGTAAGTTCCGCCACCCACCGAAAAGTAGTTTGTAGAGGTTCGCATGCATGGTTTTAAAAAGACGGTGAGGCATCTGGAGAGTGAGGTTCGCGCTGTGAGAGCTTCAGTTGGTTCAATGGAGGCCGGTGGCGCCCGGAGGAACTACGGCCGTGGTCGTAGAGATTTTCACTGACGGGACCTAAGCGAGGCAAAGTGCCCTGAGCTTGCCGCAACGAGAATTTGGTAATGGTGGTGGCCAGTCTGAAGAGAAGAGAGAGAGAGAGAAACGAAGAAGAAGATGCTTTTTAAAAAAAAATAATAATAAAATAAAATCGTTTATATTATAAACTTAGGGGTGTGACAGCAAAAATGTTAATTAAAAATAATTATTTATTTTCCTCTCATTTTAATTAAAACATTAGTTAATTATTATTATAAATAATAATTAGCTAGACATGGTATTAAAATGAAAATTATGGACTTGTGACCATAGATTAAAGGTAATGTATAATTAACTTAGTGACAAGTAATAATTTGATAGTTGAAATATTTATTTGGAAACTATGGGAGCGTGTGACATTTAATATAGTAGCAATGACTATATGAGACAATAGTAATGTGACATGAATGAGTAAATTACTCTATATGTGTGAAAAAAAAATTGGGTAATTTACCAATCGAGAATAACATATAGATATTTGTCCTATAAAAAAAAAATATCTATGCTAGAGGTATAATTAAAAGTCATTGAGACAAAAACTTTGGTTCATAAACTAAAGAAAAAATCAACGTAAGAAAAAATAATTGAGAAAACTATTCAAACAATTTGTTTATCATAATTAACTAGTTAATTATTTGATGAAACAAATTAAAGGGTACTGTCAAGTCGGTATGAAACTTGCTCATGTCCTATGTGTAAAATAGGCCAAGTCGCTTAATGGCCTTTGTAGTGGGCCCAATTCAACCAAACCGACTAAACGAGATCAAGTAGGGTTCAAACCCGACGAGGGATGTAGAGTTGACTATCTTGACTAAGTAGGATTCAAAAATGACTAAGGGATATGAAAAACGGGGAAATAAGGGTTAGCGACCCGAGGAGGTCGTTAGGACCCGTTAGTGGGCCTAAGCCCAACAAGTACATAGGACATGCATGTGAAAGTAGAAGCTTAGAAAACTTGACTCTAATAAGAGTCTATGTATGCCGGATACCTCGTGTGGGAGGCGTAAGGCATTTCAAAGGAGTCCGTGAAGACGCTTGAGTCTCTCCAAAGGTAAGTTCACTTGCCTAGTTTCCACTGTGAACGGATTTCTTGGACTTGCTATGTATTCTTGTTCACGTGCATTGACACCATGCCATACATGTTGTTCATATCTATTTTATGAATCCTGCTGAGCATGTATGTTTGTTTTCGGACGTTGGTGTCCTTGTTTGCTATGTTCTACCGCTCGGGACTCAAGAGCTAGGAAGCTCCAATTTAGGGATGTTCAGGCGGGACCCACGACCTTCCCGCATGCGGCCCTACCAAAGAAGCAAATCTGGAGGTCTTGCCGCTGACATGAATGCGTTGACCGTGTTAACACGTGAGGAGAGGTAGTTCTACCCCATCCTGCGGCCAGAGGGTCAAATGACTATCTAGGTCAGATCTATATCCAAAAGTCGACATACCGCCGGGGTAAACTTTTGAGTTCTCTTATAACTCACTACCATGAGGCAGGGGTTTCTACGTATCAGTGGGTCGCATACCTTTGACTTGCTTGTGGTAGACTCCTAGGACTATATTGTTGATATTATGATCTCATTGGGTCAGCTATATTTCCTATCTATGACATTTGTGACTGTAGGGTACTTAATCGGGCTTTCCATTCGAAAAGCCCATGTGTTTCTCTTTCCTCTTTTACGCATTCGAGGTTTAGGAGGGAGAGGAGCCCGAGGGGAGGACACAGTGGAGACCTCGAGGTTTTAGGAGTCTCCTTTATCTTTATCTTTATGAGCATTGTTATTGTAGGACCCGTGATAGGGACTACAGATCGCTTTAGGGCCTATGGACCCTCGTCGCCTACTCTATGTTCCTTGGAACACGAAGTCTATTTACTTTATGGATTGTTATCCGCTTATCACATTATTAGGCCTTGTATTCGAGTTGAGTTCATCTCTCTTTAATACGGCCGGTCGTTGACGCGGCTTTCGAGGTCCCGGGATTACGGCCGAATTCTGATTAAAGTGGTATCGTAAACCGTGTCTCTAGATAGAGCGTATAGCGCAGACTCCTAGATACTTATAGCCAGTTGTATAGATCGAAAGGGAATGGGGTAGTATAGATAGTGGTACGATAGATTGACACAGCTTACTTGCGGGATGCCTCGGAAGGACCATCGCATCGCGGATTCGCGTTTGGCGATGAGGTGGAGTATCGTCCGGGAGAACACTCACCACCGCTGTGAGCTGACTCATCCGAGCTCGGCAGAGGTCCTGGCCCGAGATGAGGAGGACGCTTGAAGCCACGGTAGGAAGGTTGGACAGGCTTGATGCCATTACTATGTTGGTCCATGGACTTAGGGACTACATTGCTATCACGAGAGGCCAGTTAGGATCCAGTGGTTCCGCGATTAGCACGAGAGATAGTGAGCCTAGTATTCCTCCACGACGCCGTATGTGCCAGCCCGTGATTACCGCTGCGTGGATTGGGGGTTCGGGACCGAGTAGAGTCAGAGGGACCATCTCCTGCTGCTCTCTGGGATTTCCCCGTGCCGACGATGTGGAGTATACGAGGCACCATATGACGAGGAAGTGGCGCGCTTCTCGCCTTCAAAAGCTGCGTAGGATATGGCCCGGGAGCACCTAGCTTTTCTACCGTCCGTCAAAGAAGGGCACCCTCGTGACCAGCGGGGACCACAGTAAGGAGGACATCGACCTACGACTACACTCCACTTGTCACCCAATTTCGAGCATCATTTGGGTGAGTTCTAGTTGTAGTTAAGTAGAATAACCGTAGTCTTACAAAACTTATGAGTTGTATGAACTACTTTTATTATGTCCTTTAGTGTCTTTTGTATATAACATATGTTGTCTCTAGTTGTTGCTTCAAAAATGAATAAAAGTATGTTTCTTTTATCATCATCATCTGCCTTGGCCGAAATAAAAGTAACCTTGTAATCCTTATACGGTTAAACTATGGAACACTTGCGGGAGGTCGAGGTGGTAGGGGTAGAGGAAGGGGTAAAGAAGCGAGGCGACCTGCTCAGACCGAAATGCCACAAAGCCTCTGGGTGGAAGAAGAAGTCCCTCAACCGCAGGTAGGAGGTACCCCGCCTATGGGCCGAGATGGGAAGTCGGCAGAGGTGCACCTCGCCAATCCAATGCTCAGCGCCGTGCAGGGCCAACACCAGGGGGGAGGTACCCCATGAGCATGATGGAACTAATGAGGAAATGTTGGGATTAATTCAAGTAGACCCGACAACAGCGTACAACAACGCACCACCTCCGTCGGCCAACTACCCCCATGTCCAAGTAGAGGACTACTTGGGAGATCAAGAGACCCTCTCCCCGACCATTCAAGGCTGCCAGAGACCCCATGTCACCAACAATGAATACGGGAGATGGAGAAGACCTTCGAGGTCTTCAGAGCACTACTTGAGGCGGAGAAGATCAGGACCCGTGGGTATATGCCCAAGGACCCGCAGAAGATTGGTACTTTGGAGAAATGAGGAAGGGTGAGGCCTTCCCGGACTTGGGAAGAATTCAGACTGCTTCTTTGCCAAGTATTTCTCGAGAGGACATCTACAGTGCATTTCGGGACAACAATTCTCCCGGCTTGTTGAGGCTCCACCTGCGGGAGCAATATGAAACTGAATTTGATCTACTGGCTCGCTTCTTGCACGATATGGTTCCAACGGAAGAGAGCCGGTGATGAAGTTTGAGGCGGATCAAGGCCATCACTAAAGAAGATCGTGACTACCACATGTACAAGACCTACCGGTTGTGGCTAGGCCAAATACACCGAGGCATCTTGCCAAGGGGACACCCAGTGTCGTCCTGCAAAGAGAAAAAGGATAAAAGGACAAATAGCTGTGGCCAATCATCCTGAAAGAGCTGCGGGAAAGCGTAGGCTGTATAACAAGTATCGGCCTTATGGGGAAGCCACTGCAGTCAGCGGCCAAATTTCATCTCCGGAGGTAAAGGGTCTTGACCGGTGTGACCGAGCAACATTAAGTGCTATATGAATGCAAGGGACCGCATAAGAGGTCCCAATGCCCAAGGATAGGCGGAGGGTGTTATTTCGCTTGGCTGGATCACCAAAAGGCTCAATGTCCCCAGCTCAACAAGGACAGAGTGTGGTGGGGAAACCCGTGAGATCTCAACAAGCTTCCCATCACTGCATTGGGACCACCACCAAGACAACAAGGTGGGGATAAGAAAGGGAAGGCGACCTCGGGGATGCCTTTCTACTCCCAAACCAACCCCAAAGAGGCGAGAGGCCAATGACCCATGGTCGGGTCTACCATTTGGACAACCGAGAAGCTTTCGTGCATCGCCAGGCATGTCGCAAAATGGCGGTACCATTTCGATTAATTCTTACTATGCACGCAGACTTTATTTGATCCCGCGCCATACACTCTTTCAGACACATACGGTTAGCACACGCTGCCTACAATAAATCTACCCTGTGATTCTGTGTGTAGACACCCCGGTAGAGCTGCCATGATAGTAAGAAAGATGGAATTCGTAGCATGCCCATACTCATTGAGGGGCGGAGATTACTTGCAAACTTGCATGTAATGGACCCGAAGGATTACTGATGTGATCCTCGAGATGGACTGCCCCTTCTTTCATTTTCACGCAATGGTAGATCTGTATGGTATGGAAGAGGGTTGTGTTTAAGATGCCGAGAAGAGGAATTTACTTTTAAAGGAAGCCAAACTTGTTCTCTTGTTCAAGAGATTTCAAATTCTCCAGTCCAGGAAGGTTACTTAGGAGTGGATGTGAAGGCTACTTGGCTTCTATTTCGAGGTAAAGAAGGATAAGGAGATTGTAGTCTGAACGCATTGCAGTAAGGGAGTACCCTAACGTGTTTCCTAAGAGTTACCGGATTACCTAAAGAGAATTGGAGTTCTCTATTGATTTGGTAATGCGGAACAGCTCCTCAGCGTGTTCCAAGGCTCCTTATCGATGGAGCCCCAAGCGAAACTTAAGGAATCAAGACCCAACTAGAGGAATTGTTGGACAAAGGTTTCACTCCAGGACCTAGTATGTCACCTTGGGGAGCACTTGTTCTTTTCGTCAAGAAGAAAGATGGGTCGCTTAGGTTGTGCATTGATTATCGGGAGTTGAACAAGGTGACTGTAAAGAATAAATATCCTCTACCAAGAATTGATGACGTACTGGATCAACTTCAGGGAGCTCAAGTCTTCTCCAAGATTGACTTGAGATCTGGGTATCACCAAGTAAGGATTAAAGAGACAGATATCCCGAAGAGTGCTTTCCGTACTAGATACGGGCACTATGAGTTTTTGGTAATGCCGTTTTGGCTTACCAATGCCCCGGCAGTAGCCTTTATGGACATGATGAACCGGTATTGGCCAATATTTGGATCAATTTGTGGTAGTCTTCATCGGATGACATACTTGTTCTACTCAAAAGCCACTCGCAGCCCATGAGGAGCACTTAAGAATAGTGCTAGAGACCTTGAGGGAACACTCGGCTCTATGCTAAGTTCTCCAAGTCTGCGCTTAATTCGCTTGGAAAGTGTAGCTTTCTTGGGCCACGTGGTAAGTGGAGCCGGAGTTTCAAATGAGATCCCAAGAAAATTGAAGCCGTTGTAGAATGGAAAAGACAACAATCTGTGACGGAGATACTTGAAAGTTTCACGGGATTAGTCTGGCTATTACCAGGAGGTGAGATTAGAGAGGGATTCTAGGCTATAAAGCGGACACTAACTCAAGTTGATCATCGAGAAAGGTACCAAATTTATTTTGGATCAATCATGTGCGAAAAGAGTTTCCAGAGCCAAAAGCGAGTGGATTGATTTCTAATCCGTATTGGCGTTACCACAAAGTAATCGTGGGTATACGATCTATAGTGACGCCTGTAAGACTGGTCTTGGATGTGTGTTGATGCAGGATGGGCGCGTGATTGCTTATGCATCACGACAGTTAAAACCTTTCGAAGAGAACTACCCCACACACGACCTGGAGTTGGCCGCGATTGTGTTTGCCCTAAAGATCTGGCGACACTTCCTCTACGGTGTACCTTGTGAGATTTACACCGATCATAAGAGCCTCAAGTACATATTCACACAGAAGGAATTGAATATGAGACAGCGGCGATGGTTAGAGCTAATCAAGGACTATGATCTCAACGGTCCATTACCACCCCGCAAGGCTTAACGTGGGTGGTGATGCGTAATCGAAAGGTGAAGTCTGGATATGGAATTGCCGCCATGTTGGCAACAACCTTAAGTCGCTATGGAGGGACATGAGAAGGCTCAACCTAGAGGTCGCTTTTCCCTCTGATGTATGTCACATCGCCACTTGCATATTCCACTTCGCCCTAATTTGTTGGGAAGAATTCGAGTTGCTCAAGGACAAGATCTTGAACTGGAGGAGATCAAAGAACACATAGGCTAGAAAGAAAAGATATGATGAAAGAATCTGTGTACCAAATGTCCCAGAAATAAAAAGGGAGATTCTGGAGGAAGCTCACTATTCGAGCTACACTATTCACCCTGGAGGTACCAAGATGTACAGAGGGTTGAAGGACCATTTCTGGTGGAAAGGGATGAAGCGAGATGTTGCCGAGTTCGTGGCTAAGTGCATCACCCGCCGATGGTAAAGGCGGAACACCGTGGTTTCCAAGCAGGTGGATAAAAGTTATAGAACCTTACCCATTCCAGAGTGGAAATGGAACACATTAACATGGATTTTGTAATCTGGGGTTGCTACGTACTCAAAGAGGCCATGAATCGATATGGGTTATTGTGGACCGACCGACTAAATTCGGCTCATTTTATACCATTGAAAAACGGAGCGTCCTCTGGGAGAAGTTGCCGTCTATATATCGACGATCGCCAGATTACAGCGTGGATCACCGTGTCATCACCTCGATCGAGACACTCGGCTTGTCTCTAGATTCCCGGGAGAGCTTCCTCGCACACCGCTCGGCACATGTGGCATTAAGATTCGAAGACAGCCTTTTCCACCTGACGCATCGATGGACAATCCGGGGCGACCATCCAGTGCTAGAGGACATATGCCCTTGAGGGCATGTGCGATAGATTTTACCGGGGTCTTAGGATGAACGCTTAAGTTTGATAGAGTTTGCCGCATAACAACGTTACTGTGCAAGCATCAAAGATGGCACCGTATGAGGCACTGCTATAGGGAGGAAGTCTTACCAACTCCATATGTTGGGAGATGTGGGAGAAAGGAATTTGGTAGCTTGAGGCTACACTTAAGCAACCTGATTTTGTAAAACAAACGGAGGAACATGTCAAGATGATCAGGGAGCGACTCCAGGCTGCCCAGAGTAGACAAAAGAGCTATGCAAACCGAAAAAGATCTGATCAGGAGTTTCAAGTGGGAGATCTCGTATTCC
The DNA here is from genome assembly GCA_026586065.1 of Dioscorea zingiberensis. Lineage (NCBI taxonomy): Eukaryota > Viridiplantae > Streptophyta > Magnoliopsida > Dioscoreales > Dioscoreaceae > Dioscorea > Dioscorea zingiberensis. The sequence goes on along the minus strand of CM048820.1, from coordinate 30,631,349 downwards.
TAAAAGTATCTCCTACAGCGAAAGGTAGTAAGATTTGGAGCCGCGTGGAAAACTTGCTCCACCATATATCCACCTTTGAGATATTGGGAGCCGCATAGGAGTGGTGGCATATAGATTGGCCTTACCTCGGGATCTCGCCAGTTCGGATGGCGATGTCTTCCACATTTCAATGTTGAAGAAATATATTCGATCCCACCGTGAGTGATTCCTAGGAGTTCCGTGTGGAAGTCCAAGAAGATATGTCCTACGAGGCCTTGAGTTTATTTTTGGGGCCAGGAGGACAAGCAGTCAGAATAGGACTATTCCTTTGTTAAAGTGAAGTGAAGCAAGCAACCACACCGAAGCGAGAAGCTACCCGGGAAATCGCGAGGAGGATATAAGGCGGTCATAAGGAGTTGTTTGTATGAGGAGTAAACGGCGTAGAAATTTCAAGGACGAAATTTTTGTAAGGGGTGAGGATTGTAAAATTCGTGAATTTTTGGAAATAAATATTTTGTTATTTACTTGAAAAATAATATTTAAATTATTTATTTCCCGCGACTAGTGTTATTGTGGGATTAAATGATTTATTTAAATGGAAATTAAAATTATTATGGGGTCTGTAGGGACCTAATAGTAATTTTAAAAGAATTGAGGACCTTAAAGAAGTTTTCCCCTCTCAGCCTTGGACCTATGTGCAATTTTAAAAAAGGGTCGTGGGACCTCTCATAAATTTTCGTGAGAGAAAACCCTATTAGAGAAGATGACGGATCTACTGAGATCAAAGGATCTCAAATGAATCTCGATCTCGAGCATTAATAGGGTTTCCTCATAGAGCCGTGGCGGCTTCGAGATGGAATCCAATCTCATCGCCGTATGCCGGATCTGAGGCAAGAGGAAAGGAATGAGTGGGGTTGACCCTATGGTACGCAAGGTTGATATGAACCACCACTCAACGTATATCGCTTCGATTGAGGATCTGGCGGTGAGAGGATATCTGGACCGCTGCTCGTAGAGAGATCTCGACCTACCCGATGAAGCCGTGTTGGATCCGAGGACTCGAGATTAAATCCTAGCCGTTAAAAACAATCCGAGGAGATCATGGCCGGCGCATATCCTGAGTGTCAATCCCGAGGCACCCCTTCCCTCCCCATACGGCCAAGCGAAACTTCAGCCAGCTCCCGGCCTTCACCCCGGTACAGCTACTGCCGCAGCGGTGTCCGCCGGTCCCGTACGTTATGGTGGCGACTCGTCTCACCGCCACCTAAAGGGGCTATAAAAGGCAGAAGAGGAACTTCCCTGTTTCAAAGACAACAGCAGCTGCAGCTCACCGTCTTTCCGGTGAGGTGCATTTGACGGGAAAGAAGAAGACAGGTTCTCTCCGGTGGGAATTGTTCCTTCAAGGCCCACTCGTCGGTGAGTCACGGGGGCCGTCACAAGGTTGTTCTCAGCGGCGAAGGCCAAATCTCCAAGTTAAAGGAGGAGAAGCACGAGAACGTGGCCGAAGCTCGACGGAGAAGACGGTGGGGCACAAGGGAGCCTCTGTAGCCATGATGCCTTCGCCTTATCGGTAAGTTCCGCCACCCACCGAAAGTAGTTTGTAGAGGTTCGCATGCATGGTTTAAAGACGGTGAGGCATGGAGGTAGGTTCACGCTACGTAGAGCCAGCTGGCTTGCGAGGCCGGTGGCGCCCGGAGGAACCTAGGTCGTGGAGATTTTAACGACGGACCGCCACGGCGCACGCAAGTGCCCTGAGCTTGCCGGAGCTAACGAGGATCGGTGGTGGGTGGCGCCGTCGCTACAAAGCGAAAGAGAGAGAAACGAAGAAGAAGATGCTTTTTTTAAAAAAAAAGGATTAATTACACTTTTCGTCCCTGAAAATGGTGTCATTGTTCACTTTTATCCTTGTATTTTAAAAATGTTCAATACAGTCCTTGTGTATTAGGAAATTTTGTTCTTTCTAATGATAAATGATGTCATTGTTCACTTTTATCCTTGTATTTTTAAAAATGTTCAATACAGTCCCTTGTGTATTATTTACGATTCTGCTCTATTTTGGTCCCTAACATTGTATTGCATACACAAGGGACCGTATTGACAACATTTTTAAAATACAGATAAAAGTGATAACAACACACCATTTTCTGACTCTAAAAAGTGTAATTAATCCAAAAAAAAATAATAAAATAAAATCGTTTATATTATAAACTTAGGGGTGTGACAGCAATAATATTAATTAAAAATAATTATTCATTTTCCTCTCATTTTAATTAAAACATTAGTTAATTATTATTATTATAAATAATAATTAGCTAGACATGGTATTAAAATGAGAAATTATGGACTTGTGGCCATAGATAAAAGTTAATGAATAATTAACTTAGTGTGACAAGTAATAATTTGATAGTTGAAATATTTATTTGGAAACTATGGGAGTGTGACATTTAATATAGTAGCAATGACTATATGAGACAATAGTAATGTGACATGAATGAGTAAATTACTCTATATGTGTGAAAATAAAAAAAATTGGGTAATTTACCAATGAGAATAACATAGATATTTGTCCTATAAAAAAATATCTATGCTAGAGGTATAATTAAAGTCGTGAGACAAAAACTTTGGTTCATAAACTAAAGAAAATCACGAAGAAAAATAATTGAGAAAACTATTCAAACAATTTGTTTATCATAATTAACTAGTTAATTATTTGATGAAACAAATTAAAGGGTAAGGTCGGCAAGATGAAACATTGCTCGCCCTATGTAAAAATAGGCCAAGCCGCTTAATAGGCTTTGTAGTAGGGCCCCAATTCAAACTGGCGACTAAAGGAGATCAAGTAGGGTTCAAACCCGAACGTAGGGAAGTAGAGTTGACTATCTTTGACTAAGTAGGATTCAAAATGACTAAGGGATATGAAAACGGGAAATAAGGGTTAGCGACCGGAGGAAGTCGTTAGGACTCCGCTAGTGGGCCAAAGCCCAACAAGTACATAGAGACATGCATTTGAAAGTAGAAGTTTAGAAAACTTGACTTAATAAGAGTCTCATGTATGCCGATAACCTCGGGGGACGGCGTAAGGCATTTCAAAGGAGTCCGGGGGGAAGGCGTTTAGTCTCTCCAGCAGGTAAGTTCACTTGCCTAGCTTCCACCCGAAGAACGGGATTTCTTGGACTTGCTATGTATTCTTGTTACGTGCATTCATCGATGCAATACATGCTCGCTCATATCTATTTTATGAATCACAGGCTGAGCATATATATGTTTGTTTCGGGGCGCTTGGTGTCCTTGTTTGCTATGTTCCTACCGCCTCGACTCAAAGGGGAGCTAGGGAAGCTCCAATTTAGGGATGTTCAGTGACAACGAATTTGACCTTCCCCGATGTTCTCACTACCCGAGAAGCAAATCTCCTGGAGGTCTTACCCCGGCATGGTACGCAGTTGATGTCAGTGTTAACACGTGAGGAGAGGTAGTTCTACCCGATCTGCGGCCCGAGGGTCAAATGACTGGACTATCTAGGTCAGATCTATATCCAAAAATTTGGGACATCACTGGCGGTAAACTTTGAGTTCTTCTTATAGAACTCACTCACGAGCAGGGTTTCTCAGACGTGGGTCGATGTACCTTTGACTTGCTTATGCGTAGACCTCCTCAGGACTATATTGTTGATATTATGATCCTCATTAAGCCGCATCGCTATTTCCTATCTATGACATTGTGACTGCGAGGGGGTACTTTGGGCTTTCTATTTGAAAGCTCATGTGTTTTCTCTTTTCCTCTTTTACGTATTCCGAGGTTTAGAGGGAGAGGAGCCCGAGGGGAGGACACAGGGAGACTCGAGGTTTTAGAGTCTCCTTTTATCTTTATCTTTATGAGCATTTGTTATTGTCAGGACCCGTATAGGGACCCGGCCCTTTTAGAGCCTATGGACCTACTCGACTCTATGTTCCTTGGAACACGAGTCTATTTATTTTTATGGATTGTTATCCTTGTATCACATTATTAGGCCTTGTATTCGAGGTTGAGTTCATCTCTTCTTTAATACTGGCCTACCGCGATGACGTTGCTCGAGGTCCCCATTCCTGCCTAAGGCTATACAAATACAAAGCTTAGTTAGGGTTTTGGGGCATCTTGGAGCAAGGAATCAAGGCTTGGAGGTGTTTTCACCATCTTCTCCACCACCAAGGAGGAGAGGGTTGGAGGAGTCCCTCCCATTCAAAAGCTCAAGGAGGAGAAGAAGGGGCAATAGGAGCAGCGAGGAATCCACCAACGGAGGACGATTAGGGTTTTTCCTCATGAACTTTGTGGTTTCTTTCCCTATTAGCATGGATTGTTGATCTCCATTGATGGAGAGCTAATTTCTTGATACTTTGGTGTTGATGAATCCTTGGAATATGTTTAATTGATATTGCTTTTCTATGTTAATTGCTTGGTTGAATTCATTATGGTCTATTGGATTTTATGTATGGTAGTATTAACCTTTCTACGTTGCGAGAGCCCGGAGAGGTTTCTATAGTCCACATGGGGGAAGATGCGATCGCCTCCCTATGTGTAGATAATTTCCGATAGAAAGGGCTATAAGTGCACCGGGAGCCCGGGTGCTAAGGAGAGCAAATCCTTTCGACGTCTTATCCCCATAGCTCTTCCAAGAGATAGGTTCCCTAAAACTTAATCAGTAAGGGCATTAGGTTTAGTAATCACCCTCGAGCGAGGGGATGAAAGCACATTAGGAACCTTTGGCCAATGATTCACCAAGAATTAGCATATAAAGCATTATCCATCTCTAAGAAAATCCAAAGGGGATTCAATAACCCAAGTATCCCCTTCACCAATTGATTGTCTCCAAGGTTAATTTTTGTTGTTAATTTTTGTTGTTAATTTTAGAATTTAGGTTTAGTCACCACCAACCAATCTTGATCGACTAGATAATAGATGAATAGCCATTACTAGTACTTTCTTTCTCCCTGAGGATCGACAACCCGACATTAGTCCACTTTATTACTTGATTTGACCCGTATATTTGCGGATTCAGCGCATCACCCTCCCTTACACCCCCAACCAAACACAAGAAAAACCCTAAAACCCTCCTCACCCCTCCAAAAAACTCCAACCATACAAGGGGTAAGTGAATCTTGTTCCTTTGATGAGGTTGTAAAGCTTGTGCTTGTGAGAGAAAGGTTGATGAAGATAGAACCTTGATGAGCATGGACTTGGAGATGATTGTGTGTAGAAGAGATAGAGTTTCTCTGTTGAGGTTTTGAGGATTTTCTATGAATGCTGGACATGTAAGTGAGGATTTATTCCTTAACAGTGAGATAAGTTTGATGATGAAGGGTTTAAATCTAGTGGTGATGAATATGATAGGCATGTGTAGTATTGGGTTTTTATGTGGTCCATAGGCTTGGACTTGCCTGCATGGGTAACTATAAGAGATGTTTAGGAATCCATTAATAGTGAAGGTGATGATCATAGTGGGTTTCTGAACATGGGTTTTGAGTGGGAACATAGGTGGGTGAATCTGGTGGTTGATTACAGAAGTTCTGATTGTGAAGATGGTTGGTAGGATGGTCTATGGTTTGATCAAGTTCAAAGTATTCATATATGTTTGTGGAAGAGATGATAAAGTTTTTGTTTAAGTATGTGTGTGGGATCAATAGTGGTTCAGTCTCGCTGGTTCTTGTTGGGTTTGATAGGCTTTAAGTTTCTCTGTGAGTGGAACATGGACAGAGACTACCCAATGAATAGTTGATTAAAAGAAGTCATTAGAGAGTGATGTAATGTTATCATGTGTGTGTGTGTGTGTATGCTTTTGGGTTATCTGGTGAGCTATTGGACCTGTATGAATGAGTGACTGACTTTTATTGATGTTGGTAGCTTGGGTTTAATTTAAAGTTGAGGCGTGTGAGGAGGAGGTAGAGGATACGGTTTGGGTTGTATGGTTGAGTGTACTTAGTTAGGTTTAGTCTTCTCTAAGAACTAATAATCAAATTGGTATTAAGTAAGGGGTTTTATTTGAATAAGTTGACTTGGTCAACTTTAGACCCGACTTGGGTTTAGTCAAGTCAAGTGTTGAGTTAGGTTGGTCGGGTTGGAAATAGTTGGTGGCCTGCAGTCTGGCTGTCCCCTTCAAGGGACAGCTGGGTCACTTATACTACCCTGATCGAGACATATAATACCGTTAGAAAAATGAGGGAAAAATCTTTCTAACGAATCTTAGATCAGCCAAATCGGGTTTCCTGATTAGAAGTTATGAGCAGTTCATTATGGTTGCGTAGGAATTCCAGAATTTTGCATTTACACTAATAATAATAATGAACCACTTTGCTTATGATAATAGTACTAAGTTATCGTTATCGTTATCCGATTTGGAAGTAGAGTACTGAGCTTCATCGAGATAGACACAGATCAGTCGGTTGGATTTTCGGTTGAGGTAAGATACCCTTGCCTAGCTCCCACCCATCTTTGGGTTTCTTGATCTTGTTGTTGCTATTTGTTAGCATGTTTGGTTGATTAATGATGATCTGTTACTATTTTCATGCACATACTTGCTTCTTGTATTGTTCTTCCGTTACGTATGTGTATGGTTGTTGAACCGCTCATTGGACATGCCCACCCGTTGTCACTCCCCGACCCGTAGCCAAGGCCTCGAGCACGTGCACATATCGTCCGTAACCAAGTAGAGGCGCACCCCAACTCGGATACAAGGCCTGTGTGACTAATAGTAGATAACAAATAATAGCAAAATATCTAAAATAATCATAAATAAATAGAAATAGTCACAATCGAAATAAATCAGGGTCCAAGTACCCTACAATATTCTGGGCCCTACAAGGATCCTATAATAAGTGTCTCTCACATAAGGGTTAAAGCCATTTTTGGTCCCTGAAAATAGGGCCAATGTTCATTTCCATCCCAAAAATTTAAAAGTTGTTCAATACGGTCCACATCAGCATATACTACCACTTATCACTCCACATCAGCAAAATAATGACCTAAATATAATAATAAAAAGATTATATGCATTTCATTAGTATTCCTCATGACCGCCATGTAATAGGGACCAAAAATGCCAAAATACGGAATGTATAGGGACCCAAAATGTCAAAATATGCAATACAGAGGGACCATATTGAACAAATTTTGAATTTTGGGATGGAAATGAACATTGGTCCCGTTTTCAGGGACCAAAAATGGCTTTAACCCCTCACATAATGAAGATAAAAGAAGTCCTCGGACCTCTGCAAGCTACCCCGTCCCTCACACGTCTCCTGAGCTTGAGTCACCTACTCCTCAAGATATGAAAGAAAAAGGAAAGCAAGTGTGTGAGCTTTCGAATGGAAAGCCCAGTAAGTACCCATGCGGGGATCATTAAAACATCATACATAACAATAATGTAATTAACAATCAATAAACAAACAGTGCGGACACACCCTGCATACTCTAGAGCCTAGGAGTCTACCATAAATGTGAAATCCAAGATTTCTTTTAATAAAATTAATTTTTTTTAAACTTTGGTGGTTGAATTAAAACCAAGAAGAGTTTAAAGTTAAAACCCCTAGTTGGGTTTAGTTATTAAAACCAAGGGCATTTTGGTAATTTAGCATGTTTGAAGAAAATGAAGGGAACAAGTAAATAAACATTAGTTTATTTAGATAATTGATTGATTTAATTGAAGGAAAGGTCCAAGCTTGGAATTCCTTGGATTTGATTAATGGTGATTACCAAGGGTACTTTGGTAATTAAACGAGATTGAGAAACTTGGAAATAAATAAATAAATTTTGGAATAAAGGTTGGTAATAATAGATTGGTAATTGATTTAATCTATTAAAGGAAATCCCCAAGTTTAGAATTATTTGGAATGGATTAAGAAAAGACGGAATAATTGATTTAAATTCCTAAATTAGGTAATTGGGGCTGATAGGGACCTTTTGGTAATTTAAGAAGATATGAGGACCTAATGGAAATTGTATCCCTCTCTCAGGAAAAGGATCTGCATGTAAAGATAAAAAGATCAAGGGGCGAACTACAAATTGCCACGATAAAATCGTGTATGGTGTATAATAGTAAGTAATGAACGGTTGAGATCAAAGGATCTCAGAATTGTATAAATCACGAGGCAACATCCAACCGTCCGATTGCCCACCAAACTATGCATAAGGATGCTCTCACCATGCGGGCCGATCAGAGACATCCATCTGAGATTGACGATTAAGTTCGAGGTATGAGCGCATCTGTGAGCCGTTCATCACTAAATAATCATGGATGTCCATCAAACGTAGTGATTGATCCGAGAGATTATAAACTAATCCTCACCGTTGAACCGTTATGGATTGATCTTAGTCGCTTGTTTGATCTGAGACCAATCCGGAGGCAACCTGCCTCCCTTCTCCATCGCGCCAGTACGCCGCCGCGGGCCGTGCTCCACCATGATCACTGAGATCTATAAATATGGAAGGAGAGGGATTTGATTTCCAATCAATTCTCCTCGCCGGCAAGGGCTGATTGCGCCGCGATCCTCCTCAAGCACTATAAAAGAAGGTTGTGGCGGAACCTTGGAGACTCACACAGCGCCGGCAAGCCCTTCTCCACCGTGAGAAACAAAGAGAGAGGATTCGAGAGACAGAGGGTGTTGCGCCAGTCTGACAAGAGGAGAGCACAGAGAGCTATGAGGGGTTCTTCACCAGCACCACTGCTCTACAGGGACACGTTTTTACTGCCGTAACTGCCGGTGAGTTCTCCTCTCTATTCTCTGTCTTTTCCTGCGACGACCATGCTTGCATTTAGCTCGTAGGAGTAGATATCAGAGAAACCTTACGGGAAAGCTCTGTCGCCTGGCGCCAGGGAGGGGGAGCGGTCTGCACGCAGGACTTCTCCGACGAGGAGAGGAGGAGCTTGTCGGTTCTCCATTCTGGGGATGATTACATGCTGCAGTACCTCCCCAGGCAGCGAGTACCTCGAGGCGGAGACGGTACCTGCCATCCAGGTGCTACCGGCAGCCACCAAGGAGGGCCAGGCCCCTTCATTGCTCCGGCGAGGCTCGGCTGACAGAGAGAAGAGAGTGATAAGGAGACAATAAAATTTTAGTTAATAAACTTAATTGATTAGTTAGTTAATTAATAAAAAATCTAAACTTTAAATGTTTTAATCGGTTGGTTTAATTAAATCAAGTATAGTGATAATTGATCAAGTGATTTGGGCTAACCAGCTAGCAAGATTGGGTTTGATTGGGTCCAAACTGACTTGGCTTAATCAATTAAAAATGGGTTTTAATCTATTAAGAACTGGTTTGGTTCGATCAAGTTAAATAAATTAGATCATGGTTGGGCTCAATCAAGTTGGGAATGGGTTAGGGCCAACTAATGGATTTTATTTGATTTGGGTTAGAGTCCAGATCTAAGTTATATGGTTTGATTAAATCAAAGGTTGGGTCTAGTTCAAAAGAGAAATTGAGCTGGTTCAATCAAGTTTTTTTTAAAAAAAAAAAGAGAGAATAGAATAACTAAAGATGGTGGAGAGGGGATTGGAACCTAGAACCCCCTTCACCACTTGACGGGCCCTAACCACCATGGCCATGTTTCACCTGTGACTAAATCAATCGGGTTTGACTTGTTAAGGCTATAAAAGGAAATAAAAGAGAATATAAGGAAAGTGGAGAGAATTGAACATGAGACCTCTCCAAAGGGATTGGTGGGCCTTAGCCACAAAGCCACCTAGGCCTTCTTGTATAAACGGTCAAATATAAGTAATTAAGAACTGTGACACAGTGAGTAAAAGAAAGTCCCATTAAGCTGGGCTGGGCCCAATTAGAGCATCTTGCATGGTTAACTAGAAATTTTAAGATGATTTCCGACACTGATTTAAGTTCTATTATCAGGTGGTAAGATAGAGTTGCGACAAGCGGGATTTTGCATATTAATCCCGGTCGACTTTATTAAGGTAAGTACACTTGCCTCGTACCCACTCTTCGGAGTTTCTTTGGTTTTGATTATATCATATTTTTTATACTATTTCTTCTTGAGACCATACATGCTTCCTTTATTTGTTTGGAATTCTCTTGAGCATGCTTGGTTGTTTCGGGATGTTGGTATCCTTGTTTTGTTGTTTGGTCTTCTGCACGGATTCAGTGGAGTGTGGCGGCTCCGTTTGGGAAACGATCAGGGACAAGACACCTTGGCGTTTTGGCTTGCCATGTCAGAGGGACGATACTCTGGTTGTCCTGCCCGTCAGTGGGGGTGATTCGCTGGCCGTGTCGACACGTACGAGAGGTGGCGCTACCGACACGCGATCTGAGAACCGCACGACCGGAGGGTCGAGATCCAACAAGTTGTTGATGATGCTGGCCAGAGGAGATGTCTTGAAGAGCTTTTCTTTGGAACTCATTGCAGAGCTTGAGACCTGCTGTAGATAGGGGTCGTACCTTTGTGATTATTGTGGTAGACTCCTAGGATATGTTTTGAGGGGCGTGTCCCAGTTGCTTTGACATGATTATCACTTTTTATTAATATCATGATTTTTGAACCCCGCAATGGGTACTTACTGAGCTTTTCATTCAAAAGCTCACGCACTTATTCTCTTTGTTTTTTAAATCCTTAGGAGTAGGAGTCCTGAGCTCGGTAGCAGATCGAGAGACGAGGTATTTTGCTGAGGTCCGAGAATCTTTTTCTATTTCTTTGTGTGAGAGACTTTATTTATTGGACCCGTTAGGGCCTGGCTTTTGTAGGGCATTTGGGACCCACTTATTTTATTTCCTTTGTGACTTTTTAATTAATTTATTTGAGATTTTTTTTTTTTGAATTTATGTTATCTGTTGTTACTTACTAAGGCCTTGTAGTTGAGTGAGGTGCGCCTTACTTGGTTACGGCTGGTCTGCTCACATGCTTGGGGTCCCGGAATCCGGGTCGAGGCGTGATAATAAACATCACAACAGTAACGACTCTTATCTACAGCAGCTCTCAAGCTCTGAGAAGAGTTCCAAAGGAAGTTCGGCAATCGTCTTCCTCGGCCAGCATTAACAGCAACTGCTGGATCTAGACCCTCCGATCGTACGGCCCTCAGGTCGTATATCAGTAGCACCACCTCTCGTACGTGTTGACAAGGCCAGCGAATCATCCCCACTAACAGGCAGGACAACAAGAGTATCGTCCCTCTGGCATGGCAAGCCGAAACGCCAGAGTATCCCATCCATGAACGTTCCCCAAACGGAGCCCCCACTCTCTATTGATCTGCGCGGGAGACTAACAATCAATAAGGGATACCAACATCCCGAAAATAATCATATATGCTCAAAAGGAATCCAACAAACCAAGAAGAACATGCATGTATGAAATCAATGGATTAAGCCAAAAGAAATACGACAATAATATTATTAAACATGATAGCAAAATGCCAAAGAATACTCCGAAGAGTGGGTACGAGGCAAGTGTACCTACCTTTACTAGCGGTGTCCAGAATCACTCGAGAATTCTTCCTGTTGTGTCTCTACGCTGAAATCTGATAATGGAAACTATATCAGTGTGACGGTAGTTCATAAGCCTAGATGTACATGTATTATACACAACTTGGGCCCAAGTCAAATCATATGGGCCTTCCCTTGTACCCATGTCATTTTCCTTTTAAAGATGCTTGAACCCCACCGCTTTAACAAAAGATGTTGTGTCTTAGTGGTTAAGGCCCACTAGTTTCACTAAGGAGGTCTTGGGTTCGAATCCTGACTCTCTCTTACCAATTTTTATTTTTTTTAGTGACTTGGTTAGGCCCAGCTTTAGTTAACTGATCTGGACTATTCAACCAAATGCGATACATGGCCCTAACGGTTAATGCCCATCATGTTGTGTAGAAGGTCTTAGGTTCCAATCTCCTCTTCTACCATTTCTTTTTCTTTTTAGTTATTAACGTGGCTTAGACTTGGTTGGGCCAAACCATTTATCAAAACTTGATTGGACTCAACCCGATTCTTATCAATTCGATTCAACCCTTTTATTTAGTCAATTATTTTACTTGATTTGATCGCGACTGATTCATTGTAACTTGACTAAGTCTAACTGTAATTCTATTCAAGTTGATCAAATCAGCTTGTATTTTAAAGGAACCCAGACCCAGCCCAACATAAGTTGGTTAGACCTAACCATTTTGTTTTAACCTAGCCAATTAATATTTGGTTTCGCATAAACTAACTTGATTCAACCGATTAATCAAATTGACTAAGCCTAATCCATTGGCCCTATTTAAACTTGGGTCTGTAACCACCTCTCCGAATAGAGCTCCGCTAGCGCGAGGGTGGCGCTGCGGCCTCGCTGGCGGTGCACGAAGACGACCAGGCCTTTCTTCTCTCAAAATCCACGCCACCTGGCGGCAACATACAGGCCGTGAAAGTCTCCCGGAAGAGGGTTGTCGAGTCCCTCCTCCCTTCGTCGGCGCTTCCTACTCCCAGCCGGACTCCCGCCTTCTCCGGCGTTCAGTTCCTTGACAGAAGGTCCCCCAAGATCACCCGGTGATTACCCTCCACGCCTTCCCATGTAGGCATGATTTTACCAAAGAATAGAAGAAGAGGAGAGACTCACCGGAGTAAAGGCGGCTTTGACGCTTTCTCTGCCATTAGAGGCACAGGGAAGGAGGAGCGTGTGATCTGGTGGCTAGGGGCGGTTCTGTTTGCACAAAGGATAGCGATGGTGGCGAGAAGGAGTCCCTGTGCCCTATCTTCCTCTCTCCCTTCTTCTCTGACCGCTGCCATAGGAGACAGTGATTTATTTTCTCCGCTCAGTCGTCGTTATGGTTGGAAGAAGCGGTACGTTTCTTATAGGTGCTCGTAGGTGAATCTGCGAAGGATGGCAAGTGCATTGATGAGGGTCAATCAATAAGATCCACTCGTCTTTCGTACTCGTTGTCCGGTGATTGCGGTGGAGACGAGAACCCAGCGGCGCACGTGCTAGTGTTGGCGGAGAAGAGAGGTTGGTGCCTCGGGATCGTGTCGCCACCGGTCGGACGACCAGAACTGTGTACATGGTATCCGACGGTAGCCATCTTCTATCATGTCTCAAATCTGGTTCTTTGGTTTGATGAACGGCCACGATGGATCATAGATGGAGGGTTGGATGAGGCTCCTTTCGCCTCGAACTTAAACTAGTCGCTCAGATGGATGGCTTGGAATAACTCTATCAGAAGAAAGGAAACGAGTAGCTTGGATTAAACCCAATGCCTCTGATAAGTGTTCATTTTCGATATTTTATATCATATTATGCATGTTTATTATGAGTTTTAGAGGAGTTTCAGCTCACTGATACTTAAAAAAGGTTTATTTTTTGCAAACAGGGCAAAATATGGAGACTCCGGAGAAAAGGAAGCATTTGGAGAAAAATTCGGGCCAAAACAGGACAAAAGAATGAAGACCCAGGTCTATACGGGGCTCCATACGGACCCGTATGAACCTGGGCAGAGAAGGCCTCGACTCCAACCTCGTATGAGACCCCGTATGAGTCCATACGGACTGATATAGCTCTGTATGACACAACCTGTGAAGCCATACGGACCCGTATGGTAGTCCGTATGGAAGTCCGTATGGCGTAAGTTTCCAGCGACGATTTGATCCGCCCAGGGGTAAAAACAGAAAAGGACCCAAAACCCTACTGTCAACTATAAAAGAAAAAGCTTAATCAGGTTTTGGGATCTTGCCTCTTGGATTAGAAACCTTGGAGAGAAAGAGAGAGCTAGAGGAGGAGCCTCATCATCATCTTCTTCCCCAACTTGGAGGAGAGGTCACCGGAGGGGTTTCTCATCTCGAAGCTCTAGAAGGCAAGAAGGAAGGGCGAGCAATCGAAGCATCCACCTATCTTCATCGATAGGGAGTTTTTATTTGAGATTTATGTTTTCATCTTCCCTTATTGTTGTGGATTGTTGCCCTCCATTGATGGAGGGCAAATTTCTTGATGCTTGGGTGTAGATGAACCTTTGGATGCTATTTTAATTAAATTAGTGTTTCTATGTTGAATGCTTGTATGATTTCATTAGGTCTGTTGGATGGTTTGTATTGAGGTAGTAGTCTCTCTACGTTGCGAGAGCCCGGAGAGACTATTGGTGTCCATGTGGGGGAAGACGCGAATGCCTCCCAACGTGTAGACTTTCTCCAATAGAAGGGGTTAGGAGTACACCGGGAGCCTTGGTACTAAGGAGGGCGACTCTTTCATATTGTATATTCCCCTAATCCTTCCAATTTAGGTCGGGACATCATCAATGAGGGCATTAGGTTAGTAGCTCATCTCTGGTGGAGAGAGTGAAAGCACATTAGGTATCTTTGGCCAATGGATCATCAAGCATTGACATAGCTTGCACTAATCAATTTCATCAAATCCAAAGGGGATTCGAACACCCAAGTATCCCTTTCTTGATCGAATTTCTCCAGGTATTAATCAGTTGTGCAATTTCAATTTCTAAGTTCTAGGTTTAGAGTTAGCTGATAGTCACCCAACTTCCGATCGATTAGATAATAGACAAATAGATAGTACTAGTACTTCCTACTCCCTAAGGATCGATAACCCGACTTCAAGTCCACTTTATTACTTGATCCGACACGTACACTTGCGGTTAGAACGCATCAGCCTCGCACTTAAAACAAATCCGAGATGAGCAGTCGAGATTAGTTCAAGTAATAACGGGTTTGGATGAGGCCTCATGCCTTGAACTTATGTTCTATCTTAAGATCTTTTAATCTCAGCCGTTCGTTTCTTTTAATATCCTTCTCTGCATAGTTTCTCACAATATTTTGCATAAAACCCCTTGCCTTTATTTCTCCTACATGTAGGTCCCTCATCTAGAGAGAGAGGCACAATTTCCCTTAACTCCTCGTCTCTTCTAAAATTTCCAAAAGGTCCTCGACCGTCCCGATTAACCCTAATTAAGGAATTAATCCCTTTTTCAATTAATTCAGATTTGGAAAATTACTTTAGTTACCAAACTATTTAAAGAGAAAATAAAATTTTTTTATTCCAATAAAAATCTTGGATTTTACACCCGTGGGCCGACACTTGATCATCTGCACATGGTCTTATGTGTTAGCCGGGAGGTGTGCGCCAACTAAGTTTGTTCTTCCGCCCAGTGCAGTGGAGCGAGGAGGCTCCATTTGGGAACATTTGGGGATGAGGATACCCTAGTGTTTTTGTTAGCCATGCCAAGGGGATGATACCCTGGTTGTCCTAAGGGACGTTCGGGGACGAGGACACCCCGGGCATTTCAGCATGCCATGCCGGAGGGACGATGCTTTGGTTGTCCTACCTGTTAGTGGGATTGATTCGCTGACCATGTCGACATATATGAGAGGTGGGGCTACTGAGGTGCGACAAGTTTGTCGCTTGCAGCCGAGGCTGCGATGTTGCTATCCGAGGGATAGTTTGCTGAGCTTCTTCTTAAAACTCTCTTCCAGAGCCCGAGGGCTGCCGTTGGATAGGAATCATACCGTTGCTGCAGATTTTGATAGACTCCTAGGTCTTGGTTGTGTGGGGTGTAGCCCCTTGATGATTGATGATTCTTGGATTTGATCATATTTGACTTATCATTTATCATCTTTGTTGGATTTACAACTTTGTGATCCTTGCAGGATACTTAGTGGGCTTTTCGTAGGAAATCTCACCACTTGTTTTCCCTTCTCTCTTTTTCAGGTCCTGAGAAGTAGGTGACTCAGTCTCAGGAGTTATGCGAGAGTCGGGGGTTGTTTTGCCGAGGTCAGAGGACCTCACCTATCTTTTTTTTCTATGTGAGAGACTTTGATTTTAGGACCCTTGTAGGGCCTAGTATTATTTAGGGCATTTGGACCCTTTATGTTTTATTTTGTTGCTGTAGGACTCTGAGATTATTTATCTATGTTATTTAAGATATTTTGATTATGTATGTTATTTGCTTTTGATTTACGCAGGCCTTGTATCCTTGTGGGGCTCGTCTCTACTTGGTACAGCCGGTCTGCTCACGAGTTGTGTAGGCTCGATCGAATTAGTCATACTTTGTATAGTTTCAATGAGTTTGGACACTAATTCGTTTCAATTGGGTTAAGTGCAGGAAAGGCCGATTTGGCCTTCATTATGAGCTACGCAGGCGGGAGGAAGCCTAGGTGCAAAGGAAACTGAGCCACGACCCGAGCAAAGCCACATTGGGAGTAAAGATATTGTTGTAGAAACTTAGCAAAAATCGACGACACGTTGTGCCCCATGCCGTGACGCGACCTGACCTGGAGATAGAATGGAGACGCATCGCGCCTCAAGGCATGACGCGACGCAACCTGAGGACTGAGGCAGCTGAGATTTGGCGACGTGTTGAGCTCCACGATACAGCGTGTCGCGGCTGCACAATGAGCCAAGTGTTGTGTTTTGGTGACGCGTGGCACTCCAAAATTTCGTTTGCCTTGTTCCTTACCTCAAGGCTTACCCCATAGTTTCTCTGACCTCCCCTCCCGGGCTTAACTTGCATCGTCACCAGATCCACTAGTGGAAGTGGCCTCTCAGTAACTCGGTTATCCCTTTTTTTTAATGCCATTGATTATTATTATTGTTATTATATTTAGTCATTTTCTTAAAGAATATTGGAAAGGCATGATGGGGTGATATTTTGTTACTTGTCCGTTTATTTAATATATAGTTTTATGAGATTTTTATTATTTATCGTTGAACTTTTTGCTCCCCCCCCCCCCCCCCCCTCCCCCACCCCCCACCCACCCAAAAAAATAAATAATAATAATAATAATAATAATAATTAATATCAATATCTGCCACTAAAGGCGGACATGGTCTTGATTCATGACTTGAATTGATTGAGCAACAATTGCCTCCATTATAAAAAAATTCATATAAAAATTATTGGAGAAAATAAGATGTCTAATAATGGAGGTAAGATGAACAAAATAAGCTTCAAGGCACAAAGGTGATAACACTTTCTTTTAGACGAATTTCTCTCCCTCTGATTAGAATCACGATTGCAATGGGGTAAGTGAGAAACGTCTTCAAGATACAATGAAACCCTTTGATTGTTGTTGAAAGACGAACTTGTACTATTCATTTCAACCCGAAAACACTCTTGTATTTGTCTTTGATAATGTAGAGAAAAACAATGAGGAGATAGAGAGTGAGAGAATAGAGAATATGAATTTGGTGTACTTTCCATCACATAGGACTAGGCTATATAGAGAGAGAGTCTCAAAAGGTTTTATCACAAGGTTACATCCCTTGGTAATATCCTTTCATAAAAGGGAACACCATTTAGTAAATGGTCACACATGAAAGGGAACATCATTTCATGTGTAGTAGTGTCTTTTGGTGTTAACCCTTAGCCTTAATATCTTTTGGACTAATTAATACCCTTGAAAGAGGATATCCTTTCATGTGCAAAGTACGTTTTGATTCATCAATTAATGCAATATGCATTTTATTCTCTCAATTCAAAGAAAAACATATAAATATTATTGAAAATATCCAACAAGAGTTTGGAGACATGAGAAAGAAAAGAGGAAAAGTGGTTAGAGAAAAAGATGAGGGTAATTATATAATTATTTAACAGTGTTAAGTTTTAACTATAGTTAACCCTAAAAATTCTAACAATTACATGGGTATTTAAATAAATATATAGTTTTGGAGGGATATGCAAGCAATTTTTTAAAAAAAAATAAAAAATAAAATAAAAAATCCTTTCTGTATCAGAGATAACACACCCATCGCTTTTGAAAATAGAAAATAGGAAAATGGAAATAGAAAACATAGCCGTGGCGTCCTGGCCCACTCGCAGCCGCTGAAACGTGTCACGCTATAACTAAGACACCAGCAAAAGGCCTTGTTAAAATCGGAAGCAGTGACCAACCGAAGAGTTCACAAAGGACTTGAAGGTTATAGTTCCCAGGTACGCTGAGAAACCCTGTTCGAATGAAATCCATGTTACGTTTCTTTTGGAGGATTGTTCATTCTGGCATTGTTTCAAACATTGTACGCTCTCTATTTTCTTGGTTGTCTTATCTATTTGTCATGTGCTCATAAGCCATTTGGATGGATTCACAGGGTAACTGAGAATTGAATCTTTAGGTGCATGTGGATGTTTGGATGGGAGAATGACATTTGGAGGAACACAAAATGATGTTATTTGTAGTATAAGCGAAATTGGGAAGAAAGATCAGGGGAAGAATTGAGCTGGAACATATGCTCATAAAACATTAACACTTAAAAAATATTAGGATGTGTTTTTATTAGTTCAGTTTCTATGTGTTCACATTTTTTAAGTTATTAGTAATTATAATGGAGGCTCATGTATAGGGTATATTTTGAGCCTACTGTTGTTTCTGATTATATGTTAGAATAATTTCTGAGTCGGGTTTGTATTAAGTAATTTGTGTAACTTTAGGAGGCCACCAAGAGAAAATGTTTTAAAGTGTTCATCCTCAAATATATCTAATTTGATACCTTTATGAATTATGTTTTTGGATCTAGTTTGGAGTTGGAGGTAGTTGCACTATCAATTGTATTTCATAAGGGCATCTTTGTCTCTGTTTCAGTTTCGTTTGAAGCTTTTATCTTCATGATTGGTCCTGGTTCTCGAGGCTAATGACCTTGAAGGCAATGGGAGCTTCTAAGCTATTCTAAATTTGCAATAAGGATTTTTCATTCAAGGTAGAAGTTAGGATGCAGATATAAAAATCTCTCTCGTATATTTCTTTCTTTCATCACTTACATTTTTCCTAATATAACCCATGTTTAATGCATAACCTAACACTTATGGTCCACTTACATTAATGCCTTACAAAAAATTTTCCACACATACTTAATGTTTATCATAAGTTTGCTTCATCGACTATCACATCACTAATAAAGAACAAGTCATTATCTTCATCAAGCCTTGAAATAGGTCATACAATACTCCATGTCATTCTTTTTCATGTCATGCAGTTCGCACTATATAATTTTAGTCATAGAAACCGGTAAAAGTTCCTAATGGGTTACAAAACCAGTTGCTTCTGACCCGGCAACTTTTGGAAAGATAGCATTTGAGTCATTGAATTTCTTGTAACCAGTACATTAAGCTACGCTCGTCACAGTACCTCAGCACCTGACAACTTGAACTTAATCCTAAAATGAAAATTGTATGTGATGTAGTAGAGTTGCCGGCCAATATTCCTAAAAACATTTGAATAACAAAATAGAGAACTCGACCACAATAAGATAGGTCCATAAGCAATTCCGAGTTAGTAAATGCACAATCATTTGGAAATATGAAATTCAGCAATGCCCATGCTATTAAGTTTTCAAGGATTTATGCGTAGCAATTTTGGGCCATTTTAAGGTGTTTCTAGGAGTTAGACAACCATCTTTTGACCTTTTATACTAATCTGACAGCTGAACTTTATGGTTTCTTCATGATATGACAAGAAGTTTAGACTCTGGTTAAGTGTTTTTAAATATAGTTGTTTGCAAATTTTGATGTATTATGTCAATTGTTCATTGTTTTTTCAAAGTTCAAATCAGTTTGCATATTTAAAGCTATGGAAGAGGATAACCAGGTTTTTGCTAGAAACATGGCTAATTGTAAGAAATGGACCCGTTAATTTTTTTTTTATCATAACAGTCCACGCTGCAACTAACATTAGCTCTTACCATGATGGTTTATATGTCATTCAAATATCATACATCATAAGGTTACATGGAGATTACGGTTGGGATTAGAGTTGGGTTCTAGGTTGTGAATACCTGGGCCCGCATGACCCAGCCTATGATGGGTGGTGTTTGGCCCAACCCAGTTCCTACAGTGCCTATCCTCCCATACTAGACCAGGGAACTGATCCTTTGGCTAGCACAACTAGTGACATAATATGGGTTGTGGTAGGCATGACACGAGCTAGTATGGCCTATCTATATTTATAGGTCTGCAGTGTTTATAGACTGGTGCATGCTTGCCTTGTTGTTGTGTCCAATAGGTTGTAGTTTTAATATTTTTATTTTTTTATCTTCGAATAATATTTTTAATATATAAAAAATAATTTTATGTTTTATAATATTTATAAAATGGCTCATTAATTTTCTCGTATTATATATATGTTTTTAAAAACAATTTATATTTTTATATTTTTTATAATTAAAAAAAAAATTCAGTGGTCCGGTATGGCTGCAGGCCCCGCCAAAAGTCATTCCTCGTGCTGGGTCAAGCCTCCACACCATGTATGTCGAGCTAGCTTGGTACTATAACTTAATCATGTCGGGTAGGCCTGATATGCATAGTGCTCAGCATGAGCCGAGCTGGCTTGGCAAAAAACCCAACACTAGTTTGGATGATAGATCATAATTGTGTTATTGTATAGAGACAAGAATCTGCTTGGAAATATTCCTTGAAATTGTCCTTGAATTTGATGCAAGTTAGAATTTTTTAAATAGATGAAATGATATGTGAGAGTATTCTAGATAGTGTAAAAAAAAATAAGGGTTGCATGGGAAATGGAAGAGAAAATAAAGTAGTTATATTCTTTTGATCAAGTTTGATCTCTTTCCATTATCTTACGCCTTTGTGTGTGTGTGTGTGTGTGTGTTTGTGTGTGTGTGTGTAAATGATACAATGAGGCCGGCCTTACTACTATTCAAGTAATGTAGCCTTATTTTCACACATTTCATACCATTAGGTGAGGTGATGATCATTCATCTTAACGGGTTAAATTTTCACCTTTTAAGATGAATAATCATCACCTCACCATAAGTCACTAAAGTTTTCATAATTAAGTTACTTCTTTAAGAAGTAACTGTTACAAGGGTGTTAATTTTAACTCTCCTTAACATCCTTTGGTAGTACCCCTAATGTAGTCCTATGTTCTTCAAAGTTTGACCTTTGCTGTGCTTTGGTGAGCAAGTCTGCAACTTGCTCTTTAGTGCTACAGTCTTTTAGTTCAATCTCCTTATTCATAGCAATTTCTCTAGTGAGTAGTATTGCAATATGCTCTGTTTTACTATATATGGAAGACTGGATTTTTTTTTCCCATAGCAATAGCTTATTTGTTGTCACAATAAATCTCTATTGGCCCTATTTGTTGTTCACCCATATCTTGTAGTTGATTTATTGCATTTGTTTCCGCCACATACTTAGTTTTTGCAGAGTATTGTGCAATTGTCTTACTTTTTTTATGTCTATGGAAAGAATCATGATCCTAGTGTATTAGCATAGCTGGTAATTTTCATGTCATCTACTAAACCGACTCTATCACTGTCAATGTAACCTAATAGTTTTGAGATTGTTGCAGGCTTATACCATAGACCATGCTTCTCCACACCTTGTAAATATTTGAGAATCCTTTTTGCAGCTTCATGGTGTGTTTGGCTTGGTTTTGCATGAAACTTGATAGTAGGCTTGTAGCAACCATGATATTTGGCCTTATATCTATTAAATAAAGTAGACTTAAACAATAAGGCTTCTGTAAAGAGATCCATCTAGTGCTTGAGATCCATCTTCTTTGCAAAGCTTTTCGTTGGCTATTAGTGGAGTAGCCACAGATTTGCAATTGTTCATCTTGAACTGCTACACAAGATTTTCTGTGTACTTATTCTTAGGTATGAATATGCCTTTTTTTTTCAGAGCTTACTTCAATACTAAGAAAGTAATGCAAGAACCCAAATAACTCAATTCAAAAGTCGCATCATATTTGCCATAAAATATTGAAGCATTGTATCATTCTTTCTTGAGCGAATAAGAATATCATTCACATATAAAGAAACAATGTGAGTGTTTGAGTTAACTTGGATCTTGGAGTAAAGTGTAGGCTCACTTTTATTCCTCTTGAATCCTTAAATTGTGAAGTAACTATCAATTTACCTATACCAGACTCATAGTACTTCCTTTAACCCATATAGGGCCTTCTTTAGCTTGCCGACATTGTCTTCTTGATCTTATATCATGAACAGTCATGGTTGTTCAACATATATTTCTTATACAAGAAATCCCTTGAGGAAAGTGAACTTGACATCTAGTTGATAAACCTTCCAATGCTTTTGAATTGCTAGTGCAACTAGAGCTCTTAAAGGTTTTGGTGTAGTCAAGGCATGTAATTGGAGCAAAGGTTTTTGTGTATTCAATACCCAGTAATTGAGAATAACCTTTAGCAACCAATCTTGCCTTGCTTTTTTGTATAGTGCCATTTGGTTCAAGCTGGTCTAATAAACCCACTTAACTCTAAAATTTCTTTTTCTTTTGGCCTCTTTATGAGCTCCCATATTTGGTCCTTTCTATAATCTTTATTTCTTCTTCATGGCGTCCTTCAATGTCTTTTGCTTTGATGCTACTTCATAGCTTTATGGCTCTACTAATGTCTAGTTGTAGCTTTCATAGATTTGAGAAAGAGACCTTACTTTCCTTAGTGGTGTTTCTTCTTAATTGGATGAATTTGATATTGATCCATCTTTAGCTTCTTGGACCTCCTCTTATCTTCTTGTTGGTTGTTGAGATGAAATTAGGATAGTTTTTCTCTCTATCTTCTTCTCTTCCTAGTTCCATGAAGTAAGTTCATGAAATGTCATAGCTCGACTTATCATTAGCTTCTTAGTCTTCAAGGTGTAAACATAACAACATTTGGATTGCGAGTTGTATGTCACAAGACCAAATTTGGAGCCTAGAAATTGCCTAGAGATTCCTGAGAAGCTCCCTGTCCAGAGCTCATGGAAAGGCACCTGAATTCAACAGAGAGGTTCACCGCATCCCTTGTGGTGCTTAAACAAAGCCCCACCTGCAGACATAGTCAAGCAAGCCTACCAGATCCCACACAAAAGAGAAAGAGGAAAAGCTAGAGAAGAAGAACACTTGAGAGTTTGAGAGAATAGCTTTTGTATTCATTCACCTTACAAATCTAAGCCAAAGTATACAAGCCTGTCAGCTCCTAAGAGAGGCTGAAACCTTCTAGAGGTTTCTTCAAGGGTCTACAAGGATCCACAAAATATATGTATTTCCACAAAATATGCAAACATTTAGGATAATGCCATGAAGGTCCTAGAGCCTCAACCCAACTGAAACTCAACCAACCTTCTAGAATCCTGCTGTTATGCTAAAGCAAAGCTCCTGAGATCAGCAAGCCATGACATCCTTCCCCACCTATGCATGTGACACCCTTGTCGCGCTCTGTACATCGAACCTCAGAATGTGATCTCAGAATTGCCAAAGAGACTCCTTCTCTAAGCTAGCTTCAGAGTCCGGCAAGCCTCTCCACTTGAGGAAATACTCCTGGCTTCTTGGCACTTCTCTGCCAAGCACCACACATTCAATAAGGATGTTATCTTGTTATGAGAGATATATATACTCGTGGTCGTGGTCTCACTAGCTCTTGAGCGTTCGTGTGTTCCTGTGGGACTCCACTATAGCTTCTGAAGGTACTCTCGTCTCTAATATGGTATCAAAGTAGCCGATCTAAGGCTTGCTCGCGCGATCTCCTCCTTCTCCCCCGATGACCTCTACGACTTGTTCGCGCAATTTCCTCCTTCTCCCCTAGTGACCTCCTTCTCCTTTTGATGCGCTTCATCTGTCTTAGTTGCGCTACATTTTGGATCTACTTGCCCGCTCTGGTATTACTTACACCCGTACTGTTGTTATACCGATGGAGCTTCACCTACAACTTCGGTCCTCCGATGGGACACCTCTATCATACCCTATCCGCTATTGTAATTGGTGGGTAGCCCGGTTTATCTCACTGTCACTCATCCAGATATTTCTCATATTATACATGTTCACAGTCAATTCATGGGTACTCCTACTTTGGTTCACTATGCGCATCTCCTGCGATACGTGCGCTATCTCCTTGGTACTATCTCTCTCAATCTCTTTTACTCTCGTTAGTCTTCACTTCAATTGCAGGCTTATTCTGATGTTACTCAGGCGAGTGATATAGATTATCACTCCGCCACTGCCTATTTCTTGGTTCTTCTCTTGTTGTCTAGAAGATCAAGAAACAGATTACTGTTGCTCGCTCCAGTGTTGTGGCAGAGCTACATGCTTTGGCATCTATTGTTCAAGAGATTATTTGGCTCCGTTGGTTGCTTAAGGACCTTTAGGCCTTGTTTGGTTGGAAGTTTTTGGAGGGGTGAGGAGGAGTTTGGGGTTTTTTTTTGTGTTTGGTTGTGGGTGTGAGGAGGGGTGAGGGAGGTGAGGGAGGTGACAAATCCCTCCAAATCCCTCATTTTCCACCCCCCCAAATCGGGGTTTTTTGGAGGGGTGGAATTTGACCCTTTTATTTGAATTAAAAAAATAATATGAAACTACTAAAATACCCCTAACCAAATTTAGCATTTCCATTTGAGTTCCATATAAAACCAAATTTAACCCTACCTTCTGCTCATCGCCTCCCTTTTCCAACCAGTGCCCCTCTCCTGTCTGACCGCGCGCCACCACTGGAGCCACCACGCGCTACCACCGGAGCCACCACGCAAATAATAAAAGGTTTTGGATCTACGATTTTGTATTTCTGGGGTTGGATTTCTGCGATTTTGGATCTCTATATATAAATATTATTATGCATTGTTAAAGGGTAAAATAGTCAAATATACATTAAACTCCTCCTCACCCCTCCTCACCCCTCCTCACTCCTCCCCACAACCAAACAAAAAACATAGATCACCCCTCCTCACCCCTCCTCACCCTCCACATTGAACCAAACATAAAATTTTTCTAAACCCTCCAAATCCCCCCCTCCAAACCCCCCCTCACCCCACCCATCCAAATCCCTCCTTTGAACCAAACAAGGCCTTAGTTTCCTATTTCCTCCCCTGCTTCTCTCCATTGTGACAGTACTAGTGTCCTTCAGATTGTTGCTGATCTGGTCAAGCATGAGTTGACCAAGCACATCAGTATGGATGCTCACTTTACCCGGTATTCTGTTCGTAATCAGACGACCTCCCTTCATTATCTTCCCTTTGAGGTCCAAGTTGCTGACTTCTTCACCAAGGCTCAAACCCATGATCAACATTCTTTTCTGCTGTCTAAACTCAAGACTATTGATCCTTCTTAAGTTTGAGGGGTGGTGCTATGAGAGATATATATAATCGTGGTCATGGTCTTACTAGCTCTTGAGCGTTCGCATGTTCTTGTGGGACACTACTGTTTTGGTACTCTCATCTTTAACATCTCCAACTCACAACTTTTATAGGAATAAAATCATTTGATTATATGGATGACAAAATGTTCTTACTGAACTGGTATGCTGCTCGAGACAAATAAGAAAAGATCTAGAGGTTTGTCTGTCGGAACAATTTTTTCCCCATAAATTTTGAAATCTTCAAAGAATATTTTCGGAAATCTAGGAAAAGTACAAATTTAAAATTTGAAGTTGTGCCAACCATTGACTTGATGGAGGATTAACATCTAATGATCTAATAGATGGATGGATTCATTTGACATAGGGTGTAGTTAACTTTGCAAACTAAACTGTAGGTTATGAAATTATAGGTTCATAAGGTTCTAACCCAAATGAACCCTTCTTTTATATATATATATATATATATATATATATATATATATATAATTTTTTTCCTAAAGTGAATGAGAGCTTTGGCGCAACAGTAAAGTTTTTGCCATGTGACTTGAAGGTCACAAGTTAGAGTCGTGGAAACAATCTCTCCCAAAAATGCAGGATAAGGTTGCATACAGTAAACCTAAGTGGTCCGACTTTTCCCCGGACTCTACACATAGCGGGAGCTTTGTAGCACCGGGCTGCAGTGTTTTCAAGTCAAAATATATCGACAATTATTCTTAATTCACCTACCAATAACTATTTTTTCTCTGTTACTTCCCGGATTAGAGTTATTGAGTTTAAAGTTAAAATTCTTAGTTTTGGTATTAGTTGTCTTTAGTTACAAAATAATACTTCTTCCTTGTACAGGAATTTCCCTGTTCAAGTAAGATGGATCCGACTTAAGCTCAAATGAGGTTAAGTGTTAGTTTAACTGTCTGTGTTAAACAGGATTTATATTTTGCTCATTAATTGAATTTTCTGTAATCTGTATGTAATGGAAATTCCTTAATGTTAGCGTCTTAGATGTTTAATGTGCAATGTTCTGTTATAGTGGTTCATCACGGTTGTGTTTGACATCTATTAGCATTTAGCAGCTTGTCCATCTTCATTTCTGGCTTGCTTTGGACCTATCAAAACAGTTTTTGACATTTAGGAATCCTTTTTTTTGCCTCTATACAAAGCCCAATACCAGAAATATTCCAGATTCTCTCCATGTTGTTCATGTGTTATTGCCATTTAAAACAGCAGAAAATTGGTCAATTTTGGCTTTCGTCACAATCAGATTACACCACTAATCAGTTGTGCCATCCTCATCAGCTGGATTCGGGATGGTATCGATCCCTAAACCCTAAACCCTAAACCCATACCTAGTACTTAGTGTTCACTGCTCAGCATTTGTCCTTTTCTTTTATTTCAACTCATGAATATCTTATTAGTCACATTTCTTTATCTTGATAAACCTGGTCCTACTTGCTAAGAGATCAATTAAGTCATGTTAATCATCATGTGCTAATTCTGTGTTAACAATGTCCTTTCGTTTATTTCCTTTTGTACATACTCCAGTTTGTAGCGGCATGACCTGTGTCCAATTTTGTATTATTGGTGCATCACTTCATTTATGGAATTGATCCTCTTCTACATTTAAAACCTATTACAAATTGCTTTCTCTTGGTGACCTGTTCCATCCTGTTCTTAGTTGTTTAGTTTTTGGTTCGTGGTTGGAATAGTTTGGTCTCCTTGGTGATGGCCTGGTTTGCACTTGTTTGGTGTGTAATTTTATTTTTCTTCTCAATATATAGCTATTAGGTAGCTCTTTTCCTCCAAAAAAAAAAAAAAAAAAAAAAAAAATTATTGCTTTCTCTTGAATCACAAAAGACCTAATATGGCTTTTGAATTTATACTCTGGTTGTCAATGTTATCAAGAGGTATGATGATGCTTTATATATTTGTTTGTTTTTTGTTTATTATGTTGGGAGCTAATGTCATGTCATTATACCAGTCAAGAAGAATTCTCTTACACTTCATCATACCAGTGTTGTCTGGAGAAGTAACAAGGTTGGTGATAGTTACTGTTAGAACACATGTATAACCTGCTGAATAGATCACATGAGAATTTAGTCCAAGAGGGAAGATACAATGTACTAGAAGAAAAAAATCAAAAAAGAAGATTGATGTAAAGTTACCATTGTTATCATTAACCTTTGACTTATCTCTTGTCTTCCCTCCGTGCTACGGGCATAGATGTGCAGAACATTGATTTGAACTACAGCAGATTATTGCTTTCTTGTAATTAATTTGCTTACACTTTATGGGGCAAACTTAGTTTTCAGCTTGAAGTTTAGCCCTCTTACCTCCAAACATTAACCTCAACAATGGAAAAGAATCCCTGTTTGCTAGTCAAACATCATACTAGCTAGTCTGGAATCTAGGTCCTCATTGCATCCAGCCTAGGTATAAGCTAGCTACCATCCATTTTGCTGCATATAGTAGAAACTTTTTGATGTCTAATCTTGCTCCTCCTGCTTGATCAAACTCTTGTGCATTCCCTATTTTTGCGTCCTCCAAGTTTCACTTTCACTAATACTGTTATTTGGTCATTGACTTTAATTAATTTAGTGTTCATTATCAAGATGAAAATGCCAATGGCTTTGAGTTAAAAATGAAACATTAATCAAAGCAGCATAGAATCAAATTGAATATTAGAGTACTTCTGCAAATCAAGTTTCTGGTGAATTGAAGATGATGAAACTGAGCCCCTTGATGAGGGAGGGTGTTTGAAAGAAGTGAATAAACAAGTTTATTATTGTTGTTAATTTGTTGCTTTTATTTTTATTTTGATTGGAAATGAATAGTGAATACAAAAGTTGGCATAATAACTGATGATATTATCTGAACAGATCGATGGTTTTTAATAATACAAGATTAATATATACAGCTCCCTCCTGTTTCAATCGATTTTATGGAGGATTCAGTAGTTTGTTGATCCATGAGATTTTGAAGACCCACAAGAGTAAATTTCAAGCACACATCTAGGTCCGCCTGAGTCTAATGATGGAGGGTAGTGTTTACACACTTTAACAACAGGTTAAGTTTAGATTAAAGGATGTGTTTCCAAGAAAGATGAATTGCCTGAACCCTTCGATCAGTTAGTTAGTATTCTTTTTTATAATATCTCCCTATATTGCTACTTATTGTTGAAGATTGACAGGAAATCAGCTGAAAATGATTAACTTGAAGACCTTGAAGATTGATTGGAAATCAGCTGGAAATCAGCTTGATTGAAGATCTATTTAATTGTGGATTTTTTTGATTGGATGATTCCTTAGTTAGAGGATTTTTTTTTAAATTATTTGAAATATTTCCAGATTATGTAATTTTCTTTCCTTATTTTCATAGTTAGGTGAAATTCTATAAATTGTAATGAATTGCTCAAAGTGAGTATGGAAGTCTGGAATGATGAAATGAAATAAAAAGACTTTCATCATGTAGTTGTTTCTCTTGTTTTTCTTGTCTACTGTTTGTTAGTTGTTTCTTTGTTGTAACTTTCTATGCAACTTAACTCATGTTTTTTTTTTGCTCTTGTCTGTTAGTTATTTCTTTGTTGCAACTTTCTGTACAACTTTCTACACTTAAAGTGAGATATGTTTGCTTAACTTATACCTGTGCATTATACAAAGTATCAGGTTTTGAAGAATAAACATTGCCTTCAGTTCTCTATCACATTTTGGATAGATATTCTCCTAGATATAAATCATTATCAATCTCCATCCAGGTTGCAGTGCTCAACCTGTTGATTTTTCAACTATCCAAGTGGTGGAATGTTTTTCTCCTAACCGCACAATAGCTGATCGATCCCCTTGTTTATTTCACATTGATTCCTTGTCAATTTTTTTTTTATTTTATAACAATATTTGTACACAAACAATTTCAAATGGCTAGTTAATTTTCTTTTAATTCTACATCGATCCTCCAGTACTTCTAATGTCGTATTTTTCGAGTTAATAAATATTGGGATAAGTAATGATTGGTGAGCTGCTCTTGTTTCGCTCTATATAACCCATGGCATTCTGCTGTCATTACTATGATCTGTGAAGACCTAATTAATATGTACGAACGAATATATTTGCTCTAGTACTTTTCTACAACATATTATATATATATATATATATATATATATATATATATATATATATATATATATATAATATACATGCTAGCTAGCTTTAGGCCATATTCAGAAGTTTTGGTGATGATATAAGTGTTGCCTTGTGAAAAATTCTCTGCCCAGGGGCGAGGATGGCCAAAGGATCGTAGTCAAGTTTTCTCTGAGTAAAGACCTTCCATTTGGAGCCAAAGTGGGCTCTCCACCCTTCCTCTGTTGTGTAGTAAGGCAAATATTGCTTCATGCCAATATCAGCTTGCTCACAGAAATCTAAAATATCTCCATTCAGTTTCAATGCATGCTCTAAAGTAGTGTCATCATGATTTGGTGAAGGTGGAGCTGATGAAAGGAGAGCCACCAGGTAGAAAACCTCCTCATCTGGAATGACTACTGATGTCCTGTTATCCCACCTGAAGTGAAACCAGATCACACTACAGTCAGAAAACTTGAAAAAGAATTTTTTTTGTTTTTTTGTTTTTTTTGGAAAAACACCATTAATTAATTAGGACTGAAATCTTGTCATAAAGAGTACTAATTAAGGAGACATGCACTAAGTGATCATTATTACTTGGATTTGTTAAGTGGATATAAGAGGATGGGACCATTGTTGCTGTCTCTAAGAATATCGCTGAACACTCGTTCAGCAAAGTCATGGATTTTACTTCTTGGTATGAGAAGGTTTAACCAAGGGTGTGGAATCTCCCACAAGCCTTTTGCTCTGAGCTTGAGTTCTGAGACATGCACTCTGTCCAAGAATTCCAGATATGTGACCTCGGATTGGAACAAAGTAGATGGTATGTATCTCAGTTTGGACAGGAGCATGTAAATTTCCTGCACCAAGAGAGAGATATTAATTATTATGTTAATTTAGAAACATTATTATGCTAGCTCCTGTGTTTATGAAGGGAAGGTAGTAATTAAGCATTTTAATTTGTTGACTGTAACCTTGTTCATGATTTCAGTCTCATCAGGATTGAAGTTTTTGGTCATCTCAAGGCAAAAGAGAGTTTTTCCATCAGAAGTGAAATGACTTGCTTGAACAGGATCCTGAGGGCTGAAGGAAGATCTCCAGTTATTCAGAATCCCTGTGCGGTTTATTATCACAAAGCCTTCGATGTAGTCGAAGGTTTTCTCTGCTGCTATCAACATCTCCTGGTCCTGGGTGAAGGTGGTGAAGTTTGAGTACAGAACTCTAACCCATTTTACCTGGCCAAAAAATAAATAAATAAATAAATAAATAAAAAGATTAATTATTAAATAAACTCTTAGTTTTTGGTAATTAGTTATTAACTGTCATAACTGTCAGAGATGAAAAAGGTTTTTTACCATTTTTGTTGCGGGTTGGAGTGCAATTCTGGCTCTTGTGATGATTCCAAACTGACCAAGTCCCCCGAGAACAGCATAGAAGAGATCAGCATTTTCAGCTGGAG
The DNA here is from genome assembly GCA_026586065.1 of Dioscorea zingiberensis. Taxonomy (NCBI): domain Eukaryota; kingdom Viridiplantae; phylum Streptophyta; class Magnoliopsida; order Dioscoreales; family Dioscoreaceae; genus Dioscorea; species Dioscorea zingiberensis. Next base: position 30,600,792 of record CM048820.1, on the reverse strand, counting down.
AACAGATCATGACTTCACCTTTCCCTGCACTCAAATTAAAAGCTAGGTCGGTATCATTAATTTCTTCATTGGTATTTTTAATTTGAGAAATATATAATATATATCTGGTACTTAATAAATTTGCTATATATATATATATACATATATGTACTTGTGAACAGATGATGCATGGTAATATATATATATATATATATATATATATATATATATATATACCTGTAACTATCTCAAGCTGGTAGACATTGCTGATCTGCGGGCCATGCCTGAAGGCCTGGCCGCTGATTCCGGCATTAGAAAGTGTGCCCCCGACAGTGAGGTGGAGATAGTCAGTCCAGGATTTGGGTGCAAGGCCATACTTGAGGCTCTCCTTGAGAAGATTTATCCACAGTTCACCTCCGGCAACATCCACATAAGGGAGGTTACCTGTGTAATGCACGTGAATTCCTGGTCCCTTGAAGGACTCCATTTGGATAATGATGCCGTCAGGGGCTTGAGCCTGGCCTTGGAGTGAATGCCCGTGGCCTCGAGCAGCGACGGTGAGGGGCGATCGCGGACCCATTTGATAAACATGCTTGATTGTGGTTGATATGTCAGAGACTGACTTGGGCTGCAGCACAGCGGATGGTTGGAGCTGGAATTGGTTGCCAAAGTCTTTTGAGGCATGTGACATGTTATGAAAGCTGAACTGCCCTTCAAGGCTGAGTGCGCTCAGAGAGGAAGGAACATCGGAGTACTCAGATGTATGCATGGCGATCCTGCTGGTGAACAAGATCATCATCAAAAGTTTGAAGAACCTGATGGTACTGTTTGCTCTGAATTCCAAGGGGTACTGCATGGTTGATGCTAATTTCATGTTTAAATAATATATATATGCCAAGGGTGCGTGGTAAGGGTGGTTTTGATATGGAATTAAAGATCGAAGAGGAGGAATTGAAGGTGTGGTGGTGCAGTGGTTGGAGCAGGGCCAGATAGAGGAGAGGAGGGAGATTTAAAGAGGAGTAGTAGTGGCATGGTCAACAAGCCTGTGTTGATTGACGAGTAGAATCCGTGAGAGGACTGGCTTCTTGGATAATGGAGTATGGTTTTGAGATTTTAATTTCATTGGCTATTATATATTGTGCTTTTTTGGCCATATAGTTTGTGCTGTGTTAGTTATATATCAAGAAGAAAAAGGGAAGGGACTAGGAGCTGGGAAAAAGTAAGTAGAAGAAGAAGAATTAAGAAGAAGAGTATAATAAGGTATATGGAGTTCCACATCATATCATGCTAGATAGCTTTTTTCTTCCCACACGAGAGCATCAACGTCAACTTTTGCTCCTCATCAGCATCAGCATGATCAGCATGAGCAAAAACATTCTAGATTGCTTGCTCACTCGGTCACGAGCAACCCACTGAAACCATCCATCCATCCATCCATCCATCCATCCATCAGGATGATTGATCGATCGATCGATCGATCGGATTGGCCCCGGCCAAGATGATGTGATTCGCCACCTAGATTCTACACCTAAGAATGATATGCATATGGTGGTGGCTTTTGTGATGGTAAGTGGGAGTGGAGTGGGGCTCAACAGTCACGGTCGGAGAGGGATTCCCGGGGGCCGGCCCGGCCTTAATTTGTTCTGCAAGCAGGGATAGGGGTCCGGCTCCGTTGGGCCCCTGCTTCACATGAAGTCGGTCGGATATGTCATATGTGGGTGGGTGGGTCCCTGCAGCCTTATTAGTCTAAGGGAGGAGGAGGTGCGTGGCTGAAGACGAAGAAGAAGAAGAAGATGAAGAAGCAGAGTGAGAAGTCAGAACTAATAATGTAAGTGTTGTTGGTGGCCTGCAAGATTGACATCTTAATTTTGAAAAGAAAATGAACACCAAACCCAACAGAACAGAGCAGAACAGAACAGAACAGAACAGGTGTACATGTGTGTGTGTTATTACTATTTAGTGAGTTGAGTTGAGTTTATAGTTGGTTCTCCAATATCTGAAATCTTAAAAAAAAAAAAAAAAAAAAGTGTTGAAACCTGGGGAGGGGACCATTCTTCCCAGACAGGACACCCTCTATCTAGTAGTGATCGACCACAATCATCCATCTGCTCTGAATTCCATTAGCCTATGAGAACCCAGCCATTCTTCCATCTCCATTTGTTGTAATAGCTACTATCTATGATTGAGAGAATGACTGCGACTCTCTCTCTCTCTCTCTCTCTCTCTCTCTCGCCTTTGTCAGGGCAGAAAGAGTCAAGGTCTAGCAAATTGCAACCTACCCTAAGAAAGATGGGAGCCTACACTCTCATTTTCACCAGATTTTTTTCTGCCCTGCCTTTGCTGCATCAGATCTTTCTCTTTTTTCTCTTATTAAAGTTCTCATCATGGATACACATCTTTGCTCGATCACAGATTCACAATGCTATGCTGCAGCCTTCTTGCAAGAATTAAAGGCTGACACAGAGTGAGACTTTCATTGCACATGAATTAAAAACGTGGCTGAGAAGATCAAACTTGGCAGTAATCATGATTCATGCATGTGTGGAGTTTTTATTTTATTAACCTGAAGAGAAGATTTTGTAGTATTTTATGGCTGCCATTGGTTTGAACTTTTAATTTTGACACTCAATCAATGAAAGTATGAAACTCGATCCCTCTGTAAGAGTGAGTCTGAGACTCTGAACTAGAGTGAAACTCCGTAAATTTCTTCCCATGCACCAAATATTCCAGCAAGTAAAAGCAAATTTGAAAGGATATATAATTATTGGTATGACAGATTTGAATTCCTTTTGAGCACACATTAATTAATTGTTTGAGAAAAGTACTGTTAAGTATTATAATTAATTTGCCACATCAATGATCAAACGTGTGCTACCTTTGTTTATTTTTTTAACAGGAATCTAGCTAGCAGAAGTATTTGATGCTTCCACACTATGGACCTACATCTACTTGTCTGCAAGGAACCAAGCTGATCAGCATTCTTTAATGCTTCATTAATGCGCTCTTTCTTTGGTATGCTTCCATCAATATCCCACAAGCCATAACTTACATTTTATATATCTTTATTTATTTAGTTTTCTCACTACTGCTGATATTTTCTGATTGTTTGTCTCATAAAGTGGGAAATGTCAAAAGGTGCTGGTGGATATCATGCTACCTATGAAACTTTATTCCCTTATTAACACAAAATGTAGGTTCTAGCTTCTTGCTCATTAAACACAAGGTTATGCTACCTTGCAAGATAATAATAATAAAATTAGGCTAGCTTGTAAACAAGTTGTGCCCGCTAATAAGTTTGGATTTTGTTTCAGCTTGTGTTTGGTACCGATTCCTAATTAGATTTTGTTCTTGTTCTTCTTCCATTATTATTATTATTATTATTATTATTATTATTATTATTAGACATATCGGGAACACCCTCCATTAAAATCTGAAAAAAAAAAAATTATACTCATGGCACATGGCATTATGTGTAAATTACACCTATGACCACAAAAATACTCAGAGTATAACACTATGAACACAAAACAATTTTTTCTATAAAAAAACCCATAAGGCCGCATGTAAAGCCAAAATGGGCCTTTTTGATGGAATCTCCGGTGAGTTTGCACACGTGGCGCTAACCTGTTACTGACATGTGGCAAGTAATTGGCACGTGTGCGCCATGTATGTCATTAACATGTGTCGACATATATAAATTCATAAAGATGTCACATCAATGGCCATGTCATCGACACAACTTTGTTTTGTGACCATAGCGTTATAATTGTAATTATTAGACACATATTAATGACATAGCACATATGTGTCAAATATTTACCACGTGTCAGTGACACATCAGCACTATGTATGCAAGCTCGTCGAAGATTCCATAAAAAATGCCAATTTTTGGCTTTACAGGCACCGGAGCTATGTTCTATGAGTTTTCTGATAAGAAAAATTATTTTGTGGTTATGGCATTATAATCTGAGTATTTTTATGACCATGGGTGTAATTTACCCATTAATTATTTGTGATCTTCTAATATTCCATTATCAAACTATAATTACCATGGCAACCAAGCATATAATCAAGGCTTAAAAGTTGAATAAAGATCAAATCGATGCAATGAGGACATGCATCTAGAAGGGGATGCCAACAACCATACAAAGGAAGCTACATATATTGAGAAACCCTGAACCATGCAGAGCTACATATAAATAATTCCTAGCCCCTACGTATTATTGTCACAGTAGTGGTTTTACACTTTCATACCATCAACCAAATAGGTGTAAAAACATGGCAGGCGCTAAGATATATTGTCGTCTTATCATCATCATCCATGATTAACTCGGTCGATAGGACCATTTTACATAATTAAATGGAAGCCAATTATTATTCTTTTGATCTATCCTCAAGTCGCTAGACAATTTCGGTCGCCACAACTTGATCCTCAAAACACCTCCTCAGATAGCCACATATGACTACCCCCTCAGGATCTTGAAGTGATTCCCCCACAGTGTTTCGAACGGAAAGCTCTACATCCGGAGCCCATCTCTTAACTGCTAAAACGCTTATCACCAAGGGGATTACTAAAGAGCCTTGAACCATTCTAGAAGAGCTAATGAGCTGGCATCCAAAGGGGGCACGTGTGATCAAGTTCAGAAGCTTATAAATAACAGATACCGCTCCCACTAGCCTCCAGGACTTTTCTTTGGACACCCCCTATCTCTCTCTCTCAACCCCTTTCCCCTCTCATGTGCTCCAAAAAGCTTCACTAGTGGATTTCTTTTCTACCAAATGAGAAACTTGTGGTTTTCTCCCCTAATTTGTGGGGTTTTCATGTAAAATCTTGGTGTCTTTTCTTTTTGTTCGTTTTTTTTTATTTTTCTTTAATTTTTCCAAAAAAATTATTTATAAATTTAAATATTAATCAGATTTGGGGATTTTTCCTAAATTTTAGTTAACATATGTTATGTGTCTACACTACAAGTGTCAAAATTAAATTTTGTTTAATGATTTACAATTGAAAAAATAATTAATTTGTAAAAGAAAGAAAGATCAGCAAATGAGTTAATTTGCTAATGATGCATGATATATATATATAGAAAACTATATATGGTGTTAAATCCTACTACTACACATGGGCCATCTTCTGTTTTTGCCCTGCCTGCTATACGGCATAAAAAATATATTTTAATATATATATATATATATATAGAGAGAGAGAGAGAGAGACCATCTTCTTTTGTCCTGCCACTTAATTGATGCTCCTAAAACTTCCAGTTACATCATGTTCCCTTGTCCCTTGCCATGTCAGCTACCTCCAGCTCCCACCCCGATCCTCCTTTATAGGATGTTGTTACTTGACAAAGCAAATTAATTAAAGAACTCTATCTCACTCTCTCCATTTCATGGCTAGCTAGCTACTAGCAAATGAGGCCTGATAACCCTAAATCTGGCAGGTTCCATGAAGAAATTAATATTAAGTTAAAGCCATTTTTAATCTTTGAAAATATGTCCAATGTTTATCCTAAATTTTAAAAGTTATCCAATACGATCCTTATATTTTACATATTTTATCACATTTGATCCCTAATGTTGATGTGACACTGATATAACATACGAATAAAATACATAATATTTATTTATCTTTTTTATTATATAGGTGACCATATTTTGATGACATGGCGGCCAGCTAGACTGTTAACATGGCCGTATTATTTTTAATATTAATTAATTTTATTTTTTATTTTTTATTTATTTACAAAGAAAATAAACAAAACAAAAAATAAAAATAAAAAATAAAAATAAAAAAAATAGAAAAAAGATTGTCACGTCACATGCCACATCAGCAGTCCAGCTGGCCTGCCACATCACCAAATACTGCCACCTGTAAAATTTAAAAATAAATAAATACTATGTATTTCATTCGTATACCACATCAGCATCAGGGACCAAATTATGTGACAAAATACTCAATATATAGGGACCGTATTGAACAATTTTTGAAATTATGGATAAAAATGAACAGTGGACTTGTTTCTACGGATCAAAATTGGCTTTAACCCATTAATATTCTTGGATTTGATTCATTGCGCGCTAATCATGCATGCCTGAATCGCCAAGTGCATGTGGATGATAATCGATCAAGACGTACACATGCATTTGGCCAACTATATATATATATATATATATATATATATATATATATATATATATATATATATATATGTTGATGCCAAAAACTGGTCCACCTCACGCTTTGGCTACTGTGGCCTCGTGATCTGGTCTCAGCCTTCAACAAACAGTTGAAATTTATAGTTGGTGTGGACGATTACTTCAGCTTCTGAATGAGGAACACGGAGAATGCTTTGGAGATCCGTTCGGAAATTATCCTATGAAAATCCGCTCGGAATTGCCTTAGCTTTCCTTTGGGACGAACCTATAAAAGGGAGAAAACAGTGGTCGGAATTGGGCCTTTCTGCCCGGATTCAGCTCCGATGCTTAAGTCAGAAAATTTGTAAGAAGGTGGTTTTAGACATGAGTTAGCTCTTTTTGTGGTCACTTTTTCCCCCCCCCCCCCCCCCCCCCTTCTCCATTGTCGCTCTTCTTTTATAGCCATTTAAAGGCGGTTTAGGAAAGGAGGTCGAGTAAGGCGGTGAATGAGAAAATATCTTCTAAGGCGGTAAGAAAATATCTGCTTACTATGTAGGTGCTACGTAGGTAGGTAGAAAATATCTACCTACCGTGCAGGTACCTTGTGTGTAAGTAGAAAATATCTACCTACTGTAGAGGTAAGTGGATAAGATCTACTTACTGTAGAAGCGTCGGATACGCTTTTGTCCAGATGGTTATCACCTTCTTGCTTCGTGTATAATTCCGACGAACTTTTTGTAGGGGTGAGCCCTCTTTATTTGCCGGACGGAATTGATACAAACGAACCTGGTGGTGACTGACCGTCCTGTGGCCAAACGAAACGTAGACCTGTGTATGACAGGTGGCCATTTAGGAAGGTGACACGTGTTTCACCAAATATCTCCGTAACAATATATATATAGTCCTAATTAATTAGATCTGCTTTCTTTCCTGATCGATCACAAATTAACATTAACCTCTGATGATTATATATATATAACTCATTATTATATATTCTCTTTCTTTTGTGACCATATATAATCTTTTATGGGTTCAATGTATCAGCTGTGTTGTTGCACTATATATAAAACAAGGCATCAAGATCTTCTTTTCCTTTCTTTTCGTCTTGTTTTTTTTAAGAGAGATACATCATTGAGAGAAAGAGAGAACATGCATGATCTAATTAGGACAGTCGTTGAAGTCCTTTTCATGGTTGGTGCAAATGCATGCATGCATTATGTATAGTGAAGTTCATGAAGACCAAGCAGTTGAACAAAATAGTACGAAGAAGAGTTCTTATGTCATTTATTAGACATACACGATCTGAGTTGCTACTCATTATATCTATTGAAAGACCATGCAGATATATATATATATATATATCGATCAACTACCGTCAAAGAGTACTCATCCATGTTTTAGTTTGATAGCTAGTAACCTTTAATTATTCCTATAGTCATGCAATTCATTGAATAGAAAACAAACAAACAAACAATTCAAATGCATCAAAAGTGACAAGTGGTGGAATTGTATTTGTTCAAATATTTCTTTTTCCAGTAATTAATTTGTTTGCAGTCACAAGATGCATGGTGGCATAAAAAAATAGATATAAGTTAATTCACAAATAAATAATATGACAAAATATATATAGATTGAAATATTCTATAGTAAAGTTGAAAGAAAACAGCCAGAGCATGCAAGTCCGCTAAACTATTAATATATTATATGGCCATGTATTTGGATTGATTGTATATATACGCACGTTAGAAAAGAACAGTTGAAATTAATATTATCATTTGAAAGATGAATATATAGTAACATGTAATTGGTTTCAAAGTCTTCACCAAAGAATATTGTAACAAATAAACGAAGTTAACTAATATAGAATAATATTTGTATGGATGTTTTTGAGAAAATTAGGTTATTATGTATGTTAGCTCAAAAATCAGGGAAATTCTAATTTCTCACCAACTATTAAATTTGTTTGAATCGGGGGATGTAGGCCAGCGAGAAAATCAATAGAAATCAAGTTCAAATGAGAAAGAACACCAAAATTAATGTAAAACACCCTTTAAAAATAGGGAAAACTCACAAACTCCCTTTGGGAGCAAATCCACTATACTTCAATACAAGATGGAGAATCCATAAGAGAGCTGGAGGATTGAGATTACAAAATAAGATAATGAGAGGGGAAGAAAGTTTTCAAAGAGGCAGTGCTTTGCTGCTCTAGAATTCAATCCCCTGAAATGATGCTCTGCCTCTCCTTTTATAGGCATGGGAGTGGCCGAAACTTGTGCCTCAAGTTTCCATCCACTTGGCCCACTTGTGTGCCAGTCCAATCCCAGCTCAGCTCCAGCTCAACTTTCTTCTAGAGGCTTCTAGATGCCAGTTCATCCGCCAACTAAGCTCTAGTTGTCCATCATTCTAGAAGGTTAGCTGGGCTTCTAGTGACTTCCTAGAGTTCCAAGTATAGTGTATTGGGGAGTTAAATGTCCGAGTGGAATAAATAGGATCTGAATAGAATTCCGAACAGATGATACTCCATGGTGATCTGAGCAGAAAATGCCTTATGGGTCCGAATAGAATAGTTCCAGATTTGAACGAAATTAAGCCTAGATTTGAATAGGATCATCATAGATCCGAGCGGAATTGAGTATGAATTTGAATAAAAGTTGTCTAGAGATTCTTCCATGTGACAGATCTCCAGAACGACAAGTATCTTCTCACTTTCACCCCTGTAAGTTCTGGATAGGTCGTCTTCTTGTCGTGACTTGTGTTATAACTCAGGTGTAACACTCTGTTTACTGAAGATTTTTGTGGCACTCACACACTCAATGATAAACACACAAGACAACAAAGAGACAGGAGAGTTGGTAACCCAGTTTGGCAACAATGCCTACATCTGGGGGGCCATGCCCGGAGAAGACAATCACTAAAGGTGTAGGAAAAATAGGAGTACAAGAGTCACACTCTCTCACACATAAGCACCTCCACTCCTTGATTACAACAAGTGTCCACTATCACCCTTCTCCCAAGGGACTACTCTAGTCGGCACACCCTAATCCTCAGAGTCTTCGTCTTATATAGACGTCTCCCTGCCTTCACGCAATCATAGCACCAGCCTCCACCCTTTAGTTTCTCCGCGACTTGCCAAATTGGACTCCTTCCAATTCTGGCTGTTGCAACTTAGTTGTAACAAGAGTTGCAACATGACTCGGCTGACGAACTTGACCAAGGCTGCAGCATCCATTACACCTCTTCGACTTCGACAGCCCTCCAACCCTCCTGGTTGAGTTCCGAGTCTACTACGTCAGATCCTCCCGATCCCGACACGCAACTAGCCGATCCACCTCTCTGTCGCGTGCTCAGCCCATCACGGTTGCACTCCACCATAGCGCGCACCCATCAATTAACCTTCATCTACATGCAAGGTTGAGTTGTTGATTGGCTCCACCAATCATCTTCCAAAACTGGTTTGGCCTGTCTAGATCCACCATATTTGCTTACCAAATATAGCCTTGATTTGGCTTCAATGTAGCACCATGAGAATTACTCTTCATACGCCAAATCTGGCTTCCAATCAGCTGCATTCTAGGCTTCTAATCACCAACTCAGCTGAGATTCTGTAGCCAATTAGCATGCAAATCTCCATCACATAGCTGCTTGCATGAAGCCTCATAATCCGCATGCATGTAATCTCGCATGGAGTCTCCAATGTGCATGTGATCTTCAATCAATCAGCATCTTTCCAATTGGCCTTTATCATTGGTTCGCCTGATCTTCACATTAGTTTAACCCGAATCAGCATCTCCTTGGGCTGCAACTTGACATGGTCTCCAAGTCATCTGAGTCACGGACATTGACCACGTTGACTTGTTGTGTCAAATGGTGCCATCCTAGTGCGGTTGCACTAACAATCTCCCCCTTGGCATAATTTGACACAACCTTCTTCGGCCTGCCATACTGATCACTTGGTTGCACCTTCAAGTTGTAACATACCTACAACATCCTATGACAACCTAACATGAACTGACTAAGGTACATAACAATGCTTACATCTCAGGACACTCCCCCTGAATATTACAAATGTATAAGTAACCAAGACATAGTTATTATAACAAGCAAGATAATAACCAGTTCACAAACGATAGTCAGTTCAAACTGAAACAGCAAACACAAAGATGTTGCAAAAAAGTTGTAACAGAAACAGCGACAAGCAGCACCAGAAATCAGCAACCAAGCACAAGGCAAAAGTGTCGTCTTCTCCCCCTTTGTGGCAATTAATGCCAAGTCCTGCAAAGCATAGAAGCAAAATAAAACAAGAGATAAGAAAGCTTTGCAGGTAGTTACTCCCCCTAAGTAGCATTCCTCCCCCTCCAACAGCTTCCAGCAAGTGAGCAATGTGTTGCTTCTGTTGGGCAATCTGGAGAAGCTCTTGCGCATGAACTCGTTGTTGACGCTCCAATTCAGCAAAATGAGTAGTGAGGTAGTTCTCAAACTCCTCATCGATAGACGGGTTGAGCTGAGCATCTGCAACAGGGTCTGTCTGCCAACAGGAAGATCCACCTTCTTATCTATCTTGAACAGCTTGGCAGAAATTTTAACTTTCTTTCCTACAGGGGAATGTTCTCCAACATCATGTTATACTCCATGTTGTGCCAAATATTGACTGATCAGTGCAGAGTGACTGAGACTCATCTTAGAACTGTTGCTGGCAACAGTATGAGTTATGTCCTCAATGATATGCCTTCCAAGATTGAATTGTTTCCCAGTAGAGACAACATAGAGAAAGAGTGCCATATCTTTGAGAATGCTGGAGATGTGTGGAGTGGGGAACCAGTTGAAGATACCAATTCGAAATAGAGCATTGTATTTTGCAGTAAGCAGAGATACAAGAAACCTGGAATTTTCTCCCCAATTCTCAAATCTTCCACCAGTGAGCTCAAGTAGAATGGCTTCAGAATAATATAATTCATCTTCAACTATGCCAGTACAGCCAGCAGAGAATTCTAGAAACTGATTCAGGTTATCAGGAGTGAAGCTGATCATTTTACCTCTTACGAACACTTTAGGTGTGTGACCAGCTTCTATCTCAGAAACGATTGCAGTAAAGTTGCTGTAGAATTCCTTCACCAGAGATGCATTGAAGTTCTTGGCAAATGTCATTGATTTCAATAGACCTTTCTCTGTTAGTAATTGAAGCAGATCATACTTTTGATAGTCATTTTCATCAATCTTTCTTTCAACTACCATTCCTCGGGAAGACATAAGATTAAACTTATTTTTGCAAGCCAAGTTGACAAACTTCCTTTCATTGTCTCCTGCTTTGTGTGTCTTCTTCTTAACTGATGCTTCTTTGGAGGACTCCCCCTTACTTTTTGATCGAGTCCTTCTTTGTACAGGTTCAACAGACACATTGTCCTTCTCAGACTGAGTTCGTTTCTTCTGCTTCTTGGGTACTGATAAGTGTTCAAATGAGCATATTTACTTATCACTTATACATATTTTTTCATATCAAATGCATTGATTTATAGCCTACTGGTACTTTAAATGCTTCATATTTTGTAAACAGGGCATATATAAGCAACCCCGACGTAGAGGAATCATTTATCAACAAAACGAAGGACAAACGAAGACATTTTGAAGAAAACAGGGGTTAAACGGCCTTGTGAACGGCCGTCCAACTGCCCGTTCAGAGCAACCTGTGAGCTGAACCGACTGATGAACCGCCAGTTGAACTGCCGGTTTAGAGCAACCTGTGAGTCGAATCTGACCGATGAATGTGCCGTTCACCGTAACCTTTGCAATTCCACTGGCCCAATCAAGGGCAATGTTGTAATTTCTTAAGTTAAACCCTAATACATGGGTATAAATAGTTAAGTAGGAGAGTTTAGAGAGGAGGTTGGCTTGGGAGAGAAGCTAAAAGAGAGAGATTAGGGTTTGGGGGTCATCTCCCCAAATCTTGAGAATAGATAACCATTGGAGTTGCAATCTTGGAGGTAATGGTGTTCTCTATTACCTTTACATTAGTTTGTAAACTTTTCTATTTTGGTTTGAGTTCCCCATTGATGGGGAACTAATCTATTAGTACTTGGGTATGATGAACTTTTGGATTATGCATTAATTGGCAATGAATGTTTATGAGGATTTGTTGGTTTGTTCTTGAATGTCTAATGAATGTTTCGTATTGATTGTGATTTCATTATTAGAAATTACTTGAGTGCATACAAGGGTTAGAGTGGACGCCTCCTTGTATTAGGAACCTACTTCATTAGAAAGTATTATGAGTACACCGAGGAATCGGGTACTAGAAGGGCGAACGACTCTTTCAAACTACTTCACCCCCATAATCCTTCCAAGATTTGAATTCCCTTGATCTTAAGACAATCCTAGGAGATTAGTTATCCAATCACCTTGGAAGAGGGATTGGATATAATTTAGGAATTCTTGGCACAAGAACTACCAACTTTGATTCATAAATATCCTTGTTAATCTAAAGAATTGAAATCCAAAAGGGATTCATACCCAAGTATCCTCTCTTGCTATTAATTTACCCCAATCAACTCTCGATTTTCAGTTCTTACTTTCAACCTTTTTAGTTCTTTAGTTTTGAAAACCAAAGCCCCCCAATTTACCATTTAGACTAGGTTATTAAAGCTTGGTTTACACTTAGCAATCTCTATTCCCTGTGGTTCGACATCCGACTTCCCATAGTCCACTTTATTACTTGACCACGACCCGTATACTTGCGGAATCCACCCCATCAAGTTTTTGGCGCCGTTGCCGGGGAATAGGTTTGCTAGTTAGACTAGGATTTTATTAACTCAGTCTCTTGTTATCTTTCTTTTCTCTTCTTTTATTTTGACTCTTTGCATACGTACCACTTAATACTAATATCTTCGTCATATCATTGTACGAGGTACCACATGGCGGACCCCAGGGACATGATGTTAATAAAATTAGCCATCTTAGAACAATGGATTCAAGCCAAGCTTTTCGAGCAAAGTAATAACCTACTCCGAGAGCAAATTTTTGCTATGTATTCATGTGGTGAATCGTACAATGCGTGCACCACATACTTGCAGCAAGAGGAATATTCTATGGACAGTCAAGAAGGCCCCTGTGTAACAGATGACATAAATATGTCAAGCTTTATGGCAGCTCAATGCAGTATGATCAGAATCAATTGGAAACACCTATGGTTGAACCACCTTATTGCAACAGCCCGATGCAAACCCCAACGTCATCAGAGTTCATATTCAACACTGAGTCCATGGATTTGGACCTGACGGAAAAATTGAGCATTAACAGTATTCTGCCTATCTCGGAAGGGGATATCACATTATATGTAGAGGAGGACACCTATCTTACAAATCAATTCTTAGACGACCATCAGATTTTGGGGGTAGAGGCCATACCTGAAGAGTTGGGCAATGATTTGTTCAAGTTAAAGCTATCTATTGAAGATCCGCCCAAAGTAGAACTAAAGGAATTGCCAAAACACCTTGAATATACATTCCTAGCTGACAACTCCCAACTTCCAGTCATCATTGCTTCAAATCTAACCTCATTGCAGAAAGAGAAGCTATTACAGGTCCTTCATCGACACAAACGAGCGATTGCTTGGAAGATTTCTGATATAAAGGGCATCAACCCATCTTTTTGTACTCATAAGATTCTGATGGAAGACAACTACAAGCCATCCATTCAGCCACAACGAAGAGTGAACCCGAACATGAAAGAAGTGGTCAGGGCCGAGGTTATTAGACTTCTAGAAGCCGGCATAATCTATCCTATTTCAGACAGTGCGTGGGTGAGTCCAGTACAGGTGGTACCAAAGAAGGGAGGCATGACAGTGGTAGCCAATGAAAAAAATGAACTGATATCGACAAGGACCGTCACGAGGTGGCGAATTTGTATTGACTACCGGAAACTAAATGATGCCACTAGAAAGGACCACTTTCCTCTCCCGTTTATTGATTAGATGCTCGAAAGGTTGGCCGGCCACTCTCATTATTGTTTCCTGGATGGGTTTTCAGGTTACTTTCAGATTCCTATTGCCCCCAAAGACCAAGAAAAGACCACTTTTACTTGCCCTTACGGCACCTTTGCCTATCGCCGGTTGCCTTTCGGGCTGTGCAACGCCCCCGCCACGTTCCAAAGGTGCATGTTCGCTATTTTCGATGATTTTGTGGGAGACAACATGGAAGTATTTATGGACGACTTCTCAGTTTTTGGGGACTCCTTTGACCTCTGTTTGAGAAACTTGGAAAAGGTATTAGCCCGGTGTGAGGACACAAACCTGGTACTCAGTTGGGAGAAATGTCACTTCATGGTTCAGGAGGGCATTGTTTTAGGACACAAAATTTCAAGCAATGGCATTGAGGTAGACAGAGCCAAAGTGGACACGATCAAGAAACTACCTCCACCCACTTCAGTCAAGATTGTTAGAAGTTTTCTGGGTCATGCAGGTTTCTACAGGAGATTCATTCAAGATTTTTTCAAGATCTCAAAACCCTTGACTAAATTACTGGAAAAAGATGCTCCATTTGATTTTAATAAGGAGTGTTTGGAGGCTTTCACATTTTTAAAAGAGAAGTTGATTCAAGCACCTATAATGACTACGCCTGATTGGAATATCTCATTCGAACTCATGTGTGATGCGAGCGATTTTGCTGTTGGAGCTGTATTAGGACAGAGGAAAGACAAACATTTCAGACCCATATACTATGCCAGCAAGAGTTTGACTGAAGCACAAGCCAACTACACCACTACTGAAAAAGAACTTCCCGCCATAGTCTTCGTCTTCGACAAATTTCACCCCTATTTGGTACTCTCCAAGATTATAGTCTACACTGATCATTCGGCATTACGCTACTTATTGGCCAAAATGAATTCCAAGCCACGGCTGATTAGATGGATCTTGCTTTTGCAAGAGTTCGATTTGGAGATCCGAGACAAACGTGGGCCGGAAAACTTGGCCGCCGACCATCTATCTCGGCTGGAGAACCCAAATAAGGATTCAGGCCATGAAGTTGTCATTAGAGAAGAATTTCCAGATGAGCAGTTATACAGCCTTCAGATACTGCGGGATCACTCCTTCGCCATTCAGGAGAAAGAAGCACCCCCTTGGTTTGCCGACTTTGCGAATTTCCTAGTCGCGGGAGTCCTCCCAAAATCTTACAACTATCAGCAAAAGAAGAAATTCTTCGCGGAACTGAAGCATTACATCTGGGATGACCCTCATTTATTCCGGATATGCGCCGATCAAGTAGTCAAGAGATGTATCCCACAACAAGAAGGGTGGAAGATCTTGATCGATTGCCATTCAGGCCCCGCCGGTGGACATTACTGCGAAAATAGAACGGCCCGGAAGGTCCTCGATTCTGGTTTTTTTTGGCCCACCTTGTTTCAAGATGCCAAGGAGTTCTCCCAATTCTGTGACAGTTGCCAACGCACGGGTAGCATATCCCGCCGCGATGAAATGCCTCAACGCACCTCTCAAGTATGTGAGATATTCGATGTATGGGGAATTGACTTCATGGGACCTTTTCCGGCATCCCAAGGGAACAAATATGTCCTAGTGGCCGTAGATTACTTGTCTAAGTGGGTAGAAGCCCAAGCTTTGCCCACCAATGACGCTCGAAATGTGATCAAATTCTTGAAGAAACTCTTCTCTCGGTTTGGCACACCTAGGGCGATAATTAGCGATCGAGGCACTCATTTCTGCAATGCCCAATTTACCAAAATTCTAAAGCGATATGGAGTCACTCACCGCACCTCCACACCATATCATCCTCAAACAAGTGGCCAAGTGGAGGTTTCCAACCGGGAATTAAAGAGAATCTTGGAGAAGACAGTTGCACGGAATAGGAAGGATTGGGCAGAAAAGCTTGCCGATGCATTGTGGGCATATCAGACAGCATACAAGACTCCAACTGGGAGCACACCATATAGACTTGTATACGGAAAATCATGCCACCTACCTGTTGAACTTGAGCACAAAGCATACTGGGCAATCAAGTTCTTGAATTTTGACCCTACGTTGGCCAGCAAGGAAAGAAATCTTCAATTGAACGAGCTCGACGAATGGCGCTCCTCGTGCTACGATAATTCCAAAATGTACAAGGAGCGGATGAAGTATTATCATGATAAACTCCTAAGGCAAACAAAATAATTCCAGGAAGGAGACAGGGTCCTACTATTCAATTCCCGACTTAAATTATTCCCCGGTAAGCTGCGATCAAGATGGTCTGGCCCCTTTACTATCTCCAAAGTATACCCACATGGGGCAGTTAAGATTTACCAAGCCGGAGGAGACCCCTTCAAAGTGAATGGATATCTGCTCAAACTGTACTATGATGCGAGTGCTAACGGGACACCAAGTAACTATCCACAATCCTTCAAGCTGCCTTGAGGCAGTCCTAAGAACGTCAAGCTCGTGACGTAAAACAAGCGCTCTTTGGGAGGCAGCCCAAAATCACGACTCCAATGCTTTGCTAGATTAGACATCGCTTTTTAGTTCTCTTTATTACCACAATAAATCTCTAGTCATCGCTCATAGGGTAGTCATTATCGCGAGAAAGAATGGGTGTCGAACGGCCATTAACTGGCCTGTTCATACCCTCTGGGAAGGGTGAACGGGGTAGTGAATGGCCATTCACTTGGCTATTCATAATCCCAATAGTTAAAGCTCTCATAAGGATAAACGGGCAGGTGAACGGCCCGTACACGAGCCGTTCACCTACCTCTACTTAATAAACATCATGCACACCCTAATTTTTCATCCTCAAAAGTTGCGGTCCTTACCCTCCCCACCGGCACCACCCCACCAGGCGCTCTCACCTCTCTCTTGCACTCACTGCACCCTCTTTCTTCACAGGTATGTTCAATCCCCACCTCTCCACGTCACAAATGTCAATTTTTAGCCCTACTATTTGGTCCCCTTCCCCACTTAGAATGAATTGATGGCTCGATCCCGAATCCTTCACCCAAATCATCTCTAGCGATGACGTAGAGTGGTTTAATGGGACCCTATGGCCTTTATCTTTTAGCTTTAAATCGCAATCTGTGCACACCACCATGTTTGCTGAGTCCGTATCCCCGCAGCGAACGGCCTGTTAAACGGCCGTTCACCAGGCCGTTCACCCCACGCTTCTTCATTTCTTACGGCACTGACTCCTTTCCATCTTGCAGCAATGCCGAGGATAGAGATCGCGAAGCGCCGACGGGATGAAGTTGGACCTTCCCTAAGGCCACCGCGCTTCACACAAGCGCATCATCAGCAGCGCTACGCCCGCCTAGCGGAGTTACCACTCAGCCGCACTTTCCTTCTCGATTGGGATCCCCTCGAGCAACTCCATATCGCCGATCGAGTCCGCAGTCTGCTCTCCGTTAATGGTTGGGACCGAGTTTTCCCCATCAACGAAGCGACATACCGCGAGCATACACTCGAGGTACTGAGCTCATTCGAGTTTGACCGCTCGGCTACTGGGGAGCACTCCATCATTGCCATATCATTCAAGCTTTAGGGCGTACCACATCAGATGAGTCCCGACCGATTTGCGATCTATATGGGGATCTATGATCAGGACTTCCTTCGACTCCCTGGCACACGGCTTCTTACCTCTTTCCTTGGCTACATCATTTCTCATTCTAGATACTGGCAGCAGCTGGGAGGGGCGCCCCAACCAGAAGGCCTCGAGCATGACTGATTTGATACACCGCTATATCCACGCTCTGGTCAGCCGGACTATCGCTGGCCGCACCGGCAGCACCGGGGTCGTCACCGTCTCAGACCGGTTCCTCCTATACAACATTTTCGAGCGCGGTCCCATCCATCTAGGCTATGTGCTTGCTGACTACATCGCCCACCAAGGGCAGAGTCACAAGTACACGCACATCATCGCTGGGCCCTACATCACTCGCTTGATCCGGGGGATGCCAGTGGAGCTCCGTACCGATGGCATCGAGCGTCTTCATCTGATGCAGCCGCTAGGGATGAGCACCCTTCTCCAAATGAAGCTGGTCCAGTTTTCTGGAGGCAGATATAGACTCGCAGGACAGCAATTAGTGAGCTCCGACAGCGAGGAAGCCGATTCCGACGACTCTTCCTCCGACACCCCCGCTGGGCCTTCCTCCCCATCCACTCGCAGTCGTCTCACTCGCAATCGAGGAGGGCCTCACCGAGGTCTATGATATGCAGACTACACTCCTCGAGGAGCACCACAACCTCGGTGACCAGTTAGCAGAGCTTTTCTCATACCTGCGTTCCCAGACACCCCCACCTTGGGTTCCCCACCCTCCTTTGACCCGGCATCTGACACGCCACCCTCTATCAATGACTGAGACTATTTACTTTATCTTTCATGTTATGTTGTTCTTGTGTGCGTTTTATAGACTTCTTCACAAGGGTCCTATCCTGTGACTTGTCCTTTATTTACCTTTATGCACTATTGACTATGCAATCTCCATTGGAGCTATTTCTCTCTATAACTATATTTTGCAGCCACATATACTGGAACACCCTAACAACAGCTCTCATTCTTAAATCGCAATGCCACATCATCTACTTCATTAAACCGGGGAAGTTTCAGTTTGCCCTCCTCATCAATCTTATTGAAATTTGTTTACTATACAATCTAATTGTGTACATTGAGGACAATGTACGACTTTAAGTGTAGGGATGGGTAGCTCCCTTCCATTGATAAATTTATTGCAAAAGTCTAAGTGTGGGGATAGGGAGCTAATTATTTGAATTTCATAACATTCATTGAAAATATCTATACACAGGAGCAGCATGTTCGACATGGACCTATGATGGCACTATTAGGGAATACAATGTTTCACTCTACTTCTTGTTCACCATTTTAGTACTCCGAATTTTTTTTAGAATTCTCCTATGACACACCATGGACATCTAGAGATTATATTCATGAAATTCAAAAGCTCTAGTCACAATAGATAACCCACTGCCATGTTTTGTTGACTTTATTTGCTAAGCATTTTCCTCAATTACTCTAAGAGGATTTGGTTTAGCTTCTAACCCTTCATAATTCAACTTAGTGGACAAGTAAGAGAAAAATAAAATAGTCTGTACATAGTAGTTGAGTCACTAGAGCAATAAAGACAGTGTTCCGCTACTTGTTGTGATAAAGTAGTTTGGGGTCCTGGCCCCTAATCAGGGTGTTCCTTAATTCGAAAAGTCACTTCTAAGTATGAGCACATCTAGGTAGAGTTGTAACACTCTAAGTACCCGGGTGTTTTGGTGCCTAAATAGCATGTGCATCCTGAAGAAAAGAGGACCTACACTCTACACTGATTTTAGCACGGGAAAGTCGGATCCATTAGAGATGCCCTACCCTTTAAAAAAAAAGGACTCTCGAGCTTGCCCACCATTTTCTCAATAGAGGGTTGGTTGTCATAAAACTTAGGGCCTCAAGGACTCTCTAGAGTCCATTGAGGGAATGCTTGTCTTGCTAAGACTCTAGAACATGGTATGTGGAGTGAAAACACTCATCTAGAGCCGCGATGACATTATACAAACTCTAGGTCCCAGTGTGAAAATAGGAGAACACACACACTTCGATGGTGAACTTGAGATAGAGCAAATTCATTATTATTATTGCCGGAGGTTGAACACTTATCATTTCTTTTACTTGTACTTTCATTGTCTTGTTTGCTTGAGGACAAGCAAATACTTAAGTGTGGGGATATTTGATAAGTGTTCAAATGAGCATATTTACTTATCATTTATACAGATTTTTTTTCATATCAAATGCATTGATTTATAGCCTATTGGTACTTAAAATGCTTCATATTTTGTAAACAGGGCATATATAAGCAACCCCGACGTAGAGGAAGCATTTATCAACAAAACGAAGGACAAACGAAGACATTTTGAAGAAAACAGGGGTTAAACGGCCTTGTGAACGGCCGTCCAACTGCCCGTTCAGAGCAACCTGTGAGTCAACTGAATCGATGAACCGCCAGCTTGAATCACGGTTTAGAGCAACCTGGTGAGTCGAATCTGACCGATGAATGTGCCGTTCACCGTAACCTTTGCAATTCCACTGGCCCAATCAAGGGCAATGTTGTAATTTCTTAAGTTAAACCCTAATACATGGGTATAAATAGTTAAGTAGGAGAGTTTAGAGAGGAGGTTGGCTTGGGAGAGAAGCTAAAGGAGAGAGGTTAGGGTTTGGGGGTCATCTCCCCAAATCTTGAGAATAGATAACCATTGGAGTTGCAATCTTGGAGGTAATGGTGTTCTCTATTACTTTTTCATTAGTTTGTAAACTTTTCCATTTTGGTTTGAGTTCCCCATTGATGGGGAACTAATCTATTGGTACTTGGGTATGATGAACTTTTGGATTATGCATTAATTGGCAATGAATGTTTATGAGGATTTGTTGGTTTGTTCTTGAATGTCTAATGATTGTTTCGTATTGATTGTGATTTCATTATTAGAAATTACTTGAGTGCATACAAGGGTTAGAGCGGACGCCTCCTTGTATTAGGAACCTACTTCATTAGAAAGTATTATGAGTACACCGAGGAATCGGGTACTAGAAGGGCGAACGACTCTTTCAAACTACTTCACCCCCATAATCCTTCCAAGATTTGAATTCCCTTGATCTTAAGACAATCCTAGGAGATTAGTTATCCAATCACCTTGGAAGAGAGATTGGATAGAATTTAGAAATTCTTGGCACAAGAACTACAAACTTTGATTCATAAATATCCTTGTTTATCTAAAGAATTGAAATCCAAAAGGGATTCATGCCCAAGTATCCTCTCTTGCTATTGATTTACCCCAATCAACTCTCGATTTTCAGTTCTTACTTTCAACCTTTTTAGTTCTTTAGTTTTGAAAACCAAAACCCCTCAATTTACCATTTAGACTAGGTTATTAAAGCTTGGTTTACACTTAGCAATCTTTATTCCCTGTGGTTCGACATCCGACTTCCCATAGTCCACTTTATTACTTGACCACGACCCGTATACTTGCGGAATCCACCCCATCAGGTACAACAACCTTTTGCTTCAATGATTGCTCTTCTTGAATTTGCTCCTGTCTTTCTTCTTCCACAGCATCTCTGTCTTTGCTGAAAGAGTCATTGTCAGCAGAGGTCTTCTTTAGTGGCTGTGGCTTAGAGACAACAATCTTCCTTCTCTCGGGGACTCTGTCCACAGAAACATCTCCAACTGAAATAGGATCAGTTGCTGATGGAGTTGTAACACGTGACACAACATCTTCAGAAACATTCTTAGTTTTGATGTAAGACAAAGATCCTTCCGCCTGCTTTACATGCACAGTCCGCTTCCTTGTCTTGGGCAGTTCAGCCAGAGGAACATTGTCATCAGTACTATCAGAAGTTGCAGGTTGTGTTGCAACAGAAGGAGCAACATTCTCGAAAGCTTGCTTTTGGCTTTTCTCTTTCAACATTTCTTGTAGAATGTCTGCAATATGTACTTCTTCAGAAGAGGAAGCACTATCTGAGTCCTCTGCAACTTTCTTACCTTTGTCTTGAATTTGGGTCTCATCCTCTTGAAGAATAGATTTGCCTGCTTCAGTACTTGCAATATTCTTCACACTCTGGTCAGGATGTTCAGGCAGCACGTTCACTTCTTCGTTGAATGTTGGTTGCATGCCGACAATTGCTTCTTCTGGGTCCTCCCTTGTCTCAGTTGAAATTGGGGGACCAGTATACACAGTGGGGCCTTCCTTCATTTTGAAAGCCTCTGGCATACGTTGTTGCAGCCATAGATACGGTGCAGTATGTTGTTCCAAAGTTGTAACAAGAGGCTGAACAGAAGGAGACATGGAGTGAGTGGGTGTACCTTCTTCCTTTGAACAAGAGGGATTTGTTAGAGGGACAACTTGCATTTGTTCTTCCATCACGCTTTCTCCCTTCCGTTTGGGCTTCGATTTCTTCTTTTGAGACAGTTGCTTCGGTCTCATCTTCTCAAGACTTGACTTCTCCTCCCTTGCTTCTTGGGACTGCGTTGTCTTCCTTCACCTTTCAGAGAACGGCCGCCAGTGATGTTAATTGGGAATTTAATTACAACGCTAGGGTTTGCATTATAAGGGGTAATAAGTACAAGTTATTTGAATAAAAACATAAATAACTGAAAATTAGTTTTATGAAACTAATTCCCTTCTAGCAACTAACTTCTCTCTTTTTATTTCAAACTTTCCCTCCCTTTTTTTTTAATTTGTTTATTGTTGGGAAAAATACCCATACTCATGGAGATTTTGCTTGTACCCAAGTGGGCACCTGGTTGCAACCTTGGTTCATAACAGTCTTCTCTTTCACTGTGCTTTCCTTGGCAATCCAGAGCTGTGATATGACAGTCATCTTTCCTCCACTTCTCTTTTTGAAAATTGCTTGAACATAGTCAGTTATCTTCCCAGATTTCAAGTCTTCCTTCAGTTTTCTACACTTCATCTTGTTGTGGCCTCTTTTCCCACAGTGTGTGCATGCATGAGTTTCTGTCCTTTGAATTCTCCTTCTTGTCTTGATGTCTTGAGGTAGTTGGGCTTGGGCTTTAACAAATATAACTTCTTTGGGATCCTTCTTAGTTCCCGAGGACTCTCCTACATATCTCAGTCCTTTCTTGTTCTCAGAATTTCTTCCAGCTGCAAGTATGTCGTCCAACTTTGCTTTTCCTCTATTCAAGGAATCCGGTGTCTTCTCAGCTTGTTAAAGCTTGTGTTGACATTCAATTAACCTTTTTACAACATCACCCATTTCCTTCAAAGTGTTGTCTTTTTCTTCTACTAGGAGCTGATTCTTCTTCAGGACGGTTACCTTTTCTTCTTGGAGATGTTTGTTCTCTTGGATCATCTTGTTCAAGTTCTTCACCATGTCTTCTTTCTCCTTCAATAAGATGCCTTTCTCTTCTTCTAGGTGCTTGTTCTGAAGCATCATCTTGTCAAACCTTCTCAGCATGACTTCATAGGCTTTAAGCAAGTCTTGTTCAGTTACATCTACTCCATTGCTTTCACTCTCTTCTGATGTTGCAACAGATGTTGCAACATACTTTGCAACTCCCATGAATCTGCTTGAGTCACCTGTGGGTTTGAACACAGAAGGAAAAGCAACATAGTGACTTATCATACCTTTGTCACCTTGATCCTCCTGACTCTCCTCAGATTCTCCTTCACTCCAGGTAGCATTTAGAGATTTTCCCTTTTTCTTCAGTGTATTGACACATTCTGCTTGGACGTGACCAAAGCCTTCACATTCAAAGCATTTGATTTTTCTTCTTGAGTCAGCTTCTTCTATTTTCTTTTCTTCATTCTGATATTGCTTTCTTCTTGTTTTATGCTTCTTGAACATCTTGTGAAGTTTTCGTGACAGGTATGCAATGTCAGTTTTATCATCATCTTGGTGCGGATACTCTAGCTGTCTTGATGCTTCAGCCTTCAGACCATGGTTAACTTCTTTCTTTTCATGTTGAAAATTCATTTCATATGCCTGAAGTGACCCCATCAACACATTGACTCTAATAGTTGAGATGTCTCGTGCTTCTTCAATTGCAGCAACTTTGGCCTTAAATCTCTTTGGCAGAGATCTTAAAGTTTTCCGCACTAACTCTTCATCAGAATACTTCTTCCCCAGTTGAAAGGCTTTGTTGGAAATGTCCATCAGCTTGGAGTTGAATATTGTAATAGTCTCATCTTCTTCCATCCTGAGACTTTCAAATTTTGAAGTTAGCATCTGTAGTTTAGAATTTTGAACCTAACTCGTGCCTTCATGAATTCTTTGAAGAGTATCCCAGGCTTCCTTGGCACTGTCACATGTGGCGATGTACTTGAATTGGTTCTCGTCTACACCTCCGAAGATGGCGTTAAGAGCCTTCCCATTTGCATTGGCCTTGTTCATCTCGTCTGGTGTCCATAGACTCTTCTACTTCTCGACCTCATTCTTCTCAGCATCAATGCATTTTGGAATTGTCCATCCTTCTTCTAAAACACTCCAAGCAGTTTCGTCTATCGACTTGATATACGCCCTCATTCGTGCTTTCCAATATGAGTAGTTTGCTTCATTCAGGAGGGGTGGACTACTGCTGACGATTGCTTCTCTTCCGGCCATTGTCAGAACTTCTTCCAGGACTTCGTCGATCTTGAAAACAGGGTGTGCTTCGGCGACCTGCTTTGATACCAAATGTAAGTTCTGGACTGGTCGTCTTCTTGTCGTAACTTGTGTTATAACTCAGGTGTAATCTGCTTACTGAAGATTTTTGTGGCACTCACACACTCAATGATAAACACACAAGACAACAAAGAGACAAGAGAGTTGGTAACCCAGTTCGACAACAATGCCTACATCTGGGGGGCCATGCCCGGAGAAGACAATCACTAAAGGTGCAGGGAAAACATAAGTACAAGAGTCACACTCTCTCACACATAAGCACCTCCACTCCTTAATTACAACAAGTGTCCACTATCACCCTTCTCCCAAGGGACTACTCTAGTCGGCACACCCTAATCCTCAGAGTCTTCGTCTTATCTAGACGTCTCTCTGCCTTCACGCCATCACAGCACCAGCCTCCACCCTTTAGTTTCTCCGCGACTTGCCAAATTGGACTCCTTCCAATTCTGGCTGTTGCAACTTAGTTGTAACAAGAGTTGCAACATGACCCGGCTGACGAACTTGACCAAGGCTGCAGCATCCATTGCACCTCTTCGACTTCGACACACCTCCAACCCTCCTGGTTGAGTTCCGAGTCTACCACGTCAGATCCTCCCGATCCCGACACGCAACTAGCCGATCCACCTCTCCGTCGCGTACTCAGCCCATCACGGTCGTACTCCACCATAGCGCGCACCCATCAATCAACCTTTATCTACATGCAAGGTTGAGCTGTTGATTGGCTCCACCAATCATCTTCCAAAACTGGTTTGGCCTGTCTAGATCCACCATATTTGCTTACCAAATATGGCCTTGATTTGGCTTCAATGTAGCACCATGAGAATCACTCTTCATACGCCAAATCTGGCTTCCAATCAGCTGCATTCTAGGCTTCTAATCACCAACTCAGCTGAGATTCTGTAGCCAATGAGCATGCAAATCTCTATCACATAGCTGCTTGCATGAGCCTCATAATCCGCATGCATGTAATCTCGCATGGAGTCTCCAATGTGCATGTGATCTTCAATCAATCAGCATCTTTCCAATCGGCCTTTATCATTGGTCCGCCTGATCTTCACATTAGTTTAACCCGAATCAGCATCTCCTTGGGCTGCAACTTGACATGGTCTCCAAGTCATCTGAGTCACGGATATTGACCACGTTGACTTTTGTCAAATGATGCCATCCTAGTGCGGTTGCACTAACAACCCCTATCAATGTACAAAATCTTCTCCAACTTTTAAGTGTTATTATATGTAGTTAGAAAGAGTACATGTTGTTATGTGTAACTTGAATTGTTGATCAAGCTAAAATCAACTGTCACAAGAAAAGTTGACTAACTCATTTAATTTTATAAAAAAAAAGGTTGACGTTTCAAATCCAATAAATAGTGTTTTTCTAGGGACTCATCCATATTTATATAATTTTTTTTTAATTTGAGTTCACCTGACTTGTGAGAAGGTACAATGGAAATTTTGTGATATAGGAAAAATGAAAGCTTGTCGTTGTAGTGTAATATTCTGATATAGTGAAATCTTTTCCTCTGTAAATCCTTGTGTTCTTTACTGGTTTAATTATCGATTTAGTCCCTCTACTTTTCTCTCTCTTCCATTTCCGTCCCTGCTTTTCAAATTGTACCCTTTTAGTCCCTCTATTATTTATAATGGGTAAAGTAAGTCCCTCACCCTAACCGGCGTTAATTTTTCCGTAGTTTAGAGCTGACGTGGATTTTTTATATTAAAATATTATTAAAAAAATAAAAAATTTACCAAGATGGCTGCTTTCCTTCCCTAATGTCACATCACCTTCATCTCCTACACCAAAGCCACCACCTCCTCCTAACTCCTCCACCCTCACAGTACTCCATCTCCATCTCCAACCTTCATCCTCCGCGACATCTCCTTCACAACCCGCCCGGCGAGGTCCTCGCCATCGTCAGCTACGGCAAGTCCACACTCCTCAATATCCTCTCGGCTCTCAGGTCCCCCTCGTCCGGCAACCTCCTTCTCAACTCCTCCCGTCTCCGTCCCTCCCTCTTTCGTTGCATCTCCTCCCACGTCCCCCAGCACGACCTCTCCCTCCCCCTCCTCACCATCTCCGAGACCTTCATCTTCGCTGCCTCCCTCCTCCTCCCCTCCCCCTCCCCACCGCCGCCTCCGACATCCTCTCCTCTCTCCGCCTCTCCCCCATCTCCCACTCCCTCCTCTCTCCGAGCCATTTGGTGCCGCATGGCTCCCAGTGGACCTGATCACTAACTATCACCAACCCAAGCATGCATGCATGCCCAACCCTTCCCTAGAATCACAAAAATAATTAAACCAGTGAAAGCCACCAATGTTTCATGTTTGTGTGTAGAGAGAGAAGAATCCAATCTGCCTCAGCTACTCATTCTATGCAACACCAACAGAGCATTAAAAAGGAAAAAAGAATCTCCAAACAAGCACCCCACGCCATCTCCTCTCCTACATCTTTCTTTTCACATTATACATTCAAACTAAATCATCATCTTCTCTCTCTTTCTCTCTCTCTCTCTAAAATGCATGATCTTAACCATTCATGATATATGCAAGTATATATACTAAATAGATCAAGTAATTGAGTACTAATTATAAGAGCCATTGGAGCAGTGTTGAGGAATAATCCCAATGCTATTATTAGCAGCAACAGTATTAGTAACAGCCATTGGAGTAGTGAGACTGGAGGCTATTAGAAAACCACCACCACCACCATTATTAGAGCTCACAGTACTACTCCCCATGAGAGCTTGCAAAGACCACTGTAGTGAGTGGCAGATGAACGCAGCCTCTGGTAGAGATCTTGAAGCTGGTCATTACTATTAAACAAGACTTGTTGGTTCTCTTATTGTTGTTTATGCGCCTGAAACAAGAACTGATTCCTCAGTGGACTTGGAGTACTGATGCAAAGCTGGTTAAGAGGGTACGTGGTCAAGGATGAAGACACTGTTATTAGGGTTAGGAGGTGGTGGTTCTGAGTAGAGCTAAGAGATGGGGAAAAGAAGGTGAGCACCAGAGGAGAGGATTATTGGTGTCATGGACGTCGAGGGTGGACGTGGGTTTGGGTTTGTGATGGCGGACTTGACGGGGCGGAGGTGGAGGAGAGGGAGGGTTTGGTTTTCCGGCAGCCATCGCCGGTGGGGACGTTGCAGAGAGCGCCACCTTTTGTCCAGTAACGGCGGCAGGTCTTGTAGAAGTAACGGGGTTGAGTGAGGTTGTAGTTGTTCTCTACATTGCCCCGCCTCTGTTTACTTAGTTGGTCTTTGCGCGCCTCACCTGGGAGGTATTCTCATGTTTCGTTCTCATCGTCTGGGCGGTGATGTGACGATGATACATGGAGCTGCAAATGTTAGGGAGAAACATGGAGCTGTAGTATATAATCCTTGCTTCGTGGGGTGGAGGAATCCGGCCAGGTCTCCGGCGTGGGAGTCGAAGGCTTTGTTTATTAGAAAGTAAGAGGAGCCACCCGCCGTCGGGGTCGTCGATAGAGGAATCCGCGGACTCGCCGGGCACAAAGATGGTCATTGTCACGTAGGTGGACGACTTTTTCTATCCAGTGACACCATGCAAACCTGGATAATTTTTTTATTTTTTTTAATAATATTTTAATATAAAAAAATCCACGTCAGCTCTAAACTACGGAAAAATTAACGCCGGTTAGGGTGAGGGACTTACTTTACCCATTATAAATAATAGAGGGACTAAAAGGGCACAATTTGAAAAGCAGGGACGGAAATGGAAGAGAGAGAAAAGTAGAGGGACTAAATCGATAATTAAACCGTTCTTTACTTTGTTTTTCAATATGATGTGATCGTTTTGTGTTTTTGGTTCATTTCGACACATCACATGGAATTTCAATATAAAAGGTTTTAGGAAGTGACAAAATTAAAGTTCCAAGGTTAACAAAAGGATGAAAGAGATTGAGGTTATTAAGAAAATAATACTATATAGATTAGAAAAATAAACAATCAACCGAGAGATTTTGAATTTTTTAATTGACAACATAATTAACAAGGGAACAAGATGATAAAAGCTTTTTAGAGTGCTTAATAATTTTGTTCAAATCTTGGACCATAGTTAACATTAAAAATGTTAACTCAAAATAATGAAGGAAACAAAAACCTTCACAAGGAAAGTTGGTAACCCAATATGGAAATCGAGAATTTTACTTGGAATAAATAAATATTTTATTTATTGTTTTGGTGAATGCATTTATTTATTCAAAGTGTAAGGACTTCAATTGGAATTAAATGTGGTTAAGAAGGGTAAATTGGTAATTAGAGGTTGATTAGAAAACATTAAAGAGAAATAAACGAATTTTTGGAATAAATTCATATTGATTGATTAGTAATTGATTTAATAAATTAAAGGAAAGATTGGTGATCTAAAGGAAAGGAGGGATAATTGGTTAGGTTACCAAATTTGAGTTGATTGGAGTACTTAAAAAGGAATTAATAACAATTCTTGGAATGAATAAACCTTAATTGCATGGTGATTGATTTAATCAATTAAAGGAAGGATTGGGGCGATTGATCCAAATTAAAGGAAAGAGGGAAAATTGATTAAATTCCAATTGGGTTTGATTGAGGCTATTTTGGAATGTTGGGGATGATTATGCATGACGAATTGCAATCAGTGATCGCAATCTCCCCTAATTGCACCTTTGGTTCCTCTATAAAAAGCCCAGAGAGGAGTTCGGAGAGAGGACACCTCTTTTTTTCTCCATCTTCTCCCTCTTGGTGACCTCTGCCAACTGGGCTAGTCATTACGAGGAACGGAGCAAGCGGTCTCTGGAGATCGTGAAGAAGCAGCCGGGAGTTCACGTGGAGGAGAGCGATGTGGTTGAGGAGCTCGGACCGACGAAGGTAAGCCGTGTCATCCTCCCTGTCTTTCCGATGCTTACGTATGCATGCATGATAATGGAACTATAGAGAGAGAAAGGGGAGTGTTTTCCGGCCAATAGTGGCGCAGGCCGACCGAAGGGAGAGGATAGAAGCTTGACAGCCCTTCTCAGGAGATGCTCGTGGTATACCGGCGACCTCCGAGCGGCGAGGACCAAGGGCGGAGATGGCTCCGACCTCCATGCGCAGGGGGCACCACCGTGCAGAGCTGGCGCTTATCTTCCCCGGCGGCCTGCAAGAAAAAGAGAGTGGGAGAGAAAGAGAGGGAGGCGAGAGAGAAGAGAAAGAGAAAGTTAATTGGTTATAATTAACTAAATTAATTGAGAAAGTTTAGTTAATAGATTTTGATGGATTTTGATTAAATAAATTTATTGATAAGGTTTGTATTTTAAATTTTGATTAAATAAATTATTTGATAAAGTTTGGTTAATCAGGTGTTGATTAAATAATTAATCTATAAAGTTTGGATTTAATGATTTACATTGACTAGGGTTAGTCAATTAAAATGGGTTAGGTCCTATTAAGGATTTAAATGGATTTTGAACTATGATGATAGTTAGTTCTAATCAATTAGAAAAGACTTGATTGAGTTAGTCAATAAATCATGTTGGTTGGGCTTAACCAAGTTGGAAATGGTTGGACCCGGTTTTATTGGATCCAATCAAGTATAAGAGACTCCATTAAGTGTAGCAATTGAAGCAAGTTTATTTAATTAATCTGGTTGGGTTGGATCAAATCTATAGTTGGGTTCGGTCAAATATAATTGACTAAGTACAACCAAGTTTTAAAGCAAATAAAATGAACAAAAAGGGTTGGTGCTGGGGATGGAACCCAAGACCTCATACATGGGCTTTGTGGGCCTTAACCACCAAGGACCACTTCTACTTGAAATAGAACCAACCAAGTCAGGTTAGATAAAACTGTAAAAGGAAATTAAGAGGGAATAAAAGGCAAGTGGAGGGAATTGAACCATGAACCTCTTGGTAGGAAAAGGTGGGCCTTAACCACCAGGCCACATGGGCCTTCATAAATAATAGTCAAAAAAAATAATTTGACTTAGGAAAGTTCAAGGGGAGGCCCATTAAGCTGGGCTGGGCCCAATCAGAACATCATGCATACATAACTAGGAGTATACGATGATGTCTTTACTGATATAGTATCTACTATCAGGTTGATGTAGATGCGCAGGGAGTTGGTACCTTGGGACTCCCGGTTATGTGACTTCAGGTAAGTTACTCATGTCTAGTTGTCATCCATCTTTTGGTTTCTTGACTTGATGCATGCTATTAGTTTAGCATGTATTTCCTTGATATGACATGTTATTGGTTTTATGCACATGCTTGTTGTTTACTTCTTGTTCCTTGTATGTGCATGGTTGATATGCTAGAGGTAGGGTGTAGCTCTACCTGTTATTGACACGTGAGTTAGCCATACCCACCCATGGGCCGACACTTAATCATGGGCACATGGTCTTGTGTGCTGTCCAGGAGGTATGTGCTAACTGAGACAGTTCTTCTGCCCGACACAGTGGAGTGTGGAGGCTCCGGTTTGAGAGAACGTTCGGGGACTGGACACTCTGACGTTCCGACATTCCATGCCAGAGGGAGGATACTCTGGCTGTCCTGCCTGTCAGCGGGATTTATATGCAGGCCATGTTGACATGTGCGAGAGTTGGCGCTACCGAGATGCGACAAGTTCGTCGTGCACAGCGTATTGTTGTGCTTGTAACTGTTCGGGGGATAGCTTGATCAGTTTGAGATCTTCTTCTTGAGCCCAAGGGCTGACTTGGATAGGAGTTGTACCTTGATGTTTGTGGTAGACTCCTAGGTTTCTTTGATGATATTTGATCATGTTTGGTTTATTGTACCTTTGAGATTGTTGCAGGGTACTTACTGGGCTTTCCAGTCGAAAGCTCATGCACTTGTTTTCCTTTCTCTCTTTCAGGTTCTGAATAGTAGGAGACTCAGAGGTCGTGCGAGAGACCAGGGGAGGGATCATTTGACGAGGTTGGAGGATCTCAGCTTTCTTTCTCATGAGTGAGAGTATTGTTTTTAGGACCCATGTAGGGCCTTGCTGTTTAGGGTCCCTGAACCCTGGATTTGTTGAACCCTTGATTTTATTTATGCTGTCAGACTCTGATATTTGATTATGACTTTTGAGTTATTTTGAATTTATGTGTTATCTGCTATACATATCTAGGCCTTGTATCTGAGAGGCGCTCGTCTCCACTTAAGTACGGCCGGTCTGTGTACGTACCCGAGGTCCCGGGATCCGGGTCTGGGAGTGATACCAATCCTCTCACAAAAAGAGGGTGACGGGTTCTAGTCACGCTAACGGCATGATTCTAGTAGCTTGTCCACATTTATCAAAAAAAAAAGAAAAATTGTTGATGCTCAACGTTTTCCGCTAAGAGTTCAATTGAGAAAAGGGGTGATGTGGAGGCAGTTGGAGTTGGGGACGCGAGCTTTCCAAGACTTCCTATCAGCAAAACACGAGGAGACTGGAGGACAGCTGCCGAGGGAGATAGTCCTTCTTTCCTGCAAAAGAAGTCCAGGGGCTCCTTTCCCCCGGACTCTCCGATGCTCAAGTTAGTTGGGTGGAGGTTCTATGTAGGAGGAGGAGATAAGAGGAGATAAGGGTATTATCGCTGGGAGTAGATGACCTTCTTCCTTTCGAGGAAAATGAGTCTCTGGGAAGAAGAGTGGTTGCCTCTTTCTCTCCCTCGGGTCCCCTCCTTATATCTTAGAGGCAGCTCAGGAGGCCATTTGTCGGGGGTACCTTTCCTGACCCCGGGGCCAGGCTTTTGTTGAGAGACCGGTTGGGCTCTTTCGACCGCTCACCCTTGTGCAGAAGATGTCTCCACCTCGTTATATGAGTGTTCCTCTGCTAGTCGATTATGGCGGAATCTCCACGTGTCTTCCTAAGGGTGCTAGGGAGGCTTAAGTGGTCCCGTGTCTATCTTTCACCCGGGTGATGTCGCGTGCCTGTGTTTTCTCCCCATAATAATAATAATAATGAAGGAAGCAAATAAAGACTTTAACTCCGGGGTAACTAACACGTACGATAAGTATAAGAATACACTCATGAAATAATTTTCAAACCCAAAACAACCTTTAATAGAAAATGGTTAAGTTTAAGGGTTTCTATTTGTTGAACATTATTATAACATAAAAATTAAAAGACTAACTTTATCTTAAGTTGAATAAATGTTATTTATCTACTTTAAAAAAAAAACAAAAATTAAAGGAGTGTCAAACATATTTTAGGTTGTGGATTCTTAAGTTCAAAGGAGAATTATTTAACCATATATATAAGGGTACAGGTAGATATGGTTTTTGATAGCATGTCATTCAAACCATTTGGAACAACAATAAAGTGGAGTAAGAAATGGATCATAATTAGATCCAGTCCATTCATATGGTGCCAAGCTTTGAAAAGTCATTCCTTCATATTTTTTTTCATGGTATCCAAGCCTTCATCATGTCAATCCTTCTTCCTCTGTCAATGGCTTCATCCACCAATGTTTCTCATTCTTCCCCATACCTCCTCCATCCTCCTCTTTAACTGTAAATTTCGTGGGTAACTTATCTACCATTCATTGTTTTTCAACCCCCTAAACGTTTCGATCATTGATAGTGGCGCTAGTGACCATATGAGTCATTACTGTTTTTTTTTCCCAAATCTTTGCACCTATAAAATAGACATTTCCCGTTGAAGGCATCGGCTCCATCACTTTATCCAAAATTCTTACTCACAAAATGTCTTATACACCCATGTTTTTTTTTTCTTTTTTATAATCTCCTCTCAATTCCTCAACTCACTAGGTATTTATTAGGACCCTCAGTGGAAGAGGCTGATTGGAATAGGTGAAGCTTGCATGCAATGGACTATACATTATTCGTCCCCATCAGTCTGTTGCTTTTTTCTGCTCACAATCTTGTTGATAAGATCCTATGGCATCAACGTCTAGGCCTTTCTTCCACCTTTACTATTCCCACCATTTTTTATTGATTCTGCTAATATAGTAGTTAATATAGTGGATCTTGATTGTTTTTGCCAATATATTTAATCCATAAAAAAATTCATGCATATATTTTCATAGATTGAAAGGACACACTGGAAGTATGCACCTAGAATTAAAGGTGTAATGTCAGATTTAGTCCCTCTATTATACCGATTTGTGACTTTAGATCCCTCTATTACAATTTGAGCCTTTTTGATCCCTATACTTTCATGATTTAGAAATGTCAGTCTCTAAAGGCATATTTAAAGGCATGTTTAGCCCCTAAAGTTGACGAAGGGAGGGACTGACTTTTCTCAATTGTGAAAGTAGAAGGACCCTTATGGCTCAAATTATAATAGAGGGACTAAATTGGGTATTACACCAAAATTAAACATAAAACCTCAAATTGAAGTTTTGTTGAATTATTATGGTTGAATATTACCTAAATTAGTTCCTCTATTATACCGAATCGACCCATTTGGTCCCTTTATTATAATATAATCCCTAATGGTCCCTCTATTTTCACTATTGAATCATGTCAGTCCCTTCCTCAAATGGAAGTTTTCTGTCCAAGGTGCTGATGTTGCATTGTTTACTCCTTAAAAAATTATTAAAAAACAAGAACATGTTTCCTTGTAACAAACAAGAGAAGTGAGAAAGAAGAGCTCACCGGAATCCAAGAAGGGGATGAGATCCACGGTTTGATTCGCGGAAAGAAACCCTAATTGTAGTACCTCATAAAGCACCCAACATCCACTGCCTTTGCCTCCGCGGTGGTTGGGCGCCCCTTGATGTTCCCATATGCCACCGCCAAGCAATCTCCAGACATCCGTTCTGTGACCATGTCCATGCACTGTGCCACCCCATAAACCCCATCCCTCACCGCAACCACAAAGTAAGTCCCAATCCTCACTGTGGAGATACTTAGATCCAGCATCAACTCGTCGACATCCGCGAAGAAGCCGACGGTGGGCGTGGTGCGGTTGGTGCATAGGGCTACATTGCCAATGAGAGAGCACTGGTCAAAGAAGGCAACGCTCTCGTAGCGGAGGATGCAATTGTCGTAGATTACACGTGCGTCGTTGGCGGGGGCGCAGATGCAAAGGAGGTGGCCGGCGGCGGCGGAGAAATAAGCGAGGCAGTCGGAGTAGGAAAGATAGTCAGAGTAGGTCAGGCAAGGCAATCGGATCCGCACCTGGTTAGTTAATTTCTTAATAATATTTTAATGAGTATCAATGCCACACAATCACATTGGACTGAAATTTTTCAATTATGAAAATAGAGGGCCCCCCTAGGAATCAAATTATAATAGAGGGATCAAATGGGCTGATTCAGTTTAATTAAGGGACTAATTTTAGTATTCGACCAATTATTATTATTATTATTATTATTATTATTGTTATTATTATTATTAGGATAAATTCAAAAAAAAATCCATCTGGATTCACAGATTTGCAAAATAGGGCAAGTGTTTTTTATTTTTCTTATTAAAAGTTGTGGTTTCTCGAGTTAACAAAAAAGGGAAAAACCATTAACTCCCACTAACGGAGTTAACTTCTGCTTAGTTGGCATGAGCATTTTTGTCAAATTTTGTATGAAAATTGCACTAAATTGAATTTCTTTCAACTCTTCATCTATTTAAGAGATCACAACAAAATTTTTTGATGAAAATGACCTTGCCAACTAAGTAGGGATTAATACTGTTAATGAGAGTTAACGGTTTTTCCCTTTTTTGTTAACTAGAGAAACCACAAGTTTTTATAAAAAAACACTTTCCTTATTTTGCAAATATGTGAAACAATATAGATGTGGTTTTTGAAATTTACCTTATTATTATTATTATTATTATTATTATTATTATTATTATTTTCAAAATTGTTCTCTTGTTGTGTTGGTTTTTTACTGATGTTTTCTTTGCTTACACTTTATTGTTCATTTCTTTTTTATGTAATTTTTTTTGTCACAATACTTCAATAACGTTAGTAGTTTGTATATATATTTTTTAGATAGTAAAATTTTAATTTTTTTTTTGTTATCATAAAGAATAAGATAACCTTAGTTAGGAGGAATGTCTTATCACAAAGGTTGTATTTTCTATCTTTTCTTCTTGCTAAGCAATGTAATGAACTTTTATACCTAATAAATAAAATATGGTTTATCCACTTATTAAAAAAAATCAACTCTTAATTTTTTGTTTGAAAAAACATCACCAAAACTAGCAATGAGAGCCAAGGCCTCTTGGCCGAGCGGCATAGGTCCCTTACATAAGGGGTTTGACACCCGGAAAACCCAAGGTCGAATCCTTGCTGCACAAGATGAGGGCGCAGAGCATGGGTTACTAATGCTGGAGGCTCTAGTCAATTGGTGTTGAGTTGGATGATCAACGTAAAGGCCGGAAGTGATCGAGTCAATTTCGTGATTAGAGCAGTTTTGGAGGTAGTTCTGTATTTTGGCCATAACTTTGGCTACAGATGTCAGAATCACGCATTTAATCCCAATCCGGAAAGCTCCTTTCGGCGCACAACACGTGATCCCTAGATTGACTTAGTGGGCGCCATCTTTGAATTCAAATTCTGCCGTCTTCCCACTATATCACCGTTTAGATTTTTTTTTTCTACTTTTAGTGTTAAATTATATGTCAAATTAGGATAGGATTTGAGTCTGGTTTGATCAACTATTTGGTTTGTTTTAAATTTTCAGTTTAGATAAGTTTAGGTTTTGAAATATTATGTAAAATCCAAGAAATTTTAAGAGATAAATGTGTTGAAATTCTCTTTAAAAATTATTAATTAAATAAATTCCCCCAAAATAATAAACAGAGGATTTAATAGGAAAAAAAATAAGTTAAAGAGGTTTAAACCCTAATTAGGGTTTATAGGGGACCAGAGCGGCTGATTTGTAATTTAGAAGGTCTTAAGGACTAAAAGGTAATTCTCCCCTCTCTCATGGACGGACTTAAATGTGACCTAAAAACATTCCGGGGACCTCTCGCAAATTTTACGTGAGAAAACTCTATTAGTAGAGGATGAACGGCTGAGATTAGATCATCTCAGCCTGTGCCTGATCGCGAGGCATTGTAATGGTTGTCTTGGAGCCACGTGGCGAGCACAGGTCGAATCCATCTGATCACAGTCCAGATACGAGGCAAGAGAGATAGATAATTTTGAGATGACCTCAGGGTGGGGGTGACCGTGACCGTACATCTCGTGATCACCTATAGCTCGAGGCAAAGGTTTGGGATCCGACCGTCGATTTTCAGACCATCTCGACGGTTGATCTCAGTGGGTGCTGGATATAAGGATTTAAGATAAAATCTAAGCCGTTGATTGTGATCGAATGATCACAGCCTCTCATCAACTGGGTGATGATCTCGAGGCATCACCTGTCTCTTCCCCAGTTGCCGAAAACGCCCGCACGAGAACCGCCGGCTACCTCACCCTTTATGTGCGAGACCGTAGGCCGTTTAACGGCGAGGCTTTTCGCCTACTGTCTTTACGTCTGGTTCAAGGTAGCCTATAAAAGGAGAGAGGAGCGACTCGGGTTGATGCACTGAGCGAAGAGAACTAAGAAGCACTGAGAGCTTCTTCTTCGGCGCCAGTGTACTACCAGTAGGGAGCTCGATCACTTCCAGCGTGCTTTCGAGCTCGCAGTTCTTCGGTGGTGAGCACAGGAAGAAGAGGAGGCTGAGTGCGGGAGAGAGACTGCTACTCGTCCACAGCCGATCAAGTTCGCCAGAAAGACAGAGAGCTCCGCCCGATGCCGGAAAGCTCCCTGTGGGTGCTGTTTATCGTCTGCGACCTTCTCGATAAGACTCATTTCCTCTCTTTAGGCTTTATAGAAATCATGCATGCTTGGTGACGTCGGTTCGAGCTCGCCGGAAAATAGTTCGAGCTCGGCCGAGACAGCGGGACTCCAGCAGGGGGGATGGGGAATGCGAGAAGAAGGTTCCCAGTTGGCACCCGACGAGACAGTGAGCTCCAATGCGGGACTTTCCAGGGGGAGAGCGGCCGTCAAAGGTGTGCCTGCCTTCCAGCGAGGTCTCGGTCGCGAGATAGAGGACGAAGACAGAGAGAGAGGGTGAGAGGTAAAAAAAAAAAAACTAATTAAAAGTTTTAATTAAAACAGAAACTTAGGGAGTGTGGCAGTTAATTAATTAATTGTTTTGTATAGCTAGAATAACTATAAGAGACTTTAGTAGTGTAACAATCAATTAATTAATTTGGTACAGTTATAAAAAAAAACAACTATATGGAACTATAGTAGACTGACATAATCAGTTTTATTAAGTAACTAGTGTCACGTCCCGACCCGGATCCCGGGACCTCGAGCGCGTCAACAGACCGGCCGTATTTAAGCAGAGGAAAACTCCACTCAAATACAAGGCCTAAAAAAAAGTGATAAGCAGATAACAAAACCATAACATAAAAATAAACTCGAGTTCATAAGAACATAGAGTCATCAGGGTCCATAGGCCCTATAATAGTCTGGTCCCTATACGGGTCCTACAAATAACAATGCTCATAAAGTAAAAGATAAAGGAGTCTCCTAAACCTCTGATCTCCCTGTGTCCTCTCCTCAGGCTCCACTCCCTCCTAAACCTCGGAATCTGTAAAACAGGAAAAGTGAAACACATGAGCTTTCGAATGGAAAGCCCAGTAAGTACCCCTGTGGGTCACAATGACATAGATAGGAAATATGTCAACCAATGAGATCATAATACCAACAATATAATCCTAGGAGTCTACCAGAAACAAATCAAAGGTATGACCCCTGATACAGAAGCCCTCGAGCTCTGTAATGAGTTTCAAGAGAACTCAAGGTTCACTCCGGGCCAGTATGTCCAGCTATTTGCTGTAAGAACGACCTTTTTGGTCGTTCGACCCTCCGGTCACAGGTCGGTAGAACTACCTCTCCTACGTATTAACACGGTCAGTGTACCATGCCCACTGACAGGTAAGACCTCCAGAGATTTGCTTCTCTGGTAAGGCAGACAGGAAAGCCAGGGGGTCCGGTCCCTGAACATTCCCTTATTAGAGCTTCCCTAGCTCCACTGAGTCCGGGCAGTAGACCGTAGCAAACAGGGATACCAACATCCCATAAACAACCATACATGCTCAATAGAATGCCAAAAACGAATAATGACGCATGTATGTTATCAAAGGAGTATAAGATATTAATGCTTAAACAAATCCAATAAAAACCCGAAACCGGGCGGGAACTAGGCAAGTGTACTTACCTCTGGTTCGTTGAAACTAGATGTCCTTCTAGTCTTCTTTAGTGTGCCACAACTCCCCGCGAGTATCTGGCATACACAGACTCTGTTAGAGTCAAGATTTCATCGAGGCTCTAGTTACATATGTATGTCTATCGTCTCTGTTGGGCCTAGGCCCATTAACGGGTCCTAAGGACCATCTCTCGGGTTACTGACCCTAATCCCCTGTTTTCATGTCCTTTAGTTGACTTTAGACCCATCTTGGTCAAACTTAGTCAACTTCAGTTTCATTGGTCAAATCTAAACCCTCTTTAGTTGTCTCAACTGACTTAGTGGGTTTGGGCCCATTCTAAAGCCCATTTCACAGTTTAAGTTTGCCATTTGCCCTTCTTTAATTAAGGAGGGGCATTTTAGTCATTTTGAGTAACTTATGATCCTTAGGGTGTAGGGGCCTACCCTACTTAGGGTTTAGTTTACTTCCCAGTACCCTAGTTTTCATTCTTATTCACTTAAGAATACAATTTATTTTGTCTAGGCCCAGCCCATTGGGCCTCAGTTCTGGATTATTGGTCCTTGGCTAACCCAACTTTATTTAATCGGATAAATATTTATTAATTCGATCAAAATACACGACAATTGAAAATTGATTATTGGTGTCACATACTATATGGTTAAGTTTTAATCGAAGCAGCTAATTAACCTTGTTAAGCTATGTAACTATACAAGTTAATTTAGCTACTTCTATTTTGTCACACCCGTATGGTTGTATAAAATTATTAACCATAAGATAGTTAAATAATCTATCATGTTGTCACACTTATATAGTTGAAAACACATTATTCAAGCTAACTTACCATCTTTTATTTTATCTCATTATATGGTTTCGTGGAAGTATTAATCCCCATACCAGATAATTGATCAATTGTCACACCACTATAGTTCCATATAGTTATTGTAACTATACTAAAACATTTAATCAAAATAATTGTCACAACACTAAGGTTGTCATTTTGTCGCATTACTATGCTCCAAAATATTTAATCAATTATATGTCACACAAAATAATGTAATGAGCTATTCTATTAAAGTGTCACACCTTCATAGCTAGAAATAAATCAATATTCCTAGGTTTTATTCCCTGATTTTGTCACAAATAGTTAGTGTAACTATATTTATTTATCTATTGTCACACTACTAATGTTATAAAAATAATGAGCAAAACTTTACTAATAATTTATCCGAAAATATTTGTCACAGGTCTATAGTTTCCAATTTTACTATCACATCTAGCTAATTACTATTTATCATAATAATTAGCTAATGTTTTAATCCAAAAGAGGGGAAAACAACTAATTAATTATATAACTGTCACACCCCTATAGTCATAGGCTTTAATTAAACATTACCCTTTTAATTTTACTATTATTATTATTATTATTATTATTATTATTATTTTATTTAACCTTCTGCTTCATTATTTTCTCTCTCTCTCGCGCGACCGACGGCGTCTCTGCCTTCTTCTCCGTGACTCAGGGCGCTTTGCACGTGTTTGGGCATTTGCGGGAGGTCTTACGACCTCGGTTGACTTCTCCGGAGTGTCATTGCCCTCGTCTACTCGCTGGAAACTCCAGTGAAGTCCCTCCCTCTCGGCCGGCTTTCCCGTCGTCCCCGGCGAACTCGTACAACTACGCACACGCATGCATAACTACTGTAAAGCCTCTGGGGGAGAGAAAAACTCACCGAAAGCTCGTGGACGTATTTAAACACTAAGGTAAAGCTCCCCGGCGTCGGTGATGGCGTTCTGTCCTTCCGGCGATCTCAACCGCAGCTTTTCCCTCTCTCCGCTCACGGTCTCAGCCTTCTGATCCACCTGAGCGCAGTCGCGACTTCTCTCGCGCTCGGCCGCGAATGAAGAGCACTGATTGCCGTCGAGAGAACTTCCTCCGCTCGACTGTCACTTCACCGGAAAAACGAAAACCCCACTCCGGAGCTCGGTACACCTTAGCGAGCCGGGTTCCCTCCTTTTATAGGCCACGGGAGACCAGACAAAGAGACGCCAGACGAACGGTCTCGCCTTGAAGTGGCTGACGTCCACGCGCGTAACCGGCGGAGGAGTCAGCGAGGCTCGCGCAGGCGTTGGTGGCTGGGGAGAATGGTGATGGTGCCTCGTGATCTGACCTCGCAGACGAGTGGTGAGGATCACTTGATCCCTTTCAACGGCAACGATTAAACCAACTAATCTTGGATCAAGCACACTCTAGATTTACGGCGCAGATCTCATCGCATTCAACGGCTTGATTACAACTTTACGCCTCGAGATCGTGTCACAACTCTAGATGGGTGGCTCCTGTGAACCCGCACCGTGGGACCTCTTCCACCAAACCACTCCTCTTTGCCTCGCATCTGATCCACGATCAGATGGATGAGATCGCGGCTCGACACGTGGCTGCACCATAGCCATTATAACGCCTCGCGATAGCGCGATCTCCACGATCTTCTAATCCTATCCGTTGAATCCCGAAAATTTCCCAGAGACCCCTATCTCTTTCCATATTCTTCTTTGGTCCACCCCTGTGAGAGGGAATATTTATCCATTAGTCCCCCAAACTTTTAATAATTACCAGATAGTCCTTCTGGTCACCCATAAACCCTAATTAGGGTTTTAAATCCCTTTTTAAACTTAATTTTCCTCATTTAACTCCCCATTTAAACTCTAGGGAATTTATAAATAATTTTAAGAAAATGCTTAACATTTTTATTTCTTAAAATTTCTCGGATTTTACAACTAGATTAATTAAAATGATTATGTAGGAACATTAAAAGTGTGACAAATTATTAGAATAATTGATTATATGGTGTAATCGAATTATTCTGCGTGTGACAAGTTAATTAGTCTAGGGTATCTAAGATAAAGCATGGACCGATTAAAATGGAAATTTAGTCCATTGTTTGAAAAGCCCAATGGACTGGGCTCAAATAACAAATAAACTAAGGATTTGTTATTATATGATAATAATGGCATAATAGGGTCATAGATACCAAGTGACTAAAATGCCCTTCCTTAGTTACAAAAGACTAAGGTAAAGCTAAGTTGTTCTATTGGGCTTAGCAAGTGGGCCCAACCAGAATAAAATGACAACAAATGACCAAGTAGGGTTCAGACCCGACAAGTAAACGTAGAGTTGACTAGGCCTGACCAAGTTGAGTCTAGGGTCAACTAAGGGACATGGAAACATAGGATAAGGATTCATGATCGGAGAAATGGTCTTTAGGACCCGTTAGTGGGCCTAAGCCCAACAAGAACGTTAAGCATGCATGTACAACTAGAGAAATAAAGGATTTTTGGAATCTTGATTTTAATAGGACCTCTGTAAGCCAGATACTCTCGGGGAGTTGTAGGCACTCAAGAGGAAGCTAGAAGGACATCTAGTTTCAACAAACAAGAGGTAAGTACACTTGCCTTGTTCCTACCCGGTTTCGGGCTTTATTTGGACTTGATATTACTCTTTCTTCAATGATGACATATATGCATCCCTGTCTATTTCTAGATTCTTGTTGAGCA
Organism: Dioscorea zingiberensis; assembly: GCA_026586065.1. Lineage (NCBI taxonomy): Eukaryota > Viridiplantae > Streptophyta > Magnoliopsida > Dioscoreales > Dioscoreaceae > Dioscorea > Dioscorea zingiberensis. The sequence goes on along the minus strand of CM048820.1, from coordinate 30,558,864 downwards.
TGTATGATTTGTTTACGGGATGTTGGTATCCCTGTTTGTTGTGGTCTACTGCCCGGACTCAGTGGAGCGTAGGGGCTCCGATAGGGGAATGTTCAGGGACAGGACCCCCTGGCCTTTCTGCCTGCCTTGCCAGAGAGGCGATTCTCTGCTGGTCGTACTTGTTAGTGGTCATGGTACACTGACCGTGTTAACACGTATGAGAGGTAGTTCTACCGACTTGCGACCGGAGGGTCGTGCTTACAGCAAGTAGCTGGACATACTGGCCGGGAGTGATCCTTGAGTTTTCTTGAAACTCATCACAAGGGCTTGAGGGCTTCTGTTATCAGGGGTCATACCTTTGAATTGTTTCTGGTAGATCCCTAGGGTTGTGATTTTATTGGGTTAGTGACCTCATTATTTGACATATTGTTTTCTTATGTCTTTGTGACCCCGCAGGGGTACTTACTGGGCTTTCCATCCGAAAGCTCATGTGTTTTGCTCTTTCTCTCTTTTCAGATTTCGAGGTTTAGGGGGTGGAGCTTGAGGAGAGGTCACTAGGAGATCCGAGGTCTGGGAGTCTCCTTCATCTTTTATTTTGTGAGCTTTACTTTGTGCAGGACCCGTATAGGGACCAGACTATTTATAGGGCCTATGGACCCTGATGACTCTATGTTCCTCTGAACTTGAGTATATTTTTATTGTGGATTGTTATCTTCTTATCTCATTTAGGCATTATATTTGAGTTGAGCTTGTCTCTGCTTGAGTACGGCCGGTCTGTTGACGTGCCCGAGGTCATTGGATCCGGGTCGGGGGGTGACAAATTATTTGCTAATTTTGGCAAATTTAGATAAGGTTATAAGGTTTCTAGATTAGTCTTTTGAAGTTATTTAACACAGCTTGTGGGTTATTCTTTGTCATTCGATTTTGATTAATAAAATTTACTTTTGGATTTTTAGAGATTTAATTCTCTATTTTATCTCTCTTTCCATCTTCCTTTAGCAATCTAGTGGTTGCCTTCGCCCGCAGGTTAATCACTATCCTGCCCAGCGTTAGTTACCCATTGGGGTGCCCACGTACGCAAGTGAGTTTTCTCCGTATGAGTTCAAGTTTAGCCTTAGGCTGTAAAATAAGTACATGCTGTGTGAAACCTTTGAGTGGTAAAATAAGCTGTACTGTGTGAAACTAATGGTGGTCCAGTCTACTACGCACGCCCTATTTGAGTGATCATTGTGAGGCGCTTGTCACCTTGGTAAAAAAATAAAGGCAAAACGTAATTTTTGTCCCTATACTATAGTATATTGTTCATTTTGGTTCCTGTATAATGAAAATGTTTAATACGGCTCCTGTATTTTACAAGTTTTGCCAATTACGGTCCTTGGGCTGATGTGACAACAACCTGGAATACAGGTTGAATACATAAATATTTTAGTATGACGTGGTGGCTGGCGTGGCACAAAATTGAGATTTTAATATGTTAAATAATTACTGCTGACGTGTCAGCTGATGTGACATGCTGACGTGGTAGAAAAAAAATCTGAAAAAAAAAATCAGGGGCAAAAACATTTACCACTGCTATGAAAAAATATGTTGTTTTGTATCTCCAGATTTATTTTTAACAATGCTCTTTGTTGATTATTGTGATTTAGGTATAAAATCCTGTATAAAAAGGCAAGGTTTTTTTCCCTAATATTTTTATTTTTTTTTAAATTTTTTCTGCCACATGGCATGTCAGGTCAGCATTCATTATTTAATATATTAAAAAGTTTAATTTTGTGCCACTTCAGCCGCCTCATCATATTAAAATATTTATCTATTCAACCCATATTCCAAGTGGTTGCCACGTCAGCCCCAGGGATCGTAATTTCCAAAACTCCCAAAATATAGGGGTCGCATTGAACAATTTCATTGTACAAGGACTAAAATGAACAATATACTATAGTACAAGGATAAAAAACAAACTAGCAATGAGAAGTTGTATGCCCTTTTGGCCTATTGGTATCAGGTCCCTTGTGTAGGGCTTCGTTGGTTGGGTCAATCTCAAGTTTGAACCTCCATGACCACAAGGTGAGGGCATGTGCGCATGTGTGTAACATTGTTCGCCTTTAATTTTTGGGAGACAGTTGTTGTTGTTGGGATGTATGCCCTAAAGCATATGATGTCATGAACATTACTTAATTATGAATAAAATAATGTCATTATTACAAGTGCATGTATTGTTTGAATACTTTGTGAATATCACGAAAATTCCATAATTATCTACGTAACCTTAAATAAATATATATAAGTCTTATATACATGTGAAGATATTATTTAAGGATGATAATTTAAATAAGTCCGTGAAAACTAGTTAGTTGACTTAACAATTAAAGTATGGAATCTTTAATTGACTTTCACTAGTGCAGCTCATTATTATTAAGAATGAAATGGTTTTTATCCAAACCATTGATGTAGAGGGACATCTAATAAGGCACTATACATATGAGATTATGTGGGACTGGGACACGATGTGATTTGAATCATTGATAATTTCCGTTAAATATAATACATTCAAATCATGTCACTGATGGTCATATATATAATGATCTTAATCCTGAGTGGTTAGCAAACTCCTATTTGTTGCGTTACATGTTTTGATTTACTCGGTATGGATTATAAGATCATAATCCTTAAACTTTGTATTTTGGAGGTGTAACAAAATAAACAGCAGGGAATGTTAACATTACAAGACGAAATCCATTCCTTATTTATGAAAAGTAGAGAAATAATTCCCTTGAGTGATGATTCGGGGCTTGAATGGTATGAGTACTCAGATTCTAGATTTGTTCTTAAATCTTATCATTCATTAGAGAATCATAGGTACTTGAGGACAAAGATGTAATTAGAGAGGTTAACGGATCTTTACCTAGCTCTAATTATGAATTATTTATGGAGGATCAATAGAGTGGGGGCCGCGGGCGGTTAAGCAGGGCCCGGGCCCCACTCCCGGTTCCTGACAAAATCCCGGACCCCGGGGTATAGGGTCAACCACGGGCCGGGTTGACCGGACCCGGGTCACGGTCACCCTCGGTGACCGTAAGCCCGGGCCACCTAATAGAACCGTGGTCGCCCAACCCGGTTAAGCCGTAGGCCGCCGATTTTAAATTTTTTAATTTTTTATAAAAATATATAAATATATATAAAAATAGTAAAAATTTGAAAAAATGTTAAAAAACTATGATATTTTGAAAACTATAAAATTAATTATCCGACTCGGCATAGAAATGGGCACAAAAACCCTCGCCGTAGAAAGGCCATCTCGGACTCGCAAGCTGCCGTGGTCAAGGTCGCCGTCATCCATCGCATCTCCACATACTCAACATACTCAACATGCCTTGACAACCTTGACCACGGCGCCATGGAGTCCGAGGGCTGGCGGGTCAAGGCGCTTCTTGGTTTTCGTGGCGCCCACAGGCAAATTTTTATTTGTAGGCCCATATGGGTGTTGAAAGTGCGCCAGTGAGTTATATCCTTACCGTCTGCAGGGGACACGTGAACCAGCCCATGTCAAGTGAGAGTGCAGGATCAGCCTTCTTCGCTTAAGGATTAAATGTTTGAATAATTAGTGTAGGATAATGTTTAAAAACTTGAAAAAAAATTGAAAAAATTGAAAAATTGAAAAAAAAAATTAAAAAAAAAACCCCAACCCCGCGGGTTGACCCGGGTCAACCCGGAGGGTTGAACCCAACAAGTCAACTACGGCCAGTCAACCGGGTCACGCGGGTTAGGAGAACTCAACCCGAATGCCCGCCATGAAGCGGGCGATTACGAGACCTGGCCAGCCGTCATTGACCCGCTGGTTTTGCCGATTCAGTAGGGCCAAAACCCGGCCCGTGCCCCCCTCTAAGGATCAATATATAGGAGATGATTATATCATATAGACGACTCGAATCCTGAGTAATTTTATATCTGTAATTTCGGGAGTGCAATTCCAAGTTTTTAATGGAGTAACTTTGGAATTAATAAAACATATTGATTAATTAAAGAGTTTAATTAGTTAATATAAAGTTTTATTGGAGCACGAGATTATAGGTCCATAAGTCCCTCTCCGGACAAGGAATTCCGATTGGACAAGTTTAATTGATTTTGTGTTGATCACTTAATTATAAATTAATTAAGAATTGATTTGTAGTATTTATGAATAATAAGATTTTTTATAAATAATATAAATAAATACATGATTTGATTATATATTTATTTATGGACTTATTGGATAATGTGAGCCAAGATACATGTGTTTAAATTTGAGTTAAAATTAAGATAAACTCAAATTAATTTGAATTTAGATAAGCTTATGAAGCATACGTCTAGATTCAATATATGTGGCAAGTTAGTTGCTAGATTTGATTTTGAATTTTGAATTTAAAATCAAATAACTAAACACATAGAAAAGGATATAGATAAAAGATATTTTATTTTTAAGCTTGGCCTAAAATCTCTCTCAATTTTGTATGACAAAATTTGATTTTGAATTCAAAATGGTATTTGAATTCAAATCAAAATCTTATCTTCATTTAAAAAGGAGTAAGCTTTTTTCCTTTCATGAGTGTGTGAGATAGGAACTCATTGTGGAACCCTAAGAGAAAAAGAGAGAAAAGTTACTTTCTCAAAAGTTAGAGCTCAATTGCTCATTAGATGAGTTTTAGAGAAAAACAATAATCAGTTAAGTGATCTTATTAATCTTGAGTTGTGCCCACACATAAATCCATCTCGGATCTTTGTTGTCGGAAGGAAGACTGTGGTTTCAGGAAAAAAAGATCTACTAATCTCGGAGCATTCAAACTTCTACAAAATTGTTTATTCACTCTTCCGTATATCTTCAAAATTGTTTTCCCAATATCAAAACCAATAGTTGCCTATGTCAAAAAAACCAAAGAAATCCATAATTTTTTGTTCTCTACTCATCTATGAATATTTAATTTATAAATTCAATTATCAAATCAATAAAAATTAATTGAATTATTATGACTATATATGCATTTACTAACTTTATTAATTGAGTGCAAAGTTAGAAGGTGATATCATGAAAATGAAAGCCAAGAAAATGATGCTGTCCAGAGAGGTCACTATCATCCGACACCCTTTTCATATGTTTGACTTTCACTTTTATCAATCGTGAAATCAGACCCCTAAAATCATCTTGGGATTTATGTTTTTCCGTTTTCTTTCCTTTATATATATATATATATATATATATATATATATATATATATATATATATATAATGCTCTTTGTTACTTATCTATGAAGCCGGTTTAGTAGGAGATTAATAATAAAAATCTAAGATTATTTTCATGGATGAAACAAAATTGTATACTAAAAACAAATTCATTTTTTTGAAAAAGAAATTCATTACTATTACTATCTACAAAACATAACTACTAACTCTAACTATATATATATGTGTAAATACGAATGTTGATACTTGCTGTTGTTAAATATATATTGATGAAGTCGGTGGTCATGGGTTGAAAGGGACTGAAACTAATGAAGAGTTTGGGAAAGCATCACTTAGGTCTTAATGGTGGGAGGAGGAGGTGGAGGAGGAGCATCGATCATTGATGCCTAGGATCACTAGTACAATTCTCAATGTTCAGAGCTTAATTGATTAATAGTTTCATTTGAGTATTGAACCATGGGTTGCCACCCAATAAGCTTTGGGAAAGATCCATTTGGGCCACTTATTATGTTGTTTAAATTTGTCAAAGAGCAGCAATTAGGCAGGATCCAATAACATTAGGACAAGCATGCTTGAGTTTGTCCTCCATTAAAATTCCACCACGACACAAAAAGAAGAGAGCATAATTCTCCATTATTGGTACAAACATGGGGTGGATATGTGCTCTTTTGGCAGGGGGTGTCACCATCCTCCATTGCAAGCTCAACACTAAGGTGGATGCTTGATATGTTGAGGAAGTGTCCTGGTTCATGGCACCGCGCGTCTCCTCTACATAGTCGATGTACATACAGGTAGTAGTCTTTCAGTAGTACTCAAAATCCTTAATTAGTAAGTAGCTCGCCTTTAAGTTTTTTTTCCTTTTTTTTTGTTTGTTTGTTTGTTTTTTTTTTTTTAACAAGTGGAAACCACATCATTCATTATTTAATCATGCAAAGAGTATATCACACTGTAGCTACTTAGCAATATATAGTTTATTTTTCTGGAGTCTGGTGGTGTCCTTTGAGTTATCTTCACCCTTGGACTCAGAGTCCTCGATATCGTCTCCCTCCGTCTCATGTTCCTCCTCTTCATTGAAGCTTTGGGCGAGGCTATGCTTAACGATGGACTCCATCAGCATCAACTTTTGTTGGGGAAGAACCTACAATTCAACCCTCGGCGGAAGCCCAATCACGCACACAACCAAGCTCGAACACCCTGTGACAGAATATCTCCAAACACACAAGCACAACTAGGCAAAGATAGAGAAACAATTACAAACAACACACAAGGATGTACGTGGAGTTCGGCACCTTGCCTACGTCTCCACAGGGGTGGGGAACAGGGAATCCACTAGATATGAGTACCTCCAAGGCTTGAACAAGACTCAAGCTCGTCTCAAGAAGAAACAACACTCATACAAAGATGCAACACCAAAGGAAATACAAGAACAACTCACTATGCACTCTCCTTGAGCTTCCAAGTTGATCTCCACCTTCTTCCTTCTCAATTGATGCTTCTTCAAGTGTCTCCACCGTTTCTTAGTGCAATCTGATGGGTTACTGCTTGTCGAGATCCCAACTGAAGCATTATCAGTCACAGTTGTACCCAACAATGCATATAAGTTCCCGTGACGAATACCTTTCATCACTACCATGGAGCCACGAACAACCTTTAGAACTCCTTGCTCGGCCACTATCTTGCAATCGCCGGAATCCAAAGCACCAAGAGAAATCAAATTCTTCCTCAAGTCGGGGACATGTCGTACATCTGTCAAGGTCCTGATTATCCCATCATGCATCTTGATCTTGATTGAACCTAGGCCAACTGTCTTGCAAGCATGATCATTTCCCATCAACACAGTACCACCATCAATGCTCTCATAGGTAGTAAACCACTTCCTATTTGGACACATGTGATGTGAACAACCCGAATCAAGTATCCACTTCCCGGAGATCTCTCCACCTTGACTCACATTGTAGCATTCATCTGTTTCGGTTTCCCCTCCCGAAGCAAAACTTGCTTCTTCTTGCTTGATCGACTTCCCCTTGTTGTTGTTCTTCTTTCTCCAATTAACTTTCTTGTTGGTACAATCGGCCTTGAAATGCCATTGCACTCCGCAATTGTAACATATAACCTTTGTGGTAAATCTTGATTTTGATCTTGACTTGCCTCTTTGCCCCTTTCCCCTTTCATTTGATCTTTCCTCTTACAATCAACCCTTGTGCTCGCTCTTTGTCACATCTTCCACTAGTAGCCAACTTCCGAAGATCATCGGATAAAAAAGATGTCCGGACTTCATCCATGGAGAGTGTGTCACCCACAAGCATCAATGTTTGTACCAAATTCTCAAATGAATACGACAAAGAAAGTAGCAATAGTATGGCTTGATCCTCGTCATCTACTTTGATATCCACATCCTTCAAGCTCGAAATTATCCTCTCAAACTTGTTTATGTGGTCTCGAATTGAGGTGCCTTCCTCTATCTTGCAAGTATACAACTTGGTCTTCAAGTAGATACGATTTGTCAAAGTCTTGGTCATGAAATTGGACTCCAATTTCAACCACATGCTGGCCGCCGTCTCCTCTTCATTCACCAAGAAGGCGACATCCCTATCCAAGCATAGCATGATAGCCGTGCATGCCTCCATGTCAAGATCATCCGAATCATCATCGCTCATATCCTTCGGCTTCTTCTCCTTCCCCAAAAGCGCCTTGTGTAGCCTTTGTGATATCAACAAATGCTTCATTTTCATCTTCCAATAAGAGAAATCATTCTTCCCATTGAACTTCTCAATCTCATACTTCCCAACCTTGGCATTACCGGTTGAAGACATCTCTTTGGAATTTCGTCTAACACCTTGTGTGCACAGATTGCCCAAGATGAAAACCAACAGCACTGATACCAACTGTTGGGGAAGAACCTACAATTCAACCCTCGGCGGAAGCCCAATCACGCACACAACCAAGCCCGAACACCCTGTAACAGAATATCTCCAAACACACAAGCACAACTAGGGCAAAGATAGAGAAACAATCACAAACAACACACAAGGATGTACGTGGAGTTCGGCACCTTGCCTACGTCTCCACGGGGGCGGGGAATAGGGAATCCACTAGATATGAGTACCTCCGAGGCTTGAACAAGACTCAAGCTCATCTCAAGAAGAAACAACACTCATACAAAGATGCAACACCAAAGGAAATACAAGAACAACTCACTATGCACTCTCCTTGAGCTTCCAAGTTGATCTCCACCTTCTCCCTTCTCAATTGATGCTTCTTCAAGTGTCTCCACTGTTGCTTCTCCACAAGCCCTCTTCAAAAGCCCCAAATTTGAGATTAGGTCTTCAGTCGCAACAAGGACAAATTTATACCCGCCCGTATACGGGCTGTATACAGGTCCGTATACGCCTCTGGACGCTCCATACCATATGATATACGGGCTGTATACTAGCCCGTATACCTCACTGGACACTCCATACGGGCTGATATATAGGCGGTATACTGGGTGGTATGCTTCTCTACATCTCCTCACAGCTTTTATTTCTTGGCCATATGTGCTGCATCAAACCAAGATAACATTAGAAAGTCAATCCCATGATAATTTCGTTAAAAACGCGCTATTTTTCATGGAAACATCTTTGGCATATTTTGAGCAAGATGCTCTAGGTGATTGCCATAGTCGCCAACTGCCAAACTACGTTGGCTTCCTTGTGAAGCATGTTTGCCAGGTTTCCAAACCCTTCCCTCAGAGATCTTGTGTACAATAGGGGGTTTTGTTGAGGCTGAAGAGTGAGCAGTAATGCTCCCAAATTCGATGAACCTCGTGACATGTGATAAGCTAGACAATCAGAAAAAGACTGGACCTGTGAACTAGACAAGGCCAAGGTTCAAGGGTCGAGAGGTCCAACTCCAACCGGGGTTGAACTGGGTCAAACCGGATTTAATAAAAAAAAACTATAAAATATAGTATATTAAATAATAAGCTATTTTTTTTTAATCAAATACACCAAAATATATTAAACAAAACAAGTCTCATTCCATATTTAAACACAATTTAACAATATTTAAACTAAACCCATATGAAATACTAAATAAAATAAACCCCATAAAGTTTTTGTAACATTAAAATCAAATCCTCACAACTCTTTAAATAGGTAATTCTCAACATAAAGATATATTTAGATAATACTATGCAATAAACTACAGAGAAAGTTAAAAAAAGTATAGTTTAACTTGCTACTAATACTAGGCCGGGAGTTTCACTACTCCAGAGCTCTTGTTTTATAAAATCCACCTCTAGAAAATAAAGTCTATAAGTCATTTATCTCGATCAATCAGCAGCTTTGTTATGCATCTAACAAAGAAGAAAGATTATTTTTCAGAAGAAACTAAAGACAAATATTGCAAACACCCCAAAACCTTGTGATCAATTTGCTCTTATAGTGAGAATTTTCTACCACATTCCCAATCCTGATAAGGAACAATAAATCAGATACAAATCAGAATCTTTAGTGGAAATAATACAGTAGCAACAATTTCCCCACCTTTCTTGAATGCGAAAATATGCCCTATAGCTAGAAATACATAAAACACATATCGGCAAAAGCCTTATAATGGCAACTCACAAATTCAAATTCAAAATGGTCAACAAATCGCCTACCTGTTATGGATGCATTCTCATTAAACAGTTGGTAGAGTGCTTCAATGAACTCCTTGTAAAACAAAACAATGTCTGAGCTTTTCATCACCCATATCCCAACAATCAATTCCAAAAGCAAAGAAATATCATAACTTTAAACATGAAGCACACTGAAAAGCATAAGTTGTAACACCCGAATTTTCTTAATAAAAAATCAGATGATTTTCAAATATTTAATGAGGTTAATTAGAACATAAAATAAATTAATTATGTTAAACACCAATTAAAAGAAAATTAGAAATTAATGGACATAAAATCCAGTCTCACAACTATTGGGTCTAAGAGAAGGCCTTATTGGGCCAGATCATTTTCACATAGAATAGTTAGAGGTGGATGGATAGCGTAACACCGATTAGTTAATTGGGAAATTTACTAAGTGTTAATTAGTCAAGATTAATTAAGTGGGAGATACCCGACAAAAGTTAGAGTTCCGGTAAAGTAGACCCGGTCGGGTTAAAAGCTGAGAATATCGGATCTTGTCACGCCCTGAACCCAAACGGGACATCGGCAGACCGGCCGCATACTTGTGGAGATGGGCCCCACTGGGTATGCAAGGCCTCATAACCTTTTCGCAATTATTATGTAACCCAAACAAAACAACTTTTATTGCGTTTTAAAGAAAATCTTGTTCTAAATTCAATATCCAAGATTCCACATAACAAATGGAAAAGTCTATGGAAATCAACTAAAACAAGCCAACTTATTCAAAACAAGAAATGGAGTTCGTAGGACACTAATGGTTGAGTCTGTCTCTAGATATCCTATCAACCCACCAAGTAGCTATTCCTCAGGATCTGAAAAACATGTCTAGAGATTAGTGAGCTTGGGAGCTCAGTAAGCATCCACTAAAATAAAAATGAACCATGCCGAATTTAGTAATGAAATATGAGATATAACATTAAGAGAATCATAGACATTTAATTTAAAGAAATGATATTATAATGAACATAATATTTTCGATGGTAGTATCATCGGAAGATAACACCTAGTTGTAGAATCAAAGAATTTGCATTCATACACGAAAATAATAATATAATGTCTCCCAAACGTAGTATGACCACTATTTACCCCGATGGTGGGGTCAAAATTTCATATGTGTTATCTTGGTAACCCAAGTCGAAATAAGACATCTCCCAAAAGCAGTCTTCTCTACCATTTGTTTTACCTCGGTGGCCCGAGTCGAAATCAAAAAATTTATTATTATTCAGAAGCGGCCGCAGGTTGAACTAGTTCACAAGCAAAATGTGTCGACACGGTCAATGTATAACCCCCATTACCATTGGTCAAAACATAGACCATTTGGAGACGTATACAAAAGCCTCAAAAAAGAAAAAAAATTCCCAAAATAGCTATGTCCAAAAGAGCATAAAAAACAATAATCGACTATAACACCAAACACAACATACATGCATGGTTCAATTGTAGAGAAAATAAATCATTTATGTTTACATGAACTGTTATTAAACCATAAACAAGACTTTAATAGAGAAAATAGATTTCATATTTATATATGAAAAATTTTACTAAATTTAAGTGTGGAAAGCTTACACCCACGTTCCAAGTTTAATCTAATCGTGACAGAAGCCCCGTGTCAGGATCTAATATAGAAAATATGGTGTCAGTTATTGAGTTTTACAAGAGTCACACATTACTGTATATATCACCAAATCTCTCTACGGGAACACCATCACGAGTTTCCATTATATATTCTACCCATAAGTTATCTAATTTAACCTATTTAATTCCCGCAACTAACTCTGAGAACAATCAAACAAATCTTTTTAATCATAAAAATAAATTTGTTTATAATATCAGTTATAAATAAAAATAACTATCCAAAAGAATAAAAATTTGCTGCAAGGGAACAAATGATTTGGTTGGTAAAAATAAATAAGTAAATAAATAAATAACCAAATAACACAAAATAAATAAAATAAATAAATATCAAAACTTCATAATAACCAAAACTTTGACAGTAGCTCTAGAAGCTACCAACTTGAACCTGTTTCTGAAAATTTCAAAAAAAAAAAAAAAACAGCTTTCAAAATCAGAGAAAGCATGCGATTGATCTTCAAAATTGAAATCAGTCAAACAACCATAAACAAGCACCTCTCTTTGGTCGTGTGGTTCCATAGCTCGCACGAAAAACGAGATCACTAATATTATAATAATAACCTTTCACCAACAGATTTAATATTGATAAAAAAAAATTTGGAGGGTTGTCATTAAATCTCTTAAACCTATCGGATAAGTAGTGAATTGGTGTTAAAAAAAAAAAAAAAATCAGAGAGTAATACAAAGAAGAATAAAACAAAAAATTAAGCAAGCAATCAAATTAAAACCTAGGTTGTAAACCACTCGCATCATAAATAATTTCTATTATCAATTCTAATTTAACCTAACATATCACAACAAAAGAGGTCTACAACACACCATCATCAAACAATCCTACCCTAATGTCTTATAAAAGTTTCAACAACGAGAATCGAGCGAGGGCTCACCTTGACCGCCATCTGGTCGGAATCCCTCCTCGTCTCCTCAAGTTGACGTGCACGCTTCTGTTCGAAGATAGAGGGGAATGAGAAGGTTTGCGTATGAGGGCGGCGGCGAGCGAGAGTTTAAGTAATGGAATTCTAATTTAGTTAGGTTAAGATAAGCATCATCCTGTTTTACATTTTAACTCCTATAATTTCTCATAATTAATTTTTTTAACTTTTAAGGGTATTATTACATTCTCTCCCCCTTAAAAGATTTTAGCCCTCTAAACTCATACCTGTGCTCTCAAATAGTTGAGGGTGCTTTTCTCTCATCTCAGACTCCAACTCCCATGTGGCTTCATGCTCAGTATGGTTGCTCCACTGAACCTTGACATAAGGAATCATCCGCCTTCGCAATTGTTCCTTCCTGTCAATTATCTTTACTGGCCACTTACTGTAGGACATATCTTCCTTGAATTCCACAGACGGTAATTGTATCACATGAGTAGGGTCTGAAACATACTTTCTTAACATAGAGACGTGGAAAACATTATGGACACGAGATAGACTAGGTGGAAGAGCAAGCCTGTAAGCCACCTTGCCTACTCATTCCAATACTTCAAAAGGTCCAATATAACGCGGATTGAGTTTCCCGCGGGTGCCGAAATGAACCGCTCCTTTAGTACGGGATACCTTCAAGAAAACATGATCCCCCACTTGAAAATCTAATTTCCTTCTTTTGTTGTCAGTATAGCTCTTCTGCCTACTTTGGGCTTCCTACAGCCGTTCTCTGATCATGCGGATCTTTTCTGTAGTAATTTGGACAAGCTCTTGTCCTAATAATCTGCGTTCGCCTACCTCGTCCCAATAGATAGGAGATCTACACCTCCTACCGTATAGAGCCTCATACGGTGCCATCTTGATGCTGGCATGATAACTGTTGTTGTAAGCAAATTCTATCAAAGGAAGATGATGATCCCAAGATCCTGGCATATCAATAGCACTAGCACGTAACATGTCCTCTAAAATCTGGATCGTCCGTTCTGATTGTCCATCCGTCTGTGGGTGAAAAGTAGTACTGAAAGTAAGCTTGGTCCCCAAGGCATGGTGTAGACTTCCCCAAAAGTCAGCCACGAACCGAGAATCCCTATCTGACACAATGGTAACTGGTATACCATGGAGTCTCATAATCTCCTCAATATATAATTCAGCCAACTTCTCCAAAGTCATACCAGTTTTAATAGCTAAGAAGTGAGCCGACTTTGTTAGCCTATCCACCACTACCCATATGCTATCAAAAACCTCTGGAAGTTCTTGGGAAACCGATTACGAAGTCCATAGCTATGTTCTCCCACTTCCACTCAGGAATAGGAAGGGATTGTAGAAGTCCAGCAGGCCTTTGATGTTCTGCCTTCACTTGCTGACATGTCAGACACTGTGCCACGAACTGAGCCACTTCTCTCTTCATGTTTTTCCACCAAAAGTGTCTTTCAGATCTCTATACATTTTAGTGCTTCCTGGATGCACTGAATAACTGGTGCAATGTATTTCCTCCATGATTTCTTTCTTTAACTTTACATCTCCTAGAACACATATCCGGTTGCCATACCGCAAAGAACCATCTTCGTGGATTCTAAACTGTTCTTGAGAGCCAGCTTCCACTTCTAAAGGAATCTTTTGAAGTTAGTCATCTTTTCCTTAAGCTATTCTGATCCGGTTTAATAGTGTGGGTCGTACCCTTAAGTTTGCCAAAGAGGCACAAAGACCCGATAGTACCATAGAGAGTTCCATTCTTCTCAAGTCCTCCAAAATGTATTTTTGGGAAGGGACAAGTGACGCCACATTACTGAAGGACTTTCTGCTGAGTGTGTCAGCCACCACATTCGTCTTACCAGGGTGATAATTAATAGTTAAGTCATAGTCCTTCATTAACTCCAACCATCTTCTTTGCCTCATATTCAACTCTTTTTGAGTGAAGATATACTTCAAACTCTTATGATTTGTATAAATATCACAAGATTCACCATATAAGTAGTGCCTCCAAATCTTCAAGGCAAAGACAACTACTGCCAACTCTAAATCACGAGTTGGATAGTTTTCTTCATATGGCTTTAGTTGTCTAGAGGCATAGGCAACCACCTTACCATTCTGCATGAGTACACAACCCAAGCCTATCTTGCAAGCATCACTGTAGATAGTGAATCTACACCCACTAGAGGGGAAAGTAAGAATCGGGGCTGACACTAGCCGCTGCTTCAGCTCTTGAAAGCTATGCTCGCACTGATTCGTCCACATATAACGGGTTCCCTTTCGAGTCAACTTAGTCAACGGTGTTGCCAATCGAGAAAACCCCTCAACAAATCTTCTGTAGTATCCAGCCAGTCCCAAAAAGCTGCGAATCTCTATAACATTGTTTGGTCTCTTCCAATCAACAATAGCCTCAATCTTCATGGGGTCAACAGAGATTCCATCCTTAGTCACCACATGACCTAGGAAAGCCACAATATCAAGCCAAAACTCACACTTCAAGAACTTGGCAAATAACTGCTTTTGTCTCAAGGTCTCAAGTACCAATCTCAGATGCTCTTCATGTTCAACGGGACTGCCAGAATATACCAAGATGTCATCAATAAAGACCACCACAAACTTATCCAAATAAGGCTTGAAGACCCTATTCATCATGTCCATAAAAGCAGCAGGTGCATTTGTCAAACCAAAAGGCATGACAAGAAACTCATAATGGCCATAACAAGTACGAAAAGCACTCTTAGGTACATCTTCAAGCCTAATCTTCAATTGGTGGTACCCCGATCGAAGATCAATTTTTGAGAACACCTGAGCACCCTGCAACTGATCAAAGAGGTCGTCGATCCTTGGCAATGGATATTTGTTCTTCACAGTCACCTTGTTAAGTTCTCAATAATCAATACACAATCTCATAGTCCCATCTTTCTTCTTAACAAACAAGACTGGTGCACCCCAAGGAGAAACACTGAGACGAATAAAGCCCTTCTCTAGTAGTTCCTCCAACTATTTCTTCAACTCCTTTAAATCAGTAGGAGCCATTTGATATGGGGCTTTGGATTCGGGTTGGTGCCAGGAAGTAAGTCGATGGTGAATTCTATCTCCCTGGTTGGTGGCAACCCAGGAAGCTCTTTAGGGAAAATATCAGGATACTCATTTACGATACAGACATGTTCTAATAGTTGACCTCCTTGCTTGTCTTCAATAACTGATGCTAAGTATCCTGTGCACCCATCCATAAGTAACCTCCATGCTTGCAAAGCAGAGATAACACGGTGGAGAAAAGTTTTCACTACCTATAAAAGTGAATTCAGCTCCCCCAAGGATCCTGAAGTTTACCCTGTTTACATGACAGTCTACCAGCACATAAACAGAGGATAACCAATCCATCCCCAGGATGACGTCATAATCCTTCATTTTCATAACATGTGGGTTAGCATATAGTTCATGACCATCAATGACTACCAAGCACCTTGAAGAAACTCTTTTAATGTCAACATCAACCCAAACAAGGGTGCCCACACACAAATCATGATGTAAGGATATGGTGGGCAAGCTATGCTTCCTAACGAAAGCTGAAGAGACGAAAGAATCGTAGCACCAGGATCAAATATAGCACATGCATAAGCTGAGTAAACAAATATTATACCTACAATAATGGCAATATGTAGCACTATAATCAAATAATGCACACGCATATATTGAATAAATAAATATTATACCTGCAACCACGGCATTGGAGGCGTCAGCATCCTCCTGGGTGAGGGTGTACACTCGACCCTGGGTCTAGGTTCTCCCTGTCGTTGGTAGTGCTGATGCTGACGGTCGATCGGTCACCGCGGTTTTACCTCCTCAGGATCCCTGGCCTGTATGGGCTCCGCGCGAGGCCGTGCCTCTAGTGCTTTGCCTGGTAGAAGCCTGATGTGATCCTGAAAGCATATGTGGACACTGGGCAATCCGGTGTTTTGCACTCCCACACCAAAAGCATTTTCTTGTAGCACGCCATCACTCAGAACTCAAATATGCTTTACCACAAACAGAGCATTTGCGCTAATCCGAAGAGGCTGCACTAGAAGATGTACCCTGAGGTTGCTGATAAGGAGGTCTACTAATAGTCTGAGATGCAACCGGTGCTCCAGTATCCACCTTGGGCTTACTATTCTTCCCGGTGAACTGACTATGTCCAGACCCAGAGCTCCTATCTCTCTTCTTCTGATGACCTTTCTTCTAATCTCCACCTTCTCCACAAACAACGTCAAGGGACTTTGCACGTCCCACAACCTCAGCATAGCTAGTCAGATGTAAGGGAGCCAATGCTTTATGAATGTGATACTGTAACCCATCCTAGAATCTATGTGCTCTGCTCTCGTCATCATCAACAAATTTTGCTGCAAACTTGGAGAGCTTGTCAAATTCTATCTCATACTCATCAACGGTCATGGTCCCCTGCTTGAGATGAAGAAACTGCCTCTCCAACCCTAATACCTTGCTTCTGGGAAAGTTCTTGCTGAAGAAGGCTGTACGCAGCTGATCCTATGTATCAAAATTCCATCCCTCACGGACGCGTACCTCGCCCTTCCACCAGTTGTAGGCACTCCCCTGCAGCATATAAGTGGCAAACCTAAGCTTCTCTTCCTCGGTACACTCCATCACGTCAAATGCTTTCTCCATTTCATCAATCCATTTCTCAGCTACATCTGGGTCAGTGGTGCCCTCAAACGGTGGAGGTCCTGTCCTCTTGAACTCAGCAATGGTCCTCTGATGTGGCTGTGGAGGAGGAGGAGGTGGTGGTTGTTGATGCTGGGATTGGCGTTAGTCCCTAACCAAGCCCACCACATCACGCATGAATTCCATAATCCGATAATGACTGTTAGTTTCTGACTGGTCTGCTCCAATGGATGGAACTGACTGACCAGTTTGCTCATCCATGTTACGTGTCTGGGGACAACGAGCGGCCATTCTGGATCAAGAAACAAGTTTTCAGTAATCAATAAGTAGTATTGAACTTAAATGCAAAAAGACATATATTCACTGTTCATACAAAACAAATGCAATATTAGTATTCCTAACGTCCACTAACATATTGTCACTAGCTTGGTTTTAAGGCCACTAAGGTTACTAAAAGAATCTAAACACTTTGATACCACCTAAATCTGTCACTCCCCGAACCCAAAAGGGACATCGGCAGACCGGCCGCATACTTGTGGAGATGGGCCCCACTGGGTATGCAAGGCCTCATAACTTGTTCGCAATTATTATGTAACCCAAACAACACAACTTTTCTTGCCTTTTAAAGAAAATCGAGTTCTAAATTCAATATCCAAGAGTCCACATAACAAATGGAAAAGTCTATAGAAATCAACTAAAACAATCCAACTTATTCAAAACAAGAAATGGAGTTCATAGGACACTAATGGTTGAGTCTGTCTCTAGATATCCCATCAACCCACCAAGTAGCTATTCCTCGGGATCTGAAAAACATGTCTAGAGATTAATAAGCTTGGGAGCTCAGTAAGCATAGACTAAAATAAAAATGAACCGCCGAATTTAGTAATGAAATATGAGATATAACATTAAGAGAATCATAGACATTTAATTTAAAGAAATGATATTATACCGAACATAATATTTTCAATGATAGTATCATCGGAAGATAACACCTAGTTGTAGAATCAAAGAATTTACATTCATACCCGAAAATAATAATATAATGTCTTCCAAACGTACTACGACCACTATTTACCCCGATGGTGCGGGTCAAAATTTCATATGTGTTATCTTGGTAACCAAAGTCGAAATAAGACATCTCCCAAAAGAAGAAGTCTCTACCGTTTGTTTTACCTCGGTGGCCCGAGTCGAAATCAAAGACTGTTATTATTCCTGACAGCACGGGTTGAACTAGATCACAAGAAAAATGTGTCGACATGGTCAATGTATAACCCTCATTGACATTGGTCAAAACATAGACCGTTTGGAGACGTATACAAAAGCCTCAAAAAAAAAAAAAAAAAAAACCCAAAATAGCTATGCCCAAAAGAGCATAACAAACAATAATCAACTATAACACCAAACACAACATACATGCATGGTTCAATTGTAGAGAAAATAAATCATTTATGTTTACATGAACTGTTATTAAACCATAAACAAGACTTTAATAGAGAAAATAGATTTCATATTTATATATGAAAAATTTTACTAAATTTAAGTATGGAAAGCTTACACCCACGCTCGAAGTTTAATCTAATCGTGACAGAAGCCCCGTGTCAGGATCTAACATAGAAAATATGGTGTCAGTTATTGAGTTTTACAAGAGTCACACACTACTGTACATATCACCAAATCTCTCTACGGGAACACTATCACGAGGTTCCATTATATATTCTACCCATAAGTTATCTAATTTAACCTATTCAATTCCCGCAACTAACTCTGAGAACAATCAAACAAATCTTTTTAATCATAAAAATAAATTTGTTTATAATATCAATATTAAATAAAAAAACCTATCCAAAAGAACAAAAATTTGCAGCAAGGGAACAAATGATTTGGTTGGTAAAAATAGATAAGTAAATAAATAAATAACCAAATAACACAAAATAAATAAATATCAAAACTTCATAATAACCAAAACTTTGACAGTAGCTCTAGAAGCTACCAACTTGAACCCGTTTCTGAAAATTTCAAAAAAAAAAAAAAAAAACAGCTTTCAAAATCAGAGAAAGCATGCGATTGATCTTAAAAATTGAAATCAGTCAGACAACCATAAACAAGCACCTCTCTTTGGTCGTGTGGTTCCATAGCTCGCACGAAAAACGAGATCACTAATATTATAATAATAACCTTTCGCCAATAGATTTAATATTGATAAAAAAAATTTGGAGGGTTGTCATTAAATCTCATAAAACCTATCGGATAAGTAGTGAATTGGTGTAAAACAAAAAAAAAAAATTAGAGAGTAATACAAAGAAGGATAAAACAAAAAATTAAGCAAGCAATCAAATTAAAACCTAGGTTGTAAACCACTCACATCATAAATAATTTATATTATCAATTCTAATTTAACCTAACAGATCACAACAAAAGAGGTCTACAAAACACCATTATCAAACAATCTAACCCTAATTTCCCATAAAAGTTTCAACAACAAGAATCGAGCGAGGGCTCACCTTGACCGCCTTCTGGTCGGAATCCCTCCTCGTATCCTCAGGTTGACGTGCACGCTTCTCTTCGAAGATAGAGGGGAATGAGAAGGTTTGCGTATGAGAGCGGCAGCGAGCGCGAGTTTAAGTAATGGAATTCTAATTTAGTTAGGTTAAGATAAGCATCACCCTGTTTTACATTTTAACCACTACAATTTCTCATAATTAATTTTTTTAACATTTAAGGGTATTATTACAGATCTGGTCTGGTGTGACGACAAATCCCGTGAGGTTATAGTGCAGCCGTGACACTGAGGTCGTCTGAACCGGAATTTCGAGATCTGGGTCGATGAATTATTGAAGAGATATCACTGATTTAAATGGCTATGTAACATAAAGTGGGAAGATAAATTAAGTTAATTAAAGATATTTAGAGGATAAGTGTAATTAATTAAATTTATAAAGATAACTTATTTAATTCATTGGAAGAATGACAAAATAAAGGTTTTTTCTTACCCTCAGCCCGTGCCCTATTTCTCCATCTTCTTCTCCCCTTTCATCTCCTTCTCTCCCTTGCTCATTTGCTTGCGCCCGGCCATACATTACCTATGCGTTAGCCAACCATTGGCCGCTTTTCGCGGATTACTAGTGCCGCGCACTAGCGCCCCACGAGCAGCCTTCTGCCTCCCCTACGTGGCGCCCTTCCCCGGTTAGGCCGTTTGCCCTCCCCTTCGTGCACACACGTCGGCCGCGCGCCCCTCCGCAAGTTATGCCCATACCCAGCGGCCTGCGCTGCAGCCTCAACCTTGCCGTCGCCCACCGGCGAGCTCCGGCCCCTATCCCTTCTTCTTCTCCGGCAAGCGACAACCGCCTCAACCTGCAACCCAGCCTGCCTGCAGCCTCACTCATCGCCTTCTTCATCCCTCGACAGTGAGCCCTATTTTGGGTAAAACCTAACTCTAATCAAGGGTTTAAATTGCATGAACTAAATTAGGGTTAATTGGATGAATTAGATGGAACTAGGGCTGTGAAAGGGGTTTCGGGTATGAGATTATGAATTGATTAATGGGGTTTTATGGCTTGGGGATGGTTTAATCATGAAGTAAAGAGTTGTATGAATGTTTATATGGATTAATTGTTGCTAAATATGAATGTTTGTATAATACTCGGGGCCTTATAAATAGGGAGGTGTTGCCGAATTTTCATGAAAATTCTAAGTGCTAATGCCCTATTAGTTTCCTTGTTAGCATGCCTACTTGTTTCATGCTTTAGATTAATTGAATTTGGCTAATTTATCATGTTAAGGGCATGTTAGGATGTTATAAGCATGAGTTACATTTATCGTAATTCTAAACGATAGAACTAAAGTTCTGAAAATATGAATCTCATATTTATCTAGTTATCGTAATTATGATTCCTAGGAAAAGGAAAAGGTCCCACGGGAGTGCGGATGGACAAAGTCAATATAGGACTTAGCAAAGGACTTCATGTGAGTGCTCATCTCTGTAAATACTGTTTTATAGATGTATTCATCATGATTCAGTTTATCGTATTTCTTATGAATTTTATATCGGTTTGTGGATGTCGATGGATTTCATTGCTATGTTAATGTAGTGATTTCATGTTTGTTATTACTATATTTTTGAAATAGCATAAATAATTGTAAAGTAAAACCTATGTCACGCCCCAACCCGGATTCCGGGACCCCGGGCATGTGAGCAGACCGGCCGTAACCAGGTAAGGCGCACCTCACTCGGATACAAGGCCCTAGTAAGTAACAACAGATAATATAATAACAAGATAAATATCTCAAATATCCAAATAAAGAGAGTCAAAGCGGAAACAAAATAAAATGAAGGGGTCCAGATGCCCTACAAGGCAGGCCCTATAAGGGTCCTACAAATGAAAAGTCCCTCACATACAATGAAACAAAACAGAGATCCTCAGACCTTCCCAAGATACCCTGACCCTCGATCGGCTCCTGAGCTCAAGTCTCCTATTCCTCAAGTAAGTGAGCATTCGAATGGAAAGCCCAGTAAGTACCCCTGCGGGGTTCATAAAACCATAATATTAATAAAAATGATCAATCAAGTCAACAATAGGGACACGCCCCTCAAAAACTATCCCTAGAGGTCTACCACAAAACAAACACAAACGGTACGACCCCTAACTACAACAGCTCTCAAGCTCTGCAACGAGTTCCAAAGGAAAGCTCAACAAGACGTCTCCCTTGGCCAGCATCATCAGCAACTTGCTGGATCTCGACCCTCCGGTCGTGCGGCTCTCAGGTCGCATGTCGATAGCGCCACCTCTCGTACGTGTTGACATGGTCAGCGTACCAATCCCACTGACGGGCCAGACAACCAGAGTTTAACTCCCCCTCTAGCATGGGATGCCAGAACGCCGAGGTGTCCTCATCCCCGCACATCCTGCAATCGGAGCCCCCACGCTCCACTGATCCGGGCGGAAGACTAAGAACAAATCAGGGATACCAACATCCCGAAAACAGTTAAACATGCTCAACAAGAATCCAAACAATCATGGAAGTATGAATGAACTCAAAGCATCATCAAATATGATAATTAATAAGCCAAAGAAAACTCCAAAGTGTGGGTACGAGGCAAGTGTACTTACCTCAAACAAAGACATCCGGGATTACTCGGCAAAAATCCCTCCTATCACGCCTCTATGTCACAACCTGATAGTAAAATCTATATCAGTATCTTAAAATCTCTAGTAGAACATGCATGCTGTCCTAATAAGGCCCAAGTCTAACTTGTGGGCTTTCCTTGTATTCCTTACCATTTCCCTTAACTGTTTAGACCTAACGATCTATTCAAGCAAACTGAGATGGCCTGGTGGCTAAGGCCCATTATGCCTACTAAGAGGTTCCTGGCTCCATTCCCTTCTCTTGCCCTTTATTTCCTACCTGGTTAGATCTAGTTTAATTAGCTAGACTTATTCCATCCAACCAATAGCAAAACAAGCCCATGTGAGAGGTCTTAGGTTTAAACCCCATCTCTTACACCCTTTCTGTTCTTCTATTTTTTTTGTTCTCTTTTCAATTGATCTGATCTAGTCAGTTTGGTTTTCGAAATAGTTCCAAGCCCAATCTATTAATCCAATCCAAATCAATAAACATGATCTACTAATCCGGCTTAACCCAATCCAAATAAATTCCATTTGATCGGACCCAACCAATTAATTTGAGTTAAAGATTTCAGACCAGACTCAAACCTGACTTAATCCAAACCCTCTTGGAACCGGTTTAGCTCAATCATCAACCTAATTTGAACCCAAATCCATGACTAAATCAATTAACATTAAACCATTATTTGATTAAACACAATCAATTAACCTTAACTAATCTTCTTCCTCTTCTAATCTCGCTTGAGCCCGAACTGATTGAAAAGGGTGGTCTCTTGCGCACTTGTCACCGGCGACGCTCGGGTGACCGGTGCGGTTCTCATCGCGGTATCCTTCCCCCTCGGAGAAGTTCTGCAGATCATCGTCACCCACGGGAATGGAGAGCCTCCAGGTTCTCCACCAGTTCCCGCGGCTTTCCGGCTAGAACCTTCCTCTCATTCCCTCCCTTTTCGGCGCTCAGACCCTCGACAGAAAACACCAACGCCTACTTCCTATATGCATGCATGGACTCTACTGTCACAAGAAATCAGAGAAGAAGAATGGACTTACCGTAGTGCATATCCCGTCGCTGTTCCCTTGTGGTGGAGCTTTGCCTCAACCTCTGGCCGTCTGGCTCACTTTTTCCTCTCCTCTATTTCACGCCGGACAGGCACTGTAGGAGTTCAGAAGCCTTTACAGATCTGTCACCCCTACCCACGTGTTAATACAAAGTACTCACCGGATAATCCTGCTCCGCATTGGAGTCGTGCCCCCTTGCAGAAGGTCATGACCTCTCCCACCCTGAGACAGTCGGGTCTTGGTTACGCGATCAGCCTTGCCGGGACCTCTTCTATCATCTCGGCGCATGATCTCCTCTCTCCTTCATAGTCTCTCTCAAAACAAGTAAGAAGGTGAAGAAGAAGGCTGACGGAAAATCTCCAGGGGTGGTGCTCTTTTATAGGGATTGAGAGAAGGGTGCCTTCATGGAGGCTGCATGCACGATTGTGATCCCAAAGATTGTGTGGAGAAAAAGGAATCCTTTCCTTTCCCGGGCCGCGTTTGAAAACCTCCCATATGAGGTCGGCGGTAATTGCGAGATCAACGGAGTCGAGAGTTCGCGAGCGGTGGCGCTCACTAGAGACGGAAGCTGGAGTTGCCCCGTGATCAGGTCATGGTTTGATGAACGGTAGATATTCAAAGCATGGTAATGGATGGTGGACAATCCGCCACCTCGCCTCGTATCCGTCACCAGCTTGGATGAACATCCATGATCTTGTGGAAATGAGCAGTTGGATCGTCTTCCTTTGCCTAGAACTTAAGCGAAGTTTTAATATGATTGGCCCAAATCTGTACGCATAGTAGGTGCTCTCCTACTCTTCCCTTTGAGATAAAACGGATGGATGGATATCCATCTGCTGCCTAGAACTTATCCCATCCCTTGAGATCAACGGCGGGGATTAAATCAACCTAACGAAAGGATGGAGAGCCAAGATCTCTTTCGATGCCTCAGACTGACTCCCTTTCCAGGATTAACGGTGGAGATCATCTCATCCCTTGAAAAGAGATAGAGGGCTGATATTATAAGTCATGCCTCACACTTAAGTTCTATCTTATCATCTTATAATCTCAGACGTCGATTCCTTATAACCATCTCTCTCTCTGCATGGTTTCCCTTGGCATTTAGCATATAACCCCTTGTTCTTTTATTCTATTCCATGCAGGTCCCTCACTTGTTAGAAGGGCACATTTTCTTTAAGTCCTCAGACACTACCAGAATTACATATTAGTACTTTGCAGCCCCAATAAACACTAATTAGGGTTTTAACTTATTAAACCCTCTTTATCCAAATAAATCAAGTCTTGGAGCTTTATTTTAATTATCAAATCAACTAAGGGGAATTTAAAAACATTTCCTTCAATAAAATCCTGGATTTTACAACCTTAATTGGTATAAATTGTTTATTATATGTATCATAGGCCACACCTTAGTTAGACATGTATGAACGATCCAACGGGGCTCTGGATAGAGCCCAAATATGAAGTGTACGATATTGGGTTAGGGAAGGAACTTGTTTTAAACCGTCTTTTTAAAAATAAAAATTGTTTGCGAACTTAATTTTTTTTAAATAAAACCCTTCCCGACTACTGTTAGTGCTCGTTTCGGATACGAGATGCACACTTGATGTCACATGTATTGTATATCGCTTGTCGTCAGGTCCCAGGCTCATGTACTGTATATCGCTGTCCCGGTCATTAGGATCATGTACTGTATACCATTGTTCCACTGATGGTTGTTGGAGTCCTTGTCGAAACATTTGAACTAGGGGTGCATGCTTGTATGATATAAGGCCATTGCATATACATGATTGTTATATGCTTGTGATGATTTGAGATTACATATTGTCTTATTTTGAGTTTTCTGATTGGCTTGGCATGCTTATCCTGATTTAAGATAAATATGTAGACTCTCATGTTTTTTTTATTTGATTACATACATTTACTATTATATTAGTACCAATTTTCTGTCGAGAGACAGGTATGTATAATACCTAGCAGAATTATCTATACTCATTGAGCTCGTATAGCTCATTCCTCTCTTATTATGTTTTTACCATGCAGGATTTGGATAGTGATCGTGTGAGGGTTGATGTCTAGATTGGCTCTGGCGTATCTCTATTTTTTTATATGTCTTGTTCATGTATTAGACTTATTATTTATCTTCCGTTGTATTGGGCCATTGTTGCCCAAGACTATCATGTGTTGTACTTTGTGATGACTTCGGTCATGTTAGACTTCCTGTGTGTAAGAGGTTATGTTTTATAATAATTTAAGTATTTGAAGTCCATCACTTGTTATCTGACTTATTTTATACAGCCTTAGGTACAGGATACCCTCCTGACCTGGCTGGTATGACATCTGTCTCGGCAAAGAGATGGGTGTTACATAAGTGGCTTGCATCAAACCTTGATTCCCAAGGATGACAAGAACATGCATGGTGGGAGCCTCCGAACACACCTCGTAAACTCAATCAAGAAACTACAATGGATCATTAACAAGTAGCTTTCCAGAAATGAAAGATGGATTCTTTTAGAGCAGATAGAGGCCCAACCTAGAAACAAGGCAAATTCAAGGAGTTGCTTGTTTTTTCCCCAATGGCAACAATGCTTCTCCATCCATTGATGCCTTGGGAATAATCTGTAGTGTTATCAAGGAATCAAAGAACTCAACTTTGAGTTATATCATTTCCCAATAATACATGAACATCATCAAGGTGACTTTAAGATTCATAAATCAAAAGCATGGATTTAGGAAACAAAAACAAGGCAAATTATAATGGAATCCTTGTGAATTAACACACAAATTTTTTTTTCTAACATTGAAATCAAATCTACACAAAGTACTTAATATGAAATTTTCACTAAAAATTTCCTTCTTAAGCAAAATCCACAAATCATGGATGATGTTGTTGTCAACCATGATTTGTCCCATGTTTTCTTGTTGATAAAAAGCATCATCATAGCTTGCATTACCAAATAATTCAAAATCCACCTCATCTTCATTCATCACCACATCATCTAGTGACCAAAAAAAAAAAAAAAAAAAAATCCAAAAATAGAGAAGGTCAATAATGCTAAAAAATAGTATTTATGTTAAAACAAAATTTTATGTAATTAAATTAAAAGCTTATCATTACCCTCGAATGTGGCTTTCATCCAAAGTTGGAATAGCATCTTCTCCATATATTGCCCCTTCCATATCTCCATCTACTAATTCTGCTTCTTCTTTTTCTTTTTCTTCAGTTTTTTCAGCTATTCAAAAGTCCATTTTATCGATGAAATCATAATTAATTGGATCATAACTTCTTCTTATTTTTTTTTTTTTGTATTGATGCCTACACAGAGATAAATTGTATAATACTTAATGAACATATAAAAATAAAATTTGGTATGAAGTTCTTTATGAAATTCATTTAATACCTGCACTTGAAACAAAAATTGTAATTCAAAAATACAAGCTTTGATGCTCCAATCTATTTCTTCTTTTGGTGTGAATGCGCTAAAAGACACTCCAATTACGCTCGCATCTTGAAGAAGATGTTGCCTGACTGAGGAGTCGAATAGCAACTTTGTGCAAAAAAGGAGCACTATGTCCAAATAATCTCCAGCATTCATCTAACATAAATTTATATAATAAATGATCAAAAATCAAGAATCACACACTATCAGTAAATGGAAGTAGAATATAAAATATAGGGTTAATTTTTTTTAACCCACCTGAACAATGTTACTTTTTCGATTTGGCACCTCAACTTTTTTTTTTTAATTAAAAAATAGCTGAAACTTTTTCTAAATCTCAAAATGGCACCTTTGTCATCAATCATGAGAGCGCCGTGAGATTAGTAAAGTCATGTGACAGTCACGTGATATATTTTTGTTAAAATGCAAAGATTTAAGAGTGAGTCCATGTTTCTTTTTTTTCCACATCAGCTCTAGTCAAACTCTTCTCTCTCCTAAACCCCTCCAACCCTACTTCCGGTGACCCCGTCCTCGTCTGCTCTGGTGGAAAGCAACAACACTTAGAATGGGTGCTTCCAGCTTGTGTGTTACGGTGCATCGATGCAGGGTGGTTGTGCTCCGCCGTAAGGTGACGACCAACAACCCAGGTCTGCTCTACTCCTCTCCACTTGCTTTATCACCATGCACCCTTTCAAACTACAAGAGAGAGAGAGAGAGGTGGTGGCATGGCTCCCTGTCTCTCTACTCTATCTTTTGCTCTCTCTCTCTCTCTCTCTCTCTCTCTCTCTCTCTCTCTCTCTCTCTTCCTCCAAGCTCTCATCCTTCTCAGACAACCTACTCGACACTGTCCTTGTCCTCCTCTGGTTAGATCCCATCGCCGTCCCTCTCACTACATAGCCATCGGTCACTCTCGACATCGCCTCCGGTTAGATCCCACCCTTGTCCGCCTCCGGTTAGATCTTGTCGCCTCCAGTTAGATCATCGACGCCGTCCCTCTGATTAAATCATGTTGTCTTCCCTCTTACTGCATAGCCATCAGTCTCTCTCGCCGTCCCTCCGGAAAGATCCCATCGCTATCCCTCAAAGTGTTGATTCAAAGAGTCAAAGCATCCTTTGACTCTCTCTTTTCTATCTCCAACTCTCTCTCTCTCTCTCTCTCTCTCTCTCTCTCTCTCTCTCTCTCCTCTCTCTTGGAATTTTCTCATTCTATACTATGCTTCATCTTTATCTATTTAATGAAGGAGAAGAAGATAAGAAAGTAGCTTACTCACCGGGAAGCTACAGCTTTTTCTCAACGTGCCGCTGCCACAATAGGGAGCCATGCCACCGTTGTAAACCCTTTCACCCTGGAACTGTACATCTACTAAGCTATATAAAGTCCATATTGTGCATGCATGTATGCAAGTTATGTATGTACAATGTTAACGTTCATGGCTTTTATCTCGATCTATCTTGTAGGTTTGTATGCACGTGTGGTCCAAACTGCATCAAGCTTCATCACTAGCTTCTCAAGAAGTCGGTGAACTTCACAGGGAATTTTGTCGAATACGTTGTCGCCCCGACAAGCGCTTTTTCTCAAGACCTAGGTTTCTCTTTCTTATCCTTGAAAAGTGCCAGCGGAGATACACTAGATATACACCTAGGTTGGCATAGGCTTTGAGGGTGGCAGTGCCGGGGCGGGCGTCGAAGGAAAGAGGGGAGGGGAGACGGCGGAGGATGGAGTCGAAGAGATGAAGGGCGGTGGTGGGGTCGTCATTCGGGGAGGAGGCGAGGCGGGCGATGACGGCGCTCCAGGCCTTGGTGTGGGGGGAAGTAGCCGGAACGGAGCATGGAACGGATGAGGGAGAGGGCGAAGGGGAGTGTGTCGGTGCGGGCGGAGTCGGCAGCGAGGAGGCTGAGGGAGTTGGCATCGAGAAAGTGGAGCCAGCCCTTATCGCGGAGGTCGCAGAGGAGGGTGTGCGGGAGCGGGCGAGGGAGAAGGAGGAGCCCCGGTAACGTTGATGCTCGCGCCCTCGAGAGCTTTGTTCTTGGCCAGGTTCGGAGAGGGTTGAACTAGGCGGTGAGGACAGGGAGGACGAGTCGGCGAGGCCATGGAAGGAGATGAGGGTAGCGGGGAGGATGGGGACGCCGACGTGGAGCTCGAAGAGGTGTTTGTAGGTGCGGATGTGTCGGGAAGAGAGGAGAAGAGGACGGGAGTCACCTGAGGTGGGGAGGAAGAGGGAGTGGAGCACGCTGTGTGTCGCCGTCGATGAAGTGGTGAGGTCTGCAGGGAGGGAGAGAAGGGTTGGGGGCCTTGTCGCCTGGGGCTGTTAAATAAAGTTATAATATTATAATAAAGTATTAGGGTTAAAATAGAGATAATAGTATTAATGAGAAAAATTAGCCGCTTAATCTCACGACACTCTCACGGTTGATGACAGGGGTGCCATTTTTAGATTTAGAAAAAGTTTCGGCTGTTTTTTAATTAAAAAATGTTGAGTTGCCGAATCGAAAAAGCAACATTATTCAGGTGGGTAAAAAAAAATTAACCCTAAAATATATCAATTATTAGTTGTACTCACCAGGTTGCATTTAAGAAAGTGTTGATTCATGACTAAAACTTCCTAATCCGTATCGATATAATATGATCTCCCTCATTGCCTTTACATTCTTACTGCATATGCTTCACTTTTCAAGTAAATCTAACAAACCTTGCATCACTTCTAAAGTCTCAATAAATGCTTCTTTATCATACAGAAAAACAACATTCAAAAAGTAAGCAGCTGCATGAAGATTTCGATGCAAATGTCTATCCTATCTCTCATAAATGATTTTAATGTAGTATCTATACATAATAGACTTGTTCTTGAAAATAGACATGATTGCTTTATGAATCTTGATCATACCTTCATAAATATAACAAAGTGAAGGTTTTTCATTAGCATCAACAACATGCAAAAGCCTAATGATGGAAGCTGCAATCTTCACCATAAGTAAGCAATCTTCCCAAAATTTGTCATCCAAGATAATAGAAGTAATTGTTTTACCAACTGCACTTTTAGATAATTTATGACTTGTATAATACTTATCTGTCACCAATGCTTGCAAGTCATGTTTATGATCATAGATACTTGGGGTAATTTCACTAAACTACCTTGTGGTTTGCCTCTTTGTCAATTCGGGGCATGTGGTTTGACTTTGAGCACTTTAGTACCCCGTAGTCTAATCTGTGAGCATATTGGTGCCAAAACACATAACCATGTTAAACTTGCTGATGTGGTATTAAAAAAAAAGAAATGAAATGATATTTTCTCTTACGTAAAAAGGTCACTATACATGGCATTAAAAAAAACACATGAAATGCCCTTTTAACATAATGGTAAAAAGGTTATTTCATGTCTTTTTTTAATGCCACGTTAGCAAGTTTAATGGGGTTATGTGTTTGGGCACCAATATGCTCATAAATTAAACTATAGGATACTAAAGTGCTCAAAGTCAAACCACAAGCCCCAAATTAATAAAGAGGCAAACCATAGGGTAATTTAATGAAATTTCCCCAAGATACTTTTCAAAGTAATGAATGTAGTAGCAAAATGGGTTGCTCTTGTATGCACAATCTCTGTCTAACCATATCTTTTTCACAACCAAGTCAGCAAGTATATATGATTGTAGACAAAAATAGTTACCTTAGAAGCACGTGATACAAGCTCTGCTACATGATCTCTTTTCCAATATCCTTCAAAATCAAATTCAAACAATGTGCAGCACAAGGAGACCAATAGATATGGTCATACTTTTCATATATCAACCTTCCTGCCGCAACAAAATTGCTTGCATTATCATTCACCAAATGAACCACATTAGTTGGTCCAATCCACTCAATAATCTCTATGAATAAATTACATAAATTGGTAGCATTTTTTAAAATATCTGAGTCATCAACATATTTCACAAATGATATTCCCATACAACAGTACAACAAAAAGTTAATCAGAGTTCTTTATCGTTGATTAGTCCAACAATCACCCATAATTGTGCATCAACAAGCAACTGATATTTTTGTTGCAATCCCGCAATAAATTAATTCATACCAATACTCCCAATAACATCCAACATAGGTTGAAAATAAGGTGACTACTTAGCATTGAAAGGAACGCAAAAATCAAAGCACTACTAAGCAAATGCCATATTTGACCTATGGATTGCTTGCTTGCTTGCCATTGCACTTGTGATTCCTGGTTGAGAGAGTGGAGTCAGCTTTATAGCTATAAAATTTTCTAAACCCTTTGCTTTCCTTTTTCTAGACTTCATTGTAGGATTTATCTCCAGTGCTTCTTCTTCTTCTTCTTCGTCATATGCATCTTTAATTAATTCCTTCTCTTTTGATTTGGAAGAAGAGGAACTAATAATATATTCTTTGATGTGTGCACAAACATCCGGAGGGGCTTTCCTATAAGGAAGTATGTTACCACTTTTCCCAGCTAAATGCTCCTTCATCTTATTAATTCCTCCACCTTGATATATATTTTTTTCCATACCAGAGGCAATGATAAACCTTTGTTCCCTTTTCATTAAAAAATAAAGTGAAGTGCTCCCATGTTGGATTGGTTTTGGAACGGATATTACCACTTGAGGCGGATGATTGCATATTAGTTGTCTCCATTGCTTACACAAAATGAAAAGAATTTTTAATTTCTTTTTATTTTTTCTAGTATGAAGTATGAACAACAAGTTAAAGACTTCAAAAAAAAACTTTAGCTTAATACAAACAAAATAGTTGAGAAATTAGAAATACCGTTATATGTCTCTCTCTTTCCCGCTTGGCAAAAACTTCACAAAAACCCTAACTTGAGAATCTTGAGATCACAAATCTAGGGCCAATGAGGAAGAGAGAGGCGTGAAGATGGTTGATAGCTATGAAATTGTGAAGCTAGGGCAAGCAATGGAGAAAGAGATATAGGCAGAGATGTGGTTAACGCCGGTGAGATCATGAAGCTAGGGCGACTCGGCGAGTGCGTGGGAGAGACTCAAAGAGAAATGGGGAGAGGTTGATGGTTGCTAGATAATCACGATTAAGGTTGCTTTTTGGGGCTTGAATTAAAAAAAAATTCAAAGATTCTTGACCGGTCTTAAATAGTGCAAACCGGGTCCATTTCATCCTATTCCTAGTTCACCACCAGTATTTAACTTATACGGTTTTTTATGCAGAACTGGACCGCCTTGGCTCCCGAGTCCGCCAAGTGTGTCGAACTGGCTGGTTCAGACCGGTTTTACTACATTGGTAATGAGCAGATGCTCAATAGTTTCTGCCTGCCTGTTGCACATGTAGCATTGGGTGTTTGTCCCTCTCTATCTTTTCTTAATTAAATTATCTAGTGTAAGCAATTTATTGGTTTATACAAGCCATGTAAATAGTTTGACCTTTGTTAGGCAAGTCATTTGCCAGAAACAAGTGATGCATACTTCGCGGTAGTATGAGTAATTAATAAATGAAGAAGCGTAATTGAAGGTCCCTCAAAAATTAGTTTATCCATGTTTTGTATATCCTTAAAAAAAACCCTTCTTTTTTAAATTAAAAGCAGGTCAGTCTGCTAGCCCATTAACAGATTTAAAAGGGATGGCTGAAATTACTAGAATACCTATTTGTTTGAAATATAATTTTTTAATACAAAATCAAAGTGGGGTCAAGGAAATTACGAGAATGCCTCTCTACCTTGTAATGGATAGGGAGTTGGAATTTTGTGCGTGACTGGGTTCTCATGCAGGTGGTATTCCTCACATGGGGTGGAGTTGCCCACCCATTCACCCCTCATATGTAATTCATTTGTCTCCTCTACGTTGTTCTCCCAAGCTTCATGAGTTTTCGCGGTTCTTCTCCCTAGCTTCGCAACGTTCAGTCTCCAACGACCATTTCCAAGTGTTTATACCCAGGTGAGTTTCTCCCAAATAAAAGCGCTGCAGTTTTCAGATTTACAGCTCATGATGTAGTTGTTGAAGTTTATTTTAGATTTTAAAGCACAACTTGTATTTATGGATGTTTTCTAGATTTGATTGCAAACCAAGGTAGAAATTATTTTCCTGACGATGATATAGGTTAGGCTAAGGATGAAAGTTAAAGCGGAGCCTGGTATTCCGATCTCAACCAAAGTTGAGGCGCCTTAATCTGCTCCTACAGAATAACACTTTTATACTTCGTAAATTTTTTCTTCTTTTAATGTATAAACTTATAAAAGATCCATTTGATTAATAAAGAAATAAAGTTTGACTTTGTCTACTTTTCCTTCTTTGAATGAATGTCTTGTTCTTCAAATTCCCGAGCTGGTCCAACATGCCTTATGAAATTTCACCAAGTGTTCAACTTTTATGGTCATCAACTTTGGGAATTAACTCTTACAAGCGTTTATTTTTTGAAATTTTTTGCGTAATAAATGGCTTAAACGTATTTGGTTTTTTTCAAGTTTCAAATTACCAAATGACTTAAGCATTTATTTTTTGGAGTTTCCATTACTAAATATCTTAAACGTTTAGTTTTTGGAGTTTTCGCTTATTAAATGACTTATTTTTTTGAGTTTTCGCTTATTAAACCGTTTATATTTTGAAGTTTCTGCTTATTAAATTGCTTAAATGTTTATTTTTTGAAGTTTCTTCTTACTAAAAGGCTTACAATTTTGTTTTTTGGAGTTTCCGGCTTAAGCGTTTATTTATTATTATTTTTTTAGAGTTTTCACTTGTTAAACTGCTTATTTCTAGAGGTTTCAGTTTACTAAATTGTTTGAATATTTATTTTTTTGGATTTTCTGAGTGAAGAGTTATTTTTTGGAGTTTCTGCTTATTATACGGCTTATTTTTTGGAGTTTCTGCTTACTAAATGACTTAAAAGTTTACTTTTTGGAGTTTCCGGCTTAAATGTTTAATTTTTGTGTTTTCGCTTATTAAATGACTTATTTTTTGGATTTTTCGCTTACAAAATGGCATAAGTATTAAGTTTTTGAAGTTTTATGTTACTAAATGGCTTAAACATTTATTATTTGGAGTTTCCGCTTATTAAACAACCTATTTTTTGGAGTTCCCGCTTACTAAACAACATAAGTATTTATTTTTGAGTTTCTTCTTAATAAAAGGTTTAAATGTTTATTTTTGGAGTTTCCTGGTTAGGCATTTATTTTTTGAAGTTTTTACTTACTAAATGGTTTATTTTTCTTTTGAGTTTCTCCTTACTAAACGACTTAAGCTTTTATTTTTTGGAGTTTTCGCTTAGTAAACAACTTGAGCGTTAAATTTTTACAGTTTTCAGCTGAAAAATTTATTTTTTAGAGTTTTCACTTATTAAATGACTTATTTTTTTTTTTAAGTTTCTTCTTGCTAAACTATTTAAGACTTTATTTTTTGAAGTTTTGCTTACTAAACGGCTGAAGCATTTATTTTTTTAGTTTAAAGTTTATACGTTTCAGTTTTTTATTTTTTATTTTTATTTTTTTTATTAAACTTAAGAGTTAGATAAAGTTATCGCCATGTAACCTGGAGGTCACAGGTTCGAGTAGTGGAAATAGCCTTTTGCAAAAAAATGTAGGATAAGGCTGCGTACAATAGACTCAAGTGACTCAACCCTTACTCGGACCCTGCGCATATGGGAGCTTTGTAGCACTGGGCTGCTCTTTTTTGCTCATTAAACTTAAGCATTAAGTAATAAGGGTTAGGAAATAATTAATTTTGGACAAGAAAAATAACTCTTACTACTTAACCTCTTTAAAGTCATTTGTTCCACTATATTTTAGACAAGAACGTTTGACCCAAAGAACATGCTTTAAATTCATTGATATACACGAAGGCCATGGCCCATGCTTCATGTATGCAAGGTTGGTTCATGCTTCATACAATTTAAACGACATTTCTCTTTTTTAGAAAACAGAAAGAATCCGATTTTATTTCAATTGTTTATGATGCATGAAGTAGGCCATGCTTCATGCATTCATGGTTTATGGCTCATGAAACTAGTCTACATCATGCATGAATGGAGTGGCTCATCTGACTGTCACCACTAAAGATTTAGTTCATTAAAGATTGTTGAAGTTGGATGTGTTTAAATTGAGGGAAATTGATATGTTGTTATATATATATATATATATATATATTATTTTATTATTATTATTTTCTTCTTCTTCTATTATTTTCTCTTCTTTTCCTTTAGTTTGCCAAAATCCAATGTCACGCCCCGACCCGGAATCCGGGACCTCGGGCACGTCAACAGACCGGCCTTACTCAAGAAGAGACAAGCTCAACTCAAATATAAGGCCTAAATGTGATAAGAAGATAACAATCCATAAATAAACTCATGTTCAAAGAAACATAGAGTCATAAGGGTCCATGGCCCTATACATATTTAGGTCCCTATACGGGTCCTACACATAGTAAAGCTCACAAAATAAAGGAACAAGGAGACTCCCAGCCTCAGATCTCCTATCGACCTCTCCCCAGCTCCTCCCTTTAAACCTCGAAATCTGTAAAAGAGGAAGAGTAAAACACATGAGCTTTCGAATGTAAAGCCCAGTAAGTACCCCCGCTGGGCCACAAGACATAAAAGAGCAATATGTCAAATAATAAGGTCACAATACCAAAATACACAACTCTAGGAGTCTACCAGAAACAAACCAAAGGTACGACCTTTGATACAGAAACCCTCGGGCTCTGTGATGAGTTTCAAAGAGAACTCAAGAATCACTCCTGACTAGTATGTCCAGCTACTTGCTGTAAGCACGACCTTCTGATCGTTCGACCCTCCGGTCGCAATTCGGTAGAACTACCTCTCATACGTGTTAACACAGTCAGTGTATCAAGCCCACTGACAGGTAAGACCACCAGAGAATTTGCCTCTCTGGCAAGGCAGACAGAAATGCCAGGGGGTCCTGTCCCTGAACATTCCCCTATCGGAGCTCCGTAGCTCCACTGAGTCCGGGCAGTAGACCATTGCAAACAGGGATACCAACATCCCGTAAACAAACCATACATGCTCAATAGGAATCTAGAAACATGGATGCATGTATGTCATTATTGAAGCATAAGCATTTAAGGCATAAGCAAGTCCAAAGAAAACCCGAAACCGGGTGGGAACTAGGCAAGTGTACTTATCTCCTGGTGAGACTAAAAGTCTTCCTAGAATCCCTTGGAATGCCTTACGTCTCCCCGAGAATATCTGGCATACATAGGCTCTATTAGAGTCAAGATTTCACCGAGTCTCTAGTTACATATGCATGTCTATCGTCTCTGTTGGGCCTAGGCCCACCAACGGGTCCTAAGGACCATCTCTAGTTAGTTTAGTCGAATTGGGCCTACTTCTAAGCCCTTTTCACAGTTTAGCTTGACTTTAGCCCTTTTTACCAAAGAAGGGCATTTTAGTCATTTGGATTGGGTTCTCTTTAAAATCGTTTAACAATACTAACCCACTCATGTTAGTAGTTTATATCATATCCTGATTTGGTTGAACCCAATCTCCAATCTTTCAACCACGTTGTTTTGATTTAATCAATTCAATTTGATTATTCGTTGTCACACCATAAGGTTTATTAAAAGTATTTAATAACCTTAATAATCTTTCAAATTATTCCAACGTTTATCAACCAAACTTGTCGAACATAGAATACTATATTATCCCCAAATTATTCTATTAATTTGTCACAATAAATTATTTCTGCTTTAAATTTGTTTAATCAAATAATTAGCTAGTTAATTACTCAATTAACTACTAATTATGATTAACAAATTAATTAGTAAATTTCCCAACTTATTTATCTCTCAACGACAAAATAATTGTCCCGTTAACTTCCTTAACTCAAACATTTCCTCATCAATTTAATTAGATAATTAAATTGTTCATTCACCTTAATTCCCTAGTTTATTTGTCGCCCAACTATTAACTTAGGCATTTTATTTTGTTTATCAATGAGACCTTAATACCCTCCATTAACCATTTTGATTTAATCCCTACCAGAAGTATTATTTGATTAATACTTGTCACACTAAATAACTATTATTTCAGCCCAAGAGAGAAATATAAACTGATTAATCTTTAATCAATTATATTCAAATAATATGTCACACTATTAAAGTTTCACAATTAATTAGATAACTGTCACACTATTAAAACATTACTTTTTAATATTATTTTTATTATTTTCCTTCTCTTCTTCTTCGTTTTTTTTTCCTCTCTCTCAGCTGGCCAACCTCACTTGTGTTTCCTCTCGTGAGTCTGGCCTTTGGCCAAGCTTCGATCCCACAGCTGAGAGCTTTACAACCACGGCCGGCCCCTCCGGAGCGCCGTCGGCCTCCCTCTTCTCACCGGAACTCTTGAAGCTCTCGGCCGCGTGAACGGCACTCTCCGACAAGCCTCACCGTTGCATACAAACTCTCTATAGACTTCGTAGGAGGGTGGTGAGCACTTGACAAGGCGATGGCGAATTCGGCGTTGCGAGGGCTCAGCGCCACCCGTCTCACGCCGAGCTCGGCCGTGCCCTCAGGGCTCTCCTCCTTCTCCTTGGAGACTTGGTCTTCAGCTTCGCCTGAGAGCAACCCTGCCAGTCCCGCACCCACCCGTGGATACGAAGAAGCTATTTCTCACCGGAGAACCACTTCTCCTCCCCGTCTGGCAGTTCACCGGAACAGTGAGCTCTGGACTTCTCCTCTTTGTGCTCAGAAACAGTGAAGGTTCTGCCCCTTTTATAGTCCGCAGAGATCCAGACGAATGGTCACCACTCGCGACCCACCTAGCCGCGGCCGGCTGACTTCGCGTAGCGGACGGAGAAAGCGGGCGAGGCTCGCTCTCGCCATTGGTGGGCGGGGAAGAGGTGGGCTGCCTGGGATCGTAACTTCGATCCGATCAAGCGGCACAGGTTACTTGATGCGTGTCGGCGGTAGATACCCCACCATCTCGCCTAGAATCTGGCATCCCCAGTTGATCAATGGGAGAGATTTAAAGTAAAATCAACGGTCTGATCCCATTACCATGCCTCGCATCCATTCCCCAGTAGATGGTTTGATCTTAGCATGCCACGTGGCTTCTGAGATCTGCAACCCTTGCCTCGTAATCTAATACGATTAGATGGATCTACTCTTATCTCGACACGTGGCACCATCTGAGCCTTTATAATGCTCTGTGATTTGTTACAGTCAATGATGATATAATCTCAGTCGTTCTTCCATTCCCAAAACAGTTTCCTCAACGAAAATTATCCAGAGCTCCTTCTTTTTTTTGTGTTGCTTTTTAGTCCAAGACTGAGAGAGGGAATAACTCCCTTTTAGTCCTCCCTACTCTTAAAAGTTACAATTCAGTCCCTCTGTCTCCCATAAACCCTAATTAGGGTTTTTAAATCCCTTTTTAACTTAATTTTCCCTCACTTAACTTTCTAGGGAAAATCATTTAATTAACAATTAATTTGTAGGAAGATTTCAACAAATTTATTTTCTTAAAATTTCCTTGGATTTTACATTCCTCCCCCCTTACAATAATTTCATCCTCGAAATTATACAACTCCTACTGGGCGATAAATAAGTCGGGGTAACGCTTTTTCATATCTTCCTCGCGTTCCCAAGTAGCTTCCCGCTCAGTGTGGTTACTCCATTTGGCTTTAACAAAATTAATAGTTCTATAACTTAACTGCTTGTCTTCACGGCCCAAAATAGCTACTGGGCGCTCCTCATAGGACATGTTTTCGTGGACTTCTACAGGAACCTGGGGAATTACCCGTGTTGGATCTCGAACACACTTCTTCAACATGGAGATGTGGAAAACATCATGAACCTGAGCGAGATCCTGAGGTAAGGCCAATCTATATGCCACAACTCCTATGCGTTCCAGAATCTCAAAGGGTCCAATATATCGTGGAGCAAGTTTTCCACGTCGTCCAAACCTTACTACCCCTTTCATAGGAGATACCTTCAAGAATACCAAATCTCCCACTTGGAACTCCTGATCAGACCTCTTACGGTCTGCATAGCTCTTTTGTCTACTTTGTGCAGCCTTGAGTCTCTCCCTGATCATCATGACATGTTCTTCCGTCTGTTTTATAAAGTCTGGCTGCTCAAATGTCGCCTCAACCACCAGCTTCCTCTCACCCACATCACCCCAACAAATAGGAGTTCGGCACTTCCTCCCATAGAGTACCTCATACGAAGCCATCTTGATGCTTGCTTGATATCTGTTGTTGTAAGCAAACTCTATCAAGCTCAGACGCACACGCCCTCAACATGTCCTCTAGCACCTGGATGGTCCTTTCAAATTGTCCATCAGTCTGTAGGTGAAAAGCTGTGTTGAACTCCAAGCCTGTGCCCAGAGCTGTGTGCAGGCTCTCCCAAAATCTGGAGACAAACCGAGTGTCTCGATCAGAGGTGATCGACACCGGTACTCCATGTAGCCTGACAATCTGATCTATATACAGGTGGGCCAACTTCTCCAAGGACGCTCCCGTCCTCAACGGTATAAAATGGGCGGACTTAGTCAGTCGGTCCACTATAACCCAGATTGATTCATGGCCTCTTTGAGTGCGTGGCAACCCTGTCACAAAGTCCATGTTAATATGCTCCCACTTCCACTCCGGAATGGGCAAGGGTTGTAACATCCCGGCCGGCTTCTGGTGCTCAGCCTTTACCAATTGACAGGTGATGCATTTGGCCACGAATTCTGCAACATCTCACTTCATCCCTTTCCACCAAAAGTGGTCTTTTAACCCTCTGTACATCTTGGTACCTCCAGGGTGAACAGCGTAGCCCGAATAGTGAGCTTCCTCAAGAATTTCCCTTCTTATTTCAGGGACATTTGGCACACATATCCTTTCATCAAATCTTAGAGTACCATCCTCATGTACTCTGAACCGTGTTGATTCTCCTTGGCCTAAGTGTTCCTTGATCTCTTCTAAATCAGGGTCTTGACCCTGAGCATCCCGAATCCTTTCCAACAATGAGGGTCGGATATGCAAGCTGGCCAATGAAACATCCATCATAGGCAAAACAACCTCTAAATCGAGCCTCTTCATGTCCTCCAATAGAGGTCTCTGAGTCGTTAACATAGCGGCAACTCCATATCCAGACTTCCTACTCAGTGTATCAACCACCACGTTCGCCTTGCCCGGGTGGTAATGGACACTGAGATCATAGTCCTTAATTAACTCCAACCAACGCCGCTGTCTCATATTCAACTCCTTTTGTGTGAATATATACTTGAGACTCTTATGATCGGTGTAGATCTCGCAAGGTACACCGTAGAGGAAGTGTCGCCAGATCATTAGGGCAAACACGATCGCCTTCAACTCAAGATCGTGTGTAGGATAATTCTCTTCGAAGGGCTTTAATTGTCATGATGCATAAGCAATCACGCGCCCATCTTGCATCAACACACAACCAAGACCAGTCTTGCATGCGTCACTATAGACCGTATACCCACGATTACTTTGCGGTAAGCCAACACAGGTGCAGAAATCAACCTCTATTTCAACTCCTGGAAACTCTTTTCACAGGAGTCGGTCCAAACGAATTTGGTGCCTTTCCTGGTCAACTTAGTTAATGGTGCTGCTATAACCGAGAAACCTTCGACGAATCTCCGGTAATAGCCAGCTAATCTCAGGAAACTCCGTATCTCTCGTACCGTAGTTGGTGTCTTCCATTCAACAACGGCTTAAATTTTCTTGGGATCTACAGAAACTCCAGCTCCACTTACCACATGGCCCAAGAAGGCAACTTTATCCAACCAAAATTCACACTTGGAGAACTTCGCATAGAGCTGATGTTCCCTCAAGGTCTCTAGCACTATTCTTAAGTGCTCCTCGTGTGCCTGGTGGCTACTTGAGTAAACCAGTATATCATCGATGAACACCACCACAAATTGGTCCAGATATTGACGGAACCCAATTCATCATGCCCATAAAGACTGCCGGAGCATTAGTAAGCCCAAACGACATTACCAAAAACTCATAATGCTCGTATCTAGTACGGAAAGCACTCTTCGGAATATCCGTCTCTTTAATCCTCACTTGATGATATCCAGATCTCAAGTCAATCTTGGAGAATACCTGAGCTCCCTGCAACTGATCCAGTAGGTCATCAATTCTTGGTAAGGGATATTTGTTCTTTATTGTCACCTTGTTCAACTCCCTATAATCAATGCACAACCTTAACGACCCGTCTTTCTTCTTGACAAAAAGAACAGGTGCTCCCCAAGGTGACATACTAGGTCTGATAAAACCTTTATCCAACAACTCCTCTAGTTTAGTCTTCAACTCCTTAAGCTCCGCAGGCGTCATCCGATAAGGAGCCTTGGACACAGGAGCTGTTCCCGGAACCAAATCAATAGAGAACTCCAGTTCCCTTTCTGGGGGTAATCCCGGTAACTCTTCCGGAAACACATCAGGGTATTCCCTCACCACGGGTACGTCTGAGACCACGATCTCCCTATCCTTCTTTACCTTAGTAATAGGTCCAAATAGCCTATACATCCACCCCTAAGTAGCTTCCGAACCTGGAGAGCTGAAATCTCTTGTTAGGGAACAAGTTTGGCTGCCTTTAAAGGTAAATTCTTCTTCTTCCGGCATCCTAAACACAACTCTCTTCCCATGGCAGTCTACCACCGCGTAAACTGAAGCGAGCCAGTCCATCCCGAGAATCACGTCGTAATCCTTCAGGTCCATTACATGCAAGTTTCAAGTAATCTCCGCCCCTCAATCATTACTGGGCATGCCGGTACAACCCTCTTTACCAACTTGGCAGCTCCTACCGGGGTGTCTACACACAACTCCTGGGGTAGATCTATAGTAGGCAACGTATGCTTCCGTGCAAATCGTGCAGATACGAAAGAGTGTGTGGCTCCAGGATCAAATAAAGTGCAGGCATAGAATGAATTAACTGAAATGGTACCTGCCACGACATCAGCTGATGCCTGTGCTTCCTCGGTCGTCAAATGGTACACCCGACCATGGGTCATAGGCCTCTGCTGTTGCTGGGGTTGATTCGAGGTGGAAGGCTGTCCTGAAGTCGCCTTCCCCTTCTTATCTCCACCTTGTGGTCTGGGTGGTGGTCCTACCGATTGTCTGGAAGCTTGTTGTGATCCTTGGGTTCCTCCTACCACACTCTGTCCCTGTTGTCGCTGTAGACATTGGGCCTTCTGGTGATCCAGACACAAACAGAGGTAACACCCTCCAGTTATCCTTGGACACTGGGACCTCTTATGTGGTCCCTTGCATTCGTAGCATCTCAGGGTTTGGGTCACGCTAGCTGATGACCCTTTGCCTCCAGATGAGGCTGTAGACCTGGTTGGCTTCCCGTAAGGCCGATACTTGTTATCAGGCCTACGCTTCCCAGAGCTCTTGCCCGATGATTGACCCTGACTATTTGACCCCTTGTCCTTTTTCTCTTTCTGGGATGACCCTTGAGCGTCCCCCTGACAAGAGGCTTCAGTATACTTGGCCCTAGCCACAACCTTAGTGTAGGTCTTACACATGTGGCTAGTCACTATCTTCTTCAGTGACGGCCTCAGTCCGGCTTCAAACTTCATTACTCGGCTCTCCTCTGTCGGAACCATATCAGGCAAGAAGCTAGCCAATCGATCGAATTCTGTTTCGTATTGCTCAACGGTAGAGCCTCCCTGAACAAGCTGAGAGAATTGCTGTCCGAGCTGGACTAAGTATCCCCGAGAGAAGTACTTGGCGAAGAACGCAGTTCGGAACTCTTCCCAAGTCTGGAAGGCCTCACCCTTCCTCAGTCTTATCTCTCCGAAGTACCAGTCTTCCGCGGGTTCTTGGAGCATATAAACGGCGGCCCTGATTTTCTCCGCCTCAGTGGTCTGGAAGACCTCGAAGGTCTTCTCTATCTCCCTTATCCACTGTTTTGCAGCGTGGGGATCTGCAGCTCCCTCAAACGGTCGGGGAGAGGGTCTCTTGATTTCCCCTAGTAATCCTCTGCTTAACGTGGGGGTGGTTGATGGAGGTGGTACACGTTGTTGTCGGGTTTCTTGGATCAGTCCCAACATTTCCCGCATGAGTTCCATCATGCTCATGGGGGCACCTCCCCCCTTTGGTTTTGGTCCTCTGCCTGAGGCACCTGAGCATTTGACTGAGAAGGCACCTCCTGCTCAACTTCCATCTCGTGCACAGGTGGGGTACCTCCCCACCCTGCGGTTGGGGTACTTCTTCCACAGGCGGCTGTGGCATCTCAGCACGACGAGGTCGCCCTCGCCTGCCCCTTCCCCTACCCCTACCACCTCGACCTCCACGTAAGTGATCCATAGTTCAGCTGTATAAGGATTTCAAGGTTACTTTTATTCCCGGCTAGACAAGTAATGATAATAACATACTTTTTATTAAATTAAGGAGCAACGACTAGAGAAACCATGCTGAAAACAAAAAACATACTGAAAAACATAACATAAGTAGTTCATACAACACAAAGGTTTGTAAGACTACGATTATTCTGACAAAAGAATCTAAAACTCAGTCCAGGTGATGCTCATCAGGAGATAGTGGAGTGTAGTCAGCACAGGTTCGGTGTCCTCCGGACCCCTGTGGTCCCCTGCTAGAACCCGGTACACCCGCTGGACAGTAGAAGGCTAGGTGCTCCCGACCGCCACAGCTACGGCACCAGAGGGCAGGGCACCTACACTCCGTCATGCGGTGCCCATAGACTCCACACCGTCGGCACCAGGAGATCCTGAGAACGGTAGGAGATGGACCTACAGCTCTCTCCCGAAGCTGAACCCCCAATCTACGACGGTAGTCTCGAGCTCGACACACGCACCGGGGAGGGATACTTTGGCTCACTATCTCCTGTACTTGTGGAACCCTCATCCCTACATCCACTGGCTTCTGCATAGCTATCGGTCCCTAAGTCCGCGGACCAACATAGTGACTGTGGTCTGAAGCCTGTCAACCTTGCGGTTAGTGGCCTCGACCGTCCTCCTCATCTCGGCGAGGACCTCTGCAGGCTCAGACGAATCAGCTCGGGGTGGTGGAGTGTTCTCCCGAACAGACTCCACCTCATCATCAGACGAATCCTCACGGTACGACGGTCCCGACATCCTGCAGGTAAAACCAGGTGTCAATCTAACGTACCACTATCTATACTACCCCAGTCCCGCACTCAGTCTATGCAACTGGCTAAGGGCATCTAGGGTCTGCTATCTGCTCTATCTAGAGAAACCTTTGCTCTCTGAT
Source organism: Dioscorea zingiberensis (assembly GCA_026586065.1). Lineage (NCBI taxonomy): Eukaryota > Viridiplantae > Streptophyta > Magnoliopsida > Dioscoreales > Dioscoreaceae > Dioscorea > Dioscorea zingiberensis. The sequence continues at coordinate 30,515,039 of CM048820.1, read as the reverse complement.
ACCACTTTAATCTGTCACGCCCCGACCCGGAATCGGGGACCTCGGGCACGTCAACAGACCGGCCGTACTCAAGAAGAGACAAGCACAACTCAAATACAAGGCCTAAATGTGATAAGCAGATAACAATCCATAAATAAACTCAGGTTCAAAGAAACATAGAGTCATAAGGGTCCATGGCCCTATACATAATTAGGTCCCTATACGGGTCCTACACATAGTAAAGCTCCAAAATAAAGGAACAAGGAGACTCCCAGACCTCGGATCTCCTATCGACCTCTCCCCAGCTCCTCCCTTTAAACCTCGGAATCTGTAAAAGAGGAAGAGTAAAACACATGAGCTTTCGAATGGAAAGCCCAGTAAATACCCCCGCGAGGCCACAAGACATAAAAGAGCAATATGTCAAATAATAAGGTTTCAATACCAAAATACACAACTCTAGGAGTCTACCAGAAACAAACCAAAGGTACGACCCGTGAAACAGAAACCCTCGGGCTCTGTGATGAGTTTCAAAGAGAACTCAAGGATCACTCCCGACTAGTATGTCCAGCTACTTGCTGTAAGCACGACCTTCTGATCGTTCGACCCTCCGGTCGTAATTCGGTAGAACTACCTCTCATACGTGTTAACACGGTTAGTGTATCAAGCCCACTGACAGGTAAGACCACCAGAGAATTTGCCTCTCCGCAAGGCGCATGTAAATGCCGGGGGTCACGTCACTGAACATTCCCCTATCGGAGCTCCGTAGCTCCACTGAGTCCGGGCAGTAGACCATTGCAAACAGGGATACCAACATCCCGTAAACAAACCATACATGCTCAATAGGAATCTAGAAACATGGATGCATGTATGTCATTATTGAAGCATAAGCATTTAAGGCATAAGCAAGTCCAAAGAAAACCCGAAACCGGGTGGGAACTAGGCAAGTGTACTTATCTCCTGGTGAGACTAAAAGTCTTCCTAGAATCCCTTGGAATGCCTTACGTCTCCCCGAGAATATCTGGCATACATAGGCTCTATTAGAGTCAAGATTTCACCGAGTCTCTAGTTACATATGCATGTCTATCGTCTCTGTTGGGCCTAGGCCCACCAACGGGTCTTAAGGACCATCTCGAGTTAGTTTAGTCGAATTGGGCCTACTTCTAAGCCCTTTTCACAGTTTAGCTTGACTTTAGCCCTTTTTACCAAAGAAGGGCATTTTAGTCATTTGGATTGGGTTCTCTTTAAAATCGTTTAACAATACTAACCCACTCATGTTAGTAGTTTATATCATATCCTGATTTGGTTGAACCCAATCTCCAATCTTTCAACCACGTTGTTTTGATTTAATCAATTCAATTTGATTATTCGTTGTCACACCATAAGGTTTATTAAAAGTATTTAATAACCTTAATAATCTTTCAAATTATTCCAACGTTTATCAACCAAACTTGTCGAACATAGAATACTATATTATCCCAAAATTATTCTATTAATTTGTCACAATAAATTATTTCTGCTTTAAATTTGTTTAATCAAATAATTAGCTAGTTAATTACTCAATTAACTACTAATTATGATTAACAAATTAATTAGTAAATTTCCCAACTTATTTATATCTCAACGACAAAATAATTGTCCCGTTAACTTCCTTAACTCAAACATTTCCTCATCAATTTAATTAGATAATTAAATTGTTCATTCACCTTAATTCCCTAGTTTATTTGTCGCCCAACTATTAACTAAGGCACTTCTTTTTGTTTATCAATAAGACCTTAATACCCTCCATTAACCATTTTGATTTAATCCCTACCAGAAGTATTATTTGATTATTACTTGTCACACTAAATAACTATTATTTCAGCCCAAGAGAGAAATATAAACTGATTAATCTTTAATCAATTATATTCAAATAATATGTCACACTATTAAAGTTTCACAATTAATTAGATAACTGTCACACTATTAAAACATTACTTTTTAATTTTATTTATATTATTTTCCTTCTCTTCTTCTTCGTTTTTTTTTTCTCTCTCTCGCGCGACTGAGCGCCAACCTCACTGTTTCCTCTGCGTGGCCTTGGCCGCCAAGCTCGATCCCATTTGAGAGTTTTACAACCACGGCCGGCCCCTCCGGAGCGCCGCCGGCCTCCCTCTTCTCGCCGGAACTCTTGAAGCTCTCGGCCGTGTGAACGACACTCTCCGACAAGCCTCACCGTTGCATGCAAACGCTCTATAGACTACGTAGGAGGGTGACAGGCACTTACTGACAAGCTGATGATGAATTCCGGCGTTGCAGGGGCTCGCGCGCACCACCGTCTCCTGCGTCGAGCTCGGCCGTGCCCTCAGGGCTCTCCTCCTTCTCCTTGGAGACTTGGTCTTCAGCTTCGCCTGAGAGCAACTCTGCCAGTCCCGCACCCACCCGTGGATGCGAAGAAGCTATTTCTCACCGGAGAACCACTTCTCCTCCCCGTCTGGCAGTTCACCGGAACAGTGAGCTCTGGACTTCTCCTCTTTGTGCTCAGAAACAGTGAAGGTTCTGCCCCTTTTATAGTCCGCAGAGATCCAGACGAACGGTCACCACTCGCGACCCACCTCGCCGCCAAACGGCCGGCGACTTCGCGCGTAACGGACGGAGAAACGGGCGAGGCTCGCGCTGCCGTTGGTGGCTGGGGAAGAGGAGTGGGCTGCCTCGGGATCGTAACTCGATCCGATCAAACGGCCTGGGTTACTTGATCGTAATCGACGGTAGATACCCCACCATCTCGCCTAGAATCTGGCATCCCCAGTTGATCAATGGGCGAGATTTAAAGTAAAATCAACGGTCTGATCCCATTACCATGCCTCGCATCCATTCCCCAGTAGATGGTTTGATCTTAGCATGCCACGTTGCTTCTGAGATCTGCAACCCTTGCCTCGTAATCTAACACGATTAGATGGATCTACTCTTATCTCGACACGTGGCACCATCTGAGCCTTTATAATGCTCCGTGATTTGTTACGGTCAATGATGATATAATCTCAGCCGTTCTTCTATTCCCAAAAGTGTTTTCTCAACGAAAATTATCCAGAGGTCCTTCTTTTTTTTGTGTTGCTTTTTAGTCCAAGACTTAGAGATGGAATAACTCCCTTTTAGTCCCCCCTACTCTTAAAAGTTACAATTCAGTCCCTCTGTCTCCCATAAACCCTAATTAGGGTTTTTAAATCCCTTTTTAACTTAATTTTCCCTCACTTAACTTTCTAGGGAAAATTATTTAATTATCAATTAATTTGTAGGAAGATTTCAACAAATTTATTTTCTTAAAATTTCCTTGGATTTTACATCCAAACATTGGATGGGCTTCTCCATAATATCACAAATGGGCATAAAAAGATCAATGGCTTAAAATTAAGGGAAATTATATAGCCATTTAGACGAAACTAGCCTCTCTGCAGTCTGCTCCTTAATTACTGGACCTTAGGAGTTATAAGCATGGTTAAGTATCATGATATTGTGAGTAGGGGCGGTAACGGTTCGGTTACCGAACCGAATCAAGTGTACCACTACCGAACATCGACGATTTTGAGAAATGAGGAACCGATTCTGAACCAAAATTGGATCAGTAACCGACACTCGGTTGAACCAAGAATTTGGTCAGAATCGGTTTAATTATAGCTTACCATATCTATGGAAGGATAAAGTGTTTTTTTAACAAAATTATCTTAAATTTTATCCTTATTGTGCGAATAATAGCTCATGAACATCCCTATTGAATTAGATTAAATATAAACCTTTTTTTTAACAATTTATCCTTAATTTTATCTAAAATATATTAATAGGTTAACAACTCATCAACCTCTTTTAAATTTAAAAAGATTAAAGATAAAATTTTATTTAAAACAATTTATCTTTAGCTAACATAAAAAATATATACGTTCCAAATCAACACTAATAATGTACCAACCATAACTTTTAAAGTTTTAAAAATATACCTCCAAATTTCTAAGTTTTAAATAAAAATATATCTTTAGCTAACAATAACTTTTAAATTTATAATTCTACTTTCCAAATCAACACCAAGCATGGATCAACCAATCAACATTCATGATTATACAGTAGTCCATCATTACAATTTACAGTATATCTTTAGCTAACAAGAACTTTTAAATAACAGTCAACACTCAACACTAGTCCATCAAAGCCAACACAACTTACACAAGTCCATAATCAAAAGATTACAACAGTTACATAAGTCCAATATCAAAAGATTACGATAATCCATAATAATATAATACAACTTAACATCCAACAACAACTACAAAACTATTGCACCAGGTCCAGGCCAACAATAGGCATCCTGGCACTACTCAAGTTTGTGTTTTTTTAGTTGATAAGGTTTGGGTATTGCCCTCACTTTCAAATAAAATTTAATTAAGCAAATTAGAAATAACAAACATTTCAATATTAAGAACTTTACAAAAAAATATACAATAAACATTAAACTTACTTGCTTCAAGTTCTTCAAGTTCCTTGTGAAATTCATACTCCTCTTGGGTTGGGTCCTTATAGAAATTAAATTCATCTGCTCTTAGCCAATCACTAGTACACAAAAGTGCCTCAACCATTTTAGGAGTCAATGAACTCCTAAAAGGATCCACAATTCTCTTGCCCAAGCTAAATGCATTCTCACTAGCCACAGTGGATGTTGGGATTGCAAGGATATCTTTGGCTACTTGAGAAAATATTGGATATTTGGATTGGCTACATTTTCACCAATCCAATAGATTGAATCTTTGGTTCTTAAGGGACTCAAATGGATCTGATAGGTATTGATCAACCTCATTTGAGATCTTTTTGGCTTACTCCTCTCATCGTTGTTGCATAAGTTGGCTGTCCAAATCATTCGTCAAATCATCAAAACCATTGTCTTCTTCTTGGATGTTATACATGTTTTGAATTTCAATAGAATTTGTAAAATCCGAGGATTTTATGGGATTATTTTCCTAGTTGTTTCGGGAGTTATTTGATTAATTAAAATCTTTCTATAACGTTTGGAAATAATGAATAAAGGGGTAAAGTTGAATTTTGATGAAAAAGGTTATTATTTACATGTATGATATGGAATTGTATGTAAGGGCATTCTGGGAAACAAATATGGGTATAAAAAAAATGATTAAGATCCTACGACCATGCTCATAATTTTAAGATTTAATATCTTGATTTGTAAAATGACATCATCATCCATTAAGGTAGTGTTATATGAAATAAGGAAACCAGGTTAATATATTTATATCATTAGAGAAGATGGGAATTATTACTGGGTTGTGAATAAATTAAAAGGGATGATGGTTGTAATGATTGGTCACATGTTATGATGGGAGGGATTAAAAAGGTGAGGCATGATGTGGCTGCAAAAATGGATACAGATGGCAATAAAGGTAAAGCATCGAATATTATTTAGAGGGATCAAGGGTTCGGATTTAATGTGAGATCTTGGATGGACGAGATGGCGCATGTAGCAGTGCTGAAGCAGAGAAACGCTTTTCATGCATACGTTTTGCTTTCTCAGATAAGGCTCCAACGGTTGAGATGCAAGAGGATTAAAACGGAGGCGATCCCGAGGCACTGCACTGCTCTCCTTCTTCAGCGCGTGAACGCCACTGCCATTCTCATCCACGACCCGTGATTGTCGCGTCCGTTTGGATAAGAAGATGGGGTTCGCACGCGTCCGTTTCGTGATTGCGAACATCGCCCCGATCCTCTGAGGATAAGTGTGTAACGGCCGTCCGCAACGGAGGTCATGATCAGAGAACAATCCATCGTTCTTATCCACCCGCTGAAGTCTATATAACGATGTTGCTTCATGGATGTGGCTCGTCGTCGCCGAGAAGAAAGAAGAACAAAGGGGATGGACCTGGACGGCCACTCGCCACCAAAGCTCTTTAACGACGACGCCGGGCCTCCTTTCAGATGGAGAGGGTGTCATAGCTTGCAGGAGAAGAAAGGAGAGGAGGAGGACGTCGAGTCCCTCGTCGTAGCATCATCTCTAAGCTCCATAAACCACCAACTTCCAGAGATCTACCGCGTTGCCGCGATGAGACAAGTGTTGGTGAGCGCCCAGAGCTCGACCTCGGACGTTTCTCGAGCCGCTAGTCATCTTCAGGTGAGCCTTCTCGTTCTGAAACCTATGCTAGGCATTGCACACATGAGACGTATATAACCTTCTGTTAAAGAACGGTGAACATAGGTGCATAACCATATGTGGACGTGTAGTTGGGTCGAGAGATAACTATGTTCAGGGTGTGGATGGCCTGTAGAGTCATGAGCATGTTTAAGAGTAGTGAATTCATGTTGATACTTGTAATTAAATAAGGTATGAGAAGGTGTGTGTATGAGTGGTACAAAAGTGCATGTATAGCAAAGGATTGGTACCTGATTATGTCTCATGATCTTCTGGTTTTTTTTATAATGGTATGCATGTTACATGGATAGTTATTGTCAAGTGCTAAGAAGGAGGTGAGTGTAGTTCATGGCTGCGGGTTCATAACATGGAGTGGCCCTCTGGTTTTCTCTGGATTGTCGATGATTTGGAGGCTGTGTGTTGTGGGATCTTTCGAGGATAGTTAGAGGTTTAGGTACTGATGATCAGGTATATGATTTATTTTCTGTGTTCATGCAGAGGTTAACATTAGTGGTTAATGAAGGAATGGAATTTACTAGAGGATTGAACTGGCTACATGCATAGTCCTAGAAGTTAATGAGGATACCAAAGAAACTCATTTGTGTTAGAAGTTTAACTGAACTGACATGTTTCACTTTAAACTCAGGTTAGTGAGATGGCTTTGATGATATATTCTAGCATTTATCATTGGAATCGTGATTTTGTTTAGTGAAGGATTGTGTGGGTACACTAAAAGTGAGGCTGGTGATTGAGTCTAGAGGATGGATAAACAGATAAGCTATGGAGCATTTGCCTGTCAAAGGGTTCATGGAGAATTAGTCATAGTGAATGTGTTGAGGATGTAGGTCAGGTCTGTGTGTGGTGTTATCTTTGGGTTGATGAAGCATGATGCTTATGATTTTATGTGAGATTGAAGGCTGCTGCCTGACTGCCCGCTTCGAGAGAAATCTGCTGTTTGTGTAGACATCGGATAGTATCACATAAGGTACCGTTGGAAAGATGAGGAAGAGATCTTTCCAACGAGCCCTGGATCAACTCAAACGGACTCCTGGATCAAAAGTTATGGGTAGTTCTTTGGGACTGCGCATTAATTTCAGGAATTGGGCAATAACGCTATTATTAATATTGATAAATCACTCTGTGTTGGTAACGGTACTGAGTCATGATTATCATTATCAGATATCGACGTGGATGCGTCGGGAGGGGATTCCGTGGAACACCAGGCTTAGTGATTACAGGTAAGTACTCTTGCCTCGTTCCCACCCGGCTTCGGGTTTTCTTGGATTTGTTTTTGGTTTATGATTCTTGATATCATTTTTGATATGTTTTGGATACATTCATGTCTTTTATGAGTTGCTTGGATTCTGGTGCATGTATGTTTGTTTTCGAGATGTTGGCATCCCTAGCTTGTGTTTGTCTTCCGCCCGGATTCAGTGGAGCAGGTGAGCTCCGGATTTTGCGAGAGCGTTGGGGACGGGACACCCTGGCGTTCCGGCATTCCTGGCCAGAGGGACGATACTCTGGTTGTCCCTGCCAGTCAGTGGGGTCGATCACTGACCATGTCGACATGAGAGAGAGGTGGCGCTACCGTGGGCGACGGATCGTAGCTGCCGGAATCGAGGTGGGATGGTAATGCTTGGCCAGGGGATGATCTTTTAGAGGGACACAGATAGGATAGGGGTTTTACCATTGACTTTGCCTTTGTGGTAGACCCCTATGATTCCAGGATATGGGATGTTGGTCCCACTGTTTGTTGACTTCATTTGTGATATGTCTCTTCATATCTTACTCTTTGTGTTCCTCGCAGGGTACTTACTGAGCTTTCCTTGGAAAGCTTACTCCTTTGTTTTTCCCTCCTTTTCAGGTCCTCAGGAGTAGGAGGGGTGATCTAGAGGGATTGCACGAGGCCAGGGTATTGCTGAGGTTGAAGACCTCTTCCTTTAGTTTTATTGTGAGTGAGGCATTGTAGGACATGTTGCCCAGATATTATAGTGCGTGTGTACCCAGACCTGATTATTTCGCGACTCTGATTTTATTTTGATTTATTATGGATTTATTTTTGTTATCTGCTTATATTACTTGGGTCTTGTATCCGAGCAGGGCTCGTCTCCACTCGGGTACGGCCGATCTGTTTACGTGCCCGAGGTCCCGGGATCAGGGTCGGGGTGTGACAGAATTGGAACCCAACTCCCCTCGATAATACTTATACAACACATACAAGCAACCCTTTACATCCACAAAAATCCTATCTAATTCACTTTGATTTTATCCAAGAGCTTTAAAACTTGCAAGTATCCTTTCAAGTTTGTACCTAGGGTCTAGTACATTGGCCACCAAAATAAGGTGGTTGATTTTATCAAAACTCCCCCAATATTTTTTCAACTTTAACATCATTGAAGAGGCCACAATTTGCAATATAGGATCAGAGGTGTCGTTCTTTTTTTTCTCAATCTCCAATTGAATTATGGTCATCTCCTTGAAGACAACATCGAATGTGGTGGTTTTAGTTGCACAAAGTTTCAAAGTGGCATCATAAAACTTTTTGAGAAAATGCAAAAAGGACCGTGCCTTCTCCCAATCGGTTTCAGGTTGAGGCCCCACTCTCTTCACCCACTTATCTTGTGTCAAAACCCCCTTCACTTTCTTTGTCTTTTCCATTTCTTCAAAGTATGCAATAAATGGACCATCATATTCAGACATCCTTTCAAACACACACTTAAACTTGATTGCATTGTCAAGCATGTTGTAAGTTGAATTCCACCTCGTTGCCACATCCATGGGAACAGTTGACATTTTATCCTTCTTCTCCAAGATTGCAAAATCTCTAAATGTATCTAATCTTGCAGGGAGGAGTGAATATACTTCACACTATTCCGAATTGCTTCAATTGATTCCACAAGGTTCTTTAATCCGGTCTTAAGAATTAAGTTAAGGATATGACAAGAACACCTCAAGTGCAAGTACTTCCCCTCAAGCATAAGGGTATTCATTGACTTAAGCCTTTTTTTCCATGAAATCCACCGCCGCATCATAGGCACTAGCATTATCCACTATTGTAACACCCATCTCTTTACTGAGACAGATGTCACATCAGGTGGGCTAGGAGTGCACCCAACCCATAAGCTGTATAACTTAAACCTGATAACAATGAGTATTCAGATAATAACCATATGACATAAATAAATCCGGTTACACACTAGTTGTCATATCACATCAGAGTCATAAGATATACATAGAAAGTCTAGGCAACTATGACCCCAAATACAGTGGAAGACAAACATAATTAATGTCTAGTACAACACATCAAGACTAAACATAAGATAGGTACGCCAGAGCCAGCTAGACTTCGATCCTTGCTCAAGACACGAGCTACTATCCAGATCCATGTCAAGATCCTGCAATAGAAAAACAATAATCGAAAGGGGCTAAGCTATACAAGCTCAGTGAGTAGGACTACTCTGCCAGGTATTATACATACATGTCTCTCGACAGAACTGTACTAAAGTACTAGTACAAAAACAATGCAAGTATAAATCATCAAGGTCAGCACAATTATCTTAAATCCTGATAAGCATGCTAACACGATTAGAAATCCGAAGAAAGCACACAAGCAATCTCATATCATATCAAGCATATAGTAAACATATATATGTAATGGCCTCATATCGTATCAACATGCAACCCTAGTTCAATACTCTGAATGAACCCAGCTGTCATCAGCCGGATAACCGGATCCTGATGATCGGGAGACAACAGACTAATCCGATCTAGTACCCGAGGCCTGACGACTAGTGGTATAATCAACCAAACTGTATCAATCGTCACGCATGCATCTCGTATCCGATTCGGGTACCCAAAAGAGTCTGGAAGGGGTTTTATATTGAAAACGATTTCGCAAACATTTTTATTTAAGAAAAATGGATTAAAACAAATCCCTTCCTTAACTCGATATCATATACTATCCTTTATGGGCTCTATCCTGAGCCCCGCTGGATCAATCGTCTATGTCTAGCTAGGGAGCAGTCCACAATATAGATGTATATCAATCTCTACCATTTAAGGTTTTACTTTATAATTAATCATGCTATTTCAATTTCATAGCATATAACAAGCATGAAAACAACAATGCTAAAATGGCGACTAGAAATCCACCGGCATCCACAAACCAATATAAATCTCATAAGAATATGAGAAACCAAAATCACGATAAATACATGAATAAAATCTATATTTACGGCAAAGTCCCCTCACCTTAAGTCCTTCGCACGTTCCTAGGTCTGGGTGGGTATTGCTGAAGCTCCCGCGGGACCTTTACCCTATCCTAGAATTCATAATAATCACTATAAGAATACGATATTGGTATTTCCTTTACTTTTTTTCTTTTACTATGAAATACGGTAATCTATAACATGCTTTACTTATCAACATACCGGCGCTCAACTAGGAGCAAAATTCACTCCTCTAAGCATGCTTAATTAGCAAGATTGACCAATCTAAGGCATGAGACACTTCAGCATACTACTCATGGAAATTAACAATACTTAAGCATGTTAACATGATCACTAATAGGGTATTTATACTTAGAGATTTCATGAAAAATTCGGCGGCGCCTCCCCTATTTATAGGGCCCTGAAATTAATACAAACATTCACATTAACTACAATTAAACTAGATCATGATTCCCATAACATCATACAAGAAACTAATCTCTTTAATCCCCCTTTAATCCCTTTCTAATCACAACCCTAAATCCAATCATTTCATCCAATTAACACCAAGTCATTCAAGCAATTGAACCCTTAATTAATATAAGGCTTTTACCCAAAATTAGGGCTGTAGATCAAGGTAGCGAGGAGAAGGAATGTCGCTGTCGGAGAAGGTTCGGGCGGTGTGGAGGAGGTCATGAGCAGGCCCGAACAAGGGGGAGTGGCTTGGCTGGTCGGAGTGGCGGTCCAGCGGCGGCGAGGCAGGCGGTGATCTTGGGCGGCTTGGGTGGGTGGCGAAGCACACCAGGCGGCGGGGTGGGATGCTTTCATGTGGCGTGGCGACTGAAGTGGGTCAGCGCCCGCCAGAGGTGGCGGTCCTTGTGGCGAATAAGGTGGGGGCTCGCGGCGGGGTGCAACCAGAATTGGCGAGGGACTGGGTGGCGGCACCGGCGTCAAGCAGAGATGGAGGCCGTTCTGATCGACGATGGGAGTGGATGATGCCCTAGCTCAGCGGTCGAGAAAGGGAGAGAAGTAAATTAACGATGAAGACTTAACTCAATTGAATTGATTTTTCTCTCTCAGACCTAAGTTTGAGTTATATTTATATAACTTATGATATTATATTTTATTATTGAACACCTTACTTTAACTTATCATGGGTTTGTCTCTCATCAGACCAGATCCGCGATTACCGGCTTTTGACTCGCTCGATCTACTTTATCGGAACTCTAACATTTGTCTAGTTCACCTACTTAATTAATCTTGATTAATAAACACTTACGAAATCTTCCAATTAATTAACCGAGGTTATCTTTACCATCCACCGCCAACTACTTCAAGTGTAAGCGGCCTTGCCCAATAAGGCCTTCCCTAGGCCCATTAGTTGCGAGGTTGGATTTAAATGTATTAATCCTCGATTTTCCTTTAATTAGGCTTTAGATTAATTAATTTATCCCATTATTTATCGAGAATTTTCTGATTTATTTACTTAGAAAATTCGGGGCATTACAGTTCTCCCACCCTTAAGAAATTTTGTCCCCGAAATTCCATACATATACATCTAAAACAGATGAGGGCATTGTTCCTTCATATGATCTTCCCTTTCCCATGTGGTCTCCTCCACTTTGTAATGACTCCATAATATCTTTAGCAGAGGTATTATCTTGCTTCGTAGGTCTTGCTCTCTCTTGTCAAGAATACGAACCGGTCCTTCTACATACGTCAGATCCTAAGCCAACTCTATGGTCGGTCCCGTTATAATTTGGTGTTGATCTCCGAGGTATTTTTCGTAGAACCGATATGTGTAACACATTGTGTATCCTTGTCAGTTCCTCTGGTAGCTCAAGTCGGTAGGCTATAGGGCCTACTCGATCCACTATCTCGTAAGGCCCGATATGTCGTGGGCTCAGCTTCCAGCGTTTGCGGAACCTCAATACTCCTTTCCATGGAGATACCTTCAAGAACACTTTATCACCCACTTCAAACTCGAGGTCTCGACGACGGTTATTAGCATAACCCTATTGCCTGTCTTGGGCCTTCCTCAGCCGCTCTCTGATGAGCTTCACCTTCTTTGCAGTTTGCTACACAAATTCTGGGCCTAGTATATTTCGTTCTCCTTCTTCATCCCAACATAGTAGAGTCCTACATCTTCGACCGTATAGTGCTTCATACGGTGGCATAACAATATTGCTCTGGTAGCTGTTGTTGTAGGCAAACTCCAGAAGTCCCAAATTTTCATCCCAGCTCCCTGGAAGTTACATGATACTAGCCCGAAGAAGGTCTTCGAGTATTTGGATTTTCCTTTCGGACTGTTCATCGGTCTCTAGATGGAATGCCGTGTAAAGTTCCAGTCTTGTCCCCAGAGCTTTATGCAGACTCTTCCAGAAATGAGAAGTGAATCTCGGGTCCCTATCAGATATGATTGACACGTGTACTCCATGTAGCCTCACTATCTGGTTTATGTATAGACGTGCCAATCGGCCGTGAGAATAAGTCGTCTTAATTGGAATGAAGTTAGCCGACTTGGTCAATCTATCAATGATCACCCAGATAGCATCTTTGCCTTGACTAGTTTGTGGTAAACCAGTTACAAAGTCCATCGCTATCCTTTCCCACTTCCATTCCGGAATCTCCAAGGGTACCAACAACCCCGGTGGCTTCTTGTGTTTAGCTTTGATTTGCTGACAAATCATACACGTAGCTACGTACTCAGCAATATCCTTCTTCATTCTCCTCCAGACATAGTTTTCTTTGATATTTCGGTACATCTTGGTGCTCCCTAGATGCATAGTATAAGCTGAGCTATGCGCCTCCTCCATGATCTGTAGCTTGTGGGTCGTCTCGTTGCATGGCACATAGATCTGAGGACCTACCATTTACTGTTCCATTTGGAGATAGACAATAGTTACACTTGCCACTCCTTCGCCCACAGTCTTCCATTCTGTAGCTCACTAGCCAGCTTCATTAACTTTGGGTCTCTTAATTGAGCTTCTTTGATCTGTGTAATCAACATCGGTCGAAGGTGGAAGCTTGCCAGTAGCACCCCAACTTATCCACTGAAATCAGCACTCCTGTGGATCTCAAATGGTGGAGTTGTCAAGGCTAGTAGTCCCCAATCGCGTCATCATCTTTCGACTCAGAGCATCGGCTAACACATTCACCTTCCCAGGGTGATACTCGAAGGTGTAGCTGTAATCTTTCAGTAATTCCATCCACCTCCTCTGACACATGTTGAGCTCCTTCTATATCATCAAGTACTTCAGGCTCTTATGGTCAGTGAAGATTTTACAGGCTTCACCATAGAGATAGTGTTGCCATATCTTTAGTGAAAAGACTACAACCATAACTCTAAATCATGCACCAGATAGTTTACTTGATGAGTTTTGAGTTGTCTAGAAGCATAGGCAATAACTCTGCCCTGTTGCATCAAGCCACACCCTAAACCCTGATATGAAGCATCACTATATATATCAAAACCTACTCCAGGTGCAAGTAAAGTGAGAACAGGAGCAGACACCAATCGGTCCTTCAGCTCCTGGAAGCTCTGCTCGCAGTCCTCAGTACATTCGAACCTCGCGTTTTCCTCAGTAGCTTCGTCATCGGTAGAGCAATCGCAGAAAAACCCTCAACAAATCGCTTATAGTAACCGACTAACCCCAGGAAACTTCTAATATCCTTGATATTGGTTGGGGCTTGCCAATTTACTATCGCTTCTATCTTCTGGGGTCCACATAAATTCCTGCCGCTGAGACGACATGCACCAAGAAGTTGACTTGCTCAAGCCAAAACTCACATTTACTGAGTTTGGCGTATAGCTGCTGCTCCCACAAAGTTTGTAGCACTATTCTAAGATGGTTGATGTGCTCCTCCACATTCCGTGAGTACACCAAGATGTCGTCGATGAAGACTACAACAAACTGGTCTAAATAGGGTGTGAACACCCTGTTCATCATCTCCATGAACGCCGCTGGTCCATTCATCAACCCGAACAGCATTACTAAAAACTCATAATGCCCATATCGAGTTCAGAGCGCAGTCTTTGGCACATCCTCCTCTCGTACCTATAGTTAATACTAGCCCGACTTTAAATAAATCTTGGAGAACACACAGGCTCCCCGTAGCTGGTCGAACAGATCATCAATGCGTGGTAGTGGGTACTGGTTCCGGATAGTAACATCGTTCAGCTATCTATAATCTACGCACATCCGCATGAAGCCGTCCTTCTTCTTTACGAATAGCAAAAGCGCACTAAACAGGAGACACTAGGTCTAATAAACCCCTTCTCTTGTAGTTCGTCTAGTTGAGCTTTCGATTCCGACAACTCTACTGGAGCCATCTTGTAGGATCGCTTGGAGATCAGAGTTGTTCCTGGAACCAACTCGATCGAAAACTCCACACCTCGGTGCGGTGGTAATTCGGGTAAATCTTGAAATACATCAGGATACTCGCAAGCCACGACTATATCCTGGACCTTTGTCTTCGGAGCTTCCACTTCAGCCATATTTGCCAAGCAGGCTTCCTCCGTCTCGGGTCGTGTCCCATAGAAGAGTCTCCGCCTCTCCCAGACGCTGGAAACGCTCCATCTTCCAATAGCAGTCAACTTGGGCATGGTGGAAAGATAACCAATCCATCCCTACGATCGCATCAAAGTCTAAGATCCTCATTGTGACTAGATTAGCTATAAGCTCCTGGTCACCTATTTATACACCGCATCCCTTATAGACTATTTTAACAATCATAGAACTTCCTATGGGGGATGCCACACACATTGATTCTGCTAGTCTAGTTGTATACACATTCTCAGGCACAAAAAAAGATATAGCAATATACCAATGTGTAGAACTAGGATCAATCAATACGCAGGCATCGGTATTAAAGATTTACACAGTACCTGCTATCACGTCGGGGATGTTCAGAGCTTGCTGTTGTGTCATTGCAAATGCTTGGGCCTGCAGCTGAGATGGGGCCCACGGCCTCCTCCATGAGACCTTCCACCAGTTGACCCTCCTCGGCTGCCTCCTGCGCCACCCATGACAGAAAATCCCTGCGTTTGATGCGCAGTATGGCCTCCAGCAGTAGCTTGTGGAGCAATTCCGCTCCCCTGGGTCAGTAGCGGGAATTCGTTCTTGTAATGCCCCGTTTGCTTACAGTAGAAGCACATATCAGCACCACAAGTCCCGTAATGGAACTTACTGCAGATTGGACACGGTGGTTTTCCTTTCTTGTTCCCACTTGACGAGGATCCACCGCTGCTGCTGATATTGCTCTTTTTATTGGGCCTTGTGTCTCCCCCTCCTTGGGAGCTTGGGCTACTCCTCTTGTTCCACCTCTCAAGTCTCTGTTTTTGCTTGTTCAGACCCTCTCCACTCGGAGTGCAAACTCGACCACTCCTAAAAAATGTTCAAAACTAGAAGCAATAACAGGATCTTTATCTCATCATGAAGTCCAACCTTGTAAAATCCAAGAAATTTTAAGAAAATAAAAACGTTGAAATTTGTCTTAAAATTAATTATAAACTCCCTAGAGCTTAAATGGGGAGTTAAATGAGGAAAATTAAGCTTAAAGGGGCTTAAAACCCTAGTTAGGGTTTATGGTGACCAGAAGGACTTTCTGGTAGTATTGAAAAGTTTGGGGGACTAAAGGAAAATAGTTCCCTCTCTCAACCATGGACCTGTATGTAATTTTAAAAGTTTCAGGGACCTCTGGAAAATTTTCCACGAGAAAACCCTATAGAGGGAGGATGAACGGCTGAGATTACATCATCTCGTGCCATGCTTCATCTCAAGGCGTTATAAAGGCTGATGTAGAGCCACGTGTCGAGCTGGGATACAATCCATCTGATCGTGGATCAGATGCGAGGCGGAAGAGGGAGCTTTTATGGGATTAAACCCACGGTGCGGGTGTTCGTGAACCCTCCATCTTGTGATTGATGTTTGATATGAGACTGCGGATTTAAATCATGGCCGTTGATGTGATCAGATGATCACAACCCTCCATCGTCGAACGCCGATCCCGAGGCAGTGCCTGCCTCCTCCCCATCGCCGGAAACGCTCGCGCGAGGCCCGCCCCATTCCGGCCGTTACGAACGTTGACGCCGGCCACTTGAAGGCGAGGCCGTTCGACTGGGCGTCCCTTCGTCTGGACTCGGCAGCCTATAAAAGGGAGCACGGGAGGCTCGGGAGGGAGCACCATTCTTCGTTGAGACCCCAGCTCCGGTGAGGTGGCAGAGGAACAGGGAGAGAGGCCCTGCGAGCTCGTCGCGGCTTTAGGTTTCGCGGTCCCGGGAGCTCGATAATAGACGGGAAGGAGAAGCACGCCGTTACGTCGCGAGGAGGGAGAGAAGTAACTCACCGGAGATCGTGGCCGAACTCGTCGGAGGAGGACAGTCTTGTTTTTCCGGCGACTCCGACACCTCCGTCGTCAACAAACACGTGGTAAGTGATGTTAAAACTCTGTAGAATGTTTAGGAATGATTTTTGCATGCATACGGTCGATGGTGTGAGCTCGCCGGAGCGGTCTATCGCTCGGCCGAGAGTGTCGTGGATTCTTCCGAGAGAGGGTGGAGGCCAGCTGCGCCACGGAGGAGTCGGCCGAGGTCGTGGGGTCGACGGTGACAAGTTCTGAGCGCGGGCAGGCGTCCAGGGTGGCCGGAGAGGGTAGGTGGCACCGGTGTCTCTCGGTCGCGATAGAGAGAGGGAAAGTAATGAAGAAGAAGGTGGTTAAAAAAAAAATATAATAATCAGTTATATTATTTCAAAACTTAGGTTGCGTGACATTTAATTGAAATTATAGTATGATAATATTAATGTGTAATGTTTTAATTAAAACATAGGGGTGTGACAGTCAATTAAATAATTAATTAAAATAATTAGTTTTTTTCTTGTCCTTTGGGTTAAAATATTAGCTAATTATTATTATAAATAGTAATTAGCTAGTTATGAAATTTAAATGGGAACTATGGACTTGTGACAATAGATAAAAGTTAATGAATTATTAACTTAGTGTGACAAGCTAATAATATTATTATTAAACCATTAGTCTTGAGCTAAAAAAATTAGTTAATTATTGTGACAAACAATAATTAATTAGTTGAGATAGTTATTTAAATACTATTGATATGTCACAAATACTTTAGTGGAACTTAGGGAGTGTGACAATTAATCCAATAATTGTTGAGAAACCCTAAGGGACTTTAGATGTATAATCGATTAATTGTTTGAACAACTATAAGGGACATTATAGTGTGACAATAAATAAAATTAATCGATTAATATAGTTACATTAACTATAAGTGACAACATCAAGTTGAATAAGTCAGGAAAGATTATTCCTTGGAAACTTAGAAAATGTGACAAACAAGATCAAGTTAATAGATTTGAAACGGTTTGTCTCTAACCATGTTAGTGTGACACATATTTTTGAATAAATCATTAGTAAAGTTTTACTAATTAATTTTATAACATGGGTAGCGTGACAAATAATTGAACGATTATTTGCATAGTTAAAAATAGCTAAAAAGGGGCATTAGCTATGTGACAAATATTATAGTGAATAATATTTTGCTAGCGTGACAAAATAAAATAAGTAGTTAGGTGCTTGTTAACTACAGTGTGACAAGTATTAAATTGTGAAACCTTTATTCACGATTTAATAGTTAGAAAACTTAAGGTTTTAATAAAAAATTAAAACCTTGGTGTGACATAATGATTAAATAACAATTATTATGAAATATTGAAGTGTGACAAATAGAAATTAATTAATTTCCTAAATTTAGATAATTGGTTAAATTATGGAAACTATTTGGTAAGGAAGCTAAAAGGGGCTAATTAAGCCCTAACCAAATGGAACCCTAAACTTTAGAGACAAAAGTCGCCAAATGACCAAAATGCCCTTCTATAGTAAAAAGGGGTTAAGATCAAATTGAATAGGCCCAACTCAACTGAAATGACTGAATAAGAGTCAGACTCGACAAATAGACTAGAGTTTACTAGGTTTGACCAAAGTAGGTCTAAAAGTCAACTAAAGGACATAGAAACGGGAATAAGGGCTGGTAACCTGAGAGATGGTCCTTAGGACCCGTTAGTGGGCCTAAGCCCAACAAGTACGTAGGACATGCATGTGAAAGTAGAAGCTTGTAGAAAACTTGACTCTAATAAGAGTCTATGTATGCCAGATACTCTCAGGGGAAACGAAAGACATTCCAAAGGAGTCTAGGAAGACATTTAGTCTCACCAGAGGTAAGTTCACTTGCCTAGTTTCCACCCGGTTTCGGGTTTTCTTGGACATGCTATGTATTCTTGTTACATGCCTTGTTGATGCCATACATGCTATTCGTATCTATTTTAGATTCCTGTTGGGCATGTATGTATATTTTCGGGACGTTGGTGTCCCTGTTTGCTATTGTTCTACTGCCCGGACTCAGTGGAGCTAGGGAATCTCCAATAAAGGAATGTCCGGGGCAGACCCCGGCTTTCACATGCGCCTTTCCAGAAGCAAATCTCGGTGGTCTTACTGTCGATTAGTGGTACAGCGATCGTGTTAACACGTAGGAGAGGTAGTTCTATCGACCTGTGACCGGAGGGTCAAATGACCATCAAGGTCATATTTACAAATAAATAGTCAACATACCGCCGGGAGTGAACCTTGAGTTCTCTTAAAACTCATTACAGAGCCTGAGGGCTTCTGTATCAGGGTTCGTACCTTTGATTTGTTTGTGGTAGACCCCCAGGACTACTTGTTGATATTATGATCTCATTGGTTGACATACTTCATATGTATGTCATTGTGACCTGTAGGGGTACTTACTGGGCTTTCCATTCGAAAGTTCATGTGTTTTCTTGTTCCTCTTTTACAGATTCCGAGGTTTAGGAGGGAGAGGAGCCTGAGGGAGGACACAGGGAGACCAGAGGTTTTAGGAGACTCCTTTAACTTTTACTTTATGAGCATTGTTGTTTGTAGGACCCGTATAGGGACCAGACTGTTTTAGGGCCTATGGACCCTGTTGACTCTATGTTCCTTGGAACTCGAGTTTATTTAATTTTATGGATTGTTATCTGCTTATCACATTAGTAGGCCTTGTATTCGAGTTGAGTCTATCTCTACTTTAATACGGTCGGTCTGTTGACGTGCTTGAGGTCTCGAAATCCGGGTCGGGGCGTTACAATCCTCGAACTTCCTGCATCGGTTGTAGGGATCCTCCATCATCTCCGGTGCATAGCGGCTCAATGTAGTGAACTTGGCCTGATACTCGGCCACAGTCGAATTCCCTTCAGTCAGATAAATGAACTTTCATCTCTTTGCATCACTGTGTACCCGGGGTGAGTACTCCCTCTCGAATGCCCTCTTAAACTCCAGCCAGGTCCAAACACCGGACCTGGGAAGGCACATCTGAGCCGATTACCACCACAGCAATGCTTCTTGTCCCAACAACAGTTGCACTGTTATGACTTTCTCTTCTTTCAGTATCCTCATCGCCTCAAACACCATCTCAAGTTATATGATCGAAGCCTCAGCTTCAGTGGGATCCTGTGTTCCGAGGAAGTGATTAAGCCCCATTTGCCGGGCTGGAGTCACATAGTCTTGACCCCTGGGTTGTTGTTATTGTAAGTACTGTTGCTGTTATTGCTGGTATTGTTGTTGTTGTTGTTGTTGTTGAAAGTTTGGGAAAAAAGCAAATGACTGTGGCATCTGCTCGAGGAATTGTTGCATCCCCAGAAACTGTTGCATACCCAGGTTGTATCCCGGGCAGGATGCGCATGAGAGGCATTGCCATACTCCTCTAGCTCGGGGGTATCCACATGCGGCTCCACCTTGGGTTCCTCACGTGGTACCCTAGGTGGCCTCCCACGTCCTCTTTTTGCCGGCATTCTGCAATATCCAGCAAATGTCAGTTAAATGACATAACTCTACTTAGCAATTATACCGCTAATTCCTTATGTCAACTGACTTCGACTCCCACCCTAAGGCTATGACTACCTCTAAAACTCTAAGGTCTAGGATCGACTCATTCTGATACCACTAAATATAACACCTATCTCTTTACTAAGATAGATGTCACACCAGCTGGGCCGGGAGTGCACCCAACCCATAAGCTGTATAACCTAAACCTGATAACAATGAGTATTCAGATAATAACCATATGACATAAACAAATTTGGTTACACACCGGTAGTCATATCACATCAGAGTCATAAGAAATATGTATAAAGTCTGGGCAACTACAACCCCAAATACAGCAGAAGACATATAATTAATATCTAGTACAACACATCAAGACTAAACATAAGATAGGTACGCCAAAGCCAACTGGACATCGATCCATGCTCGAGACACGAGCTACTATCCAGATCCATGTGTAGATCCTGCAATAGAAAAACAATAATTGAAAGGGGCTGAGCTATATAAGTTCAGTGAGTAAGGACTACTCCGCTAGGTATTATACATACCTATCTCTGGACAGAACTGTACTAAAGTACTAGTATAAAAATAATGCAAGTATAAATCATGAAGGTCAACACAATAATTTTAAATTCTGATAAGCATGCTAACATGATCAGAAATCGGAAGAAAGCACACAAGCAATCTCATATCATATCAAGCATATAGTAAACATATATATGCAATGGCCTCGTATCGTATCAACGTACAACCCTAGTTCAATACACCGAATGAACCCAGCTGTCATCAGCCCAATAACCGGATCCTGATGATTGGGAGACAGCGGAATAATCCGATCTAGTACCCGAGGCTTGACGATCAGTGGTATAATCAACCAAACTATATCAATCGTCACGCGTGCATCTCGTATCCGATTCGGGCACCGAAAAGAGTCAGGAAAGGGTTTTATATAGAAAACGATTTCATAAACATTTTATTTAAGAAAAATAGATTAAAACAAATCCCTTCCTTAACCTGATATCATCTACTATCCTTTATGGGCTCTATCCTGAGCCCCGCTGGATCAATTGTCTATGTCTAGCTAAGGATCAGTCCACGACACGGATATATATCAATCTCTACTATTTAAGGTTTCACTTTATAATCATGCTATTTCAATTTCATAGCATATAACAAGCATGAAAACCACAATGCTAAGATGGCGACTAGAAATCCACCGGCATCCACGAACCGATATAAATCTCACAAGAATACAAGAAACCGAAATAACTATAAACACATGAATAAAATCTATATTTATGACGAAGTCCCCTCATCTTAAGTCCTTCTCACCTTCCTAGGTCTGGCTGGGTCCTGCTGAAGCTCCGGTGAGACCTTTACCCTTTCCTAGAATTCATAATAATAACTATAAGAATACGATACTCATATTTCCTGTACTTTCATTCTTTTACTTTGAAATATGGTAATCTATAACATGCTTTACTTATCAACATGCCGGCTCTCAAATAAGAACAAAATTTACTACTCTAAGCATGCTTAATTAACAATATTAACCAATCTAAGCCATGTGACACTTAAACATACTAATCATGGAAACTAACAATACTTAAGCATGTTAACATGATCACTAATAGGGTATTTATACTTAGGGATTTCTTGAAAAATTCTGCAGCACCTCCCCTATTTATAGGTCCCCGAAATTAATACAAACATTTACATTAACTACAATTAAACTAGATCATGATTTCCATACATCATACAAGAAACTAATTTCTTTAATCCCCATTTAATCCCTCTCTAATCACAGCCCTAAATCCAATCATTTCATCCAATTAACACCTAGTCATTCAAGCAATTAAACCCTTAATTAGTATAGGGCTTTTACCCAAAACTAGGGTTGTAGATCGAGGTAGCGAGGAGAAGTAACGTCACTGCCAGAGAAGGCTCAGAGCAGGCCGGCGAGAGGGGGCTGTTGCGCAGGACATATTGAACAAGGGTGAGCCGGCTTGGCTCGCCGGAGTGGCAGTCACAGGTTGTCGGAGCACGGCGAGGCGGCGCTGGACAGCTTGGGCGGACGGGCGAAGCACACCGAGTGGCGGGGTGGGAAGCTCGTGAGGCAGCCCTGGCCTGAGAAGGGGTGCGACCCAACTGTCGCCGGAGGTGTTAGCCGCGCGCGCGGCGGCGAATCAGGCGGGGGCTGGCGGCGGGGCGCAACCGAACTTGGCGAGTGCCGGGGTGGTGGCACCGGCGTCAAGCAGAGGCGGCGGCAGCTCCGATCGGCGACGGGCGTGGGTGATGGCCTAGCTCAGCGATCGAGAGAGGGAGAGAAGTAAAGGTACGATGAAGACTCAACTTAATTGAATTGATTTTTCTCTCTTAGACCTAAGTCTGAGTTATATTTCTATAATATATGATATTATATTTTATTATTTAACTCATTACTTTAACTTATCATGAAGCTTTGTAATTATTTAATTAACTTATCATCTAAATTATTTCCCCTTTACGTCACATCACCCTTTATTAATATTATCTTTTAAATCATTCACAGACCCAGATCTGGAAACTCGGGTCAATGATTCCAGTCATCACGGGCGCACTGCAACCTCACGAGGTTTGTCTCTCATCAGACCAGATTCGCGAATACCGGCTTTTGACTCGCTCGATCTACTTTATCGGAACTCTAACATTTGTCTGGTTCCCCTGTTAATTAATCTTGATTAATTAACAATCACAAAATCTCCCAATTAATTAACAGAGGTTATCTTTACCGTCCACCTCCAACTATTCCAAGTGTGCCTTGCCCAATAAGGCCTTCCCTAGGCCCATTAGTTGTGAGGCTGGATATAAATTTATTAATCATCGATTTTCCTTTAATTGGGCTTTAGATTAATTAATTTATTTTCTGTGCTAATTAATCCCATTAATTATGGAGAATTTTCTGATTTATTTACTTAGAAAATTCAGGCGTTACAACTGTTATTATGAAAACCATACTTATCCGTCAATCTTTCAAGCAAACCTTCATGGTATGACCAATGTCATCATCCTTGTGCGAAGTAATTTTTATGAAGTTGATCATCCTCTTGTGCAAACCTCAACCATTGTCCGTGAAATGAGCCGTGACTACCATATAATTTATGTTTTGGATAGAGGTCCAAGTATCTGTTGTGATACTTACCCTTTGCTCACCTATCATACTCTTAAGCTTATACTTCTCCTTAAAGAATAAATCCCATACTCCCTTTGCAATCTTCCTCATGTTTGGTAATTTAAATCTAGGTTGAAGCTCGTTTAGAAGCTCTCTAAATCCTGACCCCTCAACGGCCCTAAATGGCGATTCATCCTTAATGATGAATTAAACACACTTTAGGTCACAGTTCGCTTGGTTGAAAACATGTGGTTGTAAGCTACCCCCCAAAAGCTCTAGTGTCAATATACTTTGTCCACTTGATGTCTTCTCATACAATGGAGATTTTTCACAGTTGTTTGTTAAGTGATTTTTAATCCCCGTTGTCCCACAATCTTTAGAATTAGCCTTCTTCATATCCATTTGACAATAATCGCATGTTGCAATGTCCATCAAAACCCGCTCTATTGTTTTTTTTTTTTTTTGGATTTTTTACAATATTCCCACACAATGGTCATGATGGTCTTTTCAGTTACCTTGTTGTGGTTGATGGTTCGGATTGAGCTTAATCAATTTGTGATTGTGTAGGTGGGGCACTTTGTTGTGTACTATTAGATTGAGTAGACGACTCCATTTCGTTTTGCTTGATCAAAATTAAAGTATCAACTGTTAATTTTAAATAACAAGCATTATAATCAGTTCATAATCTTGATAAATATTGTTCAGGTCAATCAACAAGAGGTGGAGGCAAATGATAAATAACTTGTTCAAGCAAAGATAGATTGTGTTTTTGAAATATCAAATTTATTGGAATAACAGGTTTGGTCAAGAATTATTCTATGGTGTTGTTCTCGGTTTATTCCTATATTGAGAATCTGAGATCAACTACTTAAAAAGAAATTTGCCAAAAAAAAAATTCAAAATATTAGAGTTAATAAATCTGAAGGCAAATGCACCATAATGGATATACCACCAATTAGGTTAAGTTTCTGTTATAAAAACTGTACAATAAATTAATTTTTTGTTTCAAAGAATGATATCAATATAGATGTAACCAAATAAAAACAAGAACTATCAATGATCTTATACAATTCAAAGTCCCAAAAGATAATATCAAAAAGATAAATTGAGTTACAATCGGGGAGCATTCTAATTATGTGAAAATTGAAAAATATAAGTTGTAATACAAATCACATGACAAAAAAAAGTAACTAAACCGAGATATTATATAATATTTCAAACAAAAAAAAAATCTATGAGAATAAAAGTATTTCTTAACATGAAATCAAAAAAATTAAAAAATAGTCTCACATGAAAAAATATCAGATTCTTATCTGATTACTTAAATTAAAATTTGAACATTATCTTATTAGTTCACAAATTCACAAGTACAAATCCTATCCCTTAATCCAGTAAATGAAATGAAATTAATCAAAAAACCCCAATCATAGATTCATAACTACTAGAGATTAAGATAGAATATGAATAAAAAATACCTCAGATTTGCTTCGCTTCAAAGAGATTCCTTCGAACGTGTCGTCTGCGGCGACAATGGATAAGAGAGCTATGGCAAAGAGAGAGTGCTTTACTGATCACGATATAAATATTATATTTATATTTAACACCCTATATAATTTGGATCGGTTTGATAATTACCGAACCAAAAAATTCCTTACCGGATTTGCTACCGATTGGGTCAGTTCGATACCAGAACCGACCGAAAATCAAATTTCTAAAAAATCTACTGAACCGCTTTACCCCGATCGATATCGGTTCGGTCAGTTACCGATAAATTCTGTTGGCTTCTCACTCCTAGTTGTGAGTGCGAGTCTAAAAAGCATTAGTTAATGTTAATTAGCTTTTAGAAGCTACAAGTGGGCGAGGTCACCATTGAAGACCAATGACATAGCAGAAGAGCAGATTGTACAATTTAGGGGACGATTTGGCAGCAAAAGGGATCTCCGATACATCATAGATTGGAACCGTTTATTTTCCCAGAAAGAATGATTGGATCTAGAAGCGCGCATTGGAACAAACTTTCACTACGGAGGAGGTCTAGGCCGCCATTATAGAGTTGTGCCCCGACAAAGCCCCAGGATCGGATGGACTATGCATGGCCGTATACTAAAACTGATGGGCATTCATCAAGGAAGATATGATGCACATCTTCAAGAAGATGCATCAAGGAACTGCTAACTTGAGAGGTTGAATTGGGCTTATATCTTCTTGATCCCTAAGAAGACAACTCTAACGTCCATTTCAGACTATAGAACCATTATTATATTAAATTGCTCAATGAAAATCATCACTTGGTTGCTAACAAACATACTAAAGCCATACATAGATAGGCTGGTAGATAGCACCAGAAAACCTTTTTCAAAGGCCGCTGGATTCATGACAATATTGTAACAACAAAGGAATCGATCTTCAGAATGAAGAGGAGTAAGACGTTTGATATGGTTGATTGGGAGTTTCTACTAGATGTGTTCCACACAAGAGGATTTGGCCCAAGGTGGATCAGTTGGATCAAAGCAATCATATCCTCCCTAAGCCCAAGATCCTAGTTAATGGTAGTCCAACATGCGCTAGTTCTAACCGACCGAACCATCAACATAAACACTTGCTATGCTGAATGCTATAAACTAACAAGGTAAATGGCTCAGGGCTCATGTACAAGAAAACCACATGGGTACTTAGAGAGGTGACAACTCTTGGACTAATGCAATAATAATCACACAATCATCCAACATAAACAATATCGTGCTAATGCTATACTCTGAAGAGGTAGATGATTCGGACTCATGCACAAAATAACCACATGGATTATCAATAAAGCAAGAACCTAATACAAAAAAGAAATCAATAACAAGTTTATCCTAGGGTTCATGTGTCTGAGGCACTATAGAAGGTTTAGCCTATCATACTATATATGGACTACCATAACTAAGATACAAGGGGAAGATATGAAAATAAACATATGAATTCTCTCTTGTTAATGTCTCCTCTACATTCTATCTTCTTCCTAAACCCTACCCATCACTACAAAGATCGCTTGAGATTGATCCGC
The DNA here is from genome assembly GCA_026586065.1 of Dioscorea zingiberensis. Classification (NCBI taxonomy): domain Eukaryota; kingdom Viridiplantae; phylum Streptophyta; class Magnoliopsida; order Dioscoreales; family Dioscoreaceae; genus Dioscorea; species Dioscorea zingiberensis. The sequence continues at coordinate 30,488,604 of CM048820.1, read as the reverse complement.
CAAAAGTCCCTTATTAGGGTTAAGTGGACGGCTATTTATAGCTCCCAAATCTACAAAGCACTGCTATGCTATTCAGTCCACGACGCGGTTTATGCGTTTTCAAATATTCGAGAGTTGCATGGGCTCGAACATGCCCGTACTCTTTAGCATGCCCGTGTTGAGTGAGAGCACGACCGTACATTTCTCTGCAAGTGTCCTTTCAGCTCTTTTTACCCTGGAATGTCCTGTTTTTTGTTCCTTTTTGCTCCAAGTACTTATTTACCTATTTAATCACAGAAACAAACACAAGGGAGTACCAAAATAGAGAAATAGATGGAAGGAACAAGATAAGTGCATGTAAATATGATAAGAATATATGTATAGTTATGCATTTATCAAATACCCCCACACTTGAGCTTTTGCTTGTCCTCAAGCAAAGAGAATAAAAATAAAATAGATAAGTGCATGACCTCCAATCCTAAAATAGTTGAGAGTCTCTCTTGTACACGATAAAACTCAGTGCTGAGTGCTTATGAATAGTTTTTACAGAAAATAGGGTTTTGCCTTGTATTCATACCCCCTATGTGTGTGTATGTAACCCTTTCGATGGTGCCCCTTACTAACTCAAGCATGGCCCAACTGGTTATAGACCTTATCCACTAAAGCATCTCTCTTTGACTCTTCTAGTTGGGTAGTAGCTGCATACATCCAATGAGGTAGCTATTTCCCCTGATAGGTCATCAAGTGAACATTTGTGATGCCCAAAATCCGACTATACAAGAGTGAGTTTTATGCTTCAAAGATAATAGCTTTTATTACCATGTTTTCTGGTAGGGCATTCCTAATGAATCCGACTTGCCGTCTGGTTTGGCATCCAAAAGGGACCGACTTTCCAGATTTATTCACTACTATAGAAAAATATTCTTTTTTTAAAATAATAAATAGCATAAACTAGTGGTCATAAACTAGACAGAATCCAAACCTAAGTAGACAAGTGACAACATAGTCAGGGTTTGTGCTCAAAATTTTATAAGGTGTTTGTGTTAGGTAAAATTATATAGTATACTTTTGAAAAACTTAGCCCCCAACACTGATGCTGACCTATACACAAAAGAGGACTCCCATTAATTAGTCATAGATCATCCTAAATTAGCCCCAATCATAAGCAATAAAAATCATTCAATGATAATCCCTCCCTAACACTTAGATTGTGTATTGTCACCAATGCACACATTATATGCAATAAGATGAATATGTCATGTAAAACAAAAAGAGAAAGAGAGAATGATGGGCATTACTAAGTTTTGTGGTGTGGTTCATTGTTTCCTGCTGTAAGGGTTCCGGTCCAAGTATGATATTCAATTTATCGTGATAACATTGAAGGCACAAAAGTGAATCACCACAGTATATAGAACGACTAAACCTCAGTTGTAATAGACTGCCTACTAAAACAAAAATTGTAAATATAAAAGTGGTAAAAGACAATAAAGATAGTGATAATGCTCCTCAATCGTCAAGCTTGCTCTCTCTCAATAGCGTCCCCAGCAGCCATCCCCGTGTGCTGTGTAATCTGTGTTGTAGGTAATGGTGTGGGTGGGTACTGGATACTCTGGCGCTCCATGAGTAGCTGTACTCCTCCCACCAGCCAAAGGAGGAGTACGTCTCTGTTGGACTGAGATAAAAATGGGGCTTGTGGTGGCGGTGTGGAGCTGGGCCCTGGAAATACCGTGCTGGGATCGGGAAGTGCTAAGCAAGAACCGGTTGTGGCTCATGGATCCTGTGGCTCTATGGGATCGATGATGGTATAAGTAATTCTCCGTGACGTCTGTATCGCACGAAGAATCCTCATCGATAAATGTCTCTATAGTGATCAGGATAGAATCCCCAACCACTGTCATGCTTCCAGTCACATGATCAAATAAAATGCCCATCCTCTAGGCTAGCCGTGTGATGTCTGGACAAACAAATAACACTGTTACTCTTGAACTGGAGGCCTGGTACAGAAGGGAAGTGAGCCATGACCCATCCCAGGTTGATCGGGAATCTATCCATCATGCTCTGTAGAAAAAAGAAGTCTCTGTTGCTGACGACTCCTATGTTGTCGCCCTGCCCTATAATCAAGTGATAAGGATAGTGTGTATGTATTTGAGAGAGGAGGAGAGGAGGGGAGGAACAGTAGTGATGAGGCCTTCGACCGTGGCGGGTCGTACACTCAATCTCTACTCAACCTTCTCCCCAATAGGACTCTAGTGTTTCTCTTGGTGGTCTATCTATATCTAGCTGCTCTTACTCAGGTATCCTGGTGAACTCATCGTATAGGCTAAGTTGAACAGCGAAGTCAGTGTAGCTCAACTGAAAATGGGCTCCGCTGATCTGAAACTGTAAAATCCGCACAATTTATAGAGTAATTAAACTCTCGATGATGGTCCTAATTATTTTTAAAATTAATTAAGGGCCTAGTTGGGAATTAATTAGATGGTTTGAATCTAATATATACATATATATATATATATAGGGTCATGTTAGTATAGGGCCGGCCTTAACACTATTTATTTAAGGTCGCTCCCATTTGGCCACTTGCACAGTATGTTAAGGATTTCCAACCATATAGATGGAAAGATCATCGAAAAATAAGCTGGCATGTTAATTTTCATACAATTTGGGAACTTGTAGGGCCTTCATCTTAACGGGTGAAAATTTATAGAAACCCTACCGATCAGAATTTCACCTGTTAAGATGAATACCCTACAAGTTCCCAAATTGTATGAAAATTGACATGCTAGCTTATTTTTTGATGTTCGTTCCATCCATACGGTTGGATTTGGAAAAAAAATACTCTCCAAGTGCGTCAAAATAAGGCGACCTTAAATGAATAGTATTAAGGCCGGCCCTATACTAACATGACATATATATATATATATAATACGGATTAGCTATTTAACAAATTAGAAGCAAGATTAATATATGTTAGGAGGATATCATACAATATATTATATAATATAATAGGATATATTATATTATATAATATAAAATAATTTCTTATATTATATACGTATATAAAGATATGCATATATATAATAGGATGTAATGTTAGGACTTAGGAGGATATCATACAATAGATTATATAATATAATAGGATATATTATATTATATAATATAAAACAATATCTACATTATATATGTATATAAAACAAACCATATACATTATATATGTATAATATAAAACAATATCTACATTATATATATATATATATATATATATATATATATATATATATATATTTGATATGGTTGGCTGGGCTTTAAAAGCATTAACGGATGGATTTGATGAACGGTTAGGTTGGCTGAGAGATAATAACTAACTTGGTAATGATTTTATGGCTGCCATTAACATTTAGAGATGTTATAATATAAATCGAATTTGTGATAAAGAATGAAAGGGGTTCAAGGTGGCAGTATAGGAGCGAAAGAAGATCACAAGTGGTAGCTTGAGGTTTAACGATGGGAACACCTCATGCAACGGCCTTGTCACGTAATTACATTTTTGGAAGAAAATATTAAGTAATCCAAGGTCTTAATAGCAAACTCGTCAACTTGAGGTTTAAAGATGGGAACACGGTGAACTCTAAGATACCTTGGAGTAAGCCCCAAGGTATCCCTACTTGGGGACATGTGACTTGCCAGCGCCAATCACATGTCCCCAAGTAATTTTTTTTTTAATACAATTCTAACAATTTTTTTTAAAAAAAATAATTAAACAGAAATTATCATAAATATATCTTTACAAAATAATAAATTTAAACAATATCTATCATACAAATTAACAAATTACTGCTAGGTTTAGAAAATACACACTCATCAGTTTTAAAAAATATATTAAAAAATTAAAAACATTGACATTCACAAACTCCAAAATTAAAATTGCATTAATAGTATTACACCGTTTATATTCTTGGTAGTAATAAATCATGAATTGAACATATATCATAAATCTTCCTTTTTAATTTACCATCAAACTACTTTCAAAGATTGTGTGCGAGCCTTCACAGATTATGTCTTGCGCTTATTATTTTATGCGCGCAAATCAAGAAGACTTTAATCTCGCACAATCTACACACATTTAGGCGTGCTTACGGAAAATAAAAATTTGTGTGCGAGCCTTCACAAATTGTGTGCGAGGCTTCACAGCTTGTGTGCGGTGGCCCGCAAATCAAGGAGACTTTAATCTTGCACACAATCTGAAGGGTCTCGCACACAATATCTAGGCATGCGCACACGGAAATTAAAAATTTGTGTGCGGGCCTTCACAAATTGTGTGCGAGGCTTCACAGCTTGTGTGTGGTGGCCCGCAAATCAAGAAGACTTTAATCTCACACACAATCAGAAGGGTCTCGCACACAATATTTAGGCGTGCGCACACGGAAAATAAAAATTTGTGTGCGAGCCTTCACAAATTGTGTGCGAGGCTTCACAGCTTGTGTGCGGTGGCTTGCAAATCAAGAAGACTTTAATCTCACACACAATCAGAAGGTTCTCGCACACAATATCTAGGCGTGCGCACACGGAAAATAAAAATTTGTGTGTGGGCCTTCACAAATTGTGTGCGAGGCTTCACAGCTTGTGTGCGGTGGCCCGCAAATCAAGGAGACTTTAATCTCGCACACAATATCTAGGCGTGCGCACACGGAAAATAAAAATTTGTGTGCGAGCCTTCACAAATTGTGTGCGAGGCTTCACAGCTTGTGTGCGGTGGCCCGCAAATCAAGACGACTTTAATCTCACACACAATCAGAAGGTTCTCGCACACAATATCTAGGCGTGCGCACACGGAAAATAAAAATTTGTGTGCGGGCCTTCACAGATTGTGTGCGAGGCTTCACAGCTTGTGTGCGGTGGCCCGCAAATCAAGGAGGCTTTAATCTTGCACACAATCAGAAGGTTCTCGCACACAATATCTAGGCGTGCGCACACGGAAAATAAAAATTTGTGTGCGGGCCTTCACAGCTTGTGTGCGAGGCTTCACAGCTTGTGTGCGGTGGCCCGCAAATCAAGAAAACTTTAATCTCGCACACAATCAGAAGGGTCTCGCACACAATATCTAGGCATGTGCACACGAAAAATAAAAATTTGTGTGCTAAACTTCACAGATTGTGTGCGAGCGTGTATATTTAAAAATATTAAAATAACATTTAATATAAAAAATATTTAATATCAAAGATTAATTTTAATATAATAATAAAAATATGTAAACAAATGTTAAGTTCTATGTGGTTTATAAATAAATAATTTTATTAAGTTTCAAAATATTATGTTAATATTTTAATAAAAAAAATAAGTGTAAAAGTATTGTGACCGGCATTGGCCGGTCACAACACCCCAAGGAAGGATACCTTGGGGGTACCCCCAAGGTATCTTAGAACGCACCATGGGAACACCTCATGCAAAGGCCTTGTCACGTAATTACATTTTTGGAAGAAAATATTAAGTAATCCAAGGTCTTAATAGCAAACTCGCCAGCCATGCAAGAGTCAGCCAAATAGAAACCAATGGTTTAGATTCAAAGTTAGATAGATGGGGTTGATCATAAGGGTTGGGAAGAGCTGCTGACAGAAGCGACGTGATGGCTGGATTTACTATACGAAAGGATCCGGGAAAGAGATCGATTGTACGTACGGGACTGATCATCGCCGAGTGCACCATTCCAAGATGGGGGCGGGGTAATGAGTCGTCGCGTTATAGGACCCTGCCATCATGCCTTGAGCCCACCACCACAGCTTCGCGGAGTTATAACTTGCAGGGGTCTCAGTCCGAGAAGCATGAACTGCTTCTTTTCGTTCTCAGACCACCATTCCCTAGCTGCCTGTCTGACGACCAGAGCTTTAGAGTGCTTCGTTCCATAGAGGCTGACGGGGACTCTAGCCACAACAGAGACACAAGCTACTCTAACGTACCTCGACGCCTGATCTTCTCGGTCGCGAGTCACTGGGCATTTGAAAACCATCTCGGAGAAGAAAAGGAACCGGTAAGGCAGCACAGCCGCAAGTGAGCCGGTCGTCGTGGTGAGTTCTTTGACTCCCTATAGTTGTTATATGAAACTCCAAACTCAAGTGTTGGGACCCTGTGAATATGCATGATAAGTAAAGAGAAAGTGTTGATGCGAATGGTTAGTAGACTTGCGATAGTTTGATAAGTCTAGGTATTATGGTTGTGATAGATCGTGCATGGCTTGGATTAATATGAGCTTTGTTAAACACCAGTTAAGAGAAGGGATATTAGAGACTGGGTGCGTGCGCGTGCTCATGACTATTGGTTAAGGTTAATGATATTGCATTAAAAGTTATCCTAACTATCAATTTAATATTACGATGTCTCCACAAGATATGAAAGTGAAGATGGTGATGAGGGTGGATAGGTTGGTATGTAATGTAGTTTATGCAACTAATCAGCGTTGGCTGGGTAAGAGGATAAGATAGTGAAGAAAGGTTAAGAAATAAGATATATATATATATATATATATATATATATATATATATATATATAGAGAGAGAGAGAGAGAGAGAGAGAGAGAGAGAGAGAGAAAAGGTATATATATATATATACAAATGCAGGTGCTGGAGAAGCCAGTGAACAAAAAAAAAGATGTGAAAATGATTTGACATATATATATATATATATATATTATGTAGGATATTTAAAAGCTTTTAATTAAATATCACACACAGTATTAGAAGGGTATATTACATGCATCATTAATGTGAATACACTCGATCGTGGGTGATCACTTTTGTGTACATGTATGAGATATACTAAGAAATGGATTTTTATTATCAGATCCCGATTCCGACGTGAAACAGAGAGTTATGTCAGGGAGAGTCACTGACCGATTATAATTAGACGCTTCTGCTTAATCAGGTAAGTGCATTTAGCTTCCTCTCCTTTATCATGCTGATTATTAATCACATGCTTGTGCACTTCCAATCATTGGTTGATCGTTTCTTGGTTTGAAAGATGCCGTTGATACTTAGTTGATGCTTTGGAATATTGCTTGTTGATTCCATGCTTGTGCATATGTGTGTGGTTGTATGGTGTTTCTTTTCCATTCGATATGTGCTACTCTTGTGAAATCTTCCGCCCGGAACAGTGGAGTGTGGTGGCTCCTGGGGAGCGTTCGGGGCTGCGGAGACCCTGGCGTTCTGATGGTTCCATGCCATGGGGAGGATACTTTGGCCGTCCACCTGTTAGTGGGATGATATACTGGCCGTGTCGACACGTATGGGGAATGCTTCGAGAACCTTATTTGGACTATTACTCTTCCAGGGCTTGATGCTGTTGTTGTGATAGGAGTCCCTCTCTTTGATAATTCTTTGTTGTAGGATTGGGACTCCTAGGTGGTTGTTGGCATGGGATGCGGCCCCACTTGCTTGGTTTAGTCATGAGATTGATTGCTTTACTTGCTTATTCTTTCATACATGACTTATTTATGATCCCTACGGGGGTACTTACTGGGTTTTCCTTCTGAAAGCTCATACACTTACTCTCACTGCTTTTTCAGATCCCACAGAGGAGCAGACATGAGCTACCAGAGTTGTACGTGGGGCCTTGGGATTGTTGCTGACGTTGGCTACCTTTAATTTCATTACTATGAGTGAGGATACTTGTGATTTGGTCCATGCGGGCCAGTTATGTACTTGACATTATAGGGTACTTGTACCCTTAGGATTTATCTTCCGCTGATATACTCTGACTTAATATTATGTTTTTACTATTCCGCTGCATATGTGTTATTGTTTTACGATCACTTAGGCCTTATATCAGAGTGGGGCCCGCCTCCACTTGGGTACGGCCGGTCTGCTCATGTGCCTGAGGCCCGAGATTTTGGGGTCGGGGCGTGACAGAAACTCAATATGTCCCTCCCTATGCCATGAGGTGATTCGGGGGTGACATCGAACGTCGCCAACACCTTCAAATTGAGCTCTCGGTAGGTTTGCTCCTTGACCGAGAGTAGGTGGTCCCACGTTCCTACCGAAATAAACTAACGAACGTCCGTGGTGAGGTCGACCTCCTCAAGAATGTCCCAATCAATGTGTCGGGCCTCGCCAAACCTCAGCTAGCGCAGGCAGTAATGTAACGCCCCGACCCGGATCCCGGGACCTCGAGCACGTCAACAGACCGGCCGTATTAAAGCAGAGATAAACTCAACTCGAATACAAGGCCTAATAATGTGATAAGCAGATAACAATCTGTAAAATTAAATAAACTCGTGTTCCAAGGAACATAGAGTCAACAGGGTCCATAGGCCCTAAAACAGTTTGGTCCCTATACCGGTCCTACAATAACAATGATCATAAAATAAAAGATAAAGGAGTCTCCTAAAACCTCTGGTCTTCCTGTGTCCTCCACTCAGGGTCCTCTCCCTCCTAAACCTCGGAATCTGTAAAAGAGGAAAAGAGAAAACACATGAGCTTTTGAATGGAAAGCCCAGTAAGTACCCCTGCAGGTCACAATGTCATAAATAAGAAGAATGACAACCAATGAGATCATAAGTAGTCCTGGGAGTCTACCACAAACAAATCAAAGGTACGACCCCTGACAGAAGCCCTCGGGCTCTGTAATGAGTTTAGAGAGAACTCAAGGTTCACTCCCGGCCAGTATGTCCAGCTATTTGCTGGAAATACGACCTTGTTGGTCGTTTGACCCTCCGGTCACAGGTCGGTAGGACTACCTCTCCTACGTGTTAACACGATCAGTGTACCACGCCCACTGATAGGTAAGACCACCAGAGAATTGCTTCTCTGGTAAGGCAGACAGGAAAGCCAGGGGGTCCTGTTCCTGAACATTCCTTTATTGGAGCTTCCTTAGCTCCACTGAGTCCGGGCAGTAGAACATAGCAAACAGGGACACCAACGTCCCGAAACAAACATACATGCTCAACAGGATTCAAAAACAGGTATGATCAGCATATACGGCATCAGCAGGGCATGTAATAGGAATGTATAGCAAGTCCAAGAAAACCCGACACCGGGTGGAAACTAGGCAAGTGAACTTACAAGAACAGACATAACAAAAGTCAAGAACACTCCGTAGAGTGGGGTTTTAGGCAAAAGTACTTACCTCTGGTGAGACTAAATGTCTTCCTAGACTCCTTTGGAATGCCTTACGTCTCCCCTGAGAGTATCTGGCATACATAGACTCTTATTAGAGTCAAGTTTTCAACAAGCTTCTAGCTTCACATGCATGTCCTACTTTCTTGTTGGGCTTAGGCCTACTAACGGGTCCTAAGGACCATCTCTCGGGTTACCGACCCTTATTCCCGTCTCAATGCCCCCTCTTAGTTGACTTTTAGACCTACTTTGGTCAAATCTAGTCAACCCTAATGTATTTCACTTTAATCAGTTTCATTAATCAATTAACTCTTCAACTATGTCTCATTATAGTTTTCAAATTATTAATCATGCTAATAATTTGTCACACAAACCATAGTTACCATTTCAATTAAACATTACTTTGTTTAATTAATCAACACTATAGTCTCTATTAGACATCACACAACCTAAGTTTGAAATAATATAAATGATTATTATTTCCTCCTAGGTTAAAACCATACTCAAATAATAAAAATTCTTTTATTACTTCAATTAAATGTCACATGCCTAAGTTTCACAATTTAATAAATATTTGTTACTAAATAACAAAACTCATCCAAATTAACAATACCACAAATAAATATGTCACACTAACAAGGTGTCTATTTAAAAAAAACTTTACCCTAATTAATCACATGCAATACTCTAAAAAATATAATGTCACATTCCAATATTTTAAATGATTAACAATCATTTCCCCAAGTTAACATTACTCAAATAATAACTATTATTTTTATTTTATTTTTTTTTTATAAACCCACTTCTTCTTCTTTTCTCTACTCCCGACCGAGAGCCACCGGCGTTCAGGCCCTTCTCCGGCCACCATGCCCGCCTGCCCGGGCTCGGAGCTCGTCGCCGACAGCCTTGCGACCATGGCCGACCTCTCCCTTGGCGCCACCGGTCTTCACCCTCTCACGGAAGATTAACGAAACTCTCGGCCGAGACTTCTCCTTCCCCGGCGATCTCTCAACGTCGACTATATGCATAAAAGAACGACTCGGAAATATACTACGGAGTTTTTTTTTTTTAGAGCACTCACAGCGAGGTTGCTGAGGTCGGAAACGCTGGAGTCGCCGGAAAAGTGCCTCTGTTTTTATTCCGACGAGCTCGGCCGCGACTGTAGGCGAATTCCCGTTCTCCAACTCCGTACTGGTTCAGTCCACCTTCTAAGACGCCGTGAGCTCAGAAAAGAGCAGCCGCCAGTGTTGATCACCCGCGCCCGAGAACCTTCTCCCCCGGTGAGCTCCTCCCTCTCCCGGTCTCTTTTCCTTGCTGGATACCTAAACCCGAGTCTCTCTTCTTCTTTTATAGGCCCGGGGAAGGCGAGGGGACGACGAGAACGCCATAATAAAGTAGCCGCGCGTCGCCCGGTCTTCGCGCACGTTACGGCCGGCGAGAGGCGTGGCCGTTTCAATCGGCCGGGGAAGAGAAGGACCTGCCTCGGGATTTGGTTTTTCACGGATGGGTGGCGAGGATCGTTTGATCCATCTTGATGGCCAAGATTAAATCTATCGTCTCGGATCCGACACTTCCACCGTCTAAACGGCCAAGATTTTACATGTCTGGATGGTCAAGATTTTTAGATCTTGCCTCGTATCCATCAACAGACCCGATGAACGGTTTCAGATTTCCCTCACGGTAGGACCTTCCTTACTTAACTTCTTCTCCTTTGCCTCGTATTGAGTATACGATGAGATAGATTTCATCTTTAGTCGCCACGTGGCTCCATAATACCCGTTATAATGCCTCGTGATTAATCACGGTTTGGGATGATCTTATCTCAACCGTTCATCCGTTACTATAGAGATTCTTTATCGGAAAATTATTCGGAGGTCCCTAACTCTTTTTAGGTCACAATTGGGTCCACGCCTGTGAGAGGGGAAAACTATGTTTTAGTCCTCCTGACTTTCCTAATTACCAAAAAGTCCTTCTGATCCACATAAACCCTAGTTAGGGTTTTAAATCCCTTTTAACTCATTTTTCTCACAATTAATTCCCCACTTAGACTCTAAGAAGTTAACAAATAATTTAAGAAAAACTTTTATCGCCTTTATTTCTTAAAATTTCTCGGATTTTACAAGTAATGTCGGCCAGCGTGCATCGACGTGGAGAAGATTGGCTCCAGCGAGATAGTAGGGGGTGAGGTCAGTCAAGGCTGAGAACTCCCCTCTCCCCATCGCTTCTTCGTCGAAGGTCCTGTGGCTGTCTTCTTCTTCAGCGGTATGTTGGTAAGCGGTGGCAGCTAACTAGAAGGTGGAACGCTCCGTATCGTAGGAGAGGATCTCGCGGGAGGTGGGAACACGGCCGTATAGGGCAGCGTGTTGAGGGGGTCCACGTCGAATTCGTGGTGGATCTCGATGACGTCCAGCTGAGCCTTGCAGAAGAAGGTTGTGCGAGGTGTTTGGAGTAGAGGAGAAGGAGGTTCGGGACGATAAACGGGTGCAGCGGCGCGGTTCGTCCAAATAACAAAACCTAGCTTTCAGTTGGTCTGCCTAAGCACGCTTTTGAACACGGGTGTGTTTGTTGAGCACGGCCGTGCTTCTTAGTTGCATGTCCGTGTTCTTTGGCTTTTGATCTCCGGTCATGGCCTAGAACATGGCCGTGCTTTTGCTCATGTTTATCTCTCCAAAAAGTGCAAGGCCGTGCTTTCCTAATGTATTGTTGTGCTTCTTTGTTCCTGTCTCGCATCTCATCTCCGGATAGGTGGACGACCTGAATCATAGCCATACGTGCTCCTCCTCGTGCATCTCTGTTGCCTTTCCTGCTTCAGTTGTCACTTGTTTTCTTCCCTAGCCCGTGTGTTAGTGGCTCCAAATATAAAGAATTAATCGTTAAACACCTTGGAACACACAAAATCAAGGAAATCATCCCTCATGAGTGGAGTTTACCCCTAATGTATACCTAGCCCAACTCCTAAATTAAACTAAAGATGAGCTAGATAACTAACCGAACATGAGTTTCCTCCCAAGAAGCACTTTTTTTACTTCACTAGCTTGACGTATCTTTTAGCTCAAAAGGGTTCGAAGAGTTGGAGCTCCCCTCCTTCCTCGCTTCGCGGGATACGTCTTGTAAATTGTTGACTCAGAGAAGAGATAAATTCATACTCACAGAAATTTTCTTGAGTGGTGTTGAAATAAGTGTTGCAGGAGCGGGAGGACGATTCCTTTTCTTCTTCATCAATTCTCTCCACCACGCTATCCTCCTCTCTCTTCGTGTCACTAGTGGGGCTTTCCTAGGTTCCCTTGTCTCCTCAATGAGTTCTTCCTGAGGTAGTGGTTCACTCGAATAGGTCTTCCAACTGATCCTTCAGTAATTCATCCTTCACAAAGTCAGAAACACAGTCATTAATATGATCAATTAAATAGCAAGAGTTATCAAGCTCTATGGGATGTCGAATAGCGACTTTGAGCTTGAAGACTACTGCTTTTTCTCCAACCCTCAAGGTTATCCGGCCATCCTTGATGTCAAATAATGCCTTTGCAGTCTTCAAGAATGGCCTTCCAAGGATGAGAGATGCCTCTACATGATCATCCAAGTCTAAGATGTAGAAGTCTACCGTGAATATAAACTTATCAACTTTCATTAACACATCCTCAATTATCCCTCAAGGGTGTCAGATGGATCTATCTGCCATCTCAAGTATCACTTTGGTTGGTTTCGGTTCTCCTATTCCCTGCTTTTGGAGTATCTTGTATGGTATAATATTAATATTTGCTCCAATGTCAGCCAAGGCTTTTTCATCCGCTAATCCTCTGATGGTACATGGAATTATGTAACTTCCTAGGTCATTTTTTTTCTTTGGTAACTTGTTGGTGAGGAAAGCGGAACTTGTTGGTGAGGAAAGCGGAACATTGTTCATCCGCTAATCCTCTTATAGGTGAGCAGTTCTTTCAAAAATTTTGCATATTGTGCCATCTGTGCAAGTGCCTCTATGAATGAAACATTGATGTGTAAAGCCTTGAAAACATCCAAGAATTTCCTAAACTACTTATCTCGTTAGTCCTTTTTCAACTTGGTTGGGTAAGGTATCTTCGATTTATACTCATGCATCGAGGGTGCTTCCTTTTTCTTACCCATGGCCAACTCTACCTCAGCATCAGACTTATCGTTTGTGGGGAGTGTGACAAGTATGCCTTCTGCTTCTTTTTCCTGCGGTGGAGTCAACTCCTTTCCACTTCTAAGTGTAATGGTCTTTAGATATTCTCTTTGGTTGACTTCGGTATCGCTTGGGAGAGTATCTGCTGGTCGTTTCACCAAGGACTTGGCTATCTGAGCAACTTGATTATCGAGGTTCTGTAGTGATGCCTACTGGTTTCTCATTATCTCCTCATGTTTGATGAGTCCTGCTTCATTTGTCTGAAGATATATTGTGCGAGCAAACTCTCCAAACCTAGGCATCTCTTTCTCTCGTGGAGGTGGCTGACTACCTTGGGGTGGGCTTGTCTTCAGTTGCCTTGAGTGTTGCATTGGGATGCTGTAGGAGAAGTTGGGGTATTTCTTCCACTCGAGATTATATGTGGAGCTATATGGATTGTTCTGAGATCTTCCTACAAAGTCAACTTCTTCCACTTGTTCGACTTGACCGTCTTATGGTTTACTCCCAAATGAACTGTACATCATCACAGGTGTTTGCTGCTGACAGCTAATGTTCTCCAACTTCTTCTTGAGTGCCTCCACCGTGGCTGTTAGAGTCATTAAAGCATCCACATTCTAGACTCCGACTATCCTTCTTGCATTGGTTCTTTCATAACTCCACTGATATACATTGGTGGCCATCTCATCTATAAGTTCATTGGCTGTGTCGGGGTAATTGCTGCAAAGTGAACTACCAACTCCTGCGACCAACATTTGCTTTGTAACTACATTCAATCAGTTGTAAACTGTTTGGACTTGAATCTAATTTTCTATACCATGTTGTCGGCACCTTATGAGAAAATCTTTATATCTCTCCCATCTATCGTACAGTGTTTCTAACTCTATTTGTTTGCGGAAGAGATATCACTTCGCAGTTTCGTTATTTTGGCTAGTGGAAAGTACCTCATCAAAAATTTCTCGACTAGTTGAGCCCACGAGGTAATGGAACCATGGGGTAACGAATTTAGTCAATATTTTGCAAGTCCCTTGAGTAAGAATGGAAACAACCTTAGGCGAACAGTGTCTGTAGGTACTCCAGTTACTAAAATTGTATCATTGATTTCCAAGAAGCTTTGCAAGTGTGCATATGGATCCTTATCCTGAAAATTCTCGAACTAGAATGATTGCTTAACCATCTGGATGACACGAGGCTTTAGTTCGAAGTTATTCCCTGTTACTGGTGGAGGGATGATGCTTGAGCCGATGCCATCCAAGTTCGGTCTAGCAAAATCAAATATGGATCGAGTTGATGCCGCCATCAGTTCGGGTTGGTTGGCTTCCACAGTAGACTCTATTGTTGCCATCTTTTGGAGAAGAACCTCACGAATTTGATGATGAAGATGACGTTCAAAGTCTTGATCAGGTATTTCCTTTGGGTATGGAATCTTGCTCTTGGTCATGCATTAGTACTTTCATAGAAAGAAGAGCGAAGTTAGGTCTGAAAGGTAAACAATTTTTGTATTTTATTTTATGAAAATTTTTTTTTTGGATGTTTGGATTTTTAGAAGAAACAAAATAACTAGAATAACAAATTCTAATGTTCCTAGCATTGTTAATCCCCAGCAATGGTGCCAAAAACTTGATGAACACGCAGGGTGCGTTGTATCTCTCCTGCAAGTATACAAGGTTGATCAAGTAGTAAAGTACCCTAAGATAGGATAGTCAAATCCATAGAGACTGACCACTAGCACTAATTGTCCTCTATTACCTAGCCTAAAATATAGATTGTGTGCTGGGTGAACTAATTACTTATCCTAAAAGAAGAACTAATGTGGACAATTGGTGGACTGTGGGTAGTCAGAGATGAGATATGACACCTCGGATCGCAATCCCCCTAGGACTCCCTTGCTGACGATTGACTTCCTTATACCAGTTATCTACTAATAATTCATGACGGATGAGATAATACACCTATCAGTGCAACACCCGATCTGTCATGATGCTAATCACACCCTATCATCTATGCCTAACTGTAACCTATCAAGGCATGAAATCCCTGGGTTAATACGCTAGTTCTAACTGACCGAACCATCAGCATAAACACTTGCTATGATGAATGATATAACCTAACAAGGTAAATGAATCCGGGCTCATGCACAAGAAAACTACATGAGTACCTAGAAAGGTTATAACTCCTGGACTAATGCAATAATAATCACACAATCATCCAACATAAACACTATAGTGCTAATACTATACTTTGAAGAGGTAGATGATTCGGACTCATGAACGGAATAACCACATTGAATTGCAAGCATAGACATTCAAAGATGATGTACATGAATTATCAATTAAGCAAGAGCCTAATATAAAAAGGAAATCAATAACAAGTTTATCCTTGGGTTCATGTGTCTGAGGCACCACAGAAGATTTAGCCTCTCATACCATGGACTACCATAACTATGATACAAGAGGAAGACATGAAAATAAACATAAGAATTCTCCCTTGTTGATGTCCACTTTGCCTTCTATATTCTCTCGAAACCTTACCAGTCGCAGCGAAGATCGCCCGAGACTGATCCGCCAAAAGTCCCTTATTAGGGTTAAGGGGACGACTATTTATTGTTTTCAGATTTGTGAAGCACGACCGTGTTGATCTAAAGCACACCCATGCTCTTCAGCCCACGATGTGGTTTATACGTTTTCAAATATCCGAGAGTTTCATGGGCTAGAACAAGCCCGTGCTCTTTGGCACTCCTGTGTTGATTAAGAGCACAACGTTGTACTTCTCTACAAGTGTCCTTTTCAGTTCATTTCACCCTGGAATGTCTTGTTTCCTGTTTCTTTTTGCTCTGGGTACCTATTTACCTGTTCAATCACAAAAACAAACCCAAAAGAGTACCAAAATAGAGAAATAGATGGAAGGAACGGGATAAGTGTACGTAAATGATAAGAATATATGTATAGTTATGTAGTTATCAACTATAACCCAGGCTCCAAGGGCTAATATGGAATCTAGGTTGGACGGTATGGAAGGCAATGCAGGACCTGCTATGAGGAGGGTCAACATTGGCAGCAGGACCTCTACCAGAGACAGGAGTAAACAAGCTTGACTCTTTGATAAGGCAGATATTAGAGGTATCAAGGGACGGGAAAGACACAAGGAGTTGTAAACTAACGGCCACATGATTATTCACTATTAAATTTCTTTACATGTTTTTGATGGACAGAAGCACTAGACCAACGTTGGTAGTGGGTTTTTGGAACCAATAGTACTCAACCAAGGTCAAGTTATTCGTCTAGCTTGCACTAGATAACAAAATCCTCACACTGGATAACTTGTGCAGATGAGGTTGGGGGGTTTGGGAGGGGGGACTCGCACCACATGTTACCGGAGGAGACAGTGGAGCATCTGCTGATAAACTTCAGCTATACTATAAGAATATGTTAGTACTTCTCCCAGCTCTTCCAATTAGGTTATGTTTCCCATTATCAATACCTAATTGCAAAGGGAGTCCCACAAGGGATGGAACCTCTTTTCTATGGTCATTACCTAGAGCATGCGGTTGGAGCAAAATAGAAGATGTTTCTGTGGAAAACAACACGCTTTCATGAAAACTATTCATGATATATATATATATATATATATATATATATATATATATATATATATTGACTTCCTGGTTCGATGCAGCTCGAGCGCCTAAGAAGCCGAAGTTGTTTGCGATGGAATCCATAGTAAAGCAGAGCTTGGAGTTCTTGCACGAGGAGCCATGCACTTGAGTATCCCCTCGGAGGTAGACTTTGAAGACGCCCAAGGCTAAAGGGACATTCGTATTCACAAACATTATAAATCGTTGTACTTGATTTGTAGAGGATCTCCTATCTTATATACTTT